>OX439139.1:85189821-86634491 GCA_949318255.1 Pollenia labialis | reverse complement strand
GTAATTCACCACATACTACACAAACAGGGGGTAAATAGCAGTATGCCTTAGTATGACCATATTCTTGACAGTTTATACATTGAACGGGACCATTTCTTTTGTGTGGCTCTTCTATAGTTATTCTTCTATAGAGAATATATTTCAAATTGTATATAGGATGCGTTTCGTTTTTTTTAAGCTTTACGTCGCCGGGTTCAAACTCCACTCGAAAAAGTGGTTGGGGATTTTTTTCTCTATTTTTAATATTTACTACATGTTTTATTTTTTTATTTTATTTTTTCTTCTAGGAATGTTTTTACCTCTTCAGGGTCCACACATGAGTCAATTCACTTAATCACTACCTGAAGACTTTTACTGCTCTTCAGTTGGTATGTATAAAAGTTTTTTTTAAGTGCTTCAAATTTGGTTATTATTTTGCGAAAATCATTCTCATGATTGACTTGTATTTTAGTCTCGTTTATACTACCACGCTTGATAGCAGCTACGTAAAACGAATTTTCTCCAATTTACGAAATTAAACTTTTTATAAGCTCATTTGAGTTTTGCTCCCTAAGATATATCGGGGGAGGCTTGGACGATTTTATGACGTTTGGTGCTTCAGAGGATTCATCCTCCAGAATTGCAAAACGATTTTGAGAATTTATTTTATCAAAAGATGGTACTTTTGAGGCCGAAGCAACTGCTGCAGAGGTAGGGCTACGACCAAGTTTAAGCACTGTTATGTACCTGTCCATACCAACTTGTTCTTGAGGCTTTTGACAACTTTTTACTTGAGATTTTTCCATTGCGTCTGTGTTTGAATTCATGGTAACATTTGTTACTAAAATTGTTTTTGCCGAAGCGGCAACACTTGCAGGCACTAGCGAGAGATTAATATTTTTTAATGTCTCAGCATCAACCGTCTTTGTAAAAACAGAGGGCGAAAGGGAACGTGTACGAACAATTGGTTTAGCCGTTAGGTAGTTAATATTGTTTTGTTTTGTTTTATTTGTTTCAGTATTATTGCACTCTTTAGCATTAACTGTTACGTATGCATTTCTTTCATCTAGTTTTATTGTTGTTACATTGTGACTACTCATGCAAAAATTTGTTTTTGTTTTTCACTATTTTACTGTGCTTTTTTTATTTTTATTATTTAATGTTTTGTACCAAAAAAGAATTTTAAACAAAATGTTTTTGTACAGTATATGTGTACATATGTATGTACATTTATACATATATTTTTTTTATTAATTTTTTCGTTTTTGATTATTGTTCACTTTTATGTTAAAGATTTATTTAAAAAAAATGCGTCCATTCGCTAATTTGTTATATTAAAATATCAAATGTAATTAATAATTCAATTGTATGCGGGATTAAGAATACGCGTCTGTATCGCAACAAAGCACAAACCGAACTGTCCCATAAAAAAAAACTAACCGCACAAATATAATTCATACACTGTACATACCCAGTTTTTTACTTTTCTTTGTGTCTATGCACACATGTACCTTGGCATCCACTGAATTTTTTCTAGATGTGGTTTTTTTTGTTGAAAGAGTTGAGTCTTCCTTCTCGTTGGAGTAGGTCTTCTTGGCTATGATAAGTGGTCATGTATCCTTTTGTGTCATCTCGAAAGCGCGGAAGGCTTTGACACTTTCCTAACCAGTATGACTAAACTGGTTTTAGCTTTAGTTTCTCGGTAGCGGCAACGGCTGCAACTACCAGTTCACTCACTTCCTAGCCTAATCTAGGAACGCTCGAAGGACCATATGTTGGACTGGGTACCTCCTTAGTCCAAACAGACAATTATTTCTTCCAAAGAAATAAAACACACGGTACAGTTCCGCTTGAACTTAAAACAATATTTTATTTTGGCTTCTTGCCCTTTTGAGTTATTTTACAGAACTGCTTAAAAATTAACTTATGAAAACAAAGTAGAGAGAGGGAATTTTTCGTTAAGTTTTACAATAAAAAAAATTATTGTCTTATAATATGAAATCTACATAGTGGTACATATTTATAAAAAAAAAGATATGTAATGCAAATTTACTCAGAGCTGGCAATTGTTTGGCACTTTGGTTTCAAAATATAAAGAAAAAGATTTAAAATTTTAAATTATTAGAAGTTATAAAAATACTGTTGAACACGGTTCAACACTGTCTCTCCTAAAAACTCAAGACTTGACGGCTAGAGCTTGAAAAGTGTGAACCAGCACTTACTTAGTTTGGAACTTAAATTGGACGTAATAAAACTTTTTAAGTCGGGTAAAAAGACTGTTCATATATATCGAACCCTTGGTTTAGCACCTTCAACAGTAAAAACAATTTGCAAAAGTGATAGCGCTAAAAATTAATCATTTAAAGATAGCTCGAGTTAATAACAAATGAGATTTGATTATTCTTTTCTGTTTGTGAATATGGATAAATGAAATAAATAAATTTTTGTTATGCATTTATGAAAATATATTTTTTCTTATGTATTTCTTTTCAAATGATTTCAGCCCACTCGCTGAAATAAATAGAATAAAACTTAACCATATAACTTTCTTCATTATAAATAGAATTTCTTGCTTAAAATTTATATTTTTGAACCAAACAATGCAATAAATTGTCTCTAATTTGTAAAATTTTAATATTTGACGATTTTGTTTAATGCTCGTGACGATTTTGACGAATTTTGTTAAAACTTTTGACGATTTTTGAAGAAAAAAGTCTAACAACCCTGCGCAGTACCCAAACGACGGACACGACACTCTCGGGGCGAATCCGACAACACACATTCGGCAATTTACCGACACACGGGGCAGCGACGCGACACACAATAGTCTCACTAGGCGTGGGACTATAGAGACTTCGGAGTGAACAGTGAGGTCGAGGTATAACCTCGCACCAGCTGTTCAACCGGCAATGGGTGTTACTGCACGTCGAATGTATTTAGTCTACACCGCTTTTCTCTCGCAATACGGTATCACCCTGCTCTCGGATGCTGCCTCACGATAACCAAGAAAAAGCCAGAAAACAAACCAAGAGAATTTAGTCTACACCGCTGTTCTCTTGCTTTGCAATCTGATATGAGAAAACCATTGGTAAAAGAAAATCATACCTCTAGAAATCAATCGTTTTCACTAAATCTGAGCAAGATAAGACAAAGTATACATGCGCAATGTGTAAACAAAATCATCCCTTACGGTTTTGCAAAGATTTTAAGGAGCTAGCAGTTAGCGATCGAATCAAATTTGTGTTTTCTAACAAATGCTGTGTAAATTGTTTATTGAAAAGTCATTTTAAGTCCAAGTGCCAAAGCACAGATCTGTGCACTAGGTGCAACAAAAAGCATCACACTATGCTTCATAGCGATGAAAAGAATAAGATATATCTTAAAAAAGATACGAGAAACAAACAAACATCATTCCCACAAGATGAACCGCCCTCGAGTTCTGGCACCCAGAAGTCTAACGTTTCTTTAAATACACAAGTATTGCAAACCGTGTCCCCAACCAACAGTGAAGGGGACAATGTTCTCAATCATTTTTCTCAAAATGAAGGAACAACTATTTTACCCACAGCCTTGGTTAATATTCAACATTTAGGAGAAAATTTTGTCGTCCGAGCTCTTCTAGACGCAGGTTCTGAAAAAACTTTTATTTCCACCAGAATTCAACAAAATCTTTCTCCACCGCTCCAGCGCGCTGGAAAATCATAATTCGCAAATATCGGGACTTGGTGGAACTGTAGTAGGGAGGTCAAAAGGGCGATGCCACTTGATCTTAAAATCCAGAGTCTCTGATTTTAAGATAAAGGTACAAGCGATCGTAGTGCCAAAATTGTCACATCTTTTGCCTTCTCGGCCCATTAAAATTAAAAACCTAAACGAAGTCAAAAACTTAACTCTCGCAGACCCCTACTTTTTCAAGCCAGCAATTATTGACATGATAATTGGTAGTGACTACTTACCATGTATCAATTTATCAGGAATTAAATTAAATATAGCACATTGTCTCGAAGCGAGAGAGTCTCAATTCGGATGGTATGTGTCGGGCCCCGCGCCAAGAAGTGAAATCAATTCTTTCTCAACGGTCGTTTCCTCCGTAGATAGTATTGATCTGCAGAATCAGCAGAAAAAGTTCTGGGAACTAGAAGAAGCTGAAACAATCTCGTCAGAAACCGAAAGTGATCGGTACTGTGAGGACTTTTACCAAAGGACCACAATGCGACAGTCAGATGGCAGATACGTTGTCCACCTACCGTTTAAGGAAGAATTTTCACGTGATATCTTTCTGGGGCAATCGCGAAAAATGGCTTTAGCTCAGTATTTTCGAATGGAGAAAACACTGGCAAAAAATCCCGAGTTAAAAGTTAAATATACGAAAGTTCTTCAAGAATACGTCGACCTAGATCATATGGTCGCAGTGGCTCATCGTGAGTCTCAAACCGAAAAACAATGTTCATTTTATCTTCCACACCATGCGGTTGTACGACCGGAGAGCAAAACCACCAAAATGCGGGTGGTTTTCAACGCGTCAAAGAAAAGCAGTAGCGGATTTTCTTTGAATGATTTGCTACATCAAGGCCCAACACTTCAAACGGACTTGATAAAAATAGTGCTCGCTTGGCGACACTATGAGTATGTGTTTACCGGCGACATACAAAAAATGTACCGGCAAATATTGGTGCATGAAGGTGATCGCCCATACCAACAAATTTTATTCCGCAAAAATGATTAGGTACCAGTACAAACTTTTCAACTAAAGACAGTGACTTTCGGAGTCAATTGCGCCCCTTTCTTGGCCATACGTACGCTACAGCAACTTAGTAAAGATTGCGAGAATTTATACCCAATAGCATCTGATATTTTGCAACATGAAATATACGTCGATGATATTTTGTCTGGCGGACACACTCTTAACGAAGCGAAACGTAAGCAAACTCAGCTTAAGCAAGCCTTGAGTTCTGCAGGATTTCCCATGAAGAAAATCACCGCAAACAACCGCATTTTGTTCCAAGATTTGCCCCAGGAAGATCTTTTAGGTGAAGATTTTTTAAGGTTCGATAACTCCAGCACGACAAAAACATTAGGAATTCGCTGGAATGCCAAAGAAGACTACTTTTATTATGCGTTAGATCCGCTAGAAATTTCAACGACTACTACAAAAAGAAAAATCTTGGCCGCAATCGCACGGTTATCTGACCCGCTAGGTTGGGTAGGCCCTGTAGTTATAACGGCAAAAGTTCTAATACAAGAATTATGGAAAGAGAAATCCGACTGGGATGAAATTGTTCCTCCTTACATTCTTGAAAAATGGAAGCTATTCGCGGAAACTTTGCCGCTAATCTCCCAGATCAAAATTCCCCGATGGACACATTTCGCACCGTGTAACAAAATACAAGTTCATGGGTTCTGTGACGCCTCAGAGAGGGCATACTGTGGTGTGATTTGTATGAGAACGGAAAGTACCAAAGGAATAATTAATTCCACTATGCTAGTGGCAAAAACCAAAGTTGCTCCTTTAAAGAGACTTACAGTGCCAAAATTGGAACTGTGTGGAGCCCTTTTGCTGACTAAATTGTTCAAAAACCTGAACAAAGGCTTTAAATTTTCTTACGAATTGTTTTTGTGGACAGATTCGTCTATTGTTCTTGGTTGGCTACAAAAGGATCCAAAGACTTTAAACACATTTGTCGGAAACCGTATTACGCACATTCTCAGCGTTGTCAGCACCAATAACTGGAAGCATGTGAAAACCGAAGAGAACCCAGCAGATCTCGGTAGTCGTGGCTGCGGTCAACAAGAACTTTCGCAAAGTTCACTTTGGTGGAATGGGCCCCCCTGGCATCAACAACCCATGGAAATGTGGCCCATCCCCCGAACATTTGATCCTCTTGATCTCAAAACCAATAACGAATTCGACACTCTGAAAGCTATATCCAACTTTCATGAACGAGCGTATCAGCTAGATTCCCAATTGAATAGGACTCGTAAAGAGCCTGCATACGATATTTTAGCTAATTTTTCATCAATAGATCGAGCACTTCGCGTCATTAGCTACTGTATGAGATTTATTAACCGTACTAGGAAAAAACCAACCACTACTGAAAAATTCCTTACTGCGAACGAAATTACATTCACGAAAAATCGACTTATATCGATTGCTCAAAGAACCGAATTTTCAAAAGAATATAAATGCTTAAAGGAAAAAAAATCTTTATCTAAAAGAAGTACTTTTCTCACACTTAGCCCATTCCTTGATAATACCGAACTCATTCGTGTCGGTGGACGGGTGGACAATTCCGGGCTTAGCTATGAAGAACAGCACCCGATTATTTTACCTGAAAAGTCTCATCTCACTAAGCTCTTGGCGGATTATACTCATCGCATATTGCTTCACGCAGAGCATCATATCATGGTTCGAGCAATTAAACAAGGATATTATATCCTAAGGCTTAAAAACCTTGTGCGAAAATGTATTCGCAATTGCAAAGCGTGCACTATCTATAAAAAGCGTTTCCAGCACCAAATTATGGCGGCACTTCCCCCCGAACGAGTAAACTTTTCCCTGCCGTTTACCTACACCGGTGTCGACTTTGCCGGTCCGTTTCATATTAAGTCGTCAAACTTAAGAAATGCAAAAACCTTAAAAGGATATGCTGCAGTTTTCGTTTGTTTTGCCACGCGTGCAGTTCATCTAGAAACATGTTCTGATCTTTCGACAGATGCCTTTCTCGCATGCTTTGATCGATTCACTGGACGTCGAGGTCTTCCCAAGACCATGTTCTCCGATAATGGACGAAATTTTCTTGGAACCAGTTATGCGCTTCTTAAAAATCATAACATATTTCTCAAAACCGCAGAACAAGCTTTAGTCGATAAATATAGCACTATAGGATTTACCTGGTCATTTATCCCGCCGTATGCACCCCAAATGGGCGGCCTCTGGGAGGCCGCAGTAAAAAGCATGAAATCGCATTTAAAGAAAATGACAAACATCCTGTCCTTTAGAATTTTCAACTCTGCTGGTAAAAATCGAAGCCGTATTGAACTCAAGACCGCTCTCAGCTATTACTGAAAAGCCTGATGAAATTTTACCTCTAACTCCGGGTCACTTTCTTCGCGGCGCTCCTCCTGAAGCTCCAGCTGACCCTCCGCTAGATGAAGTTCGTTTCCTTAAACGCTGGGAACGATTAAATGCTCTACTGCATATTTTCGCTAAACGATGGAAAAACGAGTACATCACCGAATTGCAACGTCGCTACAAGTGGAAGACCGAAAGGCACAATGTCAAGCCAAATGATATTGTGATTATCAAAGACGACGTGTTACCCCCCACCGAATGGCGCCTTGGTCGCGTCACGAACGTAGTTTATGGCCGAGACAGTAAAGTCCGAGTAGCAGATGTTCTAACGCAAAATGGAATAACCAGATGATCCATCGTAAAGCTCTGTGTACTTCCCACAACTGACAACCGTCAGTAAACGATTCACCCAACACCTTTTACTTGCAACCCCACCGTTTAATCATGAATATCAACTATTTGACACAATAAAAAACACTTTTAACCGCACAATATATTTTTTAACACTGTATGTATTTCTTTTGTTGCCTTTTCTTTATTACCTCTAGATGAAGGACAGATGACCAAAATTGCCATTCATAAAGGTAAAGATGGAAAATAATCTTTATCTCCGCAAGAGGAAACTTCATCCCGCTGTCTCCCAGACCGATCCTAGATTTATAACAGCAATTCTTGCCACCACTTGTGACAAATATTCAACATAAGTCTACCGATGTCTAATCGAAATTGTACCATAATTTGGCGGCCGGAATATGTTGAACCGTGTTCAACAGTATTTTTATAACTTCTAATAATTTAAAATCTTAAATCTTTTTCTTTATATTTTGAAACCAAAGTGCCAAACAATTGCCAGCTCTGAGTAAATTTGCATTACATATCTTTTTTTTTATAAATATGTACCACTATGTAGATTTCATATTATAAGACAATAATTTTTGTTATTGTAAAACTTAACGAAAAATTCCTTACGGCACTTACGGTCTCTACTTTGTTATCATAAGTTAATTTTAAAGCAGTTCTGTAAAATAACTCAAAAGGGCAAGAAGCCAAAATAAAATATTGTTTTAAGTTCAAGCGGAACTGTACCGTGTGTTTTATTTCTTTGGAAGAAATAATTGTCTGTTTGGACTAAGGAGGTACCCAGTCCAACAGACAGGAAAGGAAATGACATTCGATTTTCCCTTCTCTCCTAAAAGCTCAAGACAGGAAGGCAAAAACTTGAAGAGTTAGAACCAGCACTAATGCATTGTCTTCCCTTTACACCCATTTCTCTACACATCTTCTTACTTCCTAACACGCAACTATACTTAGAATAACTAACCTAACAGAATTAAATGGGAATTGGCTATTTTACACGAAAATGGAAAAATTCTTCACATGTGATTATGACTTCATCGAAAAATGCAATCGTATGTAGAAATCGCAATCATAAAAACGCAAAGTGGATTTAACCAATTTTTAAAAAGCGGATCAAATAGAACCGACGCAAATCAGGGCTCTAGTGATATTTTTTGCAGTATCGATGGCATTTATATAATTGTAGAATATGAATTACTATTGGTGTTTTCTTTTCTACAAAAAAATGTGCATTTTTTTTTTTAAAAAAATGCAATTTGGTGTCTGTTTCTTAAAAATTTTGCTCCCGAAAAGCATGAGTTTTTTAGAATAAAACAAGCCACCCTTTTCGGGAGCAACATTTTTTAAAAAAGGCATATTTTATTGTAGAAAAGAAAACACAATAATGCTTCTAATGAAAGCCACCTGGTTTGTTATGGGGGAAGAATTTTTTTTGTTTAATTTCCAAAAAATTTTGTATTTCGAAAAATTGATTTTTACGTTTTGGACTGTTCCCAATATAATTGTAAATATTTCTTGTAAGGGTTTTATTGATGCCAGAAAATCGTCATAACACTATTACTTTTTGTCAAAAAATCGTCAATCGTCATTTAACTGCCCTACAAGAAGACTACCGGTCATTTTACTAGTTATATGACCGGTAGTGTTGACCAATATAGTGTTATAGTAATAGTAATTTTTCTTGTTTTGGTTATGCATTTCTTGTAGGGTGTATTTTCTCAAAAAAATCGTCAAAATGACGAAAAATCGTCACATCTAACAACCCTGGTACTGCGTAATATTTAATGTGTCGCTAATTGTAGAATTTAAATAAGAGCAGAAAACAAATATACTGTGCTTACGTTTTATAACGTTAATGAAAAAAAGAGCGAGTGCGGTATTTCATTTCTCTTGTCACTAAATAATGCATTTGTTTAACGTGGTTTGTGTTTTGTTATTTTTGTTTTGATCACGCCATTTGTGTTGATGGTTGCGGCCTGTTTGTACACATTGCCACTTCACTACCAAAAAAAGCTTTCTGTCTTTATCTTCGAAAGCCGCCTTTGCAACTGATTTGGGCCTTTTTCGCACGTCACTTTTGACAGTTCTGATAGTATTCTGTGCTCGTGGTGAGGACCTCCACCTTCAGCCGTTTATCTTTGCACCATAGTAGTAAAATGTTCTCTCATTACTAAGTCTTGTATGCAATTGCACGTTTTAAGATTTTCCTGATTATTTGCATTTATGTTGGTGAGAATAAAAATCATTTTTCTGAACATTTTTGGTTTTGGCTCTTACATCGTCCGTCGCTATTCCTCAAGCTAACAGCCCTCGAACATTATTCGAAAATATAATAAATGAATACACGGAGATGGAGAATTATCCCAAATATTTGGTACTGACCACCAAGCAAAGGAGTACCTTTAATAAATATTTTGGTACTTTTTCAAACATATTTTTTATTGAAAAACAAACTTAAAAAGAATAAACAAAAATACATAAAATTAAAAAACTAATTCATTTTATAAAAAATATATTATATTTTGGTATTTACATATCGAGCCTTTGCTGCAATAGAGTAATATCTTAATTTTGAATTTTCTAACACCTTACAATTTAATTCTCCTCTCAAGAGTTGAGTATATAACATATTTGCATGAAATATTTACACAATATGAAGAATCGATATGGCGATTTACTCAACATTTTTTGCCTGTAGGCGGCCCTATGCTCCTCTGGGGATTAAAGAATCAAATATATTAGCTCGAATATTTAGTTTTTCAGTTATTACTCTATTGCAGCAAAGGCTAGATATATAGACGATTATGTTCAATATACAACTCCTAAAAGAATCTTCTGATGATTATCTGACTAGTAACAAAAACATCTACATAAATTTCTTTATTTATTTCTTTTTATTAATTTTTTGACACTCACGTCTTTTAAGCTTGGAAGGAACCTTTTGCGACTCTCTATAAGAGTCGTCAAGCAATTACTGAGCTACCTAAATAAGAGCGTTTTGGAAACATGAACATTTTATTGTCAATAAAATTTCAATAAAACAAATCGGCCTAAGGATCTGTAAAAAAGGATTTTCCGACAGGATGGTGTTGATTTTGCGAGCTTAAGGTTAACTTTATATAAATTGTATGAAGTTTTGACATGAAAATTACCCTTGATGCCTTTCTTTAGGTAACTCAGTTATAAGGCTAAGCATTTCACGAGCTGTAAAATAATCCCTACCGATCCTTAGTTCTGAAAAATCCGTCAACACACGAAATTGAGAATTGATTTTTAATATGTATGAGAAAAATAAAAAATACATCTTTGTTTGAACGATAACAATTTTAGTTCCAATAAATTTAAGGCCTTCATTTTTAAGTCCACTTTCAAAGTTATTTAAATTAAAAAATACGTTAGCGATTCCCATTGCTCCGAAGATCTTTCAACCATAGCCTTTCGACACAGGCCATCTAGTTAAGACATACCTTAGAATTACGTGAACATCTGTTCTAAAATAGTCTTGAAAATTTTGATGTTCTTTTCGGCTTGAGCTATTACAAAAGTAAAAAATTTATCAATTTCTTTTGGTAGACATAAATAAGCTGCAGACGAAGCTAAGTTTAAATTATGACATACAAAGCCATTTACGAACAAATTTGGTAACAATTCTTTTAATCTGGCCTGAACACCACTAAATTGCCCCATCATTACATTGCAATTATCAGCCGTAAGCACAATTATTTATTCCAAAGGAATAAAGTTTTTCATCAAAACGTCTACAATTTAGTATGAAATTCGAAAACATAACAAGAAAAGAGTACTAAAACTCACGTGGGGGTACCGTGGTATTTTTGAAATGAAAAAGTACTGAAAAAAGTACCATAGTACAATTGCATTTTAAAAAACAAAAAAAAATTAAACAAGTAAAAAGGTATAGCCGGTCAAGCCCGACCATATGATACCCTACACCACAGTATTTAAAAACACATCATGCTTATGTGTCCATATAAATATGGATTTATCTAAGTTTATAAACTTCATGAAAATCGGTTTGAAAGTTTGTGAGAGGCAGAAATTGCCCCCTACCCCCCTTGTGGTCGTATTTTTGAAAACCTGTATAGCTAATGTGTCCATATAGATCCATATCTATGTTTAAAATTTCATTAAAATCGGTTTGATAGTTTCTGAGAGGAAGAAATTTCCCCCTATCTTCCCTCGTGGTCCTACGATTCCAATAAGAACCTATGACCCAAATTTTATCAAATTATCTCCAAAATTGCGACCTGTACTTTGCGCACAAGGTTACATGGACAGCCAGCCAGCCTGCCAGCCGGACAGACATCGTTAGTTCGACTCAGAAAGGGATTCTGAGTAGATCGGTATACTTTAAGGCGTTACACACATCAGCACAAATGCATAATACCCTCTCCACTATTGTGGTTTGGGTATAAAAACATTTGATTTCGCACTTTACTTAAGCAAATTACTGTTTCATAAAATTTAACAAAAAGTTTCCTTAAGTTCAATATGGGTTTTCACATATAATTTATATGTATTCGCTCAGTTGTGTAAGCTACGTTACTCACATTCTGGTTAGGCCTTTAGAATTTAGAATCTGAGTGAAAGATTTGAGGGTAAAGAGAATAATTAAAACTATTATTTTTCTACAATTCTTGACGCTCGATACAAAGTCAGTGGACTTCGAAAAAAACATTTTACCGTAGGAACACAATTGCACCGTATTAACGAAGTAGCGTCCGACGTAGAAACATTGACAAATTAAAACGTTTTTATATTTTATACAAATGCACAAGATCTAATTCTATATTATATTGTATTGTTATAGAAAAAAAGTTACAAATCCACTATTTTTTTGTTTTTAAATTGAATATTTGCAAAATAAAAGGATACAAAAATGAACAAAAATTGTGTACACAAGAGGATTAGTTTTAACTTCGTTTAAAAACGAAAACATGTCGGTAAAAAACGATGACATGTCGTCTCACTACAAACACTTTTTAACAATGACATGGTCCATGCTTGCATTACATCGGACCAGTCCATGGAGTAGTCCATTTCATGAAATTGGATCAGGTGGTTCAGGGTTGTTTGCATTTGGTGTTTTCTTAACCTACTTCCAACTACAAGCAATGTGGGAAGAATTCCAATCAATTGTTGTGGAGAATGTAAAAAAAGAATTTGATAGAAAAATTACTTTGATAGAAAAAAAGAGTTTACGACGGCATTGTGGGTAAGTGAAACGTGTTTTAAAAAATGTACGTTGAAATCCATTTTAAGAAAAGTTTGTATGTAAATGTTGCCTTAAAACACATTTCAAACTTATTTTATATTTTATGAATACGGCAGTAAATGTTTTAAATTGACAACGTATCAAAGTCGTACGGTACTACGTATATACTGTACAATTATGAAATTGTCAAAATAATTTTATTTAGTTGAATGAAATATCACTAACATAATCACTCTTATTCTATTTGGCGTCGTCAACATTAAACAACGCCGTTTGTTATGTTTTGTTTCAATTTCGTAATCCCGTTGGTAATATTGCACATATTTCGATGACTGTTTACATATGTTTGGTATTTTCTAAGAAAAATTTGAGTTGCTGTTGCCTTTAATTTTGTCGTCGGCATTTTTAGTGTTGTCTTGTGCTGATTAGTGTTGTGTTTTAAGAATTTTAAAAAATTTTACGTTATGGTTGACTGCAATTTTGATTTCTACGGCAGTTTTCATATATTCTTCTACATTTGTGTTGTGTTTTGATATATTTTTTGTGGAAATAATTAAAATACCAACTAAGTGCCAGTTCGAGAAGCGAGTGGACGAGTTTTTTAAACTTGTGGCTGGTACAGTCCAGAGTTGAAATTATTTCCAACGCTGAGCTGGTCCGATCCCTGGGCCAAAAAACTCAAGGTTTTTTTAACCCTTTGACTGTCCAATGTACCACTTATGATGCACAGATGTCATGATTGATACGCTTGCGCATTATATGTGATACACAATTTGTCTTATTTCCTTTAACAAAGTTTTGTATGAACTTATAAAAAGTGAAGTTATTTAACGCTCTGGGCGTGTAGACAATGCTTTTTTTCATATAAGACCTGGATATTTGTGTGGGTGAACTCTGCAAATTTTCAGGATAAAACTATTTTTTTTGCAAAGAAAATATACTTTAATCATGTTGAAAAACGTTAAAAATATAACAAAAAAATAATAATAAAAAGAAAAATTAAGATAATTTCATTAGATAGTTATAAAGGAACTTAGGAAGTTTAATTTTTATGAATTTATATAAAATGGCATGAATCGTATGCGATGCATGGAACGCTTCAATTATAAATAGTTGAAATATTGGTCCGTGTATCATGTGTGATGCATGTTATTTTTACAAGATTATGAACGTGGACGTACGCTATGAAAAATTATTTTGTTTGGGGACAGTCAAAGGGTTTAATGAGGCTCTATTATTTCCAACATATGTTTAATAGAAGGATTATTCAGCCGAAAATAACTTTCAAATCTTAAAAAGGTTAAAAAAATCCAATAGGCACTTGGGAAAATTTAATATGTATGTCACATACTTTTCATTGGGCAAATTAAAAATGGAAGATTTCTGTCTCAGCAGTCTTCTTTCAACTATTAAATATTTTTATTTTCTTCGTCACTGGATGAGTCTGAATCAGAAATAAAAAAAAATTATTTAAATATTTTTTGTTTTACAAACAAATTTTTATTTAACTTAAAATTTTGCACAAACAGCACAGAATTTTTTTTCTTATCAAAAAACAGTAAACAAAATGAATCAGCTGCTTCTTATTTTAGAGATGTGTGTCGTATTTTATTAACTTTATCGATGTACAGTCAACGGCGTCATAATACTCTTACAAAATACCAATATAACATAGAATTGATGTTGTCTTTGATAAGAATCAGGGCTGCCAGTTTAGGGGGTTTGACCCCAAATTAGGGGTTTTCTTGTTGCTAAAAGGGACAGAAAATTTTATTTGGGGTTTGGGGGTTGCATTGGGGATATTTAAAAAATAACTTGGGATTTTTTGGGGAAATAACATATATGAGCTTCATTTTTCTATAAAAGACAACTAAGTTTATTGCACTTAAATTTGATATTAATGAGAAACGGACAAAAAAAAGTTTCGTTTTTATTAAAAAAAAAATGTCCGATAAGTTTGAAGTTAATCTGCCAATAATTCGATTATGTACCAAAAGTCCAAAATTTGCATTTTCCTGGACAACTTCATGTGCATAAGAGGTGTTCAAAAAAATTAAAGTGAACTCTAAAGCCAATGAATGGGCTTATTAGTGCCTTTGTATATAAAAACATTTAATATGAAGTTTGGTGACGATTGGGCAAAGAAAAGTCGATTATAATGTCAAATAGTGTGTACAAGGCAAAACAATCTTTTAAGTTTTTGGAAAATTTTTTAAATGTCGTAAACGTTTTTAGTCTAGATTATAGATAATTCGAAATGAACATACCATTATGTTTTTAAAAAAGAAAAAAACAAAATCGGTTTAGAACTATGTAGTAATAAATGATGCCCCAGACCACTAATGTGCCAATTAATACTTGAGCACCTTAAATAGTTTTAAAATTGATTTGTGCAATATAATTTTTTATTCAAAAGACTAAAAATTGTCAAATAATAATTACGCATTACAGAAAATACAGTACGTTACGGCACGTTACATTGCATTGCACTTCATTTACGGTCGACTAAAGCAATCTTAATTCTTAATTGGTAGAATGCAAGCAATTAAGCACTAAACGCAAGATCCTTCAAACCTGTATTTGTAGAGAAACAAATAAAGCAATTCTCAAATGGATAACTGCTGCACGTGGGAATTTAATCCAAACTAGAACAGCCTCATAATTTTTTAATAAAAGTGGAAATAAAATTAATTTTGTATAATAAACTTTCTTAAAAATTAAGTGATTTTGTGGTGCCATGCAAATTCATTATAGGAAAGTTCGACTGTGTATATATACACACCAATACCCCAATTTGCGTCGCTAGTTGGGACCGGAAAAACTTGACGCAAACCAAAACGACGCAAACCGAAGCATGATTTTCCGTATTTGTATTGATTTTAATTTAATTGGTTCCGAGATTCATAATTTTAGCTAAAAAAATAAATTTTTATTTGATAGACTTTATTTAAAAAGGATCATCTTATTTTAGATCTTCAAATGAAGTAAAAGCTTTCTTTTGAATAACTATTTGTTGTAAGGGCGGTCATCGCTGATTTTGATCTTCAGTCCAAAAATAAAAAATTGGCTCCATTTCAATTGTTTCAACAAATTTCTTAATTTTATCAGCGGCACTGGAACAGCAAATGGATTTTATTGTAGAAGGGGCTAGTTCAAGGTTTCTTTCAATATCAACAGCCCTTTCCCCTGATTTAGAATGCGTCAAAACGACCAGTTTTTGTTCTAAGCTTTTTTTGCTTTTTTTGACTCGTTGCTGCAAAATATTTTTATATAACTTTACTTTAGCAAATGTAATTTGAAACCAGTTGCAATCAGCCGACATCCTTCTCATATATATTTGCATTAGACTTAAACGGGAAATCCCCTTTTTCTGTATTATCGTTAACGAAGCAAATCGAATCACAAGCGACGCAACTTCGAGGCCATGCGACGCAAAGTGAAACAAAAACTACGCAACTTCGAAATCACAGACATTTTCAAAAGACACAACTTCGAAAACGACGGTAAATATTTGTATACATATATGTATATTTCAAAAACAACTAAATATTTCCTTTCGATTAAAATGATCTCTTGTAGAACATGATACAAGTAAAACTGAAATAAATAACGGGTCCGCCATCTAACGTTTTTTTCAACTAGTGCTTATTTCGTGAATGGTGACACTTAGCTCATGTCTGATTTGACAGATAATTAGTTTTATCCTTCCGCTGAACGAATATTGTGTATACGCTTGAACAACGCTGGGAAATATGCGTTTTCGCTTCGCTAAGTGGTCCTGCGATCGACTTACAGAAGATGCCGATTTTGCCAAAAAAAATCATCTTTTGAGATGAAGCTTTTTTTGTTCTTGGCGGATATGTAAACAAGCAAAATTGTCGCATTTTGGGCGCAGAAAACCCGCACGCATACATTGAAAAGCCGATGCACCCAAAATGAGTTTGGAGCGGATTTTGGTCCAGAGGCATAATTGGGCCACTTTTCTTCGAAAATGGACAAGGAGTGGCCGTTGCATTTAATGGCGATCGTTATCGGGCCATGTTGAACGAATTTTTGTTCACAATTCATTGAAGAGGATGATATTGACAACAATTGGTTTCAACAGGACGGCGCTACGTGCCACACAACCGAAGCTACACTCGATGTTTTGCGCCCTGTTTTTGAAGATCGCATTATCAGCCGCAGAGCTGATGTCGTTTGGCCACCTCGGAACTTCGATTTGACAAAGTGTTACTATTATTTGTGGGGTGCCGTCAAAGATAAGTGTTACGCCGACAAGCCAGAGACAATTGATGCTTTAAAGGACAATATTCTTGAAGCCATTGGTACAATACAGCTGCACACATTCGATAATGTGCTTTAAAATTGGACCGATCGTGTATGCTACTGCATGGCCAGCCGGGGCAGCGATTTGAATGAAATTATTTTCCATTATTAACCGGAAGGATTGTACTTTCAAATAAAAAAAGAAATTTGAGAAAATATTCATTGGTTTCTTTTTATAGAATTTTCAAAAAAAAAAAAAGGTTATTTGGCGGACCCTTTATAAACCAGGGATGCATAAAGCTGCCGACACACGAGTGATTTGTGCGTGTGGTTTGTTCGCGTAACATTTCTCCACACCCGACTACAAAATCACATGAACCTAAAACGGCAAAAAGAAAACATGAATTGTGAAGCGGATAATGCACTTTTGAAAATTTTATTGCGTACTCAACTAAAAAAAGAAATAAAAAAAAGAAGCTCACATGTAGTTTTATTAAAAAATATGAAAATTACATCTTCGCAACAGGAATAATTTGACTTTTCGTTGTACAGTAACATAAAAAAAATTGTTAAATGTTCGCGAACAAGCCCACTACCACATCGAACAAATCACAAGAAATTAAAAATTTGAATTTTTGAATCCCAAGAAAAACTATAATTAGAATTGTGGTTATTTTGTTGAACTATTTATGGTTTTTAATCCAAATTTTTAATCAGGCTTAAGTTCATCAAATTGAATTTTCAAATTATTATTTTTATGAAGAAAGGAATTTTACAACATGAAAATTAATTAAAATTGTTATTGATAATCATTCATTCTTGACTGACCTGAGATTCGAACCCAGGCGGCTGGTTACCATGACATGTTTCGATCACAACCACTTGATCTCCTCAGATGGATTTGCCGTTTTATACTCGCAGCCATCGACGACTGCTGACGTCAATAGTCAAACATCAATCCTTAAACCAAATTGTATTTTAACCTTTGGTAGATCGAAATTTGCTTTTTTGAATGATTGTCCATTTTAATTGATTTAACATGTTTTTTCCTAACTTCTGTTTTTTCCGTACTTATGTCAAGAATTCTTCTTGAAGTCCAAAGTACATTTTTTTTGTTTTGGGGGTTCTTTCTTTTATCGGGGGATATTTGGGGAAATTTATTTTTTAATTTGGGGAGATAAGATAAGATGGGGAGATATGATAAGAATTGCTGTTGCCTTAAAATTGACGTTGTTATTGCCGACGCCAAATAGAATAAGGGTGAATGTTGAAAAAATAATAAAAAAATTGATAATATTGTCGTGGGTAAAATTTGCAAACGGTTTCTTAATGCAAAATGTGTGTGGTGGTGAACAAAATTTTTGCTCTGTTATGAACACCAAGTGAAAATGTAACTGTGATTGTGAACGAAGCTTTAATATTAAATATTGTGTTTCTTCAATATCAATATTTTCCTATACAGTAGACGTTCACAAATGAGAGCTTTTAGTAATTCGAACGTCCAGAAATTAGAATCGGTGTTTGCAATACATTAAACGTTCTAAAATTCGAATTAAAAATTCTAATTTCAGAGCGTTTTTTTTTTTTTTGTTATTTGAACACAAGAAATCCCCAATTTATTTTTATTCTGTCTTACCCTTATGTGAATGGCAAGGTATCCGGGTACCTTTGGAATTTTCAACTTAATTTTTTTTTAAATAAACAGATGGTCCACATATTTAAAACTTCTTAAGAACTCCTAACTTTTAAGCAATTTTGAATTATAATTATTGTTAAGCTTAAAAATTATTTTGAAAAGGCGTTGTGAACCAGTTTTCATCTTACACCCTTAACGGAATGGTAAGGTACCCGCGCACCTTCATGCAGTAAATTCCACATAGGTACCCGAGTACCTTGCAATGCTGTTAAAGTTGTTTTTTTTTTGCCATTCACATAAGGATTAAAAATAATAACAAAATTTATATATGTGTTCCCTATTTGTTGTCGCATTTATGTATGTTTCTAGCTAGTTTACTTAGGAAATATGTTTTGGGAAGTAAATATACTCAAATTTTATTCGAGAAAACTATCCAGAAATTAGAATTGCCTTACAAACAAAGCGGTTCTAATTTGCGAGCGTCTACTGTATATTCAATATATGCGAAATGTACGAATATAAATAACATCACAAAACAAAATATGCCTTCTTGTTGATCATCGACTGCCAAAATATGCGACTATTACACACGAAATATTACAATTGCCGTATTCACAAACCCCTTGTTTCGTTGTATCAATAGTATTTTGTATTAAAATACATAGTTCAGTCTTAGTTTTTTATACAACATACAATAGATACAACGATACAGGGGATCTGTGAATACGGCAAATATTTCAGTGTGAATATAGTAAACATTTTATTCGTCGAAAATAAACTAATAATAGTCCCAATACGAAAAACAAAATATTTTTGTGTGTCCATACAAAAAATATTTAAAATAAGAAATTCTTTGTATTTATGTATGTATGGGTTGGTAGATTAGAACGTAATTGTTAAATGGTTTATTTATTTATTGGAAAAAGCTAAAATACAATTGGAAGGTGAGATTGAAAAACAAAATTTTATGGATGGTTGGACTAGTTATTCAAAAATAGAGTTTAGGTATAAAAGTGCGTTTGTGTTTTGAGAAATTTATTTACAAGTGTCAAAGTATCTTTTTTATAATGGTAGACATTTCCATGCGTGTGTAGATCAAAGTTTTATGACTTATGCATTTTGTTTTTTGCTTGGCCCATTAAATTGTTGATGCGAATGAATGAATTCAAAATAGAAAAACCAATCTCGGTACCGAAACAGAAGATCGGAAAAGGGGTATGCAAGTAGTAGATCGCTTAATTTAAAAAGAAAATAATACGATTAAAGTCATACGGTTTATAATTTTTTTGCTGTAAAAAATTCTTTAACAACATTTAAATGTCAGAGTTTTTCTTGGGATTCAAAAAATAATTAACAAGGTTTCGTTAAATGTGCTAAATTCCCATTTAAGGGTGTAATTTTGAAAGTGGCCCAACATTTGTTTCTCAGAAAAGAAATCGTCAAAAAACAATAATATAAAATTATTTCTAAAAATGTTGTTCAGTAACATCACAAGCCACATTAATTTTCAAAACGGTGATTGCCGCTTAGTTGCTGTTTCTTTTTAATAGAAGTCGTCTTAAAGGTGTTCTTTCGTGAAATATCTGTTTATGTATATTAATTTTTTTTCTTTGAGGTCGACTATCTCAAAATATTTTTTTTTGTGGTCCCTTTTCTCGGAGATGGTCAGATATATTAAATGCAATTTGTTACATGTATTCATTTAATATAATTTATGTATTATACTCACTTTTTGAGTTACCGATTCAATAATTTGTTTTTTACTAAATCAACTGTTATCAATTTTGTTTAATATAGATTTGTAAATATTTAAATTTCATAAAATGTTTTGTTAATAATTTAACTCAATATTGATTAGATATAGTTTATATTAGTTTTATTATTTGAAAAAATATTTTCGAACACCTTAACGAAACGATTAAGTGAACCGTTCGATCATCACTGTTGGTTAGATTCACTTCTCTTTTGTTTGGTTTATTTGTTTAAATATTTTTTATTTTCTTATCAACTGTTTACACGACATTATCTTTATTACGTCACTAATAGAAACAAACCATAAGAATCCTTATCAATACGTAGAACTGGTGCACAGAAGTTCAAAACCGCATTCTGGCGGAAAAAGTTATTTTGCTCTTAATTGTTTCAAAAGTAAAATAATAACAAAAAAATTAAATTACATATTTTTATCGATAGTTTGAAAATTGTTAGTATTTTTTTTTTGTTTTGCTTAAAATTGTTAATAGATTTTATTATTTTATATCTTCTTATAACAAGCTTAGTTTATTTTTGGTTTATTTTTAAGTATCTTATTGTCCATCGATTTTAATGAAGCATATATCGTTCATAATTTACCATAGGCCCTATAAAAAGCCCACTCTCAAAAACTCTTTATTACCGGCCTGTTTAACGATATCGAACGTCAACGTTCACATAGAAAATTACATTTAAAACAAAAACTTATTTTAGAATTTTGTGTTCATTTTAAATATAATTTTCTATGCGAACGTCTAAAACGGTAACAAATACATACATACATATTAATATTTTACTCAATTTTGGTCGGTCACAGTTTAACATGACAATAAATTACACTGTCAACTTTCGTGCCAATAGGTCAATAACTTACCATTGGCCCAATATAAAGACTTTTCTGGGAAAAAACTTTATTACGCGTAAAATCATAACGCTCTCAATCTGTGTTCTGTTATAATAAAATTGGGTCAGTCATAGTTGTATAAGACTTTAAATTACATTTTCAAATTTCCTGAAGATCGGCATACAATTTATCATAGGTCCCATTAAAAGACCACTCCGGAAATTTTCTAACTGTAGGTGTAGGGCATCAAAGATTCGGCACAGCCGAATACATCACTATAACTTTTTTTGGGAATAAAAAAGCTAGGAAAGTTGCAAACCTGAGTATGTAAAGTAATTTGAGAGTTGTTTGCCCTAGATTTAGATTTATTTTAAACTTTTAAAAATTTTAAGATTTTAGCGGTATTTAAAAAATTCCCGTTTAATTAAATATTAACCGGTTTCTAGCAGTTTTGAAGTCAGAATTGGCGGGATGTGTTAAAAAAAGTGATTTTTATAAATTTTCAAAAACTCAAGTAATATGTAAAAGTGTGATTGTGTGAATGCAATGTGCAACCTTACTAGCATTTGGAAGATTGTTTTATCAAAAATCACCTAAATAGTTCTTCCTCGAGTACTTTTGACGATTAAAAACTGATTAATCACTTGTGCGCTTGAAAAAAGACTCGAAAATAATTCGTTCTTATGCTTAAAAAGAAATTTATTGAAAATGCAAAAACAGAACATACAGCAATCGAAAATAAATCATACAGGTGTTTGAAATATGACTGCTTATAAATAATATTTTGCTCATCTAGATGATGATCAACTGATTTTAATTCTGTTATTTTTGTTTAAAAAAAAACTAGATTTGCAAAATTTGTTTTTTAGTTAATGTTAGTTGATTAAAAAAGAAAAATTTTATTACGAATTGCAAGAAGATGAAGACAAGCTTTGACAATTTGTAAGTTAAAAATATTGCCCTATAAATAATCATTTTAAGCCACATTTATATTGTCAGAGTAATCTGAACTACAGTGCAATTAGTATAAGACTCCTCAAGAAGAGTCGCGGTTGTGGTACAATTTTCTCCCGAGAAAAAAATCATTTATGATCAGAAAATGAGCTCATATATGCATATATGGATGTTTAACGAAATAAAATCCCATTCCAATAAATATATACATACATATGTACTTCTATATATAAAGAAAAGAGTTAAGAACACTTTCCTCTTCTGTATGTCAACCGATTTGAAAAAAAACACACGCCATTTGAAAGATATTTACTTACAGAAGTGCACAATATACATATATTTTATTAAAATCTGTTCAATATTTTCGGAGTAATAAGTGCTAACACATTTGGGTTATTCCATAGTGCTGAACGTGACAGGCGTACGCATAAAAAATGCAATAACATTTAAAACATCAAATATTTTTATGTTCTTTTAACCCTTAAATTATTGACTTAGAAAGCCGCTCTAACGTGAAACAAATAGAAGTAGTTTTTGTGGCCATGTATAAAAAGGCACAACCTGGCACAATTTTTTAGTAAAACTACTTTCAGAATTTTACGTAACAATGTAACATTAAAATGTCTTTGGGTTGATTCCAAAATCTTCTGTATTTTTTTTAAGTCAAAATCTGGTTCGATACCGGGCATTTTTTCCATAATATTTTACTGAAAAATGATTAAAACAAAACACAAATTTACCGTTAAACAGAATAACATATTTCTCTTCGAACTCTTCCTAAGACTACAGACCATGTAAGAGGATTTTTTTGAAATAATTGTTATCATATATCACCTCTCTTAAAGAAGATAATATTAAGAGAAAACATACAATAAAACATTCTCACAAATAAGAAATTACGTTTGTGCAACTTTGCAGTCTGCTTGTTCGTCTAATAGCCGTTATTTCTACATAAAGAAATCCAGCTGTGTATAGAAATCTATGATGTAAAAGCTGCCATATTTTAAAAGAAAACTGAAGCTTAACATGCGTAGGCCAAATAAGCGTTGAAATTAGTTAAAATAACTGTAAGATACGAACACGACCCGCGTTGAAATTACGGGCATAAGTAAACGAATTTATGGGGGAATTAATAAAATTAGTAAAATCTTAATATTTCTCTAAAACAAGGTCAAAAAAGAATATGCTTTTAATAACTTTTAAATTTTCGGTCACGGTGGATCTTTAGAAAGAAATGCCCATATGTACAAAATACAAAATTTGTTTTTTTGTTCAATTATCAAATAATAAAAAAATAGGGTGCCCGGTTATTCGCCATTTTTAAGAAACCGGGTTTCGAATATATCGACTATATATAAATACGGGAAATTAAATTTCTTTATTTTACAATTCCGTGCTGCATGTGATGATTTTTCAACTTTCTATAATATTTAACTTAGAAACATTATATTATAGGTGCTGGGTCCTGAGTGAATGAAAACTTATAAGATGAAAAATGAATAAGAACATGTAGGGGGAGCTTTTTGGTACATTTTCGTTCAACATCTGGTACTTTGATTCATTTTCGTTAATATTAGACATAGAAAAATAAAATTAAATATGCAATGTCCTGAGTGAAAACCAATTTACAAAGGCGATTTTATAATACTTTTTTGTTTTTCAATTGATATTTTCGGATATTTTTTATATTGAACCTACAAAATTAAATTAAATCAATATGTACCGGAGGTTGGGCCATCTTCATATGCACATACAAATGTATGGTCGAATTTTGACCCTAAGGCGAACACAATCATAAATAATTTCATTAAAGAATTCCTAAACAATATTTCGGATTCATATCTTTTTCAAATAAATGGAGTATTAAATGATTCTAAGAAACTGCTTGATTTGTTGTTGATATGATAGCCTTAGGGTTGCCAGATACCAAAAGTCAAATAACTGGGAAATAGAAAAATTTCACTTGGATTTTGGAAAAATAACCGGACAATTTGAAAACTAACAGAAAAAGTCAAATTTTAATTCAGATTTAATTTTGCAATAAAAAAATTTTAAAAGCAAGGATACGTAAAAATTGAAATTAATATCATATTACAAAATTATTATCAGGGCGAATTCACTACAAGCGTAAGGCCTGCTGACCTAGTCTAAAATGAATCTAAATGTTGTCGCGAGCGGACAACCAACATATTGGCCTGCTGATCCGCAAAAAATTCCAGATGTCATCGATTTCGGCGTGGTTAAAAACATCCCCACAGAAACGATTCACGTTGAAGCTTCGTTAGAATTATCTTCTGATCACACACCTACAATAGTTACTATAACAAACACCAATAGATTGTATTTCCCTCTGGTTACATAGCGACGTCAGCTACACAAATAAATTGGTTAAAATATAAAAAATATCTCAGTACCCATTGCACAGAAAAAATACCGGTTAGCACACCGGAAAATGTGGATCTCTCTATTGTCAATTTTGACAGTTATCTTAAACTAGCTGTTCAACATTCCAGCAATATCATCAAAAAAATCAATTATAATAAATTGTATTTTACAGATGTCGACCGCCTCTTGAATGAAAAAGGAGAGTACGAAGAGAATGGCAATTGCACAGATCCCCTCAACTTAAAAATGAATTAAAAGAGTGTACAAAAAGGCTAAGAAAATTACTGCAGGCTCAGAAAACTGCTTCCGTGGAAAAATATCTTAAGGACCTGGATGCAACTCCACAATCAGACCACTCATTATGGCGTGCAGCTAGAAAACTCAAAAAATCAGTTTTCTCGAAACCACCATTAAGAAACCAGAATGGAAGTTGGACAAGAAATGATAATGAAAAAGGAAACCTGTTTGTAAATCATTTGAAAAACGCATTTACCCCAAATATACCTGACGATATAGCGGACGAGTTGCCGCCTGTTTATGTTAGAGCAGCTACCCCCTATGATTTGAGATAAAGGAAATAGAAAAGGCTATTTGTGAATTAAACACCAAGAAAGCACCTGGTATTGATAAGATCAGTAACAAAATGCTTTTGGAGCCACCTCGCATAGCAAAGAAAATTATTATTTATATTTTTAATGCTATTTTACGCCTTGAATACTACCCTCAAGAATGGAAGGTCTCCTTAATAACGATGACACCAAAGCCAGGAAAAGATCACACAAAAGTTGAGTCATATAGGCCTATTAGCTTATTACCTAATACATCAAAGCTGTTTGAGAAGCTCTTAGCGTCAAAATTAACACCAAATTTAAATGACAATTGAATACCTAATCATCAATTCGGTTTCAGAAGAGAGCATAGCACAATTCAACAAACCCATCGGATAGTAAACGCCATAAGAAAAGTCTTTGAAGAAAGAAAATATTGTTCCGCTCTCTTCATAGATGTTTCTCAAGCTTTTGAAAAGGCTGGCATGTAGGCTTGTTACATAAATTGAAGCTAAACCTACCGGTTAATACACACAAGCTGTTAGAACTCTACCTGGTCGGTCGAAAATTAATTATTAAAGAAGGTGATTGTTTAAGTTCTTCTCAGCCAATTGAAGCTGGGCCCACTTTTTTACCTTATATATACCTCGAACATGCCAACATACAATTACACCCTAACCTCAACTTTTGCTGATGATACAGCTTTTCTAAGCGTACACGAAAACAGTCGTAAAGCATCTCGATACCTGCAGGATCATATATTTCAACTAGAACTGTGGTTACTACAATGGAGAATAAAGGTCAATGAGCAAAAATGCGTACATAAAACATTCACCTTGCGTCGGGAAACATGTCCCCCTATTAAAATCAATAATCAACTAGTCATCTAGATCGGCGTTTACATGGAAATGCCATATAGAAGCAAAATTAACCCAAATGAAACAAAAAGCAATTCAAATTAACTGGCTTATTGGAAGAAATTCTGTTCTTAGTCTCGATTGCAAACTACTACTTTACAACTCTATTTTAAAGCCAATATGGTGCTACGGTATTCAACTATGGGGCACTGCCTCGGCCTGAAATATCGAAAAAATTCAAAGGCGCCAAAATGAACTTCTTCGAATAATTACAGCTGCCCCTTGGTATGTTATAAACTCAAATATCCACAAGGATCTCAATGTGCCACTGGTAAGGACTATTATTACAAAGTATACGGTAAAATATTTAAAAAGGCTAGAGTTGCACCCAAATCCACTAGCTCGAAATATTTTAAATGATAGCGGCCACTCTCGCTTAAGGAGAAGAGACACTGCAGCACTTACCCATTAAGATGAGCGATAAACACCTAGATAAGTGAACAGAACCCGTGATGAAGAAAATTTTTGTCTGGCACTGGCAGGACATAAAATAAAGCATTAGAATAAGATTTGATTAATTATTGTTAGTTCATATTTAATATATGAAGATTCAATAAATAAATAATGAAAAAAAAAAATGTATCCCATTGTTAAAAAACTGGACCGTATCTTATTAATTCTAACGTCTGTCGGCAAATTAGAAATGTTTTCCTTATAATTTTTCCTAATATAGGATTTTGTTCTAAAAAAGAATATAAATATAATTAATAAAAAAATTCATTGTTGAAAATTAAATAAAGTTTTTTAACTGGATAAATTGCATTTAAGCTGAAATCTGGACAACGCCCAAAAAACTGGACCATTTCAGGCCGTCTGGCAGCCCTAGATAGTCTACACCCCAATATTTATAGATAAATCATGGGGCCGCAAGAACATAATAATGCTTTTTATTATACTGAAAACCCACCTACTGGCTTACTGATCAGCAGAAAATTCTTTGGCGTGGTCAAAAACATCCCTTGAATTGTCTTCAAATCACACACCCACAAAAGTTACTAAAATACAAAAAATATCAGTATTAGGGAGATCGATCGAATGGTATTCGACCACTTTAAGCCGATTATTTTAGTTTTGCCCAAGTCGGATATCTTAAAATGCCCATTTGTCGAATACCGAATAAACCGGTTATTTTGGTGAAATAAACCGCTTATTTTTGTAATGTATAATTTATATACGTTTTCCTTACTTTTGTTATAAATGTACCCGTAATTGAAGTATTTTTTTATTTGAATATTGGGCATACCTGACTTTTTATGAAGAAAGTCAAAACAAAATGTTACAAAAGTCAAAAAACATTATGAGCAATGAAAATACAAATCGCTTATATAAGCGTATATTCTTGTAACAAAACCCAAAAACAATTCAAAATACAACAAAAAAAAATTTCAGCATAAAAAGTATTTAGCAATTGGACAGTATTCTAAATATTATATATATTTTTATAAAGGTGTGCACTCTGATGATATTTCGAACTGATTTAAAAGACAATGGTGCTGAAAGGGCCCTAAAATGATAAGTTGCAAAGGTTCTTTAACGTCGAGACTTAGTTACCACCTTTAATTAGCCCACAAGCTTGACATTAATATACACCAAAAACTTGACTCTGTTCCAAATAGTTCTTAAGATTGCAGTCTCTTAAGAATATCTTAATAATACTTTATAATACTTAGATAGTTCTAACATATGTATCTATAAGCTTACAACTACAACATACCGGCAGAATCAACGATATGGAAGAATTAATCAGTTCAATTTATTAAAACACCAAGAACTTAAAACAAATTGAAGGAATCAAACAAAGTCATGAAAGGTTTTAAATTGTGATCGACGACTTGACAGATATTTCACACAAAAGCATGTTCATATTACTATTCGTTTCTATAATGATGAAACAAAATAATCCTGGCTAAGAGGTTTTTTTGCAACTTTTAAATAGAAATTATAAAAAATAAAGCTTAAGTTTGACTAATTTACTGGTCACGCTTTTTTTTATTCTATCGTCACATATTTTGTAGGTCTGATCTAGGAATGCCAAATGGGACCAGGTTTTTTTAAAACCCGGGATTCGGGATTTTTAATAAAAAAAAACGGGATCCCGGGAAAAATCGGGCTTTTATATACATAAAAAATCCAATTTTTAAAATTCATACCCTGCGAGCATTTCGAAGATCGTTTCTTCAAAAATCGTCGGTATGAGTCTTTTTTGTGAACTTTTAGTGATTTAAAACGGATTTATCACTTGCACGCTTAAAAATCGACACAAAAATGACTCGCGCTTCTGATTTAAAAGTGTTTGATTTAAAACTCAATAACAAAAACAAAAGTTGGCAACATTTAATAAAATTAACAGAACAGGGATGGCTAAGTTGTTTGAATTGTACTTTTTTGTTGATACTTTTTAAACTAAGATTTAAAATACCTTTTTGTGCTGTTTTTTAAGAACACAAATAAAATTAATTTCAACTAAAAAAATCTTTTAGTACAATTAGGGTAAAAAAGTACAATTTTTATAGTTTGCTCTCTCTAGCATTTACTGTTTCTTTCTATCAATTTTGAATTTATTTTATTTGTGTTCTTAAAAAACTTAAAAAAATTGATAGAAAGAAACAGTAAATGCTTAATGAACAAAGAATGTAGTGTCATAAGGGCTTTAGGCCAGATCGTCAGGAAACTTCAGATTTTGGATGAAACGATGTCTAAGATCTACTTAAGAAGGTGGATTTTATACAAATAAAACTGTTAAGCGAATAAGAATTATAAGCCCCAGTTTTACCCGTAACAATATCAAAGCAAAAACAACAACAATAAACCGTGAGTTTAGCAAATATATCACATAATTTAATATGTTTATTATAGTGAATTTATTATCGGGACGATAACCCATGGTACGACCAAGAGTGCCGTAATGCTACTGAAGCAAAAAATGTCGCATATATGGCAACGTTGCAATCGGTAGCAACACGTAATGCGAAGGAGAGGTATCGGGAGAAAAGGAGAGAGGAGAAACGCCTTTTCCGAAAGAAAAAGAGAGAAATGGAAAGGCGGGAGTGTGAGCAAATCGAGATGTACAGGAGTCAAAATGAAGTCCGAAAATTTTACCAAAGAGTTAAACATCAAACCGAAGGCTTTGGTACAGGCACATTCTCCTGCAGAGATAAAGAAGGTAATCTGGTGACTGAAACAGAAAGTGTGCTGAGGATGTGGAAAGATCACTTTTCCGAACTTTTGGTATCTGGTTGTAGCGGCGACGAAGATACTTCAGAACCAATCACAGAGGACGGTATTGAGTGCATACCGCCTTGCCAAAATGAGGTGAAAGCAGCAATATCTCGGCTAAAGAACAATAAGGCAGCAGGAGCCGATGGACTACCAGCTGAGCTGTTTAAGACCGGAGGTGACATGCTGATAAGGCGCATGCATCAGCTTATTTGTTCTATTTGGCAAGAAGAACGCATGCCCGATGATTGGAACCTCAGGATACTATGTTCCGTGCACAAAAAAGGAGACAAGACAATATGTGCCAATTACAGAGGAATAAGTCTCCTGCCCATTGCATATAAAATAATTTCGAGCGTATTGTGTGACAGACTTAAATCTAAAGTCGGAGAGATAATTGGGCCATATCAATGCGGCTTTAGACCTGGCAAATCCACCATCGACCAGATTTTCACACTACGCCAAATCCTGGAAAAGACTCAAGAGAAACAAATCGACACCTTCCACCTTTTTGTCGACTACAAAGCCGCCTTCGACAGCCCCATACGATCAAAGGTGTTTCAGGCCATGTCTGAGTTTGGTATCCCGGCAAAACTTATACGACTTTGCAGAATGAGTCTTACTGATACGCGATCTTCAGTTAAAATAGGAAAAAACCTCTCCGGGCCATTCAGTACCAAGCGAGGTTTCAGACAAGGAGATAGTCTCTCGTGTGACCTCTTTAATATCCTGCTCGAAAAGGTTATACGAGACGCAGATGTGAATAGAACTGGCACACTATACACAAAACAACACATGCTACTTGCATATGCTGACGATATTGACATCATAGGTCGCACACTGCGAGCAGTAACTGCCACCTTTGAAAAAGTCGAAAAGGAATCTGCTAAAGTGGGTCTGGTGGTAAACGCAGATAAAACAAAGTTGATGGTATCAACGCACAGGACGTCCAGTACACTCGGGCCAACAGTGGAAGTTGAAAACTATAACTTTGAATTAGTCAACGATTTTATCTACATCGGCACCGCCATAAACAAAACGAACAACATCAGTTTTGAAATTAAGAGAAGAACTATACTGGCTAATAGATGCTACTTTGGACTAAGCACGCAGTTTAAGAGCAAAGCCATCTCTCGACAGACAAAAATCACATTATACAAGTCACTGATACTACCCGTGCTGTTGTATGGCTCTGAAGCATGGGTACTTGCGAAAGCAGACGAGGCAGTACTTGGAGTATTCGAGAGAAAAATTCTTCGTAAAATTTATGGACCCATCTGCGTTGACGGAGCATATCGGTGTCGTATGAACCATGAGCTGTATGAGCTGTGTGCCGACATTGACATTGTGAAACGTATAAAACTACACCGATTGCGTTGGCTAGGTCATGTTGTGCGAATGGAGGAAAATGCTCCAGCTAAAAAGGCATTCGAATACGCGCCTGGTGATGGTTCACGCAGAAGAGGAAGACCAAAACTCCGATGGAAAGATCAGGTGGAGGAAGACATTTCAAAGCTTGGTGTAATAAATTGGAGAAGGAGTGCGGAAGATCGAGGCGCATGGAAGAATATACTTCGTTCGGCTACTGGAACAAACGTTCTGTAATAGCCATTTAAGTAAGTAAGTAAGTATTATAGTAAATTTAAAAATGTTAAGGACAAAATATATTTTTTCAAGTTATATTAGGACTATAATAAACTTATTTGGGCAAATATATTAGGCAAATATAAAAAAAAATGTTCGTAGTGATTATTTATTAAACATGTATTTTCTCTGCTTGGTATTGTTTTGTTTTCATTCAAATTAACTTTTTATTATAAAAACTTATTTGATTTTTGTATTTTTATGTATTCGAATTAAATTCGAAAACCGGGTTTTGAAAAAGTCGAAAATCGATCTCCCTAATCAGTACTTGTTGCACGGAAAATATAAAGACCTCTTTATTATCAATAAAGACATTCTTCCATAGCTCCTTAACTAATCAGACATAACAAAATATACTTATTTTACTGATGTCGGACGACTTTTGGATAAAAAAAAAGAAGAGAGTTCAGAGAGAATCGCCACTTCGCAGAACCCTTCAGCTTAAAAATCTACTGAAAGAATGCACAAAATAATTTAAAAAGTTACGGCAGGCTCAGAGAACAGTAGTTGGGAAAAAATAATGTCGAAAAAGGAAAACATAATAATTTACAGTCGAGTTGCCACCTCTCATTGGAAGAACACATATACCCATAATATGTTAGATAAGAGGAATTAAGAAGGTTATAGTTTATTAAAGCACCTGTTGCGATTCTCTAATAAATGTTAACACAATTTTAATTGTTAAAAATATTTAACAGCAAAGTTAACGTAAATTTTATTCGCTAACTTTTTTAACAATTACGTTTTCTATCTTAACATCAGGTATTTAAATAATCTTAACGGCAAAATATTTTTCATTGTTTATTTTTAAATTCGTAGGTATTGTTCAAAAAAAAAAAAAAAAAAGAAAAAAGAAAACAAACAAAAATGTTGGTAAATAAAAGCCACATTAACATTTTAAAAATTCATGTTATTTGCATACATACATTTTTGGGAATTTATAAATATCATTAAAAATATTAAATTTTAGATTTTTTCTACACAAAAAATAAGTGGTAGACTTTCCAATCATGGCGCTGCGATATATGGCCCCAAAAAAAATAAATGAAAATTGACCCCATGTTTGGAGCAATTTTTCATAATGCAATATGACCCCATTTTTTTTAGTAAAAAATTACCCCAAACAAATGAAAAATAACCCTAAAAATAAAATGAAATATTACCCTAAATTTGGGGTAATTCTTCATTATGAAAAATCACCTCAAAATTTATAATGAATTTTACCCCAAAAAAAAAAACACAAAGAAAGTTATATTCAAGGTATATTAACACAAGGTAGACTCATTTGGGAGTGTAGACATTCTGCTCTATAAAAATAACCATTAAAAATTTTGGGTGGAATTCATATGCCCGAAACAAAAAATCCCCAATTTAGAATCACGATTTCAAAATCCGAATAATTATACAGTTTTGGTTTTAAAAATCGATTGATGGCTGATGGCCTAAGACGCTGGTTCTCTAACAATCCAACTGTATAATGATTTTATTATTATATAGTTATAAAAAATAAAAAAATAATAAATAAATAAATGGTTTTAAAAATTGATAGCATGGTTGGGCTTTCGGAAATGGGCAAGGATTTTTTTCTCTATGGAATAAAGAACACTGGCTATTCTTCTCTGTGATATACCGAACACTGGCTTCGCTAATTTAAGCTTCACTAAATAGCTGGCCTTCGGCCGGACGCAAGCATTTTCTTTTCTGTGGAATAACGAACACTGGCTTCGCTCAGTAAAGCTTCTTTTTGTGGTATAACGGACACTGGCTTCGCTCAGAAAAGCTTCTCCTAAATAGCCGATGTGCGGCCGTTCGCAATGGTTATTTCCTCTATCGTATATCAAACATTGGCTTCGCTAACTAAAGCATGTCTGTATAACCGGCAAGGATTTTCTCCACTTTGGTATAATAATTTTTGGTTTTTATACTATCCCTAAAAACTTCTACATACAATTTTATGTAATTTGTGTAAAATTGTTTGGGGGGATTTTTCATTTCTTAAAATTTGCATTTTTTTAGTAAACGAAAATTGGCCCCAAAGTAAAAATTGTGATTTTATTTGGGGCCAGTTTTCATTCCTTGATATTGAGGTTATTTTTCATTTCCCCAAAATTGCGTGTTGGTGTATCTCATGTAAAATTTTGGGGCCGTTATTCACTTTCCTTTTGGGGCAATATTTCCTGGGGTCATTTTGCGCATCGCCTCCAATCATGCCGCTGTTATCAAATTTTTGCGAATTTCCGCTAATTTAGCAATTTCTACCGAATTTTTGGCCATTCTTTATAGTTTTAGTGGCTTCAATTCAATTTTATGGTTTGTTCGACATATTAAAAAATTTCGAGAATATTCAATATTTTTGCAAAATTTTTTTTTATATATTTCGACAACTTGTTTTTTCCGATTTCAAATAAATTTTAGGGGTTTTTCCAAGTTTGCAATTTTAGCCATTTTCGCGATATAAGCGATTTTTTCCATTGGTTCTTTAGGGCTTTAACGATTTTTAATAAATAGCCGCTGTTTGCAAATTTCCGCTAATATAACAATTTTTACCGAATTTTTGCGATTCCTTATAATTTTAGCAACTTTTAATAAATTTTATAGATTGTTTGATATATTAAAAATGTTCGCTATTTTTTTTGCAAATTTTCTGAATTGTTGCAATTTTCGCTAAACTAGCAAAACCTAAATGGGGGTTTGTTAGTTTCGAAGTTCTTTTAATCGTTCCACACGATAAATAGTTTGCCCCCGATGACAGTGTTCGTTAAATATACTTATGGTGTTTTCTTTTCTACAAAAAATGTCACATTTTTTTTAAAAAAATGCAATTTGGTGTTCGTTTTTTAAAAATGCTTTGCTCTCTAAAAGGGCAGCGTATTTTATTCTAAAAAAATTACCCTTAAATGTCATAAGGCATTGCACTTTGCGCCCCGTATAAAAAGAGTGTGTTGATAATCCCCTGTAAAGAGATGGCTTCTGTTTATATATGGAGTTACCAGACGGAGTTGTGAAAAAATCGCATCTTATCAGGACAGTAAAAATTTCAAGTTTTAATAGTTATTTTTTCTATTATTTTATAGTAAAAACAAAAGAAAGCATTACATTGTTAATGGTAGGTTGTCAGTGGTATAAAATTTAAATGAATTCGGTGCTATAAAATTATTTTTGAAAAAAAAACGTCAAATCAAGAAATCGTAAAAATTTGGTGTTAATCAATCGGCAATCTGGGAAAGGTATTTTCTTGTTTACATATTTTATGAGAAACAAACTAAAGAAATTGGAATTTAGTCATTCATTTTGTTCATCTATCTATTTATTTAACATCAATCTATTAACATATTTTTTTTATATTATGACGAACACACTTTGTGATTTATGTACATATTTTTTTTATATATTGAAGAACAAACTGTTAGTCAGCTGTTGAAAACAGGGCTATCCAATTTTCTGTTTTGTTCTCGTCAAATAAAAAATTGCATTATTACATGTTCGGCAAGATATTTTATACATGCACCTTTTAAAATGTGGCATTTTTTTGTAGAAAAGAAAACACCATAATTAATTAACAAAGATGCCTCTTGATTGAAATTTTTAGCTATGTTGTTAAAATTGAGTTACTAACAGCCATTTTCACCAAGTTCGGTTATAATTAACCATCGGTTATAGCTGGCAAAACATACTGGAAACAGGAACTTTAATTGAAAGTTAGTTTTAACCGAACTTGGTGAAAATGGCCGTAAATTGCTGTATTGTTAACGTAAGCAATAAACTGTGTTGGTAAAATTAAAGTTAGAGAATTCCACTACTGTACTGAAATTCTGTAACTTTTTAACGACAAAAAATTGTCGCTAAGTAGTCAAAAAAAATTTCTTGTTAAATAATAACGATAATCAATGTACGGTTAAAAGATTAAAAATATAGAGCAAGGAAGTCAATTTTTAACACAAAAAAAAGTAAGAAAGTATTGTCGATCAAGCCCGACCCTAGTATTTGGGCGATTCTATTTCCGCGAAAAAGAGTATGTTGTGCGGTTAAGATTAACATAAGGGATTTTTGTACCAAATATTAACTAAATATCTACTACCATAACTATGATTACAACTATGAGATAACATAGTAATAGCTTCTAAGGTAAATTATTATAAGTGTATTCGTGTGAGAGCTGTGGTCAAATATGGACAGATTCTAATTAAATTTGTTCTGCTGATTTTCAATTCAATTAAATTTTACAACATAATATTACAACTCAATATTTTTGGACCTAATTAAACCCAAAGGTCTATAAAACAAGATGGGTAATGGGCACAAACCCCTACTCCGGAATGATGTTTGCATGTAGGCTATGAAAATTAAATATGTAACTGCTTCTCACCATTATAAAAAGGCTTCGACCTTGTGACAATTAACGCATATGTGACAAATTATATAAAATTATTTTTAAAATTGCGACCAGTAATTTGCGCACAAGGTTATCTTGTACAGACAACCAGCCAGCCTGAAAGAAGGACGGGTTCATTAAATGGATTCTGACATTGTTTCTGAGTCAATCGGTATACTAAGAGGTAGGCCCACAACCTATATTTCATACACAGTTGTGTGGGTATAAAAAGTAAGAGCAGAATGTTGTGCTAGAGTTGGTTAGGATCCTCGAAATTTTTCCCTATGCATAAAAAGATTATAAACTAACATACATATTTGCTTAGAAATATAAGCAATATTTAAAAATTTTCATTCATGTTTTGTTCAAATAAATTTTTTACAAGCAAATTTATTTTATATTTTTTATTAATTTCAAAAAATTTTAACTTTGACGTTCTTATATTTTACCGATATTTGTCGTCAATATTTCTAAACCAAAAAAATTCGTTTATTTAAAATAGAGAATAACAAATTCGTTAAAGTAACCGAGATTTCTCGTTACTTAACGATATCGGTAGTTAAATTAAAAAAGGTAACAAAATGATTACACAGTGAGACAAAAAAAAAATGAAGTGAAAATACCTGGGATCTTATAACATTTTTCTGGTGGGTACTGTCGAGTATAACAACAGTCTGTTTTTGGAATTTTCAAAACACCCTCAAAATCTTGAGTTACGGGTAAAAACCCGGTTTTTCATACCCGTATGCACTTATTATCCTGTAACTTAGTTGAATACCAACCGATTTCAAATTTGACAGATCTAGAAAGAAGAAGCTTAGACCTTTCGAACGGTATATATTTTCTTTAAGTAAATTTCAGATACTTTTTTTTTACACCAAATGTATTTTTTTACGGTTTTGTTCTCATTTTTCTATTTTCGGGACGTTTTTACACAAAATTTTTGTATAGGAACCGTGCTATTTATGGTTTAATTTTAAAAATATAATTGATTAAAAATAGAAAGAGAGTTTGTGTTTAAAAATCCGTTTTTTTACAAATTATTTTTTACGATTCAGATCAAAAATGTTTGCTTTACCTTTTTCTTTTTAATTTAACGTCTTCAGTATCTCTTTTAAGTAATTATTAAAATAATTAAAACAATGTTTGCAGCCTGCGAGTAGCACGTTAAAAAATCACAGTTATTCTAAATACGAGGATGGTCTGAAAAATTACCGGCCTAACAATGAAATAAGAAATTTAGCTTTATTTTTTTTATTTTTTATATAATCTCCTTGCGTAGGCGTACTGCCTTAAAAAATCCTATCTACTCAATTGTTTAATTTACACGAAAACAATCTCATCGACTTAATCAACTAAAAACTGCCCGTCCAAAATAGCTGAAACCTTGGTGAGTAATTGTCAAAAGATGCGAAACTACGTTTACTAGCTTAAACGAGCGCTCAGATCGGAAACTTTGCAGACCAACCTTGTAAAATTTAAAATAAAAACAAAACCGAGCAAAAAGAGCTCAACTCATGTAAAAATACTGTTTTTTTTTATTTCTGTGGCTTTTTGACAAAATACCTTAAGTCAAATTTAAAAAATTGAAAAAAATTATGTTAATCATAAGAATTTTCATTAGAAAAACATTTTTGTTTACGTTTTTAAAATTTTGTATTTTAAAAGATGTTTTTCTTTAATTTTGGTTTATTTTATTGTTTGATAAAAATTATTTTTCACCGGATTTTTTGTCAAAATGTCAGAGATTTAATGTGACCCTTTATTTATCACTTCTTTATTATTTTCCAACTGTGTATATTAAAAATTTGGCAATTTAATAAATCGTGTAAAATTTAAATTAAAAATGTGTGATAAACGTAACAAATTTTGTTATATCTGTGGCTTATTTGCGGATATTGGTCATATGAGAAATTTTAAAAATAATATTGCAGTGGTGGAAGTTTACAACGAAGTTTTAAATCGCTCCTATAAAACCATTTGCTGGTATGAGCCAGAGTTCATTTGTATGTACAACCTTAAACAAATGTAAAGTTCAACCGTCAGTGTCTTTGCACTTTGCTGCGCCTATGACTTGGCATCATCAGGTATATCACAAGTCCGCTGATTGCTATTTTTGCCAAACGAATACTTCAGGCCATAGTTTTACTGTAACAAAACTCATAATATCAAATGATGAACTTCCAACAACAAGCAAATCTGCTGCTGATGCTAAAAAATATATGGTGGATGAAGATTACCTTCCATTCAAGTCTACGGAAATGGAACCGAAATTAATTTCTAACGCAGATTTAATCGATCTCGTACGGGACTTAAAATTGTCAAAACGACAGTCTGAAATTCTCGGATCGCGATTAAAACAGCGAAATTTGGTGAAAGCAGACTTTCGTATTACATATTGTAGAAAAAGTGAGAGGACTTTGTTATTTAAAGAAAGCATTGCAACTGATAAAAATGACAGCATCTTACGTATTGCAGTGATATTCCAAAGTTATTTTCTGCACTAAATTACAATTATAATGCAGACGAATGGCGACTTTTCATTGATGGCTCATGTAAAAGTAAGTAATTTTTAAAATAGTGGATTATCTGTAATTTCATATTTAGGTTTGAAAGCAGTTTTATTACATAACGAACATCGGTTGCCATCAGTTCCAATTTTCTATGCGACTACCACAAAAGAAACTTACGAAGTCATGCATAAAATACTCCTGTTCGTCAACTATGCCACGCATAAATGGAAAATCATAGCTGATTTAAAAGTATTGACAATTTTATATGGCATGCAAAATATCCGTGTTTTCTTTGTGAATGGGACAGTCGTGCAAAAAATCACTATGATTGCAAAGTATGGCCATCTCGTGAGTCGCAGCAAATTGGTAGAAAAAACGTTCTTAACATACCATTACATGGGGTCTTCACCTGAGATAATATCTGATATAATATGTGAGAGAACGTCGGCAGAATGAGAGAACAAATTTCTTTATGTTTATCTTAATCTTAAACAAGGGGAACACGTATGTTATAAGATTTGATAATCGAATGATTCTCGTAGAGTAAACTTGTGTCGTTTTTATTATTTTTTTTTAGTTTTTTCTATTTTTTTAGTTAAAAATATTGTTTTTTTAAACATTTATTACAAGATTTTCACTATTTGCACTAAAAAATTAAACAATTAAATGAATGCGTCTTTTTTTGTTTTATATGTATGTATGTATGTGTATTTTTGACAGCTCATCTTATAAGATGGTTGTTATAAGTTTTCTCATAACAACTGTCTCATAATATTTATTATAATATTAATATTAACACTATTTGAGAGTCTACACGTAAGATAATACTCTCTGCGATTGAATTTGACGTTTGCTGATATAAAAATCTTATATCTTATCTCACGTGGAGACCCTGTGTTAGTTAAAGCTGATAATGTTATTCTTCCACCATTACATTTAAAATTAGGATACATGAAACAATTTGTTAAAAAGCTTTTTATTAAAAGTGAAGCTTTTAAGCATCTTAAATCGATATTCCCAAGATTTAGTGAGGCCAAAATAAAAGGAGGTAAATAGCATTCAGTTTTAACATTTTTATCTCTTCTGATTAATTTTAGGTATTTTCATTGGACCTAAAATTCGTAAAGTTATGAGAGATGAGACCTTTTTAAAAGTGTTGAGTTCCGTTGAAAAACGTGCGTGGAACAGTTTTGTTGCGCTTTGTGATAATTTTCTTGGGAGTCACAGAAGCGACGACTATGTTATGGTCGTTAATGAATTTTTAAAAGCTTATGGTGAAATGGGCTGCAACATGCCAATAAAAATTAATTTTCTGCACTCGCATTTGGATTTTTTCCCAGACAACCTAGGCCAGTTTAGCGATGAACAAGGCAAACATTTTCACCAGGAAATAATTGCAATGGAAAAACGTTTTGAAGGAAATAATAAAATAAAATGCTTTCAGAGTATTGCTGGTCCCTTAAACGAGATACTGAAGACGTTAATTTAAAAAGAAAAAGGTCAAGCAAACATTTTTGATCGGAATCGTAAGAAATAATTTTTTTGTAAAAAATGTGTTTTTATTTTTAAAGTTGGATAAATCAGTCAATTTTCAACGGAACACAAACCCTCGTTTTATTTTTAATCAATTATATTTTTTATATTAAACCATAAATAGCACGGTTCCTATACAAAAATTTTGTGTAAAAACGTCCCGAAAATAGAAATGAGAAAAAAACCCGTAAAAAATACATTTGGTGTAAAAATACATATACGTATCTGAAATTTACTTAATGAAAATATATACCGTTCGAAAGGTCTAAGCTTCTTCTTTCTAGATCTGTCAAAATGAAATCGGTTGGTATTCAACTAAGTTACAGGATAATAAGTCCGTACGGGTATGAAAACCCGGTTTTTTACCCGTAACTCAAGATTTTGTGGGTGTTTTGAAAATTCTAAAAACAGACTGTTGTTATACTCGACAGTACCCACCAGAAAAATGATATAAGATCCCAGGTATTTTCACTTCATTTTTTTTTTGTCTCACTGTGTTATCAACCGAATGCTTTTAATTTTTTTTTTAATTTTTGATGGAAGTAAGAATACAACAAAAATCGACAAGTGCAATAAACAGAAGAAAAGACAAAGACAATGCAAATGCAAACTACACCATTGTAATACTTTAGTAATATCCCAACAAACACGGAGGTTTGATTTCAAATTGAAAATGATTTGAAATCAAACGTTTTCTTAAACGACAAACGTTTGATAATGATTTGAAAATCATTTGAAAATCATAGCATTCTCAACAAAAAGGGGAAATTATTTTTAAATGGAAAAATGCCTTTATTTTCAACTTGCTTTCAAACGTAATTCTCAAATGTTTTTCAAATGAGGATTACAATACAATGTGGAATATAAATAAAACTATTTAATTTTTTTAATTTAAATTTATTATTTATTTAAATAAACTTTTAGATAAACATTCGGTACCATAGCTAAAAGATAAAATAGTGTTCTTTCCGTCCTCTAATTCTTGGAAAGACAAAATACTTGGCTCCCTTTTATTTTGAGGATTGTAACACCGCGATCGTTCAACAAACTTTGTTCACTTTCCCGTTTTATTATATTTCTTTTTTTTCGTATTTTTAATCAGTGTAATTTCTCACAAATAATTTTTATTTTTTACAAGAAATAAATTGTTCACTTTATATTAAAATTTATTTTTAATAGTAAAACACATGTAACCACAAAGTAAAAATATGTAACTTTAATCGCCATTTTTAATGCTTACATATGTATATTTTTCGCTTTAGTATTGCCAAGTTTATTTTTGATTTGATTTTAACATTTGACAAACATTTGACATCAAATTGATAAAACATTTGATATCAAATGTTTATTTCCAAATCATTATCAATTTGAATTTAAATGTTAAATCAAACAATTGAAAAACGTTTGAGAATTGCGTTTGATGTCAAATGATAAAGTCATTTCATATCAAAGGTTTGACTTCGTGTTTGTTGGGATTAAATTTTGTATTAAAAAAAGGACAAATTTTCAGTTAAAATTTTTAAATTTCCTGATGAGCTGGCAACCAGTGAAATGCGCATAGAAGCTAGCTTTCCCTCAACAATAAATGTCAGTGTATTTATCAAATATGAAAAACTGGGAATTTAGCACGTCATACGGAAATCGTATTAATAATAAATTTTGTATTCCCGAAAATAACTTTGATAATATACATACTTGCATGTGCCCGTGCAAAAGAACTGAATTGGCAAATTGGTTTTTTTTTTGTTGTTTTCTTACGAAGACAGTAGAATGAAGCAGTTTGTTTTTTAATTTTGTTTTTTCTTTTTACCCACTTACAACTACAATTCGAGTCGGAAAGAACCCAACCAATTGTAGGGGAATGTAAGAAAAGATAAACTCACTGTTTATTGTTGGTGTTTTGTTTTGGCTTTGATATTGTTACAAGTAAGACTTTTAGTGTTTATAATTCTTATTCGCTTTAGGGTTTTATTTGTATAATATTTTTGGCCTTTCTAAAATAGTTGGAAAAGGTTTCCTGATGAGCTGGCCTAAGCAACCAGTGAAATGCACTGGGAATTTAGCACGTCATACGGAAATCGTATTAATAATAAATTTTGTATTCCCGAAAATAACTTTGATAATTTGCATACATTAATTTTAATATTTTATGTGTGTTGTCCACCTATAGAAAATATTGTGATATAATTTATAGATGATGTAAGCCAGTGAAGGAAAAATCGAGATGGTACTGCCCACCAAGCAAAGGAGTACTTTTTTTAATATTTTGGTACTTTTTTGAAACATATTTTTTATTGAAAAACAAACTTAAAAATAATAAACAAATATACATAAAATTAAAAAACTAATTCATTTTAGAGCAATTCCATATGAAAGCGATCACCTTTTGGACGACCCCTCTCCGATTTTAAAATAAATAGTCTCAATCGATTGCCCAGCAAAAAATAATGTACCTACATTTTTTTTTTTTTTTTATAGTGACTGGTTTAGTGGTGGTGTACACCACTGTCATGTGACAAAATTGAAGAATTCTTCATAAGGGACCTCATTGCAAGTTGTTTAAAAAAAAAACTACTAAAGCGATCGCCACGAGTGATAGCTCGTTGGAAAGGTATTGAATCAGGTTTTAATTGAAAAATAAAATTTTCCTAATTTTTCTTAGAAATTTACCTTTAAATTTTCCCATGAAAATTAAATTTTCCGATTTTCCACAGAAGCTCCTAAATTTTCCGGCTATTTTTTTTTTGGATTCCTCATAATTTTTGCTTTAAGAATCAGCAATAAAAAAATGGGCCCCGACTCCATGTTTGGACAGGAGAAGAGCATTTAAGAGACCACCTTGTTAAAAATACATTTTAAAAATTATTTTACAGTAAAAAATACATTTATGAAGAAAAAATCTTTCTTATTTTGCTGCTTATACTTAATTACAATATTTATTAAAAATTTCAATTGTCTTGGCATCATTATAAAATTAAAGTAGTTTTAAATTTAGCACGTCGGCAGACGAAGAGTACCGCTTTACATTAATTGACATATCAGAAATATTTGGTATGAAGCAATGAAACTTTTGCGTTCCAGTTATAGTTTTGACATTATTATATCTGTTTTGAATTCGTCGCTCCATGGCATCGTGTTCTTTTTGAGTGCATAAAACTGTGTTAATGGCAATTTCCTTGCTTTGAATCCACGAAAACAAATGTTGTACATTTAAGATCTGGCAAACTTGCCTTAGCCGCCATGCGTTTTAGGGTACCCCCTAACGCATCGCATGGGCCCTTACCGTGGGACGTCGCGAAAAAGTGCCACTCGACCTTTCAGTTTTGTTGATATAAACTTTTATGTAAATGCAAGAAAGATATGACCGAATGTGACCGAAAACTTGATTTCGGTCATTTCTTTCTATCATTTTCTGAACACCAAAATGAAAAATGTGACTACTCGCTCATTAATTTCTTGTAGGGGCTAAGCATTTCACGAGCTGTAAAATAATCCCTACCGATCCTAAGTTCTGAGAAATCCGTCAACACACGAAATTGAGAATTGATTTTTAATATGTATGAGAAAAATAAAAAATACATCTTTGTTTGATCGCAAACAATTTTAGTTCCAATAAATTTAAGGCCTTCATTTTTAAGTCCATTTTCAAAGTTATTTAAATTAAAAAATACGTTAGCGATTCCCATTGCTCCGAAAATCTTTCAACCATAGCCTGTGTCGAAAGCCATCTAGTTAAGACATACTTTAGAATTACGTAAACATCTGTTCCAAAATAGTCTTAAAAATGTTGATGTTCTTTTCGGCTTGAGCTATTACAAGAGTAAAAACTTATTTCCTTCAAAAATTTATCAATAAATAAAAATTATAATGATAGCGGAAAAATTCGCTTAAGAAGAAGAGACATTGCATTACCTATCCGAACCTGAAATAACCTTAAAAACTCGGACTGGAAAAGAGATTTGCCCCAACACTATTCGCAATACATTACACGTAAATACGATTATTATGGATGGATTGCAAGAAAGAAGTCATTACAAACAAAAACAATGGAATCTTTGCGAAGGAATATTTATTAAAAAGCGATGATTTTTGGACTAAGGAAATGGTAAATTATATTAAAGTTTTTTTCGCTGACTTAAGCAAAGTTTGCATAGATCAGAAGAACCAAATGTAATGATTTGTGAACAGTGTTGAGGCAAAAATCTTTTCCAGTTCGAGTTTTTAAGTTATTTTATTTATATTTATATTATATTTTTTTTGCCTTTAAAAAGGATCTTGATTGATTTAGAAATGTTTGTGCTTTACAACGGTATAAAAAATTGAAAAAGGACAGCTATGCTGTTAGGAAATAAAGTTCCAAACGAAACAAGGCCTAAATGATTAAAATCTGTTAGCAAATGTTTCACAAAATATAAAAACTAACCAGACGAAACTTCAAAAATTAAAAACATTTATTTTTGTTGTTAATTAACCCTTTGACGACTATAGGCAAACATACTTGCCCAGGGGATTTTGCATCATATAATTGTTCACGTAAGAGATAGAGTAAATATGTTCAAAACGGATTTGTTGCGGAGGGTTGGGGCAACAAAAATGTGGAAGGTGGTAGGGGCCTATCTGTCCCCATTTTCCCGCTAGGAGGCCTCAAGTTTGGCCAAAAAGTCTCCTTACTTCAGGGGCTAAAACTCGGGTATATTTTGGAGGCACCTCTTACCTTTCAAAATATATATGGGGGAAGTATGTGTAAATTTCAACCTGTCCACATTTACCCCAAATATTTTTGGCAAGTATGTTTACCTGTTGGTTGAAACGGAAAAAACGCACCTAAAAATAATATAAATATTTTTTTTATTTTCATCATTGTATGTATGTGTGTATATACATAGTTTTACGTTGCTTTTTTTTAAAGTCATTTGAACAAAACGCATCTTGTCTGTTATTGTTTTAAGTTCAAAGTTTTTTTTTGCGCTGATTGTTTGTTTGTTTTTATTCATTTATTATTCGAAATCAATCAGAGCATACATACGTATTTCGTACATTACTATTTGTAAGTGTATTATTGTTGGTTTTCGAGTGTTATTTTTGATTAAACAGTGTATTATTATTTGGTTATTATAAATAAAAAATTTTAAATGAGTGAATCAGTCCGTGATCGTTTTCTTTTCCTTAATCCGGTCGAAATTGAGCAACTATGGTTTTGCGACACCAGTGGCAATGAGGAAGAAGCTGCTGCATAAATATATGGATGAAGAGGACATCGTTTTTCTAGAAAATGACGCTTTGGAAATCCAAGAGGATGAGCCCATAGAAGTTGTTAGTGAAGGAGCTAATCCTATAGAATCTCCTGTAATTACAAAGGCTCGCGTTGGTCGTAAAGCGGTACAAGTTGCTGTAGAGGATGAGCCAATTGCATCGACTTTAAATGCTGCAGTAATACCAGAAAAGCCGGAACTTTTTATACCACCAGAGAAAAATTTCTGGTTCAGAGAGACGCTTGCCTATAAAAACCCCGTTTTCACCGGATTTCAGGAGAATTGCATATATGAACATTCGCAAGTTCTAAAACCCATTGTAAATGCACATGTGTTTGTAATTTTCAAGGAAAGTTTTTATAATTGCTAGTTTTTATATTGCAATAGTAGTTACTATTTTTCTATACTTTTTTGGTTTCAGAAGTGTGCATAATGGTAGTGCAGCAGTCCAACCCAACAACCCAACTGTAGTGTGCAAAGTGAAGCGGCGTGTTGCAGGACAAGCAGTTGGTTGTCCAGCACTACAACAAGGGAATGGGAGGTGTCGATCTCATGGACCAAAAAAGGTTATGAGTATGATCGCAGAAGCAAATGGCGGTTTTATATTCGATTGTTCTTTGATCTCTTCGAAATATTCGTCCATAATAGCTACGTGATATATAGCAATCTCATGTTGGCTAAAGCTGGGATCACACGATTGCCGCAAATGCACCAATATGACACAATTATTATTGTGCTTTATTGACGCACAATAATGAAATTGCCCCAACCAAATTTTCTGAAATCACACGATTGCCCTGTTTTATACAAATTTAATTGCCGCTAGTTGGTACAAAGCGAAATGGTTACAACAATTGCCGCAGAAAAGTCACACGATTGTTCTTACTTATGTATATTAACTGCGAAAACAGCTGTTGTGGTAGCTTTTTTATTTGTTTGAAAGTTCTTGTTGGATTGTTCATTGAAAAAAATTAAATGATAAATGATACAAATCATATACTTAAACAAATTATTGTTGAATAGTTTTATTTAATTTTTTAAGATATTCCAAAAATTAACAGTCTGTTTAACAATTTCGTATGTTTAGGTTCGAATAGAAATATCTTTAATAAAAATATTCGCACAGAACAGCTCAATATGCTTGTGAACATACATACTTAAAATAATTAATTAAAAAAATTTAAATGCAAAATAAATAAATACATACATATTTATTTTCATTACCTACTAAAAGAAACACAAAAAAGTAAATCTAATAAAAAAGGCATATATTGGCGCGTATTGTGTTGTTTGATTGCCGCACAAGAACACAATAAATATTGGTGCATTTTTGTCATTTTTATTGACGCGCGGTTGCATAGCAAACAGTCACACGATTGCCGCACCAGGGTTGCATTTGATTGGTAAAAGTAAGCACAATATTGTCCTCGATTGGTACAAGAGCCATTTGGTTGTGCAGTCACACGATTGGGGTATTAAAAAGTGTGAAAATTGGTGCATTGCGGCAATCGTGTGATCCCAGCTTAACAGCTTCGCGACAAAAGTGGCCTCGATTGATTTTCTGGCAGCTTTAGCAAAGTAATTAATTAATGAGTTCTGTTCAAGACCGCGCAGATTCCCGGAAGCAACCAGAAGTATCTCTCTAAAAAGCCGAAGTCTTTCCATAAAATGGAAAAACGTAAAAATTGGAAACGATGCCTTCGTTGTGCCAGCTATGGCAAATATAGCCTCACAAATGTATTTTGTACTATATGCAATGTATTTCTTTGCTTTACATCACGTGACTGTTTTGGCAAATACCACGTATAGGACGTATCGTAAATTGTTAGTTATTTATTAATTACTTTTTAAATAGTTCAAATAAATAAAAAATGCATAAAACATTATATTTTTAAATTTAATTTTTTGGATAAAAAATTCTCTTTCAGTCCATAGGCAACTATATTTGCCAAGCAAAAATAATAATCAAAAATCGCTTTTGCAGAAAAAGTCTGGTCCTCAAAGGGTTAAAGTTAAACAGGCATATTTATAAAAAGTTCTTATTTTAAACTTAAAGTATGTAATAGATAAAATACTGGCGTTAAGGGAGACATGTAAAATACTGCATAAAAGCAGCATTAACGCCAGAACTGGCAATTTGGTAATAGCCAGGCGGCTTTGATGTTACTAAGGTCGCATAAAACAATGTCCATTCTCATTAACCAGTGCAAGGAAGAAATATACCGACTGGGCAGCCTATATGACATTACCTTAATTTGGATCCCTGCACATTGGGACCAGGGCTGCCGTTTTTGGTTATTTCTAACCAAAATTGGTTATATTTTTTTTCAATGTGGATATGTGAATATTTATTTCATTTTGCTTACTTTTTTCTAAAATAAAAATGCGTACGAATTAAAGACCTGGGGGGTTATTATGTAATTCGATTCGAAACGAAAATACTTTCGAAAGAAATTTCCGTATCGAAAATGAAATGGTATTTTCTAATCCGTTCGAAAGCCCCACAGATTTGTATTTGTTAAAAAAAAGGGAAAAACAAAGTGCTGCCAAATTTATAGCCGATAAATTTGACAGTACCTGTCAATATTGACAGAAATTTTTTGAAAAACAAGCGTTAATTAAAAAACGTTAAATTTTCCGCAAAATGTAAATATAAGTGAAAACTTCCAAACAAAATAAAATAACAAATAACACTACGTGACAATTTTTTGACCAAATCAATTTTACACCTAATCTTTATGTAAAATTTTCCGCTGAATCCGAATATGAAGTCAGAATTGTCAAAAGAAGAACAGTTTTTGAGATATTCCAAAATAACCGTTATTTGTGTTTTTAAAAAAAGATGCTGTGACTGAAATGCAAATATCCAACGAATAAAATTTTAGCATATTTCAATACGAACATTTTGTGCCCAATAGGATCCAGATCGGTGCAAAAATGATAAAGTTACAGAAGATTAATTGAATTAACCCACAACAAATAAATATACAAAGCTAAATTTTTAGTAACAATAAATGTTAAAAATTGCTTGAAACTTTTGAATTTCTCTGTGGGTTAATTTACTAAATCTTCTGTAGCTTTGTCATTTTTGTACCAACTTATGTCTTGTTGGGCGCAAAATGTTCATGCCGCATGCAATAAAATATTAAGATTTTTAAATCATTGGTTAAAAAAAATAACTTGAAAAGAGCAAAATTGAACAAAATCATAAAATTTTCAATGAAGCTTGAACTTTTGTCCCCTGTAACTCTGTCATTTCTTGACCAATCTTCACTAGCAATTCATGGTTATTTTAGAAATTTTATAACCTTTCACTAGAATGAAAGAATTACATAATCCGTTTAAAATTTTTTAAGATATTTGCATTTCAGTCACATCATTTTTTTTAAAAACACAAATAACGGTTATTTTGGAATATCTCTCTTTAAAACTGTTCTACTTTTGACAATTCTGACTTCATATTCGGATTCAGCGGAAAATTTTACATAAAGATTAGCTGTCAGATTCATTTGGTCACGACTTTGTTGAAATTTTGTCACGTAGTGTAATTATTTATAAAAATATAACGGTCTAAGAACATAAATTCTGTTCCATTGTGGTTGGAAGATAGCGATAAAGAAAGTGATGCAATTGCAGAAATACATCCGATACATCCGACATTATGAGCCTTGATAATAGTACGTAAGAAAGATTTTTAATTATCAAATTTAATTATAAAAATACTATTTTTAGTTTCGTGAAAAACTTTCGGCTTAATAAAAATTCATTTATGTATGTAAACAATTGTATATACATATGCCACCTGAAAGATCGACAGTCATTGCACCTTTGATGAAATTAGCTGCAACATTAAAATGTTTGGTACAAGGTGGATACCAACATCAGATTGACCAAGATCGTCTTGTAGGACTTTCACACTCATCAATTTCCATATGCTTATCTGAGGTATGCGAAATAATCGAACAAAATATTTGTCCGAAGCATATTATCTTTGAAATGACTGAAGAAAAAAAGATGGAGGCGAAAAGATGTTTTTTTTAAATAAATGTGGAATACCTGGAGTAATTGGCCAAGTAACGATGAGCATTTATACTTCAACCGAAAACAGACATTTAACTCTTCTCATACCTAGTAACATAGCACATTTGTAAAAATAGTTAATACAAAATCGATTAAATGAAAACTCACTTTTTCCACTTTTTCAATTCACGATACGGTGGACCAACCGCATCTTAATCCTTTGATAGTATTTGCCACAAATCCTTCGACTTGCATTTAGAATTTGCAACATTGAGGTGCCCCTTTGCTCAATATGCATGTGCAATTATAAAATCAACACAATCACAATATTCTGTCTTGGTTTTGTAAACATTGCTTTGATTAAGCTTTCCCTAAACACAACCCAAATTTAAAAAAATTACTATGTATAAAAATTTTCAGACTAAAAACAAGGAGTTGTGACAACAAACACAGTATAAATTTTGATTTCAAGTCACTCACAGTTCTGAATATAGAGGAAATCGTATGTTTGAAATTATATTTTACACTTTTTGTAAAAAGTTTTATTTAATTACTTACATTTTTAAATTTTTTATTGTTTTCGCAAGCAGAGCACCTTTCGAATAATTTACGAAAAATTTAAATGAACTGACATTTGCCAAACAAAAAATGTTACAAAAACAAAACACACAGGCTGCTTGTACTATGGTCGTACAAATTGCCAAGCAACAACAACACTACTAGTTACGTATTATACCTACGACGAAAATACAAGTGGAAGCGCTTGCAATTTTTCTTGATGAGCAGCACGATTAGCCTTTGTGTCTGCTGCGTACATGATTTGTTCTTGTAAAATTGTGTATGCTGCTTTTTTTTAAAGCAAACATTTTTGAAAATTTTAGTAACGGTAATATTTTTTTTCTTAAATTCTTTGATGCCTATGGTTGTTTTTGTTAAAAAGACATGTAGACAAAAATTATTGTAAAAAAAAATTACTGAAAGAACTGAACACATGTAATTTGTTTTTGTAAAAACAACTTTGGTTTTTACCAACCAAAACTATTTTTTTCGTTTTAAGCACTTTTCTTAAATATGTAGGTAAACACATTTGAAAACATTAAAAAAAAGTATGCTACATTTTATGTGGAAATAACCTACATACATAAATGCAAATGTTACAGAAAGTATAATTGTTGGGTTAGAAAAATTAAAAAACGAACCGAAATTTAAAAAAAATTGCAAACAATCAAGAAAAAAACCCTGAAGAAGACACTCAAAGGAGTGCTGAAATATTGATTTAAATAAATTTTATATCAAAAACAACCCTTAAGCTCGAAAATTTAACAAGTTATACTTTAGGTTTTTTTTATTTAATATAACCGTATTATGTAGAAAAAAATAGAAAAATCATATTAACGTTTTGAAATATTTTTATTTTGAAATGAATTGTTTGACTAACAGTTGAATTTGAGCCCTAACCGCGAAAATAACGTAAGCGGCATCATTTTAGATTTTTGTTTTTTTCTAAATAAATGGCTTTAACGATTTTATAGCAAACACAATTTTATCCAGGGACCCTATAAAGGAAACGACAAAAAATCATATAAATATAACCATTAATATTGATTAATTATAGGTAAAGGTTAAAAATTACAATTATCATTTAATATATATATTTTATTTTGGTTATCGTAACCAATTAAAGTAAAAAATATTTTTTTTGGTTATACCTTCATAAATAACCATTAATTCAACTAAAAAATTTTTTGGTTACAAACAACTATTAAACCAAATAAATAATTTTTTAGTTACAAATAACCATTTTAACAAATAATAAATTAATTTGGTTACAAATAACCATTAAAACAAGTAAATTATTTTTTGGTTACAAATATAAATTATACATAAGTAAGAAAGTATAGTCGGTTACTATTTGGGACCCATGGGCAATATTTTTTCCGGCAAAAGCAAAAAAACTGTTTTTAAGTACAGACGGTGATTCTAGCGGTTTAGAATTGCACAACAGTTGACACGTTCACTCCTTCTTAGTCATCGAAATAAAAAATGCACGGAAATAATCATACATGTAAACAGTGTTGCCAAAACTTTGTGACCAAAAATGGCTAAATTTACGGGGAAAAATGGCTTAAAATGGGCTAAAAAATGGCTAAAAGCTTTTTGAAATAAAAACATATTAAAATTACACTCGTGCAGGTCTTTAGTACGAATATGCTTTTCTTGATACAATTATTTACGAGCTCAAATAATTTGTACCGTGTACTACGATTTTTTTATAATTTATCGAAAACAAAAAATCCCTTTCAAAACAGCAACCAAATATTTTTTTAAGATTTTTGCTAAGAAAATATTGCCATTTGTGATTTTTATATCAAAAACGCCATGTTCTGAAATCGAAAACAAATGAAGTTTTAATCAATGGAAATTTTTAATTATTTTTTTTAAATGAGCGTAGTTTTTCTTGATTTTAAGAGTAGTAAAGACTTAAGGTTGGAAGTGCATAAAATCATGGGGAATCGATTTCAGTAAATTCGTTTTAGTGTTTCTAAAAACTTAAAAATTTATACAAATTTGAAAATATACATATCAATATAATTTTAAAATTTATGGAATTTTCGTTAAGAAATGGCTGCAAGTTTTAAGAAATTTGAAATTTTACTGTTTTTAACTTGTCGGTATGTATATTTTTTAATATTTTTGAAAATAATTGTTTGGTAACAAAACTTTGGACTGTCAGTCATAAACTTTTTCGCCATTGAATGTACATACGTTACGAAAGGCGAATTTGTTTATATTCGCCACAATATTTTTCAATGATTCACAAAATACATCAAAAAGAACCATTTTGAAACAGTTATTTATAATAAGAATTATTAATATTAAATAAAATTTACAAACAAGAGAATTAAGTTTTTATAATATTTCAGATACATACATATTGTATATGGTAATATGATATAAATATAAACATATATAAATATTTACAAAAAATGCATTTCGCATATCGCCAATCGTTTTCATTTCCCCATATCGCCAAACGAAAATTTCCATAAAAATTAAGAAATCGCCACATTTGACAGTCCTGCCAATAACAGCTTAAAAGCGGAAAATAATTTCCCATTTTTGTTATTTATAACCGGCATATTAAAAAATATTTCATTAATAACTTTCAATATACTGAATTTTGTATGGAAATTTTACGGGTTTTTTCACGAAAAAAGTCTCAAATAATTAAAAACTTTTAATTAAGTTTCTCGTTATTTTTAATATGTAAATGAATTACATTTCATGTTTGGTTTTTTGATTTATAAGTATTATTTTACAAATAACCTTTGAATTGCAATGCAACTTAAAATAAATTTTAATGAGTTTCGCAATTAATAAAAGCCATTTTAAATTTGGTTATATTTTTTTTCATTAGGTAACTTTTTCAAAAATTTTGGTTTTAAAATTTGAATTGGTTGTGGCAGCACTGATTGGGACCATTATGTCAATGAGCAGGCTACCAAAGTAACGTTGCCTACACGCGCCATATGTCGTTCAGAGCGACTTCACAACTTCAGTTGCAGTGACATTTCGAGACGCGATGAGACGTGGTCTTCCTTTTAATGAATGATGCCGTAGATGTTAAGAAACTGGAACTGAGGAGGCGGTATTTCATCTGCTTTGTAATTGCCCAGTGTTTAATTCAACAAGACTTGGATAATTTGGGAATTACCTTTTACAAGGACTCTCTGAGATATTGTGGGTGAAGCTCTACAATTTGTTGAAATATCTCAATTAAACGAGCTGGCTCTTGCTACCTCAGTATTCCTCTGGTGCCACGCTTGATCCGGGGTTCCTACTCTTGACGAGTTGTGTGGTGTAAAAACTTAGAGACACTGACGACTCTGCTTGCATTGCACCTAATTTTGGTCGTGCTACCACGTTCACCGAATAGTAGCTATCAAATGAATTTTGTCTTATAAGCCACTTTTAAAAATATGTATTAATAAACGAACATTAACAGCTTTTTAATTATTAAATGTTTGTGGCGTTTTATTTTTTAACTATGTATTATGTTAGTTTTGCTGCCATTTTATTGCTAATGATTCATGCAACTTCTATTCGATTTAGATAACAAAATCAAAAGTTGTAATTATTTACGGCTTGTTTTGCTTTGAACTTTGTTGTATTTCTTTTCTAAAAAATAATAATGCATTATATTTGTGAAATATATCTACCAAGTTACACGCACCCTTACAAAATTCAGTTCAGTTTGTGCTTTGTTGTGATACAGCCGTGTATTATTAAACCCGCATACAATTTGAATTATAAATTAATTACATTTGATTTTTTATTTAAAATAAACATTCAGTGATTGAACGTGAAATAAATGATTTTTAAATAAATTATTTAGTATAAAAGTGATCAATTATTAAAAACGAAAAATTTAATAAAGAAAAATAAAAAATGTAAATGTAAAAAACTCAACGAAAGAAATTGCTATGTAACAGTTCATGCAAATGAAAATAATGCTGAAATAAATAAAACTAAACAATATTAACTACCTAAAGGCTAAGCCAATTATTCGCACACGTTCCCTCTCACCCTCGGTATTTACACAAACGGTGGATAGTGACTCATTAAAAAAACTAAAACTAGACCTGGTGACAAGTGTTGCCAGGCCAGCAAGTATTGCCGCGACGTCAAAAACAAATTTATTGGGAAATGATACCATGAACTTAAACACAAATGCAATGGAAAAACCCCCTCTAAAAAGTTGTCAAAAGCCTCAAGTCCAAGTTGGTATGGACAGGTATATAACAGTGCTTAAACGGGGTCGCAGCCCTAGCTCTTCAGCTGTTGCTTCGGCCTCAAAAGTGCCATCTTTTGATAAATTAAATTCCCAAAATCGCTTTGCAATTCTGGAGGATGAATCCTCCGAAGCACCAAACGTCATAAAATCGTCCAAGCCTCCCCCGATATATCTTAGGGAGCATAACTCAAATGATCTAATAAAGAGTTTAATTTCGTTGATTGGTGAAAATTCTTTTAATGTAGCCGCAATAGAGCGAGGTAGTATAAATGAAACGAAAATTCAAGTAAATCATGAAAATGATTTTCGCAAAATAATTAACAAATTTAAGGCACTTAAAAAAAGTTGTTATACATACCAACTCAAGAGCAGTAAAGGTCTCCAGGTTGTGATTAAGGGAATTGATTCATGCGTAGACCAGAGAATGACAACAAGTACCCATAAGAAAAATATACAGAGGTATTTACCCATGCTTTTCGTTATTGTGTATACAAATATTTATAACACAAATAATAAGAACAGCTATGGTTGTGCGTTGCAAAAAGTATGGTTATTACTATGGTTACGCAACCACATTCAGTAGACAAAAATACACGAATATTATGCAGATGTTATTCAATACCCATGAATTTGTTTTGGTTATCTCCCATACACATAAAATATCCATGTTTAAAAAATAACTTAGTATTTTTGGCACTTCTGTGTAAAAAATGAAAAAAAAATTTTTTTAACAAAAATGTGCGTTGATCACTACGCAGGTATGGGACTATGTACATATTATTTATGATATATAAAATAAATTTGTCCGTAAAATCAGCAGTGCCTATGTAAAACTACACATAAGCTATACATTTTTATAAAATATAGGACCACGAGGGGTGAGAAGGGGCAATTTCTGCTCTCCGAAGCTATCTGACAGATTTTAATGAAATTTTAAACATATTTAGATAGATTCATATATATAGACACTTAAACTATGTATTTAAAAAAAAAATAGGATAACGAGGAGAGATAGGGGACAATTTATGTCTGTCCAAAACTATCCAATTGAACAATTTGTTTGCACTTGCCGCTGTCACTCACACATAGCATAGGTAGACGAAACGAGATGGAAGATATTGTTTTTTATGTATGCATGTAAGTATTGATTTGTATGTTGTGCTAATAAGAAAGAGTGTAACCGCCACGTAATACATTTAGCGCTTGCCTTTCTGTAACGATTTAAAATTCAAACATTTCTCTTTAATTACGTGTAAAGGAAAATACCCTCGAGCTTCCCTCGTGGTCCTATTTTGAAAAAAAATATATATAGCTTGTCTGTTCATATTAATATGGATCTGTCATATCTAACATATGTTTTAAATTTCATAAAGATCTGTTAGATATTTTCGGAGAAGCAGAAATTGCCGCCAACTGTCCCTCGTTGCCCTAATAAAATAACCCTACCGCCTTAGTCAAATCTTAAAAAGCTTTAAAATTATCATGAAATTTTTCTGAATAACAACACAAAAAAATTTTGCATAGTTCCAAAATTATTAAAATTGCATTTGCCATCTCTGCACTCTCTCTCACTCTGTATTTTTACGTTATACTTACGGTAATACACATACCTTTATGGGTATTGCAGATAGCTAACAGACATTTTATTTATATCTGCATGTACATCACAGAATACCACAGAACTGTGAAAAGTGACGTGTGAAAAGGGCCCAAATCAGTTGCGAAGGCAGCTTTCGAAGAAAAAGATAGAAAACTTTTTTTGTAGTGAAGTGGCAATGTGTAAAAACAGGCCGCAACCATCAACACAAATGGCGTGATCAAAACAAAAATAACAAAACACAAACCACGTTAAACAAATGCATTAGTTCCACAAACGTTGTGTTTAGTGAAAAAAAATTCATTTAGTTAAATTGTTTTGTTTTATAATGTCATTTACTCATTTAAATATTATTTACTAGTGTTGTGGTAATTTTAAAAGATTTTTTTTACAACAGTTTTTCATGTTAATTTAAACTTAATAAATTTGTGTTCATTGTATTGTGAAAAGATGGTACAAAGAGAAATGGAAAAAGGACAGCTTTCTTAAAAAGAGACAAAAGAACACGCAAAATCTTCCGTTTCGTGACAGTTCTGTGTATTCTGTGATGTACATTCAAAAAGAAGAATGAATATGGATATACACATTGGCAGCGAATATTTATACATATTTAAGTTCAACTTGTTATGGGTAATGGTATGTATGTGTATGGTTTTGATCTCTACTCATGCATGGTATTTTCTCACTTATATTGAAAGAGTACTTAAAATGATAATTTTGTCATTCTCTGGTGCAGAACCAGAGGAAATTAAAACTTTCTTAGAAAAAAGAAAAATGTTTCAAGATAAAACATGTGGTATATATAAGAAAGAGGGAAAAAATCCACAACCACTTTTTCGAGTAGAATTAGAGCCCGGCGACATTAAGTTAAAAAAAACGAAACGCATCCCATTTATAGTTTGAAATATATTCTATACAGAAAAATCACAATTGAGGAGCCGCACAAAAAAATGGACCTGTTCAGTGCTTAAACTGCCAAGAATTTGGCCATACCAAGGCATACTGCTACTTACCCCCTGTTTTCGTAGTAAGTGGTGAAATACACGGTACAGTTTCTTGCGATAAGTCTAAAACCGACCCCAACGTAAAAAAAATGTAGCAACTGTGGCGGTTATCACACTGCCAATTATAGAGGATGCCCTGTATATAATATCGCCAAGCAGACGGTTGGACCGAAAACAAATACCCCTCAAATGCAGGTTGCAAATCAAGTAAACACAAATGACATTGAAGCCCCCCAGCCTTGTAATAACAGAACCTCTTACGCTAACGTCCTAAAATCAAACCATGTGCCAATGCAAGGTGCCAAGTAATGATGAAACTACAGTTTCTAATTTAAGTTTTTTCTAAACAACCGTGGAAACATTAGTGCAAACAGTAAATAATTTTACGAACACAATGGGTAGTATGATGCAGGAAATTCTTAGAATGCAATCATAACATTGATTGCATGAACTGTATAAAAATTTGTTTTTGGAACGCAAACGGCATCTGCCAACATAAAAATGAATTAGAATAATTTATTAAAAATAAACAAATTGATGTCATGATGGTTTCTGAAACTTATTTAACATCGAGATAGAGCTTGTGGAGGTTCTGCCATTTTAATAAAAACCAGAGTCAAACACTACCTAATGGGTGATCATCGTGAATATTATCTTCAAGCAACAAACATCTGCGTTGAAGAATTAAATAGAAACGTAGTAATCTCATCGTTATACTCCCCACCTAGATATTCAATATCAGAAGGCCAATATTATAAATATTTTAAATCATTAGGACCTTCTGGGGGTCCCGACTTATAACACCAAAGGGTCGTGTTCTATTTAACACGAATTCTAAAATGGATTTGAATGTGATAGCGAGCGGACAACCAACTTATTGGCCTACTGATCAGCAAAAAATAGCAGATGTCATGTACAAAAAAGGCTTAGAAAGTTACTACAGACTCAGAAAACGGCTGCTCTGGAAAAATATCTTAAGGAACTTGATGCAACTCCACAATCAGACTACTCATTATGGCGTGCAGCTAAAAATCTAAAAAGGCCACCATTAAGAAACTTGAACGGAAGTTGGGCAAGAAATGATAACGAAAAGGGAAATCTGTTTGTTAATCACTTAAAAAACGTATTTACCCCAAATATATCTCCCGATACTGCTGTCGTGTTACCACCTGTTCCTGCTAGAGCGGCTGTTCCCATAAGATTTGAGATAAGAGAAATCGAAAAGGCTGTTTGTGAATTAAACCCCAAAAAAGCCCCTGGTTTTGATAAGATCAGCAACAAAATGCTTTTGGAGCTACCCAGCACAGCAAAGAAAATTATTCTTTTAATTTTCAATGCTATCTTACGTCTTCAATACTATCCTCAGAAATGGAAGGTTTCCTTAGTCACCATGATACCTAAACCAGGAAAGGATCACACAAAAGTTGAGTCATATAGGCCTATAAGCTTACTTTCTAATATATCAAAGCTGTTTGAGAGGCTGTTAGTGTCAAAATTAACTCCAATTTTAAGTGAAAATAGATGTATTCCTAACCACCAATTCGGCTTTAGAAGAGAACACAGCACAATTGAACAAACCCATCGTATAGTAAACGCCATAAGAAAAGCCTTTGAAGAAAGAAAATATTGTTCCGCTCTCTTCATCGATGTTTCTCAAGCTTTTGATAAAGTCTGGCATGAAGGCTTATTACATAAATTGAAGCAAAATTTTCCAGCAAACACACACAAGCTGCTGGAAAGCTACTTAGTCGGTCGTCAATTTATTATAAAAGAAGGAAATTTCTTTAGTTCACCTCAGCCAATTGCCGCTGGAGTCCTACAGGGCAGCATTCTGGGGCCCCTATTGTACTTAATTTATACTTCGGACATGCCAACAAACAACTACACACAAACTTCGACATTTGCGGGCGACACAGCTTTTCTAAGCGTGCACAAAAACCGTCATGAAGCATCATGTTACTTACAGGATCATATATTTCAACTAGAAATATGGTTAAAACAATGGAGGATTAAAGTCAATGAGCAAAAATGCGTACATATAACATTCACCTTGCGTCGGGAATCATGCCCCCCTATTAGAATCAATAATCAAATAATACCTCAAAATTCGCATGTAAAATATCTCGGTATACATGTAGATCGCCGTTTGACGTGGAAAAGCCATATAGAGGCAAAATTTAAATTCATTGGCTTATTGAAGAAACTCTGTCCTTCGTCCCGACTGCAAACTTCTACTTTACAACTCTATCTTAAAGCCTATCTAGTGCTACGGTATTCAACTATGGGGCACCGCCTTGGCCTCTAATATCGAAAAAATTCACAGGCGTCAAAATAAACTTCTTCGAATAATCACAGCTGCCCCTTGGTATGTTAAAAATTCAAATATTCACCAGGATCTTAATGTTCCTTAAGTAAAAACTGTGATTACGAAATATGCAGTAAAATACTTAAAAAGGCTCGAATTGCATCCGAACCCACTAGCTCGAAATATTTTAAATGATAGCGGCCACACTCGCTTAAGAAGAAGAGACACTGCAGCACTTACCCATTTAGATAAGCGAAAAAACACCTACATATATGTGAACAGAATTCGTGATGAAGAAAATTGTTTTCTGGCACTGGTGGGACATAAATTTAAGTATTAGGTTAAGATTTGATTAATTGTTGTTAGTTCATATTTAATATATTAAGATTCAATAAATAATATTGCAAAAAAAAAATTGGCGAACTAACTTAAAATCAATCTGACAACCCTGGTAAGTAAATACAAATATTCTCTCCCTCTCTTTCAGTACACTAAAAATATGCAAAAGTGTGAAAAGTTGTCGTTTTCCTTTCTAAATATGTTGCAAAAATAAATGGCAAATTTGTTTCATTTCTTACCCCAGTTATAATTGCGTGTGAGATAATACCCTTTTTCTTATTAACTTTTTTCTTGTTTTTGCGTACAATTTGTGTGGTATTGTGATTTATGGTGATATTGTGATTTTTTTCGTTTGTTTTACTTTTATTTAATAATTTTTTTTTTTGGCGCATCATTTTAAACAACAGCTGAGTTTAATTATTGGAAATCATTGTAGTTAATGCTTATTGGAATTAAATTAAAATTTAATGTTGAAAATCGCTACAACCGTGGTGAATATCGCTTATTAGTACAAACTTTGCAATCAATATTTAAAACGCTAAATACGCATAAGGGTTTAGTGTAAAGGCTTACGGCTCAGTTAGCCGGGAGTAACAGTAACCTTACCGTAAAAAACGTAAGATCCATCTATTTCTTACAGATGGAGATCTTTCAGTTAGCCGGCAGTAACAGTAACGTTACTGTAAGAAATAGATTGATATTACTTTTTTACGGTATGGTTACTGTTACTCCCGTCTAACTGAGCCTTAAAACATAGCCTTTATTTTGTTCCATTGTAATTAAGAAAAAAATGGATCACTTTGCAAGGGTGCGAGTAACCTGATAAATATATTACACAAATATAATGCATCATTATTTTTTAGAAAAGAAAACGCCATTAATCTTAAACAAGGGGAACACGTTTCTTATAAGATTTCATAATCGAATGACTTTTGTTCAGTAAACTTGTATCGTTTTTATACCCTTCACCTCAGGTGGAAAAGGGTATATATAAGTTTGTCATTCCGTTTGTAATTTCTACAATATTGATCTTAGACCCTATAAAGTATATATATTTCTGGGTCCTTATGGGGAGAGAAGTTGATTTAACGATATCCGACCGTCTGTCCCTCTTACGTTTGATATGTGTTTTCCGGAGACTCCAGACATGATAGCGGCTAGGTTGTTTTACATTTGTGTCACATATAGTCTACCATCGGTTGCTATTGAAATTCAGCAAGATCGATCCACAAATGGCTGAGATATGAGCAAAAAACCACGACTACCTCTAATATTTTCCAAAAATCCCTTGTGGTTGTTGTAATTTTATTACTTTTTGCTGTATATCTGGGGAACGGCAAAAGCCAAAGTTTCCAAATTAGGTACACACATTTAGGTAGCCAATACACCATCCTACAAAATGTGGGCGGGATTGGAGAAGTGGGCGTGGCACCTCCCTTACAAAAAAAATTAAAAATTGTATAAAAACCTAAATTTTAGGGCTGCCATATGTCCTATGGATATGACTTATATATCAAAATATCGGAAATTTTAAGTAGAACATATTTTATAAAAAACTCGGGAAAATCGGCTCAGATACAAAAAAGTTATGACCAAAATTAAATTAAATTTTTTTAAATACCCTCTTTCGGGAACCATAGATCTCCCCGAGTCCAAGCTTTATAACTCAAGTAAATGACAAATTTCTTCTTAAACACGTCGGTATATAAATCTGTCAAATCGGTTAAAAATGGCAGAGTTACAACCGAAATACTGAATCCCCAAAAATTACTCTTTTTATAATTAACTTTGTTAAAATATATATTTACAAGTATATATAATTGTTTATATATAAATATAACTTAAGTAAATGGTAAAATTCTTCCTTAACACGTCGGTATATAAAAATATCAAATCGGTTGGACAATGGGTAATTTATGAGCAAAATACTCCAAAAATGGGCTAAACAACATCAAAATTTTTATAAAAACCTAAATTTTAGGGCTGCCATATGTCCTATGTATATGACTTATATACCAAAATGTCGGAAATTTGTATGATTTATAACCGAAATACTGTGGTCTAATTACCGCATACGATATCGAGCAAAATTCATCGAAATTATTTATTTTGGTATCTTGAAACTCGATATCGAATGAAATGTATTGAATTTGAAATAAAAGCATTCGACATCGAGTAACACGACATTACATTTATCGACTTTTCATTCGATACGCCAGTGTCTATCGTATGCAAAAAAATTCAGTAGTTTATTCGATACGATAGTATCGAATGCGGTGATTAGACCCCTGAATTCCCGAAAATTACTCTTGTTATACCCTTCACGGAAGGTAAAAAAGGTATATATAACTGTAATTTCTACAATATTGATCCTACACCCTATAAAGTATATATATTCTGGGCCCTTATGAAAAGCGAAGTTCAAAACCTGTTGTCTCTTATTTAAAAAAAAAAAAAAATTACCAGTTTTATTTAGTTTTTGTCTAATTGCTATGTATTCTGCTCGCACAATGGTGAAGGGTATATAAGATTCGGCACAGCCGAATATGGCACTCTTACTTGTTATTCTTTAGTGCCGGTTCACACACGTCAAGTTTGACTCGTCAAGTCTTGAGTTTTTAGGAGAGACGGGAAAAGAAATGGGCTTCTCTTTTCCCTTCTCTCCTAAAAGTTCAAGACTTGAATAGTCAAACTTGACGTGTGTGAACCGGCACTTATTTTAGTTTTTTTGTTTTCTTTTAGATAAAAATATTGTTTTTTTTACACTTATCACAAGATTTTCACTATTTGCACTAAAAAAATTAAACATTTTAATTAATGCGTCTTATTATTGTTTTATACGTATGTATGTATGTGTATTTTTGACAGCTCATCTTATAAGATAGTTGTTATAAGATTACTTATAACAACTGTATCATAACATTTATTATATTATTACCTAATATTAACACTATTTGAGAGTCCATTCGTCTCTTTTGTGGAGTAAACGAAAATTACTGAATTAAATAAAATAACTGAATATTCCCGTGTTTTTACGGAATATGTAGTTAATTTGTATACCCTCCACCACAATTAGTTGCGAAGAGGGTATACTAAGTTTGTCATTCCGTGTGAAACTTTTTTATTATTCATCTCAGACCCCATAAAGGATATATGTTCTGGCTCCTGGAGTTATTCTAAGTCAATTAAGCCAACCTGTCCGTCTGTAGAAAACACGCTCACTTTCGAAAAACTCAAAAGAAATAAACAAACTTGTTGTCAAATTGCTTGTAGTTATCCTAAGCAGTTTGGTATTGAAACCCAGCAAGTTTAGTAGGATCAGAGCTATAAATCAAAATTTGGAACCACCACCTTACCGTACTAACGGTAAACTATCAGAATAAAATTTAATACTTCACAGTTTTATAGGACTAGAAATCACACTAATAAATTTCGTGATGATCGGTCCATAATTTAGTATTGGCCCCATATAAAGCCCACTCTGGTAAATTAATAAAAAACACCTCAAATCGTAGCAGATATATTTGTTGTGGTAACATTTCTTCCAACTTAGTTTCATATGACCAGAAAATTCTCATGCAATTCTGTGATATACGGTCCATAATTTACATTTGATTCCATATTTAGCAGCCTTCTGAATTTCACTGTAAACGCTTAAACTTATTTTACCGATGTATTGAAATTTATGTTTTTTAATACCCGATACCACTCTGCAGAATTTGGGTTCATAACTTACCATGGATCCAATATAAATTCCCCTCCTGAAAATCATTTAAGTTCGGCTCAAGCTAGTTAAAATTGCTTAATAATTAGCATAAAACTTTCTGATGGTCGGCCAATAATTTAATATAGTTCTAAACCGCAACCAATTTAAATGCTGACGTCTGCTTTTATAAAGAATAACTAATAATAAATAGATATCATATAGATATCACTCCTGAAATATTCGAACTGCCGGTGGAGGGTATCAAAGATTCGGCACAGCCGAATATAGCACTCTAACTTGTTTGATAGTTAATTTATATAAAATAACTGAAAATTCATTTATTTTTACGAAATGTGGGTTTGATTGTTTGACAGTAAAAATTAAATTTTTGTTAAAATTAAATAATAAATAAGTTGGCCGGTTTTTAACTGAATTTTCGTTTATTTTATATTTATATATTCAGTTAATTTTACGTACATAATGTTGTGAGTGTATCTACGTTTTACACTCAACCCTAATGTGTAATTATCATGTTTAATATGGAGGCATGTCATAACGTCCAGTGACACAATGTCCATAAACGTTATGACGCTCAAAAAGTGTCATAGTGCCCATGGACAGTATGACGGGTTTAAAAGTATCATAATGTTCATCAGAGGAGTGTCATAATGCCCGCGGACGTTGACACTTTGCAAAGTGTCATAATGTCTACAACATGTTTACAAGCTCGAAAGTATAGCCGGCCTTTGGCCTGACGCAAGGATTTTCTCCTCTATGGTGTAGCAAACACCAGCTACGCGATGCATACAACTAGGGATGAAACGATACAACGAACGAATTTTAAGTGAATTTCTGTTTTGTTTTCAATTTAAAATAAATTTCTGTTTTTTAAAAAGTAATATTTTAAATAATTTTATGTTTTTTTTTTAAATAAAATACATACTATTGAAATAGAAGCGAACTATGTATGTAAATCATCAAATTTTTATTGCTTACTGTAGGTTCCAAAAGAGATTATTGTTAAACGTTTCATGGCCTCATTTTACCATGTTCTGTACCCATGCACATAATCATCACTTGTCAGCTATTTTTTTTAATGTTTTATGTATAATTTAACCAATTATTGTTATAGTTACATTACGCAGATGTTTTGAAAATAAAACCTCCTAAGTTTTAACAAAACATTTTTAGCCACATATAACTGCCAAAATATTTTAGGTTCAAATGTTTTTGCCTGGAACAATAAAATTTTCTTCAATAGCAATGTTGTGAAGTACTGCTAAGGCGATAATCAATGTTTTTCCTTTTGCAACGTTTAATAGAGTTTATAGTGCCTTTCTGTGCAGCATTATATTTGTTTTCCTTTTCATTCAGTGGTTTGGATTGTGGGGTGAATAAATAAGTCTGCCGCTTACATCCTGACTCTCCCAATCATATACCTTTGAACTCACCGCTTTCAAGTTTGATAGTTGACTTATTTATATGAGATGAAGGCATTTAAATGTTTCTATTGCCCCAGCAAGCTAAGGCACGAGCCACTCCGGCTAATTCTACAAACTGTTGCTTGAGAGAACCATGAAGATCGGCCGCATCTTAATTAGTTTATAAAATTATAAATTTTTACAAAAATTTAGTTTTAAATCAATTCTATATATGTAATAATAATGGCACCGCCATTATGTCATTATTATGCCATTATGGCACCCTCTTTTTTAACATTAAATTCCTTTTATGACATCTCGAATATATGAGGAGATATCGAGTTCTAGCATTGCCTGATGTCCCTCTTAACATTGTTTTGCTTCATTCGTCACTTTTTGTGCTATAAGGCAAATTTTCGATGCAAAATTTAAAATTTTATTATTTGTAATTGCTGTGCTGCATTCAAAGCATGTAGAACAAAACATTTTTGTTCCGTGCGGCAAAGCAGTAACCAACACACGATAAACTATGTGGTTTTTAGTTTGTGTTTGCTTTAACAAATAATTTACCTATTTGAAAGACATTTTAAAATACAAAAAGTTATAACGACTTTAAGTTTCAACAGAAACCATACTCGCGACCCACTTTATTTTTAACAAAAAAATCTATGGAGCAGTTTATATCTTAAATTAATTCAAACATTAGTTATCGTTTTTCTAGAAACAAAAATTTTATGCGTATTAAACATTTTTAAAATTTTTTTTAATAAACATTAAAAAGTAACTTTATTGAAAGCTTAAAGTAGGGTAAATGCCCAAACTTTGTGGATAATTACCCGAATTTGGTATAATTTTTACTGTCGTGGGTAGAGCGTGTGTAATTTCTCTTAGGCATAATTCAGGTGTTATTTAAAATTCTTACTTCAGATACCCAAATAAAATCAAGATTCAATTTCAGTGATGACATTTATTTCTTTTTAAATATTGTTGATAAAAATGCAGTCTTTTGAACCAAAGAAAAAGACTTCAATCATTAAATATATATTTTCAAAAGTTTGGTAATAAATGTCGAAAGATGGACTCTTAGATTCGGATAAAGATGACTATCACAGTGGTTTAGAACCAGAAGCTTATTGAAAAAAGTTATTCGAACTATACTGAGGGTAGAAATGTTGCCAATATTTCAACATATAATTAATTTTATATGTGTCTGCAAACTTTCAAATGCTTTAGTTTGAAGAATATTTAACGCCCTGAACAGTTCTAAAACTGAATTACACGCAAAGAAAAAACATGGTTGTGGTAAACATATTCTAAGAGCAACATATTATGATAAGATTCATGATTGTAGTCATCATATTACGATTGTTATTAAATCATATTATGACCAAATATGTTCGTAATATTACATCATAATATTTTTCCCTTAATCATATTGTTGTCATGGTAACCATAATAAGTTAAGAAGTAATCATATTATTGTCATGGCAATCATAATTAGTTTAGAAGTAATCATATTATTGTCATGGCAATCATAATAAGTTTAGAAGTTATCATATTATTGTCATGACAATCATAATAAGTTTAGAAGTAATCATATTATTGTCATGGCAATCATAATAAGTTTAGAAGTAATCATATTATGATGCAAATTGATATGAACTGTTATACATAAATTTTTTACATCATAATATGATACAACTTTAAACATAATATTTTTATTGGAAAAAAATACTTATGATAAAAAAAACAAACATAATATAGTTACTGTAATCTTTTTGTCGTAGTTCGAAATTATTTATAAATTATTTTATGGAGTTTTCATTATTTTTCTCTTAAAATAACACAAAACTTACCAGTAATGGTTAATATTTTGCACCAATATTTCACAAATTTTTCCACCACTTTAAGATTATTAAAATTTTTTAGCAAAGATATTTTATTTTGTGACACTACAACCCTTTTTTAATGTTTTTTCTTTATTTTTTTTTTTTAATTTCTTGTTTATTTTAATGGTTATTTTGTTATTTCTTTTTTAATATTTTTCTTTTTTTTTTTTAATTTCTTGTTTATTTTAATGGTTATTTTTTTATTATTTAGCCACTCTCTAACAAATAATTCGATATGTTTATGTAAAACACGACACAACTGATACAAAATTATTTTACAAATGGCGATACCAAAATATTATTAGAGTAACGATATTTTGATTGCATCTTTAACTTATTATGATAAATGTTTATAAAGTTATCATGTTATGGCTATTAAATATCATGTTATGGTTGTGAGTAATATAATATGTTTTGAAAGTTATCATAATTTAGTTGTTAGAAAAATAATTATTGTTCGGTCAACAATACTCAAATTTATAATTGCGATAAACATTAATATGTTTACAGTAACTATAATATTGCTGATATTTAATAAAAATAACAATTATTTGTGTACAACAACAATATATTGTTACAATAAACACAGTGTAAACACCATGCCCAACCATATTTTTTCTCTGCGTGTACGAAAGGAACAGTTGTATAAAACCCTGCCGGCATTTAGTTTACTAAATACAGTATTAAGGGTATTTTTAAGACCATGAAAAATGGCAGAAAACACAAAACAAATGAATTTTAATTTGTCCTTGACGAAACGCATTGCAGACGTCCAGTTTTGTTCATCTTTTTCGAGAATGGCTGGCTGCATGTGACGAATAAAATGAACAATGTTGACCACCAAGGCGCCAATTGTTGCTGGTTTATCAGCATAAACCAGTGACTTCACAGCACTACAGAAAACAATCAAGAGGTGTCAGATCGCACGGCCTTTAAGTCTTATTAACAGTTTATTTTCTCTAAATCAACACATCGCCTTCAATTGTGAAAAAATGAGTTGCGTCATTCAAATCATAAGGTCGCATTTAAGACGCGAAAATCGATGGTTGATTTTCGAAGCAATTTTGGATAATTTGGTGGCGGTGTTCAAGCATGAATCTATCTGTATATGATGATGTGGCTGAGCAAAAAGTGAGAGCAGTATGACAGTTCGTTTGACGGTTAACCTTACGTAAGCTCATTCGGGCTTATAAAGGAATTGCAATAAGAATTTTGAATCTTCCTTATAGTGGAAGGCCAATGTACGCGTCATGCGGCTGCCATTGTGAAAATGCTGGCAAAGTTTACAAAAATGTTCATACAAAAAAAAAATACAAATCATAAAAAATAAGACTTGGTATTACTTGGAAAAGATGCCGCGCGGCAAAGTTGAATTTTTTCAACTTTTGTTTTAAGCCGCGTGAAGTAGACGTCGTCATACACAAACATAAATATTTGACAAAAGATAGGTATATAAAAAACATTACAAATTAAGAGGAAAAAATCTTATTTGATAAGTAAATTCTTATAATGTTCAAATAAATCGTTTTTTTATAGATTGAAGATTTTTTAACAGCTTATTCAACATTTACCGCTTTAAAATGTGCCGCTTTCATTTGCCTATCAAAAAAATTTCAAGAGAAAAACTAAACAGCTGATCGCCGCCCGCAGCCGCATGCCGCGTACATTGGCCTTCCACTATTAGATGAATGCAACCAAATATGGAAGGTTAACTCATTATTTTTAGGAGTTTTATTAATAATAATAATTTTTTAGTCTAGTCTTTAATGTTATATATTTTAATGTTAATTAATTTTAATAAGAATGTTGACTTATATTGATCTTCGTTCAATGAGTCTGTTGTATTTTTGCTTCTTTGTAAATGTCTTGTTTTAAATAAAACTTCAATTTTATATCAGGTGTAATTTCATTTAAATTGGGTAATTTTGCTTCATCTCAAGTGTAATTTTGAATTTTGTTGGTGGTAAAACTGAAAATAACTGAATATTCCAATTTTACGTACGGCATATTGTGAGTGTAGTTTTTATGCTGAGTACACACAGTGCAATGCATTTACGCAATCTAACCAAATTCCTTCAGTAAAAATAATTTAATAAAAATTGACTTTGATCAACTCAAGCCTAACTAAATATCAAAATTTCAAAATAAAAAAAAACACACAAACTATTAAGTTATAAAAGCTTTTGAGGATTGTAATTTGACTTAGAATACACATTCGAATAATATGAAAATTTGTATAAAAAAAACCTTAAAAAACATTTCCTATTATGTATTGAAAACTTTTATTTACTTACATACCTGCAATTCAAATTGTAAATAACTAAAATTTCCAATTTTTTAGCATCAATCGGGCAATTAGGTTCACTTGAAGTTTTTACTTAAGTCTTTGTTATAAATCTTCATCGTAATAATGAATAATTTGTTGTGATTTCTGAAAATTAAAATACAGGATTACTATATCGATCTAAGTATTTGAAAAACAAAGAAATTTTTAATATTATCTACTAATATTATAATAAGTAAGGACTATTGAGGACATACAATAATGAACAAGTTTGCGAGGAAGTGCCGCCATTTTAATTTCAACACTTATTATCGCCTACTTAAACTTAATTACAGTTCTGTGCAATTTTATTAAAGAAAAGGTACTTTAGAGCCGTTTTCATTTGTTACGATTATTTTGTTTTGTTTGTTTCTGTTGTATAGAACAGCCACAAAACTCACACTAACAGCAAAGTTTTGAAAAATGTTTGTGTGTAACATCTTTTGCTGATAGAAAGTTCAGAAATGCGAGAGATAAAACGAAAGGAAAAAATAAAAAAAGAATACAAGCAAGAAATGCTTAAAGTAAAACTAAATAATTTAAGAGTTCTTGAAAACAATTCTCAACTGCAATAATTGGGGCATAAATGGGGGTTGAAGTGCTGGTAACATGACCACCAAACACCAACACAACTGAATCGTCCACGGAGAGAAGAATGAAACAGTTAGGTAGGCTTCCAGCCAGGACAACATTAGGAATAAATTGAAATGCTTGCCTGGTTTCGTTCAGTCTATTTTGGTTTGGCTTGTCGAGGTTTGTTTGGCTTCCTTTTATCAACAAAGAAATACTTTCACAGCAACAAAAGCAAAAACTTTTCAACTTTATAACAGCGCTAATGAATTGGCGCCAAGAGTGAACACTAAACACATCCAAGCACTTGCAAATATATCTACACACTTTCAACATAAAATCATAATTGGTATTAGTGCACCATGGCCAAATATTTATGAAAATTTTTAAACGAAGTGTCGACGAATAATTTTCAAAATCATATTTTTTATAGTTTTCCTTAGCAGACGCATGCACATATCGCGACCTTAAAACAACAAGGTTCTATTTGCACTTAAACCTACCTGTAAAATAGAAACTTTTAGTACTAAGATTGCGATATTTTTATTTTTTTCGTCATTGAAAATTATTTCTTACATCCATAATATGTATGTATAGTTTGCATACTTGATATAATAAACACGTTTTGATGCGGCCCTACACGTTGCGCCTTGTTGTACACAGAAAAATTTTCACCAATAGTTTTTCAATTAAATGCTGTTTCAAACAATTTTTTTATTTGTTTCAATTAATTCGCCTTAATTGCAAATATGAAAATAACACACAAACTTCAAAATATTTTAAAGTTTCAAACAATTTTGTAATTGCTTCAATTAAATGTGTTGATTAAACAAAAATATTTTGATTTGTGTTTACGTTTTATATAGCCTGGCGGTCACATTTCAATTAAAACTATTGTATAAACTCAACAGCAAGAAAATCACAAACTTACAAATATGTTAATTGATATCAAGGCGAATTCAACTACTGGTGAGAGGGGAAAAAGGAACAGCATGTTCTCTTCCCCTCTCACCAGTAAACTCAGACTTTCTGAAAAAAAACTTTCATAGTGTGAACCCAGACTAACTAAAATTGTGAATTAAGCTCAAAAGGGAAGGAAATGTAATAACGCAAGATGAATTTCTTTAATTCTCATAATCACGCAGGCTAACCAACCAAATTTTTCTTGTCAAGCTCACTTTCGAATCATTTTCAATTCCTCACAATATTGCAAACTGACGAAGTATTTTTATTTTTGTAAATATTTTCAAATCAAAATTCTAAAAATGTATACAATTATTTTGAAATGCACTCAAATTTTATAGTGCAATACCGGTGCCTCTCTAACACTTGAATAAATATAACCCAGCAAATAAAATTGGACCACCTGACCCATTTTGATAAAATGGACTACTCCATGGACTGGTCCGATGTAATGCAAGCATGGACCATGTCATTGTTAAAAAGTGTTTGTAGTGAGACGACATGTCTTCGTTTTTTAACGACGTGCTTTCGTTTTTAAACGACTTCAAAACTAATCCTCTTGAGTATACCATGGAGTAGTTTTAAAACTACTCCTTAGTGGTCCAAAGGTGGGTTATATGATCCTCTCCTAGGACATCGTAATGTTAAATAGACCAGGTTTTTTCCATACGTTTGGGTTACTTTTGGACTAGTCCTGGTCCTTTGTGGACTACTCTTTACACGCGTGTTTGGACTGGTCCTATTATTTGCAGGGAAAGTACTCACAAACACTAGTGCCTCACGCGTAACACGAAAATTTATGTCACGTGCATACATGTAGTAGAGAACAAAATTTGATTACCACAATATGATATGCAGTCAAAGACTAAGGTCTGGAACAGAATAAAAAAGTTGTAGTAGTAGCTAAAGCTGACGAATGCTCTGTAGCGCAACAAAGTTAAAAATTTAAAATTTTGGCTTCAACTGCAACGACTACTACAACTACTTATTTTGTTGACACAACTTTAAAACTGCCTTTTTAACTTTTGATAGCTTGCATCGCTATTCGTAACGTTGTGCTTCAGCAACTATTTTGTTCCCTACTTAAAGTAAAAATGAGGTGGTGAGTTTCAAAACTCGTAATTTGTCCCACCACCCAGACCCGATTTGCCCACCACAGAATTATTCCTTTTTATACCCTTCACCAAAGATAAAAGGGAATATATAAGTGCCGGTTCACACACGTCAAGTTTGACTCGGCCCATCGCTTTTAAGCAATTTAAATTTTACATTAATTTGTAAAAAAGTAGTTTGCCAAAATTTCATGTCTTTGTTTTTATACTTATTGGCGAACTACAACCTTCTATTTTTCTCACTTATGACTCAGGTATGGGCACCACTACATTGAAAGCTTTGCATGTGTGACATTGTATTGGTGTGTTTACGTCAGGGCTGCCAGGAACTTTTCTTCGTTCTCTTTAATTAATATTATTTCCAATTTTATTAAAAAATAATGGGGATATTCTAGTTTGGATTACATTACCACGTGCAGCAGTTATCCATGTAATACGTGATTATTATTTGACAATTTTCAGTCTTTTGAATAAAAAATTATATTGCACAAATCAATTTTAAAACTATTTAAGGTGTGTGATCGCATTTCTATGTCAAGTAATAATTGGCACATTAGTGGTCTGGGGCCATCATTTATTACTAGTTCTAAACCGATTTTTTTTTATTTGTTTTTTAAAAACATAATGATATGTTCATTTCGAATTATTTTTAATCTAGACTAAAAACTTTTACGACATTTAAAAAATTTTCCATAAACTTAAATAAGGGATTGTTTTGCCTTGTACACACTATTTAACATTTCTTTACCCAATCGTCACCAAACATCATACATTGGCTTTAGAGTTCCCTTTAATTTTTTTGAACACCTCTTATGCCCAATTTTCAGGATAGTATTTAAATCTATATTAAGTTCAGAACAATTTTTGATTTTTAGTTGAACTGTTTATTTTTAATTTTTGATATTCTTTAATTAGGCTCGAGTTCATCAAATTTAATTTTCATTAAATTATTTTCACTGAGGGAAGGAATTTTACAACTTGGAATTTTATTAAAATTTATTGATAATTTTTCTTGGCTGAGCTGGGGCTCGAACCTGGGTTGAATTTACATGTTTCAAGAATCACCACAATCTTTCATCAGAATTCTTTGAGTTCTAACCTCTGCAAAATCTCAATGGTCTAGTATGGTCTAGTGGACTTTTTTGCTCAGTACAATCTTAACTAAAAATCAAAAATTGTTCTTAGAAATAGCTATGGCACAAGCTCTAATGTTTCATTTGTACTTTAATTTGTACAAATAAAAATGTCGACGAAAGTGGACACAAAAACATAATAAACAAATGTATTCAGGTTTTCAAGACAAAGTCTTGACAGAAAAGAATACGAAAAAACAGAGGAAAAAAGGAGGCAACATGTAATTTGAAATTTAAGTGATAATAACAGCAAATTTCGAACCACCAGTACTACTGGTTAAAGATTGATGTTTGACTGTTGGCTAACGGGCACCGCTGTGGTGCAGTGGGTAGAACACAAAGATCTTCTGACGATAGAAAGTGGTGTTTCTTGAAACATGTAAAGATCAACCCGGGTTCAAATCCCAGCTCAGCCAAGAAAAATTATCAATACATTTTAATAAAATTCCAAGTTGTAAAATTCCTTCCCTCAGTGAAAATAATTTAATGAAAATTAAATTTGATGAACTCGAGCCTAATTAAAGAATATCAAAAATAATATATTAAGTTAATTTTCATAACAAACTTAAATCGTATTTAAAACACATTGGTTTTTTGAGTTTTATTTGAAAAGCCTTATTTAATTAAGATAAAAGTATGGTAGCACTACTAAATACAAAAAAAAAATATAAAAAAGTGCAATTATCTACAAGGTGGTCTGAAAAAACAGCTGACTGTTAATGCTTTGTCTGTTGTTGTTGTTGTATTGTTGTGATATTGAGGCCACCTTGCTAAAATATTACAATGGAAACTTAAGTTGAAATTAAGTGTACCACATCGGTGACTTAAGTTTCACTTAAGTTTTTAGTGAAGAAGAGAATTTTGTATTTAAAACGATTTTAAAAATGAAGTTGTCCAGGAAAATGCAAATTTTGGACTTTTTGTATATAATCGAATTATTGACAGATTAACTTCAAACTTATCAGATATTTTTTTTAAATAAAAACGAATCTTTTTTTGACCGGTGCTCATTGATGTCAAGTGATGTTGCAAAAAATATCCACTTTAATGTGTATGTGACACACACTATGTCTACATTAAACTTAGTTGTCTTTTATAGAAAAATTAAGCTCACATTTTTTATTTCCCCAAAAAATCCTAAGTTTTATTTTTAATATCCCCAATGCAAACCCCAAATACAATTTTCTGACCCTTTTAGCAACAAGAAAACCCCTAATTTGGGGTCAAACCCCCTAAACTGGCAGCCCTGGTTTACGTTTGCATTTGTTGGTTTATGCTCTTTTACTATTTGTTTTTTGTATATGTATACACATCGTTCGCTCTTTTTGCATTTTTATTTCGCATTTGCCCATAGAATCTATGGCATAGATGCTTATGAGAAATCATGAAATTCTGATATAATATCCGCACACTGAAAAGAAAAATCAGTCCATCCGTACTTAAATCAGTCCAAAGCGGTATCAATAGTACAGTAAATACGGATTTTCTTGAATCAAGTACAGCAAGATTGATTCAATTATGGATTATTCAAATGCGAAATACTTAACTTACACATTACACAGTACAACACATGATTTCGGGACTCAATTCTGATAATTGCTTATCAAAGTAGACCCAAAAAGAAGAACTTCTGCATCATTAGTTTGGTCATGGTACCTCAATAAATAATTTAAAACTTAATTTGAAGTTGGTAAGTATCGTATAGGGGAATTTGTCACGTTCTAGGCTCTTTTGTCTGTCATAACTCCGAATAAGCTGAAAAAAATTAAGAATTACAATTCCTTTAATCTGTTCATACAACGTTTCGCTACATAAGCAACAGTTTCGCAGTTATAAATAAATGTATGAAGAAAAAAATATTTTTTGCCCAATATTTTTAATTCATAAAAAATCCAAAACGGTAAAAAAGTGTCAAGTCCTATTAATTTTACATAAAGTCGCATAACCAATGAACAAAATGACACATAAATCATGAAAATCGATGATAATTTTGTATCAGCTGTGTCGTGTTTTACATACAAATTTCGAATTATTTGTTAGTGAGTGGCTAAATAACAAAAAAATAACCATTAAAATAAACAAGAAATTAAAAAAAAATAAAGAAAAATATTAAAAAAGAAATAACAAAATAACCATTAAAATAAACAAGAAATTAAAAAAAAAAATAAAGAAAAAACATTAAAAAAGGGTTGTAGTGTCACAAATTAAAATATCTTTGCTAAAAAATTTTAATAATCTTAAAGTGGTGGAAAAATTTGTGAAATATTGGTGCAAAATATTAACCATTACTGGTAAGTTTTGTGTTATTTTAAGAGAAAAATAATGAAAACTCCATAAAATAATTTATAAATAATTTCGACCTACGACAAAAAGATTACAGTAACTATATTATGTTTGTTTTTTTTATCATAAGTATTTTTTTCCAATAAAAATATTATGTTTAAAGTTGTATCATATTATGATGTAAAAAATTTATGTATAACAGTTCATATCACTTTGCATCATAATATGATTACTTCTAAACTTATTATGATTGCCATGACAATAATATGATTACTTCTAAACTTATTATGATTGTCATGACAATAATATGATTACTTCTAAACTTATTATGATTGCCATGACAATAATATGATTACTTCTAAACTTATTATCATTGCCATGACAATAATATGATTAGTTCTAAACTTATTATGATTGCCATGACAGTAAAATAATTACTTATTAACTTATTATGGTTACCATGACAACAATATGATTACTTCTTATCTTATTATGATTACCATGACAGTAATATCATAACTTGTTAACGTTTTATGATAAACAGGATAACAATATGATGAAGGGAAAAATATTATGATGTAATATTACGAACATATTTGGTCATAATATGATTTAATAACAATCGTAATATGGTGACTACAATCATGAATCTTATCATAATATGTTGCTCTTAGAATATGTTTACCACAACCATGTTTTTTCTCTGCGTGCACAAAATTCTTTGGAAAAAAATGGATGACTTTTTTATGATTCTCTTAGTGAAAAAATTGGGAATGGATTATACCGCTGGTGACTGGCGTTTATTCATCGATGGTTCAGTTTCAAGTTTGAAGGCTGTGCTACTGCACAAAACGAACAAAAACCCGTCCATTCCATTGGGATTCACCACAACTATGAAGGAAACGTATGAAACATTGGGCGAAGTTTTGGAGAAAATCAACTACAATGTACACAAATGGAAGATTTGTTGCGATCTAAAGGTTGTCAACATAATACAAGGCATTGTATTAAAGGGCGGGTTTCCAAAATACTTCTGCTTCCTTTGTAATTGGGATTCACGATACACAGGAAATCAATATCAATGTAAAGAATGGAAAGCAAGAACTCCCGAGCTCGAGAAATAATTAAAATGACGCAATAAACATTTGATAAAGGATCTAGATGATATTTTGTTGCCATCGCTCCACATGAAATTAAGAATAGCTGGGAAATTCATCGAAGTGGTAGTCAAAGATATTGATGACGCCTATGACTGTTTGAAATCCATCTTTCCAAAACTCAGTGAAGCTAAAATTAGAAAAGGTACGTATCGTTGTCAGTATTTTAATATTGTCATTTCTAAATTTGTTCACTTCGATATATTCGCATTACCAATAATGATAATGCAGACTCAGAACATGAATTTGAACAACCTACGAAGAAAATAAGGTCATCAGAACCACAAGCGCCAACTTCAACGAGGATGGATAGTGACAATAATTGAAAATGTTCTAAATTTTGTTTCCATGTATAGATTACATATAAAAATTGCATATTTTCTGTGTAAGAATAGCTGTAATATGAATCGGAATGTTTATTTTCATGCAAAAAAAAGAATCAATAAAAAAGTCATCAATGTTTTTTCCAAAGAATTTTGTGGATATCTCGAGCAAATTTTTGAAATTCATATCTTTAATTAATTGTGAATAAAAGCGAAATGCGTTCATCGATTTTCATGATTTCTGCGTCATTTTGTTCATTGGTTATGCGACTTTACGTGAAAGTAAAAGGACTTGACTATTTTTTTTTACCGTTTTGGTTTTTTTAAAAATAAAAAATTCAAATTTTTTGGGCGAAAAATATTTTTTTTTTCATACATTTATTTATAACTGCGAAACTGTTGCTTATGTAGCGAAACGTTGTATGAACAGATTAAAGGAATTGTAATTCTTAATTTTTCAATTTGTTTCAGCTAATTCGGACTAGTGGTTCTCGAGTTATGACAAACAATAGAGCCTAAAACATGACAAATTCCTCTATACGATACTTACGTACTTCAAATAAATTTTTAAATTATTTATTGAGGTACCATGACCAAACTAATGATGCAGAAGTTCTTCTTTTTGGGTCTTCTTTCAGAGGCAGAATTGAGTGCCGAATCAATTACCTGGAAAATGTTGAACTGTGTTATTAAACCCGAATTCGAACTTGAAATGATCCGAAAAATATTTAAATTGATTTAAGTAAAACTAAGATTGAATCAATCTCAAAGTGCGCTTGATTAAAGTATTATATTCGAATTCGTGCTTGAATTAACCCGAAATTGAAATTAGATTGCTTCTAACCTCAAACATTTACCTCAAAGACAAAAGGAAAATATTGTCTAACTAAATATATAAATTAAATAAGAACTTTTGCTGTTGATTTTACTTTATAAATAAGAAAATAATGTATGTATGTTTTTCTTCTCGTTCTGTCGTTTTGTTGTTTCTGCACAAAACAAGCGAATGGAAACTACTTGTGTGGTGTTGTTGTAGTGTCTACTTTAAACTTTGTTAAACACAAGCGAATGCACGCATAAATAATGCAATGCTGAGAAATGAGACTTATAAGTCTGCATTTACATGGTTCATCTTTTGATGCTCAACTCTTATGTTTTTAGGCAGGGTTGCCAATTTAGCGCTTTTTAACTGTCGAAAAAGCGCATATTTTTCCCTTAGCGCTTTTTTTTAAAAGAGCACTAAATTAGCGCTTTTATAGATACCCGACATTTTTGTACTTTTATTTAAATACATTAAAATCAAGACACATTAATCCAAAATTTGTTTCCGTTTTTCAAATACTTTTGATATATAGTACCCTGAAATGCATACTATTGCACGGAAAGAAGTATATTTTCTAAAGAAATCCATTTCTTTTCTTAAAACAAGAAAATCCAAAAAAAATTTTCCAGATTTTAACTTGTTTTGTTTGTATTAAGTGAAACTTTCTTTAATAAAAAATATTTTCTCATGATCAAAAAATTTATGTTTTTGGTATATGGGTAATTCCATGTCAAAACGACCAAGAGTGGGACACGACCCCTTCCGATTGTATTGAAATTTGGTGAGAAGGTTTCTTTTATCTTATAAGGAACATATATGAACGAAAAAAAATTTTGAAATTTTTTTTCAAAAGTTATGTCATATTCAAAATGTCATAATTTCGCAGATGTAGCCGAATGTGTAGAGCTTATTTCTTCAATATCTCGAAAACTACTTGACTTGATTTAAGTAACTAAAGAATAAAAATATATTTTTTTTAGCTGCAGCTAAATAAATTTTATGTCGCTTTGAGTCACTACTTTTTTCTTAAACCAAGCCACACATATGTTTAGAGTAAGAAATTTTTGGCTTTGACTCTCGTGCAACATTTACTTGGTTTAAGACATATTTTCTGGTGATTTAGTAAACAATTCTTTCCGTGTATATTTGAATTTATATTACTTTACTTTTCCTGAAATATCAGTAAAGCCTTTCTAAAACTTTTAACGTTTTATTAACACAGTTGGGCAAAAGACAAAAAGTCAGTGTAGAGAGAGAACTTTAGCATGTTGAAAACAAATAGTTTTTTCAATCACGTCTAGTTAACATCTTCATGATTTCATGTCTTATTTAATTCATAATATACCTGGATTTCTGATAAATGATAAAAATGTGTAAATACTAATTTGCATGAAAAAATCGTCGCCACTAAGTAAGAAATAATTTGAAAATAATCATTTGGTAGAGATCAAAAACGCACAAATAGTTCTCAAATTATGATAAAATGTATGTACTAGAGGTCTGCAAGAATAAATAAAAAGCAATTTCAACGCACTCATTTGTTTTTTAATTACAATGTGTCGATCACCCAATGATAACGAAACAAATGAAAAAATAACCAGAGAGAAAACAACAAAAACTCATTCAATTCAGTCAACTCAAGTCAAATGAGTAAAATATTCAAATATAATTTGAATGTGAAATATGTGTACCTACACATTATGTACATATGTATGTGTAAGCTTAACTTTTATAAATACCCTGCAAATAATAGGACCAGTCCAAACACGCGTGTAAAGAGTAGTCCACAAGGGACTAGGACTAGTTCAAAAGTAACCCAAACGTATGGAAAAAATATGGTCTATTTAACATTACGATGTCCTAGGGCAGGACCATATAGCCCATCTTTGGACTACAACGGAGTAGGTTTAAAACTACTCCATTGTATACACAAGAGGGTTAGTTTTAACTTCGTTTAAAAACGAAAACATGTCGTTGAAAAACGAAGACATGTCGTCTCACTACAAACACTTTTTAACAATGACATGGTCCATGCTTGCATTACATCGGACCAGTCCATGGAGTAGTCCATTTTATCAAAATGGATCAGGTGGTCCAATATTATTTGTAGGGTAAAAGAGGCCACAACCCTGCAAATAAAAGGACCAGTCCAAACACGCGTGTAAAGAGTAGTCCACAAAGGACCAGGACTAGTCCAAAAGTAACCCAAACGTATGGAAAAAACCTGGTCTATTTAACATTACGATGTCCTAGGAGAGGATCATATAACCCACCTTTGGACCACTAAGGAGTAGTTTTAAAACTACTCCATGGTATATAACCCACCTTTGGACCACTAAGGAGTAGTTTTAAAACTACTCCATGGTATACTCAAGAGGATTAGTTTTGAAGTCGTTTAAAAACGAAAGCACGTCGTTAAAAAACGAAGACATGTATTCTCACTACAAACACTTTTTAACAATGACATGGTCCATGCTTGCATTACATCGGACCAGTCCATGGAGTAGTCCATTTTATCAAAATGGGTCAGGTGGTTTAATTTTATTTGCTGGGAAGTTTTCACACATATTATGGCAAGGTATTTAAATAAATGTATGCACATTCAATAATTCAAAAATTATTTGAATATTTTTTGTAAACTTGCTCTCTCTAACGGGTCATTCCAATGTTTTTTTATTTATGAATGCCTCTCATATTCATTTTCAGTAAACAAGTTTTTTATTCAATTCATTCATTTTTATTTTTGTATATGGTTTACTCTCTTCTTATCTTTTTAAATGTTTTATAATTGAATAAATGTTGTGCACTTTGGGTAAAGGCAAACAAGTGAGTTATTCAAAGCAGATCTCTAGTATGTACCATAACCGCCTTATTTCGGTCGAAAATGAGTCTAGTTCATAAAAAAACTAGACATGATAGAAAAAACTGATAACGGATTTGAATTTAGCGCTCACAAATCTTTGTATTTCATATATTTTTATTTAAAACGATCTCTTTTTGACAACCAGTGTAATTAATAAAATATGGTTCTTAAATATTTCATTAAGTATTTTATTTAAATTTTATTTAGCGCTTTTTGATTGGGGTCACGGCGCTTTTTGATTAGAAATAGATCACAACCCTGTTTTTAGGTGAGTGAAGAAAGGGGGTTGGTACTGAGAGGCCTGTACTCGGTCAGTACGCTTTGTGTTTTTTTCGTTGGTAGCTATATGCACAACGATTGATTCATATAATTTTTTTCTTTCCTTTTTCTCTTGTATTCGCTGTTAATAAAATTGTTGTTGTTTTGAACCGAAAAAAGTTGAAACCCATTGCAGCGTGTGATTATATTGGCATCTTTAAAAGAGAATTGAAAAGAAGTTGAGCATTAAAAGATGAAACGTGTATATTCAGCCTATGTTATATGTAATCTTACTCTCAGAGTGGCACTACCAACGAAAAATTTTTGAATTGGTTTAAGAAAAATTTTAGGGATTGATTTTAGAAAGTTACCCCATTTAGGATTGTTTTAAGTGCGTTTTAGTGTTATTCGTACTTTAATATTTTAAAAGGACTCGTACTTAAAGTAAGTAAAAACAACTTAATTTATTCTGAGTGTTTTTCTTTCTTTGAATTCCGGGGACGCTCTTTAGATAGCTTTTAGATGGACATGTTTATTTAAAGAATAAGCGATATCATAAGCTATTTTGATTGCACTTATTTTTTAGGCTTATTTTCCATTGAAGGCATTTGTTTATATTTTCTAAAGATGTTTTTGACGATGGAAAATAGTAAATTCAAAATTTTTATCTCTTTTTCTTTACCCATAGTTTCCGTTAAATTTTACAATTATGCAACAAAGAAGTAACTAACAAATAGCAATAATTGAATGGTGAACAAAAAAATTTGACGTCAAAAAAAAAATAAGAGGAACATAGATGGAAGAATTTGGTAATAATCTTCAATGCGTATTTAAGCCTAATCCAGTCTAAAGACACATTTTTTATTTTTAAATGTCTTGTTGCTCTTTGAATACCAATTTCAATGGGTTTGTTTATTATTTAAAATAATTATAATTTTAATAAATATAATTTTCATTTACTTTACATAAATTATTAGTATAATTGAAATCCTCCTTCTTGACATCCTGTTCAAAAAACTCATTATGTTGGAAGTCGCGCGACTACTCTAACAATCTGGTAAATCTTCAATCACGTATGTGTACCCACCGAAGTTGGACATTATCATGGTGAAATATTACAGGTGGCATCGCTACGGCAACAAATGCGCACTTCCAGCGAAAATTCAACTTTTTGTAACGTAACGCCAGAAGTAATTTAAATTGTTTCTCCAAAAATTGTATATGTATTAGAGTATCCAATTAGTCGACTTTTGAATTTTTAAGCTGCTCGATTAATCGAATAAAGGTTTTAAATTGTTCGAATTACTCGAATAACTCGAATCCAATGAGAAAAAATAAACATCTCCATTTGAACTAGATATGCCAATCGGGACTGGTTTTCCCAAATCCCGGGATTCGGGATTACAAAAAATCAAATCCCGGGATTTTACTGGATTTATTAAAATCTTATTTTAACAAAAACGCATTTTTATAATTACCACTTCTTGCGGTAGGAATTATGAAGTGTATAAAATACATAACTTAATATTGTCATATCGCTCCATTAATTACCGTAGGTTCGATGTCAACTCTCGAAAACACATTAATAATCTAACCCTGTAAAGAGTAAAGTTTAAATTTTATATTTGGTGCACCAGTGAATTGTTTTATGCATTTCAAAAACATTTTTTTCTTTAATAAATTTTCTTGTTAAATTATTTTCAGTACTTCTCACGTAAAAATTTCTTTATAATTATTGGACACGCTGGAAAAGAATAGTGTAAAGGCCTCGTTACTCTTACGTAAATGTTGCGGATACGTAAACGTTGCGGTCGACTTGAAATGTTGGTAGTTACTACAAAAACGTAAACGTGTCATATGTTGTTGAGGTGTCTGTGTGTACTCGTACATATGTATGTGTGTAAATCATTACTCTGCAAATAATAGGACCAGTCCAAACACGCGTGTAAAGAGTAGTCCACAAAGGACCAGGACTAGTCCAAAAGTAACCCAAACGTATGGAAAAAACCTGGTTTATTTAACATTACGATGTCCTAGGAGAGGATCATATAACCCACCTTTGGACCACTAAGGAGTAGTTTTAAAACTACTCCATGGTATATAACCCACCTTTGGACCACTAAGGAGTAGTTTTAAAACTACTCCATGGTATACCCAAGAGGATTAGTTTTGAAGTCGTTTAAAAACGAAAGCACGTCGTTAAAAAACGAAGACATGTAGTCGCACTACAAACACTTTTTAACAATGACATGGTCCATGCTTGCATTACATCGGACCAGTCCATGGAGTAGTCCATTTTATCGAAATGGGTCAGGTGGTCCAATTTTATTTGCTGGGTATTTGTTTTGATTTTGCTCACAGTCTTGTTCCAAAACATGTTGTTAACATTCTTGTTTAAAATCGCCAATACATACCGATACCGGCGCTTTTGTACAAAAAATAAAATACTTTATACATACATATCTGTGGCATTTTGACAAAACATCTTAAGTCGTGATAAGATAGCAAAATGCTTAAAAAAACTCGCTGAAAAAATCATTTTTATCAAATAAAAAAACATTTAAAAAATCAAACTTAAAGAAAAATTTCGTATTTAATACAAAATTTTAAATATGTAAACAAAAATGTTTTTTGAATGAAAATTCGTATGAGTATGTAATACGTCATAAATTCAATTTGTATTACTGGATAATTCGGATTACACACCTTCGGATAAGCGAGCTGGCACTGTATATTTACATATCCAGCACTAAAATTGCTTTGAAAAATTTAATTTTTTATCTAGTTTTTATTGCGCCTGAGAATCTAGTTTTGGAGTTATGAACCTTAGAATATATTTAGCCGTTATTAATAAGTATCTCTTTAAATGAAACTTGATATAACCAATGTGTTAAGCTGCGTTCACAATCAAAAAAACATTTTCACTTGGTGTTCATAATAGAGCAACAATTTCTTTTGTAACTACACACATTTTGCATCAAGAAACCGTTAGCAAATTTTAGCCACAACAATATTAAGCATATATTTTTATTTTTGTAAACATTTTGTTAAAATTTTCATTCAAAACTAAATAAAATTATTTTGAACGTCAGAAACAATTTCATACAAATTGTTGCTGAAGTTCGAGTTGACTCAACTTTAGTTACATTTTTAAAAAATTTTTAGTTAAATTTGTGTTCTAAAACGAAAGGAAAATATATGAAATACTTTTGGAAGAAAAAAGATAGAAGAAAAAACGAAATTAATTCTCTGATTGTAAACAAAGCTTAACCCAAAAATTTAAAAAAAAATTATTTTATTGTAAACTTAATTTCCTAAAGATGCTAACCAAAGGTTAGCGCAATAATGAGAAAAATAAATAAATATACTATATTTTTTTAAAAAAGACCTCAAGCTTAAATAATTCAAAATAATTATGAAAAAAGAAAGGTCAAATAAAAATAAATAATATATATATTCAATATAATAAGGTTAAGGCGAATATTCGGAACTATGCGCTGATTTTTTTCTATTTGCATTGTCCAAAATGTAGGCAAATAATTATTTTATAATAAAATCAATAATCGAATCAGCTGTTTTATGTTTTGGCTTATGTGTTTACAGCTTTAAATTAAATTTTTATTTAATAATTTTATAAATTATGATTTTGCGTTAAAATATTGTTAAAACTTTTGTTGTAAATATAAATGAAAACTATAGAAAAGAAAATAAGAAGTGGAAATACAGTAAACATACTAATGTGCAATATGAAATAAATACCATCGTTGTATAACTTGCATTAAAATAAAACATTAAACTTTTAACAACAATATTTATTTCCAACAAATAAACAAGAGCTGTAAGCTGCTTCTTTTATTTTCAATAAAAACCCGATAACTTTGGTTTCTGTGACACATAAAGCCAACATTAATTTCAGTTCGAACAAAAAACCAATAACATTGGATTTCATAACATCAAATTTAAATTAACGTTTTGATGAGAATCTCATTAATAAAATTTAAAAGTAAACCGCTGATTAATAAGCTTTGTTGACAACACTGCTTCAAAACAAAAATACAATTCTTAACAGCTGATACGTAAAAACGGAGAGAAATTTTAATTTTATCAGGTTCGTCCGCAACGCAACGTTACGTTTACGTAAGAGTACCTATTTGCACAGTAGCTTGGTAAGGAAAACGGAACAGCTGATTAGCAACGTATACGTTTACGTAAGAGTAACGAGGCCTTAACTATTTTCTTACGTTTTCAATAACAAATCCCGGGATTTTCGGGATCGGGATTTCGGGATTGGCATCCCTAATTTGAACTCATTCTTTTATCTTATTAATAAACAGAAAAAGAGAGGTGAGATGCTGACAGTTATGAAAACCATTTTAAGCCAATTTATTAGTTATTAAAATCGAGTGAAATTTAAATCGATGGAGATTCTCCTTTTTTTAAATCATCGCAGTTTTTTCTGATTTTAAGAGAAATTTTGTTAAAGATAAGAATTCAATGTTTAATAATTAAAATTAATATTTTTATAATCTTTTAAAGCAGGATCTTTGTTTTTAAATCTACTTTTAATATATTAATTTGTTTTAAAACTCTACTTAATAGGTTTGGTTAATTTATTTTTTAACGTATTACTATTTCACGATAAAAGCCAGAAACTTCGTTTTCAAACAAGGACACTTAGGGTTTTAAGACGAAATTAATGACATCTCAAATGTCACATCCAGCCGATCAGAAGGTACGAGGTAATAACAAACTTACAGTAGGGTAATAGGATTTTTTACGAATTTGACGTTTATGGTCAGCGTTTAGAAAACTGCATTCAAAGTAGGAAAACTGCCATTTCTTCTACTTCTTCAATTGTCATTGGTCAAAACATCTTTTGCTTTAACTTCTGATTCAATTAATGTAAACAGTCGCTATCAAACCCACTCAAAAAGCGAACAATTGTATACAATTTTATTTGTTCGACAGTTTTTGGCTTCGACTGCAGTTTTTAAAACCCTGTTAATAATGATTTACGTAATATGTCACACACGATCAAATCTAAAAATGGACTAAAATATGTTTTATTAGTAATGAAAATAAATGCAAAAAAAGGTAACAACATGTAATTTAGTTTTAAACAAAATATGTTTACATTAAAAAAGTAGAATTTCCTAAGAAATTAATTTTAATCGAGTAATTGACATAAATTGTTCGAGTTATTCGAAATTGGCTATTTTAACCAGGGGCCTAATTCTGGCAGTCGTGATCGAGTAATTTCTCGATTCGAAAGCAATTTATTATCTAATTGTTTCAGTCAATACTAAACAAATCGGAATTATTTTTTCAGTGCTATAAAGCATTAATTTGAGTTTCATAATACTGAAAAAAATTATTTCGATTCATTAAGTATTGACTGAAATAAAATTGCTTTCGAATCGAGAAAGTACTCGATCACGAATGCCAGAATTAGGCCCCAGAGTATGAAAACAAACAAAACATTTCGCAAACGTTTGCAAAATGCACAAAACTATTCTAAATTTTTTAATTGTATTTTACATGTGCAAAACCAAAACAAAAACTTTTCAAGTGTCAAAGAGAGAAAACGAGACAATTGGCTTTCCACTATGTGCAGTTTTTAATTTACCGTTACAATCGTACATCTGAGTACAAAACAAATAGAGAAACGTTTTGTTTGCAGTAATTGATTTAGTTCTTGTTTGGTTTTCTTGGAATTACTTTTTATTTAATTTAATTTGTTTTTTTTTATTACTATAATTGTCAAAATAAGCATTAATAAAAACGAAAAAATCTAAAAACCTCTCTATTTATTTCACTTAAACAATAGTGTAAATGAGTAAATCAATTACCAAACGTTTGTCAAACGTTTTTTCTCTGAATGTTTCAATATTGTTCTTACTCTTTTCTTTTCCAGCTCTCGAGCAAAAACAATACAAAACAAAATGGCACAATCATTCTCATTGTTTTGGTTTTGTTTTTGTTTTACTCACTGGAAAGAACAAAACAAAACGAAAGCAAACGTTTCGTTTTGTTTGTTTTCGTACTCTGATTTTAACTATTCGATCCAATAATGGCGGAGAGATTCCTCGATTAATCGAAAAATGATTAATCGAGTGGATACTCTAATATGTATGTAATATTGTGAATTCAAACACAAATATCAATAATAGTTTTATTATGATTAATTTATTTTTTTAACACGAAATAAAGTTAGGATTAAATTAGATATATGAAAAGTAGTTAAAAGTTCAAGGTAAGTAAAATATTAACACAAATCTTATAATTGATATAAACCGGCGACAACTTAACGACTGACCAACTTAAAGTTCAACTGACTACGGCTCTCTTATTGCTGAACGAGAAACTCTCAATCCTTAATACAAACAGACATAAAGGCAACTTGACATCTTCACACCTGACACTCCTGCTCTTCATCTGACCCAGATGGTAATTAGTATTATTGGTTTCGGTGAACTTCATAATTTCATATTGTCGCAACTCGAAGAAGTCTTTTTAGGTCCATCAACATCTCCAATTTTCTCCATATCATAGCGATTTTTTTTTTTAACATTAATGATTTTATATGATCCCAAAAATTCGCATAGCGACTAAGTCATTCAGTTTATAATCGTTTTGTTGTTTAAATTTTTTGCCGTAATTCTTTTTATAATGTTCTTGTGCGTTAATTATTTGCTGTTTGACATTCGCTCGGAAGGATTCTCTTTCTTCTTGAAAACCAGTTATCAGCTCTTCTTCCAGCAATTTAAGAATATTTTCGCTGACACCTGAATTCATCTTAATTCCAAACATTACTTCAAAAGGTGAGGCTTTTGTTGTACTATGAACAAAATAATTGATAGCTTTTTGTACCTGACCGACATATTTGTACCATTTTGATGTATCATCTGACGATAGCTTAGCGATAATTGAAATGATAAAACGGTTAACTCTTTCTATTTGACCGTTTCCACGGGCAACACCAGTTGTAATTAAAACGTGTTCGATATTATTTTATTTACAAAAGTCGGTAAAAGTATTTGTAGTGTATGCTGGTCCTTACTATCCTTGATGGGAAACCAAAAACATCTAACAAGACCTTAAGATTTTTAATCACCTATTCAACGCCAGTAGACTTGTTTGGATACAACCACACAAATTTCGAAAATCCATCAACTGCAGCAAAGATGTGTTTGTAGAGTTTCGTTGTTGAATCCATTGAACCTAAGTGGTCCACATGAAGTGTGTGCAGCGGTTCTTCTCCTATATCTATGCAATTTAAGAAGCCTTCACGCTTTCCAAGCTTTTTGTTGTGTATTATGCATTTTCTACTTTTTTCTCTATATGCGGTATGAAAAACTGTTGTTGAGTACGATGCATAGTTTTTTGAACTGCAAAATGGCCTTGTTCATGAGCACTTTTAATAATTTCAAATTCCAACGGCTTGGGAACTAAAAGTAAATCATTTCCACCAACACTTTTATAAATCTAGCTACCTTTTATTTTAAAATCATTGTAAGGGCCAGAGTTGAGAATTATTGAAATGGCTTTAATACCTTCCTCTTCTTGTTGAAGTTTGCCTATTCTGCCTGAGATATCTGATATAAAAAACCCTTCATCAACAGGATAACGACTTAGTCCGTCAACGTGTTTTAATCTACTTCCTGATCCTGTAAAATCTTGAATATACATTACGCACTGGGCTACATCTCTTGGTACGTCTTTCTTTGATATGGTTTGCTTAAAAGCAGAACAAGCAGTAATCAATTTAAATTCAATACCAAGAAGATAATGGCGAAACTTTTTTAGCGATAGATATGCTGCCTTAACTTCCAAAATATAACTATGTTGCTTTTGCTCTTGCAGCGATGTTGTTTAACTCCAAAAGAAAACTGGATGCAACTGATTTTTGTGGCATTGCAAAAGTGACGCGCCAACACCATATTTAGAAGCATCTGTGTGCAACTCAGTCACATCTGATCTATCATATATTCTAAGAACTGGTTCTTTTACTAGAGCTATCTTTAATTCTTGAAACGCTTTTAATGCTTCTGAACCAATTATACATTTTTCATCTTTTCTTAGCAAATTTGTTAAGGGACGAGCAATATAAGCATAACCTTGTATGAACCTCCGAAAATAGCCAGCTATTCCCAAAAAAGCTTGAACATATCTGATAGTTTTTAGCGGAGGAAACTTTTCAATTGCTCTTGTTTTGTCTTTGCCTGGCCAAATCTTCCCACCTTGCACTGTATGTCCTAGGAAATCGATTTTTGATTGCAAAAACGAACATTTCGACCGTTTTATTCTTAAATTAAAACGATCAGACGTATCCAAAACTGTTTTCCTTTTAAAGAGGCAACTTTCAGCGGTTTCGGCGAAAATAACTATGTCATCCATGTAAAGTTCCATAACATTGCTAATTATAAGTGGTTGAAAAATGTGACTTATTTATCTTATAAAGTTCGCTTGCGAAATGCAAACACCAAAGGGTGCTTTTTTAAACTCAAACAAGCCTGCCTTTGTAACAAATGCTGTAAAATTTTTGCAAGATTCGTCAATCGGGACATGAAAAACCCATTTTCGAGATCCATTACAGTAAACAATTTTGCGTTTTCCAGCTTCTCCAACACTTCATCAATTAATGGCACTGGAAAGCAGTCCTTCAACACCATAATTTTTAATTGACAGAAGTCAACACAGACACTATATTCACCAGTCTTCTTTTTTACTACAACAACTCTACTAGCCACGGGCGAAGTCGACTTTCTTACAATACCATTTGCTACCCACTCTTCTACTTGCTTTCGTACTGCTTCCTGCTCGTTAATTGATAGTCTAGATGGTGAGTGACGAAACGGCTTCAGTTCACCATCTGGTATGATTTTTATCCCTACTGGTTTGTTTTCTAAAACTGTTGATGACTTATAACTGAAAACTAGTTCTCCAACCTCTTCTTTGTACTTTGGCAGAACTTCTAATTCTGCAACTGTTATATTGTAAACAGATAAATTGTCGCAATTTTGCAAATGAGCCTGATGTTCGAATTTATAACCGCTTTCGTCCAAATAAAGTTTAAATTTCTTAATAATATCATAACCGAGAAGTGCGTTATCTGATACAACGAAAAAATCGTGATTTGTTTTAACAGAATCGATACACACTGTGCCGCTTATGATGCCAAGCGGTTCTGTCGAAAAATTTCCGAGACCGAATAATAAAGACGTATTTTGTTTCAATTCAACATGTTCGAAATTCTGTCTAAATAAACTTTCTTTCATTAGGGTTACGCCTGAACCCGTATCAATGAAACAGCCAATTTGCTTATTTTCAAAATATATTGTCTTTCTCATTTGCACGATTTTTCTGATTTTTAAGATTACAATTTTTTGATATGTGACCTGTTTTGTTACAGAAAAACCATTTGGTTTGTTCGTTACAGTCTTTTATTTTATGATCAGTCGATCCATAGTATCAATGTTCTTTTTTAATACTAGAACTATTTTCATTTTTCTTGCAAACGGCTCCACCATATATAATTTTATTAGGCTTTATACGCTCATATAACGAATAATGTTCACAAAGGTTACTATACGATTTTGCACAACGGATCATACAAATTATTTTATGTTTTTTTGAACACTGATGGATCCTTATTCCCAAGATAAATGCACTTGATTTACTTTTTAAATGTTATTCGTTGCTACAATTAACGGGGTTTTAGGAGAAGATTAAACAAAAGCACGGTGAAGTTTTTTTTTATTCGTTTTTAAATTGTTTTTGTTTTACGGTTGAGCCCCCAAATGTAATATTGTGAATTCAAACGCAAATATCAATAATATTTTTACTATGATTATGACGAAATATAGTTAGGATTAAATTAGATATATGAAAAGTAGTAAGAAGTTCAAGGTTTCCCCTCTCTCCTAAAAACTCAAGACATGACGAGTCAAACTTGACGTGTGTGAACTGGCACTTATAACGGGTCCGCCATCTAACGTTTTTTTTCAACTTCTGCTTATTTCGTGAATGGTAACACTTAGCTCATGTGTGATTTGACAGATAATTAGTTTCATCCTTCCGCTGAACGAATATGGTTGTGTATACGCTTGAACAACGCTAGGAAATATGCGTTTTCGCTTCGCTAATTGGGCCTGCGATCGACTTACAGAAGATGCCGATTTTACCACACATCATTTTGATCTTGGCGGATATGTAAACAAGCAAAATTGTCGCATTTGGGGCACAGAAAACCCGCACGCATACATTGAAAAGCCGTTGTAGCCAAAACGAGTCACTGTTTGGTGTGGCTTTTGGTCCAGAGGCATAATTGGGCCATTTTTCTTCGAAAATGGAGAAGGAGTGGCCGTTACATTCAATGGCGATCGTTATCGGGCCATGTTGAACGAATTTTTGTTCACAAAAATTGAAGAGGAGGGTATTGGCAACATTTGGTTTCAACAGGACGGCGCTACGTGCCACACAGCCGAAGCTACACTCGATGTTTTGCGCCCTGTTTTTGAAGATCGCATTATCAGCCGCAGAGCTGATGTCGTTTGGCCACCTCGGAGCTGCGATTTGACACCGTTGGACTATGTGAAGTGCCGTCAAAGATAAGTGTTACGCCGACAAGCCAGAGACATTTGACGCTTTAAAGGACAATATTCGTGAAGACATTGGTGAAATACAGCTGCACACAATCGATAATGTGCCTTAAAATTGGACCGATCGTGTAGGCTACTGCATGACCAGCCAAGGCAGCCATTTGAATGAAATTATTTTCCATTATTAACCGGAAGGATTGTACTTTCAAATAAAAAAAGAAATTTGAAAATATATTTAGTAGTTTTTTTATAGTATTTTCAAAAAAAAAGTTATTTGGCGGACCCTGCATATAGTACTCTTTTACCTTCGGTGAAGGGTATAAAAAGGGTAAAAAAGGGGATATTTTAAAGCAAAAAGTGTCAAGTTTATTAGTATGTATTAGTTAAATACATTAGAATAAAATAAAAGTTATTATACATATGTATGTACCTGAATTATAAATCAATGTTTAAACTTTGAAACAATTCAATATTAGTCATAATATCAAAAAAAGAAATTACTTTTACAAAAACCTTTGATAATGTTTATCACTTTTTAGAAATACTTATTTTATGTTTTGTAATTAATTCTTCACTGGTAGTCCATTCTCCCATCTCCAATTCGATCAATTTGAGAGAGGAAAACATCGGCTCAGAAGTTTCTATTTTAAGTATGTTTGTAAATAGTGTCACGGACACTATGACACTGGACGTTATGACATGCCACCAATTTTTATATGTATGTATGTATGTTCAGAAAACTCATGAGAAGTTTACTAAGGAATATGTAGTTATTTTCAAAAAGGTTCAAAAAGTGTCAGTAATTTTGTTAAAATTATATAAAGGGATAAATTAAAAAAAGGGTACAAAAAGTGTCATTGGCATGAAAAAGGGCCAAAAATTATACTTTAGTGTCACAACGACAACGTTGTCTTTAGTAACATTCAACTTTTAAATAATAAAGAGTCCCACAAAAAAGTACAATTGACCTAACACAATGTTTGCGGTGCGGTGCGATTTATCGTTGCGGGAGAGAAAAATAAGCATAATACAACGGAAGACGACGACGGGAATAGTTGTCATTATTTGTTTAAATTTTTATTAATTTATTTGTGCATACATTTTTATCATGTTGTTTGTTTTTAATAATGTTGTGAACATAACCAATTATTCAAAAACTATGGCAACATCAGAAAGAGAACGAGTATCAAAAATTAAATTCGCTTTGTTGGGAGGGAAAGAAAGTCCGCAATGAAAATAAAATAGATTTTAATTTTATTTCGTTCTGCACTGCGGTTTTTTACTTCAAAATCGTATGGAAAATCGCACCGCAGTAAATTATCGTTACATTGTGCTTAGACTCACAATTTTTTAATTTCTAGGCCACAGTGTTAGGAATTTTATATGTAACAAAACGTTCAACAGCAAGCGAGCAAACAAAATAAACCACCTTATGGTGGGCTAGCGAGATTCTTTCAGCCTGCTAGGAGAACAGGTGAGCAGACATTCAGCTTAAATGTCTTATCACACCAGGGCTGCCAGTTCAGGGGTTTGGACCCCAAATTAGGGGTTTTCTTGTTGCTAAAAGTAACCGAAAATTTTATTTGGGGTTTGCATTGGGATATTAAAAAAAAACTTGGGATTTTTTGGGGAAATAAAAAATATGAGCCTAATTTTTTTATAAGAGACAACTAAAGCCTATAGTACACGGAATGTAAAAAGCCACATGCGCATGTGGTTCTGACGACAAAATTACGTCAGAACCACATGCGCATGTGATTTTTTACATTCCGTGTACTATAGGCTTAAGTTTAATGCACACATAGTATGTGTTACATACACATTTAAGTGGCTTTTTTTGCAACATCAAAAATATCTGATAAGTTTGCAGTTAATCTGTCAATAATTCGATTATGTACCAAAAGTCCAAAATTTGCATTTTCCTGGACAACTTCATGTGTATAAGAGGTGTTCAAAAAAATTAAAGTAAACTCCAAAGCCAATGAATGGGCTTGTTGGTTCCTTTGCATATAAAAACATTTAATATGAAGTTTGGTGACATTTGGGTTAAGAAAGGTCAATTGAAATGTCAAATAGTGTGTACAGTACTTTTCGCTTATAGTCCACTACTGTAGTTGCAGAGCTTTTGTGGACTATAAGCGAATTTGGACTATAACCGATTTTTTTTATAAACCATTTTATGGATAATAAGTGAAACCTAGTATAATCCACATTTTCGACTATATAAAAATTATTTTCTTCAATAAGCCCAGTCTTTTTTAAATAAAGAAATGTTTATTTAAAACATAAGCAAATATTGATTTAATTTAAATAAATAGTTTTAACAAAATGTAATCCAAACTAGAACAGCCTCATAATTTTTTAATAAAAGTGGAAATAAAATTAATTTTGTATAATAAACTTTCTTAAAAATTAAGTGATTTTGTGGTCCCATGCAAATTTATTATAGGAAACTTCAACTGTATTTATGTAAATATATATATTTAAAAAACAACTACATATTCCTTTCAATAAAAATTATCTCTTGTAGAACATGGTACAAGTAACACTCAAATAAATATTACAATTATCCTTTAAAAATGATGTATTTTTTTAAAAGGGGCTTATTTTGGGGATTCTTTATTTTATCGGGGGATATTTGGGGAAATTTATTTTTAAATTTGGGGAGAGCGAAAAAAGTACTTGGCATCCCTGTATCACATAGCAGTTAAGTAACGGGGTAAAACACTAATTAGAAAACCTTCGTTAATGAGTAGAGAAGGGCGCTTGCATAACATTATAGCAGATAATTTCAGATGATAAGGAGTTTCTTAAGTCCTCTCAAATGCACATACAAATACAGGGCTTTTTATGTACGCAAAATTTTATTTTATTACGAGAACAAGTCGTCCTTACTTACTTACTCATGTAGTGTTCTTTAAGATTTTCCATCTATTCACTTTGCTTTTTTTCTTCTACTTTAGTTTATAAACGAATACTTTATTTTTAATATTTTTCTTTATTGTTCTTGTCCGAGTTAAGTTGAATTTAGTTTAACTAGACAATGTTATTATTCATATTTATAGCATCGTTTTTTATTTTTCTCTTTTGAACTGGAAAATTATAGAGTCAAAAAAGTTTATACTGTAAATCGAAGAATATAAATAAAGTATAAAATATTATTAGCAAATCTTTTAGTTTTGCTTTCGTAGATAAACTATTCTTGCCGAAAAATTTGTAAATTTCAAATGTCTGCAAATATTCTGTAGACCAATTTATTATATAAAAATTTTAAGCAAATTTTATTATATTTTATGGAGGAAATTGCCCTTAAGTGCATACTAAACAAATGTACAGCACATTCAGGAAAGTGCTGATGCCAAAATGCTCCTTCATAACCATTTAAATCTTTAATTCATTTCTTTACAAAAAAAATATGTAAATTACACTCAGAAAACTCTTTAAACAATTTGAAGTTATTGCCAATATTTTAATTCGAAACCTAAGAAATGGATGTTAAAAAAAAACTACTGTTGAATAATATAAGCACAGGCAGAGACAACACTTTTTTATATGGTCATCTCCAACAAAACTATTTTTAACGAAAAAAGTATAATTATTATTGTCACCGGCAACCATATTATGGTTAAATTAGCCCTTCATCAAGCAGGCACAGCCATAATTATGGTTAATAATAACAATAAATAGTGTGTTATTGCAGGACAAAGATTTCACTCAGCCTTTCAGTAATTTTACTAAATTCGCTACATAAGCCGTTCACTGTTTTAATTATTACTTTGAAGACGATGATGATGATTATGATAAAAGCCCAACAGTTTATTTTAGTGTAAAACGTTCTCTGCAATCTTGGAAAAGTGTACATACATACGCAAACTATTACATACATATTTACATATGCATGCATGAATATGAACACAAAATAAAGGAATAAAATAAATATGAGTGTTTAACAAAATTAAACAAATATGTAGTAAGTTTATGCATGGGAAAGAAAACTATAGACTTATACACTCAATGAACACGTGGATGTACGAGTATGTGTAGTATGAGTTCGGAAATTGTAAAGGATATACATACAAAAGTACAGTAGGTACATTGCATTCATACTAAACTAACCTCTCGGCTACTACATGGATGATAGCAAAATAATTTCAGCTTGCACTGAACGATCAAAACAATTCACTATAAGAATTTCAACCCAAGGAAATATCGTTTAATATGAATCGCTACAAAACTGAATTCAGTTTGATTACCTTCAGTTATAAAAAAAATTTATTACTCGAATTGTGGAAGGATACCGATTTGATCCATTTTAGGATCCTACAATGCACTAATAGGAATTTTTATACAATTACACATTTTACAAATGGTTAGAGCAAAGTCCAAGAAACCTTCTGATACTCTCCACTTACAATCGCTGATCGTCCATGACTGCAGTAGCAGCTGCTCCGTATACCTACCGAACTTTTCACTATCAGTAACCTTTGGACGCGCCCGATAGCACTCAGCTGTTCTTCCCAAAAGGAATCATTTATCCCAAATATTTGTTTCTTTCATACATACCCGGTATCTCTCTTCTTTAACGGGGCTCTAATACAAAATTTACAATACAGACTAAAAATATATTAAAGAAAAATTCCCATAACTGCATAGGAGTCCCTCCTAAGGGGGTTAAATGAATGCCCGAACTCCATTAGTTTATCGTCCTAAAAAATTCTCAAAAGAATACTTTCTCCTTATTTCCACCCCTTTAATTTATACATAAATTTGCATCACTTTTAAACTTATGGAGATCCCATTTCAAAACTTTTACAATATACAAAATAAGTGCACCGTAGGCTAAGTTTGTCAAAAAATAAAAATAAAGGATTAAATTGTTTATTTACGGTATTGCTGATGAACAATCTTGTTTTTAAATATTTTATTTTGATAAAAACACAGAAATTTATTGTTGATGGGATAAGCTATTCCTATGCGCATATCACTGGTTGCTTAGGCCAGCTCGCTAGGAAACTTCATCCAAAGATTTTAGAAAAACAAAAGATATTATTAATTATTAAAAAGCTCTAAAGTTATAGTTCTTATAACAATTTTAATGTTTTTGGTCCATTTTTGGTGTATTTTGCTCATAACTTAACGATTTTTTTTTACCGATTTGGCGGATCTATATACCGACGTGCTTAAGAAGAATTTAACCATCAACTTGCGCTTACATATACATACATACATACATATGTACATTAGACCTGACATTAAAAACTTTTTTTTGAATCTTGATGTGGGTAGCGATGAAAATATGCGATTTGATACCAAAATTGATGTAGCAAATTTTCTGGCTGATCGGATGGTGCCAACCCGTGCCATGATGAGGTCAAAGGTCAAAACTTTGAAAACCTACCCATACTCTTTTTTAACTTTATAAATTTTTTTAATAATAAATACTAATTAAATAAAGTTTTTTTCTTTAATTTTTGTTTATTATTCTTATTATTTTTATTTTAAATCAATGAAGATTTTGTATAGGATGGGAAGTCCTAACGGTAGCTTCTACAATGTGTAGCAAGTACTGTTTATCCTCTTTGTTGTGTGTAAAGCATCTGTTAAAGTCAGTTATTAGTTTGACTTTTCTTTCGGCGGGATCATTCACAACAGTAATGCATTTCACGATCTGTTCCCCTTAACAAAATGATTCGCTCTTACACGCAAAGAAAAAACATGGTTGTGGTAAACATATTCTAAGAGCAACATATTATGATAAGATTCATGATTGTAGTCACCATATTACGATTGTTATTAAATCATATTATGACCAAATATGTTCGTAATATTACATCATAATATTTTTCTCTTAATCATATTGTTATCCTGTTAATCATAAAACGTTAAGAAGTTATAATATTACTGTCATGGTAATCATAATAAGATAAGAAGTAATCATATTGTTGTCATGGTAACCATAATAAGTTAAGAAGTAATCAATTTCCGGTAATGGCAATCATAATAAGTTTAGAAGTAATCATATTATTGTCATGGCAATCATAATTAGTTTAGAAGTAATCATATTATTGTCATGGCAATCATAATAAGTTTAGAAGTAATCATATTATTGTCATGACAATCATAATAAGTTTAGAAGTAATCATATTATTGTCATGGCAATCATAATAAGTTTAGAAGTAATCATATTATGATGCAAAGTGATATGAACTGTTTATACATAAATTTTTTACATCATAATATGATACAACTTTAAACATAATATTTTTATTGGAAAAAAATACTTATGATAAAAAAAACAAACATAATATAGTTACTGTAATCTTTTTGTCGTAGGTCGAAATTATTTATAAATTATTTTATGGAGTTTTCATTATTTTTCTTTTAAAATAACACAAAACTTACCAGTAATGGTGAATATTTTGCACCAATATTTCACAAATTTTTCCACCACTTTAAGATTATTAAAATTTGTAAGCAAAGATATTTTATTTTGTGACACTACAACCGATTTTTAATGTTTTTTTTATTTCTTTTTTAATTTCTTGTTTATTTTAATGGTTATTTTGTTATTTCTTTTTTAATATTTTTCTTTATTATTATGTATGTTTTTTCGACCTTTTTGTTTTCAATACGTAAGCGAATAATTGAGCTCGAGGCCTTAGTTTAAATAAATAAAATTTATTAAAAACTAAGGCCTCGAGCTCAATTATTCGCTTACGTATTTTTCTTTATTTTTTTTTAATTTCTTGTTTATTTTAATGGTTATTTTTTTATTATTTAGCCACTCACTAACAAATAATTCGATATTTTTATGTAAAACACGACACAACTGATACAAAATTATTTTACAAATGGCAATACCAAAATATTATTAGAGTAACGATATTTTGATTGCATCTTTAACTTATTATGATAAATGTATATAAAGTTATCATGTTATGGCTATTAAATATCATGTTATGGCTGTGAGTAATATAATATGTTTTGAAAGTTATCATAATTTAGTTGTTAGAAAAATAATTATTTTTCGGTCAACAATACTCAAATTTATAATTGCGATAAACATTAATATGTTTACAGTTTTTTTTTCTTTTCATTATTTATTTATTGAATCTTCATATAGTAAATATGAACTCACAATAATTAATCAAATCTTAACCTAATACTTTATTTTATGTCCTGCCAATGCCAGACAAAAAAATTTTTTCATCACGGGTTCTGTTCACTTATATATGTAGGTGTTTATCGCTCATCTAATTGGACAAGTGCTGCAGTGTCTCTTCTTCTTAAGCGAGTGTGGCCGCTATCATTTAAAATATTTCGAGCTAGTGGGTTCGGATGCAATTCGAGCCTTTTTAAGTATTTTACTGCATATTTCGTTATCACAGTTTTAACTAATGGAACATTGAGATCCTTGTGGATATTTGAATTTTTAACATACCAAGGGGCAGCTGTGATTATTCGAAGAAGTTTATTTTGGCGCCTTTGAATTTTATCGATATTAGAAGCCGAGGCAGTGCCCCATAACTGAATACCATAGCACCAGATAGGCTTTAAGATAGAGTTGTAAAGTAGGAGTTTGCAGTCGAGACTAAGAACAGAGTTTCTTCCAATAAGCCAATGAATTTGTATGGCTTTTAGTTTCATTTGAGTTAATTTTGCCTCTATATGGCTTTTCCACGTCAAACGGCGATCTAAATGTATACCGAGATATTTTACATGCGAATTTTGAGGTATTATTTGATTATTAATTTTAATAGGGGGACATGATTCCCGCCGCAAGGTGAATGTTATATGTACGCATTTTTGCTCATTTACCATTATCCTCCACTGTTTTAGCCATATTTCTAGTTGAAATATATGATCCTGTAAATAACGAGATGCTTCATAACTGTTTTCGTGGACGCTTAGAAAAGCTGTATCGTCTGCAAATGTTGAAGTTTGTGTGTAGTTGCTCGTTGGCATGTCCGAAGTATAAATTAAGTATAATAGAGGCCCCAGAATGCTGCCCTGTGGGACTCCAGCGCCAATTGGCTGAGGTGAACTAAAGAATTTTCCTTCTTTAATAATAAATTGACGACCGACTAAGTAGCTTTCTAGCAGCTTGTGTGTGTTTGCTGGAAAATTTTGCTTCAATTTATGTAATAAGCCTTCATGCCAGACTTTATCAAAAGCTTGAGAAACATCGATGAAGAGAGCGGAACAATATTTTCTTTCTTCAAAGGCTTTTCTTATGGCGTTTACTATACGATGGGTTTGTTCAATTGTGCTGTGTTCTCTTCTAAAGCCGAATTGGTGGTTAGGTATACATCTATTTTCACTTAAAATTGGAGTTAATTTTGACACTAACAGCCTCTCAAACAGCTTTGATATATTAGAAAGTAAGCTTATAGGCCTATATGACTCAACTTTTGTGTGATCCTTTCCTGGTTTAGGTATCATGGTGACTAAGGAAACCTTCCATTTTTGAGGATAGTATTGAAGACGTAAGATAGCATTGAAAATTAGAAGAATAATTTTCTTTGCTGTGCTGGGTAACTCCAAAAGCATTTTGTTGCTGATCTTATCAAAACCAGGGGCTTTTTTGGGGTTTAATTCACAAACAGCCTTTTCGATTTCTCTTATCTCAAATCTTAGGGGAACAGCCGCTCTAGCAGGAACAGGTGGTAACTCGACCGCAGTATCGTGAGATATATTTGGGGTAAATACGTTTTTTAAGTGATTAACAAACAGATTTCCCTTTTCGCTATCATTTCTTGCCCAACTTCCGTTCAAGTTTCTTAATGGTGGCTTAGAGGCGACTGGCCTTTTTAGATTTTTAGCTGCACGCCATAATGAGTAGTCTGATTGCGGAGTTGCATCACGTTCCTTAAGATATGTTTGCAGAGAAGCTGTTTTTTGAGTCTGTAGTAACTTTCTTAGCCTTTTTGTACAATCTTTTAATAAACTCTTTAGTTGAGGGGATCTGTGCAATTGCCACTCCCTTCGAACTCTTCTTTTTTCAGAAAGGAGACGCTCAACATCTGTGGAATAAATTTTAATATTTTTAGTTTTTTTTGGGGTAATACTGGAATGTTGCACAGCTAGCTTCAGAAAACTGTCAAAATTAAGAATAGCGCGATCTACATATTCCGGTGTACTTAGCAGAATATTTTCTGTGCAATGGGTGCTGAGATATTTTTTATATTTTAGCCAATTGATTTGTGTAGCTGGCGTCGCTAAGTAACCAGTTGGAGATACAATTCTATTGGGGTTCATTAAAGTAACAATTGTTGGGGTGTGGTCAGAAGATAATTCTAAGGAAGCTTCAACATAAATCGTTTCTAAGGGAATGTTTTTAACAACGCCAAAATCGATGACATCTGGTATTTTTTGCTGATCAGTAGGCCAATATGTTGGTTGTCCACTCGCTATCACATTCAAATCCATTTTAGAAATAGTATTAAATAGTACACGACCCTTTGGTGTTATAAGTCGGGACCCCCAGAAGGTATGTTTAGCGTTATAATCGCCAGCGGCCAGGAAACAAGGTCCTAATGATTTAAAATAATTATTATATTGGCCTTCTGATATTGAATATCTACACTCAAAAAAAAAATCAATCCATCCGTACTCAAATCAATCCGAAGCGGTATTAATAGTACGGTGAGTACGGATTTTCTTGAATCAAGTACAGAAAGATTGATTCGAGTACGGATTTTTAATCCCAAAATACTTAAATTATCCATATTCAATCCCGTTTTCGTACTTGAAATAATCCGAAAATGAGATTGATTTAAGTAAAACTAAGATTGAATCAATCTCAAAATGAGCTTGATTCAAGTAATATAAAGTTGATTTTATCCCGAATTCATGATTGAAAAAACAAAAAAAAAAAAAAAAATTACAAAGAAAAAATGATAATGATTGATTTACTTACCCGTATTACACATTACAGAATGATATAACACCAACATCATGCCCGATATGGATTTATTTTAGAAATCTTATGTACATATTTAACCAAAAATATAAACTAAATGAGTAGCATGAGTTCAAATTTAAAAAAAAAAAAACTTTGAAAAGAAATTCATTTTCAAAAGTAATCCCATTTAGGATTGTTTTGAGTACGTTTAAGTGTTATTCGTACTTGAATTTTTGAGTACGACTCGTACTTAAAGTAATCCCAAAAAACTTGATTTATCCCGAGTGTTTTTCTTTCTGTGTAGGTGGGGAGTATAACGATGAGATTACTACGTTTCTATTTAATTCTTCAACGCAAATGTTAGTTGCTTGGAGGTAATCTTCACGATGATCACACATTAGGTAGTGTTTGACTCTTGTTTTTATCAAAATGGCAGAACCTCCACAAGCTCTATCTCGAGGGTCCTTGGTATCATATAGTATATAACCATTAATTTTAAACGTATTTCTTGAGGTCAAATGAGTTTCAGAAACCATCATGACATCAATTTGTTTACTTTTAAGAAAATATTCTAATTCATTTTTATGTTGGCGGATGCCGTTTGCGTTCCAAAAACAAATTTTTAAACAGTTCATGGTTTATTAAGTACAGCTTGTAATAACATCGATTGCATTCTAAGAATCTCCTGCATCATATTACCCATTGTGTTTGTAAAATTATTTACTGTTTGCACTAATGTTTCCATGGTTTTTTCTAAGCGACTTAAATTAGAAACTGGAGTTTCGTCATTACTTGGCGAGGCCCCTTGCATTTGCACATGGTTTGATTTTAGGACGTTAGCGTAAGAGGTCCTGTTATTACCAGGCTGGGGGGCTTGAATTGCATTTGTGTTTACTTGGTTTGCAACCTGCATTTGAGGGGTATTTGTTTTCGGTCCAACCGTTTGCTTAACGATATTATATACAGGGCATCCTCTATAATTGGCAGTGTGATTGCCGCCACAGTTGCTACATTTTTTTACGTTGGGGTCGGTTTTAGACTTATCGCAAGAAACTGTACCGTGTAGTTCACCACATACTACGCAAACAGGGGGTAAGTAGCAGTATGCCTTGGTATGGCCAAATTCTTGGCAGTTTAAGCACTGAACAGGTCCATTTTTTTTGTGCGGCTCCTCAATTGTGATTTTTCTGTATAGAATATATTTTAAACTATAAATGGGATGCGTTTCGTTTTTTTTTAACTTAATGTTTGGCTAAGACATATCTTGTTCCAGCTTTATTATATGGCAGCGAGGTTTTTGCAAGCTGTGACCAAAAAAGCACCAGGAAATTAACGTCTACGTATAATGCCATTCTGAGATATGTCTTCAACTTAGGACGTTTCTCTCATGTTACACCCTACGAAAGTAAACTTTATGGAGTGCGTTTTTCTGACATGTTAAATATTCGATGTCTTACTCTTTTGCATAAAATTATCTATACAGGCGAGCCGACGTATCTATTTGAACGTGTTACTTTTACGCAGTCAAGAAGAAATAACAATCTGATCCCGATAAGATCCAAGAAGTTAGTATCTGAATGGCAGTTTTTCGTTCACAGTATTCGTCTTTGGAACACTCTACCAGCAACTGTTCAATTTACTAGTAATGCAACGCAGTTTAGGAAATGTATTTTTAATTTTTATTCCCGTACTTGAAAATGTGTAATCTATTCTATTTAAAAACGCTTTTGAATGTCCTTATGTTTAAAATTGTTTGATCTTCTCACTTTAAAAATTGCTTTAATGTATTAAATTCTTTTATTTTAATGTTTATTGTTAAAATCTTTTATTGTGTGACACATAAGAAATTGCTACGAATTTTTTATCCTGTACTATAATTATAAGACTTTAAGTCCTGTTGTATAGGAATACCAATAAATAAATAAATAAAAAAAAAAAAAAAAAAAAAAAAAAAATAATGTCGCCGGGCTCTAATTCTACACGAAAAAGTGGTTGAGGATTTTTTTCCCTATTTCTAATATTTACCACATGTTTTATCTTGAAACCTTTTTCTTCCAAGAATGTTTTAATTTCCTCTGGGTCTACGCATGAATCAATTCCTTTAATCACCACCTGCAGACCTTTACTGCTCTTGAGTTGGTATGTATAAAAACTTTTTTTAAGTGCCTCAAATTTGTTCACTATTTTGCGAAAATCATTTTCATTATTTACTTGAATTTTCGTTTCATTAATACTACCTCGCTTTATTGCGGCTACATAAAAAGAGTTTTCACCAATCAACGAAATTAAACTCTTTATTAGATCATTTGAGTTATGCTCCCTAAGATATATCGGGGGAGGCTTGGACGATTTTATTACGTTTGGTGCTTCAGAGGATTCATCCTCCAGAATTGCAAAGCGATTTTGGGAATTTATTTTATCAAAAAATGGCACTTTTGAGGCCGAAGCAACAGCTGAAGATGTAGGGCTGCGACCCCGTTTAAGGACTGTTATATACCTGTCCATACCAACTTGGACTTGAGGCTTTTGACAACTTTTTACAGGGGGGTTTTCCATTGCATTTGTGTTTAAGTGCATGGTATCATTTCCCACTAAATTTGTTTTTGACGTCGCGGCAATACTTTCTGGCCTGGCAACACTTGTCACCAGGTCTAGTTTTAGTTTTTTTAATGAGTCGCTATCCACCGTTTGTGTAAATACCGAGGGTGAGAGGGAACGTGTACGAATAATTGGCTTAGCCGTTAGGTAGTTGATATTGTTTTGTTTTGTTTTATTTATTTCATTATTTTCATTTGCATGAACTGTTACATAGCAATTTCTCTCGTTGAGTTTTATTGTTGTCTCATTGTTTTTGTTCATACAAAATATTGTTTTTGTTTTTCACCGTAACTTTGTGCTTTCAATATTTTTGTTATTTTTTTTTGTATTTTGTTCTTTACAAAATTAAAATGTTTTTGCAAGATTATGTATACCTACATACATACATAAGTATGTATGTACATATATTCACTTATATTTTTTATTTATCTTATTAATTTTTCGTTTTTATTAATTGATCACTTTTATGCTAAATAATTTATTTAAAAATTATTTATGTATTTTGCGTTCATTCGCGGAATGTTTTTTAAATAAAAAAAATAATCAAATTTAATTAATTCAAATAGTATGCGGGTTTAATAATACACGTCTGTATCACAACAAAGCACAAACTGAACTGATGTTTACAGTAACTATAATATTGCTGATATTTAATAAAAATAACAATTATTTGTTTACAACAAACAATATATTGTTACACTAAACACAGTGTGGTTGCCGTAACCATGCCCAACCATATTTTTTCTCTGCGTGTAGGCCAATATGCTGGATTAATGCGAATTAACTTTTTTTGTCCGAGCTGTGTGCAAAAAAAAAACACAGTGTTTGTTTAGTTTTAAAATGTTTTATTTAATTTTGTTTTATCACGACCAGAAGGGAGAGCAAGACTGACTCTTTTTCTTTACAATTCTTAATATTTAACTTAATTATTCTATTGTGGTATTGCGAAATCAATAAGTTTATTAAGTGTCATCATTAATATTGATTTCGCAATTCTGTTTTTTTTTTATTTCAAAATTATTAATAGTCATCATTAATATTACAAATGTTTAGTTTACAGAATTGATTTCACAATTTATTTTGACCTATTTTATGTTTATTTCAAAATTATTAGTAGTCATCATTAATATTAAAAAATGTTTAGTTAACAGAATTGATTTCGCAATTCTGTTTATTTATTTTGACCTATTTTATTTAGGAAGTCGTCGAACTTGTCTATAATTGTATCATCATTTGCAAGTTCGTCGACTTTATTATTTGTATATGTAACTACTCCCCCCTTTAGATAAGAATTCTCCTGAATTCTTTTATTTAGTTTTACAGTTATATATTTATGTTTTATAAAGATTATATTAATGATAACAATTATTATAATTATAATTAAAATATTACAGCTATATGTTATTCTTTTGTGGTAATTTAATTCTTTGATATTTCTTACACTATATTGATGTTCTTGCTCAATTTGTTCCAACGTTATTTTATTAGTAAAATTCTTTATTATTTCAATGCTATTAATTATTTGTTTCTGTTTTACATTTTCCACAATATTCGAGAGATAATAGTCTTTTATTCTAATTGAACAATTACTATAACTAATTAGATAATTTCCATTTAAAACAATTTTCTCAGAATTACAAGTTTGATTAATATTAATATTTTCTGCATTTTTAATTAAAATTGTGTCTACACTTAATTCTAATATTTCAAAATCTTTATGTTTCATCAATTGGCAATCGTTTTTAATTATGCAGTGTGTGCTTATTTTCAAATCTTTCATATGTTTGTTTTCTTCAAATTTATAAATTTTATCATCCCATTCAAAAATTTGTTCAATATTATAATCTATTTCATTTTTGTCTTTATTTGGTATAGGTACAATTGATCTTAATTTTACTATTTCAAAAGTTTTGGGTATTTTAATGCAAAAAATTAAATTCGAATTGTTTAAGACTGCTGTTCCTAGTTGTATGTATTTAAGTTTATTGTAATCAATTTCATATTTTTGAATTTCATAACTGGTTAATATATTTGGATGTACGATATTATGTTGTGCAGAAATTACATTGTCTTGTAATTGTTCTATTTTATTTTTCAATAATTGTATGTTAGTCATCTGTTCTAAGTATATATTATTCTTATTTTCCGTCTCCAGAAGTTTACTTATAGAATTTATTTCCTTTTCGATTGTCTGTCTATCACTACTTATAACTAATTTTAAATGGTTTAATGTGTCATTAAAATAGTCATTAATTAGTATTTGTTGATTATTATTTTCCATTATTCCCTTAACCTGCAATAGATGATTTTGTATGTTTTGTCTGTCCTCTTCGTCCATTGTTCCGAATAACCATTTAGACATACTTCCTATTCCATTTATGAGTCCACGTCTTTGTCTGTTCTGTTTCGGTATTAAAGTCATTAATTTATTTCTGGTGTCCATTAGTTCTAACTGAAGTAAATTTTTATTTTCCAACTCCATTAAAATAATATTTTCCGTTATTTTGTCTAAAATGTGTTCTATTTCGTTCAAGTTAACAATATGTAATATTATGTCTGATTCATTAACTATTTCCTGGTTTTTCATGTAAATGTCTATGAATCCTGTTTGTTCTGTCAAAAGTTTTGTAGTCATCATTCCTCTAATTATCGGTGTCCCCGTTAGTATCAACATTAGTGTCGTCCATATCTGAAAATTTTAAAGGTCGTTTGATATTAGAAGGATGTATTCTTTCTAATTTTTCTTTTCTATATCTCGGTTGTTCTTTATGTCTAGATGCTTTATAATTTTTAATAAACCCTTCTTCTCTTGTTTCCCTATAATCTTCTCTTTTTACGTTAAGTTTGTCAATTGTCTTTTTCTTACTGTCTTCTAAATTTTGTTTGATTTTGTTTTTATCTATACGTCCTTCCTGAACCTCTTTCGGGGTATATTTTATACTAGAGTGGCACCTTTCATTGTAATTTCTTATCGTTCTTTGAATTAGTTGTTGTACTGTTAAATCTTTGTTTGTTTGATATAAATTTCTAAATTTTTCTGCTATGGTGTTATGGAATCTTTCTATATCTGAATTTCCTGTATGGCTGTTTGGTTTTGTTAAGTGCAATTCTATTCCTTGTTCCATTAGAAATTCTTTTATTCTTAATGCTTTAAACTCATTATCCGCTATTATTTTATTTGGTTTTCCGATTTTGGTTATATGTTCCTCCAATTTTTCTATTATGGTTACGTGGTTTCTGTCGCTTAATGGATAAGCAGCTCCGAACTTTGAGAACTTATCTATTGTTGTTAGGAAATGTTGACGTTTAATTACGTATGTGTCGATATGTATAATTTGGTTTTTGTCTGAAGGAGTCTCGGTAAGCTGAAATTTATTTTTAATTGGGTGCCTATCGTACTTAACCTGTTGGCAAAGGTCACATTGATTTATTACTATTTGAATTAATTCCATAAGTTTTGGGAAATATATTTTATTTTTAATATTATTGTAGGTTTCATTGATTCCTGAATGTATGCTTTCCTTTACGTGATATATTGAGATTTGCTTAACTGCTTCTACTTCCGTTTCGATATCCTGTGCTCTCATCGTGCATTTGATGAATTCAATTTGGTTATCGTTTGAGTACATATTTATGAGTTTTTGCTGTACGATGTTGTAACTGTGCTCCGAAAGTTCTGAATATATTCCTATCTTTCCTTTTGAGATATATTTTCTAAATATATTACCCATTACATCAAAGTCGCACTCCGCTATAAAGATTATTCTTTTTCCGTGTAATATTTTCAATTCCTCTGTCTTATTATTAGTTAGTATTATTTGCGTTTTATATTTGTTAACTGTTTCTTCTTTTATGTAAAAATTATCTAAAAGGTTTTCCTCCGCAGAATGGATTGTTACCATTGAAGCATTGTCTTCTTCAATATTGTGTATTAATTGTAAATGGGATTCATTATCCCTAAAATTATTCGCGTCCGCCTCGTTGTCAATTTTTTTCGGTACTACTATCAGAGGGCTTGAGTATCTAGAACAACTTTTTCTTATTATTCCCTGCTCCTCCATTTCTCTTATTTGTTTTCTTACTTCCATTTCATGTTGCGGGGGATATCGGTATAATTTGGAGTTTATTTGTTCATTTGTCACCGTTCTAATTTCATGCTGAATTTCCATTGTACTGGTTAACTGATCGCCTTCTTTAAAGAACAATTCTTTAAATTTAATCAAAACTTTTACTAATTCATTGTATTCCTCTTTACTTAGGTGGTCCAATTGTATTCTGTTGCAATCGAAATCTGATGTTTCTAATGCGCAAACCTGTACCTTTTGGTAGGGGTTGATTATAAAACTAGTTTTTTTTTTTTTTTTATTAAAGGATATGTGTCCCTCCACCAAATCTATCATTGTGTTGAAACAATTCATCAAGTCGATTCCAATAATAAAACTATATTTTCTCCCTTTCAAGTGAGTCATTTTCCATTTAATTTTCGCATTTTTTTTCTACGTTGAACTCCAAGGGTGCGTCTGTCAATACTTCAACTTTAATAATGTCTTTTCTATTTATTGTACTAAATTCTAAGGGTTTTTTTAATAGCGTTCTCTCAAATCCTTCTACACTTTGATCAATTAAACTTATATTTGCACCTGTATCTATTAGTGCATTGTATATTTTATTTTTAATAGTTATTTTTATGATGGGTAGGTAGTCCGATGTCGTCTTGAAAAAAACTGATCCTGGCTTGGTTGGAGTTGGTATAAATCTGGCTCCAAGTTTCCTGCCCTTTGACCATAGTTTAATTCTTCACTACCGTGTTCAAGAGATCCGTTTCGTTCTTGCCTAGGTGACGTCAAGCGATATTGGCTGCCGTATGGTCTAGGGTTTCCTAACTGGGCGGATCCTTGAGTATTGTTATTATATCTATCAATTTCGCTTAATTCTATTGTTTCTGTTCGGTTTTGCCTAGGATGTGTTAAGCAATGTTGGCTAACATATGGTCTAGGGTGTCCTACCGGTGAGAAACTTTGATTATTATAGTATAAATCATTTTGTTGTAATGTATTATTATATACGTCACTTGCTTCTAAATTATCAACTTCCATAGGTTCGTAGGTATTTTGCCTAGTTTGATTCCCTCTTTCTTGATTGACGTTCGTCCTATAGGGTCCTGTCTGTCCGAACCTTTGGAAATTACCCGATGGGTTATTAATTCTGTTATTATACATTCTATATTGTCCTGAATTATTAGAATTTTTATTTACATTGAAATTATTATTACTATTGTAGTTTTGTCTAAAAGTCTGCCCTGGGTATCCTTGCTGATTATAACCCTGTTTATTGTTATACATTTGCTGAGAGAAATTTTTCTTATTTTGTGGTTGATTCTGTCCATAAGTTTTGTCGTCTTTGTTTCGAAACCTTCTGTATTCTGGCCTAATACATGTATCCTCAAATCGTCGTATTGTCAGTATTCTAAGTATGTCATTAATATATCTTTCTTCGTAAATTTTGTCCAATAAAGTCCCTTGTGTCATTTCCTTAACTGTGTTTACAAGAAGGCTATCTATGTTAGACAAATCAATATAGTGGTCATTATGATAGTAAACTGTTAACTCATCAGCCTTATATTTAATGTTTTGAATTTCAACTATTAACTCACTCACCGTATTCACTTTTAGGTTGGCTATCATTCGATATAATTGATGAGGTTCCACGTTGGGCCTGTATCTTAGTTTTAGGGTTTCCTTGATAAGTTGCCAATCGTCCGGTGTGGGTATATTTATTACAACGTCTTTGGCTTGGCCTTGGATCACCTTGTAGAAAATGGTCCTTACAGCGTCCTTTTTGATATTCTCGTCTAGTATAGTTGACAATAAATATTCCGTGCCGCTGAAGAAGCTGTTTACTGTTACTTCTCCTGTGCCAGTGAATGTGGGCATGTGATTAATCATTTTAAATATTCGGTCCCTAGTGGCATTTAACTGTGCATCGTCTGGTACTCGGTTTTGCTGCTGCTGTTGGAGTTGCTGTGCTTGCTCCTGCAGGTCTAGGTATGCTTGCCTTAACCGTTCCAACTGTTGGTCTTTTCTGGCCAGCTCTTCGGCCACATTTACAGATGCAATGTGAGGTTGCTCTTCCATCCTTCGTCGTTGATCAAACAATCTTTGCCTTTCTGAAGTCACTTTTGTATTTTCAAGTGTTCACTGCACTAAGGTCTTTTTTTTTTTTTTTTTTCTTTTAGTGGCGTTCAATTTTCTGAATAATTGTTCACTGCACTAATACTTATTTTTAGTGGCTTTCAATTTTCTTATGAATAATTGTTCACTGCACTAATACTTATTTGTTTTTTCTTTTAGTGGCTTTCAATTTTCTTACGAATAATTGTTCACTGCACTAATACTTATTTTTTTTTTCTTTTAGTGGCTTTCAATTTTCTTACGAATAATTGTTCACTGCACTAATTTTTTTTTTCTTTTAGTGGCTTTCAATTTTCTTACGAATAATTGTTCACTGCACTAATACTAAAAACGAGGTTTCGTTTCACTGGATCCTTTATAGAAAAAGGATCCTACCGACTGCGCCAATTAACTTTTTTTGTCCGAGCTGTGTGCAAAAAAAAAACACAGTGTTTGTTTAGTTTTAAAATGTTTTATTTAATTTTGTTTTATCACGACCAGAAGGGAGAGCAAGACTGACTCTTTTTCTTTACAATTCTTAATATTTAACTTAATTATTCTATTGTGGTATTGCGAAATCAATAAGTTTATTAAGTGTCATCATTAATATTGATTTCGCAATTCTGTTTTTTTTTTATTTCAAAATTATTAATAGTCATCATTAATATTACAAATGTTTAGTTTACAGAATTGATTTCACAATTTATTTTGACCTATTTTATGTTTATTTCAAAATTATTAGTAGTCATCATTAATATTAAAAAATGTTTAGTTAACAGAATTGATTTCGCAATTCTGTTTATTTATTTTGACCTATTTTATTTAGGAAGTCGTCGAACTTGTCTATAATTGTATCATCATTTGCAAGTTCGTCGACTTTATTATTTGTATATGTAACTTGCGTAAGAAATTTCCAAACGAGAAAAAATTTTTTGTTTTGGTAGTCACAAAAGAGCTTAAATCCTTAGATGTAATTAATTGTAATTCATCGACGCTTGCACACAATTTTTTTGAAGAAAAAATATCAACATCGTCACCGATGTGATTGTCTTTATCTAAATGCAACGCGAAAACCATATGTTCCTTTATTTTTAATTCTACATGTGGATCAAAAAGGCAAGTGCAACTGCTTCCTCTGATAAATACCACATATGGTTTCGAATTTTTTCAATAGCAGTTTAGATATTTTTTTTATCAAAGTAGCCAATAATCCCCTTTATTAGTTGCATATCTCTATTTGGCGCTTCAACTGCATTTGCGGTACTGAACCAGTATGGAATATATATACTTACTAAGAAAATGCACTTATTACGAATTCCATTCAACTGACATGCAGAAATTTTAAAGTGAGCGTGAAAAATATACATTTTTAAGCAATAGATGACCTTGGACATGAATTTTGCATGAGACCACCAAGAAAAATTAATGAAAGTTATAGAAGTTCTCTATAATCATGCCGAATGTGGACATTCGCTAAATATTCAAGGGAAAACTGCTTGTTTGTTTCGCGTTCCTCGACAGATATGACACGCAAAACTTGTTCATCCTGCATACAATTGATGTATGCCACTGAATTAAGTGTGCTCCATTCCCGTGCAAAACGTTCAAAAATTTCTACCTCTGGGCCACTTGATTTTCCGAAATTTATCTCAAAAAATAAAAAACAGAAATAATTCATTTAAAGGTGTTTACGATGAAATTGTAAGTTAATATCAATTTCTTAAACAAGAATAAACTTAAATGAATATTTTGAAAGATATTTAAAAAATTGAATCAACGATAAATTCGATGTCGTTATTGTTCATCTTATAGGAATCACTAGAGCCTACTAGTTTTTACTAATTTTTAGGTACATAAATCATAATCACTACATTATTTACCCAACCTTTTGAGTCCAGATCTACAATAAAAACAAGTAAGAAAGTATAGTCGATCAACCCCAACTATATGATACCACCGTACACCACATTACAACCTACATATGTGCCAAATTTTATTAAATTATCTGCAAATTTGCGACCTGTACTTTGCGCACAAGGTTTACATGGACAGCCAGCTAGCCAGCCGGACAAACATCGTTTATTCTTAGGACCAATATTTTAAGGTGTGGTGGTGGTATTTTAATGGTAAAAATCTTTACCTAATCTTATTTTGTGTTTTATTCTTCCTTTAAAATGTATTAATAAAATAACTTGTTTTCCTTTTGAGTTCGAGGTCCTGTTAATTATTCAAATTTTTCAATATTTATTTTGCCAATATTTCGTTTTTCATTGAAAAACATCTTCTGGGCTTTAATATAGAAAAAATTATTAATGTACAAAAATCTGAAAAAATTAATTCTTATTATGTTGTGTCAACATCATAACATCATAATTAGACGATGCACCATACTTTTTTTTCTACTTAGAGCTCAATTAAATATTATAATATTATAATATACCTATATGTCTTTGATTCTGGTGGCATTGTATACTACAGCGTAAATACAACTTATAATAAATGATGTTCTTATTTATAGTATTTTTAATGATTTTTCAAAGTTTTGACCTTTGACCTCATCATGGCACGGGTTGGCACCATCCGATCAAGCTGAAAATTTGTAACATCAATTTTGGCATCAAATCGCATATTTTTGCTGCTACCCACATTCAAAATTCCTAAAAATAAAAAACCCCATATTAGCTCCGCCAGGTCTAATGTACATATATTTTAACAAACTTAATTATAACAAGTAAGAGTGCTCTATTCGGCTATGCCGAATCTTATATACCCTTCACCATGGTTTGGAAAGAACACAAGTTTATATACATATATATATCTTAGTACTGAAATCCTAAAAATTACTCTTTCTTATACCCTTCACCGAAATTAAAAGGGTATATATAACTTTTCATTCCGCTTGTATTTGCTACATAATTGATCTTAGACCCTATAAAGCATATATATTCTGGATCCTTATGAGAAGGGAAAATTTTTTGGTCTTTCAAAAGAGATAGCTTCAACTTATATTTAGTATTTAGTGACATTAATACGTACTTACGAATGGCATATATCATAATTTCCTAGCAAGTATTTGTTTCGAAATAATTGATCACAAAGTTTAGTGACGCACGCCACAAAAAGTGGAAGTAACTTCAAAGGTTGAAGTGTCTTTTCTTAATTTTTAGCGAATTTTGCTTGATAGGGTATACAAAATCTAATTCCTAAAAGAAAGCTGAATATAAGAATTCTAAGAATTCTAAAATCACTTATTCGCTGCCAAAAAAGGTTGTGATTTTTTGACAAAAGCCGTGAACCCTTTGTGACGCACGCTTTGTAACGCACGGTGCAGTTTGTCCAGTAGTATTATAATAAACCCAATTTTACTTATTTTTACAAAACAAAAAATATTTTTTTGAATTGCATTTCTTAAGCTAATTTTGTGATTATTAATTAATCTATGAGTTAATAATAATTTCTTTTTAATGAAATTTATATTTTGATGAGTCTGCTGTAAGTGCTATTTTAAGCACATTTTCATTTAATGACAAAAATGGTAGTTGTCTTTAATGCTCTTTACATTAGCCCATTTTTCCGAAATAAATCCAGTTGTATTTTTTATATTTCCACTATTAACATATAAAATATAAATACTAGTTATATTCATTTTAGCCAATTTTTAAAGTCGTGGGCGTTACTAAGTATAAGATTTTGAGCTTAACCAGCTGCCAAATTGTTCTCTTCACAACAGATGAAGATGAGATGTTGCACAAAAATTCCATTCAAAATGACTCACATTAAAATCTTCTTTAAAATACGGTTAACCACTGAAAATAAACTTGACTTGCACAACCACCAGAAAATATACAAAATAGCTTTGAAATGCAACTTTTTTTTTGAGTTTTTTGACAATTTACGTTAGGAAGCAGTAAACATCATATTTATTGTGTGACAGTTCATCGCTCGTGAAAGCAAATGATCTTGTGCCATTGCGCACCCAGGCAACACAAGTAAAAATGGTTACTTGGGAGAAACTGAAATGAGCAGACTGAATTTCATTTTGAGTACGGAGCCTATAGTTTTCCGCAAAATCGATTTGCAGAATAGCTTTATCTTTTTTAATAGATATTTTAATTTGTTGAATTCTTTTAACATAAGTGTGCAGTTTAAATGAAGTTAACTGAATTTCCAATTCATTAATTAAATCAGTTATTGGTGCCTTTGTATGACTAAGGACCATGCTTTTATCAATTAACCTCCAATGCTTCCATTCAGTAAGTTCCTCGAGCAGATTCATGTAAATTAACGCGACAAGAGCTTCTGCAATATCTGTAATGCAGTTGTTGCTTCCGTTCGTCATACAAACTTCATTGGCTTCGTCACAAGACACTTTTTTCAAAAATGCTAAACATAGCTTCCAATAGAAATGAAAAATTTGCGTGATACTGGCAAACACACATGTTATGTGGAAGCTTACTAGATAATTCCACGTGTCTCGGACGGTGGTTATGAAATTTAGTACGTGAAATGGTTGTTTCTGGAAACGTTGTTCTAAACAATTCATATGCCTCTGAAACTGTCATAACCATGAACCGTTTAGATATTGGAAAGTTATTTGATTTTGATATAAGTGTTGATTTTCTTCCGGCAGTTTCCATGGAGATTTCATCATTGTTGTAAAAATCATTAATCATTTTCACTTCTTCGTCAACCGTATTTTTTGTTTGAGCTTCCTCTGTCAAGTATTTTTCTGTGAGCATTCTACAAATCATTAAGGCCTTGAATAAGGTATTTTTGCACTTATATACACCATCCAACGATGTAATTTGTTGCCTTTGTTGGTTTTGTAGATTTGTTTTCTTTCTATAAATTTCCATACGGTATCGCTTGCCAGCCTTTAGTTTTTTTGATAACAAAGCATCATTTTTAAGTTTTTCTTCAAGAATTTTTCTATAAATTTTCATTCTTTTCGCATTTTTAAACGTTCTTTTTGCATTAAACTTTTATTTGATTGTATTTTTTTGCGATAATTTCAAGCACGCTCTGCACACGTCTTCATTTTTAACAGCTTTTGTTATATTGTAACTTCCAAAACACCGATAATTATTTTGGATTGGCGGCAAGCTAGACGGTAAATATTTTGTTTTGCTTATAAGCATTGCCTTCGATTTCTTCGCATTGAGGCAAATACCATTCACTGATGCCCATCCTTATACGTTATCGAGATTATGATTTAATTTGCTGATACAATCCATAATACCTGATGGGGAACAGCTCATGTAAAGCTGAACGTCATCTGCATACATCTGTACGCCACAGTAGTTGAGTCTGGATAGGAAGTCGTTAGAGTATATTGAATATAACAGTTGACCAAGTATCGAGCCCTGTGGAACACCTCTTGCCATTAAGCAGCTGCTTGATTTATTAGAACCAAAAGAAGCGAATTGACTTCTATCTTATATATACATATAAAGCAAGTAATTTTACAGCTGTGTTTTAAAAATGGCACATGTATTTTAGTTTTTGGCAAAGTATTATTTCAAAAGGATAAGAACATTTTAACTTGTTTTTTTTTTTTTTTAATTTCCTAAACTATTCCCGCGAAGCTCTTTGCTTGTCTGCAGGACAGAAACCAGAGTATCTGGCGGGAATCGAACCCGCAACCCCGGTGCTGATAGACAAGCTCGCTACCAGCTAGCCTACCAGGGCACCCTTGTGAATTCATTAGAGCACATAAGATGTTTTTCGACGAAGTAGACTTGACCGACAAAAAAAAAACATATGAAGTAAAGAAAAACAAATGAAATTAAAAAATGTTTGGGAAATTGTTCACTTTTGAGGCTACTTAGGCGCTACCTAAACGGTGTTAAGAATCATTCCTAGGAAGTTCATATGATCTAGAAAGTTGTTTTTTGAGGTCTTAAGTGCATGTTTGTAGTTGATTGTTTACTAGAATTTTGAACGGTTTGCAACCTATGGACCTGAACATGGGAAAAAAGTTAAAAAACTCGATTTTTTATTTTTTATGTTCACAATTTTTGTTTTGGCAAAAGCTACAACTTTGTCTCAGAGGGTAAATCAAAATTCCGAACGGGTTTGGTCTTTTATCACGTAGTGGAGTCCGTCAATGGTTATTGTTTTCGTGTTGCACTGTTTATATTAACAAAATTTTATGTTTTGTAGAAAAGTCTTTTAAGAAATATATATTTTTGAAATCTGCTCTTAACGCGCTAATAAATAGGAATTTTATTTCGACGTAGTTTCTAATAATATCAATACTTCTTTGATCTAGTTTTCACCTAAAAAGTTATGGATATAGCGTACGTTCGTAAATGCAGTTGTTGGGTATTACTTGCGCAGAAGTAAAGTTTAATGTTCGTAAAAGCATCACTTGTAAAAAACTTAGCATCACTCTCATAGGTAAAAAGTTGTTTGTGGGTATGAAATGCAACGTATTAATATGGCTTATATTTATTGTGACTTTACACCTTAATAACTGTCCGAATGTTTCCTTAAACATGTTTGTATTTTCTAGGGTAATCTATGAACATTAGAAAAAGAGTGCTCTTGGTTTTCAACACAAGTGTAGAGAGAAAAGTTATGGAAATCAAGATAGCTCAGTGTAACTGTTTGTAGAACTAAATAGGTAAAAAGACAATAAAAAATTTTAGTTGGAAAAACATTTTTGCGACACAAATAACGCTAAAATCAACGCAAAAATAGTTGTATTTTTGACATAACAAAATATTTCTTCCGACGAATGGGAACATCCTAATGCTCCCGTAGATGTGTGCTAAAAGGATATTTAAACGAATGTTTGTTATGTAGTTGCACGAGTGATATTTTAAATTATGCATTCAGTAGATGATTTCGTAATGCCTCAGGCTGAGTAAATGTGTGTGTTCTTGGTATGATTTGGCAAACAACAACAAGTAAAGTTTTGACTGACTATACTTTCAGGTGCACACTTCACTGCACATTAGGGTTGCCAAACGGGCTTGATTGTCAAACTTATTTAATGCGTGTCAAGAATCAAGAAAAACTCTAATTTTTCAAGCTGAACTGGAGTTTATAAAATGTTTTCATTAAATTATCAAGAAAAATAAATTAAAAAATAATAATTTTTGCATTGCTGGCCTCCGGCCGGCCGCAATGGTTTTCTTCTCTATAGTATAACGAAGACCGGCTTTGCTAGCTAAACTTTCTAAATTCGATCTTGCGCGTTGCGGAAGGTCGGCTATGCAGAAAAGCTTTTGAAAAGCCATAGACGCGCCCAGCCGTTTTTATTTTTTGGGACATTTTTCGTTTGGCAGATTTTTTTTACATATTTATTTTGTTAGTGATATGTAAAATACATTTATTTTGCTAGCAGCCACATAATAATACACGCAGATAAAATTCAGCATTGTTACGGCAACTACTACATATATTTATTGTAATAATATACAAATTTCATTTTTATTCATAACTAGTGGACCCGGCGAACTTCGCCTCGCCCCAATTTTAAATGCCAAAATGACAGCTGTCAGATTGCGCAAAGTCTAAGTCAACGTATAACGCCATCTATCGGATTTTGGCTGAGAACTTTCTATTTTTTCATTTGAAGAGCCATTAAGGAATAATTTTACACAAACTTTCGTACAAAAAAATTAATTTTCCAATTTTCCGAATTTTGCGGAGAGATTTTCCAATTTTCCGCATTTTCTGCAATTTTCCATGATTTACTCTAAGAACTTTCTATTGTTTGATTTGGAAAGCTATTAAGGAATTATTTCACACAAAATTTTATACAAAAACTCGATTTTCGATTTTTCCGACTTTTCCGAAGGGATTTTCCAAAATTTTCTCCCGTAAAAACCTCCTCGAAAATACGAACAACTGACAAAAAAAATTTTACAGAAATCGGCAGCCGTTCTCATTTTATGAATTACTATACATTTTTTACACCATTGGCCTAGCCGTTTTGGAGTCCATACGTTACATACAAACATAAACACATTGTGTTTTATAAATGTATGTACATAGATTAGAAATATTTTAGTTACTGTAAACATTTCGATGTTTATCGCAATTATAAATTTGAGTATGGTTCAATGAAAAATAATTATTTTTCTAGCAACTTAATAATGATAACTTTGAAAAAATATTTGGGGTATTCACAAGGTAGTCATAAAGTCATATGTCTTAAAATAATTACAAGAAATATATATGACTGCTGTGGGCGACCGCTTATAATTTTGATTTCTACTGTACAGTCATGAGTCATGACGTATCAATTAACACAGCATTAAAATTTTTATTTTGTTTGAAACACAACAACATTAATTATAAATAATTGTAATATATTATTTAAGACATTATGACGATATGACTTGATAGCACATCTTGTGAATCCCCCAATTATATTACTTACAACCACTTATTGATATGCAATAGCCATTACATGATAATTTTCTATACGTGTACTTTCTCTTAATAATATTTTGTTATAACCGTTTTTAAAATAATTTTGCGTAAGTTCTGCCGTAAAAAACAAAGTAATAAAACAATTCAAATAACAATACCCATTAAAAGTAAAGACAAAATTATAAGTGTAAAGAAATTAAAAATTAATTAATTTTTAAGCAAGACAACAAATCAATTATTGAACAAAAGCATAGCTTAAAGTAAGTTTCAATCCTATGCCTATTGCATGAGAATTAAAAAAAAGGTAAAAGTATACAGCAAAGGCAAAAGTAAATCGAATTATGTGCGTTATATACTACGCTTATATGTAGACTATTCGCAAATAAAAATTAGGAGAGAAGGGAAAAGAGAAGGCCATTTCTTTTCCCTTCTCTCCTAAAAACTCAAGACTTGACGAGACAAACTTGACGTGTGTGAACCGGCACTATGTGATGCCGGATGGAAAATTTATTCATTTGTATATACACTTCTTATTTTTCTAACCCTGCGATATAGTCTTTTACATATAGTGCTGGTTCACACACGTCAAGTTTGACTCGTCAAGTCTTGAGTTTTAAGGAGAGAGGGGAAAATAAATGGCATTCTCTTTTCACATAAATTAAAGGATGTGACGTAGGCTGCACTCAATTTTTAAGCTATTTACTTTCAAGATGTCATCAAGAAAACAATTTATAAAGACAAACATGTAGTCAGCTGTTAAATTAAAAGTAAGATTGCCAAACAAATGGAAAGGTGAAATTGAAAGCAATCTCGTGGTCAATTTAAAAAGTGTAAGTGTATTGCAAATTGAAAGGATATGAAAGGCAAAACTTGATCGTGTGGCCACCAAGTAAAGAATAATGAAAAAATTAAAAATTGTTGTGTATATGTGAATTTTATTTAAACAGTTTTGAGTTAATTTGCTTTTGTTGTCAAACGGTTAAAAGTATGGAATGCTGTAAATCGTATTTGCAAATAGTGTCGTTATTCAGGACTTATTTTCGTGAGTTAGCTTTTCGCAAATAAAAATTTAATTCACTGTTTATGCGGCAATTACCTCTACTTGCAATATATTTATTTGCGAATAAGTGGTGCGTATGAACGTAGTAATAATCACATTAGCAAAACGTTCTACGTTTTATACCCTTCACCGAAGGTAAGAGGGTATATATAACTTCATTCCGTTTGTATGTTCCACAATATTGATCCTATACCCTATAAAGTATATATATTCTGGGTCCTTATGAAAACCGAAGTTCAAATCCGGTTGTCCGTCTGTCCGTGTGTATGTTGAAATGGGTTTTCCAAAAACCCCAGAAATGATGTGGACTAGGTTGATGTATACTTATGTCACATAAACTCCGTTTAAGTTTGCTATTGAAATTCAGCCAGATCGGTCCGAAAATGACGGAGATATGAGCAAAAAACCACGACTATCTTGTTTCTGTATGTCTTGAGAACGGCAAGAGCCAAAGTTTCCAAATTAGGTACACACATTTGGTTGCCAATACACACCATCCTACCATCCTTAGTCAAAGTTGATAAGTAAAGCTTGGAATTATTTTCAGCTACATATAATTAAAATTTTGTATAAAAACTTTTATTCAAATATGATTTTTTTGACATTGACCTTTAAGAACAAAGCCAAGGATATTATATACATACTTACTTAAACACTATTTAATCTATGAAAAATATCGAAATAATTAAAAGTTACTACAGAAAGCTATAAAAAAATTTTGCTTTATTTTTTGGATTTAAATTGCATCCAAATTCCTAAAGCGGCGAGTGGACACGCTCTTCATTAATCAGTAGTAAAAAAAAAACAAATTATGTACCTACAAAATCTTTAAAATTTGAAAAATGTTTAACTTTATTTGAAAAGAGTTTCGTTTATTTTGAAAATTTTTTTTTATATTGAATAACGTTTCATTTATATTAAAAAAAGTTTCGTTTATTTTGAAAAAGGTTTTATTTAAACTGCAACTGTTGTATAATAAAAACAAACTTTGACTGTCAGTCATATACTTCTTCCCCGATTAAATGTTAACTTATTTATGTTTGCAATAGCATAATACAATAGTTCACAAAAAACAGAACAATTTTGAAACAGTACACACAAAAAAAAGACTGTAATGCCAAGAAAATTTGATTTTGTTTGAAATAGAATTTACATTCGGATTGTGGCCAACAACATTTTGCATTTGTAGCAACAAGTCTGTTTCTGTTGTCCCAAAATGTAAATTTATTGTTGAGGCAAAAATAAAAGTGTTGCCTTAAATGTCATACTTGTTGCCCCCAGTATGCTGTTGTCGCAACTGCAAAAGTTGTTTGCTCAACAGTTCAATATAATTTGTCGCATATGCAAAATTGTTAAGGTGTATGAAATAAATGAAAACATTATTTTTAGTTTGAGAAATTTATTTTAAATTCTTCCAATTTTAAGATTATTGTTTATATTTATTATATCGCCAATCGTATCCGTTTGGGCGCAGATATAGATGGTTTCGCAGCTTTGTTGATGCGTGGAGGAGTTGTAACCGCGTGAAGTAAATAAAAGAAACGAAGATGTCGCGAATCTGTAAAAATATTTTTCATGCAATTAATAAGAGAAAATACTATATTGCATCAACTTACAAAGATTTTCAGTCGATTTTTATTTTTTAAAATACTGCAATTTAATTTTTATTTTAATTATTTTAAAACTAAAAACTTCACGTTATACTTGTTTTACACCGACAAAGTACTCAATGCTGATCGCAATGATAATGAAGTACCAATCATGTCATTGCCAAATGTAAATGTTTTTACGACAACAGCAAAGTTTCCAAAAATAAATATTTTATGGCAGCAAAAATTTCAATGTGCCGTTATTTCAAAGGAAATCCTTTAACCTTTTTTATTTGCAACAATTAATTTTGCTGTTAAAAAACTTCAAATACTTTCATGTTGTTGTGGTAAAAAAATTATTGTTGGAAAATTTCTTGCGACAAAAGGTTTTCATTTTCGGCAACAAGTTTTTGTTTACCCCAACAACATAATCGTCAAATGCTAAAATTATTTGCCCTCAAAATATTTTTTTTGTGTGTAATAAAAATAAAAAAAAAAAATACAAACAAGAATAAAATTCTACCCGTTTGTAAAAAATGTTCGTTATATATGTACATGTAAATTAGAAAATATTTACAAAAACTGTATTTTGCATATCATTAACCATTTCCAATGTTACTAAAATAAATTCATTTCGCCAAACGCAAATTTCCATCGCCAAAAGTATATAAAAATTTGCATGTTTTACGAGTATTCGACACAATATATTTCCAAAATGTAAAAAACTATATTTCTTGTTTTGTTTTTTTTCTTTAAATGTAATTATGATTTATTTCTTTGACTTAAGTGTCAATAACCATTGTATTACAAGCAACTTGAATTTCTGTGGAATTTTGACAAAACAACCAATGTCGAAAAACTGAATTTTACAGGAGGACCAAAAAACACTTTTATAGGGTCACAAAATCGTCCCAGAACATATCTAAGCAAATGTAATCTATTTTTATTGTGGAGAATTTAAATACCTTTATTTTCCAATTTGCATTTTTCTTCCAGATTTAACTGTTGCCGAGAAAATGTCCAAAAACCAAGATGTGATGTTTTGTCAAAATAATTTTTGATCGAAAAATCAACCCTTCTCTAGATGAAGTCTTTTTTTATACTGAAAAGTAACAAATATTTCGCAACCTTTGTCGGGACTAGTGCTTTTATTAAAATGCAATAAGAAAAATTCAGTGACATATGTTATTTTCTTAAATAGAATTCAGTTTATTTTAAACGAATATTATAAAAAGTTATGCTTTCTATTACACCAATTACATGTATTTTTAGGTATGAAAAAGAAAAATTGGAATAAATTGAATTAAAAATACAAATAAGAAATAGTTCATATATTATAATATATTGTATTTCACATTTTTGTATATTAAATAGCTTTAATTTTTATAATTGTGAAGAAATAAAGAATAATTCACTCTAGAGCTAATCATATTCGTCAATATCCCAATCATCTTCCAATTGTACTTCACCTTCAACGTGCAAGTTATTGTAAAAATTATGAAACTCTGCATTTATAAATGGCAGAACGGACTGTAAATCACGTTTTTTATTAGATGATATTGGCAAAGGAGCAGAATAACATTTATTAAATTCGAAATTTGTTATTTTCCGTCGCCGCTGTGTTATGTCTAGTTCCTTGAAGTCCTCGTTCGGCTGTAAAGATAGCTTGTACTGTAAAAATCCAGACTTAGATTTCTCATATCGCATCCAACGTATAAGCTTCCATTCAAATTTGTCACCTTTACAAAACAACAAATAAAAATTATACTAAAAATAGACAAACATAAGTAGTGTTACACGCACCTAATGTATTAGTATTTCTCCAAGTGTATTTGTTTTTTAATAGGCTACCGAAGTCGAAGTATTGATCTTGAACCATCTCGATTGCATTGTATTTGTGATTTGTAGTTGCTATTAAAGTAGCCCAGTCATGTGGGTGATGTATGGAATTCACACATTTTTTCTTCTTTTTTTCTATTTGGGAATGAACCGTGTCACATTCCATATGCGTGTGTCCAACAACCAGAAACTTGTGATCAATTAATTCTATATTTTGATGATCTTCTAAAACCTTTTCAAACATGGCGGAAATATAAGAATTACGGTTTTGCCCTGGACACGAGTCGCTGTACAAAAGAACATGCTTCACATGTATCGGTAATTCCATCATACATTTGTAGATACAGGAACTAATCTCGTTTGCTCCACGCTTTGCAATGGTCTCATTCCATATATAACAATTCGCTCTGTTTGTTGCTCCGTCATGCATCGTAAAATTAAATGTCCACAGTGGTCGTTTGTAGAAGAACATTGCCGCATTTAAGTGTGGTGTTGGCAAACATTGCTGCAGATCAAAAGTATACATTTTGATAGATTTATCCTTCGAAGACAGTTCTTTATCATGTTTCTTAGATTCATATGCCATGTCTGCCTCTTCGTGATGATTTTGTTGTTTTAATTTAAGTATTGCTATTTCATCCTCAGCAACAAGAACTTGTTGCATACATCAATATGCGGCTTTTTAAACTTAATGTCCAGTTTCTGAAATATTTCTCGATACGTTGGCAACGAAACAGGTTGAGAAAATTTGTGTGTGTATAATCTGTATAATTCTGCCATGCTTAAATTACACTGAAGATATAGTTGTTTTGTATAACGACGGCTGTAATGGCTCACATATTTCGGAAAACTATTAATGTGATCTAAAACTTCCTGGTACTTTTCCGTCGACAGTTTGTGTTGCGGAAAATGTTTTCCTCTTTTATCGTACTGAACAATTTCAACGGAGCTTTCTTTAACTTTGCACTTAGTAACAGTTTTAATACTTTGAGCAGTTTCGGCATATATTTTCATAAAACATTGTTTACATACTCTTCTCCTTTGACCGTTAATTTCACAATTATACAAATAGTTATATTGTCGATTTCCCACGTTATTAATTGTATGCGTTTTCTTAAATTCAACATCAATTAAGCCTGACAGATATTGCCGTCGTTTGTTGTAATCACCCAAGTTCCAGTACAGCTTAAAAATCATCTTTTGCTCCTCAAAATTTAGGTGAGTATTACACAATTTTCTGCATTTTGAAAGTGCTTCAATTTTTTTAGCAGGGACGATTTTCTTTTTATTGGTCACATATTCTTTTCCTAAGTTTTTGTTACGCCTGTTCTTATTTTTAACAGCTGATGTGGTTGGAAGTTCGAAAAGTTGGGTTTCATCAATTTCGGTGAAATCCCAATTACTTACATTGGACTCAATATCTGGAGCCATTTCCTGCGTAGTGGCGTTTAGATCGGAATCCGTCTCCGGGACAAAATCGGAGTCATCAACATCAGATTCATGGAAAGGATCTTCATCAATATCAATCTCTTCATCAATATCTTGAGCACTTGTGTGGTACATTTTATTTAATTTAATTTAAAATAATAAAAAACTGGAATAAAAAACAGAAAGAGAGTACTATTCATTTCGTCGTAACTGACATATCTGTTATTGATAGTGTGACTTTTCACAAATAAGTTACTTATATTCGTTAAGTATCGGCAGTGCAAGGTGCAATTCCTTCGATAAACACGGCACCCTCTAGAAAAGTCGAAAATTATAAAATCATTGAAAATTCCATAGAAATTGAGCAGCTCTTTGGAGCCGTGACGTAGGTACCTTCAAAACAGCTGATAATTGTCGTAATCTTGTATATCTATAATTCTTGTAGTCAATGTATTCACTTGCGAGAGAGTCAATGCTCCTCTAAAACTTTGGAACCTTTGTTTTTTGTCTTCCTCATTGCATTGTTTATGTTTTTCTATATTAGGAAACAACATATTTCATAAAAAACGTCTTAATTTGTTTTACATGGACACGACAAAAGCACTTGATTTGATATAGGTTCCTCTTATTTCGTTAATTCTCATTACACTAAAGCACTCATGTTAACATAGGTTGTTTTGTCACAATGAATGCTAATGATCAAATGGCTATTAAAAGAACTTCACTTTAGAAGGGAACGTGTTATTTTCGTTTATGCATTTGATAAAAGAACATGATTGCAAATAGGTTGTTTTGTCAAAACAATTTCAGTAAATTATTGGAAACCCATATTCGAATAGGTTCTTTTGTCAAAATTACGTTATGATATTTTTCTTTGTGCCCTGCAGCATATTTCGATATGGGTTCTTTTGTCAAAAGCAAATTGTAAAAATTGCGAGATAGGTTGATTTGGGCGGTTTTATATCTTCCGATCTACACTATCTAGAAACACGCTGAATACACAGAAAGATGCGATTTTAAAACTTATACATATGGTTAAAAAAGTGGAAAATTGTCCGATCTCGAGTTAGGTTCTTTTGTCAAAACTCCACAGATTTGAATATTTTTTCAACTAACAAAAGGCATATTAAATTTGTTTATATTTTTTCACATTCGGCAATTCTTTTAAACATTTTGGTTGTAATAATTCTTTAGTCATGGCAGCTCTGTTAACTTTGTAAAAGTTAGTTAAAGTTTTCTGTTTGCATATGCCTTGTTTGATGATGAACTACTTTAAGTCATACTCATAGAGACGGTCAAAATATTTTATGAATAATTAAATTAATTCAAAACATTTGAAATGTTTGCCTTATAAGTTAGATAGAAGAGGTTCTTCAAAAGTGAAAGTACGCTTTTCGCTAAAGAACAAAAAATTGTTTATTTATTAAAGGGTTCGCCAATTATTTTTTTTTTTGAAAATGCTATAAAAAAGAACTTCTGAATATTTTCTCAAATTTCTTTTTTTATTTGAAAGAATAATCCATCCGGTTAATAATGGAAAATAATTTCATTCAAATGGCTGTCTCGGCTGGCCATGCAGTAGCCTACACGATCGGTCCAATTTTTAAGCACATTATCGATTGTGTGCAGCTGTATTTTACCAATGGCTTCACGAATATTGTCCTTTAAAGCGTCAATTGTCTCTGGCTTTTCGGCGTAACACTTATCTTTGACGGCACCCCACAAAAAATAGTCCAACGGTCCAATTGCAGCTCCGAGGTGGCCAAACGACATCAGCTCTGTGGCTGATAATGCGATCTTCAAAAACAGGGCGCAAAGCATTGAGTGTAGCTTCGGATGTGTGGCACGTAGCGCCGTCCTGTTGAAACCAAATGTTGCCAATATACTCCTCTTCGATTTTTGTGTATCAAACAGTTACTGGTTTTGGGTGCAACGGCTTTTCTATGTATTCGTGCGGGTTTTCTGTGCCACAAATGCGACAATTTTACTTGTTTACATACCCGCCAAGATCAAAGTGAGCTTCATCTGAAAAGATAATTTTTTTTGGCAGAATCGGCATCTTCTGTAAGTCGATCGCAGACCCACTTAGCGAAACGAAAACGCATTGGATGGTAAGTTGGCTTCAACTCCTGAACCAATTGGACTTTTTATGGCGACATACCAAGGTCTTTATGTTCAATTGTTGAGAACGACGGTGAATTGATGTTGATGGCGCTTCACGCCACAGCAGCAATATTCTCGGGTGTACGCACTGTTTTTGGCTTTTCACGCTTTGGTTTATCGATGAGGATGCCAGTTTCTTTAACTTTTTTCACAAGATAACGAACATACGGAGCTGACGGTGCTTCTCATCTTCCAAAATCCGTACGCAATTTTCGCACACATTCTGCAACATTACCATGATTTTCAAAGTAATGGCGCAATATTTCCCAGCGTTGTTCAAGCGTATACACAACCATATGCGTTCAGCGGAAGGATAAAACTAATTATATGTCAAATCAGACATAAGCTTAGCGTTACCATTCACGAAATAAGCACTAGTTGAAAAAAAACGTTAGATGGCGGACCCGTTATATGTACGATTAAAGGGAAATGTAGATAAATACTTTTTTAAATAAAAGGCAAATATATTAACTTTTTTGAATTATAATTTTATTTGACTTTCACGATTTTCACGACGATTAGATAATTAAAAGAAGTCAATTTTTGGAAAATTTGCTTCTTCCAAATGCTTTTACCGCAATACTTGGTTAACCAGTTTCTTTTTGTTAAAATATTTTTATCATAATCAAAATCTCTCATAAATAAATTTTCAAACCTAAATAAATTAACCCTTTTATTGAATAAAGGTCTTCCAGAACCAGTGTTGCCAATTTAACCATTTAGTGGCCAGATTTAGACATTTTTCACCCTGTTTAGCCATTAAAAAATGCATTTAGCCATTAGCCATTTTCCAACTTGTTTAGCTATACAATTTTTCTTGCCGTTTTTCTTTGAAAAGAATAATTTTAATTTTATTATAAAAAGTTATAAAAGCAAAATAAAAATTGTTAACAATTAAAACGCCTTTAATTTAATTTATCAATGAAATATTTATACCAACACCACAAGAGGGTACTATGCGTTTGTGCTGATGTTTGTAACAGCTTTAAATATTGGTCCTAAATCCACTTTTACGTATACCGATCGACTCCGAATAACTTTCTGAGTTGAATTAACGATGTTTGTCCGGCTGGCTAGCTGGCTGTCCATGTAAACTTTGTGCGCAAAGTACAGGTCGCAAATTTGCAGATAATTTAATAAAATTTGGTACACAGGTTCTAATGTGTTGTACGGTATCATATAGTTGGGGCTGATCGACTATACTTTCTTAATTGATTTTTATTGTAGATCTGGACTCAAAAGGTTGGGTAAATGTTGTCCTGATTATGATTTAAATTCAAAAAAGTAAAAACTAATACGCACGAGTGATTCCTATGAGATGAACAATAACGACATAAAATTTATCGATGATATAATAACGTTTATTCTTATTTAAGAAATTGATCTTAACTTACAATTTCATCGTAAACACCATTAAATGAAAGATTTATGTTTTGTTATTGAATTTTAATGTGTTTTTATAAAAAAAAAGCTTTTAGCCATTTTTTCCCGTATATTTAGCCATTTTTGGTCTCCAAGTTTTGGCAACACTGTCCAGAACTAAAGCAGAGCATACAATACTCCAGCATACTGGCACCAACAAATGATGTTGAATCGTGCTTAAAAGTTTCGAGCCAAAACACATACAATACAAGAAGCATATTGGTGCAATATTTGTTCCTTTAAAAATATCGTTCGGATAATTGGTTGCCGCTGGGGGTTTCCACGTGTTTTTTATTAAAGATAAATAATGAATAGTGACACAGTTTGGTAATTAAAGTGTTTAGTACAATGTTACAGTAATACAAACAAATTGAGTTTTATCAAATAATGTTTTTTTTTAAATGTACCGCGCAAGGCTGGGATACTATTGATATTTATCGATAGTTCTGGGGTCCAATCACCGCATACGATATCGAGCAAAATTTATCGAAATTTTTCATTTTGGCATCATGACACTCGATATCGAATGAAAAGGATCGTAATTTGAGATGATAGCATTCGATATCGAGTAATCAAACACAAAACATCTCTCAGACTGTCATTCGACAGGTCAGTGCGTATCGTAGTATAAACAAAAACATACGATTTGACCGCCAAGAAATTTTTTATCCTAAAAAATGTAAGTGAATGTATTTATTAAATATAAACTGTGAAAATTAAAGTTTAATTTTAATTTCAAAGGACAAATGCAAACGAAATAAATGGGAAACAAAAAGAAATAATGGAAGAGTTAATGGCGGCGCATCCCCAGTTGGCCAGAAACACTATGCCAAACTATGCCCAAGGGCCGAGTGCCATTAATAGATTATAGGATCCGTTTTCGAACAAGTTGAATAGGGCGGGCCTACCAATAAAAGACATTATGGCATGGCGAAAGGTAAGTTCATATTTCAGTTGTTGTATAACCTTTTTCTTTTATTATTTTTGTGGTGACATGGTTGTTTTATATACTTTACAAATTTATAATATTTAATTTATATATAAAATAAGTTTTGTTTTATCTACCAAATAAATAAAAATATAAATTTAGAAAAATTGGTTTTTTGAATTGTTAACTCGCATAAGTACAAATTTACAGCTTTGTAAGATCTTTGGAATATAAAAACCTGATTCAGAATCTGTATGATGTACAATGTTTGATCTTACATTTTTAAAATGATCTTTTAACTTGAACAAAATATCGGATGCATCGAATTGATTTTCATGAACCACAATTTCTCCTGGTATTCGAATATTTTGTCCATATGTCATCTCAGCTGGAGTGGATTTTAAATCCTCTTTATAAGTGGAACGTAGTCCTAATAGGGCTATTGGAAGTTCATCATACCATTTTGATGAATCAGCTCTGCACATTAATGTAGCATTAATTTGTCTGTGAAATCTTTCGATAATACCATTAGCTTGAGGATGATACGATGAAGTAGTAATATTATGACTACCCAAAAACTTTGATAATTCCGAAAACATGTACGAAGTGAATTGACTACCTCTGTCTGTGGTTATTTTCAATGGTACGCCGAATCTTGAAATGTAATTGCGTATAAATGTGTCTACTACAGTTTTTGTATTTTTATCTCTTAATGGGTATGCCTCGGGCCATCGAGTGAACCGATCTATTAAAGTTAGTAGATATCTATAACCAACAATATCTAAGTGTATATGTTCAAAACGACCTTTTGGTATGGGTATTTTAATTACAGGAGATTTTGTATGTTTGTGAACTTTGGACTGTTGACAATTTATGCACTCTTTCGACCATTGGTTTATTTGCTTACTCATATTTAACCAAAAATATTTTCCAGATATTAAACGTTTGGTTGAACGGGTACCCGGGTGAGAAATACCGTGTAATTTTGAAAATACTAGTTTCCTAAGACTTACAGGTACATAGGGTCTAGTTTTACTATGTGATATTTCACACCAAATTTCTGAGTTAACTTCTTTTTCTTCTTCTTATTTCCTATAGCTCCCTGTGGAGCATAGGGCCTCAATACTAAGGTCGCCTTTTTTTGGAATCGTGACTGATATCCCCTCCAACCATTCTTCTGGTAGTTGTTCTGTTTCCCAAATTTTAATAAATAGGGGATGTAGGAGTCGAGCTGTGGTTATTGGACATGCTTTAATCATCTCAGCTGATATGTTATCAACTCCCGGGGACTTGTTGTTCTTCATTGACTCTACGGCTTTAATAATTTCATTGTATTGCGGTGGTTGCGACAAAAGTGACATGTTTCGTGTGGTCCTGTTATCTCCGTGAGTCACGTTTGGAGTCGGGGGTGGGAGGGTAGAATTATTTAGAATTTCAGAGAAGTGTTCTTTGAATCGCTGCACTTGGTCTTCAATCGATGTTAAGAGGTTTCCGTCCTTGTCCCGGATGGGTCGTGATTGAAGTGACTTTTTCCCGCATATTTCTTTAGTGCTGCTGCTTCTGCCCTCTCCGCGAGTTTGTCCAACCAATTGGACTTATCTCTTCTACACGAAATTTTCACTTTTTTAACAAGGTCATCGTAATCTGTGGAAACCTGTTTCTTTCTGCTTCTTACCTTGGTTGAATCTCGAATATTTTTTGACTTTCTGCGTTGTTCGATGATTTCCCACGTTTCGTCAGTCATCCATACTCTCATCTGCTTTGGTTGGGGTCCGAGAGCTTTCTCGCTGGCATTAATGAAAGTGGATTTAAAATTTGACCACAATGATTCAACGTCTTGTGTACCTATTTGTCGAGGGTCTTGTACAGCTGGATATAGTTCGCTTATAAATGAACGCTTGGTTTGCGGCGATGAAAGTTTTTTGAGGTTGTATTTTTTTCTTGATCCATGTTGGCTTGGTCGTCGTTTGGATGCAATTTTAAGGCGCAGAGATGCCACGAGAAGGTGTTGGTCGGATCCGATGTCAGCGCTCCTTTTGACTCGAACATCTAGTAGACACTTCTTCCAGAGGTTGCTTATGCAGAAGTGGTCTATCTGGTTTTCGGTGATTCCATCTGGGGATACCCAGGTTGCTTTATGGCATGGTTTGTGTGGGAATAGCGAGCCGCCGATAACGAGGTTGGCTTCATTACAAAAGCTTGTCAAAAGCCTGCCGCTGGAGTTTATTGCGCCCAATCCATGCTTTCCCGTCACAGTCTTGGTTTTCTGAACCGATTTTAGCATTTAGGTCTCCCATAACGATGAATATGTCTCCCTTTTGTATTGAGTTTGTAATTGACATGAGCTGGTCGTAGTACGCGTTTTTGGTTTCTCCCTCTGCTTGTTCGGTGGGTGCATATGTTTGAATGATGGTTATGTTCCTTACGCGTGATTTGAATCTGCACCAAATGAATCTTTCGTTTATAGGTTTCCAGTTGATTAGCGATTGCGCAGCCTTTCTGCTCAGTAAAAATCTGACTCCGTCGCGGTGATGGTCATCGATGTTTCTGCCGGAGAACAAAAATCGGTTTACACTTTCCAGGGTAACATCGCCAACCCCATTCCATCTACATTCTGAGAGACCAATAACATGTAGGTTAAGTCTTTGCATTTCTTTTGTGGCTTCATTGAGTTTGTTTGGATCTGTGAGAGAACGGACGTTCCATGCACCAATCAGTGTTTTCGATTTCATTGAAAAAGTATCGGGATACACATTTTGAGTAAAATTTTTGTGATTTTTTGAGATTTCAGTTGTAGGTATATTAATTTCTAAGCATGGGTTCTGCACCTCCAAATCAGATGTGCATGCTACCTGTGATAAAGCAGAGGTGGATTAACCGCTGGGATGCGGTTAGACTCAATATTTTGCTGGTTTAAACTCATGATATTTTAGAAAGTAGTATTGGTTAAGACTGTATTCCGGCGATATGTTACAAGCATAAAGCTGGGTCTAACGAATTCAGCCATCACGTGGTTAGACACACCATAAATAGGCCGCTCCTCTGGAATCAGACGCCTTTTGTAGCCTCCCGCTGCGGGTCCAGACGTTACGTTTGCATATTTTTTAGGTTCGCCCCGCATATTTTATTTTTGCGGAATCCGACATAAACGTCGAACGTGCCTCTATCCACCACCCGGGGAGGCGCCCTATGGGAGAGAAATAGCAAAACTCCGCAAGTTAACTACACGCAAAGAAAAAACATGGTTGTGGTAAACATATTCTAAGAGCAACATATTATGATAAGATTCATGATTGTAGTCACCATATTACGATTGTTATTAAATCATATTATGACCAAATATGTTCGTAATATTACATCATAATATTTTTCCCTTAACCATATTGTTATCCTGTTAATCATAAAACGGTAAGAAGTTATAATATTACTGTCATGGTAATCATAATAAGATAAGAAGTAATCATATTATTGTCATGACAATCATAATAAGTTTAGAAGTAATCATATTATTGTCATGACAATCATAATAAGTTTAGAAGTAATCATATTATTGTCATGACAATCATAATAAGTTTAGAAGTAATCATATTATTGTCATGACAATCATAATAAGTTTAGAAGTAATCATATTATTGTCATGGCAATCATAATAAGTTTAGAAGTAATCATATTATGATGCAAAGGGATATGAACTGTTATACATAATTTTTTAACATCATAATATGATACAACTTAAAACATAATATTTTTATTGGAAAAAAATACTTATGATAAAATAAAAAACATAATATAGTTACTGTAATCCTTTTGTCGTAGGTCGCAATTATTTATAAATTATTTTATGGAGTTTTCATTATTTTTCTCTTTAAATAACACAAAACTTACCAGTAATGGTTAATATTTTGCACCAATATTTCACAAATTTTTCCACCACTTTAAGATTATTAAAATTTTTTAGCAAAGATATTTTAATTTGTGACACTACAACCCTTTTTTAATGTTTTTTCTTTATTTTTTTTTTAATTTCTTGTTTATTTTAATGGTTATTTTGTTATTTCTTTTGTAATATTTTTCTTTATTTTTTTTTAATTTCTTGTGTATTTTAATGGTTATTTTTTATTATTTAGCCACTCACCAACAAATAATTCGATACGTTTATGTAAAACACGACACAACTGATACAAAATTATTTTACAAAAGGCGATACCAAAATATTATTAGAGTAACGATATTTTGATTGCATCTTAAACTTATTATGATAAATGTATATAAAGTTATCATGTTATGGCTATTAAATATCATGTTATGGTTGTGAGTAATATAATATGTTTTGAAAGTTATCATAATTTAGTTGTTAGAAAAATAATTATTTTTCGGTTAACAATACTCAAATTTATAATTGCGATAAACATTAATATGTTTACAGTAACTATAATATTGCTGATATTTAATAAAAATAACAATTATTTGTGTACAACAACAATATATTGTTACAATAAACACAGTGTGGTTGCCGTAACCATGCCCAACCATATTTTTTCTCTGCGTGTAGTGGTACTTTTATTAATTTAAGATTACACGATACGTTTCTATTTTCTGTTAAACTTTTTATTTCCGAATCATTTTGTTGTAAAATTCGTAAATTTAATTCACCATCATCTATAATATCAATATCAAAAGGTCTGGAAAGACTATCGGCTACAACATTAGATTCTTCCCTTATATATCGAATATCTGTAGTAAATTGTGCAATATATTCCAGATGTCTAGTCTGCCTTGGACTTCTTTCAGTTTTTGAATTCATGGCACACGTTAAGGGCTTGTGGTCTGTAAAAACCACAAACGAGCGACCTTCTAATAAATACCTAAAATGTTTAATGTTCAAATAAATAGCAAGTAATTCCCGATCAAATGGACTGTACTTGATTTCAGCGGTGGTAAGTTTTTTTGAGAAAAACGCTAACGGTTCAACTTTACCATTAAAAACCTGATGTAATACACCCCCCACTGCCATATTCGAAGCGTCGACCGTTAAAGTTAATTCTGCATCTTTATTAAAATGATTTAATAATACACGTGATGCAAAACTATTTTTAATTTCGTTAAAAATCTCAAAAGCGTTATCATCCCAGTCTATATTTTTATATTTTGTTCATTAAATCATATAAAATAACAGTTTTGTCAGCTAATTTTGGTATATAACGATGATAATAATTTATCATTCCCAAGAATTTCTGCATTTGCTTAACAGATATTGGCCTCTCAAAATCTCTGATAGCAGTTACCTTCTCCTCTGAAGGCTTAATGCCATTCTCTGATATATTATGACTCAAAAATTCTATATTGTCAACTCCAAAAATGCATTTTCCTGGTTTAATATTCAAGCCATATTCATCCAGTCGTCAAAAACCTCTTTTAAATGTTCGAAATGCTGTTCTTCGTTTTCGCTAGCTACTAAAACGTCATCAATATAAACAAAAACAAAATCTAATCCTCTAAATACTTCACTTATGAATCGTTGGAATGTTTGAGCTGAGTTTCTCAAACCGAATGGCATTCGCAGGAACTCGAACATACCGAATGGCGTAGTTATTGTGGTGACATGGTTGTTTTATATACTTTACAAATTTATAATATTTAATTTATATATAAAATAAGTTTTGTTTCATCTATCAAATAATTAAAAATATAAATTTAGAAAAATTGGTTTTTTGAATTGTTAACACAATATTAATTTATTATTTCCTAAATAAAATTTTATATAAAATATAAGACTACCATAATTTTATACGTGCATATAGTATGTAATTATTAGGCTTTAATTGACCAGATGCACCAAGCGAAAAAAATTATCATTTAATGTTGCTTCAAAAAAGAAAACTGGAGGAAGGCCTTTTGAGGAAATGCCCTTGACGCCGGCTGAGGAGTAAATTGTTTAGGCAGCAGGAAAAAGTGCAGCAGTTGAGGGGCTTTCTTCAATATAAACGTTTGGTTCTTCCAACCAAATAAATATACAAAAAGAAATTGTTGTCAAATGAGAAAAGTGACAAAGAAAACGTCGATAAGTTGACATTTTTAAGTGATAAAGTTGATGGTGAAAGTATTGAGAAAGACAAACCAAAAATAAATAAAAAATATGCCAGGAGTGAAACTAGGGTTAAATCTAATATAGAAAAATTTTAAGAATCTCAAGACATGCTAAATAATAAACTCGACCACTTGCTGAAATTAGCAGAAAGATCAAATGCACTTAATGAAAATCGATTAGGCTGAAAGAAGCGGAACACGTTGCAAATATGGAGTTAAAAAAGATTGATTTGGAAATAAAGACAAAAAAATTGTAGTACAAATGCTTAGGCAAATATTAAATGTGTTTATTTTTTCGTTTTTATAACTTTTGTTGTTCAATTTAGTAGTAACTTCTATTTTTTTTTTATTAAAAAGCGAAGCTTTTGTTAAGTATTTTTTTTAAAGGACTTGCATTTTATTTTATAATATTATTTACTTTAATTTGTGATATTAAAAGTACAAAACACAAAACTTTTTTAATACATTTTTTAAAAAAGAAACCAAAATTTGTTTTATTTATTTCTCCATAAGGTTATTTTAATGTGGTCTCTAATCTTTTGTCCAATTCTTGTCACTTGTGTCTCGTTTCCAATATCAGGTATAGCTGGAATAGTTTCAGCCAAACAACCATGTGTGTAATTTGGGAAATAAAAATAAATACACAAGTTGTGTAAACCTACACAAACATTAACTACTTCTCTTATCGTTGCTTAGGATTTTCCATCTTGCCTTGAGTATGCCAAGAGACCGTTCTACTATACATCGGGCTTTGGAATGAATGTCATTAAAGTACGTCTCCATCGAGCCATCCTCTGGATTCCTATAAGGCGTTAACAGCCATGGCTCAATTGGGTATCCGGAATCTCCTTTTGATTAATTTTACATTTGTAAATAAAAAGAGAATTTTTCTTGTTCACCTTACCTAGAAGCCAAGCATTTCCTAAATTGTTGCCTGAATGCTTCCACATAAATGAGTCATTTTTTAGTCAGTTTTAGTTATAATCTTATACTCATGATAACAAATCTCAATGAAATAATATTTCATTATTGTTTAATAGGTTTTTTAGTGATACGAATTAAAACCATAGCATTGAGAGAGTGATATCCTTTTCTATTAAAGTACATATGTATGCTCATTTTTACCTGGCCTCTGCAGTCCTGTGTGCGTACCGTCTACGCATCCAATAATTTTAAAGAAAAAAGTAAATGATGAATATTTTATAAAGCCATTTCAACAAACCACCGGGAATCTTGAATTTTTGAAAAAAATAGCCTTTACGAGTTGAGGATTGCTATGGCAAAAAACGTATAAACTTAGGGCAAACGTTGCTAACAATTTTTGATACTGTGCCAAATAGTCATTTCCGACATTTTATTGAAAACTTCCACTCGCTAAAGCCGAAAGTGTGGCTGCTAGCTGCAGCTTCGGCGGCACTGCTGTAGACATGTCTCCAATAAAGTCGAGTTTACATAGTTTTTTTGTTTGTTTGTTTTTGTTTGATTTTTTTTTTGTGGAAGAAATATTCTTATTATATATATGATGATATTTATATCAAAGTATATTTAGTGAAACGCCTCTTTTGTCAGTCTAAATCTATGTAGTTTTAAATCTGAAAATTAAAACATTCGCAATGTTTTCATCTTATAGCCTTTTTACACTGATCAACATCTAACATCTACCATCAGTTTTCCACAATTTGCGAAGATGTTAACATCTTTCCATAAGAAATACATAGGGCTTAATGCCATTTCAGATAAAACGTTTGCTTTACGTTGCGTTAGAGGTTCGCTTTGACGTCCAAGATTAAATATTCGTACTTATAAGAAACATGCCACATAAAGTACTTTTAACAAACAATTCGTGTGTGTTGTCAAAGTGTTTATTGTGACATATACCTTTTGGGTTACGCTTTTCTTTCAAAGTTAGAACGTCACGCAAAGCGATGAAGTTTAATCTGACATGGCCTTTAAAACCAACATCTTTAAAAGATGTTCCTTTCTCATTTTATGCCATTCTACATCTTTCATTTATTTTAGTATCATCATTAAATAAGTGGCAATAAGTTCTATTATTATTGTGGCATCACTAACAAAAAAAAATTGGTTTTGAAAGCAGCGTTACCATTTGTCAAGTTTTCTCTTTTATTGCAATGTTTTTTGTTAGGTATTTTTTATATTTTTATACAAACTGAACTTCAAATACATTTTTGTGTTTTCTTATTAAATTTTGGCACTTTTGTAGAAAAAAACATTTTTTATTTTAAAAACATTTTTATTCAAAAATGGTTACATTTTTGTTTGATGGTAAATATTAGATGTGACCAATGTAAACGAGTGTTTCACATTCAATTCATCTTTGATGGTAGATGTTGATCAGTGTAAAAAGGCTATTTCGCGTTTGGAGATAAAGAAAAGGAACACTACACTAAATTCATCCTCCGAGTCGGATGAGGATAAATAAAATAATAACGTAAGATTCATATTTTTTTGTGTTATTAAAAAATATACACATAAAATTTACTTTTACTTGTTACGAATTGTAATTGTTGACATTTAACATATGCAAAAAATCTATTACATATTGTTAAAAATTACGATTCGGTTAATATCGTACGCGATGATTTGCTTACACGAAACGTATCGTAATATTATTCGTTACGATAGTTCACTCGATATCGGATGCGGTGATTAGACCCCTGATTTCATTATCGATACTATCGACTTAACATTTTATTGAACGTATGAGACGTATGTATGTGCGCATAACCCTTTAACGTATGTTTTTATTTCCTTTTTCTGTATTCTTTTTAAGCTGATTTTTCATATAGCGGCAGCCGTTGATACACATACTCTTGATGTGTGCTCATGTACATATAACTGTCTACGCATTGGCTAAATAGTACAACATATGATTTCGGGACTCAATTCTGATAATTGCTTTTGAAAGTAGACCCAAAAAGAAGAACTTCTGCATCATTAGTTTGGTCATGGTACCTCAATAAATAATTTAAAAATTAATTTGAAGTTTGTGTTCTCGAGTTATGACAAACAAAAGAGCCTAAAACGTGACAAATTCCCCTATACGATACTTACAAACTTCAAATTAATTTTTAAATTATTATTCGATGTACCATGACCAAACTAATGATGCAGAAGTTCTTCTTTTTGGGTCTACTTTCAAAAGCAATTATCAGAATTGAGTCCCGAATCAATCACCTGAAAAATGTTCTACTGTGTATCAGAGAATGACAACAAATACCCGTAAGAAAAATATACAGAGGTATTTACCCACGCTTTTTGATATTGTGTAGACACATATTTATAACCAAATAATAAGAAAAGCTATGAATATTATGCAGATGTTATTCAATACCCATGAATGTGTTTTGGTTATCTGCCATACACATAAAATATTCATGTTTAAAAAAATACCTTCAGTATTTTTGGCACTTCTGTGTAAAAATGAAAAAAAAAAAATTTTTTAACAAAAATGTGTTTTGATCACTAGCAGGTATGGGACTATGTACATATTATTTATGATACAGAAAATAAATTTGTCCGTAAAATCAGCAGTTCGTATGTAAAACTACACATAAGCTATACATTTTTATAAAAAATAGGACCACGAGGGGTGGGAAGGGGCAATTGCTGCTCTCCGAAGCTATCTGACAGATTTTAATGAAATTTTAAAAACAGATAGATTCATATTTATATATACACTTAAGCTGCGTTTTTTTTAATAGGATAACGAGGGAGATAGGGGGCAATTTATTTCTCTCTCAAACTATCCAACAGATCTTAATAAAATTTAAAATAAAGCTAGATCCATATATATTTAGACATATAAGCTAACTATGACCACGAGGGGTAAATTACATGTACGTTTATGATCGAGTATTAAATTATTGTTATACAGCATGTACAATACCATGTGACCTGAAAAGTTGACAAGTCAGATGTAAAAAACATGTTGTGTACATGTATCTTAAACAAACGCTATAAATACATATGGTTGTTTCACTCTTTCTTATTAGCACAACATACAAATCAATAGTTACATGCATACATAAAAACCCATATGTTTTGTCTCGTGTCACTTATCTATGCTATGTGCTTGTGACAGAGACAAGTGGCTCTAAGATATTTTTATTTTTGCATGTAAAAAACCTTTACGCATCCGAACAATTTTTTTTTCACTTCTGCACTTGACGCTGTCACACACACATAGCATAGGTGGACGACACGAAATGGAAGATATTGTTTTTATGTATGCATGTAAGTATTGATTTGTATGTTGTGCTAATAGGAAAGAGTGTAACCGCCACGTAATACATTAAGCGCTTGCTTAGACGCCTTTCTGTAACGATTGAAAATTCAAACATATCTCTTTAATAAGTTGTAAAGGAAAATACCCTCGAGCTTCCCTCGTGACCCTATTTTTTTTTTAAATATAGACAGCTTGTGTGTTCATATTAGTATGGATCTATCTATGTTTTAAATTTCATTAAGATCTGTTAAATAGTTTCGGAGAAGCAGAAATTGCCGCCAACCGCCCCTCGTTGTCCTAATAAAATAACCTTACAGCCTTAGTCAAATCTTAAAAAGCTTTAAAATTACCTTGATATTTTTCTGAAAAACAACACAAAACATTTTTTGCCAAGTTCCAAAATTATTAAAATTACATTTGCCATCTCTGCTCTCTCTCTCACTCTGTATATTTACGTTATACTTCCGTTAATACACATACTTATATGAGTATTGAAGATAGCTAACAGAAATTGTATTTATATCTGCATGCCCTGCAAATATTATTGGACCACCTGATCCAATTTCATGAAATGGACTACTCCATGGACTGGTCCGATGTAATGCAAGCATGAACCATGTCATTGTTAAAAAGTGTTTGTAGTGAGACGACATGTCTTCGTTTTTTAACGACATGTTTTCGTTTTTAAACGAAGTTAAAACTAATCCTCTTGTGTACACAATGGAGTAGTTTTAAAACTACTCCTTTGTAGTCCAAAGATGGGTTATATGGTCCTGCCGTAGGTCATCGTAATGTTAAATAGACCATGTTTTTTCCATACGTTTGGGTTACTTTTGGACTAGTCCTAGTCCCTTGTGGGCTACTCTTTACACGCGTGTTTGGTCTGGTCCTATTATTTGCAGGGGGATGATGGTATGTATGTGTATGGTTTTGATCTCTACTCATGCATGTCCATACATGTATTCTCAGTAATATTGAAAGAGTACTTAAAATGATATTTTTGTCATGCTCTGCTGTGTATGTGTCGTCGAAACGACCAAGTAACTTGTACTATAAATTTCCAGGGTAGGTATATTTTTTCAGATAGTTTGTAGGCTTTGTGTTTTTTTAATAATAGCAAAAAGTAGGGATGGGCAAGTTGAAAAAATATATCGATATATATCGAATCGATATTTTTTTAGAGTATCGATATTTATTATTTCAAAAATATCGATATATCGAACGTATTTTGCTGAAACTATTACCAAATTAAAAAATTCGGTATACCTCTGTACAAACATATGTATGAACAAATTAATTATATGTAATTACCCAGTTAAACTTCGCCTACATAATAATGTGTTAAGTTATCAGAAAAACTTAAAAGCACGACTTATGTTACTTTTTATTGTTTAATTTTTTTTAAAAAAATTTATAAAAACAAAAAAATTTAATCAAAACAAAAAATTCAATTATAACAAAAACAAAAGGGAAGAATACAAAAAACCATAAGAAAAAAAAATAAATTACGAAATATTTAAATGGAAGTAAATAAGTCATGGAAGTACCAACTTTCCTTAAAATTCGAATTGCACCCCAAAAGTACCAACTGGTTTTAGTCAAACCAGTAATCATCAGATATGGATATCAGGAACACTTTCTGTTTTATGCACACTCCAGACAATCTGCTTCTTGTAGCCGTCACTGCTTCTTATAAATGCCAATTATTTTAGATCTTCATATTTGTTAAAAAAATCATATGATTTTTTAAACATATTGTTAAAAAAACGGCTAAAATTTTGAGTTCTTAATGAAGACTGACTTTAAAAAATATCGAATTCGATAGTCGTATTTCAATATCGATACATCGATATATCGGTATTTAAAATATCGGCGATATATATCGATTATATTTTTTTTAAATATCGATACTTTGATATATCGATATTTTTTGCCCATTCCTAGCAAATAGATCAGTTTTGACCGATAAAGGAATTACTGATAAGCGTGTGCGGAGCACAAATTAGAACTTTGTGCCTCTTGCACAAATTTAAATTTATGATAACCGTAATTTTATTTTTATTTAATAAGTTAATTCTACGATTCAAACAAATTTCATGGATTATATATTTTTAAGTTAACTATTTTCATAAATTTTAATTAATTTCATGTTGTAAAAATTCCTTTCTTCATAAAAATAATTTAATGAAAATTAAATTTGATGAACTTAAGCCTAATTAAAATATCAAAATTTGGATTAAAAAACAACAAACTTTTTATTTTATTCAATGAAAAAATGTATCAAATATAACACCCAATAAAACATATTTAACAAGGAAATAATTGAATATTTTTTCATATTCAATAAAAAAATATTTTAATCAAAGTAAAGACAGTGTTTTTACGACTCTTGTCCCTCTTTTTATAGCTTTGATACTGTGTGAGTGTTTATAATTCTCATTCGCTTTACAGTATTATTTGTATAACATCTTTAGTTTCTCCAAAGTCTGTGGAAAAAGGTTACTTGATGATCTGGTCTTACACATAAAGAACAACGTTATAAATCAAGTTTTTTATGATTACTTTAAGTACGAGTCGTACTCAAAAATTCAAGTACGAATAGCACTTAAACGTACTTAAAACAATCCTAAATGGGATTACCTTCGAAAACACAAGTTTGGAAAAACCGGTTTGCTTATTGTGTGTAGAAAAAACAAAACAAGGAAAACACATACATATACATATTATTTTCATGTTTTGATTTTCTTTACGCATGGAAAAAGGTCTGGCCAGACTCATGTGTACAACGAAGGGTTAAAAAGTAAATCTAAACTCATGCTACTCATTTAGTTTATATTTTTGGTTAAATATGTACATAAGATTTCTAAAATAAAAACCATATCGGGCATGATGTTGGTGTTTTATCATTCTGTAAGGTGTAATACGGGTAAGTAAATCAATCATAATCATTTTTTCTATGTAATTTCTTTGTTTTTGTTTTTTTCAATCATGAATTCGGGATAAAATCAACTTTATATTACTTGAATCAAGCTCAATTTGAGATTGATTCAATCTTAGTTTTACTTAAATCAATCTCATTTTCGGATTATTTCGAGTACGAAAACGGGATTGAATATGGATAATTTAAGTATTTTGGGATTAAAAATCCGTACCTGAATCAATCTTTCTGTACTTGATTCAAGAAAATCCGTACTCACCGTACTATTAATACCGCTCCGGATTGATTTGAGTACGGATGAATTGATTTTTCTTTTGAGGAACCTATGCAGCGCTTCGTTGGATCAATGAAACCTGTTTCATTAAAATGTATGTAATGAAACATTACATTAGAATAATTAATATTATTATTAATTGGATGAATACTTCAAAAAAGTAAAATTTTTTTTTTATTTTCTTTTTTCTTTTTAATTATTTTTTTCTTTTTAACTTTTTTTTCTATCTCATTTTTTTTCTGCCTCTGCACAGTGCAAAATTTCTTGAGTTTAGCGGAACTTAATTATTTAAACCAGTAAACCAGTTCTATTTGTGATTTTTTTAAATCTATATATAAAAAAATGAAAAATGTTTGTATGTTTGTTTGTCAGTTTGTTTGTTTGTTTGTTTGTGTGTTTGTTTGTTGGCTAAAAGACTCTGAAACTACTGAACCGATTTTCCTGAAATTTTTACAGTAACATCACGTGAGCCCTAAAAATAAAATAGGCTACTTATTTTTTCGAAAGGGGCAGGGGAATGGTACACCCCATTGGATGCCAATATTAATTATCGCATATCTTAAGAGCCGCTGGACGCATTTTGCTGAACTTTTTGTAGTTAGATCTTCTGAGCCCCAAAATTGAAATAAAATAGCAGCGGGGGAAGTGGTTCCCCCCATAGGACGCCAATGTTTAATATCTTATGAACTGTTATAGTGAGAATGTTCAAACTTTGTGGAAGTCACTCTTATGGTATACTACACTTTTGAAAATAAAAATAAAGCGGGTAGGGGAGGGGGGGGGGAAACCTCCCATAGGATGCATATATTAAATATCGCTTAACTGAAGAACTATTAAAGGGGGAGTCTTCAAACGTGGTTAAAGCTACTACTATGGCAAACTATAAATTTCAGTATATAAATGGGCGGGGTAAACAGGGGAGGGGCAGTACCCCTCATAGATAGAAATATAAATAAGAGCCACTGCACGCATTTTGTTGAACTTTTGGTAGTAGGATCTTCTGAGCCCCGAAATTGAAATAAAGTAGCAGCGGGGGAAGTGGTTTTCCCCATAGGACGCCAATGTTTACCATCGCATATCTTAAGAACTGTAATAGTGAGAATGTTCAAACTTTCTAGAAGTCACTCTTATGGTATACTTCACTTTTGAAAATAAAAATAAAGCGGGTAGGCGCAGGGGGGGAAATACGTTCCATAGGATGCATATATTAAATATCTCTCAACCGATAAAGTTGTTAAAGCAGTGTAGCGAAGCGCACCGGGTTAAGCTAGTTTTTAATAAAAATTAATGTGTTATTTTAAGTCTTTGAGTTGCATTTTTTTTTTTAGAAATTATGCTAAATTTCGACTGGATTCCCACCACCTTTTTTGAATTTTACAAACTAGCGCACGAACAGGTGCCTTTAAACTGCACAGAGCGTCAGATGTTAGCACTGGTAAGCCTATTTTTTTCCAAAACAAAACCAATGATGGCGTCCGATGTCGGTTCTTCCTTCCATTTTTAGAAAATGCAGTTATATGAAATTTGCAAAGTCATTCTGGAAAAAGTTTAATTTAAAAGAAGATCGCAAAATAATGCAGAAGATATTTTGTGTTCCCAATAGAGGAAAAACATACCTTTAAAATGTTGTGGGTTTTAAGATGGTATTATGCGGTATCACCTTTTAAAGTCTCCAACGAAGGTAAAAAACTAAATTTACTTACTTCTTAAAAATCACTTTTTTAAAGAACAAATCACACACGAGTACGAAACGATTTTGCAATTATTTAAATGCCAATAATTGCCTACTGCACTGCCGTTTGTATGTACCACTCTATTAACTGAAACAAATCGAAAATCTTTCTGTATGCAAAAAGTATAATTGAATAAAAATGCAACTTTCAGGTGTATTTTGGAGTTGTTTCGCAGGGTAAATCCCCAAACTGAGTATGATGTTTTTGAGGTGGGATATTATTCAACCGCAATAATGAGTAATCTTGTGCATTTTATGTATTTAAAGAATTTAATAAAGTTCCGCTAAACTTCCTGAATTTCGCACTGTGCTCTGGCGGGAATCGATCCCGCAACCTCGGCGCTGCTAGACTAGCTCACTACCAGCTAGCCTACCGGGGCAGTGTAATTTTTGAATAAAAAAAACTACGTTTTTTGTCTTTACTATGTACATATTAAAGAAAACTAAAAACACATATTTATTGATTGCAAGTTCTTGTTTCATTACTATGATGACATTTTTATTGTCATAATGAAAATTTAAATTTAAGGTTTTACCACAAATTTTGCTTTTAACGATAAAACCAATCATTAAACCAGGTTTTACCATACAAAATAATTTTGTTAAAACCATCTTAAAACCTCGTTTGATTTGGTTTTAAGTAGATTTTATGAAATACAACCATGTTTTAGTTGTACTAAATTCAGTGCTACCAAGTTTAAAAGATTGAAAACAGCTGATAATGTTTAATCCCAGCTAGCATTTTATATCACAATCGAATCTTTTAGGAATGAGCTCATATTTCGATCATAAATGATACTCTTGTTGGGAGAAAAAGCTACACTGCCGATGAATCACCTCAAAGAATTATTCGTGATGCAATTATCTGATTCTTTTTTGATCAATTTAATGGTAGGCTTTATACTTAATCATTAGTTAGTATTTTTCGTCACAGTTTTTAATCGTAAATTAGAAAGCTTATAATTATATTTTAAAAAAATTTTTAACTGTCATGTTTTTAATTTTTTTTTTAATTTCTTTGGTAAAAGTACCCCCTGATTATTTGAACAAATTTTATTTTGAGCCAAACAAATGTTACTGGGTTCTCGAAAAGGAAATAAGAAACCACATTTTTCTCTTTTAATTTGACAAGACGAATGAACAAAAATACAAAATATAAAGAAATAATAATAAATTTATAATTACTTTTTCATCTATTTTCCTAATAAAACCCTTTTCAGCCATTTAGCGTTAATCATTTATCTGCTTTTGTATATAAATAAATAAAATACAAATAAATTTCTATGAGTACATTTGTGTTAATGCAATACATCAGAATCAATCATTTTTAATTTTTGGTCAATAAGGCCTTTTGCATTTTAGGTAACGATATATGAACTCGCAATCGTTCAAGTAATAAATCAGATTGTAATCATCAAATAGGATCTAAGAAGACTTATTTAGGTAATATTTACAAAATATTATCACCCAAATGCTAGCTGGGATGGCGCTCAATAAAAATAAATAAATATAAAAAAATGAAAAACGTCAAACCAATGAAATATTCCAAAATTAATTATTTATACAAAAATGTTTGATTTCCAAGCATTCAATTCATTCACTTCTTTTACAAATTTTCTTATTCCTACTAGAAATTAATTTTATTTTGGAGAAAATAATTAGCCAAACTGTGATTTAAAACCTGATTTAATAAAACTTGTAATGTGAACGCAAAATCAGCTGTTAATAGATTTAATGTTAAAATCAGGTTTTAACTTTAGGTGTGAAAACACTATTAAAAATAATTTTTTTTTTTAAATTATTAAAATATGTTGCTTTTATAAAAAAATTCTTGATTTCATAAATTTAATGGCATATTACATTAGATGTATGAAATTATTAAATCTTACAATTTTTAATTAACAATTTAACATTTTTTTAAGGAAACTGTAATTTTGTATTAATTTATGAATAAAGTTATGTTTGTATATTGTTTTTTTATGTTCCCAATTGACATTTTTTGTTTACTTGGACAAACTTAAGTTTTCATATATCCAATGAAAATTTTTAACGTAATTACGAAATCCCATGAAGCGATTTTAACGAAAATACTTCATTATAACCATGAAATTTCATTTAGACAATGAAAATTTTCACTTAACCAATGAAATTTTTTTTATGAAAATGATTCATTAATTATATGAACCATTTTTCTTTCAGTGTACCGTTTCGGACCGGGTTTTCTTTAGGCAAAAATCAGGTTAATCAGTTTCCGATTTCGGGTTGAAAATACTCTAACCAAGCCATATGTATTTATAAGGTACAATACCTACATAGTCAAACAGCTTTTTCCGTCTTCGCATCACATCGGATATCCTTTAAAGGACTTTAAGACAAAAATTAAATTTGGAATTTTTATTATTTATGAAAAGTAAGAATAATTTATTTTGACATAAATTGTTTGTTAAGTTGTTTCATTACAAATAAATTTGAATTTTGCTAGTCTGACTTCATACCTGAAGCAAATGATTTACTGATGTTGATTTATAAATAAAATATTCAATCAGAGATTTTACATAAATTAAAAATAAAAATTTAATGGTCCTTTTATATTCTTATTTTTTTTAAAGCGAACCACTTTAGTTTAATTTTACGTATTCTTACCGGTTATTTTATTTTTCACTATTTAAAATTTTTTTTTTAATTCTTATATTATTAGAATCTTCAAAACAAATAACGCACCAATTTATTAATTATTTCCCTTTATTTTTTAGTATGATGCACTGTGCAGCAGTTACTTTTAAATGCCACCTAAATCATTTCCATTGTACTTTAAGTTATTAAGGTATGTATTTAAACATGAAACATTAATTGCTAAAGTTAAAGTAGAAACTGCTTATATGAGGTCAACAGTTGTACACGTTTTAAAATTCTATTTTTTTTTTAAATATATTTCAAAAGTTTTCAATATTTTTAATCAGGCTTAAGTTAATCAAATTTAATTTTTATTAAATTTTTTATATTATTTTAGGGCTGCGAGTGTAAGACTACAAACCCCTCTGAGGAGATCGAGTGGTAGCGGTCGAAACATGTCAGGGCCACCTGGTTTCGAATCTCAGGTCAGTCAAGAATGAATGATTATCAATAACAATTTTAATAAATTTTCATGTTGTAAAATTTCTTTCCTCATAAAAATAATTTGATGAAAATTAAATTTGATGAACTTAAGCCTGTTTAAAAATATTGAAAATTTAGAATAAAAACCATAAATACAAAATTACCACAATTCCTAATTATATTTCAAAAGTGTAACATTTATGTTTAACTTGTTTCTTTTTGATTTCGAATAAGTACTCACAATATTGCAACAGAATAGTTTTAGTATTTTTTTTGCACAATTTTTTTCCTTTAAATGCGCGTATATTTTCTTATAACTTCACTATTTTTCTCTTGAATTTTTTTATTTCGATTTTTCACCTGTTTAAACTCACTTTGTAATGTTCCGAACTACAATTGATTCTACAACAAAAAATATGAATTCCTGTAGTCCAACAAATAATGTTTTGGCTTATTCACCCACATATTTTCGGATGGATACTTGTACTTTCAGTTGGTGTTGTTATTGAAGTCATAGTCAGCGATGGGTATTAGTGAATTGTACCATTTAAGTACTTTTTGGTCTTAGATGGCACCTGAACTAAGTACCAAAGAGGAAAGCGAAGTGACACCAGTGTAGTCCTGTGGCTGGTCTTTGGTGGTAGAGACCGGTTATAGTTCTAACACTTTATATGAATAAGACCTATCACTTTTACATGGGGTTGCCATTGGAGGAGGTCAGTTGACACCATTTGACCAGGCACACATCTATTCTCAATAAACGTGTTTAGTGGTAATTACTACAATGTAGGTTTTTTATTTCGAAACAGTATCGTATTATTTCAATAAAACAAGTCCTAGAACTAAATTTAAGAACCAATTTGTAAAAAGCTCCAAAAAAATGTGTCACACCACCTGTGAAGACTGTACTGTAATTCATAACAGTTCTTCATATACCAGTTACATGATTGGTTCTCCTATCCCTGGTCATGAGTTCTTTCTTTTTGGACTTGTTCTTTTTTCACAAGACCCAGGACCAGTCTGTTGGAACAATTGACACAAATTTCCCGCCGGGTAAATTCCATTTATTACCTCAGTTAAACAGATATCATTAGAATAAATAAAAGTGCACAAGTTCTAAGCAATATTTCTTGGCCTTTCTTTAATAACTTTACACGAAAGTGCCAGACTAAGCCTAATTCATAGAAATATAACTTAAAAGTACAGGATTAACAACTCTTGACGTACTTTTGTTGCATATGGCTACGAAATAGTGTAAACAAAAAAGTTTTTTCTTCCTTCAAAATTATCAAATTTTGTGCTATTAAAGCATTATTTGCGGGAGTTTTGCTTTATTTTGTTGATTAAAAAAAGTACTGTTGAAGAACGCCAAAGGTTATGCTGGACCCTCCAACACCACGCATTTTTGCAGCAACACACGCCTAAAATTACATTCAACGCTTTTGGCGTGGCATTACCGCAATCAAAAATTTTATTTTATTTATCAAAATCACAAAACTATTTGTTTGTTTGTCAATGGAATATAGTCTTTACAGTCTTCTTAATTAAACACAAATAAATTACAAAAATTATGTGTTTAAAAATTTTAATTATTTAGTTTTCATATCAGTGGGACTAAAAGAATAGTCAATAAATTTATAAAACTTGTTGAGCTCAATACAAATCCTTCTTAACGGGTAACTATTAGTATAAATAGCTCTTACAGATTGAATTGATAACGGAACCAAATGACGTGATGGGCGTTGAGGAACATTAAATATTAAATTGTTGATTACGTCGCCTACAATTATGTTAAAAATAAACAAGATGTTCAGCACAGTTCTACGGCAGCTTGATGAGGGCTAGTCTTGCAAAATAAGGTGGCATATTCCATTGGTTAAAGTTCAACCCTCGCAGACAAAAAGTCAGAAACTGTTTGAACTGATTCCATTTGGTTGGAATATTTATTATATTTAGGGTCCCATATTACAGATCATACTCCAATACAGGTCTTACAAGGGAAGTATACAGACTTTTCGTCACATATGGATCCTTGAACTCTTTAGCCCATCGTTTTACAAAACCTATTATACCTCTGCCTTTGTTAGCTGCCATTGTTATATGTGCGATGAATTTAATTTCGAGTCAAGCAGAATTTCAAGATCTAAGAAATTATCCACCGACTCCAACTGATACCTTTCAAAAAAGTATGTAGCATGCAGGTATTGGACTCTTTCTAACAAAACGCATGTATTTAAATTTTTTAGATTAAGTTGCATAAGATTAACATTGCACCACACGCGTAAAAAGAATTTAAGTCGTTTTGAAGAAGTTTTACGATAGCTAAGAAAAACTTTCACGACGTCCGCATACATCAGAATATTGGATGAATGAATCACCTCAGGTAGTTCATTAATAAACAATGTAAAAAGAATTGGCCCAAGGTGGCTTCCCTGAGGTACACCAGACGGAACTTCTATGCTTTTAGAAATTGTGTTATTAAAGCAAATCGGTTGTGTTCTGTTGCTTAGGTATGAATATATCCATTTTCTCAATTCTTATATCAGTAAAACCGAGTAAATTAAGTTTAACTTTCAAAAGTCTACGGTTAACAACAATTGTGATTTTTAGTTGAACTGTTAATTTTAATTTTGATATTTTTATTTTAGTTAGGCTTGAGTTCATCAAATTTAATTTTCATTAAATTGTGGTTAACTTTTTCAAAGGCCTTGGTAAAATCAATGTGTATCATATCAGTTAGCAGTTGTTGTATAAATCCTCGATATATAACGGGCCAAGTTATCCTACGATTTTGTGCATGTAACTTGCAGACTGCACCGATTAACTTTTTTTAAAGCTGCGCAGTATTAAAAATAGCTTAGATCGCGTGGTGTGTGTGTCTTATTTTATTCTGAAAATGTTCAATTGACCGGTCACCATCCTTAATCAACGACAGAGCTGAATATTTATCAAGTCAAAGTAATGTTCTATATTTGATGAAACCAGAATGAATTCAAATCAGGCGATCACAAGGGACCTGCACAGTATATAAATTATTCATTAACAGCGACTATTGACTGAAAAATCACTGTTGGTCTCATACCAGACATGGAGCCGTAATATTTCATGATAACTGCGCTCGGTCCCTTGTTGCAAGGGACCGAGTAAGCTTAGCCTCACCCATCTTGAAGTCCAGAACTTGCCCCACCCGGCTGTTCAATGCAGAAATCACTCACTGGAATACGCTTTACTGTAGGGCAGTATATCCGCATTTGGCTTATTTCGTTCTTCGCCTAAAAAATAAGCAGTTCTTTTGGCGAGGAATCCATATGTTGCCAGAAAGATGGCCAATACTTGAAAAAATTATATCTAATACATATTGAACAAAAAAAGCTTAATATGTGGCAAAAAAAAATTTTTTTTAAAATTATCCCAAGATGTAGGTAGACACATCCCAGGATACTTTAACCAAGATCTCTATGAGCTTAAAATACCAATTGCTCTAGAGTAGTCTCTTAAAATCAGCCTTGGTACTATAAATCATTTTTTTTTGGTACATTTCAGTCGTATTTAGCACCACTGAACATAAAAATGTTCAACTTCCATCACTAATAAGTAAATCGGTATAAAGTGTTCAAATGTTGTAGTGTATTGAAACAAAATGCTCGTACTACGATTTTATGACTAATCTGAGATATTGTTTCATTCATGCCTTCATCAGTAATACGCATATATGTATATATAAATGTATACATATGTACATACAGTACCTGTATGCATTCATGTGTAAGGCTGAGTATGTGGAAACGGAGCAGCTGCACAGAGGAGTTTGATAACCTAGCACAGTTTTATTCAGAATTAAAATATTAATTTTCATATATTCGATTAATCACTACTTTGTTTTTTTCAACTTAATTTTTTTTGTTTTCAACATAAGTTTTTCTTGTAACAGAAATATATGGAAAATATTAAGGGAATAAGGCTATCTATTTATATTAGGGTATTCTTTCGGTTAACCTTTAATCAGTTAACCGATTAATTACTACCCGATTAACTGACCGGTTAATTTAAAATGGCTATTTTCGATTAACGAATAAGTGGTATCTTAACATAGTTTTTTATGTTTTTAACTATTTGTTTCGTCTCATAAACAAAAGGTATGTGTTTAGAAAATATTTTTTCATGCAATATATTTCCTTTTAGCAATTTATTCTTAAAATACAGTACAAAATCAGTAACTAAGGAATTCGGAAATAAATTTTTTGCAGAATGTTCTGTGCTGAGCTTTGCCAGGACGACTCAAATGATGACATAACAACAGCAGAAACTCTCGCTAGGAACACAAACAATCTTTTAACAGAATTTTCCGAAACAACTTTAAAAATTAAAACCGAACCTTAATGGCAAAATGGAAGATTTTATATGTTAAAAGAAATACTGGAGAAAGACTGAGAAATATAGATGTATTGTGTTTTTTTGTATATGCAACTTTGTGCAGAAAATAAGGACTCTAATTTTAAGAAGGTTTTCGAAGGATACTCCATAAAGATTTCTTGAAGATGGAGTCTCTGCATTTGTGTTGCGTATACAAAAAACAACAATACATCTTAATTTTATATAATTTGCTGAATCCACCAGGGGTAAGAACATGATTATAGCTAGATTTAAATATCTTGTGTCGGAATGGCAATTTTTCATAAACGCCACGCCGCTCGTCTTTGGAACGATTTGCCAAACAACCAACAAACAATAGCAGCACAACTCTTTTTAGGAAATTTTTATTTAAAACTTTCGCTTAGCTTAAACCAAAAATTTCGTGATAAATTTATAAAATGCTATGATAAATACATTTTTTGTTTAATTTTTTATATATTGTAACTATTAAATTTTTAATTTTATTTTTAATATAACTTGTAATATTACTTTTATTATATTATTTTTTTTTTAATTTAATGTTAACTATTAAAATCTTTTGCATGGCAATCCTTATAAACCAATATAATCCTGTACTTTAATTACAAGACTTGTTCTTGTTGTGCAGGAAATCGATTAATAAATAAATAAATAAATAAAATAAAATATTCTGTATTATGGGTTGCTTTCGATTTCTCCAACATCTTCGATAAGTCAAAAAACTATTTATTTTTCTCGTTTTAGTCCAAGTATTGTTTCGTTGGTTATGTTATTGTTTGTTTCTGGCTAATAAGCTCCAAATAATAAATAATTTTCGCATTTTTATTTATTGAAATTACTTAATTTATAACAAAACTTTATTAATCGGTCAACCGATCAATAACAAAATTAACCGATTATTAACCGATTAAATCAAAACCTCGGTTAACTAATCGAGCGGTTAGCCGATTAAAGCAAAAGCCCGATTAAATGAATACCCTAACATATATAAAAAGAAGTGAACACTTTGATGTCACCACTAACTGCGGAAACGGGTCGACTGGTTTAAACGAAAATTTTCACGATACTTTGGGGATAGTATGGCCCAGTGGTTCCGGAGATATTGCATTTACATTTTCCTATATATTATTCCCATTAAATATCAACAAAATGCTTTTCATTTTCCATATTAGAATTTTTTATTGTCACTTGAAAAGTTACCAAGCCATGTATCGCTGTGCTAGGAAACTATCGATAGTCTTAAAATATATAAGAAAATATATGTATATTTTTTTAAGCTGGAATGTTTTTTTTTTTTGCTCAAAAGAAAGCTTATGTCTTTTCCTTTAAGGTAGTTTTGGTCGCTTTTTGTGCTGCGTGTGGCTTATGTATAAAGAAAATAATTTCTAACTCAAGACGATGGTTTTTAAATTTTTGGCATATGCAGAACTATTTTGAATTTTTTTCTAAAAGACCAGGGACCTAATTCTGGCAGTCGTGATCGAGTACTTTCTCGATTCGAAAAACATTTTATTTCAGTCGATACTTAACAAATCGAAATTATTTTTTCAGTATTGTAAAACTCAAATTATTGCTTTATAACACTGAAAAAATAAATCCGATTCGTGCAGTATTGACAGAAATAATTAGATAATAAATTGCTTTCGAATCGAGAAATTTATCGATAATTTAAAACAAAAAACTGGATATGGTCGACCGTTTTCAAGTTATTCCAATATATGTAGTGAAAGTACCTTAATTTTAGACATAACGTTATATTTCGAACTAGAGCTGATAGAGAAAAAGGGAGAAATCAGAGACCTCAAATTAGTAAGAATTTGCAATCGAATTCCCGACCGCAAAAATGGACCTCCGTTTCGCATCTATCGGCCTTCAAGACCCCAAACATGCAGCACATTCAATAAAGGAGTGCTTGTTTTTTATGCACCGATGCAATTAAATTCACTTCACAGTCGCCTGATATGAACCCAATGGATCACTTTTGGGATGTCTTAAAACGTTCAGTTGTTAAAAGGAACGCTAGGGACAAAAATGTAGGCAAAAGTGCTTCGGGGAAAGCCTGAAAGGAAATTCCTCCGGATTCTAAAAAAAAAAAAAAACTTGAACTGTTAATGCCCAGAAGATCGCGGGCCGTAACCTAGGTTAAACTAAGTACTGCTTTTAAGTAAAATAAAAAGTTTATATGTGTATCAGTGTTGCCGTTAGGATACGAAAGATACATTTTTCGTATCTTTTGATGACTTCATGTACCATGTATAATCCTGACATTTTTCGTATCTTTTGAATATGTGCGCAAAATGTGCAGAAATAAAATATTGAATTTAATTTAAAAAATGTTGTTAATGAACCGATGTTTAAAAATTTGAAAAAAGCAGTTGGTTTAACATTTGTACTTCCATTTTCGAATGCATGGGTGGAGACTCAATACTAATACAATAGCAGCTTTAATTATGGTGAAAGAGAAAATTAAAGATGTTTCAACATACGATCAACCTAAATCGATGATTACTAGTAGTGCGAAGTTGTTCTAAGGAAATATGAACATTGTTTTTATTTTCAGGAAATTTATACATATGAATTTTTTGATGTAATCGCCCTAGTATAAACGCCTTAACTCGTATATTATATACGGGTGTTTCCAAAGTAACGGTCGTTACCGATTTTCGGAGGTTTTTTAAAAAAAATTCCAACCTACCCAAATATGCCACGAAAATAGCTCCATTTTGGACTTACGAAAGTTCAAGTAAAATCAGCAACTGAAAGAATTCATAAAAAATGTAATTTCAATACTTTTTTTGACCATTAAAAAAGTAACGGTCGTTACTTTATAAATGTGATGTTTTCAAATGTCGGAAACAAACATCATGTATTGTAAAATTTTGCGCAGGATATGTTAAGTAAAATATCTGATTAAATTCTTTGAAATGTTTTGTTTAAGGAATAGATTTATTTTCAAACCAAAGAAATTAGTTACCCAAATAAATGTTTGTTTTAAAAAGTAACAGTCGTTACATTTTAAAAAGTTAACAGTTTTTTTGTGTTTGAATTCATTTATTATGGTTAACTCAAAGTAACATATTTGTGTTAGTATAAAGAAAATTAAAGTTAATCTTTCGGAAAATGGCAGATACTTTTATTTTGTATAATATCAGCGGATAAAATTCAAAATAATAATTTCATTTTTGAGCTATAAGGGGTCATTTTCTGTAGAAATACCCATATATAAATGAATTTGTTTTGATAACATCGAAAGATAGTTACATATTATCATTTTTGAAGTTTGCTTACTTTTTTTTTAAAAATTACATGCCTAATATTTATGACTAAGTATTTATTTAATTTATTGATAAAAATAAATTTATTTAATATAATTTTCTTTACAATATTCATTAAATATGAAATCAAAATGTTATGTTAATTAATGTTAACGTCAAAAACGAATTTTTTTCAAAATGTATCTTTTTGGGAAAAAATGTATCTTTTTGGAAACTAAAATGTGTCTTTCTCAAAATTTCGCTGGCAACACTGATGTGTATACAAAATGTAAAAGTACTTTTGTCCCAATGAATTTATTTTAAAAAGTGGAGAAATAATCCTTGTTTAACAAAACGGCATTTAATTTTTCTTATAATTTGAAGAATATATGCAATATGTTATGCCATTTACTGCAAGCGTACACCTCTTGCGTGAGTTACTAATTCTTTTTTAGAACTTAAGTATTTTTACATTGCTATTAATTTGCTCCACTTTGCAAAGAATTGTTTTAGTAAACGAGTGCATGGTCGTACTCGTACTATTATTTATTTATTATTTTTGTGTAGTGTATATTATGACACGTGTTTTGTGTGTGTGTGTGCTACCATGTACATATGTATGTGTTTATGAAGTACGAATGAAATAGTTTTAATGGGGCAATGTCTTTTAAGTTGGGTCTTTTTTGGTGTATTGCAATTTATTTAGTTGTTGTTGCTGCCATGGATACCATCAAGAATGTTGTTAACTGAAACGGTAATAATTGTTGTTATTGCATGAAGTTTAGCTGGCAGTAGGGTTTGCAACGCTGAAGTTAGCATACCTAAATCATCGATATTGAAGACTTTTTTTTAAATTCGAAATTACGAATTTATGGTAAATATGTGACGCCCAAAATAAAAAGGGACCTAAAGCTACGGGCACACTTATTAAATATTTGACCAAATAAACGTAACCACTACTTTTTTAAATAGTTAGTGAGATTTAACATGGTCTCAATATCACAAAATAAAACTAGTTATACTACTAGGCAAAGCAAAAAACAGGTTTTAGTAAGATGTGGTACTATAATCAAAATAAATATTGGAATTAAAGGAAATGATTATTATGATATATTTGAGAAGTGTGATCGTATATTTGACAAGTGTGACCGTAGCTTAAGGGTAAAAACTGGTTTATTTTGGGGGCATGGGATCGGTCTCATTCGATGCTCATATGTTTTCCACATCAAAAAGAAGAGGGAAAATTTACCCTTAGGTCCCTTTCTCTATGCGCTGTCACATATATGTACCTTAAATTTGTTTGTCCTCAAAACTATTAAAAAGTGCAACACTTGTATAAAAGAAACAAAATTTCTTTAACTTTGCGATAACTTTGTTTTATCATTTTGGTAATAAGGTATGAATTTGGTGATTAGAAACAATTTCTTATTTTTTCTGTGTAGTAGTATGCCCCTGTTAGAATACTACAGAACACTACATTTCCACTGATACATAAGTTTTCTTAGTAGTAGAAGGAGGTATTTCACAAGGCTCAATAATGAAACCAGTTCTCTTCACTTCCATGCAAATGATTTGGCTGATAAAACTCCAATTTTCGAAAGTTAAAATGTGTGCAGATGACACATGGAGGAATATTTGGCCCTTAAAGCTGGCTACAGTTATTAAAATATTTTGCACAAATTTATTTTGTGTAACCAAGGTCCCATACAAAGCAGGCTTCTGAAAAGCAATTTAAAATGTATAAAACAAATTTCACTTCTATATTAAAATTTGATCTAATTAAGGGGGTTTTAAACTAAAAGTCTCTCTTCCGAACTTTGTGATGACATACTTTACCATGGGTTCAATATAAATTCCCCTGCTTAAAATCCTTTCAGTACGGCCAACAACTGTTAAGAATCATGCGTTTTTATTCAAATTAAGTTTCATATGACCAGAAATAAAAGCATAACACTTTCTGATGATCTACCAATAATTTAACGTGGGTGTAAACTAAAAACAATTATTATAATCACGCCAGTTTTTTTATAGATTGGTTAATGCCATATAGAGTCCACTTCTGAAACATTCTAAATGTGGGTGGAGCATATCAAAGATACGGCACAGCCAAATATAGTGCAATTAAATGTTTGTGGTTAATGCTTTTTAAAATAATTTTAATTAGGTACATACATACATATGTATACATATGGCAGCGTTGACCGAAGATTTTGAAGGAAAATCTTAATTTGGCGGAAAAAAATCTTATTTTGAAGAGAAAAATCTTAAATTTTTTATAACAAGGGCAAAAAAGTAAAAATTATTAGTTTTTTAAAACAACATACTTCTTATTATGGAACCTATTGAAATCGAAATACCTAATTTTACAAAATTAGATTGTAGGTTCCAATTGTGTTTTTAGCTATATTTTCCATAAAATTCTTTCTAAAAATACATTTTAAATCCATTTAATTTTTAATAAATAAGAACTCAAAAAAGTCCATCTAAAAATTCAATGTAATTAAACTTTAAAATTAGAGATATATAAATTTTGGGCAAGACAATTTTAGTTTGGGAGCTCATGCTTCATATGAACTCTTAAGGGTTCTTAATTTTATATTCACTCCTATCGTGAATAATTTTTCCCTCGTATTTTTCCCCGTTTTCACACATTTGCGATCATGAAAAACTCCCATAAAAAAAGGTAATTCAAAGGAGAATAATAACGTGAAAAAATGTTCACGGAAATCAATTCCCCTTATCGTAAAAAGTTTTTTCCCTCGTAATTTGTTCACATTTCCCTTAGATTTTCTCACTTAAGTTTTGCTAGGGAACAGAACATGTATGTAAGTAGTTCCTCCCATAAATAGAATATTAAGAGCTAGATCCGTTAATAAGGCACCAACCGATATATTGGTCAACAAAATGCAAGACAACAAGTCGATTGTCTGCGGATTTGTGAAGATTTCGAAAGATTTGGTGGCAATTTAAAAAGTGCAAGAAACTAACGTTACAACCAGCCTATCCTTCCAATACTAATCATTTAGCTTTATTATTTTAACTTTTCTTTAAAATATATACGTGTATATTTTTGAACATTAATTTCATTGATTTTTAATATTTTCTAATCTTTCTTCTTTTTGTTACATTCACTGGAACTGAAAGCGTGAAAAATGTTTCACATGAGATTCGTGATTGATTTTTCCCCTTCGAGGGGAATGAAAATTTCATGGGTACAAAAATTCCACTTGTTATTCACGATAGGGGTGATTATATTTGTTGGCACCGTTTTTATATCGAATGCATTTTGAGAAAATTGCATTTAAAAAGAGCTCATTGAAAATATATGGATTTTCTTAAATATATTCCTAATGGAATTGTTATTAAAATAATGTTGGTACACCTTTTAAAAAGATATTCTTGTTTAAAAATTATCATTAGCATGGAATGTGGAATTTTCAAACTGAAAGGTTTTTAAGTTCCATTAGTTTTACCTTTTGGTAATAAATACCTGAACTTTTTTGTTCTTTAATATATGAAACTTTATAAACATGCGTTTTTTTCTTTTCACAAATAAATTTTTCATCAGCATTCCCAAAACGAACAACTGCTAATCTAAGATGCCTTTTTAATATTTTGTATGCCCAGAAATAATGATGTATTTTTGTGTATGCCAGACAATGGGTTCAAAAGTGTGCAAAACCAATAGTTAGACATCAAATATGATTCAAAACCTCATTGGTTGAAAATTTTCTGTTTAAAAACTGTAAAAAATTATGTATTTTGTACAAACTTAAAGTTTAAAACCTTTATTTCTAAAAATAAAAAATCTTAATTTGAGAAAAAAATCTTCAAATCTTATTTCGGTAAAAAAATCTTTAAAAATAAGATAAAATCTTAATTCTGGCAACGCTGCAGGCAGATAATCACATTCAGTGCTGCCACAACCAATACAATTTTTGCAACCAAAATTTTTCAAAAACTTACCAAATGTAGAAAAATATAACCAAATTTAAAATGCATTTTATTAATTCGCTTTTCTGAATCTCTTTGTCGAAATTTACGTTTGGCGATTTGCAAAATGCAGTTTGAGTAAATAGTTTCTATATTACATAAGTATATCTAAAATATTATAAAACCTTTAAATGATTTTGTTTTTCGTGCTTAATTCCCAATTTTTATCATTTGATAAAAACACTGAAATTTATTGTTGATGGGATAAGCTATTCCTATGCGCATTTCACTGGTTGCTTAGGCCAGATCATCAGAAAACTTCATGCATAAAGATTTTAGAAAAACTAAAGATATGAAACCAAGTAAAACTGTTAAGCGTATAAGAATTACAGAAACAGTTCTATTTGTAACAAAAACAAAATCATTTAAATTAAACTTTGTATTCCCACGAAAATTATTTTGATAATAAACTGGCAGGTGCACGGCCTAAAAAAACTGACTGGCAACCCTCTTTTTATAAAGCGAGTTGTTTTTGTTTTTATATTTTCTTAACCTACTTACAACCAGGGTTTAAAAAGCTGCAGTCAAAATCATAAAATTGCTTTTTCTTCCACTTTCTGATTTTTTATTGGACGAAAATAAACCGTTGCCTTTACTTCTGATTCATTAAATGAAAACAGTCGTAGTGAAGGCAAAAGCAAAAAACGAAAAGTTGAAAAAAAACAAAGAACATCGGCACTCGACATGTTCGGAAGTGTTTCGTTTGACAGACTGTAACTTTTAATAAATACCGAAGTTAACGAAGATGGGACGTAGTGTTTTTTTCCGAATTTTTTTTTTTTTTAATACATGTGTACATAAACCGACTGAACAAGCTCCAAATTCTTATAAATTGGCTCATATGTCTTCAAAAACAGCATATATAAAAAGGATTTTAAAAAACATGCCGAAACCAGTCGCTACAAACAAAATAAATAATTTTTTTACTAAAAATTTTTATTTGGGGTTTTTTGGGAATTTCCTATTAAAATGTTTCTAACTATTTTTAAAAAAATTAAAAATTTTTAATTAACAAGATTAAAAATTTGTTTAGAAAAAACAAAACAAAAGAAAATATTAACTTTTTAAGGTTTTGATTTTTAGTTTGGGGATTTTTGGGGATGTTTTTTAAAGTTTTTGGGGACAAGGCAAAAAAGTACCTGGCAACCCTGTGCCAATGACACTTTTTTATACCCTTTTTAAAATGTATCCCTTTGTATCATTTTAACAAAATTTAGGACACTTTTTGAACCTTTTTGAAAATAACTAGAAGTTTCCGAAGTTCTCATGAGCTTTCTGAACTTGCGAGTCCATGGTTTCCTCTCAAAATTTGTTCGAATCGAAGCTGGAAGAACAAACTTCAAGTGAAGAATTATTGACAAAATATAGAATAAGTATTTCTAAAAAGTGATAAACATTATCAAAGGTTTTTGTAAAAGTATGTAACTTCTTTTTTTGATAATATGACTAATATTGGAATGTACCTGTGAATTGTTTCTTAGTTTTAACATTGATTTAAAATTCAAGTATGTATAGTTATTTTTGCTTTAGTCTTATGTATTAATTAATACATACTAATAATCTTGACCCTATTTTACTTTAAAATACCTCTTTTTGGCCCTTTATTCTCAAATACCCTTTTTATGACACTTTTTCGAAATTTTCAACGGCAACCCTGCATTCAATAAGTATACATACCGACAAGTTATAAACAGTAAAATTTTAAATTACTTAAACTTTCTTAAAGAAAATTCTATAAATTTTAAAATTATATTGATAAATCAATTACCGTATTCAAAAAGCCCCTTGTATCGTTGTATCAATTGTATGTTGTATTAAAAAACATAGTTCACTTTTGGTGTTTTATACAACATACAATAGATACAACGATACAAGGGGTTTTGTGAATACGGCAAATGTATTTTTGAAAAATCTATGAAATTCCTATGTATATTTTTAAATATGTATTTCAATATAAATACTTTTGGAAATAACCTAAATAAACTTTTGTGTAATTTTTCAGTAATTTTCTGATTCCGCATGATTTTATGCACTTCCTACTTAAAGTACTACTTATATTTACTACTCTTAAAATCAAGAAAAACTACGCTTGTTTAAAAAAAATTATTTAAAATCTCCATTGATTAATTTCATTTGTTTTCGATTTCAGAACATGGCGTTTTTAATATAAAAATCAGAAATGGCAATAATTTCTTAGCAAAAATCTTCAAAAAATTATTTGGTTGCGGATTTGTAAGGGATTTTTTGTTTTCCATAAATTATAAAAAATTCCCATTTATTGGTAACAAATAATGCAAAAATCGTAGTACACAGTACAAATTATTCGAGCTCGTAAATATTTGTATCAAGAAGAATATATTCGTACGTATTATTATTTTAGAAAAAAGTAACCAAAATGAAAAAAATATTCACATCTCCACATTAAAAAAATTTATATCCAATTTTGGTTAGAAATAACCAAAAACGGCAGCCCTGATCACATTGTAAAGTTTTGAGAAAAACAATTAAAATCAAATAAAAAAGTTTATTTTAAGAAAAGTGCTTGAGGAGCAAAATTATATAAGATTATTTGTAAATTTTGTTTTAACATAAATATTTAAGATGATTTTTATGATCGAGTCTTCCAGCGAAAAAAATCAAGGTAATACCTCTATCTGTTCTCATAGACAAAAAAAAAATATCAAATAAACATCTTGATAACGAAAAAAAAAATTAAAAACGAAATAAAAGATTCTTCATTTTCCTGAGTTTCGCAGCGTACCGAAACTACACATCTTAACTTCATGTGCTGAAAATTAAAACAATACGATGTAGTTCTTAAGATTTTTGTACCGATCACCAAAGGTAAAATGGTATATATTAGTTGGTCATTCTGTTTGTAATTTCTACAATATTGATCTTTGATCCTATAAAGCATATTTAATCTAGTTTATTATAAGAAGCGAAGTTGGTGTAACGATGCCCATCTAACCGTATGTATGTTGAAATGGGCTTTCCGAAAACCGCAGAAATTATGGAAACTAGGTTGTTATATATTTACGTCAAATATTCTCTGCTAAAGTTTGCGTTTCAAATTCAACCAGATTGGTCTGTAAATGACTGAGATATGAGCAAAAAAACCAAGACTGCTTCTAATTTTCCGCATAAAATCCATTGTTATTGTTGTAATTTTATTACTTTTTTCTGTATATCTGGACAACGGTAAGAGCTAAAGTTTCCAACTTAATTAAACACATTAAGGTTATCTATATACAGCATCACCCAAAATGTGGGCGGGATTGGAGAAGTGGGCGTGGTACCTCCCGTACAAAAAATTGCAAAAATTGTATAAAAACCTGAATGTTTTACTGTTATATGACCTACGGTTATCCCTTATGTATCAAAAGAAATCTTTAGAAGAAAATATCTTCTGAAACGGATACGGCTTGTATATTAAAAGATCAAAAATCTTTAGTAGAAAAAATATTCTGGAAATCTCGGAAAAATCGGTTTACATACAGAAAAGTTATGACCAAAATATAATTTTTTTTAAATACTCATTTTCGGGAACCATAGATCTCCCTGAGTCCACGTTTTATCACCAAAGTAAATGGAAAATTTTTTCTTTAAGACGGCGTTATATAAATCTGTCAAATCGGTTAAGAAACGGCAAAGTTATGACCAAAGTACTGAAATCCCAAAAAATACTCTTTTTTTATAATTCAGTTTGTTTTAAAACAGAGTTTATAATTGCAGATAATTTGTGGCTCAAGGAAGTATAAGTGGTGGAGTACCCCACAGTGAAGATAAATATATAAGTATGTATATTTACATATATGTAAGTATATGTACATATGCATATACCTATAACCCAATTTAATGCTAATATTATTCTTAAGCACGTTGATATATAAATCTGCCAAATCGGTTAAAAATTGATAAGTAATAAGCAAAATACTATAAAAAAACTAAAAAACATTAACATTTTTATAAACTAAACTTGCTATATATAAATTAAACTTTTAATATATTTAATAGCACACAAACATGTGCAAATAATTAAATAAAATTTTAAAAAATACATACATATGTATATTCTCTGAAATGGTCCACCGTTCGCATAATTTTTTTTTATTAATTAAATTAAGTTGGATTAATTTTGTTGTATATTTTTATTTTTTATTTTTCATTTTTGAATAAAAGTTTAATTTTTTTGTTAAAAACTTCTGAAAATATATGTAAAAAGTGTCACGTGCGTAATGTCACGTGCGTAATTTACAATTTATTTTTTTCTTCGCCAACCCATGCATAGTTGCTTTTGAACAAAACATGATTATAAAGGCCTATTACTAACCTTTATAAAAACATTTTTTCCGAAATAAAAACCTCCTACAATTCACTTACTTTCGCACTTTTTCTTACGGTCCTAAAAGGCACTTCTATTTTTGTCACGTGAGTAAGTCAACTTTGATTGCATGGCATTTGGGTACCCAGTGCTCAATTTACCATTATATATACTTTTTAGAAAGAACTCATCACAAACAATGTAACGATTCTAGAATTCATTCTAAAATTCCAATCCACTTCTATTTTTTTAATATTCAAACACAATAAAACGCGTACAAATGTCGCGTGCATAACCAGAGAAACACCCATATACATACGTACAAACTTCTGTTCTTTTCAAACCATGGTGAATGGTATATAAGATTCGACATTTTCATTGTTTTTAATATAAAAATATGAAAAAACTCAATAATGTCACAAGACGATGAGGCAATTTAATAGTTAAATGAAATCCTTATATTATGTTTAATTCGACCTTTCAAATGTATTATAAAACAACTTATTTCTTCGAGCTCGAGGTCCTGGTTTTATTGTTTATTATTCTAATTTTACAATATTTAATTTGCCAATATTTCGTTTGTCATTGAAAAACATCTTCTGTGCTATAATAAAAATCAGAAAAAGTTAATTCTTATTACGTTGTGTCAACATCGTATAATTATGAACTGTTCATACAATAAAACCAGGACCTCGAGCTCAAGAGAAAAAAGTTCCTTTTTTAGTAAAATGAAAACTTGTAAATCAAATATTTTCCCCAAAAAAAAAAAAATAAACAAAAACTGTAATCCAATAAGACGAATATCCAACATTACAAAAGGCCTGATATTATATAATTCGTCGTGGTGCAAACCCTGGCTGGCAGGCGCTTTTTCTTCGGTCCCTAGTTTAGTTTATTGACCCAGTGGCAGTGGGTATGGTGGTGTAATTATAACTATTGTTCATTTACCTCTTTTCAGCTTGCTTATGTTTTTTAAAAATAGATTTTGTTTTTGTTGTTTAGTAGTTTCTCTACTACTCTACTATTGTAAGGGCAAAAAGTTGTAACAATAAAAACAAATAAATTAAATAAAGTTGACAAAACTCAAAAGCAAAACAATTTCAATAGAGGGAACGGTTAAGTGTCGCTAAATTTACAACGCGTTGCTTTTGTTACAATACACGTTTCTAGTCAAACAAATGCAGAAGCTTCTTGACTTTAACGTTTTCATACAGCGTAATATTATTTTTTCCATTGCTGTTGTAAGACTTCAAAATTCTTGCCCTTAATCCTATAATAAGGACAAATTATGGGTCACTATAAACGATTTATCAACGTTCGTCAGTCTGGAAAATTATTTTAGTATTTTGAACCAAAGCGGCTTATATTTTCTAATCTTTGGCAAACCTAAAAGGGTCTGTAATAAATAAACATGTTTATGATTTTGCATAAAAAACATTGTTAAATAAGATTTATTATTTGTTTATAAAAAATACCTCAATACTTCTTTAGTAACAAATTCTTTATACAATAAATTAAAGACAACTCTTTAATTTTTAGGAAAATCCAGTTTTCGTTGACGCTTTAAGCATTAACTACAAAAACAACTGTGTATAGTGCAAATTTGATTGATTTGAGTGTTAGGTTCCACAAACAAGCAAAATAACAATACATACAAACAATATCAATGAAACGAACTCCATGATCGCAACTATTAATATCCAACAAAGATCACGTTCGTTGTTTAAGTCTTTCATTTGATCAGCGTGAGTACAAGACGGTGTAAGAGAGAGTGTGAGAGAGTAAAAGATATTTGTGCTCAGGGTTGCCAGATGATTTAGATAGGAAATTGACATTTTTTCGAAAAACAGCTGGCATTATCGGCACTTTAGTTTAAAAAAATCGACAAAAAATCGGAAAATTAGAAATACATATTTTAAATACAATAAATCATACCTTTATTAACAAAAAAGAACAAATTAAGCATTAACTAATGGTTGTAACATATAAAAACCACATAAAAATAAATAAAGCTTTTTTCAAATAAAATTTAGTTTATTAAAAAATATATGTATATTAGATCGGGTCGACCTCCATACAAAAAAAAAATTCTGCCAGTCACCCCCTAGAATGAAAGATATGCTAATAAGTTTCTAAAACAGGAAACATTATTTTTGCCACGCCCTAAAATACAGCACTTTTGGTTTTTTATATGTAGCGCTGCCTTTAAAAGTCCGATCTTATCATGTCGCATATCGTTGTTCATGGTATGATAGTGGCTTCATTTTTGCTCTTGGTAACTTTTCAATCCGACCTCAAATTCTGGGCACCACTTATGCCATTTCGGATTCTTCCCCCAAATGTAAAATTTTTTAAACGTGCCAAAAAATTCCTTGTAAAACTAACTGCCTGTTTGTAGAACGCGAGCGCAAAAGTGACTCGTTTAACTAACATTTAAAACAACAACACATTTTGAATTTTTGTTTTAAATGTTAATTAAACGAGTCACTTTTGCACTCGCGTTCTACAAACAGGCAGTAGGAATATCTGGCTTTTATTATAATCACTTTAATGCCACGCCTCAAAATTGAGCCCATTTTTTCTTTTTCACATACATATTACATTAAACCAGGTAGAACCCAACACAAAAACCAAAAAAATTCACCAGCAACTTCATAGAATAAAAGTAATATTTACTAAGTTTCAAGAGCTACCACGCCCTAAAATGTAGCCATTTCTGCTTTACACACATATATAGCATCGCTAATTGAAGTCCAATCTCATCATATCGTATATTATTGTTAATAGCTGGAATATGGCTTCATTTTTGTATTTAGATATAATAAGATCGGACTTTAAACGGCAACGGTACATATAAAAACCAAAAGTGCTGTATTTTGGGCCGTGGAAAAATAAATTTTTTCCTGTTTTACAGCCTTCATTTACATATCTTTCATTCTAGGGGGTGACTGGCACAACTTTTTTTTAACCCACCCTAATGCATATGTATATATGGGCATTTCCATTTTGACGTGTCGTGATATTTGTACCACAAAATGTAAAAAAATTAAATGAAGAAGTCAAATTTGTAAAAAGGGTTTTTATATATACAAAGTAATGAAGTAGCACTATTCAGGAAAAAAATTACAGTAATCGACGCTAAGGATTTGCAGATATAAGCAAAAATCTGCGCTGGCGTGACGTCAAAAAAACCGGAAATGGATTTTGACTTGCACTACAACAAAACTGAATAAGACTGCGAATTGAGCAAGATGTTTTGTATAAGACCTTTTTTAGTTAACTTTGGAATAATAATTTATTTTTCAAGCTATAAAATTAATAAATCTTTGCTCGTTTTAAGGTTAATATGGGAATTTTCAGCGAAAATACTACTTTTTTTAATGTAACGCCAGATTGCAAATAAGGTTGTATTTTCGGACCATGTTGTTCAATCGTTATCCCTTTTGTTGCTATTTGTAAGGCCAGTTGCGCTTTACACCAAAATATAAAAAAGTAAACTATACATATACAATTTTTTGAGGAACAATTTAAACTACTTCTGGCGTTTCGTTACAAAAAGTAGACTTTTCGCTGGAAATGCCCATATATATATTTTGTACTTTAGGGTATTTTTTTTTTTTAATTAAAAAAGGTTCTTATTATAGATACATATACATACATATGATATAAAACTGTCATTAAGTCTTTTTTAATATCAGCATCAAAAAAGTTTGAATTATTCAATTTGAAGAAGTCTTTAGAAAAAACCCCGTTGGATTTATTCTTTTATTTTGGTTTATTTCTTTTCATTTGAATAGTTTTCATTAGACACACATTTCAAATACTGCATTTACTATGTAATAAATCTCACTCTTTTTTCTTTAAGTAGAAGCGCTAAATTTATAGCTGCTGTCTCTGTTTAATGTAACAATTATTCCAGTGTTGCTCAAAATTAATAAATTAGTCTAAAACAAAAAAGAGTTACCTTGTTTAAGTGTTTATTGAATAAACGGTATTTGTTGGGCAAAAATCGGCACTTGGGTAAAAAATCGGCTAAATGCCCATAAATCGGCAAATATGGCAGGCCTGTTTGTGCTTGTGTCTGAATCTTTTGTTTATTTTCAATACTGTAAGCAAGTTTAGTTTAAATTTAATCGTGAAAACGGAATGTGGTGCGCAGTTAAACGGAAATTCTTTACATTCGAATAAGAAATACCGCAAATTTTAATGAAAAGTGTGAAAGTTAATTATACACGCTCGCCGCACAACAAATAAACTAAAGTATAATGAGATCATTTACTTAATTTAAATTATAAAAAGATAGTGAATAGTAAGTTTTCTGTGATAAAAACATTTTATTGAAATCAAGAAGTTAAAATAATTTAAAAACAAAGAATAGAAATAATGTACAAGCAAAATGCTGTTCGCTAGGAATGTTAACCGGATCTTATTATGTTTTTTCTTCTAAAATTTAAAAAAAAAAGAAAAATTCTAAGGCAAAACAAAATGTATTTATTATCGATAGTCAACTAAAAAACTTAAGTAAATAAACGAAATTTAAAGTGATTTTAGCTTGGCTTTGGTCTTGGGTGAGCCATGCGTTGGAAACCTGTTAAAATTGTGAAATGTAAAAAAGAGAAATCGTCTCTCTGTTTATGGTGCAAGTGTAAATGTTGTGAAAAATTAATAAAAAAAAACCGAAATACTAGATTCGTAAAAAACACTTTTTTATTTGAATATCTTATTAAAATCATTAATTTTTTTAACCTCAAACCCCATTGATATTTTGAGAGACTTTTTTGTCTCGGTGTTAATTATATATAATAATCTAAAATTGGCTTTCGTGTTTTTCTTTTACAGTGAATAAAATGTATTGAATAAATGTAGACATCGTTCAGCTCTAGTGATCACACAACAACTATCCAACGCTCTTTAAAAAATTTTTAAAGAACAAATTTTTTGTTAATTTCATAATAATTTCTGTTTGTTTTTATATGTGAAAGTTATTTACAGTTCTCCGTTTTTTTTTTGTTTATAGAAGAAAAAAAGTCATTTCCTAAAATATGAACAAATAAAAATTTTTCAAATATAATATGCACATTGCTTCAAGTAAAATGTGAAACTGTTAATAATGACAATTAAATATTTTTCAATAATGATAATGATTTTAATAACATTGCTAATAATTATTAAGTTTTAATTGCCATATACACATATAAAATTTGCTTTTAATTGCGTTTTTTATTCATTTTGTATAATTTATGCCGTTGATGTGTTTCAATTTGCACTTAAGCAAATATAAAGTTCAGACCGAGATTTAGTTTTGTGGTCAAATTAATAACGAAACAGCAAATTTGAATTACGATTTTACAACAATTGATTTTTCCATATTTTGTTTTTATGCACTCGCAAATTATTTATGATACAAAAAGATAAAAAAAAATTCAATACTTAAAACAATAAACATTACAGGCGTTCAAAATTGTTAATGAATTAAGAGAACAATAAACAAAATACATACATACCAATTGTTTGTTTATGTTCTTATTTATGTATTTTTGAGTGTTTCTGTATTTGCATATTAATATAAATTTAAATATAATTAAAAAATAACACTCAAACATACTTTTATATGAGTGCATTCAAACATTAATATATGTATATGTATGGATACAGGCAAAGATCGGTAAAACGAATCTCGCTTGAACGAAACCCCGATGTATCGAACAGTAAAATGTTGTAACATTGCCCATCTTGTACTCCCCTAGAGGATAGCGAACTGACACCAAAGTAGTCCCGTGATAGGTCTTTGGTGGTAGAGACCGGTTCTAGTTCTAACACTTTATATGAATAAGACCTATCACTTTTACTTGGGGTTATCATTTTAGGAGGTCAATTGACACAATTTGGGCAGTCACAGATTTATTCCCAATGAACGTGCTTAAAGCCGTTTTACACTATCCCACAAAGTCTTTAGTAATTTACGAAAATGCAACTCTGTCATGATAAGTTGTTATTGTTTTTTGAAAATGTTCAAAGAATAATTAGATCAGGGAAGCATTTTTGAAAAATACGTAAGACTTTGTGGGATAGTGTGTAAAGGCCTTTAGTGTCAGTTACAAAAATGTAGTATTATTTCAATAAAATGTAGTACTATTTCAAAAAAACAAGTCCTAGAATTAAATTCAAGAACCAAATTTTAGAAAGTTCCAAAAAATGTGTCACAGCACCGGTGAAGACTGTACTGTAATTTATTACTTTTTCTACCATTTTGTTCTTCATAAACCAGTTAACATATAACAAAAGGCAGGGAAGATATAGAAAATAAAAGGCACTAAAGAAGGTGAACGCAAGAAAATTTCATTGCAGTATCGTTTATTAGAGAACTTATTTTAGAAAAACAAACTATGCGAGCGTTTTATTACGCATTTTAAGCCGTGCTAGTGTCAAGGTCAAAAAAAGGGAATAGAAATAAAATAAAGCATGCGTGAAATTTCAGTGAAACACGTCATACCCAAATCAACTATGGCTTGAAAAATTGTCGATTTCTTAATAAATGTTAATATGAATAAGTAAAAGACTTATTTTCGGCTCTGCCGAAACTTTTATACCCTCCACCGAGAGAAAGAATATTTCAGAGTTGTACTTTTGATCTTTAAATTATAAATCAATATTAATTAAAACCGACATTACAGTATTAACATTCCTTACGAAATTTCGCAGAGTATAAAACTATGACAGGCTAGCTTTTACTACAATAGCATTATTCGTTGGGTTTAAGTGAGTTTTATATGGGACCTACCGTAAGCTAACAATCTAAATTTTACTACAATAGCGTAAAGTATTTTCCGCGAGTGTGCTTTATTCTGGGTCTATGGTAAATTATGGGACGATCTTCACACAATTTAGTACTATGGTATCTAGTCGCATAGCTAAAACAAAATTGTGCAAAATTAAATGGGATTCGGTGTATTCTGCCTCCAATTTATATTAGTGTTCATATCAAAGAAATGAATTTTAGGGAGATTGTTTAATATTTGGGTTCATATCTCTTTTCTTACTGAGCCGATTGTGCTTGATTTCAATCCCGAACTGCTTAAGAATTAGAAACAATTTGATACAAAACTTGTTCTTTTCTGCCAAGGTTTTCGAAAGTGAGCGTGTTTTCAACAGACGGACAGATATGCGGACATGGCTTAATCGACTTAGAATTACCCAAGTACCTGAATTACTTTTTGGGGTATAAGATGAATATTGATTAAGTTTCAAACGGAATGACACACTTTGTATACCTTCATTCTCTACTAGTGGTGGGAGAGGCTATAAAAACAACTGTACTGCTGGTTTCTCAGCCAAAGAAACAAAAACGTGTGCCACTGAATGAAATTGAATGAAAACAATACTGAGAAACATAGAATTTATAGTATTGATTTCCATGCAAGTAAAAACTTAGAGAAATAAAAAGAACACTTAAGACAAAAATTTGTGATATAAAAACTTCTTTGTATAACGGATGAACCAAACATTATATTGTTCATTATACCGTGATTTTCCTGTACTGTATACATACATACATATATACAAATACATATATATACCTAAATACATATAGTTTATTTATTTTGTTTGTTTTCGTCATGAATTTATAGAGTGGTACTTCACTTGCATTCGGTTGGGTGAATACGAGTACTGTTGATGATGTATTGGTTGATGTTAGAAAAAATAACTTGTGGTTTTATTAATCGTACTTTCTCTCCTTGGCACTCTCATACACACTCTGTGTGTTAGAGACTTTTCAAATAAATTCCAATATTTATGTTTATAAGGAAATGTAAATATATTTTACACATTACGACTTTGTTGAAAAAAATTTCATTTAATGTCTCCCCATTGAGGATATATTTCTATACCTTCATTTAACTTGTTTGAAATTTCAGTAGCAAAAATTTCAAAAGCAAAAAATTACATACATATGTAATACATTTTGATAATTTTTAACAAAATAGTCCAGTAATTTGTTTAACTTTAATTTATACAAATTTATTGAGAAATAAAAACCACGCATTGGCAAATGACGTCAAGAGGTTTTTTATTTTTTTTTTTTAAATTTTCGTTCGAATTACGATTATTTTTAGCGTTTTCCTACAACGAGGTATGAATGTTTCTGTGCATGATGCATTTTTAATACAATACACAGCCCCCAATACGAATGTTCTCTCAATATTATAATATTGGGGGCGATGTAGAGTGGTTCAATATTATTCGATCTCGAAGAAATTCTATGCTTTGTTAATATTTCGAACGAAAATAGTAACTTGTGTTAATTTAGACTTTAAATTTTAAAGAGAAAAAACATGTTTAAATATGGTCACCTCCAACAACACTATTTTTAAAGAAAATTTAATATGGTTGTGGCTTCTTGATGAAGGACTATTTTGACCATAATATGGTTAGCGGTTACAGTAATATGGTTGAATTAATCATTACATGGTTTAAATTTTAAATAAAAAAAAAGAGTTGTTGGAGGTGACCATATTTAAACATGTTTTTTCTTTGCGTGTATGAAGTAATATTCAGCATCTGCACAAAAGTTCATCTGGGTCGTGGTGCTTTTGGGCCTTCTATGTATATATATGTATATTTCGGAAATATTTAATGGACTCAGCAAGTTTATAGGTACAAGTGTATTCATGGATACCATTAAATGTTCACAAGATACTTATTCATGCACGTAAAGAAAACCTCCAACAAAACTATTTTTAACGAAAAAAAATTTCAACATGTTATTGTTTCTTTAACCATATTATTGTAACTGGTAGCAATATTGTCGTAAAATGACTGCGGTTTCAAGAAATCGCAACCATATAATGGTTGCCTCCAATAATATTTTTACGACTTGACTTTCTTGCTAAGTTAAGCATTCGAACCACTGTGCAATAGCGGACTTCACATTTTTAAAGTTTTCTTTAAGAAGTCCGAGCTTATTAGTGAGATGGTCGGAAAGAATAGCATGGTTAACATAATTACATGTACTTGGAAATTTTCTTATGTTTTATAATTCGTAAATATCAACCTAAATTTGCTTGTGATTCTTACACGATATCTCTTATTATCGTGTTATGTGTAAGTAAACTTGTAAAAAATTAAATTTTATTAAAAAAGACATGAATAAAAGATTTAAAGAGAATTTAAAAAAAATTTCAAAAAGTAAATTTTCATAATGTCGACCCAGACTAACAACCAAAATGCTTATAAATTAATTTTGTTTGATATAAAAATAAACTAACTCCACTTATTACTTAACCTAGTAAATATACAAATATTTTCCCCGGAATAGGGGTTTTCATAACAATCAGAAAAAGAAAACAAAACTTTTTTAATATTATTATTATATTATAAGTTGAGATTATGGGTTGCCAGGAATAGGGGAAAATCCCTACATGTTGGTATTTTTGATACTAAAAAAGAAGCGTAGGGAAAATCGGATAGATTTTTTATAATCTCCAAAATGTAGGGATTTTTCGTCATATCGCATTATTTATGAAATAAATGAAGAAAAAAAAGAACGGGATCCTTAGTATGTTTTGTGTTCATACTCAATTGATTGTTTGTTTTTTACAAGCTGAAGTATGTATGTGCACTAGAGTGGACCTTCAATGAAGGGAGAATTAAAAAAGTTATCTGTTTCAAAATCGTAGATCAGTAAAAAGAATTGGGTAAAAATGCCGTGCCGCACGTGCATTAAAATCTGTGAGAAAAAAAATCGGGCTAAATGGAGAGAAAAACGCCCATAACTACTGAGGAGTCACCCCTAGAGATGCAAAATGTATAAGCAGCCCCCATTATTTTTGCATTCCCAACATTCCTCTATCTCTAACCCTTGATATGGTCCCCAAACGAAAAATTAAATTTTCTCCAAAACCGACTCTAGAGCAGACGGACGGACAGGCAGACGGACATGAAGTCCAAGATAAACAAATTGGAACCAATTGAATGTAATCCAATCCACTGAAAGCAAAATTTTAAATTGGTTCACAGATGGTGGACTTATGAGAGAACCACCTTAACAAAATGTTTCTAAAACGATAAAAAATAAAACTTATGCAGAGAAAGAAAGACAAGTTTAACTTTCCGACGGTATGTAACATACACAACTATTATTTTATACCTTTCGATACTGTGATGCGCACGTAATTCTAATATGATTTTTGTTGTCAAAATATTAGGTGCCCCAGAGACAAGATTTAAACCAGGTGGAAATATTTTATGGCCATTCTCCGAAATACCAGTTTATTTATTATTTTCGGCTGTAGGAAATATCGCCCAAAGAAAAATGGCCCAAAAAAAAATGAAAAATCGCCCAAACGAAGAATCGCCCAACCAAACATGAAAAATGACCCAAAAAGGTAAATACGAAATTTTGCCCAAAAAAAACGAAAAAGGGCCCAAAAAGAAAATGAAAAATGACCCAAAAAAGCAGAAAAGAATTTTTTCCCAAAAAAAAAAAAAAAAAAAATTGAAAATTACTCAATTTGCAAAAAAGTGTTAATTATTCATATAAATTTAGTTATATACAAATATAAGTTTGAATATATGTTTATTAGAATCGTAATATGATTATTCGTCTGCGACGCTTTTCTCACAACAACAACAGGAATGAAATTACATCACATATGGTTCTAATAAACATTTATTATTTTCATTATTTATAGTAAAATAAGCTGGCATGTCATAACGTCCAGTGTCATAGTGTCCATGGACGTTATGACATTTTTAAAAGTGTCACAACGTCCATCAGCGGACGCTATGACACTTTGCAAAGTGTCATAATGTCCACAACTTAACTTATAAGGATACCGGCTTCGCCAACTAAAGCTTCTCTGCACAGCCGGCCTTCGGCCGGGTGCAAGGATTTTCTCCTCTATGGTATAACAAATACCGGCTTCGCTAACTAAAGCTTCTCTGCACAGCCGGCCTGTGGCCGGGCGCAACGACTTTCTCCTCTATGGTATAACATACACCGGCTTCGCTAAGTAAAGCTTCTAAAATCTGCCTTGTTTCCGAACGAAGGCCGACTACGCAGAGAAGCTTAAGCTAGCGAAGCCGGTTTTTTTTATACCATAGAGTAGAAAATCAGAATTTTAAAAATGAAAAATGGCCCAAAAAAATGGGCTATTTTTCATATAACAATTTTTGGGCGATTTTTCATAATGAAAAATCACCCAATTTCAAAAACGAAAAATCACCCAACAATAACGAAAAATAGCCCAAAAATTTTTCATATGAAATCAGGCCCATTTTTACATGGGCCATTTTTCTTTGGGCGATATTTCCTACAGCCATTATTTTCTGGCACTTGCCTTTAAAATGTGGGTGGAGAGCTAGAAGTGAAATAGAAGTGAAAATTTACAGGTGGCTTATTTTTATTATTATTAGTAAAAATTGGTGAAAAAAGGTACTTCATTATTTTTAATATGTAACATGTAAAAACTGACACTTTTGAAAGTGTCATAATGTCCATTTGCAAAGTGTCACAGTGTTCGTGGACGTAATGACACTTTTTGGAGTAGACCAGAGTACTCTTTTGTAAGTGTTTGAGTTGCACTGAATCCGAATCTGCACAAAAAAAATCAAAATTATAAAACAGATCACAAAAAACATACATATTTAAAACAAATTACATAACAGGTTTTATAACTAAAGATTAATTCGCTTCGAATATGGCAAAGAAACAGGATTTTTTTAACTTAAAGCTAAGAAATTTCGATGTGATAAAGAAATTCTGAGTACAGATTCGGATAAATCGCAGATACAGATTTCGTGAAGATAAGTCTATAATTTACCATAGACCTTATACAAAGCCAACTCTGTGAAATCGTTTAAATAGGACTAAGACCGCAACATATAAGGGAATTGCGGCAAAATTCGGTCTGTCGCAGTTTCATTTAACATTATAACACCAAATTTTTTTAAGATCGGACCATAACTTACAATAGAAGGTCCCATATAACCCAATCTCAGAAAACACTGTAGTACGTCTTAAAACGTAACGAAACGTTTACGTAACGATTTGTACCAATCGGTCCCTTTTAACTTTCCGTGTCACATTTACTCCGGATCTATTCATACTCATCGTGGAGGGTATCGAAGATTTGCCGCTTTGACTTGTTTGTCTAAACATTTCTGGAACTTAAAAAACTTGTTTCCCTCAAGCACTCGGAGTTATGGTTCCCTCCGATCATGTGTTCAATCTCTCATTCGTAGTCCACAGCCTAATTATGATCTAAATTACATAATTCGTCATACAAAATTGTGAGAGCGGATTATCTCATTTGTACGTAATTCAATTTTTATTGCCTTGTGGATTACTATAAAATCAATGTGATCTCTAATTTTTATCGGTTTTTTCCATCAACAGCTGTCACAGCACTAAAAAACAAAGTAAAGGAAGTAATTTTATATTATAAAATTTAATGGAATACAAAAAAGAAAATAAATATTTTTTATGTATGTATTCTTTGAAATAATATTTTCTACCGCAAACTAGGGATGGACAAGTTGAAAAAATATATCGATATATATCGAATCGATATTTTTTTAGAGTATCGATATTTATTATTTCAAAAATATCGATATATCGATATATCGAACGTATTTTGCTGAAACTATTACCAAATTAAAAAATTCGGTATACCTCTGTACAAACATATGTATGAACAAATTAATTATATGTAATTACATTGTTACTTTTTACTGTTTCATTTTATTTAAAAAAATTAATAAAAACAAAAAAATTTAATCAAACAAAAAATTCAATCATAACAAAAGGGAAGAATACAAAAAACCATAAGAAAAAAAATAAATTACGAAAAATTTAAATGAAAGTAAATAAGTCATGGAAGTACCAACTTTCCTTAAAATTTGAATTGCACCCCAAAAGTATCAACTGGTTTTAGTCAAAACAGTAATCATCAGATATGGACATCAGAAGCACTCTCTGTTTAATGTGCACTCCAGACAATCTGCTTCTTGTATCCGGCACTCTTCTTATAAATGCCAATTATTTTAGATCTTCATATTTGTTTAAAAAAAACATATGATGTGAGCAATGATTCCAATTTTAAAAAAACGGCTAAAATTTTGAGTTCTTAATGAAGACTGACTTTAAAAAATATCGAATTCGATAGTCGTATTTCAATATCGATACATCGATATATCGGTATTTAATTTTTGATACAGCATTTTTGTTATTATAAAGATAATTTTTTGTAAATTTTATCATAATGTAAGAAGAGGAATTTATAGCAGTGAAAATGATTTTTGAGAGTTTTAAATTTATGGTCAAAAATTGGCCAAATTGTTATTGTTTCCATAAAACATGTTGACGCTGAATTTATGTTCGCCATTTTCAATTATGTATCTGAGTAATTGCGGTCTGTATCATTTTGCTAACAACTTTTTTTTTGCCCAGTCATCTAGTTTAGAAACTTCTTTACATTTATAGTTAAAGGGCTAATTTACCCGGTTTAAAACCCTTCTGTGTTTCTTATGCAACAATTACGTTTATACAGATGATTTTGCACTGTTCACTTGTTTAGGTGGCGATGTCTATATTCAATTCAATGCATTTCGTTCTCTATCATTTTTATGTTTATTTACTTTTCGTTTTATTTGGACTCTACGGTACATAGAAAATATTAAAGTTTTTCACTTCTATTGCTGTGCTTTTTTACGAAGCTGTACATACGAGTTTCAGTCGTAACATACGCAATGTTTAACCATCACTGGGTGCCCAAAAGTGCACTGCAAGAGGAAGGAGTTCAACGAAGATGTGGTGGAGGTGTTAAAATGCAGTCACTAAAATTCCGCTTATTTATGACAGTTATTGTGGTTGGAATAACAGTTGTTTTTGTTAAACCAGGTAAGTGTCAAAATGTTTTGGTCAAAATGCTTTGTTTGTAAATGACTCTCACTCTCAATCTCTGTTGGATAGTCTGTGTGTGTACAAGTGGGGCTTCCTAAAAAAAATGGCATCCAGCAAAAAAAAAATTTTAAAAATTGACTTCTTTTGATACTAAATGTTACATAATAATTAATAACTGCAGTATTTGGTGTTGAACCACTATAACAGACTTGATGTTTTTTTTAGATTTAGCGCTAAAATTTTGATATAAAAAGGCTTTTATTTACTAATTTTGAATGTAGAGAAATATATTTATATCCCCTGGACTGATCGAGTTAAAAATGATGAGGTGTTGAGGGTCATGAATGTGGATCGACAACTGATTAAAACGGTAAAAACCTAAAAAGAGCCATATCTGGGAAATATCGTGAGAAATGAGAAATACAAATTTCTAAAAAGTATAATCAAAGGAACAATTAAAGGAAGACGTGCCAGAGGAAGAAAAGAACTTTCTTGGCTGAAAAATATTCAAAACTGGACCGGACGCCACGATGAAAGACGCTTAATTGATGCCGGTTGAAACAGAGACCTTCTTCTCGTATAAAAATCTTATCAATATATATGGAACATATTTCTGCTTTTTTACATATGTACATACATACTATGTATTACATATTTACATATATACGTTGTAAAACTTATTGTATGATCGCATATATCCGAATAACGAATGAGCAAATAAGAAAGGTGTTTTTTTTTGTAAAAACAAAAAAAACCATGAATTCTGTCAGACTTCTGACCAAAATATATATGAAGTCGTTGACACGAAAGGCATGGAAAATTCTTAGGTTCTCATTTTAAGCTGAAATAATTAATTTAAATTTATATTTTTGCAAAATAAAAATAAATAATAAAAACCTTTTTTAAAATTATTTTCAAAACAAAATATGTAAAGGCAGAATTAGTCTTTACTTTCTGTTCTGTTACGAATCAGCTGATTTGTTTTTGTTATTAAAAAACCTGTGGAATTGATTAGTTTTTCTGTTCTGTTACGGTCCAATCTGTAATATTAAAAACTTGTTAAGTAATTGTTAGTGACAGCAACAGAAACAGAAAGTAAAGACTAACTGAGCCTTAAGTCTTAAAAGTTTTTTTGGGAATACAAAACTTATTATTAATAAGATTTCTCTATAACGTGCTAAATTGCAAATTTTTACTTTTGATAAATACACTGACATTTATTGTTGAGGGAAAACTAGTTTCTATGTCACTGGTTTCTTAGGACTGATCAACAGGAAAGCTTTTTTAAAAGAATTTAAAAAAGCTTAAGATATTATACAAATAGAAATGTAAAACGAATGAGAATTGCAAACACTCACAAAGTCTTACTTGCTTACTTTTTAAATTTTGTTTAGTTTCTGTTAATTGTTTTTAAATAACATACGATGGAGATCAAATATTCAGTTAAAAAAAACTAAAATTAAGCACACAAGTCCATAAGATCGTACACTTAAGCCTCATCGATTTCATTACTAGTGTTTGGATAACAAAAAATGACAAACTGTTAAAAATAATTGCTAAAATAATATAAATGGTAAGAATAGCCAAGTGAATCGCCAGTTATATCACGAATCGCCAAAAATTCGACAGTCGAAATAAGAAAATCCCACCGCCAAACACGTTGCAAAATCGCCACGTTTGGCGAGAAATCGCCATTTCTGACAGCCCTGGTTGAAAAAAAATTAAATTTAAAAATGAAATTGCTTCATTTTATTGTCTTGTCTTGAAGAAATGTCAGACTATTTTGCTAGCCGAAAAGTTCCAAATAATAGGACTAGTCCAAACACGCGTGTAAAATGTAGCCTACAAGAGACAAGCACTACTCCAAAAGTAACCCAAACGTATGGAAAAACATGGTCTATTTAACATTACGATGTCCTAGGGCACGACCGTATAACCCAACTTTGGATTACAAAGGACTAGTCTTAAAATTACTCCTTTGTATACACAAGAGGATTAGTTCTAACTTCGTTTAAAAACGAAAACATGTCGTTAAAAAACGAAGACGGCGTATCACTATAAACACTTTTTAACAGTGACTTGGTCCGTGCTTGCATTATATCGGGCCAGTCCATGGCAGTGTTGCCAATTTCGCCATTTAGTGGCTAGATTTAGCCATTTTTAAACCTGTTTAGCCATTAAAAAATGAGTTTAGCCATTAGCCATTTTTCAACTTGTTTAGCCATACAATTTTTTTTGACTTTTTTTCAAAGAATAATTTTTATTTCATTATAAACATTTATAAAAGTAAAATAAACATTTTTAACAATTAAAACGCCTTTAATTTAAATCACAACTTTCACAAATGTTGAAAATCGCTATAAGCAATGATGATGAAACATCTTTCAAAATAAAGAAACTGAATTCTTATATTAAATTTATAAAATGGATCAACACAAACATCGGTGTTTCTTACTGACTGCAAGTATTTTAATAAAGAGATGCACAGTTGCATGTGTATATTCGCCTACACAAGACGTGTTTACCTACTACGCTTTCTGTGCTTAATTCTTTACCGATAAACAATATTAAATAAAAAAAAAACAAAAAAATTAAAAATTAAAAATCTTACTTTCCCCCCCTTTTTTATCATCAAATCTCGTATAGAATAACAAAAATTATATAAATTTACAATTAATTTTTAAACATGAATCAACCACCGGATCGTGGTTAACCACCTATCACTTTTGATAGGAGCAAATCAATGGCAATTATAACCCCCGGTCCAAAATACTTGATTATGTCCAGAGTGAATAATGACAAAACTGAAAATTCCGAAATTTCTGAAGTGCCAAAAAAAACTCTTTCTGAGGTATCACCATTCTTAATTAAAAAAGTAATAGACGGTACCTGCGGTGGAGAGGTGGAATCGTGTAAAAAACTACTAAATGGAACAATTCTTATAAAAACAAAAAACTTTTCTCAGGCCAGAAATCTTATTCAACTAACATCACTGTCCCCAGAAATTAAAGTCGAGTTAAACGAACATCAGACACTCAATTATGCAAAAGGAGTTGTGTATTCAAATGACCTTCGTGGTATATCAGAAGAAGAAATTCTTTCGGAACTTAAATCACAAAATGTATGTAAAGTCAACAAAATATTAAAAAAAGTAGACAACAATTTAAAAGAAAAGTTCAAATATCACTACAACACTTAGACCAAAATTTAAAACTGAAAAGGCAAATTGGACCACGTATAACAACCAATGTCTCCTTTTTGAAAGCAAACGGCCTATAAGTGTAAATTTAAACAAAGAAACCGCTAACATATGCAAAATTATTCACCAGTCAGCCAATGTGTCCATTCCCCAAAGTCAACCAGTCATCCAACAAAAGGTACCGTGGTGGAACCCAGATCTTAATAGCCTAAAAAAAGAAAAAAGTAAATTGTGGTCGCCTTATAAACATAATATGACAACACTTAATCTTATCAACTACAAAAAACGAATGCTTTATTAAAACGAAAAATTAAAATTGCAAAAAGAGAATCACTTTATAAGTTTACCTCTACCATAAACCCCTCCTCTAAGACAGAAAATATTTGGAAAAATATCAGGTCATCTACAAAGCAACCCAAAATATACACGCTATCACAAAAACATCAAATCAAGATGAACTCATAACAGACAAGTTAAAAATAGCAACAGAATTGGGTAACTTTTGGTCAGAAAACTCTTGTGACTCAAAATATCCAACAGAATTTCGTACTAGAAAGTTCAACACATTGTTAAATATGCAAATCAGCACCCCAAGCCCCGGAGCCGCAAAAATAGAAACGAGCATCAATATGCTAGAATTAAATTCAGTTTTAAACAAATTATCCGGTAAAACGCCCGGGTTAGATCGGATCTCTTACCCCATGATCAAACACCTACCAAGAACTATGAAGCAACGTTTACTTACGCTTTATAATAACATATTAGATTCATATATACCACAGCAATTTAAGGTAAGCGTCAACGTCCCGATACACAAAAAAGGATCCGATAGAACCTCTCTGAGCTCCTATCGGCCCATATCATTAAACCCATGCCTGTCAAAAGTACTGGATAAAATTGTTGCAAATCGACTTTGGTGGTTTCTTACTACGTATAAGCTGTTAGATAGCCGACAATTTGGGTTTAAAAAGGGAAAATCTACGACTGACAGTCTTCTTTACATGGATCATCAAATTGTGGAATCCCTTTCGTTAAAAAAACATGTGAGCATAGTCTCACTAGACTTCCAAAGAGCTTTCGACAGGATAGGTCTACATACAATTATAGATCAATTAATTCTTTGGAATGTTGGACCCAAGATTATAACTTATGTAAAAAACTTTATGAGTAATCGGAAATTTATGGTAAAAAACAATTCCATTTATTCAAAACCGTTTCCTCTTCATAATGGTATCCCACAAGGGTCACCACTTTCTGTTGTGCTATTTTTGATAGCATACAACAAACTATGTCATATAATTTCACTACACCGAGAAATTGATTTTACTTCATATGCCGATGATTTTAACCTCATAATAAAATCCAACAAAGAAAAAAACCCAGTTATTAATCTCAACAACCTTTTCAAAGATATAACGGACTGGACATATTACTCGGGAGCCGTTTTATCTCCCAATAAGTGCAAATACATACACATTTGCCGGAAAAGAAGTTGTCGTTGCGTTGTCAAACCATATTCTATTATCCGAAGTCAAAAATCTACGATTACTGGGTTTACATTTCAACAACAGATACCGATTAAATCAACAGCTCAATATAATTAAATGTCTTTCAAGCCCTAAATTTAATTGTAGTACTTCCACTTTAATTCAAATAACAAAGGCTCTCATTTTATCAAAAGTCAACTACGGACTACCAATTTTCGGATATACTTCAGAGTCTCTGCTTAGAAAGGTAAATAAGCAAATAAACGCTGCCTTGAGATCCTCCCTAGGAGCATTCCGAACTACTCGTACAAAAAATCTGTTCACCGAGGCAAATATCTTACCCCTCGAAGTCCAGAGGGATATTCTAACAACGAAATTACATCATGCTCTTTCTGACAAGGATTCGCAATTGGCAAAAATTACGACAAAAATAAAAAAATCAAAAAAAGTACCTAAAATTTTATCTACTATAAGAAGAATTCAACAAAACTGTAAAACTATCGATATATCGATATTCCAACTCCCCGAAAAAAAAATAATTACTCTCCTCCTTGGCACTTACACAATAACAATTTCGCACTATGTTTAATGAAATTCAGAACAACCTATCAAACTAAAATTTCATATATACGGATGGTTCGAAAAACAACAACAACAACGTAGGTTACAGCGTAACAACAGAAAATACAGTTATAAAGTTAGGAGTCCTACCCGACCACAGTTCCATACTTACAGCAGAACTGATCGCCATCAATATTGCAGTATCATATATTGGAATCAAAAGAGGCAAGTATGCCATTTGCACTGACTCGCTCTCATCCTTAAAAGCCATATTAAATATAACTAATAACAACATATATGCATCTAACATCCGAGATTTTCTAATCAAAAGAACAACAGACATAAAATTAATATGGGTTCCTAGTCACATCAACATTCCAGGAAACGAATTTGCCGATACTGCGGCAAAACTGGCTCTTAGATCCCCTGTATTGAAAACAGAAAACCACAACATCAAAGATATACATAAGCACATAACAACATTTTTTAAAAACAAAGATACCACCTATTCACAAACATCCAATTGGTATAAAACAATAAACAACAACTCCGAAAGTACAACTATCATCAGCAGTAACATTACCAGACCTGACTCAATAAAAATAACCTGACTAAGGCTGGGACATACAAAACTCACACACGGCTGCCTTCTAAAAATACCAGTAACATACCCATGCGACTGCAATATCATTTATCCAACAAACCCATCACACATGCTATTAGATTGTGCACTTTACCACAATCAAAGGCAACTAATCTTAAAAAGTCAAGATCCCATCCGACGACTTGCCGACCCATCTGAAGAAAATATATCAACAATCATTAATTACTTAAAATCCACAAATTTATACAATTTAATCTAAATACACTAAATAATATTTCAATATGTTTACAATAAATTTCAAAATTAAGAGCATTATATTATACACATTGAGCTGAAGGCCTAAGCTGCTATTGCTCCTTTTTGTAAATTAGCTTATAATTTTATATTTAAGTTAATTTTTTTAATAATAATAATAACAATAAAGAGATGCAGGCGGCAAAAATTTTTTTTTTTAAATTTTTAGAATTGACTTTAACTTTCACTTCCATGGTCTGATGAGAAATAGGTTACATTTAGCAACCGTTAATTCGCATTTATCAATTAGGTAAATATTTTTACATAACAATAAAATATTTATACCAACACCACAATAGTGGAGAGGGTACTATGCGCTTGTGCTGATTTTTGTAACACCTTAAAATATTGGTCCTAAGTCCACTTTTGCGTATACCGATAGACTCCGAATTACTTTCTGAGTTGAATTAACGATGTTTTTCCGGCTGGCTAGCTGGCTGTCCATGTAAACCTTGTTCGCAAAGTACAGGTCGCAAATTTGCAGATAATTTAATAAAATTTGGTTCACACAATGTGTTGTACGGTATCATATAGTTGGGGCTGATCGACTATACTTTGTTGCTTGATTTTTATTGTAGATCTGGACTCAAAAGGTTGGGTAAATGTTGTCGTGATTATGATTTACCTTCAAATTAGTAACAACTAATAGGCTCTAGGTGAACAATAACGACATTGAATTAATCGATGGTTTAATTTTTTAAATATCTATCAAAATATTTATTCTTATTTAAGAAATTGATATTAACTTACAATTTCATCGTAAGCAACTAAACTTATTTAAAAAAGCTTTTAGCCATTTTTTAGCCCATTTTTAGCCATTTTTGGTCACCAAGTTTTGGCAACACTGGTCCATGGAGTAGTCTATTTAATCAAATTGGATCAGGTGGTCCGATATTATTTGCAGGGAAGATAGTCTAGTCTTCTTCTTTTTTATACATTTAGCAAAAGATATCATAAAAATTAATATATTTTCATTTGACGAAATAACTCATTTTCATTTCAAGAGCAGGTCTAATTTACACATGCATTCAAAAGTAATTTCAATATATTGTATACATTTGGTAGCGGCAGTTTTTGTTATATTCCAAAATATGTTTTTTAACTATATTAGCGACTTTTTCAGTTTTTAGTTATGAAATTATTGGCGCTTATTATCAAAATTTAAGAAGAAAATGCCATTTACTTTTTGGTGTTTAAAGTTTGTATTCAAATTTGTGCACTATGACAACAGATACGTATTTATTTTAATCGGCTCTAAGTTTTTTTATTTTATCTATTTTCTAATATTGTTACCATAAAAATGCTAAGAACACAGTTCAATATTGTAGCTCACAGGGCTAGGAAGGGAAATATCGTTTCCTTTTTTGTTTTAATTTATGTAAAGTTCATGTCGGTCTATTGTTTGTTAAGAGAAATCGTTGAAATAACTTGTAAATAAAATTTAAAAATTTATGTTATCAGTCACTAAAAAAAACGAGTCCGTTGGCAATTGTCGAAGAAATGGAATAACAGCGAATTTGCGACTGTCAGTGTTTTTGCTCTTATATTTATTGCGCAGTAGGTAATTTGACCCAAAATCTTGGTTAATGACGTTCGATTAAGAATATGTATATCAGAACAAATAACTGCAGTCGAAGTTGATATTTGCATATAACGTTCACAGTGGAGCATAAAAAGTGTAATTTTGATATGAATTAAAAAGTTTTTTATATCAGTTATTTAACAAAATAAAGAAAATCGTGCACGATATGGAGAAGAGAGGGAATAGTAGGTTTAAAAAAAACCCAAAATATTTTGGTGAATGTTATTGCTTTTGTTAATAAAACGTGTAATTCTAACGTAACCTTAATTAAATGACTTTTTTAATAAATATAAATTTCGCATAAGCTTTTGATACGGTTGGCCGTGGACTGCTGTGTGTTTTATTGATAAAAGGATTCGGAATTTATTTTTTGTTATTTATGTTTATATTGTTGATTTATATAATTTTTGTTCAGACAGCCTCAGCTTAAAATATCGCCAACTTTCTAAGGTCTGGATTTGAGAAAAACATAAAAAAACTGATGATGGTGTTACAATGTTATTATCAGTGAAATTGATTTAAAAAATTTATCGCTAAGTTGTGCCACCTTACTGAGGGAAAAATTATCGGGGGTTTCAGCCAAAACCAAACCTGATCTTGCGTATTTTCATCGTGCCGAATTTCAAAATAGATTAATACGTTAGTTTTCGAGATATTCAGTTTGTTGTACCCTTTCATAGGGTGGCAACCCTAAAAATTTCAACTATTACAAAAATCAAAAACTTCATCGTGCCTGCCCATGAAAAACTCTTAAATTCCAAATTTCAGCAAATGATATTTTCTAAATTGCACTTAATTAAGTAAAAAATTTTACTTTTTGACCCTAATTGTACTAAAAATATTTTTTACTAGTTTTATTATTAAAATAACAGAAAATGAACAAACAAATGTACATTATAATTCACTTGTACTATACTTTAATAAATACATATGTACGTGTATTGTGTATTTCTAACCTTTGGCAATTAACAAAAAATACATTAAGTTAACACGTAATAAGGAATTTAGACTTTTTTATTCGATATATTTTTTCAATTTGCCCATCCCTACTGTAGTATGATGAAATTTTCACAGAAAGGCGATTTTTCTATTTCTTTTTATCATATTTTGCTACGAAAAAATCCTCTCCATATTCGCCGATGAATGTTGTGTAGAAAATATGCCTTTGAAAATTTTTCTAATACAAATTTTTAAATTGCACTGAATATGTCATTGGAGTACTTTAGTACTTTTGCAATGCATATAGTACTGAAAAATGTAGAATTGTACTAACTTTATCATCTCGATGCAATCATCTAGTGAATATCAGTTTTAAAAAGTTTTGAATTGTACCAAAAAAGCCGACAAATAGTCCAAAATAAGCCATAATTTCCATCTCTGATTATTAAATTCTAAATTGAGTAAAAATTGTACCCAATTTGAACGTGTTTCAAATATTCAGCAAACTTGTAATGCAAAGGGAAAATACTATTTATGTACGAGTTTAAATCGAATTCATAAAATCTTGCTTCCCTTTTTGCAACTTTTGCTAATAAATTAAAAGTTTTGTATGAAAAAGAAAACCAATTATCACAATCTATAAAAAGGGTATGTGTGTATCAACCACATATGCGATGCGACCTTCAAACTTTGATGGCCTATAGTATTGTTTGGTTGTTGCTTATTGCTTTTTTGTTGTTGTACTCGTTGTATTGCTGTTACTTTTGATGTTGTTATTGTTTTATTTTTTACTTAGTAAATTGAACTAAAGAGGTTCAGAAAGTTAAAATCAAACTAAACCAAAAGGTTGACAAAGTATCTTTTAAGTTGATTCAACATGTACATACATACATGTGTACATACACATACCCAAATGAACAGAATCCCTCGTAAATAAATGTGCGTGAAGAATTTTTTGTCATAAATATTAAATGGAACAAAGTTTTATTGTTGTTAATAGTTGAAAATAGTCAGCATTATTATGTAAAAATATTATAAGAATAAAGTTGCCAATGCAAAAAAAATTTGGTGAATGCACGTGCATGGGAGTGTGTACGAAAGTATGTTTTAACTTATTTAATTCAAACAAATAACAATTTAATCCTGCAGGCTGACAAGTAACACACAAAAGGCAATAAATTTTCTCGATGGTGCTGATAATCTTCTTAAGAGTCGGACGTTGTCCCAGTCACATTGGCACCATTTTCTCTTCCATACACACAAACACACACAACTGAGCAAGATTTCCTTGTTGGAATAATGGACAAATCTCTATGAAATGAATGTAGGTGTGTGTTTCTCGGTTGAATAGGTTTATTTTCGCTTTGTTTTTTCTTTAATTTTTCTTTTTCTGTTGCTCGCTCACCTTGAATGTACTCTGGTTGTGCGTGTCTATCATTTACTTCCAGTTTTGTGGAGAGTTTCTGTATGGTAGATGCACCATTTGCACACAGTAAGGTTTGCTCGTATGTGGGAATGTGTGTGGCATATGGTAGTTTTCTTGTCATTTTCTAATCTTGTATATGACAGTAGTTAGAAAATTAAGTTGTCTTGCATTGTTGCTGTTTCAGAATATTTTAGTGATTTTTGTCAAGGGATTTTGTTCAAGTCTATCTCATTTTTGCGTTTACATTTTTATTTTTCTGTTTTCGCATTGTTGCTGTAGATGTTGCTACTCTTATTTGTGTTGTTCTACGATACTTTTTTAGCTTATTGCTATGTATGTGTTATGATTTTTCAGCCAAGACACAAAGCTATTGTGTTGTGGGATCCAATGGCAGAGTCAGGATGAAAAGGGGATTTATGTAATCGTTATGTAGCAGAAAAAGTTACATCTGCATCAGGTTACAATCATACCTTCGTATACTGTACGTGAATGTATGCACATATATACATATTTATGTATATGTATACATATATTTTATGCTCTTTCTTTAATAAACATAACACTGGTATGCAGTATAAACTGCTTTCAAATAAAAATATTTAGAACACAAAGATTTTACAGCGTTAAATTCAAATCCGTTTTCAGTTTTATCTATCAGGCTCAGATTGTTTTCAAAAACTAATTTCGTTCTAATCATTAATCAGAAAGCCAGATATTAGTATGCATTACGAATATTGGCACTCATTTTGAAACAACTCCAAAACTGTTATTTGGGTGACTTAAAGAGTTTCAAATCATATGGTGGTATTCTAAACAGAATCGGTCGATATGATAAAATGTATTAGCATAACTACTACATACATTATTTCGGGCAAAAAATTAGTCACAACAAAAAAAATAGGCCCGATAGAAAAAACTGAAAACGGAATACCTGAGAACTTCAGAAACAAAAATTCAGATCTCTACGTAAACATTTTCCCTATAAACAGGGTGATTCAATATGCACCTTTTTATTATCTGACAGAAGAGTATGATTTTGTAATAAATGTTTAAAATTCAATCGCTTATAACTTTTTATTTTCAAAGTGTAATTTTTATGAAATACACACAGAAAAACATCAAGTTAAAAACGTAGAAAATAAGGTTGGTTTAACATTTTTCGGCGTTGATTTTGCTTCATACGTATTTCATGTTAAATCAACCTGATTTTACAATTACTTGCGAACAACATTTTTTTCTTTTAAAATAACTAAAATTCATGTTAATTTAACATTGCAGCATAGTTAGAGCAAAATTTCATTTATATTGAAATAACAATCCGAATCACGTTGAATGAAAGTTATTTCAATTTGAAACAACGTGAATTTCACGTAGAATCAAATTGGTTCGAGTGTGTTATAACAGTGTGAAGAAGCTTCAGAGACAACATATGCATTTATTTAAGAATAATTCAATACACTTACCCATGTAACACATGCTTCACTTATTTTGTATTCTCCTTTGTCAACAGAAGCATCAGCAGAATCACCCGGTATGGGTTTCGTCATCATTCTACTTTGAAAACTTGATGTACTATTTAACTAAGTAATTTTAATTAAAAGAATACGGGAATTGTCTTCTTATTATAACATATTTTAAGAATGAAAATAAAAAAATTAACATACTTTACTATTTATGCCCGTTAATTTAACAAGATAAACTTTTGATTTTAATATAAAACAGGGTTTTTAATGGATTCAATATTGAATTTTAATATTTTTTTTTATTTATTTTGACAGTGAATAATATTAAATAAACGTCATTAAAGATAATTTTAATATTTTTCATTTAAAATTAATATGAAATAATGATTAATTTAAATAATGGGCATACGTTTGCAGAAATTTACTATAATTCTCAATCAACATTTTTCCATGTTAATTTTACATTGGTATTTTTTTCTGTGTGTAAACGGTTTTCGTTAAAATGGTGTCATAGCTTTCATTTCAATTCGGAAATAGGGTTTTACCACTTTTAAAATCGCTTTTATATACTTTTAAAGAATGTGTTACATAATTTTAAGGTTCTATCCTTAGGCAATTCCTAATATATCCTAAAAAAAAATCATTATTGTTTCATATTATTTTTAGAGAAAAATAACATTGTTCAATATTGAATCCGTAAAATTGTATAGAAACAATAACAACACTATAAAAAGAAAAACATAATTTATTTTTATTAATGTTTAAAATTATTTATAAAAAGAAAAAAATTCCCGTATTCTTTTTGTTAAAATTATTTAGTTAAACAGTATATCAAATTTTCAAAGTAGAATGATGACGAAAGCCATATCGGCCCATTCTGCTGGTGCCTTTTGATTGTGAGTGCTTCTGTAAAAAAAGGGGATGGGGATGTTTTTGGGGATTTAAAAATATCATTCGGGGATTTTTATTGGGGGGATTTTGTAAAGGGTCCTTATTAAGATTACCATTTGTATTAAGTGTGTAAAAAGTACTTAATGAACTTATGTATGTTATTTTTCTTGAGTGGGTGTTTTAAAAAAAATAATTTAAAATGAGAATCTAATACCGTTGACAAAACATACAATTTTTGATTTCCAAGCAAATATGTCTTCCCCAAAAATAACTTAATATGAAAGACAATATAATAAAGTTTGGACAAAAGAATGCTGGGCTATTGGTAAGTTCTTATGATGTATCGAAGTATTTAACAAATGACGGATATATGAATTTTTATTGTTGATCTTAAGGATGGCTAAAACCGATTTAACAAGCTACTTTTCCTAGTTCTTATAAATTGGCTCATTCGTCTTTAAAAACAGCATATTGCCTGGAACTCCTCGTAAGATTTTTTCATCTAAACCAGCTATTCCATCCAAACAGTCACTGGCTCAGCACGTTTACACGAAGGGAAGGTCCACTGAAACTGCGCTTCACTCATTGGTGGGCCACATAGAAAGATCCCTGCACTACAAGGAATTTGCTTTAGTTGCATTCTTGGATATTGAGGTTGCTTTCAACAACGTTAGACCTGAATCGGTTATTAACGCTATTAGACATTTGGAAATCAACACAGCGATCATTCAATTTGTCAGCCGTATCTTGCACTTCAGGCGTATCGAATCCAACTTGGGCGCATCGAACATTTCCAAGGACGCGACTAGGGACACCCCGCAAGGTTGTGTACTGTCACCTTTACTTTGGAATCTAAATATAAATAACCTACTCAGGGCCATGGAAAGGACGTTGCAGTTGTGGCTATGGGTAAAGATCCCAGACTATTGTCTGAACTAATGGAGTCCGAATTGTAAGTCCTAACAAAATGGTGCCAGGTTTGTGGACTGGATGTAAATCCTGCCAAAACAGAACTGGTACTTTTCACAAGGAGATACAAAATTCCCAAATCTGATACCCCGAAGATAAAGGGGGTCTCACTAAAACTGCCTGATAGCGCCAAGTATCAGCAAACTGAACTGTGGGATGAACACCATAAGGCGGCAACTGCACAATACTGCTGCAAAAGGGCCATTGGCCTAAACTGGGGAATTAACCCGAGGAACGTATACTGGCTATACGAATGTGTCATTAAAGCCATTCTATTCTACGGGGCGGCTGTTTGATGGCCGGCGCTCAAGGTGAAGAGTTATCAAACTAGGTTTGAACGTACAATGAGAATGGTGGCGATCGCGGTAACAGGTGCCATTAGAACAATCCCCTCTTAGACATTGTTTACGATTTTAAACTGGTTACCACCAGACATTTTGGCGAAAAGGCTAGCTGCGAACGCGGCGGTAAGACTAAGGGCCACCGGAGCATGGAGGTATTACGATATCGGACATGCTAATATTCTGAACGAAAGTAATTGGCACATGGATGTTGATTATGTCACACCCGAGCCAATCTTTGATCCTGGCGTCACGGTAAGCATTTTGGATAACGTGGTCCACTATGACGACCTACACTGTATGGTGTAGGTTCTGGTATATACTTCGAGCAGCTAAACTGGAGTATACCCATAAGGCTGCCAGACCACTGCAGTGTTATCCAGGCCGAGATAATGGCCATCCACATTATTACCGATAGCAAGGCGGCCATTAGATCACTGGAGAATGTGTTCATCACATCGAGAATGCCGGATGTCTCTGGAGGAGATAGCGAGACCTTCACTGGTGACCCTTAATTGGGTCCCCGGACACGGGGACATACAGGGGAACTGCATGGCGGATTCGTTGGCGTATGCAGGCACCACCTTGAATCGAGACGGTTCAACACATAATGTAGGTGCTTCACTCCCAAGGAGTTAGCAACTTACAGCGCACAAGTTTCATCTTATTGCCAGTAAGAGGTGGCACGATGAAACTACCTGTGGGTAAACCAGGAAAATCTGGCCCATCATAGATAAAAAAGGACACAGCGGGCATTACAGCTGTCCAGACATCATCTAAGGAACCTAACTGCGGTTATAACTGGCCACTGGCCCATTGGGAGGCACGCCTAGAGGCTGGGGCTCCCTTATAATGACTTGAGTAGAAGTTGCGGCGACGAGGAGGAGGAAGAGTCAACGGAACATCTTCTCTGTAATTGCCCGGCATTCGGAGATTTAAACTCGAAATGTTTGGTCGAAGAGCCCTTGGGGACAAAACTTGTCTCTCTTATGTTGATGTTAACAGGATCCACTCCTTTATTGAATCGACCGGATGGCTGCATGGGAATACTAGCAGCCAGATATGTAACATAGGACCCATGGGAGACGGTGTGACATGGTAACACAACGGGAACTAATTAATGGACCCACGTGAGCTGTGCTTGATCACGGCTGCCAATGGAACCTAACCTATTTCAAACTCAAACCAACTCGATTCTTCACGAAATTCAAGTTGTTTCAACTTGAAATAACTTTCATCCACACAATTTTTGTACTTTCAGCCAATGGGCTGTTTCCTCAATTTTTCGTTGATATAAAATTTAAATAAGTTTTATTTAAAAATTAAAAATTTTCGGTACTAAAAGATATTCAGAGCAAATACTCAATTACAAATATGCTGGAAAGTACTTTTTCTAAATACAACAACTTTCAGACTCCAAATAGACAATATATATGGAAAGTACTTTTTCTAAATACAACAACTTTCCGACTCCAAATAGACAAAGTTTTCCTTTCAAAAATTGATAGCATCAATTTATAACTTTCTGTTACAACGTATTTAACAAATGAAAGTGAAAAATAAATAATAAATTTAAATTGCTTATTTTCATGTTTTAAACGCTTAAAATTGTTTTTAGTGCTTTTTTGTTTGTCCTACTCATAACCGTATTTTGTTTTGCGAGTTTCATGATAACACATGGCCCAAATGGGGTACAATCTTAAGAATTCTGGGGTGTAGGGTCGGGCTGGATTGAACATACTTCTTACTTGTTTGGAGTGTGATAATGTAGACGTTAAATGTAATGAACAATAAATTTCAATTGCTATGGATCAAGGGCAAGTAAAAATAATGATATAAAGTAAATGGTTGTGAACGTAATTTTAACAATATGCTTAAGTATAACAAAAATGTACCTAAAATTTAAATTTATTTATAAGAATTTAATAACGCTGTTCGATTGAAAACCTTATTAAACAAATTCTCGCATTTTTTAAACCACATTTAAGTTACTCGCATGTTGATTAAATCGATTGAATTTTATACAAATTAACTGAAAAGCAGACTTCATTTATTGCAATCGAGGTGGTGCAGCGGGGTTCAACTGGGCAATAGAGTTTGTGGATTGAAAGTTGAAATATTTGTGGAATTATTCTGGCCAATGAGTTTATTTGCCAGCAAAATAATAAACATCCAACACATCTGCAATTGTATGCGAATGTAACAAGATTAGGAAAAAATTGTTATTTCAACTTATGTTTGTATTTTAGAGTGTCCACTAGATAATAGTCGTTGTTCGATTTATCGAGACATTTTTCCCCCATTATAATCGAATAATAAGGTAGCCAATTTTGAACGAATAGCTCGAACAATTTCTGTCAATTAATCGTATAAGATAAAGTTCTTAGAAAATTCCACTTTTTTAATATGTATAAAAATATTTTTTTTAAAGATTTCTAATAAAAACAAAATTATATGTTTTGTGAAATTGGAATCAAACTATGAAATTTTAAGATCGATCTTGTCTTAAAAGCTTATAAAAAAATACCTTTTATGTTAATACGTAAATACTTTGCGATCTTATCTTTACCAGAACTTCTCTTAAAATCATAAAAATACGGTGATTTTTAAAAATATTTAACCGAGTATCTTCATCGATTTCAATTTCACTCGATTTTTAGGAATAATAAATTGGTTTAAAATGTTTTTTTTATAACTGGCTAGCACCTCTTTCAAAAAAGACGGGTCTAAAGACACAAAATTATAATAGATAAATAAAAATTATTTTTTTAAAAATATGAGTCAAAAGTAGAGATGGGTTTAGACCTGGGTATTTACCCAAGGCTAGGAATTTACCCATTTATACCCACTTTTATACCCGGGTATTTATTTAATTTCGGGTAAATACTTATTTGAATAACAAATACTCGCTGTTACGTAGAGTAACAGAAATGTGAACATTTTCGAATTTATTTTGAACATATTTTGTTTAAGTTTATTTTGTTTATACATTTCTTGATGCTCCCTGGTACGTTAAAAATTCAAACATTCATAAGGATCTCAATGTTCCATTAGTGAAAACTATGATTACAAAATATGCAGTTAAATATTTAAAAAGGCTTGAATAACACCCAAATCCACTAGCTCGAAATATTTTAAATCATGGCGGCCACACTCGCTTAAGAAGAAGAGACACTGCAGCATTTACCCAACTAGAAGAGCGATAAGCACCTATACATATTATGTGAACAGAACCCGTGATAAAGAACATTTTTGTCTGGCACTGGCAGGACATAAATAAAGTATTAGGATAAGATTTGATTAATTATTGTTAGTTCATATTTAATATATGAAGATTCAATAAATAAACTATGAAAAAAACACGTTTATCTCGAAATGGATTTTTTTTGACTTATGCCGGTCTTGCAGCAGATGAGCGATATGAATTGTTATTTTATTGTTTAAATACATGTTTGATTTTTTGGTTTGTTTTGTGTTTTTTTTTATGTTGTCTATAAAAGTTGTTTTAGGTCTTTAAATAAAACAATCAATTCAAATGGAGATTTATGTTTTTTCCCCATTGGATAAATTTATTTGAATTATGGGTGTATAAAATCCCAGATTTTATACCAACAATTAAACAAATTTAATTGTTTTCATTATTAAATTTTACCAATTGTCATTATTTCATTTATCATTTTGAATTATCAATATTTAAAATTTTATAACTGAATTTCACCACTAGTGGTCGTAACGAGTACCTTTAGTTATTGTGAATTGTAAACCTTGAATTATTTTGGAAATTAAAAGCACTCAATGTTACTTAGATGTTTGGGCACTATTAACCATAATATGGACAACATTTTCAATTTGCTTACACTCAAAAGAAAAATCAATCCATCCTTACTCAAATCAATCCGAAGCAGTATTAAAAGTACGGCGAGTACGGAAATAATCTGAAAATGAAATTATAAGGATAATTTTTTGTTAAATTTTAAAACAACTTTTAAAGAAACAAAATGGGAATTGTTAAAAACGAGACATTTTAAATTGTTGCTTGCGTTTGTATTAATTTTCAAAGCAAACAATTTTCATAAACGTAAGAAGAAGATATTTTGAATTAAGGAGATGCCGTGTGAACAGCGTAATTCGTATTCGTAATTCAAAAAGAGAACAACGTAATTTAAGATGCCATGCGAACATAGCTCTTCCTTTAATTTTACTTTTTAAACATGAAAATAATGTGTTTTCGTCTTGTTGTATGGTTTCTGTTGTTTCCACACACAACAAGCAAATCGCTATTTAGTTACTTGTATGGTGTTGTTCTAGTGTCTGCAACAAACTTTGATAAGTTAATGACATTAAAACGCTCACTTTGTTATTTTCTTCTCAGAGTGGCACTACCAACGAAAAGTTTATAGCCTTTATCTGACAAGCGAAAGAATTCTTTCTTTTAAAGTCGATCTAAAAATGATTAGCCAATCTTTATAAAGCCTGGGACTAGGGTGATCGATTATTCGACTTTTTTCAATAACCGGTTTTCGAATATTCCGAATAGTTGCTATTTTAAAAAAACCGGTTTTCGGTTAAACATTTTAAAAATAACCGGTTAACCGGTTTTAATTCGAATACATAAAAATACAAAAATCAAATTAGTTTTTGTAATAAAAAGTAAATAACAATAAAAACAAAACAATTCACGAAGGTATGGAACCAAAAAACTCCATAGATATGACTTAAGGTATGTTCAGACCACAAATATTTGACGATAAAATCAAAAAAAAACCTGACCAGTCAATGAGTTTTAATTTGTTGCTGGTTAAGCATGTCTATATGAAGCAGTAAACTTCAGCCATTTTGTTTGTTTCAGCATTAAAGACAAGAAAACATGCTTTTTGTATGAAATATCTGTCAATTCGTCGATCACACAATTTAAACCCTTCCAGGACATTTTTGATTTCCTTCAATTTGGTTTAAGTTCTTGGTGTTTTAATAAATAAAACTGATGAATTTTCCCATAACGTTGATTCCGCCGGTATGTTTTTGTTTTAAGCATGAAGATATGCTAGAACTACTCAAAAGTTTTTCAGTCATTATTTTTATTAAAGTATTTTTTGTAAAGTATAATTTGCAGTCTCTTAAAAATTACTTGGAACAGAGTCAAGTTTTACTTGGCGTATATTTATGTCAAGCTTGTAGACTAATTTAAAGTGATTTATAAGTCGTGACGTTAAAGAACCTTTGCAACTTATCATTTTAGGGCCGTTTAAGCACAATTTTCTTTTAAGTCAGTTTAAGCTGAACTTTTTTTGTAGTACTTTAAATTGTTTTTGGTTTTTGTTACAAGAACACACACTTATATAAGCGATTTGTATTTACATTGCTCATAATGTTTTTTGACTTTTGTTTCATTTTGTTTTGACATTTTTTATAAAAAGTTTAAGTTTGCCAAATATTCAGTTAGAAAAATACTTAAATTACGGCTTCATTTATAACAAAAGTAAGGAAAACGTATATAAATTACACATTACTTAAATAACCGGGTTATTTTACTAATATAACCGGTTTATTTGATATTCGAAAAATGGACATTTTGAAATATTCGACTTGGGCAAAACTAAAATAACCGGTTAAAACCGGCAATCATGCCGCCAAAACAAAATATGGTTATGAGTTTAAGAATCATCTATAATTTCTTTGTGCCGAATATTATTAAGATATCCTTATCTTACATTGGATTTTTTTGCATAAAAGTGATTTAAGGACAGGGGTTTGTATGGGACCTATTATATTTTTAATGATATGAATTTGTGTGTTGATACTAACATTTATAAGGGAGCTATGGCATTAAAAGCTAGGGACAAATATGGACCGATTTCAATCCAATTTGGTATGCGAAATTATAGACCAAATCTCCCCATTTTCAGTAGGCTTGGTGCCAATTAGAATCTATCTACCAAATTTCAGCAAATGATCACCAAAATTGCGATCTGTATTTTGCGCACAAGATTTACATGGACAGCTAGCCAGCCAGACGGACATCGTTAGAACGACTGAGAAAGGGATTCTGAGTCGATGGGTATACTCAAATGTGGGTCAAGGACCAATATTTTATGGTGCTACAGACAACAGCACAAACGAATTATACCCTCTCCGCTATTGTGGTGTGGGAATAAATGAGGCTATCAGCGCAGAAGTGGTGTAACCCCTTGCACTATAGTACTTGGTTGTAACGGCCCGTGAATAAACTGTGTTTCTAGCGCCATCTGTTTTGTATACATACAGTTGGTTTACTCGACTATTGCACTGTAAAGAGCATGCAAAGACCATATCTTACACAAGAACCGTAACCAAATTAAACTGTGGGATACATCAATTCAGCGCTGATAGTCTCAAATATGATTGCCTCTGACTCTAAAAGCTACATTGTAGCCAATTATACTACTATCAACTTCTGCACTAAAGCGAGGATCCATGACCCCCGTGCTATTTGAGCACAGGTGGTCTAAAATTACAAATTGGATTGGGATTTTGTCTTCACTGTACTTACACTATTGGGCCCCTCTGAACTTAAAGCAGGATCCGCCATCGTATGTACTTGTAAAACCCCCTTTTGCCTTTGGTGAAATATATCGGAAGTGATTTCATGATCTATTAAATTTTTAACAGGTGTGCAGTTATATTCGAGTTTAAGTAGTTCTTGAATAGTTTTGATTGCAAATTTAAGTTAAACCTAGTGACTTTATTCTAAAATTTCGCAAAAATAAACGATAACGCTATAAAAACAGTGACTTATGTTTTAAAAACTGTTTGCTTTGTTGGTCATAGTGTTTTTTGGTTTGTTCCTTTAGACCTGTGTATGTGCAGTACAGATACTTTTATCATTCATAGTTTATGTATAAATGGAGTAACATCTTTTAAAAATTTCTGGCTTGCATGTTTGAAAATGTGTTTTTTTGTTTTTTTTCTCTCCAGGACTCTGTTTCAGTTTTTGTTCTCGTTTTGTGTGTTTAAACTTTAAAGTACTATAATACACATTTTTTTAGTTTGGTAATGGCTGTAAAGAACAATTGCTTAACTTTACTATTATGCTGAAACAAAGCCGTGGTTCTTTAATACAAATCCGCTGAACAATAGCAGCAACTGAAAGTATGACACAACCGCTTTTTGGCATCGTATAATAAGGGCAAAAACCACGTCGCGACACAATGACTCGCGCCATCATCAGCCAAATTCGTATTTTTTATTTTAATATTTTATTCGCTGTTTTATGTTTTGGCTGGCTTAAAAGCAATTCCTAAGAAGAAAGAGTTATCAAAGTATGTACAAGCAAACTGTTCATTAGAAAGGAAATAATGTTGAAGCCAAAAGATAAAAAAATTCAGTTGAAATAGTTATTTTTTTTTTCTTTAGATTTTACGAATATTTTTAATCATATTTTGTGTAAATTATTTTAATATTTGGCATTGATGTTTCCAGCTATAAATGATATTGAAACGTGAATGTAATTGCAGCGAAGTCTTTATTTTAATACATGTTAAGATCAATAAATTTTGATAAACTGTTATTCCAGTTTTAAGCAAAAAAAAAAAAAAATTGTGTGTAATTTAAACAATCGAACTTGACTTACAAGCAGTCCATTTGTATAATTTTGTTTTTGAGATAAATCATCAAGATCGTTAAACTTTTAAAGAAATCATTGAAAATAAGATTGAATGACAGTTTCGGTACTGAACAGAAGGCGTTTTTAAAACGCTACACATTTACCTTGAACTTGAACTATAAGATTTTGCTTCGACTTTATTTTGAGCGTTTTTAAACAATATAAATTAAAGTGATATGAGTATGAAGAAAATAGTCAAAGTGTAGGCTGGAAACTACTAGTACTTTACAAAACACTTAAATATCCAGAGTTGGGATTTATAATTAATGTTGGCAATTATTTTCAAGTGGTTTTAGAAATGCAAAAAAAAAACAAAAAAAAAGTTAGAAAGTATAGTCGGTCCGTCTAAAATACATTAAAAGATAACACTCTGTGACAGTTTTTTGACCAAATGTATTTGACACCTAATTTTAAATTTATGTGAAATTGCCCGCTGACTCCGAGTATGAAGTCAGAATGCTCAAAAGTGGAACAGTCATTTGTGTTTTAAAAAAAGATGATGTCACTTAAATGTAAATATCTTTAAAAATATTAAACGGATTAAGTATTTCTTTTTTAAAGAAAGATAATAATATGTTTTACTAAAATAACAATGGATTGCTTAAGATTGGTCAAGAAATGACAGAGTTACAGGAGACAAAAGTTCAAACTTTATTGACATTTTTTTGATTTTTTTGTTCAATTTTGCTCTTTTCAAGCTATTTTTTATACAAAACAAATTAAAATTCTAACGTAGACCAAGATGGTGCAAAAATGATAAATCTACAGAAGATTTAGTGAATTTCCCCACACAGTAATTTATCAGTTTTAGGCGTTTTTTTTTTTAATTTTTTATGTCACTAAACATTTCATGTATTAACTTGGTAGGTTTTTTGTGATTTGGTAAAAATCGAAAATAATCTTCTGTATTGAAATAAGCTAACGTGGTAACTGATAAGAAATTTATTGTTTGGTCTTAATAAAATAAGTTGAAAAGAAAATAAAATTGCAATAAATCATTAAAATTTTTGTGAAATTTTAACACTTTTTGACCAATTTTTACGAACGACCAGTAGTCGTGTAGTAATTTCATTATCTTTAAATAAAAATAAAGGGAAAGCAATTCGTCGAACATTTTCGCAGATACGTTTATTAATGTGACATCATCTTTTTAAAAACCGCCGATAACGGTTATTTTGGAATATCTCGAAAACTGTTCTACCTTTTACCATTCGGATTCAACATAAAGATTCAGAGTCAGATTCATTTGGTCACGACTTTGTTGAAAATTTGAGACATAGAGCAAACAGACTTTTTCTTTTTTTCGGCAATTGATTGAATTTACTTTTTGTCTTCTTTCAACCAAATGTGATATTAAAGTTGAGCTTGTATGGGAGCTATGAACCATTAGGGATTTGTCAATCAAAAGATGTTGTAACTTACATAATAGTGATTTGTGCTAAATGTTATAGCGGTACAATTGTCGTTTTAAAATTTAAGACGGAAAAAGCTCATGCGTTTTTAGTATAGTTTTGATGTCATCTCACAACGCGCAATGGCAACTGTTTCTTTCTAATGTCAACGAAATTACTTCAGAACCACATGCGCATGTGGCGTTTTACATTCCGTGTTTTCTGGTCATAAGAACAATTTACTTGCATATTATTTAAATCGGAGGTATGAATCTCAATGGTCCCAATATCAGTAAATTTTTTGAATGTTTGCATATTAAAGAGATTTATGAGAAATATGTTGCAGACACGTCTCTTTTCAACCCGCGTTTACGTTCATATGCAGTCAGTTTGTGTCGCTCATTTTCTTGTTCTCTACCTCAAACTTAAGCTAATTTATATTACCAATAAAAAAACACAAGGTTAAAAAAAATTGATAAGTCTTTAACCTTTTCCATTCTGTTTTCCCCCTCAAAAAGCCCATGACTTGACGAGTCAAACATGATGTCTGTGAACCAGCACTGATTGCAGAAATTTTAAACAACACAGTTCACAAAACACACAATTTCATACCAAGTCTGCGAATTTATTAAAAATCTATTAGTTTATTAAAGCTACGCCCACATTCCACTATACTTCTTTATGTGAAATTTTAACCAATTTGTGTTTCGTTGCCAAAACTATTACATTTAAAACTCATATACGTTTAAATTTAACGACTTCTTTTATACATAATAATTATTTGACATAACATTCTTACTGGAACAATTTTTAAAGTGCTGTTAACAAATGGGCCTAACACTCAAAAATTTATGTAGAAGTAGTTTTGATTTAACTGCCTTTTGTTTAAGTGCACTTTTGACTAACCTGAACAAAATTAATCATTATTGTTTAAAATCCCATACAAATTTCTTTTTTAAGTGTTCAAGTTAGCTGCACTTTGACTTAACTGCCCAAAATACATATTTTCTGTAATTATTCTTCATTATTAATACGATTTTTGTATGACGTGCTAAATTCCCAGTTTTTCATATTTGATAAATACACTGAAATTTATTGTTGAGGGAAAGCTAGCTTCTATGCGCATTTCACTGGTTGCTTAGGCCAGCTCATCTGGAAACCTTTTCCGAAGATTTTAGAAAGGCCAAAAAATATTATACTAAAGCGAATAAGAATTATAAACACTAAAAGTCTTACTTGTAACAATATCAAAGCCAAAACAAAACACCAACAATAAACAGTGAGTTTATCTTTTCTTACATTCCCCTACAATTGGTTGGGTTCTTTCCGACTCGAATTGTAGTTCTTCATTTTGTATACCTGCATATTTGTCATATTTTTGGGCAGCTTTAAAATACATACACATAAGAAATATGGTGGCCACTTTTTCACATAAATATCAAATTTAAGCTGTTTATAAAATCTACAATCGCAAGCAAGTCAAGTTGGCATCATTACAATTCATTTATTTTGTTTGCATGTACCTACACGTAGAGAAAAATATGTTTAAATATGGTCACCTCCAACAAAACTATTTTTAAAGTAAATTTTAAATATATTATGTTTAATTTATCCATATTATTGTCACCGAACATCATATTATTGTTAAAATAGTGCTCCATCAGGAAGCTACAATCTTGCCTCTAAACATGTTATGGATGACAATAATATGATTTTAAATTAACAATAGTATTTTCCTCTTTTATAAGAGCAACAAGCTGTAGTTGAAAACTAATCATGCCATTATAAGTCTTAAGCATATTTTAGTTATTATTAACCATAACATGTTTTTAGGCAACCATAATATGGTTCTCTATGCTCTTCTACATGAACTTTCTCTTAATTAATTCACAATACCTGTGTTTAATTATTACGAATAAAGGCAATGAAAAAAAATAATATGGTTCAGGTTGTCGGTGACAATTATATGGTTAAATTAAGCAAAATATGTTTAAATGTTTTTTTAAAAATAGTTTTGTTGTAGCTGACCACATTTAAACATGTTTTTTCTCTGGGTGTACATTTATGCATATGGTTTGTGGTTACATCAACTTTACCACGATTGTATGAAAGGAATAGCAAATTTAAGGACTGGAACAGAACAAAGTAGTTGTACAGTACTTTTCGCTTATAGTCCATTCCGCTTAAAGGCCAAAAACGGATATAAGCCAAAACTGTCATATTCACATGCAGATTTTTTCGAATTTCATACAAATTATTTGTCCTAAGGTCCATTTCGCATGTAGTCCATTTTCGTTTAAAAGCCACATTTTCTTAGCATACGAATATAATTCTTAATGCAAAAATGTTCGCTTATAGTCCACTCTGTTTTTAATATTTTTTTAATCAACTTGTAACATGTTTTTATTTACATTTCTGGTTACTATTATAAATACCAAATTTCGCAATTTATATTTCATAACATGGTGTCTTCATCTGACCATTTTTGTTTTTATTGTATTATTTTTTGTTTTAACTATTTATTTAAATTAAATCAAAATGTGGTTATGTTTTAAATAAACTTTTGTTTTGTTTAAAAAAGAGCAGTTTTATTGAAGAAAATAATTTTTATAAAGTCCAAAATGTGGATAATACACTTATAAGCCATTAAATGGCTTATAAAAAAATCGGCTATAGTCCAAATTCGCTTATAGTCCACAAAAGTTGTGCAACTATAGTAGTGGACTATAAGCGAAAAGTACTGTAGTAGTATTTGAAGCTGACGAATGCTATTTATCGCAACAAATGTCAAAATTTTGAATTTTAGCTTCAACTACAACTACGTATTCTACTGTAGTTTGAAACTGGCGTTTTTAACTGTTGACAGCTTGCAGCGCTATTCTTAACGTTGTACTACAACGAATGTTCTGTACCCCACTTTATTGTTACCAATTTGGCTAACTCTTTCATTATAAAAATGCATAACAAATGACTACAGGTTGTTTGAACGTCATTGTTATTATCAATTTATTAATGCAGGTAACCACAATTGCGTACCTGCATATTAATACCCTTTGTACACTTGCATACATTTCGGAGGAACGCATGGAATATGTTGGAATTGTGAAACAGACATTCACACTTGCAACATTTAACATTTAACATTATTTCAGTTGTCAAAATAAACAAACACCACGCCGCTTTTAAAAATTAAAATGAATTTTAAAAAAGATTTAGTAATTGGATTTAATATACGTTGGCAAGAGCATACCCAGTTATTATCGCACTTTATAGAGATAATAATGGATTCTATAGCAGATGAAGATGATGATGAGGTCGTCTTACTAGATGCTCACATGCCTATTTCAAGGAACGTGTGGATGTTTGCATGTAAACGAGTAATCAAAAATTTTATTTTAATATAAACAAATATTTTTTTAAGAATCGCTATGGAAATTTGTGGGAAAGAGATATCCCAAATAATAATGACGATTTCTTTAAGGAATGCTTCCGAGTCGAAAGAAAAATGTTTTCAGTACTTCTACAAAAGTTAGAAGTTATGCGAAAAAGACACACGTTTTAGAAGAGCTATACCGTTAGAAAAGCGCAACTATTGAAAATCTTTCTGAAGATAACCTGAAATTGGAAACATATTTTATAAATATATTACAAAAAATTAAATTGAAAAAAAAATACATGTACCGCCGCTCATTTTGTTTGTTAAAATATTTATTGTTGACAATAAATGTCAGTTTTGTTAGTGATGGAACTTAAATGTCATTTTCAATGTCAGTTTAGCTAGTGAAGACACTAAAAATATCGCAAAATGTAAAAAGGAACAAAATGAGATAGTAACATTCTGTAAAAATGTTGAAAAATTTTGATTTTTAGCCCTATGTATTTCTTATGGGAAAATTCCAACATCTTCGCAAATGAATGTTAAATGTTAAATGTTGACAAGTGTGAAAAGGCTATAAGGCAGCAAAATACATTTAAGATAGCTGCATTTGTTGTTTATCGGCACAAAAATCGTACAAAGGAGATTGTGCAGGTATGTCAAAATTACTGTAGTTAAATAGTTTTTATAGTTTTCTATATACAGGCTTTCAAGGTCATTAATTTAATGTAAATAAAAGATTATTTATTTCATTATCAATAAAATCCGACGTTTCAAACGATTAATCATTAATAACAACTGAAAATTCAGTTTAACAACTGATAATTTTCATTTCATTTAAAGCAAATGATTTTTTTTAAATTTTATTAAATGTTGATTTTATAACTAGTAAGTTGTGTTAAAATAAAAACAATTGAAGATTACTCATGATTGTACGTATGTACATTATGAACGAATATTGTTTTTCTTTGCCATTATTGGTAAAATGTAATGCAGAAAATCTATTTTATTCGGCCCTTATAAAGAACGGGAACTAGCAAAACAAATCCAAAAAAATTTCATTTGCAACAAATACATACTTACATTTACCGTCACAATGCGAGTTCTTAATTTTTACTTTGAAAATGTTTTTACCAATACAAATTTCTGACAATACAAAATTTTAATCTTTTTTAAAACAACAGTAACATTATGTACAATTTTCATTTAAAATAACGTTTATTGAAGTAAAACAACTGATAATATTGACTGTACTAAAACTGGATAAATTTTTTAGTTTGCTTTTTAAACAACATGAAAAAACAGCTTAAAAATAAATTTCTTAATTAAAATATGTATGACATTTTCATTCATTTTTAATTTTACCGAAAACGAGATTAATAAACTACAATCAGGTAGGGAAAACTTTTGTGAGTGTACAAATAATTCAGAGCTAAATCTCATTTCGTAACAGTATAAAATAATGAGAATTAAATATTTTAGGAAAAACAGACAAGTTGTAAAAAAATCTATAATACAATGGCCCTTCCCTGCGTTTTATCACTCTAGTTATATACATCTTTTTGTAAGTGTATATTAAATGAATGAAATTTGTATGTTTTAGTAATGGAAAAATATTTGTTTTAATATTTTTTAAGTACAAGCACTTCTTTAGCCTTGTATCGCCACTCGAGCATTTAGCCAGCTGACAAGGACGACCAAACCTTGAACTCTTTGCTATACAAAACCAATATGAAAATTAACTTTTTCAAGTATGTGAGTGTATGCATTCATGTAGTTACTCGTAAAACCACAGAAATATACAAATAAATAAATGTTCATGATGCCTTTTGGTCCCATTTAACTTTTTAACGGGTATGTAAAGAGTGCAGCAGTCCGCATTCTATTTATCATCCATGCATACTGGAAAGGGTAAATGCATTTGAAGAATTAAATACAAAACAATAAATTAAAAGGGTTTCTATGCCGAAAAAATATTATTAAAATTACCTTCGTTTATTTCTTTTTAATTTAATTAAAAGTTTTGCAATAATCAAAAAGAAACAAAACATTTCAATTTTATCTCAAAATTAGACCTAATTTTCTAGCATCCAACTTCTTATTATTATTATTTATTTATTTATTTAATGATTTTCTAATACATCAATATACATTATCTTATAATTAAATATCAGAGAAGTTAGTTTTAATATATGTACGTGTCCTTATAAATAAAATAATTCAGCAAATATAGATAATTAGATCAATAATTACAATTAATTTTCTACAAAAAAATGTGACATTTTATTTAAAAAATGGAATTTTGTGTTAAACCGCAAACCCCTCTGAATAGATTGAGTAGTTGCAATCGAAACAAGTAAGGGTAAACTGTCTGTAAAAAAACGCCTGGGTTCGGGCCTCAGGTCAGTCAAGAATGAAAAATTATCAATAAATTTTAATTGATTTCATGTTGTAAAATTCATTTCTTCAAAAAAATAATTGAATGAAAATTAAATTTGATGAACTTAAGCCTAATTAAATATCTAACAGTTCAACAAAATAACCACAATACTAATTTTTTTTATATGTTTTGCTCTCTAAAAGGGAAGCATGTTTCATTCTAATTCCTTCATCTTTACTTATGGCATAAGGCATTGAACTTTTCGCCCCGAATAAAACGTGAGTGTTGTTAGTGCCTTATAAAAAGTGATTTATGATGTTTATATATGGGTTTTTTTAAATAACGGGTTCGAAAGCAAGAAAGCTACGCGTAAATTGCAAAAATTCGGAAATTTTTGAAAAAATAGCGAAAAATTCCGATAATTTTCATTATTTCAAACGAGTAATAAAATTGATAAAAGGTCCTTAAACCTATAAAGAGTGACAAAAATTGCTAAATTAGCGGACAGTTGGAAAAATTTTGTAACTGCGGCATAATCGTTAAAGCTGTAAAGAATCACAACCCTTACAGATAAAAATCGCTCAAATTCGCGAAAATTTCAAAATTGAAACAAACGCAAAAATTTATTTAAAATCGCAAAATCAGTTAAAAAAAAACAAAATATTCGAAATAAACATAAAAAACTTTGCAGAAAAAAAACGAAAATTCGAAATTAGGAAATTCGTAAAAATTTAAACCATGTAAGCTTTAAAAAATCATAAAAATTACAGTAAACATCAGTAAAACTCGCTTTTATCGCGAGCATGGCTAAATTTTATTTGTAATCGCTCCATCGGTTAAAAAACAAAATGTCAGAAAATAATGAAAAATGCGTTATAAATAAGTTATAATGATGAAGAACAATTTTCGTCATGCGTTAAAAACACTACTACACACAACAAGCAAATCGTTTTTTGCCTACTTGTGTGATGTTGTTGTAGAAGTCTACAACAAACTATGATAAGTTAAATAAGATAAAATCGCAAACTTTCTAATTTTACTCTCTGAGTGGCACTGCCAACTAGCGTTGCCAGTAGATTTGGAAGGAAATTTTCATTTGGCGAAAAAATCTAATTTTAAAGAGAAAAATCTTCAAATTTCTTACATCAATTATAACGGTACATATCGGTATTGCAATTAAGTGAACCAAACAAAAAAAAAACATATGTTAAAAAAGAAAAATAAATTTATATACGTATTTATATGTGTATGTATTTTATTATTCATATCTACATGTGTTTTTGAATTATATTTTATTTATTGATTTCATCTGAAAATATTATCATCACAATAACAATACATACAAACTTATATCAGAAAAGCACAAAATACACTTGTCATGCTGGCAAATTCACTCGTGTACTCGTGCTGGATGTACTATTAACCATCATATCTAAATTTATTGATTTTCCATCCAGCATCGTCTGTGTCACACATAGAAACACATTTTCACTAATGAGTATTGATGAGTATTTTGATAAGTGTGTTTGGCCCTTCAGAAAGCAGATCGAATGTTTTTATACTTGAGCATACATATATGTTCACAAAAAGTGGTCAAAAAAAGGGTATTTCAATTAAAAATGGGTCAAGTTTTTTATAAGTAGCATTTAACATTTTAAAGAAAATAAAAAGACCAAATTTTTTATATACGAACAAAAAATATTTGTTTCAAGTAGGAAGTGCTCTAAAAACTTTTGCTCAAAAGACTTTTTTTATGGATCGCCCTTTCCTGTTTTGAACACTTGACAAAAAGTTTGTCCTTCATTATTAAAGCTATATTTTTAATGCTTTATATGTTATATTCCGACATTTTCTTTTTTTTTACCGATTTCAAATAAGTTTTATGATTTGTTTCCAATTTTGCAATTGTTCCCGAATTTAAGCCATATTCCCGGTTAAGGCGATTTTTTAATAAAAATTAGGCTTTGCTATCATGCCGCTGCTACCAAATTTTTGGGAATTTCCGCTAATTTGCCAGTTTTTACCGCACTTTTGCCATTCCAGTTAAGTTTAGAAACTTTTAAGAAATTTTGTCGCTGTTTGAAAAAAAAGAAATTTTCGCTTATAGTTGCAAACTTTGAATTTTTAAAATTTTGTGTGAATTTTTAAATTTTTGTGTAGCTTCGTTGCTCTTTGAGGCAGTCGTCGCCGTTTGAAAAATAGCGAAGTCACCTATTTTACAGGACTGTTGATTTATACGTGGCAAAAGTTCAATGCCCAATGTGAATAGAAAGGGTGAATTTTTTAGAATAAACCATGCTGCCGTTTTGGAGAGCAAAACATTTTTAAGAAACGAATACCAAATTGCATTTTTAAATAAAATGCCGCATTTTTTGATGACAAGAAAACCCAAAAGTTATTTAATAAAATATATAATATATATATGTAGGTATATAATAACAAATATGTAAGTATGAATATGGGTTACGTTTGCTATTAGAGAAATTGTAATTTAATTTGTAATTTTCTATAGAAAATCTAATTTAGAAGTCGTAAAAAATGTTTTAATACAAACTTTTTACGAAGACTAACTACTTTTTAGGAATGTGTGTTCTATATTTTGTTATTATGTAAATCTTCACTTGAATTCCATTCCTCCATCTCCAGTTTAAACAAATTGTGAGAAGAAAACATGGAATTGTAAGTTTCTACTCTGAGTCTGTTACAAAGTTTAGCTTTAATTTCAAAACACTTGTTTAGCTGAAGCAATACTGTTCAGCAGTGTTGACAAAAAACAATATGTAACTGCTTTTTCAAAAAGTGGCACAAAATAGTTAAACATGATACAAAAGTGTAAATCAAATCAAGGTTCAAAAAGGGTATCAAGACTGTCGATAAAGGGTCAAATTGATACTTTAGTATCACAACGGTAAAGAAGTTTCATTCATATTAATTTAATGCTAAAATTGGAGATACATACATTTTGGTGAAGAAGATTTTAGTCTGGTAGCTATGAAGCTCATGCTTCATATAAAATATTAAGGGTTTTCAATTTAATATTATATTTTTTGATACCGTTGTTATATCGAAGGCATTTTGAGAAAATTGCAGCCCATTGAAAATATATGGATTTTCCTAAATATATTCCTAAGGGAAAAGTTTTTAAAATAATGTTGGTACACCTTTTAAAAGATATTCTTAAGAACTTAATAAACATGGAATGTCGAATTTTCAAACTAGAACTTCTTAACCCTAGAATTCTCTGTAACTTTTTAGCACTAACTTCTTCTCTTTGTCTGGCCAGACCACGATTAGAACAGCTAAAAAACCTCAATGAATAAAAAAAATATATATATTTTTAATTGAACGTTTGTCTTTTATTTTAGATCTTACGAATTTGTTATATGATTTTATTAGTTCATTATTTTATTTTACATGCAAGACATCGAAAAAGTAGTCCTCAATTTTGCACATTGATTTTTTGCATCTACCACAGCCAAGGCTGCCAGATAAATTTGTGAGGAAATCGGCAATTTCCTGAGAAACAAAATCGTCTTTTACGTTTCGAAAAAGCGTCAAAAAAAAGTCGGACAACTTAAAATTAAGTTTTTGTTTTAACAATTTTGTTCGATTTGTATAAAAAAAAAACATTAAAACAAAAACCTTATTACTTAATTCCTTTCATTGTCATTGTCAATCGTGTAAGAGACACTGGAAGTCTTATGAAGACTGTCTTTGATCGTCGATGACCGCATTTTTAAATCGTAGGCGATTCCTGACATGGGAAAAACTGTAACACGACTGAAAAACCTTCATAGCACACCGAAAGACGCATCTTCAATCGTTGTGGGAATCGTTTAAGACGTGGGTAAAGATTATCTTTCTTTGAAGAATCGTATGAAACTCATTAATATATTATCTTACAACTCGTGAAATGTTCGCCATATAATTGTTGAAAATAGGATTTATACAGAGTCGTAAAAGGTTCATTCGACGATGGTTTGACGAAAGTTAAACAAAGTGTAACATTGTTGTTTTTGTACTCTGAAAATAATCATTTAAAGATATTCTTAAGTATTGCATGTTACAGCTGTACCTAACCAAAAGCGGCACGCGTTTTCTAGTCTACTGTTCGTAGTGATAGCTCAGATATGGCATATCAGCGTAAAAGCTAAGCGAAAGAAAATGTTCCGCCTTCCGCTCTTGTTGAGGTACGTTCCAAGAAAAATTAATGATTTATTCAGACTTTGGAGACTAAAAAAATCGTCACTTTTAGAAAAAAAAAAAGAAGCAAATCGGCACTTTGCGAATTTCGGAAAAAAAAATCGTCAAAATGACGGTAAATCGTCAAATCTGGCAGCCCAGACCACATCTGAAACCAGTTTTGCGTTTGGTTTTTGTAGTTAAAATGAACTTAGCTCATAACGGGCCGTAGTTTTCTGATTTTATTCAAACTTGATTAATTAAATTCAGAACATATCATGTATAGAATTCACGTTTCTGTTTTTTTTTGATATGAGCAAAAAATAAATTTGGTCTGGCCAAGAGGTAATTTCATAGACTTTTACATGAAAATAGAATTTCACCGCCCAATTTGCACCAATCAAATCCAAATTAGTTTCATTCGATTCAGCACATATCTTTTTTTTTTGATTTTTTGTTATATTCGAAAAATATTGCAAGTCAAACACAAATTTGGTCTGGCCAGACCAAGACGGTAATCCAAGTTAACCCTTGGTACTACATACATAAACTTTTTTGTTCTTTAATATATGAAACTGTTTTAAAATTAACAACCGCTAATCTAAGATGCTTTTTTAATAATTTGCATACATTTTTGTGTATGCTGGACAATGGGTTCAAAAGTATGCAAAACCAATAGACAACAAAACTAGCTGATACAAAACCTAATTGTTTTAAAAATTGAATGTTTAAAAAACTGTATAAACTTAAAATTGAAAATAATTATTTCTAAAAATAAAAAATCTTCATTTGAAAAAAAAAATCTTTAAATCTTATTTTGGTCATTTTTAACATTTATAATTGGCTTCGTTCCAGTGTAACCACCAACAAAATTCAAAATAACACTTTAGATGAAGCAAAATTACCCGATTTAAATGAAATTACACCTGATATAAAATTGAAGTTTTATTTAAAACAAGACACAACAGATTGATTAACATTAAAATATATAAAATTAAAGACTAAAAAATAATTAATAAAACTTCTAAAATAATGAGTAAACCTTCCATATTTGGTTGCATACATCTAAGGAAGATTCAAAATTCTTATTGCAATTCCTTTATAAGCCCGAATGAGCTTACGTAAGGTTAACCGTCAAACGAACTGTCATACTGCTCTCACTTTTTGCTCAGGCACATCATCATTTACCGATAGATTCATGCTTGAACAACGCCATCAAATTATCCAAAATTGCTTCGAAAATCAACCATCGATTTTCGCCTCTTAAATGCGACCGTATGATTTAAATGACGCAACTCATTTTTTCACAAATGAATGCGATGTGTTAATTTAGAGAAAATAAACTGTCAATAAGACTTCAAGGCCGTGCGATGTGACACATCTTGATTGTTTTTCGTAGTGCTGTGAAGTCACTGGTTTATGCTGATAAACCAGCAACAATTGACGTCTTGGTGGTCAACATTGCTCATTTTATTCGTGACATGCAGCCACCAATTCTCGAAAAAGATGAACAAAAGTGGAGGTCTGCAATGCGTTTCGTTTTAAATTTGTTTGCACCCTTTTCGGGAGCAAAATTTTTAAGAAAAATACACTAAATTAAATTTTTTAAAAAAAAGGCACATTTTTTTGTAGAAAAGAAAACACCATAAGAGTCCAACTTGCGACATTTATTACCAAACTTTTGAAAATATATATTTGATGATTGAAGTCTTTTTCTTTGGTTCAGAAGACTGTGCGTTTTTATCAACAATATTTAAAAAGAAATAAATGTCATCACTGAAATTGAATCTTGATTTTATTTGGGTATCTGAAGTAAGAATTTTTAATAACACCTGAATATCATCTAAGAGAAATTACACACGCTCTACCCACGACAGTAAAAATTATACCGAATTCGGGTAATTACCCACAAAGTGGCAACGCTGCTTCGTTCTTACGACAATGACAACTTATTCACTAGATCATCAAATTATCTCAAAATTACGACGTGCAGTTTACGCACAGTGCTACCATGAACATACAGCCAGCCACCCAGATAAATATTGGCTTATCGATTTAGAAAGTGATGCTGAGTCGATCGGTATACCAAAAGGTGAATCATGACCCAATATTTTAATTTCTTACACAAATCAGCACGAACACATAACACAACAGAAATTGCAAACACTAAAATTGTAAATTCTAAGTTAACGCCCACCTACCACTGGCTTGAGTAACATTTAAAAATTAAATTTTTATTGACTTAAACAAAATTTTTAGTCAAATTTCGTAGACCTATAAGCTTTTTTAAACATTCGTCCAATTTTATTCCGCATTTGCCTTTAGAATTACAAAAAAAAAAGTCAACTTTATGATTTTTTTTTAAAATAATAATAAAGGCCAACCTAATGTGAGCACAAAATAAACATTACATTTGGATTTGAAAAAATATCAAAGACAATTAATTATTTTTTTTCATTAAATGTGCTTTTCGTGCGGTTTGCGTTTCACAGCATTAGTTGATAGTGTGGTGACTGTAATGATTTACGGTCTTTCGTGTCTCAACATTTATCCCATGCATTTGTTTAAACCTTATTTTTGGCTTGGTGGAGACCATGTCTAAATAAGTAAGAGACGGTTTTAAACTTTAATGGATTTAATACTGTTGGAGGACTTTTTAAAACTTAATTTTCATTAACTGTTGAGTGGACTTATTTCTATTCAAAGGTATAGGCCGTTTTGCGCATTTCAGGGAACACCTTTTTGTGTGATACCCTAGCAATACGACTAGGGGAGAAGTGCTGGCAGCATATAAACTTATGGTTTTGCCATTTACAACAAGTTTAGATATGTTTGTATTTAATTCTCTGGAATTTAGGAACGATTATAAACGTTCCCGAGAATGTTAAGCCGTCGGGAAATTAGGAACCCTGCACATTACACAACAAGTAAAAGCTTTCAATCTATTTTTTTTTAATAATAAAAATTAAAACATTGGAATCAGTTTGTTTTAAATTTAAAATGTGTTCGTACCTCAAATTAAATTCGAGGTTAGGACATTGATTACTTGTCATTTTATTAATATTTTTGTACACACAAATTTTATATGCATACATACACATGGAATCAAAACTGAAATTTTGAATTTTTTGATTTTTTTCCATTTAAATACTGAAGATTTAATCGAATATAATTTACCAATGCCCTGCCATGTTGGCTGATGATGAAAGTGGAGAGCACTTTCACTTTCATTTTTACCTTTATGATTGCAAAACAGCAATTTATTTAATACCCTCCACATTCACGGCTGGTTGCATTTTGTTTTTTAGCATTTTGCATTGAATCCGATTTGACATGCCAACATCCCTTTTTGTTTTATTTTATTGTTGCTGCGCTTTTAAAAGGAATATAGCAAAAAAAAAAAAAATTTAATGATTAAGTTTCAATTTCAATGTCATACAAATGTGTTTTTATGCAACCAACTTGTTGCCCAATCTTACTTTCTTTAACACATGTATGTTTATGCATATACTAAAATACATACTTGCATTCATAAATGTTTGGTTGGATGTGTGTTTGCAAGTTCTCGTATGCATGGGGATGTGTAAAATTTGTTGCACGAAATTAAATAAAAAGGAAAACCTGGTGTCGAGCATCATAAATTGAAACTCAACTCAATGTTAATATGTACATAATATACAAGTCTACAAGTTTGTGCTCGTTTTATGTATGCGAGTCTGAGTTATATTTTAAGGTTTCTCTGCATCTGCCGTGTGCACACCAATCTTTGTAGAAAAGATTTTTTGTTTAAAAGTTTATAAATTTCTGCAGTAAACGTTTTTATCTTAATTAGCATTAAAACAATAAAATTTATCTTAAAATTAATAATTATTAACATTAATCTAATGAATTAATTTCTTTTTTAACTTGATCCAAGATTTTACAAAGCTCCCTTAGCAGATTTCGTTTTAAATGACACCATAAAGCATGAGGTCCACACCATGCGTCCAACGCGTTGACACATCCATCAAAAAGTAGAATCGGGTTAAAATATTATTGACAAGTTACCCAGCAAACGCGTGGAACGCATTTGCGCAGTATCAAACGCATATAACGTTTTAGGCCTTCAGCTTCAGGCCTATAAAAATGGCTGAGATAATAATTTGAATATGCAGTTGTTTTTCTCCAAAATGGTACAAATAAGTCGATTATTTCTTAAAAGCTCCAAATAAATGACAACTTGAATTATGACTTTAACACTATGACGTCTTTTATTATACAGTTTGCTCAGTATTTTTCCCAGAGTTCGAAAAACAAACAATAAGGTGCGTTTATGTACAGTACCGTATTTTGCCATGCACAGTAAACGGACATATTCTATAAAAAACTACTAAATGGAAGAAAAAACATTTTTTTTCTTGTGAATTTGTACACAAACAAAATACCGTACACAATGATTGTTAGCTGAAAAATACAAATACTGAGAAAAATGTTTGATCTGGCTTAAACGTGTGTAGTTGTCTTCTCATGCGACCTCTTTCACATTAATTACACTAGCCAACAAGGTTTTGGACTGGAGCAACCAAATATCTTTCCTAGGGTTATTTGGTGGGCTGAATTCGAATCTGTAATTGGGGTTTCTCTATCACGTCAGGTTTTCAAGATCCGAAAAATGTTTTTAATTCATTTCTTACATAAGAAATCACTAGTTTATTTAAAAATCAATGAATTTTCAAACGTGAATGGCGTTATCTGAACGTCGCGTCGTTTGTATTTTGTTGGTTAGGTTTCACGCATTAGAGTCCAGCAATAGTTTCCCAGCATGCTTTTGCCTCAAAATCCTTCATAAATTCTTTAAATTATCAATTAATCTTGGTGAGCACGTAATAATATTCTACGTAAAGAAAAATTTGAAATTGGTCAATTTGTTCCCGTCATATTAATTCAGTTTTATTAAAACATTGTATCGGTGGAATCAATTCAATCAATCGACTCATTTATTGTTAAAAGGAGTAAAATTTAGAGTTTTGCTTTTGATCGATCCATTTCAAAAAAATGTGGATTTAGGAATACTATTTATTAATTCGGTTAAAGGTGCAAAGACTGATGTTTGAACTTGAAATTTTTACTAATTGGTCTTTAGGAAAATCTTAATTTAATTGATTGAGATTTTTATCAAAGAAACTATTTTAAATTAATTACATTTAGAGTTTATATTATAAACGCCTTATTTATAATAAATAAAACAGTTTAATAAGAGGTTTAAAGAAGAAATTTACATACGAAATCTGTTATATAAACCCTTTATTAACCTGGGTTATCTTTTATAAATAAGGCCGTTAGATTTTAGTTTTCTTATACCGGGGGCTTCGGGGGCTTTTAATCAAAAATTTTGTTTTCAGTTATAAGCTAAATAAATATACCTACAAATATTTGTTTTTTTGTAATACGTACTTGCTTTTGTAAGTGTTTTTGTATCTTATTCTCAAATGTTAAAAGATTATAATCGCACATAAACATTTATACACAAACACTCATACAAAAAAAAGAAGCATATTGTTGTGTCGACAGAGTTTTACACGAATTAAACTCAGCAACTTCAAGATATTAAAGTCGTTTTCGCTTTAATAGCTCTTAATACACCCTACACCTAAATAAATAAATGTTTTACATATAAAGTTGCAACAAGTAAAACTAAAATTGTATAAAAAATAAATAAATAAATGAGAGCATTTGTGCGAATTTGTCTGAGGTCATCGTTGATCTAGACCGTCAACACGTTTTGCGTAAATTTAGACAACCTTTGTTGTTGGTGATAAATTATTCGAATTGACCGACTCGAATCATCTTAAGCGTTATTTTTGCAAAAAAAAAGTGAGACAGTTTTTATGCGGTGGATCTTCAAATGCACACACTTGTATTATCCAAACAACAGGTTGATTGTACAAACACATAAAAACCCAAGTGAGCATATAAAAAATTCTACAGTATTTTTTTTATTATTTATCTTTGAATGTATTTATACTTCACCGTTGAAAATTCACATTCCAAGCACCTTACAAATACATGTTTATCAGCTTGTGTACATTCGGATGCACATGTGGATTCATTCATGTTCACGCTCTTGTACAAAGTTAGTTTTAATGTCATTGAAAAACGTACAAGTGAAAAAAAAAACATTGCAAGCATCAACAAAATATTTTACACTCTCGACTAAATCTTTGAGATTTGACGTGTTTAAAAATCATTCATCATTTTGGCAACGCACTAACAGTTTTCCGTACATTTAACAAATGTACAACATAAAATTTTGTTTAAAGGTAAACAAAAAAGCTTTAAGCAAAGAAATCATTTTTAATGCGAAATACAAATTACAATATAAATAAATAAATATTTTTAAATGGTAAGATGAGATGAGTTTTATATTAAGTACAAGTTTTTTAACTTCAAAGTGTCAAAATTTATCATCTATTAAATCTACGACATGTTAAGTTAAAGATTTGGCTCCCAGTGTGCAATTGCTCACGCATATTGACGCAAGAGGAATTTTGAATTTTGGATGATTGCGCTTCAAACAAAATTATTGGTTTCACCAGGGAAACCGTAAATATGCAATTAAAATTTTATACAAAACTCAGAAAAAATTGAAATTACTTTTTGATAATAAACAGGCAGGTGCACAGCCTAAAAAAAACACACAATTGACAACATCTTTTGTTAGTTGTTGTTGTTTTTATTTTGTTTTTCTTAACCTACTTACAACTACAATAAATGTTGAGAGAATTTCAACTAATTGTAGTGGGGAATGTAAGATGAGATAACCCCACTGTTTATTGTTGATGTTGTTTTGTTTAAACTTTGATATTATTACAAGAAGAACTGTTGCTATAATTCTTATACGTTTAACAGTTTTATTTGGTTTAATATCTTTAGTTTTTCTAAAATCTTTATGGATGAAGTTTCCTGATGATCTGGCCTAAGCAACCAGTGGAATGCGCATAGGAATAGCTTATCCCATCAACAATTAATTTCAAGTGTTTTTAACAATAATAAAAAATGGGAATTAAGCACGAATAACAAAATCTTTTGGAAATTTAAAACTCAGAATTATTTTTTAAATTGATATAAAGATTTTTATCCGTCAGTCAGGCTGGTTGACGGTCCATGTAAACCTTGTGCGCAAAGTACGAGTTGCAATTCTGTTGATTTTTTGATAAAATTTGGTAAATGCGTTTTAAATGTACTAAGCCTATGTAAATTGTAAAAATCGGTCTATTATTTCACATAGTTCCTACACAAACTTCTTTCCCAAATAGACTCTGGTGTCAATAAACCATTAAATTATGTTCGTATTTAGATTAAATTCGCAAAAAAAAATTTTTTAATTTTTTTCAATAATTATCGATTTTCATATATTAAATATGAACTAACAACAATTGTTCTGCCAGTGCCGAACGAAAATTTTTCATATCACTGTTTTAAATGCAAATTATAATTTTTCGTTTAAAACCTTCATAGAAATATCCATTTTAAATCATGTATAATATAGAAAATTATACAGAATCCTCCAAAATTTACTTATAATTAGGCTCTTTATTCAATTATTCAAGCAGCATTTTCATGTAAAGGTAGAAGTACATAACACGCGTTAGTTCGTCGACGTGTGTCGTGCGTTTAAAAACTTTAGCGCATGAAAAATGGCAAGTTACACAACGCGCGTTACAAAAGCAATTTCTGTCAGCTGTTTTTTTATTTGTTTACCTTTTTGTACATTGAAAACGGTTTCGAAAACATACATGAAGATTTTTTCATTATATTGATTTTATTCTATTTATATCCCAACAAAAAATTTTATCATTTTGCAAAGCACTAACGGTGCATTTAAAAAAAATAAGCGCACAATTATGCGCTACGCAAGACATGCAGAAATGCAGTAAAGTAAGTGAAAGAACTCTCAACAACTTTTATAAAACAAGAATAACATTTCAAGTGCCACGGCATTCCCTTACTACGAAGCAGGTTTGTAAGGGAGAATACTAAAAAATAACTATATCAAAACATGCAGTGCGTAAAGCTGATCGTTACATCCAACAATTGTTATATGCGCTGAATAATGCGCTTTATGTGTCAAAAATGTATTGCTTCAAAGTGGGAACTTGCCATATAAAATTCATGTCTTCCGTAACCGCAATGGTAAGCGAAACTTTTATGTTTCTCCCTTACAAACCTGCTTCGTTTGAAGCTCCATTTTTTATTGGGATATATTGTATGTTTTTTAACTTCTTCCATAAGTTTTTCTTTCATGATTCACAAATTTGTTAAATTATTCTTTTTTATTGTCAGCTGATTACTTGTCAAAAATACACAACGCGTCAAAATATTTTGCATGTAACTTGCTCTATGAAACAACCGTAGTTTAACTTTTTTTTTACAGAAACCTACAGAGCGCGCGCGCACTAATGCGTGGTATGTACTTCTACCTTAAGCAATGAACGATATTTGGGCAGGGGAGAGGAAGCATCCGCAAAAGTCAAAACTTAATATCGCATATTTAGGCAACCATAAAAGACGCAGTTTTAAAACATTTTAAGGATCAAAATAATGTTAATCTGTATAAGTCTTCCTTAGTTACAAGATTATAAGTGATTCATTTCATTAATTTTAAGTTTATAATTGCCTCGATTGGACCAGGTAAAACGCCTACACTGTGTCTGACATTTTCAATTAAGTAATTTTTTATATCACAGAGCTGTTTTTCACTCATTGTTATAATACCGTGTTCAGATATGCACGTTAATTGAGTTTAACGCAATAAATGACTCCATTGAGCTCAATTATCCATATAAAATTGCAATTAAGTTATTGCTCAATCAACACGAAATTTTTATAAAAGTTTAGATGCGACCCTGTGACAAGTGTGTTAAGTGAGCAAAACATAACTTACTTACATTGCACCAATATTGTGTGGACGATAATTTCCAACATCAGTGAAAAATACTAAGCTGTGATTTTTGGCACAATAAAAGCTCTACTCTCTTTTATTGCTATTTGTTTAATATACATTTAGCAGCTCTTAAATCATAACTAAATACTGTTTCCAATTAACTGCTCCGCATTTAATTCCCAGAGAAAATTCAAGCGGCGCTCTAAATCAGGAACTCTAACAAAACTTAATTGGAAGGTTTTTCTATTTTTTAATTCAAACGTTTGTTGGTATAGGTACAAACTAATGTACATATGTATATGTATATACAATGTACAGTGCAAATTGTACACACATGTTTTAAAAAGAACATACAGTAATAGAAGCTCAATGAACTTTTCAATGGCCTACCAAGAGTTAATATACTTAAACAGATTAATACATTTATGTGTGTGTATAGTTTTTAATTACATTTTTGAATTTTGTAGAAAAGAAATCCATTAAAAGTGACCTTCAATTTTGAAATAAAAATAATTCGCTTAAGTTTATTTGTGTGTATGTTACTTTATTATGCAACTTATAAAAGGTCCAAAAAACAGAAACTTTATTTTGATTCGTTTAAAATGAATCACAAAACTGGTATGTATCTTTTGTACTCGTACATTTGTTTAAATTTTGTACGATTCCATCACTGGGTCTATTTCTTGGCATCTTCGTACGTGCAAAGAAAAAGGCTACAACTACCCAGCAGAGTCTTAAGTAAATATTAGGCATTTTTACTAAATAAATTGATTCACATTGAAGGACTTCAATTTCATATAGAGTTCTGATTTTCTTAAACAAAAGTTGATCACCAATTTATGTAAGCAATCGATAAATTTATATGTAGTTTTATGAACGATTTAACTTAAACCTTTAATAACTCACTGGTCTCTATTTATGAATGATCTTTAGTACCAAGCAGTGATGCCAATTGTAGGGAATTTTCCCTTTTTGTAGGGATTTTTTCGGAAAATTTCAAGCGTACGGATAACAGGACAGATTTTTTCTTTTAAGGCTAATGTAGGGAATTTTCAAAATATTATCTCATTTTTAATATGTTGTCTAACGTATATATGCAGCTTATTTCCATTTGTAAATTAAATTTTTTATATAAAATAGCATTTTTGAACAGAAACGCTATACTAAGAGTCCTAATAGCCTGGCAGTTTTCAACAATTGCCAAAACCATGTTCCCGAATATTCGTCGCCCACCCTAATATATAATTAGGAGCCTACGAATATTCGCATTTGCGAACTATAGAAAGATTGAAGATCTAATGAACGAGATTTCTACATAGAAATTAATTTGTAAAAAAAAAACAATCACACCTTCTGAACTAATAGAAAAATCAATATTATTTCGAATTTTTAACGAAAACTTTTAGGGATAAGAAGGGATATATTTTTAAAAATGTTTTTTTTTTTTAGTTCGGGGAACTGAAGAAAACATTTTTTTAAATTTTACAGAGCCTTCTCTTTTATTTGGTATTAACTTGGCTAAAAATTATTAGATACTTACATATGTATATTAAAAAAAAAATTTATTTAAAATAAGCATTCTTGAAAAATATTAAGCTCTTTAAAAAGGACATAAGATGAAGAAATAAAAAAGTCAAATACGAAGCTTGACTATGTTTTGTCTCTAGATTAAACGATATATACAGGCGTTTCTGCCAAAAAGAAAATTTTATATTTGTTTTTTTCTTGTTGTTAATAAGTGATTTTATTAATTTTAACAAATAATGTGTTTTTGTTTGCCTGTTGCTAAAAGAAAGAAATTTTTAACGAAGGGAAAAGTCTAGGGAACATTTTTTTAGTTGTAGGGGAAAAAGGGATTTTTTTCTTTTTCTTGGTACCATGATATATTAGTTAATTCAAAAGTTAAGTTTGTTAAATTAATCTAATTACGAACACTTATACGGAATTCATATCAGTGAACAAATTTTGTTGGTGTCGTTCCGTGCATTGCGGTTACGTTCAATTTGGACCGATTCAAAATGCAAATTCGATCGGCATACTTAAACGTAAGTCCAAAACCTATGTATATTGTTATATGTTGCACAAAACAGTGCAAACGCATATTATCTTTCCTCTATTGTTGTCTAGGGTACAATAAAACTCTATTTAAAGGCCAGTCTGGTGCTTTGGTATTATATTTTGGGGCACATTTTAAACCTCTATCCTTAAGGTAATTATATGGCGGCTTAAGGAATATCGTCCAGGAAACGGAGTTTCTTAACTTACGTTAACCCCCTCCCTATAGGTAGTGGTAGAACATCTCACCAAATTTCCATGTTTTTTACATGGGGTCTTCACCTGAGATAATATCTGATATAATATGTAAGAGAACGTCGGTTAATCTTAATCTTAAACAAGGGGAACACGTATGTTATAAGATTTTATAATCGAATGATTCTCGTACAGTAAACTTGTGTCGTTTTTATTATTTTTTTTTGGTTTTATCTATTTTTTTTAGTTAAAAATATTGTTTTTTTAAACACTTATCACAAGATTTTTACTATTTGCACTAAAACACTAAACATTTTAATGAATGTATCTTATTATTATTTTATATGTATGTACATATGTATGTATGTGTATTTTTGACAGCTATTCTTATACGATAGTAGTTTTAAGATTTCGCATCACAACAGTCTCATAACATTTATTATTATACTAGCTGACCCGGTCCGCGTTGCACAGTGTCGTGTTTTCATATAACGAGCGGCCATAAATAGAAGACGTTATTGTAAAGAGTTGAAATTTGGCACAAAGGTTTTAATTGATAAAAGATAACAAAATTTTAAATTTCAAAATTTTCGGAGCAAGGATTCATGTCCTTCCCATATATCCTGAAACTAAAAAATGTCATAAAAGATAGACAAAGAGTTCAAACTTCATGAAATTTCGTATGGTCATTTGATTTGATACACCCAAGGAGTTGACAAAATTTTATCCAAATCGGAACAAGGACACGCCTAGCTGAAAAATGTCCTTTTTCAAAAAATTTAAAAAAAGTAATAACAAATTAAAACTTCTTAAATTAACTCCGCACACAAAAATTATATTCCATTGTTTTTATTTTTTTATTTTATTCATATTCAGAATCACTTTCTTCTGACACATTTAATAAATGTTCTACAAGTAAATCCTCCTGATATCCAGCATTTTCTTCAATAATGAAATTATTTAATTTTTCATTGCTCCTTTTATTATAACTTCCATTTTCTTTTGTGTATATACGTAAGTTATATATTATAGTTATATATTGTTGAAAATAAATATTAGATTATATATTTACATTGCATATGTGCTCTTCGTTGATATTGAAAAATGAATTAAGCCACGAACTGTGTTTTTTTTAAAACAGATCCTTCTTTCTTGATCACTTTACCTATTTACGTTTTATATTTGCTAAAATAAAATTAAGCCTTTTATTTGTTTCTTTTTCCACTTTAGTCTTAAATTTCTTTTCCAAAAAATTAATTATGTCCATATGGGCTGCTCTGTAAGAAGTATGTTTGAGCCAAATATTGAAAAATTCTCTAATTTGTACCTTTGATGACACTGAAAAAATGAAAAAACTCGTATTTTCGCAACGTTTCGCAAATGTCACATACATCTTTATAATATACATACTTGTATTAATATTATACTAAAATATAAAAAAAGTAGTTTTTGATAGTTTTTTTTAATTGCCAGGTAAACTTGCAAGTTGTAAATAATTATTACTTTTTATTGTTTACATTCAGAATAACGGTAAAACACATATGATAGCTAAATGGATAAAAAAAAGTGCGTTACCATATTTTAGTAATATCACACTATAATATAAATGCAAATATTGCCGGCTTTATGGACAATTTTTATTATATTAACCCTTTAGCATATTCGCACTATTTTACATTTTTCTTTGCATGCTGCACATTCACCTCAAACATTCAAATTTGATTAGCTCTAACTTTTGTATATATTAATATATCTTAAAACTTGTTTTTGATTTTTGTTATTTGAAATCTATGTAATAAAACTGTATCAATCAAATTCTAAAATTTTAAAAAATATTATTTTCATTTTTGGCCACCCACACCACACAGTGCGTTGCTGCCCTATGCGAACATTAGTGTTGTATTACCACACGATTTAAATTGAGCTTTTAACGAAATTTACGGCCTTTTAATAAAAATCCATGGAATACCTATCATAAAGTTTTAACAGAATAACTTACATATGGTGTAGAAATGGGCTCAATCAAAAAAGATATGCAGGTTTTTAAGGCAAATTGGAAATAATATTTATTTATTACTTCATCTTAAGGCCAGCGGATAGAAAAAGTTTTTTGTTTTTTTTATTTGGTGAAACAACATATAAATTTTTTGGCGTGCCATCTCGGGAACAAGCCACATACAACTGGCCGTGTGAAAAACATGACTTTTCCGAAATTAAGCCAGCAATAGTCAATGATTGGCCTTGTGCTTTGTTGATGGTAATAACAAAGGCAAGACGCAAAGGGAATTGGAGCCGCTTGAATTGGAATGGTAAATCGTTGGAAATCATCGGAATTCGTGGAATAGGCACGTCTTCGCCTTTGAATATGTCACCGATGATTGTTGCCTTGATTAAATTTGGTGAACAGGTGCGCTTAAGCTGCGAATAAGACCGGTGATCCAATCTTTAATGTAAGCACATGCGGCGGCATTCCGGGTGGTTTCATTGAATTCAAAAATTCAGTGGGATAATTGACGGCTTGTTCTTCATCCATTACTGTGTCGATCGATATGTATTTGATTAAATATTTTGTAAATAAACCCAAAACGGATTTTTGAATGCAACATTTCGAAAGTTTTAAAATTTTGATATTGGATAATTTTTAAAGCACGATGGCCACGTTCAAACTGATTTGATAAATAATATGTATTTACTGGTAATATTTGGTTTTGCTTAATATAGCAACGTATCAAACTCAAACCATCAAATCTAATTTCAAAGCTGTTTTTAAAAGTTAAGAACGTGTGGGTAATTTGGTCGCAAAATATTTTAAATGTTTACAAATTATTTGTTTTTATCAAAATAATTTTCGTGGGCATACAAAATTTAATTTAAATGATTTTGTTATTCGTGCTATTTTTTTTTAGAAATATGAATGACATAGAAAATTATGCAGGAAAAATCTTTTTTTCCGCGTTCGGATACTTTTCTTTGTATTTTTGAAGATGAACTTCATACTGAGAATTTTTCTCATCTCTGTTGCTGTGTTCCTTGGATTTAACCTGCGATAAAGCAGGCAAACCGCGGTATACTTCAATCAATTCAAGTATAACATTTTTTTCCTCCATTTTTTATTTAACCACAAAATTTTTACGGAAACTGCGAAAACTGAGTAAAAATGCCATTTGACGATTTTCGCAGCAACACATCAAATTCGCTTCAAATCATAGAAGCGGCGGCAGTGAAAATCTAAATAGTTTTGATTTTCGTCAAACTCACATCAACATATACATGTGAGATTTTTATCACTAAGTCCCCTTTTACAATGTGACAGACAGAAGGCACACAGACAAAGTTTGATGGCGAGAGAGGAAAAAAGTAAAGTGTGTCACGCATACAGTGTCGCCACCTTACCAACAAATTCGTCTGTCACACTGTAAAAGGGGACAAACAAAATCAAAAAAAAAAACGAGTTTGACCAATCAATTTGATACGTGGCCATCGTGCTTAACATAGCTTTTTTGTAAATATCTTCGGAACTATATAACCGATTTAAGAGTTCGATATCTCGTTTTGAAAAAACTGACAAAATAAAAAAATCAAAAAAAAAAATATATGTTTGTATATGTCATTGGTGGTGCAATATGAAAATTGGATTTTACCACGCCCCTCCGACCGCAGACCGAAAATAAAAAATCAGACTTCACAGTGTCACCCGCCTGAATATTCCGAAGACTCCCTTTAAATTCATCAAAATCGGCCCAACATCCTGTTTTATATATTTATATATATAAAGATAGATTAATTAATATTAACACTATTTGATAGTCCACACGTAAGAAATACTCCCTGCGATTGAATTTGACGTTTGCTGATATAAAAATCTTATATCTTATCTCAGGTGGAAACCCTGTCTAGGTGTATGTCGTACATCGTACTGATATGAGGTTTCATCTTTGATGCTTCATTCTGCTTTCGACCTTACCTATCCTAATCTAAATGGAGGCGAAATTAAATTCTTGGAATTATCACAGGCGCCCCTGGGCATGGTAATAATTCATATATGCATAATGATCTCAATGTGCCACAAACATAAGCTACAGGGTCCGAAAAATAACTTTTTTTTTTTAAAAAATGCTATAAAAAAACTACTGAATATTTTCTAAAATTCCTTTTTTTATTTGAAAGAACAATCCTTCCGGTTAATAATGGAAAATAATTTCATCCAAATGGCTGCCCATGAGTAGCCTACACGATCGGTTAAATTTTTAAGCACATTATCGATTGTGTGCAGCTGTATTTCACCAATGGCTTCACGAATATTGTCCTTTAAAGCGTCAATTGTCTCTGGCTTGTCGGCGTAACACTTATCTTTGATGGAACCCCACAAATAATAGTCCAACGGTGTCAAATTGCAGCTCCGAGGTGGCCAAACGACATCAGCTCTGTGGCTGATAATGCGATCTTCAAAAACAGGGCGCAAAACATCAAGTGTAGCTTCGGCTGTGTGGCACGTAGCGCCGTCCTGTTGAAACTAAATGTTGCCAATATCCTCCTCTTCAATTTTCGTTCAACATGGCCCGATAACGATCGCCGTTGACTGTAACGGCCACTCCTTGCTCATTTTCGAAGAAAAATGGCCCATTTATGCCTCTGGACCAAAATCCGCACCAAGCAGTGACTCGTTTTTGGTGTTACGGCTTTTCAATGTATGCGCGCGTGTTTTCTGTGCCCCAAATGCGACAATTTTGCTTGTTTACATACCCGCCAAGATCAAAATGAGCTTCATCTGAAGAGATGATTTTTTTTTTTTGCAAAATCGGCATTTTCTGTAAGTCGGTCGCAGCGTATACACAACTATATTCGTTCAGCGGAAGGATAAAACTAATTATCTGTCAAATCAGAAATGAGCTAATTGTTACCATTAACGAAATAAGCACTAGTTGAAAAAATCGTTAGACGGCGGACCCGTTACAATCACAAAATTCTAAAAAATATTTATGAATACGCTTTAATACCACCCAAATCCCCTAGCTCGAAATACCTTAAATGATGGTAGCCCAAACTTACTGAGAAAAATAAATACCGCAGTACTTATTAGAGAATGACAACAAGTACATTGCAAAGCCGTTGTCATGCATAACTCCCTAAATATCAACTTGTAACTGACTCTGTTGCGATTATTCATCGATGAATATGTCATAGTGACAATGTCGCTCATAAACGCCACCGGGCGCATTCAGTTAACATAAATACATGAATATTATGCCGATATTATTCAAATCCATGAATGGGTTTTGGTTATCTGCCATACACATAAAATATCCATGTTTAAAAAAATACCTTCAGTGTTTTTGGCACTTCTGTGTAAAAATGAAAAAAATTTTGCTTAGCAAAAATTTGCTTTGATCACTAGTCAGGTATGGGACAATGTACATATTTTTTTGATACATAAAATAAATTTGTCCGTAACATCAGCAGTGCTTATGGAAAACTACATATCAGTGATGTTTAACGTACGGAAATTACCCTTTTTTAGGGTAACTTTCGTAATACCGATAAGTGCAAAATAAGAAAAATTAAAATACCCTTTTATATTTTTAAATTTATATTCAACTTTTTGTTTGTTTAAAAATCAACAATTCTTAAACATATGAACTGGCCGCAATGTTATAAATTTAACTATAACTTTCGGATTATTTTAAGTACGGGTAAAATTTAAAATGACTTTACTACGTTACTCATAAAAATACAATCATTTTGGTAAAAAATGTTTAAGACAACAATTTACATTCATATTTTTCTAAAAACACATTTAAAATTTAAATTAATGGTTTTAAAATAATGCTCTTATGTGCTGTACACAAATAAAACAATCAATCGCCTGCCATTTGGAAACAGCACATTAATGTTTTGATTAAAAATCTTTACGTTAGGTAATTTCTTCTCAAAAACGGTGCTTTTTAAAGGACCGTAAGGTAATGAAAAAATAAAATTTAACATCACTGCTACACATAAGCTATAAGTTAACAATAAAAATATTTCTTTTTATTTTCATTACTTTTCATTTTATTACGCCAGGGGTCTAATCACCGCTTTCGATACTGTCGTATCGAATAAACTATCGAAAGTTTTTGCATACGATAGACACTGACGTATCGAATGAAAACTCGAGACATGTAATGTCAAGTTACTCTTTATCGAATGCTAATATTTCAAATTCAATAAATTTCATTCCATATCGAGAGTCGTGATACCAAAATAAATAATTTCGATCAATTTTGCTCGATATCGTATGCGGTGATTAGACCCCAGTTCTTTTTGTTGTTTCTTGCTTACCATTGCTTTATTATTAAATATTGCTCTGTATTCCTCAACTCTAAAATGTTTATAATTGTTTTCATTACTAAGCATTGCTTTGGTTTATTGAACCCCAAACATTTAAGTAGAACACTTAAATGTTTTACATTTTGGTGGTTCTTATATTACAAATACTTTGTTGGCGGTTTTATCGATTATCGATTTCGATTGCCCAATAATTTAATGCAAGCATAATTCTAAATAATCAATTTGTATTTGTAAAATGATTTTATAATTTTTGAAAATGAAAAAAGATCAGTTTCAGTTAAGTACTCAAAGAATGTGAACATAATTTCGCATAACTTATTCATTTTTATAAAAAAAAATTATTCAACAAGGGGTGGGAAGGTGCAATTTCTGCTCCCCGAAGCTATCTTAGAGATTTTAATGAAATTTAAAACATATATGTATACATAGATCCATATTTATGTATATGGACACATAAGCTAAGTATTTTTTAAAAAATAGGACCACAAGGGGAGATAGGGGACGAACGGGAAGACGATAGGGGAAGAACGGCGCACACTGGGGATTTCGCGGAAAAAAGTCAAATTGTCAACATAGTCTTCGAGCAATATACAGTGATATGTTGCAATTTTAGACTAAATGGTACAATCAAATCAAACAGATTTACTCCGATCTGACTGCCAGTTTTTTTTTATATCCGTCTCAAACTCAGAACTTGTGTGTTTTACCGAACCAACTTAATTTTAACCTAAGAATTTAAATACGAATATTATTTTACTATGTGAGCTAACGTTTTTCTTTTTTTTTCTATTTTTTTTCTATTTAAAGTAGTATATTTCAGTATACTAAAATTGAAAAAAAAAATCTGCAGAGACTTAAGTTTTTTTTTTTTTTGTATTTTTATGGACATATAACAAAAATCCCATTTTTCTCCAAACATTTGGACCTGGAATTTTTTCTTTACTTTTCCTCAGTTTGAAATCACACCGAATACATTGTCTTATATCTGTTTTAACATTATTAATCAATTTCAAGTGCCACCAGGTGCCACCTCTCAAGTTTTTGCATTACACAGTACAACATTTTTCAGCTGATTGATTCGGGACTCAATTCTGATAAGGCTCTTTTGTTTAACATAACTCGAGAACCACTAGTCGGATTTTGCTGAAAAAAATTTAGAAAAATCAAGAATTACAATTACTTCCATCTGTTTATATAACATTTTGCTACATAAGCAACAGTTTCGCAGTTATAAATAAATGTATGAAGAAAAAAATATTTTTTGCCCAAAAAATTTAAATTTTTTATTTTTAATTCATAAAAAATCCAAAACAGTAAAAAAAAGTTTCAAGTTTTATTACTTTCACGTAAAGTCGCATAACCTATGAAAAAAATGAGACATAAATCATGAAAATCGATGAACGCGTTTCGCTTTTATTCACAATTAAGTGAAGGTATGCATTTCAAAAATTTGCTCGAGATATGCACAAAATTCTTTGCAAAAACATTTATGACTTTTTTTATGATTCTCAGAATTAAAAAAAAAAAGCAATAAACAAAAGGTTATTTGATTTTTATGATTGCGGTAGCAAAGAAATAAGCGGTAATAAATGTGCGTGGAAAATTGAAAGGAAAAAAGGTAAGTGCACTTTTTTAATTATTTGGGTTTTTTTCGTTGGCTACCTGCATGATTTTTTTACACAAATTGCACCCACATTTATGAGTGGTCATGTTTTAGAACGTTTCGAAAAATTTTAAATGCACACGAAACAGGTATATAGACTCCCTTAAAAGATGCGCGAATTCATAAGTACCTTTCAGTAAAATGTTGAAACTTACGTAGTATTTATGGGTGTTCACTGATCGATTTTTGTCATTCAACAAGTGCTGGCGAACGCGAAATTATTATCTTATCTTATTATCTGGTCAAAGCGAATATCAACAGAGGTTTTCAGATGATCAAATTTCTGATTCTCATTTATATATGACATCAGTTGTACCACTAAAATTATCATTGAGTGATGACATAAATAAATTAGTATGGAACAACAATAAACCTTCTTCCACACAATATTGTAGAACACTACAGTTTGCGTACGTTAAAGAGACACCTCAAGTTATACGAGAAGAAAAGAGAAGAGTCGATGAGGAGATATCTCAACTAAAAGAATTTGAGTTAACAGTAAATAATCGTAACTTTAAAGTTAAACATGAATTATATTTTACAATGATTGACGGCAAGACAGCACAATCAGTAACAGAGACACCAGCAGCATCTTCTTGTTTTATTTGTGGAGCAACAACATCCAAGATGAATAAAATCGAAGAAGTTCAAGCTATGCCCGTAAATGAACAAGCACTGCAATTTGGTATGTCACCACTTCATGCGCGTATTATGCTGATGGAGTGTCTTTTGCATGTAGCTTACAATCTTGAATTTAAACGTGGAAGAGTCGACTCAAATACTCGTCCGATAAGAGAAGCCCGAAAATTTTTGATAAAGCGTGAAATTAAAGAGAAAATTGGAATACAGGTTGATACTGTTAAACAAGGCTCTGGTACGACAAGTTCAGGAAATACGTCACGAAGATTCTTTGCTAATCCTGCTTTAATTTCCGAAATCACGGGTCTAGATGAAGACATAATCAAGAGGTTTTCAACAATTCTCGAAGCTATAACCATTACCGAGGCACTAGATCCGAAAAAATTTGGTGATTTTTGTCTGGAGACGGCAAAAAAGTTTGTTGCACTGTACGAGTGGTACAATATGCCACCAACACTCCACAAAATTCTGATTCATGGAAAATATATAATTGAAAAGTGTATTTTTCCTGTAGGCTTATTATCCGAAGAGGCTCAGGAAAGTCGTAACAAAGACTATAAAAAATATCGCCTTAGACACTCCAGAAAATGCAGTCGAATTGCCACGAACGAAGATATTATGCACCGAATGATGGTAACATCAGTTAGTTAAGTTAAGGCTCTTTTAGAATAATAAATTAAAAAGTAGATTTAAAATAAATAATAAATTAAAAATTAAAAAAATCATTTAAATTTTTTGTTAGTTAGGGCTTTTTACATTGTAGGTAACGATATACATTTGTCTAGCTTTCTTTATTTTGATTACTTTTGTATATAACTATATAAATAAAACTAAGTTTGTGATGAAATTAAAAATAGATTTAAAATAAATAATGAATTAAAAAAATCATTTACATTTTTTTTGTTAGTTAGGGCTTTTTACATTGTAGGTAACGATATATATTTCTCTAACTTTCTTTATTTTGATTACTTTTGTGTATTACTATATAAATAAAACTAAATTTGTAATGAAATCATTATATTTTTTGAAAAATATACTTTTTTCCTCACCTCCATACAAAAATCCCCAGTGTGCGGCGTCCAAGCAAATGTATCAAAAAGAAGAATGAATATACAAAAACACATTAGCGCGAATACCTACTCATATTTAACTTCAACTTGTTATGGGTGTATGGTTTAATCTTTACCCATGCATGTTTTCTCACTAATATTGGAAGAGTACTTTAAATTATACTTTTGCCATTCTCTGGTACTTATCCGTCACCTTTGTAACTACTGTTGCCATTTCTGGGGTAGTTATTCATAGAACAGATTCGGATTCAGCTCAACTCAAGCTCTTAGAAAAGTATACTCTAGTCCCTTTTTCCAAATTTGGCTGGCCTATGTAATTGCTAGCTTACATATATTTTAATATATGAAGATTAAATAACAAAAATATACACGCCAAGTATAACTAGTAAAAATTAAAAGCAGTCGTAGTATTTTGCTCATATCAAAGAAATTTGAGTGTAATACAGGGGTATAATAGTTGCCGACACATCTCACTTGGCAACTGTTAAGTTAATTTTTTTTTAGTAACTGAGCCCAAAATTTAACAAATAATTATTTGTTGTTCATAAGAATGAAGGTTGATAATATTACAACCATATAAGATTTCATTCTTTAAATGGAACTCAAATCTGAAACAGTTTTCGGGCAAAACATTAAGGTTAATACAGCTCATAAATAAAAATCTTCCGTTCAGTTGCAAGAACTACTGGGTACAAGTTTCATTGTGTATGTATGTACAAACATACGGACATCAGACATAGTTTAATGTAAAAGCATAAAACAAGTTTCGAAACAGATCGTAAATTCAATTACATTAAACTGGTTGTGGATTGTATTTTAGTTTGGTAAATGTTTTTTATGTATCGTATGAATACTCACCTGGGATGATAAATGAGAAAACGAACATCGTACCAACGAACTTTTCAAATCGTACTTTTTAGGCCCTAATAGTACTAAATCATTTTTTTTATAATGTTTTATTATTTTATTTTTTAAAACAAAAATTTAATACAACAAAAATAAAAGGTACTTAAAATTCATTTGATCATTTATAAAACATAATAATAAGGTGAGTAAAATTTTTTCGCGTCAAAATCACATCGCGATTCTTGTTCTTAAGTCATTCCAAGAAACTTTGCCAAAGAAACCATAGGTCAAAAATTAATTTCGAACCCCAGATTTTTCAAAATAGTTAGTTTTCAAAAATATTCAAGAAAAGAGGCAAACAAATTGTATTTGGTCTAGCCAGACCTGTATCATGAGGTTTTTAGGATCGAGAAATCCATTTATTTTTATTTTTGATTGCCTGCAGAGAGCGTTTTCATATACTTTTTTGAATTTATCGTCTTTTTGTTGTGGAAAATTTACGAATACTTCTCAAAATGCCATCTCGAATTTTAAACGAAAATAAAATGTTTGAGCATTCTAAAAATGTGTGCATACGAACACCTTCGGATTGCATTTCTAAAATTATTGTGTTTACAATTTTCAATATGTACTGCAGAAACAGGAAAGGAGTAGAAAGTCCAAATATAATAAAATTTAATTTAGCGCTTGTAAAATCTCCTTCAAAATAATTCGGAGTAAAATAATAATGGAGTGGGCTTCCACTGTTCCGAAATTCTGTTGATTAATTCTTGAAGTGACAACCATCTTATTGACGAATATTCTAAAATATTATGAATTGGTTCCAAAATAATCTTGAATTGTGTCTATTCTACTATGTAGAACTTCAAAAACTTGTCAATATCATCAGAAAATCCACGCGTATATGCAGCCGCTGATACTAAATTTAGAATGTGGCATAAGCAATCGTTCATAGCTGTTTTGTTAAGTCCAACAGCAAGAAATAGAGTTTTCCTTAGATTTCATAAAAAGCTACGACATTTTGCATTTTTTGGGAATAGTAGCAAATGAGGCACGGGGGTATCAGCGTACTTTTTAGTTTTGGATTGTACCAAAAAAGTACAACTGTACCAACTTTATCAACCCTGATACTCACAGATATACATAAATTTAAGTAAAGAAAATAAGCTCTGCTATTAGATTTTTTTTGCATTTATCTTATTTCATTTACTTATTTATTTTATTTTGTATCTACATAAATAAAAATTCGTAAATAGTAATCAGCTGTTGAAGAAAATTTATACTTTTTTTCAGACTCTAAAATAACAACAAATATTTTGTTTGATAGATTAATTTCTTTAAGAAATTAAAACTTAAATGTTAAACGCAAGCAAGAAACCATATAATTTGACTAAATTTATTATTATAAAATTAGTAAATTGCCAATTTGTCACAGTTTTACGTGCTAGTAGAATGTTTGTATTATAGAATGCGTTTACATTATAACGAAATCTAGTAGATTTTATGTGCAACCTTCGCAGATATCTAATGCGTTTACATTGTATTTTTTTGACGTTAGCAAGATTTTGTTTTCAGAACTAATACAGCTGTCTTTAAGATTTTAGTGTACCAATCTTTGATACTGTTATGTATTAATTACTAGATGGCAATCCTTTTTATGTTTGCATATTTTTAGTACTTATCCAATTCTTAATAACAGTTATATATTATGTACCTTTTGTAAAATGCATATAGAATATACTAATTCATTCCTCTCAACGTTTTACTTGTTGAACAAGCATCCATATTGAAATTGTAATTAAAATAGTTATTAATTTGTATATTGAAATATTAAACATACGCGTGTTTTATTTGTACGTAAATATACAACAATTGGCGACGAGGTGAAAAAAAAGAAGGAAATTTAATTCATACAAGAGAAAAAAAAAATCGTAAATCAGCATAAATAATTAAATAAAAAAACATAACCTTGCAAAATGGACGCTCAAGTGAAGACATTGTTGGAAGCCATTACAAGAATGACGACGGCAATGCAAGTGCAACAACAGGCATCAAATGCTGGTACTACTAGTGTCAACATAGTTTCAAATTTCGACGCATTTGATCCAAAATCAGAGTCGTTTAAAACGTATAAGGAGCGCCTGGAAATACATTTTCAAATAAAGGAAATTTTTCAAGATAAAAATATGTGTGCAAAGTTGTTGTTGCAGTACATGGGCTCATCAACGTACACGTTACTAACAACATTGGTAGCACCTAAAAGCGTGGCCGACCTAAAATATGATGAAATTGTTTTAAAATTGGAAAAGCATTTTTGCCCCAAAAAGAACGTTTTGGTTGAGCAGCATAAATTTCTGTGCGAAATTCAAAATGATAGCCAGTCAATATCAGATTTTGTTGCAATATTACAAAAGAGATCGACTGAGTGTGAGTTTGTGTGTGAGTGCAGGAAGTCAATAGCAGATATTTTCCTAAGATCGCAATTCATCAGGGGTTTACGTGATGGTTATATTCGAGAGCAGTTGTTACAAAAGCCAGAATTAAAATTTTCCGAAATTGTGGAAAAAGCAAAAACACTTGAAGCAGCGAAAATAGACAGCAAGGTCATTTTAAATAATTCAACAGGTTCAACAAGTGATATACTACAAGTGCGTCATAAACATAACAATCAAAGGGGAAGAAATCGAAGGCGTAGCGTATCCAGAAATAAAACATCAAAATCATCATCGAGAATCAATTACAGTGACCTAGGCATAGAAGGGTTGTGCCTCAGATGTGGCCGTGCCAATCATATGGCAAATGATTGTACAGTAAACAGGAACAACCTGAAATGTAAATCATGCGGTAAAGTTGGTCACGTTAAACAAGTTTGTATAAAACACAAAATGAAACAAAGCAAATCTAACAACAACAACAACGCTACTGCAAATTCAATCGAAACTTTCACAACGAAAGAAAATTTTTTTGGAGTCAACCAAATCATCGATATTTATGACAACAATACAGTGCAGTTGCCAAATAAAGATGCCGAAAAATTTTACACAAATATTTATATTGAAGGGAAGCAACAAAAGTTCGAAGTTGATTCGGGGGCCGGTTATACGTTGATACCGGAAAACGAATTTAATAAATTAAATATAAATACAAAAATAAGAAAATCAAACATAGCATTTCGATCGTATACGGGTGATGTGTTTGTACCATTGGGTGTCGCAGACGTAAACGTTAAGTACAAAAACAGAACATCAAATGAAGAACTGTATGTAGTGTCTGCAAATCGTTCAGCTCTTTTAGGAAGGGTATGGATTCGTCATTTAAAGATAAATTTATCAGATGTCGATCAACGTGAACAACATAAAAATGATGATGGTGGTAAAATAAATTCAATTTCGGATATACAGCTACAATTTCCAAGCGTTTTTGAAGAAAAAGTAGGATGTATTCCTGACTTTACATGCAGTCTAAAATTACATGATGGTGCTAAACCTGTGTTTTTGAAGGAAAGGCAGGTACCTTTTGCATTACGCGGAAAAGTTGAACGTGAGCTGGATAGCTTAGAGCAGGACGGTATTATTACCAAAGTTAACACCAGCAATTGGGGTTCACCATTGGTGGTAATTCCTAAACCGGACGGAAGTGTTCGGTTGTGTGTCGACTACAAAGTGGCAGTAAATCCTCAGCTAGAGGCGGCGCACTACCCTATAAAAAGGATCGATGAAATTCTCAACAATCTAAGGAACGCAAAATATTTCTGTAAGCTGGACTTATATAAGGCGTATTTACACGTTTTGGTAGATGAAGACAGCAAACAAATTCAGACAATTTCTACACACAGAGGTACGTATCAAATGAATAGACTTTCTTTCGGAATTAAAACTGCTCCAAGTGAGTTTAATCGAATCCTAGATCAGATTCTACAAGGACTCGAAGGTACAATTTCATACTTTGATGACATCATCATACATGGGTCAACATTAGAAGAATGCGAACATCGTCTCATAAAGTGTTTTGAAAGGCTAAACAGATACAATTTACATATCAACAGGAACAAGTGCGAGTATTTTAAGAAGCAAGTTAAATACCTTGGCTATGTGGTAAGCAACAACAAAATTTCAAAATGTCCCGAAAAAGTACGAGCGATAGTGGATCTGCCACGACCACAGAATATAGAAGATACGAGAAGATTTCTAGGGATGATAACCTACTATTCAAAATTTTTACCAGATGTGTCAACGCTTACTTTTCCACTTCGTCAAATATTAGAGAAAAATAGGAAATTCAACTGGACAGCTAAATGTGAAAAAGCTTTTAAAAATCTCAAAGAAGAAATTTTGAAGGATAGAGTTTTGGTACCCTATAACCAATCTTTACCGGTAACGTTAGCGTGTGACGCAAGTCCAACGGGTATTGCTGCTGTATTGTCGCATATAGTCGATGGGGAGGAACGTCCTATTTCATTTATTTCTCGAGCATTAACGAAGGCCGAACAAAATTACAGCCAACTCGACAGGGAGGCCTTGGCAATCATCTTTGCTGTTGATAAATTTTTTATGTATCTTTACGGAAGAGAATTTACGTTATTAACAGATAATCGACCACTGGCCAGAATATTTCATCAAAATGCTAAGACACCAGCTATGACTTCAGCAAGATTGCTTCGATATGCTTCTTTTCTACAAGGTTTCAACTATAAAATAGAACATCGTAAAGCTGAAAACAACGTTAACGCGGACTGCTTGTCTAGAGCATCAATTAACGATACACCACATTTTAAACATTTTTTGGATGAAGAGGTACGAGTAATTCAAGAGCAAATTATCAATCAAATTTCAACATTTTCAATTAACGCCACAACCATTGCAAAAGAAACGGATCTTGACTTAGAACTTTCAAAATTAAAAGCAGATTTGTTAAAAGGTGAAAATTTCGACTGCAATTATTCAATTCAAGATGGCGTCTTATTCAAGGGTGATCGTGTTATTATACCAAAAAAGTTACGTGAAGAAGTTTTAAAAGAATTACATCATACACACGTTGGTGTTGTAAAAATGAAACAATTAGCTCGGAAGTATTGCTTTTGGAAAGGTATTGATTCGGATATAGAGCGTTTGGTAAAATCGTGTTCCAGTTGTGCTAACGTGAGGAAAGATCCACCGAAGGTTATTATTCATCACTGGGAGGAGCCAAATGAAAATGTCCAAAGGGTTCATATAGACTATGCCGGACCGTTTCAAAACCACCATTTTTTGGTGTTAGTAGATGCTAAGTCAAAATGGCCAGAAATTCGTTTGATAAAAGATGCCCCAACTTCTGAGAAAACAATCACATTATTGCAAAACATTTTTTCTACACATGGCCTTCCCCAAATCATCGTTTCGGATAACGCAACAACTTTTCAAAGTGCAATGTTTAAAGAATACTGTAGTAAAAACGGGATCATTCAAAAATTTATAGCTCCTGGTCATCCAGCTACAAATGGACTTGCTGAAAGATACGTGCAGATTTTAAAAACTAAATTAAGAGCGATGGAAAATGATATTTTACCGTTAAATATCAAAATACAAGAAATTCTTTTTCGGTATAGAGCTACTCCGCTCGCAAATGGTCAAACTCCATCACAATTATATCTTGGTAGAGATTTAAGAATCAAATTGGATGCCATGCGGCCTGTTAAGGAAATCAAATCAACTTTGCGCTCTCCTGTGGTTCGTAATATTAGCGTGGGAGATAGGGTGCAAGTGCGCTGGTTTGAAAAAAACAAGCCAATCTGGAAATTTGGTACAGTTAAATCCAAATTTGGTCAACTTCATTACCAAGTAATACTCGATAATGGTTATGAACTTAAACGTCATATTAATCAGCTATATAAATCAAATGTTGAAGTACCGAAAAAGTCCGTTACATTTGCGGAACCACCCGTTGAACAAAAACCAAACTTAGATGAAGTTCACATTAAGCATAGAGTTACTAATCCAGTGATTCAACCAATACCACCTGAAGAATCTCAGTTGATAGCAACGCCGGAGGGGAGCTTAAGAAGATCAAGTCGTGTAAGAAGACCTCCAACTCATTTAGAGGACCATGTATGCTATTAAGCGTGGGAGATTGTTATGTATTAATTACTAGATGGCAATCCTTTTTATGTTTGCATATTTTTAGTACTTATCCAATTCTTAATAACAGTTATATATTATGTACCTTTTGTAAAATGCATATAGAATATACTAATTCATTCCTCTCAACGTTTTACTTGTTGAACAAGCATCCATATTGAAATTGTAATTAAAATAGTTATTAATTTGTATATTGAAATATTAAACATACGCGTGTTTTATTTGTACGTAAATATACAACAGATACCCTCCACCGACAGTTCGAATATTTTAGGAGTGATATCTATTTATTATTCGTTATTCTTTATTAAAACAGACGTCAGCATTATCACGAAATTTATAAGTGCGATTTCTAGTCCTATAAAGCTGTGAAGTATTAAATTTTATTCTGATAGCATTACTAATTACGGTTTTAGGCGTACTAAATTGTTTACCGTTAGTACGATTTATATGGGGCTTAGGGTAAATTATAGACCCATCTTCACGAAATTTCACAGTGTCATTTCTAGTCCTATAGAACTGTAATTATAGCATTATTAACTACGGTTTTAGACGTACTAAACCGTTCTCCGGGAGTAGGGTTTTTATGGGCCTAGGGTAAATTATGGACGGATTTTCACGAAATTTAACAGCGTGATTTCCAGTCGCATAAAACGAATTTTTGCAAAATCTTAGATCATTCTGTGCATTGTTCCACCATTTATGTTAGGTTTTGCAACAAAATTATCAATTTTTTAAGGTTTTGATTCATAGCTCTAATCCTACTGAACCGATTCTGCACAAACTGCGTAGGATAACTACAAGCAATTTGACGCCAAGTTTGTTTATTTCTTTTGAGCTTTTCGAAAGAGAGCGTTTTCAACAGACGGACAGACAGACGGACATGGATAAATTAACTTAGAATTACTCAAGGAGTCAGAATATATTTACTTTATTGGGTCTGAAATGAATAATAAAAAATATTCACACGAAATGACAAACTTAGTATACCCTCTTCACAACTAATTGTGGTGGAGGTTATAAAAATAGACATTAAAAATTTTCGTTACCTTTTATTCCAAACTAGATTTGATGGATAGAGTTGATTTGAAATCTTCCTAAATATTAAGTCCTTTTTCCTATTAGCAAGATTTTATTTTCAAAACGAAAATAGCTGACTGAAATCATTTCCTCAAGAGAATCGATCGAAGTATTTTGTTTAAAATATTTATTCATTGGGCCACTTTTAGCTTCCTTTGATGTTGTTGGTGGTGCATTTCTTTCCTCAAGCACTATTGTATGAACCTTTTGGTTTATACATTTTTGGATGTAGGATTATAAGATTTATCCTTCGGTTAATATTTTCCAACAAAGCTTATTCTCACTAAACATGAGTGTCTTTTTTTTTGAGTTCCAACGAACACATACATTTGGTTTCGTTTGTTTGACTTAAAACTTTTAAAAACTATACATTTAACAGAAAAACATATATTATTATTGTTCGATTAATCGGGATAAATTATTCGATTAATCCTTTAATCGAAATTAATCAAACAAATAATCGTCTAAAATTGTACCTAATCGAACAAGAATTAATCGACTGAACACCCTATAAAGTACTAGTAGATGTCGCCAAAATCTAGTCGCAAAGTATATTTAGTTTTGTATGGGAAATCTAGTCAAAAACAAGTAAGAGTGCTATATTCGGCTATGCCGAATCTTAAATACCCTTCACCATGGTGAGATAAGAACAAGAAGTTTTTAAAAAGAATACCTATGACAAAATCAAAAATTGTATGTATATAACTAAGTCCGTTTCCTCTTTTGACAAAGTTGATGTTTGAAATTCGTTATATAAGTTTTAATTATATTTAATCTTAAAATCGTGTATAAAAAAATTTAATAAAAATAAAAAATAAATTTATTTTGGAGACTTGAACTCGCAATCTTGCGAGCCTTAAGCGAGAACTTAGACAACTCAGCTACGAACGGTTTTATTGAAGAAGAGAATTTTATGAACATACATACATGTGTATGCGTAAAAAACACATTAAAATCCACCACTTGTGGTGAAGATTATAAAAAAAACAACAAAAAGACCGCAACCAAGAGAAATGCAAGAAGTGATCAACGTAGCAACAGCTTATTAGACGAAACACAATAACAACAATTACTACTGCTATGCCTAAAGGCATTGCAATAAGAGATAAAAATAAAATGCAACAACAACAATTACGAAAGCAATGCCTTTATACATAAATAACTTTTGCTCATTCATACATACTCATGTGCATACATACATATGTATGGCTCTGCAATAGCTAGGTTAACCTACTAGTTAGTATGGATTTATTTAAATTACATACAACTTTTTATGTACATATGTAGGTACGTATATGCTTGCCGAAATAAAATAAATCACTGTGTCATTGCCAATAAAATGAAAATATCGAAAAGCTTTATAGGTAATTTTAAAATCATTTTTAGGACATAAACAAATTAAATAAAAAAAAAATAAAAAACAAATAGGTATAGAATATGATTTTTGTTTTACATCAGCCATCGGCAAAATCAGGGCGCCGCGTTTTCTCTTTTATTCTCTTGTATGCTCTTTTTTACATGTAAGTTAAGCGAACGATTTATATTTACATTGTCAAAAAAGTCAAAAATTGCTGAATTATTTTAAAAGCGTTTATAGAATATAAAAAAAGTCAAAAAAAAATTTTTTTTAAAAGGTGGATGCCGAGATTTGAACTCCGGCAACTACTAACAACGCTGCTTTGACCAACCGCCCAGACAACTCAGCCATTAACGCTTATGCAAATAAAGAATTAAAGTAGAATATATTCCGTCACTTTGTTTGTTTAATATGTAGGTATGTACGTATTTTTCAATTTAAGCGAGCAGTCATGTACAAACATGTGTGTGTTTGATATGCCTAACATTCAACACGTTCGAATAAAAGCACAAACAAAAAAAAACAACAACCACAAGGGATTTTTTGGAAATATTAGAGGTAGTCGTGGTTTTTTGCTCATAACTCAGCCATTTTTTAACCGATTTGACAGATTTTTATACCGACGTGTTTAAGAAGGAATTTACCATTGGTTCCCGAAAGTGGGTTTTTTAAAAAAAAAATTAATTTTGCTCATAACTTTTTTGTATCTAAACCGATTTTTCTGAATTTTTTATAAAATATGTTCTACTAAAAATTTTCGATATTTTGGTATATAAGTCATATCCATAGGACATATGGCAGCCCTAAAATTTAGGTTTTTATACAATTTTTAATTTTTTTTGTACGGGAGGTACCACGCCCACTTCTCCAATCCCGCCCACATTTTGTTGGATCGTGTGTATGGGCTACCTAAATGTGTGTACCTAATTTGGAAGCTTTGGCTTTTGCCGTTCCCCAGATATACAGCAAAAAGTAATAAAATTACAACAACCACAAGGGATTTTTGGAAAATATTAGAGGTAGTCGTGGTTTTTTGCTCATAACTCAGCCATTTGTGGATCGATCTTGCTGAATTTCAATAGCAACCGATGGTAGACTATATGTGACACAAATGTAAAACAACCTAGCCGCTATCATGTCTGGAGTCTCCGGAAAACACATATTAAACGTAAGACGGGCAGACGGACAGGCGGTCAGACGGACAGACAGACGGATATCGTTAAATCAACTTCTCTCCCCATAAGGACCCAGAATATATATACTTTATATGGTCTAAGATCAATATTGTAGAAATTACAAACGGAATGACAAACTTATATATACCCTTTTCCACCTGAGGTGAAGGGTATAACAAGTAGAATGCGGAAGTAGAGTAAACGGGCTATTTCAAACTAATGTCACGTATGGTAACTCTCCTACCAGATGATAATAATTATTGTAAGATGGGCAAAACCATGGGAGTTAATCAAAAACATCAATAAGGTGCAGAACACGCGCGGACGTTTAAATACATTTATATGTTAAGCCTAGTACTCTGTTCAAATTTGTGAAAAATGTTAAGCAACATTAATTATTTCACACGAAAATTTTGATATGTATCAATGTTACCTATCATGCGAGTTTATACGATTTGACGTTTTTATTCCTGCAAAGTATGCGACATTGTTTTGCGTATGTAAACAAACCCCACATGTATTTATCTAAAAATATTTTTTTTTAATAAAAAATTTAACAAAGAAGAAAGTAAATATGGATTAAAAACTGTTATCGGTTGTGTTATTTTCATTTTTTTATTTCTTATTTAAGATCAGTTCATACTCTTTTGCTTTTGCTTAAAATTCCACGTGAAATAAATGCAGCTTACATTATTTTGCAGTTGTAAAAAAATGTTGCCAGAAACATTTCGGAACTTTTTCACAAAATGAACAGAGTACAACTCTAGCAACATTATTTTATAGACATTCCACACAAGTTTTTTTCATATGCGTTTTGACAGCATTTCACGTGAAATGTTGAACAGAGTACTAGGCTTTACTTCACAAAATTTAATAAATATACATACATACTTTTCATTTACATTATGACTACAAAACAATTCGTTGTTTTATTTGATTTAATTTTCTGCAATCCTCGATACTAAAATCCAAAGTTTACAGAAATCAATATTAGGAACAATTAAATTTTGGTAGAGTATACCATGGAGTACTTTTACGACTACTCCTTTGTAATCCAAAGCTGGGTTATATGGTCCTGCCTTAGGAGATCGTAATGTTAAATTGATCATGTTTTTTCCATACGTTTGGGTAACAAATTCAATAAATGAAGGTACTAGATTAAAGTGTTACTAGTCAAGTTTTATCTTGGACTAGTGTTTGGACTATTCATTTTTTTTGCAGGGACTAGACAAACAATGCAAGAGCAAAAAATCGTCATCTGGCGATTTAAATACTAAATTTTTTTGTGTAGAAAACAGTCAAAAAATTAATAAATGCAAATTAAGCGAACATTTTAAAGGAGAAATTACTGACTTCACTTAAGAAAAAACCTGTGGCAGAAACTAAATTCATATGAATTGTTAAAAAAAACTCAACAGTTGATTTGTGAATAGATGTATATGGATATAAAAATGCATTAATACTACATTTATACCTACGCAAAATTTAGTACTTACGAGATTTGGAGCCAAATCTAGTTGATTAGATTTCCCATACAAAACAAAACTTACTTCGTGACTAGATTTCGATGAAATCTACTCAAAATCTAGTAGTACTTAATGATACAACTATGGTTTTTTCAATATAGCACTAAAAAATACTTCCCTGCACAAGAAAAAATGACATTTAAAAAAAACAGAACAAAACTTGTTAAAAAAAATTAAAAAGTTTTATAAAAATTGTAAAAAAATAAAAAAGACAAATAATATTGATAAAATAAATATCGTTGATTACACACTGCTACAAAAAAACACTTTTTGTCAGAACTTGAAAACCGACCTAGTGGGGGTTGTAGGCCTAGGTGAGGACATACAAAAACCGTTTTCAAAAATTTTGAAACACCCTCAAAATTTTGAGTTATTTTCAAAAAACTGTTTTAGGGTAGGTCGTAGCACTTTAGTACCTCTAACTCATACATTTTTTGATCGATTTCAAAATTTCAAACAGTTTTGAAAAGGCAAAGAAGAAAGATTTTATGAAATGTATTCATAAAAAATATATTCCAAGTAATTAGGTGAGTGTTTATCAAAAGTTTCTAATTTTTTTTTATTTTTTTTCATAATTTTTCAAATTCAACAAGAGTTATTTTAATTTTTTTCTATAAAACCCTATCTTTGTTTGCACTGTATTTTAAAGATAATTTTGTGTAGAAAAAAACGGGATATCATTTGTTAAAATCAGCTTATATTTACAAAAGTTACTAAAGTTTTAAATCACGCACAAGATCGCAAAAATATGCATTTGTCACAAAATGTGGCTCAGCCGATTTTGGTAAATATTCCATATCACATTCCTCGTTTTCAGATTCATCATCACTTTGTTTATGTTAAGTTTCATTACATTTAATTGCACTTAATACTGGCTTAGTAACAGTTAACACATTAGCATACTTAATGCTATCAAGATTTTTATATTGATAACCAGTGATGCTTGTTTGGCAAAAATAACAGTCTTGTGGTTTATGGAATATTTGATGATGCCAAATCATTGGGAAAGATAATGGCAATGGCTGGCTTATAACCTTTTCGGACTTAGTTTTCTTAAGCATACTGGAACAGCTTGTACAAATACTTTAGGGTTTATACCATTTGCTAGAACTGTATGAGCAGTTAAAAACTGTATTGAAGGCATTTACCAAGGCTTTATTTTTCTTCAGATCAAAGCGATGTTTTTTGTCAGCGAATAAACCGCAAACATATGTCTGTCTGTCCGTCTGTTCGTATGTTGAAAACACGCTCACTTTCGAACAACTCAAAAGAAATGAACAAACTTGGTGCCAAATTGCTTGCAGTTATCCTAAGCAGTTTGCGATTGAAATTCAGCAAAATCGGTGCAGTTGGACCAGAGCTATGAATCAAAATGTGGAACCATCACCTAAAAAAAATGATAACTTTGTTATAAAAAATAACATAAATGGTGGAACAAGGCACGGAATGAGATAAGATTTTGCAAAAATTTGTTTTATTCGACTGAAAATCACGCTGTAAAATTTCGTGAAGATCCGTCCATAATTTACCTTAGGCCCCATATAAACACTACATCCGGAAAATAGTTTAGTACGCCTAAAACCGATAAAAAATAATGCTATCATAACAAAATTTGAATTGAAACTGTTACTCAAGCTAGTTTAAATTGCTAAATAATTTAATATAGATCTAAACCTCAAACCAACCAATTTTAATGCTGATGTCTGTTTTTATAAAGATAAATTAATAATAAATAGACATCATATAGATATCCCTCCTGAAATATTCGAACAGTCGGTGGAGGGTATTAAAAATTCGGCACAGCTAAATATAGCACTCTAACTTGCTTTTATTCATATTTTTTGCGGGGAGGGAGAAAATACTAAAAATAGGTGTTAATGAAAAGTTGAATAACTTATACAATTTTTATCCGATTTGAAAAATTAAAACCATGTTTTGTTAAGAACTAAATTTTCTTTATACGCTAATATAAATTTTTATAAGCTTTCATATTAAAATAAGCAATGAAAAGCTTCTAAAATCAAAAAAGTTTATAATTTTCGTTTTTTTGTAGATATTCTTAACAAAAACAATACTTATAATTTACAAATGTATAACAAAATGCACGTAATTTTAAAGCGTAATCAGTTTTCTTTCCAAACCTGTCAAAAAAATTAAAATCGGACAAGAACTGACTGAGTTACAGGTCGATAAGTTGACGAACATCACTGAAAACGGTTTTTTTTAAAATAACTTCTGAATTTGAGGGTGTTTCTGAAATTTTTTGACACAATTTTTAATGTACTCAACAAGACCAATAACCCACGCTAGGTCGTTTTCCAAGTTTTTTTACACTGTAGCACCGTGTTATTAATGAAATGTAATGCAAATTTTTTAATGTATATTTCTTTTTGTGTTTGTATGTGTAACGAAAAAACTTTTAGTCAGTTGTTTTGATATAAAAAAACATCTCGCTAATGTCAAAAAAGTATAATGTAAACGCACTAGATTTCGAAGAAGATTTTAAATCAAATCTAAAAGATCTCGCCCATTATTACAACTTGCCAATAGTTAAAAGTCGGATGTTGTCGGACCGATAAATAGCTTTGCATTATAAAACCTTCATTTATTATGTTTTAATCTATTAAATATTAGTATTATTGAAAATAACAGCAATAAAAAATGGAAGTTGTGCAAAGCTATTTATCGGTCCAACAAAATCCGACTTTTAACTATTGGCAAGTTGTAATAATGGCCCTAAGTGAATTAGCTTCTTTTGCATTGCAGTTCTTGGTTTTGCCATTTAGCAACAAGGAAGTTAAAATATGTTTTTAGTGGTATAGATCTCCCAAAAGCGAAAATTCGAAATAGAATGACGTTACAGACAATTGGGCTATTCACAAGGTGTGCTATCAAGTCATATCGTCAGAATGTCCTAAATAAAATTTTACAATTGTTTAAAAAAATACTGTTGTGTCTGAAACAAAATAAAAATTTAAATGCTGTGTTCATAATTTTGTCGTAACTGTACATTAGAAATCTAAATTTTAAGCGCTTGCCCACGGCAGTCATATATATATTTCTTTTAAATATTTAAAAACATATGACTTTACAACTTTATGACAACCTTGTGAATAGCCCACATGAATTCGCTACTTTATGTTAGGTGTGGTTTAAAATAGTGAGATAGTTTTAAATAACTCTACAATCTCATTTAAAAATGCGATAAGAACATATATTATAATGATATCTCGATCGATTTTTCAGAAGCTGAAGAAGAATATTCATTTGATGACGTATTTAATTTACAAAATGAAATTTTTTTTATTAAATATGTTATATAAGTTTTTATTAAAATTCTAAATAATTTCCATTTATGTTTGGATCAAGTTCCTTTGATTTTTTGTTATGGTATGGATCCTTTTGTTTGAAAACTTTTTATGTTCGTATATAAAGACTGAAATATACCAGCGGTAAATATTGGAAGGACCGCTCGTGGCAGGCCTTCTTGAGGGTCTCTTTACTCCTTTCTTGAAGATTCGCTTCGTATGATATCCTGGCTTCTAGAATGTATACATTTCTTTTTTAAAGACCTGCCAAAATATTCAGTACACATTCGCTACTCCATTCTTTAAGAAGGGAGAAAGGAAGTTGTCCATTTGTATTTATTTTTTATTTTTAGTGACCTTCCTTACTCCCTTCTTGAGGAAGGGGTCGAAGTTGTTATTAAAGGGAGTGTGGAAGTGCTTGCGCCCAATGAGAACCTGTGTAAAAAATAAATAAGTTTGGAATGCGGCGAGGGAGGCTTGTGTCTGCTAACTAAGGCCTTCTATTAGGCCTCTTTACTCATTCTAGTTACCGCTGGGATATTTCTTTTATAGTTTCAAAACTTTTTATGTTAAATAAATATTTTATTATTATTTCCTAATCAGTTTGTTCTATTGATATGATGTGAGTTTATAGGGAAGAATAATGTAAAATAAATCATGTATAAAAGTATATTAATAAAATAACAAAAAAATAATACATACAATTTAAGTTTTAGCATTATTTTTTGGCAGTTAAATTTTTTTTAGCATTATTTCTAAGCCGACTTAGCTGTAAATCATGGGAGGCTTTCGATAAATTGTTTTTAACATTACAAGTGATATTAAGTGAATATGGAGGAGGAACTTCGGGCATGGTATAATGTGGGCGTCCCAAATCGGTGATATACCGGCAAAGGCCCTGGTTGGGTTCCTATGGGAAGCAGAGGGTCTTTTGGCCAACTAAGGGGAGTGGGTACAATAGACCTAACCTGGTCGCGGTACCTGTCACTGTGGGGAAACCTCCCCGTTCCATCGTGGGGGAAAAAAAAGTGAATATGTACTTAAAATCAATTATTTATTCAGAAAAACGTCAAAGCTAGAGTATCGAAACATTGTAAAAGTTAATAAAGTATTTTTCTGCATTAAAAGATCTAAAATTGTCTCGGCAGGAGCTGAGGGAAAGTTAACCTCTTACAAAGTAGAAACATAATTAAAACCAGATCTAAAATTAACTTGATATTAATGATTATTGTCGATTATTTAGGAAATTAGCTTTAAAGCTTCGTCGCACTCTTTCAAAGATGAAATAATTGGCTCCTTTTTATTTTGAGGATTGTAGCACAACGATCATACAACAAACTTATAATTTCTTCACTTTGCCGTTTAATTTTTTAAATTCGTAGTCTTAATCATTGTAATAACACAAAAATATTTTTTATTTTTCACAAGAAATAATTCGTTCACTTGTAAAACACATTTAACCACGAAGTAAAAATGTAATTTTTAATCGCCAGTTTTAATGTTTACATTTATTTTTCGCTTTAGTATTGCCAAGCTTAGTTTTCAAATTGATAAAACATTTAACGTCAAAAGTTTTTTTCAAATCATTATTAATTTTAATTTAAATGTTAAAATCAAACAATTGAAAAACGTTTGAGAATTGTGTTTGATGTCAAATGATAAAGTCATTTTATATCAAAGGTTTGGCCTCGTGTTTGTTGGGATAGAGAATTTCCAGGTTCAAAAATGTTGCGATAGGGCCAGGGGAAAATGTAACATTATAAAGAAGAAATTATATTATCTTTTATTCAAGTACTAAATACAAACTTTAAAACTTTCTGATCATCAATATATTACCAGATCTTAAATTGCTTTGCAATACAAATTATAAGATAATATTTTTGTTTTACATGTAAGTTAAGCAAAAGAAGTCTTGGTTCGAAGTCGACGAACATGCTATCAATCTGTATATCCAGACCTTAATTTTCGCCACATGGGCAGGGGATGTATCATAAGTCTGGTCTGGCATCATTTTAATATTTAGCTACATGATTTACCTCACAAAGAATGGAATGAAGAACATAACGAGGACATACATTCAAAGAAAGTACAAAAAGTAACAAAGGTAATAAATACTTGTATCTGTTATTAAATGAATTGCTTAAGATTAACTCCCTTCTTAATTAAATAAAAAAATATTTTAGTTTAAAATAAGGCATAAGATCGTAAGTCTGCAAATTTAGGTTCATTTTAAAAGAACGAAGGTTAACGATATATCTAAGATTTAATGGGCTAGCAGCAGAAGGCGAGGCTTATAGCATATAGAGAAAATTCCTTTTTTTCTGATCTGTTAAAGCTTTTGTGATCAAAGTTTCGGTCCTCGTGGCTTGACAACTAAAAATATTCGGTTAAGAAATAGGAGGAGGCAACTTACCATATTTGACCATAGCTCCAATGCAAGTCCTACACCGAAAAATTGCATAGTTGCCCATAGACCTTAAATAGAGATCAGTCAGTTGAGCAGGGTATCATGAAATATCTGTGGAGAAAAAATTCTTTTATAAGCAAAAAGTACTGCTAGTGTTATTTGTCTCAAAAAAATTAGATAAAATTAGGTTTCTTAAAAAAAATTCAACCAGATGCTAAAATTTTAGATATCCCTAAGTTAATTATGTTTAATATAAATTTTTATTTACATACAAACACACACGCGCAAATGTCGCAAAAATGGTGGTATCCCGGTAGACTAGTAGGTAATAAGCTTGTCTATCAGTGCGAGGATTGTGGGTTCGATTAACGCCACACCATTTGATCTGCTTCACTAAAAAAAGCTGAAGGACTAATGGATAATAAATTAGTGAATGTTTAAACGCTGGTTTAGTTGAACTAAACTCAAATTTATATGTAGCTTAAACGCAACAACTGTAAATCAGTGTCCCATGTATTATATGTAATTGAATAGTAATATGTGGCAGCACTACGATAAATCATGTCAAATTCATATGGTCTGTATTGTTAGTTTAAACGCCCAATTTTATGCGTTTAAAGAAGGTTTATATGTTTACTGATTTATAGATTCGTTGGTTTAAACACATTTTAAAAGAGAGTTTAACTTGCTCTGATTTATTAGCCCTGCGCCACTATTGTTCGGTTTATAAGGAAAAATACAATTTATAATGGTATTAGTAGCTCTTAAAAAATAAACAGTTCGCAATTATTTTGGATAAAGCACATACAAAATTTACACAAACTATTTGCATTCTCATTTGCAGAAATGTTTCCCTTAGTTCAGTTCTATGATTTTTAACTAAAATAGCAGAATTAAAAACATATTGAATTTTTGATATTTGTAAATAACAAATTTTGGCAATTCACAAAGTGTTCTATTGTGTCCGAAATAAGTCTTAGTGCCTATTTCCAGTGTTTAAAAAACTGCAATAACTTTAATTTCTTAAGATTTTACTTCTGCTTGTGCTTCTTAAATCAACAACCGTTTCAGTTAAAGCATAATCACAACTTAAAATTTTTAAAACTTGTGATTTCGATTTTCTTTTAAACAGTTTTGCAAGTAAAAGTAAAAAAAGTAAAAATCTTTTGTAAGTCGCCAACAGCCACATAAAAAAACTTTCTGTTTTTGCAAGCAGCGTTGCCACGACATAAAAAATGTAGGCTCATAAGCCGCTGGACCGATTTTTTCAAGAGTTTTGACAGTTTATTACCGATGGTCTGGAAAGAACAGTAGGCTATTTAATTTTTCAGAATTCCTATACAAAGTTATTTTCGTAAATTTTAAATAGTTTTTGAGCTAGAGCTTTTAACCTTTTTTATAAAGAGCTCTTACAAGTAAAAACTTTTAAGGCCTTGCTTGAAAGTGCAAAATTGAGCTTTTATATTTTGATTATTTTTGTCCGGAGGAAATATAATTACAATAAACCGGATGGGATCGGAAGGGCCTTAGACCTTACTGTTAATCTAGAAAAGTGTTTCAGTTAGACCGGCCATCTACACTTCAAAGTATATAACTCATATGGTTAAGTTGATAGATAGTCTGTTGAAAGTTTAAGCTTCTAATAAAATAATTTTGAAGTAGATGAAAAAAGTGTTGGATTTAGATGCACAAAAAATTTTTAAGCGGGGGGTTTTATTAAGTTAATAAGAATTATAAACACTCAAAAGTCTTATCCGTAATAATATCAAAGCTTAAACAAAACACCAACAACAAACGGTGAGTTTATATTTTCTTATCCCACCAACAATAACTTTCAGTTTATCAGTTGTAAAGCTGAAGGTCCACACCATGCGTTTATGCGTCTGTCCTTTTTATGCATTTGACAAAAAAGTTGAATCAGTGTAATTGCATATGACAAGTTACACACCAAAATGCATAGATTGCATAGACGTATGAACGCATCAAAGTAGGTTTACTTTCTACTTTTGTATCCGTCGCATGTGTGGTGAATAAAAGTCAGCTGTTATTGATGGCCATGGATGACAAATCATATTTTATTTTCAATGTTATCGATAAATATGTTTGTGTGGTGGATTACTTTTTACTATATTTTTTGCATTAAAAAAGGTTTTTAATAAGAGAAAAAGCTTTCGTTATTAAGATTGTATAAACTTTAAATAATAAAATTCATTAAAATTAATTTTAAGCACAATTTTACCACGAACAAAATTTGCCATTCTAGTTATCGATTACCTTTATGTTCTGAGTGTCATCTTTGTTGTGTTTATTATATTTTTTTTTTTTTTTTTAACAAATGCCATGAGCTAGAAACTTATTAATACCGTGAAAAATCACGAATATTTTTATAATAAAAGCTTACTTTTCTATGAATTCTTTTAAGTAAATTCTATTAAAATATCAATTACACTTTCCATTTTTGGCAAAATTGCTTTTCATTGATAAACATATTAGCACAACAGCTGATAAAAAAAAACAAATTTAGCGCATAAAACGCATGGCATGTAACTTGAATTTAGAAACGCATAAAATGCATAGAAAGTATCATACGCATCTACGCATGGTGTGGACCTTCAGCTTAAGGATTAGGAATTGAGCACAATAAAACTAAATCTTAATTAGGAAATTTTTTACTCCCGCGAAAACCTTTGGTTATGTTTGTGTTGAAAAAAGTAACCAAAATGAAAAGAAACACAAGTACACATTCGAAAAAAGTAACCAATTTTGGTTAAAAGTAACAAAATCGGCAACGCGGCCATGTCAGATACAACTTTTGCTTTGCGTTAGAGATACGCTTTGAATAATAATTTGCAATTTCTTTAAATTGTTTAACATTTTCCATTTGTACTTGTTGGTTTTTTGTTAAATTAGCAGATATGTAAATATTCAAGTACAAAGTACCCAGTGGCAAAAAGAATAAGTAAATAGGCCTAACAGAAGGCCTTATATAACAGACACAAGCTCTCCTCCTCGCATTCCATACTCATATATTTTTTATACAGGTTGTCATTGGGAGCAAGCCCTTCCACACTCTCTTCTTCTTACAGTAATTATAAAAGGCTTTCAAAAGAAGCTCTTTTGTAAGCCCTTCTGATGCATGTCTTTAAGAACGCCTTTTAATAAAGGACTGTTAAAACGCATTACAAAGGTGTACTGAAAAAGGGCTTCTATTAAAGTACTCTATGAAAAAGGAAAAAGAAAAACATATTGAATATGTACCTATAAACAAAGGTTGTTTAAAAGGACTTCTGAAAATTTAATTTTTACATTCATAGACATTTATATGTACATACATATGTACATACAATTTCAATGATTGGCATGCAAAATAGGAATTTAAAGGAAAGAACTACCGATTGGAAAAGCTACCATATCTTTTAATTCATATATTTCTTCTCCATTTTCCATTGAGAATGTCCTAGTTGGATTAAATTTATGATTTAAATTAATTTTTTAAAAGTTCACAGAAAAATTATTTTAAAAATTTATAATAAAAAGTTCCAATATTCCTTTATATAAAACATTTATCAAGTAGATTTTTATACTGGTCTCCAACATTTTTAGAAAAAATACGCTTTAAATAGAGAAAATAATTGCAAACGTTTAACATTTCTGAAATTTTTTCATAAACAATTGATTTAATACAAAATTACGATTGATTACAAAATAAACGAATTTTTTAATTTAAAAACTTCTTGAAGGAATAACAAGCGTTTTAAATGTTTCCATAAAAAATAGATTGTTGATTAAAAATATAAGTGATGAAAAAAAATCTAATTGCTCCGTTTGGAAGTTACAAGAAAATGTTTTTTTTTTCAAATAACAAGTTTACCCAAAAAATATGTTTGATCACAAGACAAGCTTTTATTTTCGATTAAACTCTTATTTAAGGAGTTATAAGCCATTTTAATTATTTATTGTATTTTTTATATGAAAATACGATTTTTGGTGATTATTCTATAATACGCTTATTTTGTGTGATCACAAAATAAACTTTTATTTTCGATCAAGCGATTTTCTGAACGAAAAACGACTTTTGCTTAAAAATATGAGTAATCACAATCTTCATATATAAAGTATAAGAAATAAAAAAAATTAATCAAATCTTAATCTAATTCTTAAGTTTACGACCTGCCAATGGCGGATGAAAATTCTCTTAGTCAGGAGTCTTTTCCATAAAGGCGTTTAAAAACATTAACGCATGAGAAATAGCGAGTTACACAAAGCGCGTTATAAAAGCCTTTTCTTTCAGCTGTTTTTTATTTGTTAAACACTTTTTTTATAGAATTCCAAGCTTCAGCCCTTTATTTTATATAATACTGTATGCTTTATAAACTTTTCAATAAGTTTTCCTCCATGAATTACAAAATTTGTTAAATTATTTTTTTTTAGTGTCAGAAATACTCAACGCGTAAAAAGTTCAAAGTTAACCAACATTTTGACGCGTACGCGGCTTATTCTATAAACAACCATAGTTTAACTTTTTTGAACACTATTCTACAGAGCGCGCGCTAAAACGCGTGTTATGTACTTCTACTTTTAGCCCTCTTCTATTTAAATAAGCCCTGCTATATCTCTTTTCCTTAAGCGGGTATAGCCGCATTCAAAATATTTCGAGCTAGTGGATTTGGGTCATGTTCGTCGATGGAACATTCGCTTTATCAATAAACATAATCAAACATAAAATTCTTTCACAGCTGAGACTTTATAACGGGGAAATTTTAATTCTATCAGTTTCATCAGCAACGCAACGTCATGTTTACGTAGGAGTTATTATTAGTTATTATACAAAAACGAAACAGCTGATCCGCAACGTAAACCTTTACATAAGACAAACGACGCGTTTAGGAACGACGAAAAACAAATAAAAAACCGTTTTAAGAACAAGATCACGTGCAAAAAGAAGCGTATAAAATTGTTTTTAAAATGTTAGAGACCAAAAAATAAAAAAGATACAAATTGAACAACTTCTTTCCCTTCCCAAAGAAGAGAGTACAGAATGTCACTAAAAACAAAAAAAAATCAAAATGGAACAACTTCATTTCTCCCTTCTTAAAGAAGGGAGTAGCGAATGTGTAATGAATATTTTGGAATTTCTTTCTAAAAGAAATTTATACCTTCTAGAAGGCATATTTCTGAAGGCAGGTTATCTTTTAGAAATGAGTGCAGAGGCAACGGTGAGGTAACCCACATTTGCACGCGAGGTCCAACAGTCCGTTGTGATTCCAGAGTGCTCAATTTCATCTAAAATCAATTTCAGCTTTGTTGTTTGGTTGTTGTACATTTCCGCCATAATTTTGTTTTGTAGTGTCGTACGTGAAGATAAAGCATAGCGAGGATATAGACATCTTCCGAAATCTCGAAAGCCTCTATCCTCAACTATGCTAAACGGCTGCACGTCGATAGCAATCATGGACATAAGAACTCTATCCAGATTCCTCTTTTGCATTAATGAATATGGAAAACGAAGTCTATTAGGTTGAAGTCGACACTTTACAGCAGCCGCCAGATGTACTTATTTTTATATGAAATTCGAATGAAACTGCAACAATTAACAAGCGTCTAAGAACCTGCATAAAATAAGTTGTTACAAATATGATATGTGCAACATCTTATCGATTTCTATTTACTTTTTAAAATTTGCTGATAGTATCAATAGTACTATCGATAGTTTTGCAGCTCTAGGTTTGGGTCATGTACCCAAATCTTAAGAACCCGAATTCGAAAATACTAGGGTTTTTTCCCGAGATTTCCCGTCCCGGGAATTCCCGGGAATTTCAATTATTTTCTTTCCCGTTTTCCCGGGATTTTTGTTGCGGGATCCCGGGAAATAAAAGTTCCTCATAGTTTCATAAAAAAGCTATTTATACTTTGAAATTTCGTTTTAGCAGAATTACAGTTGATAATTAATAAATTTAGTGAAGTGAAGAGTTTATAAAGAACATAAATTCAAAATAAGATGCAGGCAGTAAATTTTAATTGTCCATGGACAAGTCTTACAAATAAGATATATCCAAAAATATCGCTCCTTTATTGCAGCAAAGTCATGACTACAAAATGGCAAAATGCGATTAAAGTTAAAATTTACCGATTTAAAGAAACATATATTTTGCTATAACTTCGGTTAAGTTTGAGATAAAAATCGATGTTTTGTTACGAGAAAGTAGAAGGAACTCTTTGCTTAATTAACTTATAATTAAAAAAAATGTTGAGATATGACGATATGTTAATAAGGTGATAAACATAAATTTGTTTAATTTTGTGACGGCTTATATAACCGGGAAGTGCTGGGAAACCGAAGTAAAAAAAAACTATGGAAACTCGTGTACGTTACTACAACATACAATTTTAAAAATACATTGTCCTAAAGATTACAGGTGGATCTTGTAAGAAGAAATCCGTTTGATGCTATTTTTTGCATCAACCTTGACATACATTTGACTGATATAGACGTTGTTTATAAAAAAGAAAAATTACTTCGGATTGTGAACTAGAAATATGCAACAACTTTAAAGTTTTGCACTTTAAACTATTTGTCCCATCTCGGTAAAAAAGTGAACGAAATGTTTCGGAAACATGGTAATAAGTAAATAAAATAAGAAATATACTCGTTGCCGACTTTCTAAACGCATTTAGTGTGTCTTATTTCCTAAGCTGTTAAAAAATGTTAATATATTTATAAAACATATTTTTTTAAATATTTTATGTATTTTATAAATTTACTTCTTGATCTCAAACCTTGTGTACCATAATTTTTGTTTGTTTTTATTATTGTTTTATGAATTAAATTGTTATGTTTATGTTTATGTTATCTTTTTATCTTGTATCTAGAGCATAATGATACGAAATTTACATATAAAATCGTAAGGTAATAATAATTCAAGTTCCTCTTTCAACCTTAAATTCATTTTTGTAGTATTTAGGCATTTATTTTACTTACTTTGTAAACAAGTTCCCTTACGCTTTTTAAAAAAAAAGTTTTTTTCATTAATTTAAAACAAATTTACTTTGTATTATTTATATGGAGCGGGATCCCGGGAAATTTAAAAAATGTTCCCGTTTTCCCGGGAATCGAAAAACTCCGGGAAAAAAAAAACTCTAGAAAATACCGAATTTCAGAAGCCCAAATTTTAAAATCCAAAATCACTAATTAAAATTTCTTTACATAGCCGGCCTACGGCTAATAATATAATGAATATTTTGAAAATTTTATATTTCTTAAATCTTCTTCGTCCACTTCTAGATTTGTATACTACAAAATACAAAAATTTAGTATGTTCGCGTAAAGCCGCTTATATTTCAGTTTTTTATTAAAGCAATATTTTTTTTAGCTGAAAATTTTTGTACAGGATGCCGGAACTTAATTAAAAACCCAACTCCCTCCCAGGTATTTACGAAATCAGTTTTGGAAAATCATGTAAATAATTTAATAGTTGCAGCAATATTTTCATGCATAAAATTTAGTATTTTTAAAGTTGAACACTTAAAAATTCAAAATAATTAAGTGCCTTTGTGCACCAGCAAAATTAAAGCAATACACACTCACGCAAATTTTTAAAACGAGGTATTAATATATTTAGTAGGAGAAAATTTCCATCAACCGAAACAGCACATGACACCAACCAACAAACAATAATGGGTCATTCATGTGTCCAACAATGTATCCTGCTAGTTGTAACTACTATTAAAGCACACTTTTCATTTGCGCAATGTGGAATTAAGCTCGTCTTTGTTCCAACCAAGTTTGTATTAGCTGAAATATGTACTTAGATTTTCATCTTTACATAAACCCACTAACATATACTCGCACATCTATCCACCCATCCGTACTACACAAAAGCCTTATCCTGTACAGGTCCATGTACTGTATACAATTTCGTACATACAGACTTGTTCTTTTTACTCACAGCTCATGCAACATACATTTTTTAATTTTTTCTTCGCTTTTTATTACAATATTTAAGAAAAAATTATTTATTTTCGTTGTTGTGAAAAATAAGGTAAATTGGGTTTATGTAGATTTACAAGAAAACAAACAAATGAGGAGCAACATGAATGGACCTGCATATATCAAAGATGGCAAAGTGAATGGACGGCGAGCAAGATGGTGGCGGACCAACGAGCAGCATTCTGTTGAAGGAGGTAAAAAGTAAAAAAAAAATCTGTATTACCAGTAACAAGCGTAACAATAGATTCCATTTAAGTTATTAGCTGGATGGAAAAAGAAATGTGTTTTCCATGGTTACATCCTGTTAAGTTAAGTTTTGTTCTTGGCCGTGTCCTGTCTTCCTCGCAGTTTCTATTTACTATTTGTTTTTTTTTTTTGTTCCTTTTATACATATAATTTATGTATGGAATATTGGCAGAATTTGTAAAAAACTAAAGCTGTACGTACGTATGTACGAACTACTATTGCTGTTAGCAAAAAAAGTTAAAAGTTTGAACAAATTTGAAACTAAAGCACTTGCGAGTAAAGAAAAAACATAAAAAAATAAACTCGTTGTTTTATTTATGATGAGTTCAAACAGTACACAGTATTTTGGTGAATGCAACAGTTTATCCATGTTGCTTATTTGGTTGTTGGTTAACTGTGTGGTTTCTGTTGCAAAAATATATCGAATGTAAAATTCAAATTATCTGAAGTCATACATCAAGTTATCTAAAAAGGAAAAGAGAAAAAAACATAGATGGGTTTACTATTTCATGGGAATAGAACGACAAATAAAACAGGGAAAAACATAAAACAGTCGTTCCATCTATATCGTGGAAATTTATTATTCTTTTCTTGAAAAGACCTTTAAGCCGACTAAATTACTCGCATTGATTTTAATAGGGGGACGCCGCAAGGTGAATGTTATATGCACGCATTTTTTCTCATTGACCTTTGTTCTCCATTGTTTTAACCATATTTCTATTTAAAATATATGATCCTGTAAGTATCGAGATGCTTCTTGAGTGTTTTCGTGCACGCTTAGAAAAGCTGTATCGTCAGCAAATGTGGAAGTTTGGGTGAAGTTGCTTGTTGGCAAATGTTCGTGGTTGGGAGATAGTCTTCACGATGAACACTCATTAGGTAGTGTTTGACTCGGGTTTCTATCAAAAAAGCAGAACCTTCACCAGCTCTATCTCGAGGGTCCTTGGTGTCATATTGTTTATAACCATTGATTTTAAACGTATTTATTGAGGTCAAATGAGTTTCAGAAACCATCATGACATCAATCAGTTTTTTTTTAACATTTTCGAAAAAATTTAAAGAAATCCCCGGCATTTGTTTCTTGAAGCAAGATTCTTTTTAAAAATCAAGAAAACCAGACTAATACTGAAATAAATGCAGCTTGAACTCAGAAATATCTTTCTTATTTTTAATAAAAACCAGCTACTTTTGTATTTCTTGTTTTAAGAAATTTTTGATTATTTTTAATGAATTTTTTGATCGTGAGAAAATGTTCATTTATTTAAGTAAATTTTACTAAATACGAACAAAATAAATTAAAATCATAAAATTATGTTTGGAATTTGGAGTTTCTTGTTTTATGAAACGAAACTAATAACTTTAGAATATAAACTTCTTTTCGTGTCCATTAAATATAGAGGGTGTGCTGGAAATCTAAAACGTAAAACGCTAGAATTTTAAAGATCGTTTTTTAATAAAATTTCTGTAATGAAAGAACAAATAGTTTACAAATATTTCTCTATTAAACAGAATTTTATAACAAAAATTTAAAAAATTAGATTAAAAGTGTATTAAACTCCACTTCCAAATTCTTGCGTTTTACGTTTTCGATTTCCAGCACACCCTTCATAATTATGTTTTCTGCATCAAAAATTTTTAGGTCATGGCAACAATGCTTGCTTTAGAATAACCTTACGAATTGTTGAAGTCACTTGCCTTTACTCATCAATTCATGCCTATACTCAATGAGTATTCCTCATACCCATTCATACGAATATCCATACACCTGCCAGTTTGTTCATACTCATACCGGTCGCTATACAAACTTATTTATGTTCATACTTATTGGTAGTATGCCCTGTCTGTTCTCATTTTCGGTGGCGTATGAATAGGTTATAAGTATTAAAAAAATAGCTTTGTAGCTTTCTCTGGCTAAAATATTATTTTCAAAAAGGCTGTGATAAAAAATTGCCACCAGGTCCCGGGTATTTGTAGGAGGGAAAGCTTTCAATCACCCATAGGATTCTTTCCTCAGAAATTATATATCCGTCAATTTCGAAGAACTAGTAATCGTATGTCGGCTCCTCTCCAGTAACGTTCGAGCAACCTAGAAAGGGGGTGTTGATTAAAATATAAAGAATTTCGCCGGCGATTCAGACCATCTATCATCTGCTCTCTTGACATAATTTGGGTTCGAGTGCCCTTTGGCCAAAACTCTGCTAAGTCTGGCGGATTGCTTGGTATTTTCGATTGATTTGCAAACAATCTTCCATTATATTCTTATTGCGGCTACAATGGCTTTCTTTTACGCCCTCGGTTTCTTGCGGTACTCCAGTCACGACTTACTGACATGACTTTTCTTTTCTTAAAGCCGAGCGTTCAAAGTTCCCCCAGGAAGGGAAACTACTCTTGGTAGGGTAGTGGGCAGGAGATTTCAAACGCCGTAACCATGGCACTACTTGATGGTATCCTCCACTTTTGAGTGCAGAAATCGTATCTTTAAGACTCTCTGAGAATTCCGTTGAAGAAAACTCAGTATGTCCGTCTCGTATTTTAAAGTACAATTTCGAAGTATTACCTACATATATGTCCAATATCGATAAGTATCCAGTTGTGGTCCGAGAAAGAAATACTATTCCATACCATCCACCTATCCACAGATAACACAGATATTAAAGGTTTTGGCCGGGAACCCTTGCACTTCCCCATTTACTGTCCAGTGATGCAGATTAATCTGCACGACTCTCACTGCCGTCAGGTGGCTTTTTATCCGACTCGGAAAGGTGCATACCGGCGAGCAGGTTGGAGAGCACGTACTCCATGGCAAGCTTAGCCACTTTGGAACCGATCGCACACGATTCTATTACCACAGATGTAAGATGACCACTTCTGTCGTTTGCTAAGGCCAAAAGTTCGTTTAGATCTTCCTCCGTTTTGGCTGTTTATCACTATCTGCCTGAGAACAATTCCGCTTGGAGCCTTCTTGAGCAACCTTCTACCACAGCCTGATAATTGACCCGATCTTCTTAATTGGGATCATGTGGTGTAGCGTTTGCAGCATTTTTAGCTGAATTGCGCAATACTGTACCTTTGGCTGAGGATATCACCTGGACTATTTTTTCTTTTTTTTTTCTAGCTGGATTGCCCAGCAGACTTGCAATCGGTCGAGCGTGTTTTGCAGCAAGAAGCACTAAACTAGATGTTTCTGTTATCTAGTTTTTTTTTGTATTATTTCTTTTTGTTTTAATGTCCATCGTCCCACGAGTATGCACGTAAGGGAGTGGACTATCCATGCAGTGACGGAGTTAATGGACTAGACAACAATTTAGTCTTTTTGTGTAATACTACAAAATCCTTAACTGATTACGCATTTGACAATTTTCTATTGCTTATTTATTATGTGAGGAGTAAAGAAACAAGGGTGGCTATCTCCATATAGTTATAGTTTCCTATATCTTCATAGATATTTGCGTTAGTAATATGATGTTTTGTTATTTGGTACACACCAATTACAAGAAGATAAACATCAAGTTTGAACTAAACCATCTCCGAGGTTCAGGAATAAGTGCAATACTAAAATTGAAAATGGTTTTTTTCGTTTCAATCAAATGGGTATTACTAAATTTGACCTAATAGGATATGAATACAAATTGGCTCTTTTTATTATTTTTTGTTTTTAATTCGTGTACTGATATTCAGCTACTTAAAAACCCTTTGCTTAACAATTAATAATAATACAGATTATTAATGTAACTTGTAACGTAGATTTATACTTCCCAAAATCAACGCCACATATAATTATATTCTATCCATATAATTATATTTTATTTCATATATTTAATCTTGATTTTAATATAATATTATAATTTACGATAATTTTTCAATTACACATGAAACCCACTAATGTTACTTTATTTTAAATGAAACCCCCTAATGTTACTTTTTTTATATAAGAATTCTTATTTAGTTTATGAATAATGTTGAATGAATAGTTAAGATTTAGAGACGATCGGGGCGATTTCATTGCACTCACGATCTTGCCATATTAAAGTCGACTTAGTCCGCGCCTTCTGTACGACGGTCGCCGACACTTGTATTAACTCGGGTGTTGCCTTGGACTGCGACTTCGGTTGACAGTTTCGTTACTGTGACTTCGGTCAACAGTTTTTGTACTGTAACTTCGGTTAACAGTTTTTGTACTGTGACTTCGGTCAACAGTTTTGGTACTGTAACTTCGGTTAACAGTTTTTGTACTGTGCCTTCGGTCACCAGTTTTTGTACTGTAACTTCGGTTACCAGTTTTTGTACTGTGACTTCGGTCAACAGTTTTTGTACTGTAACTTCGGTTAACAGTTTTTGTACTGTGACTTCGGTCAACAGTTTTTGTACTGTAACTTCGGTTAAACAGTTTTTGTACTGTGCCTTCGGTCACCAGTTTTTGTACTGTAACTTCGGTTACCAGTTTTTGTACTGTGACTTCGGTCAACAGTTTTTGTACTGTAACTTCGGTTAACAGTTTTTCTACTGTGACTTCGGTCAACAGTTTTTGTACTGTAACTTCGGTTAACAGTTGTTGTACTGTGACTTCGGTCAACAGTTTTTGTACTGTAACTTCGGTTAACAGTTTTTGTACTGTGACTTCGGTTAACAGTTTTTGTACTGTAACTTCGGTTAACAGTTTTTGTACTGTGACTTCGGTCAACAGTTTTTGTACTGGGACTTCGGTCGACAGTCCTCTCTTAGTAAATCAGTAGTTAGCCTAGTATATAAGGATGAATTGTAGTATTTAGATACCTAGACATAAGAACCAATCGTAACGAGCTACCTCATCATTGCCGATCGTTAAAGGAACCCGATCCAGACTCCCCACCCGATTTCAACCCGAATACATTAGCCGAGGAGAATCCGCCGAATTCCTGCCTGTTTGCTGTACTGCAAGTAATGTTAAATGAAATTAACAAAGTATTGTAATTGAATTGTAAATAAAGTTAAGAGATTATTTCTAACCCCAAGAGGGTAAATCATTCGTGTTTTTACTTAAGGTTCGTGGATTCCGTAAGTCGACCCTGGACGCAACTGAACTACCCCAGCCAACGACAAAACCACGTTACAAACTTCAAGCGAACATAAGGAAGAAACACTCATGATTTGAAATGTTATTTTGTCCATTTAGTTTTTTCCTTGAAACAAAAAAATTGAATTTCAAAATGAGCGCATAACAAAAGCAAACTCCATTGGAGACTGCTCTCTTTGTTTCAATCAGTACTTTTGACTATAGATTTAAACGCGATAAATGCATTTTTTTGTACTTCCAAATTTACACATCAGAAGAATTCAATAAATGCAACTGTATGTCATTACTGGATAAGTTTATGAAGAAAATGGAGATCGTTTCGATACTCTTCAAATATATGTATGTATAAGGTATGCCAATCCCGAATACCGAAATCCCGGGATTATTCTAAAAATTTAAGTCTCGAAACCCGAGAGTTTTTTATGTAAAAATCCCGAGATTTTGGATTAAGTAAATATGTGGTATTTTTTTTTATTAAATACAACTACATATATTTCAATAAACGCGAGTCACCCGGATAAAAGTAACTTCAAAAATTGGATATTAAATCATACTGGCCATTAATCTAATTTTTACTGGTTACAAAAAGAAGACCCAAGTAAATAAATGTTACATGCAATGCATTTTGTACCACAGAAAATAAAATCAGAAGGCAAAGTTCGGTGTGGTCTTTTTTCTAAGTGAATGATAATAGAACTACGCACGCAAAAAGCAAGTTGTGGAAAAAGGTGTTAAAAACTTTAGCGGGTTCTACCAAAGGTCTTTCGACACATAGTTGCTTAAGTTTTTTTTTATTAAATTTATACTTGCATATATATTTGAGATAAAATAAATAAAATATTCTGGGGTGTGCTGGAAATCGCAAACGCAAAACGCAAGAATTTGGAAGTTGTTTAAACTTTAAACCTAATTCTTATAATTTTTGGTTTAAAATCCTGTTTGATAGGGAAATATTTGTCATAAAATTCTTTTATTACAAAAATCTTATTTAAAAACGACTTTTAAAATTCTTGCGTTTTACGTTTGCGATTTCCAGCTCACCCCTGATTGTCACGTAGGATACCACCCAGAAGTGTTTGTTTAATGCGAACACTGTTTTCGTTGGCAGCATATGCCTGAAATAAACTAAGGTATCGATTATCAGACGTCATTAATTTGTTGTAGAAGCTTTTTAAAATATACGTTTTAATACATAATTCTTCCATATTACTTTAAAAGAATACATTAAACTGTTTTATTTTGTAATGAGTTTAATATTCTTCATAAATTAATTTGTTTTAATACTTTACATAACCATTTAATTATAATTATGTATAAAAATTATGTTATCCAGTTTTAAGTTTACTCAAGAATAATTTTAAATATATTTTATTTTCTATTTTTTACAAAAAACTTATTATTAAAATCAAAGCTACATTTTTACAAAATGGTTTCAGCATGTTCATCTTGGCTTTTAGATTTTTCATAAAATCATTATTATGTAAAACCTCTGATGAGCTTTGAAGTAAGTCAGTTGGCAATGGCATTGTAGTACCATATACGAGTTCAGCCGGAATTGCATTAATATCTTTTCGGATACTGGAACGTAGTACCATAAGTACAGTAGGAAGTACTTCATACAAATTTTTGTTGTTATGGCACATTAAAGAAGCCTTTAATGAACGATGCCATCATTCTATCATACCATTGGACGATGGTTGGTAAGCTGTAGTTCTTATTCTTTTTACACCAAGAATAAGTGTAAGTTCTTTAAATAGATTAGATTCAAATTGACGACCTTGGTCGGTAGTAACCTTGGAAGAAACCCAACCTCTGTACAAAGCTTCTGCTACTGAAGTACCTGCCATATCTTTTAGTGGTATTGCCTCAGGCCTTCGGGTATATCTGTCTATGCAAGTTAATAAGTAGCTGTAGCCGTTGGAAGAGGGTAATGGACCAGCCAAATCTATATTGATTTGGCAAAAACGTTTTGTACTGAAATTCTATAAGTTTTTAACGACAAAAATTGTCGTTAAGTAGTCAAATTCGTTAGCTAACGATAATTGTCGTTAAGAGCTATTCTGTAATTAAATTTTAACAATTTTTATCGGCAAATAATGTCGGTAGCTAACGACACAAAAAAAGTTCTTGTTAAATAATAACGATAATCAATGTACGGTTAAAAGATTAAAAATATAGATCAAAGAAGTCAATTTTTAATACAAAAAAAGTAAGAAAGTATTGTCGATCAAGCCCGACCCTAAATTACAGTATTTGGGCGATTATATTTCCGCGAAAAAGGGTATGTTGTGAGGTTAAGATTAACATACGAGATTTTTGTGCCAAATATTAACTAAATATCTACTACCATAACTATGATTACAACTATGAGACAACATAGTAATAGCTTCTAAGGTAACTTTTTATAAATGTATTCGTGTGAGAGCTGTGGTCAAATATGGACCGATTCTAATTAAATTTGTTCTGCTGATTTTCAATTCAATTCAATTTTACAACATAATATTACAACTAAATATTTTTGGACCTAATTAAACCCAATTGTCTATAAAACAAGATGGGTAATGGGCACAAAACCCTACTCCGGAATGATGTTTGCATGTGGGCTATGAAAAATAAATAACCGCTTCCCCGCTTTTGAAAAGGTTTCGACCTTCGACAATAAACGCATATGTGCCAAGTTTGATCAAATTATTTCCAAAATCGCGACCTGTAATTTGCGCACAAGGTTATATTATACAGACAACCAGCCAGCCTGATAGAAAGACGAACCTCGTTAGATGGATTCTAAAATTGATTCTGTGTCAATCGGTATACTAAAAGCTGGGTCAAGAACCATATATTTAAATGTGTTACACACATTTGCACAAACACATAATACCCTCTCCATACACAGTTGTGTGGGTATAAAAAGTAAGAGCAGAATGTTGTGCTAGAGTGGTTTAGGCACCTCGAAATTTTTCCTTATGCATAAAAAGATTATAAACTAACATACATATTTGCTTAGAAACATAAGCAATATTTAAAAATGTTCATTCATGTTTTGTTAAAATAAATTTTTTACAAGCAAATTTATTTTATATTTTTCATTAATTTCAAAAAAGTTCAACTTTGACGTTCTTATATTTTACCGATATTTGTCGTCAATATGTGCGTTCGTAAAATGTGCGTTCGTTTACTTTTCTAGTAAAATCCCAGTAAAATCCAGTAGGTGAGTTATATGAAAATTTAACAACTTCATGTGTACGCGAACGCATTTCAGTAAAATCCAGTATTAATTTGTACAAATTTTGGGGTAAACGAGCGCAGCTAATATTTCTAAACTAAAAAAATTCTTTTATTTAAAATAGAGAATAACAAATTCGTTTAAGTAACCGAGATTTTTCGTTACTTAACGATATCGGTAGTTAAATTAAAAAAGTTACAGAATTGAGGTACTGAAGTCAACGGATAACTACCAATTGCACTATGTGTGTGTCGAGTAACTTTTATTGTCAAAAAACGCTATTGACTTTAACACAAGTGACGTTGCGTTTGCTTTTAAAATTGATTGAAGTTTTGCATCATCCTCTTGGGATTGCGTAATCAATAGAAGCTGGAACTTCTATAGTGGCAATACGTGAAAGTGTATCAGCAATTGTATTTACATGCCCACTAATGTGACGGACGTCAGTTGAAAACTGTGAAATAATATCGAGTTGCAAAATTAACGAGGGGAAGATTTTTCAGGATTTTGCTTAAATGCAAACATTAAAGGCTTATGATCCGTAAAAATAATGAAATGACGGCCTTCTAACATATTCTTAAAGTGTTTGACAACAGCGTAAATAGCTAAAAGCTCCCTGTCATATGTGCTATATTTCTTTGCGTTTCTGTAAGCTTTCTTGAAAAGAAGCTCAGAGGAAGCCATCCATTTGCGGATTGTTGCTGCAAAACTCCACCTATAGCACGATCGGATGCATCAACCATTACGCAAATTGGTTTGTTATCCGTAGGATGGACAAGGAGTGCAGCATTAGCGAGTCCACACTATAGGAGTTTTATCATTTTTCTTATTACCTTTTTGAAATTCGAGAAGAGGTTTTTGTGTTTCCACAGCATGATTAATAAATCTACGACAAAAGTTTATCAGTGGTGGGTTTAGGGTACTTCGTTATTGCAGCTAGTTTATCTGGCAATGGATATATACCGTCTTTATTGACCATATGACCAAGGAATTGGATTTCTGATTGACCAAAGCAACATTTTGATATACATAATTAACTACTACGCCATATTCATTGAAACGCTGAAATACTAATTTAAGGTGATGTAAATTTTCTTCTTCAGATTCAGAGGCAATAAGAACATCATCCAAATAGCTAAAGCAAAAATTAAGTCCACGTAGAACTTCGTGCATGAATCTTTGAAACGTTTGACCAGCAAATAGTCCAAACGGAGTTATATTTAATAGCCGTTTTTGGGACATCTTCTGGAGCAACTGGAATCTGATTATATAGGCACGCACTAAGTCGATTGTTGAAAAAATGTTCTTACCATTTAAACCAAATCCCAAATCGTGGATATGTGGCAGGGGATATTTATCGGGGACTGTTTTGGCATTCAATCGTCGATAATCCCCACAAGGTCTCCACTGGCCATACTTTTTGGCCACCATATGTAAAAGACATGACCAATTGCTTTTGGACGGACGACATAGACCTTGTTGTATCATAAATTCGAATTCACGTTTTGCGATTTCGAATAGTTCTGGGGATAGGCGTCGGGCCTTAGATGTTACTGGTTGGCCTTTCGTTTCAATAGCATGTTGCACTTTGTGTTTTTGATTGAAAGATGCTGCAAAACGATTAGTTATAGCCGGAAAAAGAGCGATTAAATCATGATATGGCATTTTTGTATTAACGGTTTTTATTTCCAGCTGATTAGCCTTTTTAAAGAAAAAAGATGTGTAGAGTCGCGTTGTATTGTCTATTAATTTGTTCATCTTTATGTCCACCAATAAGTCATAGTGTTGCAAAAAGACCGCTCCAATTATTGGATGATTTACGTCAGCAACTATTAACTTCCAAGATAAATTTCTTCTTAAACCCAATGATGGAGATAGTATAGCATCACCAAAAGTGTTGATAGTTGTTCCATTAGCGGCAAATAATTGAAAACTGTCAGGCTTTTCCTTAAAATTTTGGTTTGACAAAGGCAAAACGGATATATCAGCGCCTGTGTCAATTAAAAAACTTTTTTTAAGTTGTGGATCAAAAATAAATAAACGATTTGTTGTTTGGTTTCAGTCACTAGCTGCACTTAGCGACCGCCTTTGGAGTTTTCAGACTGCGGGACATTGTAGGAACATGGTCGACGACAACAGCGTGCGTTGTTTCCAAACTTACGATGATAATAACGTATCTGGTGTGATGAACTACGCGACCTTCGGTATCTATTACGAAAATTCGAACGTGAGTGTGGACGGTTTCTATGAATTTTTAAGTCTTGTACTGCTGTAGTGAGAGCGGAAATTTGATTGCGTAACTCACTAATTTCGTCTGTACCTTGAATTGCAGCAATATTATTTGAAGAAAAACAGGTAATGTGTTCAATTTTGTCCGCCATTATTGCTGGATTATCAAGAGATTCTGATGAAGTGGCAAAAATTCCTTGGGTTTGTGAGGGCAAACGTTGGAGCCACATAGTACCGAGAAATTCATCTTTTACGCCACCGTTGGCTAGATTACGCATTTCTCGAAGCAAGAAACTGGGTTTTTTCTCATCAATTGACATTTCATTAAGTAATGTTTTAATTCGCCTCTCTTCAGAAATGGAAAAGTGGTCAATGAGCCGTTGCTTTATTTTTGTATAAGCATTATTTGGCCGTTCCAATATAATGTAACTTACTTGAGACAGCACTTCTGGGTCTAATTTCGGTAAAACTGCAAAATATTTAGAGTTTCCAATTGAGCGAACCAAATTGCAGGATTTTCCTTCCAGAATCGTGGAATACGTAAAGTTACTGTTGATGTGGTAGCAACTGGTTCTGCTGCGGATTCTTGAACTGGATTTCTTGGCATTTTTCAAATTTATCCTTAATAATATTTAAATAAATGCGTAAGGAAGTCGGGGTCACCAATTATAAAAATTATGTTATCCAGTTTTAAGTTTACTCAAGAATAATTTTATATATATTTTATTTTCTATTTTTTACAAAAAACTTATTATTAAAATCAATACTACATTTTTACAAAATTATATATTTTTCAAGCAAGTATTTTTAAGCCAAGGTCCCAGCTAGCATTTGGGTGATTATTTTTTGTAAAAATCACCCAAATAATTCTTTTCAGATCAGTGTTGATGATTTAAAACTGATTTATCACTTGATTGATTGAAAAAAGATTCATATATGATTCATTTATATGTTTAAATAATGATTTTTAAATATGTATTTTGAATTTTTGTTTTTGCCAAATGAAAAAAATAAAAATAGAAACTTTCATGTTAGGCAAATAAATAAGAAGCTTGGCTAAAAAAAGCCCAAAAATTATTGACAATTTATGAACAAAAATGTTAATGCAAATTGTTTCTTTTCTTCTTCGCGAAAAACCGTTAACTTTTGTTTGGTTTAAAATAAAGCTGGTTCGAATAATCAAAAGCCATAATTATTGGAGAAAAATAAAAAACATGACAATTAAAAAATTATATAAAAATAAAATCAAAAACTATATAGTTTACGATTGAAAAATGAGACGAAAACGACTCAATAATGATTATAAAAACTACCATTAAATTGATCAAAAAGGAATCAGAAAATTGTATCACAATTGATTCTTTCAGGTGATTCATTGGTAGGGTACCATTTTCTCTAAATGATTAGATTATGATACAAAATGCTAGCTGGGGTAATGGTTGCTACATATGTATATGAATTTTAAAAATTGGCTTACATACATGAAATCCCGATCCGTCCCAGGATCCCGTTTTTTTTGAATAAAAAATCCCGAATCCCGGGTTTCAAAAAAACCTGGTCCTTTTTGGCATCCCTAGTATGTATGCATATTTACATGTGCCAAATTTATGCTAAGACAATGGAAACGAATAATTTGGAATCCTTCTAAAATTTTATTGGTTCAGAATTGTGTTCAGAGGCATTTGGAAACCCTGATGAAAACTTTAGAATACAAATATTTCAAGTTTATTTAGTTCGAGACGAGCATTTTTTCAAATAAAATTTATGTGATATGCTGGTTTTAAGAGAGCATAATGTGAAAGTAGAGATGCATTAATATGTATGTATGTGCATTAAAGTAATGTTGATATATTCCAGTATTTTGCTTAAACGCTCACTTTTTTATTTATATTTTTTACAAGATGTTACTATTATTCAAGTACTTTATATATTGCATGTAATAAATATACTTTTCCAATATGCTCTTTAAAACAGACAAATATTTACTCTTCTCTGGTGTTTTGAAAATGCAGCAGTATGGGGAACACAAGAACCAACATACTTACTAAATTACTCTTTTTGTGTTTTATATTTCTTTTTTGTTGCTTTTTTTCTCACTATTGCTTGTGCCATTTTTTTTTACTTCCAGCGACAAGTCAAGAGCATTCACGTGTCAATAGTCCTCCTATATTAGTGGTGCCGGATCGAAATTGGCGAATATCGGAAACAGAACCAGTTGGCCAAATAATTGCACGAATTCGTGCAGATGATTCGGAAAATGATGAGCTTGTTTTTGGTTTAGAACCAGCATATAAGGGAACAGCGAATCCATTTCGCATTGATCCAGTCGGGGGTGTTGTCTACCTTAACGAAAGCCTTAATGGCCGGGTAAGTGAATTTAGGAATTTAATGCTATTAAGTTTTGGTCAGAATTTGTACCTGGCTTATAAATGAAAACAAAAACAAAAATTAAAGTGAAACAACTATTATTACCTTTTTTAAGATTTATTTATATTTTTCGGCAGTTATTCATTATTAAATTTACCTCCTGCATTTATATTTTTTTTATTCAAACAGTTCTGACCAATTGTATGTAAATTGAATTCATCTTCAATATTATTTCATATTGACATTATTTTTTTAAGGGTGGAGAGAATTTTTTCCTTTACATAACTGTCACGGATGGACAATTGACAGCAAAAAATGAAGTTTATGTAAATATTTTGTCAGCAAAAGATGGCAACAGACGGGGGCCGCGACCTTCACCACCGTCCATATCAAATGTTGTGCACAATATATCTCACTTTTTGCCATCTTTTGATCGCTTACCGGGCGTACAATCAATAAGAAATCAGCAGCCGAATAGAAGGCCATCTAATATTTTACCACCTGGTTTCAATAATATATACCCACCGCCTATTTTAAACTACAATCCCAACCAAGATACTCGCATACCAATGTGGCCGACAAATAATGGAGATGAGAAAAGCGATGAGCTTAATGTTGATTATAGTGTTGAAATAACAACGAAAAGCATACCACAGGCATCATCTACGACCACAAGTCGCACAAAGTTAACACCCATCAGTCACCATGGCACCCCGTTGCCACCCTACAAAAATTCCACTAAAACTGAGACAACAGCTTCAACAAGTTCAGAAACAATCAATGGCAGCAGCAGCAGTGGTGAAAAGCTGGACACAGAAAATGGAGACTCCTTGTTACATGCAACAAATACCACCACAATATTTTACGGTTTTAAATCACAAATGATTCCTCTTATTTTGACTGCTTGCGGACTCTTTGTGGCAGCTGCTGTCATCATTGGATTTCTCTATCGCAAACGTTTGTGCGCCTTTGGCAAAACATTGAAGAAAAAATCTAAGGAAGAAATGGCCAAAAAGTCCAATCAAAGCAATTTGAGCAGCAGCAATTTAACGGATGACAGCCGCAATTCAATGGTTATGCAACATTGGAATGGTCCAATGGCTTATGGCAATCGTTATGTACCTTGGGAAAGGGATCAGCAGCCACAGCAGCAGCTAAATATTCAACAGCAATTGCAACAACAACAATTAATGCAGCAGTCTATCGTATGTATTTCAGTTGATAAAACGTAGTAGTGTAGTTATTCATGAAGTTATTTAAAATTATTGCAATTCATTTACATAATGAAATAAGCTTAAGCACGCCTAAATTTTATCCTTTCTGGGTTTATCTTTATTTAAATAGAGCGATTAGTCAAATTAAACTAATAATTTTTAAAGGCCAACTACATTTGACTAGCAATTAAACAAGTAAAAGCTAAACGTTAATGGATATGTTAATATAGTTTGCCCTTAAGAAAGCACTTTAGAAGTGCAGAAAAAAGTCCTCCAAATCGGGAAGACCCCATACAAAAAAATCAGGCATCCCATCAATAGGTTTGAAGCGATTTGAGATTTGCATTCATATATAAAACCATTTTTTACTGGTACATATATTGAATGTGGAGACAGTCATACGTCTCTTGCAAATATATTAGTAACTCATGACTTGATAATAAAATATTAGGAAAATTTATAAATAAATAATATATACATACATTAGGGTCATCACTTTTTGAGCTCGACATACTAGTACCATGTGGGGAATGTTTATCTGATAATAAAAAACAGTTTTTTTAGGTTGATTCGGTGAAAAAAGTTTCCGCACCGAAACCGATTTCTAAAGTTCCTTAAGTTTTTATTTTTTAAAAATTATGACTTTTTAATTATTGTCCAAGCCTACAAATATAGGTTAACACAAGAATGTTTAAAGTTAAAATGAGCGAAAAAGGCTAGAAATTGCAAGATAAAAGCTTTAAGCATAATGTGCCGAAGGTTTTACATAGTGGACATAGTATATTCTGCACCACCTTAATCGCACGATCGGCGCATACATTGCTGCTTTGGTGATCTTTAACTTTAGCCGGGTTTCTTACTCAGTGCATACAGAAGCATTCATTAGCTTTTGTGAAGTTTGTTTAAGATTTACTTAATGTTTGTTTAAGTATCTTATCAAAAGAGTTCGAGAAGATTTGGTATTAAAAGTCATTTAAGGAAAAAAAATTTAAACAAGTTAATAAATTTACTTTTTCTGCTTAAATTATCTTATTTGATCAAACTTTTGCATCAGAATTATAAAATATGTTTTGCTATTGAAGATTATAAAGGAATTTAAACAAAACATAACTTATTTAAGACAAGAGAAACAGTTTTAATAAAGAAAATTCATATGCATATGAATAGTATAAAAATTCTACGCTTTCGGGGCGGAAACTTTTTTACGATAGAGGAAAAGTGACACAATTTCTTAAAATTTTGTTTATGCCCCACTCAGCTTTGCTTTGGTATTTTTGATATTTGCAAAAATTGCAAAAAGTCATATCCCTAATATATGTTCATGTATTGGCCTCGAGCTCGAGAAAACTTTTTATTTTTAATAAAAAGAGGTCGAAGAAAAAAACTTTAATTTAAGACAAATAATATTTTTAATATCTTTGACCGAATGTAAAAGGGTGGTCATTCCGTTTGAAATTTCTACAAGTTGATTTACCGATGTCCATCTGTCCGTTGAACCAGGTTTTCCGAAAACCCCAAATATGATGGGGACTAGGTTGTTATATATTTCTGTCGCATATGGTCGGGAATTGTTTGCTATTGAACTTCAGCAAGATCGGTCCACAAATTGCTGAAAAATGAGCGAAAACCCACGACTGCCTTTTCCCATTAAAAAACCCTTGTTGTTGTTGTTTTTGGTTGGTTTGTTTTTATAGACTTGTTACACATAACAATTACATACATACATGTAAATCAAAGTTGACTTAAAGATGTCCGTCTGTTTTTTTTTTTTTTGTGTTTCTGTATATTTGCAGAACGGAAAGAGCAAAAGTTTCTAAATTAGGTTCAATCACCTTGGTTATCAATACACAACTGTCGACAAAATGTGGGCGGTTTTCGAGAAGTGGTAGCGGCACAAAATAGATTTATTTATATTTTATTTATAACGGTATTTACATAGCTTTCTGTTCCTTTTGCACTATGGTAAAGGGCATTAAAAATTCGATATAAACGAATTTAGCACTCTTACTTCTTTTATTAGTATTTCCTGTATATCTTGAGAAAGGCAAGAGCCAAAGTTTCCAAATTAGCTACAAGCATCTTGATATATAAACGGGTGGCATTAGAGACGAGGGCGTGGCACTTCCCATGCAAACACATTAAAAATGTCTTTATATCTGGAGAACGGAAAGATCCAAAGTTTTCAAATGTGAGAGGGATTGGAGAAGTCGGCGTGGCACAAAATAAGTTTAATTTATCTTTATCTTTTATATCAGTTTCTAGCAAACTGACTTCGATACATAAAAATCCTTAACTAAAAGAAATAATTTTTCGACAAACTCCTGTGCAATGTGCAGATTCATTAATTAATATAACCAATTTATTTAATGGGAAATATTTACAAAGGTGGAAATTGGTTTGACTATTTACAGAGGTTAATTTTTTTTCAATCCATGATTTGGTTGTAAATATATTTACTGGAACAGTTTCGAAAATGTTAAAGATTGTCGAACTTGCCTTGGCCAAAATAATTGAGATCCATTTAACTTAACTCAAAGATGTTTCAGTTAAATACAACAAAGTTCGAAAAATACAAATTTTTAAGCGGTGGATAAATGATGGGCTTCAATATAACGAGCATATCTACACTACAAACATTTTTTAAAATTTAAAGAAGTTCGTAACTAGTAAGTTTTTTTAAAAGCTAAATTATTTTATCAAATAGAACCGATCAGTAAAATAAACAATTAAAAGTGCTGTATTTGGCAATGCCAAATATTATGTGGGGGGTTAATGCTCTTTTTGTTGAAAAATGAATTCAGGCGATACGGAAAAAAGTCACATTATCCCAGACAGTAATTCACCGAGACCAGCAAGTTTTATTTAACAAAGCAACAGACGTATCTTAATTCAATTGAATTAACTCATACTCCTTGATTTTTTTAATAAATTATTTTAGACTTACTTAAGGAAATATATTGTTCGTTTTGCAAATGTATGGACGCGCTTAGTGACTTTGGAGTTGGCAGCACGACGATACTGGTATTAACTATAGTAACTGACATACAGCAGCTCTTTGACACAATTGCGATCCTGTCGTATGTAGACTTTTTATAGATGGGTCTGTTAAATTTCATAAAGGTGTACTATTACATAATGGTAAAGTGCACCCGTCAGTGCCCCTTATATATGGTACAGATATGAAAGAAACTTATAAAAATATGAAAGTCATTCTAAAGTTAATGAATTACGATGCACATCGTTGGTTGATTTGTTGAGACCTTAAAGTGGTAGCTATTCTCAGTGCTTTTTGTGTCCTTGGGAATTTTGAAAAGAAAAAACCAGTTTTTTTTCTTAAACGGTTAATTTTCACTAAATACTATTTTTCTTTTATTTAAGGTGAATGAAAGTCCACCTGTGGTGGAGGTTAAAAAAATCTTGGGGTCTGTAGTTTAAAAGATCCGGAATATGCGAACTTATCTAATATAAAGTATTGAAATATTATGACTACTGGATTATTTAGAGATCAAAGAAAAAATATTTTAATCTTGTCAAAATATTTAGATTACTGTCAGCACAAACATTTACTGAAGAAGAAAAAAAAAGGAAAATTTCATAAACTAAAAAATGTTTAGGAAGCGTTTAAGATTTTTTATGAAAAATAAACGAGCAAAAAAAAAATAACTGAATGAATAAAGAAATATGCTAAATAGGAAACGAATGTCCTTAAAAACTACTATATATTGCATACAAACATACAAAAAATCTTGTTTACGAAACGGGTATTTTCTTTGGAGGAAGAACATTTTTGGTTTGGGCTTATTCAAAATAAATACAGACGAAAAAACACCCGATGTCTATTGTTGTACATGCATATGTACGTAAATACGTACTTATATTTGTATCGTGGCGATAGACCCTTACACTATGTCACTGATGTTGAAAGTGTGAGAAAATATTTTATATTTTTTATTAATACTTTATGATGCAGTTGCAGTCCTTAGATGGCAAATAAAATGAGAAACAAATGTGGTACAAATGGATGTTGAGTTTAGTTGGGATGGTTAAGCTTGGCTGGTTGGATTTTTGATAGCACTCACAATCAGACTTGAACCAAAAAAAAAAAACAAAAAAAATAGAAATACAAAATGTTGGCTTTCTCTTTCCCTTTTGCTTGCATATTGACATAATTCATTTACAACCCACCGCAACCGCATGCATTCACTCATCGGTTCGCTCTTTCCTCTAGTTGAGTTTTTTATGTTCATTCATTTTTTTAAGTGTACGAAACTGAAAATGAAATATTTATCCATTTTGCATTAATCTTGTGATGAAAAGAATCCAACAGCTTGTTGTTGTCATTGTTAGCTTGGCACAATCGTTTGCTAAAGCTTGAATGAAATGACTGAATGTGTATGGGAAACATGCATTTATGATGGTTTTTATGTATGTATGTATGTATGTGTTTATTTAAAATTGTTTACTCAATAGCTGACAGTCTGACTCTTTGAGTGGCTCTGTGATTGTCGTTGTTGTCAGATTTTAATACTTTGGATATTGCGAATTTATGTACATTACAATTTAGTGTTGCCAGCACATTCTTATTTCCTCTGTTTATTTATTATAAGTTACTGTGTAATAAACAATAATATAATACAAATTTACTTTTCAAGCAATAGTAACGTAGACCTGGCAGACACACTGGCCATATTTATAGTAAAACTAACTGGACTATCTGGCAGGATTCGAAACAGCACACTGATCAACTAATAACTAGCCTAATAGGGCACACCATTTATTTTGTCATTCTGTTCATAATACATCGACATTTTGCGAAATGAGAGATATAGCCATATATTTTTTTTTTTCGCAAATTAGAGGTAAAGCCATATTTTTGCGAAGCCAGATTCCAATACTTTAGTGTTTCCGGGAAAAGACATTTTTGTATTCTTGTGACGCACGCAGGAAAACTTTATTCAGCGAAGCCACCTGCCGCGTCCTACTGGAGGAGAAAACTCGAAAGCTCGGCCGTAGGCCGCCACGCAGACAAACTTTAGTATGCGAAGCCAGATTTCAATACATAACTTTAGTGTCTCCGGGTAGACATTTTGTTACAGAATGTTATTATTAATCTTATTAGATTTTCTTCCTTCAATGAATGCACATAGAACAGGAAGCACACTGATAAAGAAAGACTTCGTATGCAGATAGTCAAACAATATTAAAAATTATGAATGGGAAATAAAGCAAAATCGAATTTTTTTGTCTTACTTCTCATTTAAAAGTAAAATAAAGTAAATTTTGCCTTATTGCCGTTTGTGTTAATACACCCCCTCATAATATCGACCCCTTTGCACGAAATTATCGTATATGCCAATTTTTTTGAAATTGAGTTTTCGATGCAATCTTGTTCTACATTCAAAGAGACGTCACCTGACGAAATATTGTAGGCGAATTCCACTTCGTTGCTCCAAAAATGCAATGTATATTTTCATTTTGATATTGCAAGCGAACGCAGAGAAAAGTAGAAAAATTGCTGTCCTGTAAAATTTGGTTTTTGTAACATACGATAATTTCGCGCAAAGGGGTCGATATAATTGCTAAAATTTATAGTGCTTTGTTAACGCAATGGTGTGCAAATTTTTCTTTATTATTATTTTACCTCTTAATTATAAAAATAAGAAAGCTATTAATCAATGTAAAATGCAAAAGTTCTTCAAAACTGAAATTAGAGATAAAGCCATTTGCTATTATTGCTAATGTCAGCTAAGGCCATGATGGCTTTATCTCCCATTCAAATGAAAAATAAAAAGGCTTTATCTTCCTATTGAATGAGAGAGAGATAAAGCCATCATGGCCCTTTCTCACATGGTATTAAAGCACCCCCTCAAAAAAACATATTATGGTCCCAGCAATGGCAACATACAAACTTTTGTTGGTTTTAACAAAACATTTTTCAAGACTGATAATATTTTTCTTCTATTTAACAGTAAAGTGTCTACCTTCCTTAAAACATCAAATATGGTTAAATTTACCAACATAATGTTTAAATAAAATAAATCTACAACTATACACTTAACATATTATTTTAGCCTTAACTATATTATTATCGCTGCTACCATCTTATGGTTAAATTTATCCATCCAAAAGCTATAACCATATTATGGTTGCCTCCAAACATGCAATGGTAAATATTAAATAACAATAATATGTTTGCAATTATAGCATTTTAAAACAGTCACCCTTATCATGAATAAAATTTCACATGTAAATTTCCGAACGTGTGAACAGTTGGTATCATGAATAAAATTTTTTGTGGAAATTTCCGAATGTTTATATTTTTAAACTCCGAAAAAAAATAATTTGTGAATTTATTGTTTTACACACGATTGTTAACAGCTCACATCATTTACAACTTATAAAGAAAATAATTCACAAAGAGTTGTCTGTCGGAAAAGGAAGAAAATGTAAAAACGTTTCAAATGCACAAATTTAATTTATTTCATTCAGCGATCCCAAATAAGTTTTAGGGTTTGTTTAAAATTTTGCAATTTTTCGCGAATTTTAGAAATGTTCGCGATAGAAGCGATTTGTAACTGTAATTTTTCTGATTATTTACAGCTTTAACGATTTACAATAAATAGTAGACTTTGCCGTAATGCCGCTGTTTGAAAATTTTTGCGAATTTCCGCTAATTTTACAATTTTTACCGAATTTTTGCCATTCCTTATAGTTTTTTGAACTTTTAATTCGTTTTATGGCTTGTTTGAAATATTACAACTTTTCGCGAATTTTTTTACAAGTTTTAAATTTTTTGCCAATGTTCCCGATTAAAGCGATTTTTTTCCTGTAATTCTTTACAGCTTTAACGATTTTTAATATATAGTAGACCATGTCGCTGTTTGCAAATTTTTGCAAATTTTCGCTAATATAAAAATTTTAACCGAATTATTGCCATTTCTTATAGTTTCAAAAACTTTTAATAAAACTTTATGGCTTGTTTGAAATATTAAAACTTTTCGCGAATTTTCCCCGATATTTTCCGACACTCTGTTCTTTTAGCCCGTTGAACGATTTCAAATAAATTTTAGGGTTTGTTAACAAATTTTTTTTTTGCTATTTTTCGCGAATTTTATCCATGTTCGCAATTTTTAATAAAAATTAGACTGTGCTATCATGCCGCTCTTAGCAAATTAGCGATATTTAATTCAAATATGGAAATAATTCCATAAATTTCCAAAAACACAGTTTTCTTAAATACATTAATTGTTTTTTGTTTACAACTCCGCATATAATGACAAAGGTTTTTAAAATCAGGTATGTTATTTTATTCACAGGGAATTCATGATACGAAATTAAAATCCATGTGAATTAAGAATTTCATTCGGAAATTTTCACATGTGGAATTCATGATAAGGGTGATTGTATGTTTAAATTTAAATTTAAAATAATATGTTTAAAATCGACAACATTGTAGTCGTTTGTATTTTACAATAGATGCTTAGTTTGCTTAAAATTCTCATTCATTCATTCTATTATAATTATTGATTAAAAGGCATATACATACATACATATTAACGCAGAATAAACTAGTAGAACAGAACAATTGGTAATTAAGGTCGTTACAGGCTGGAATATGAGTCAAAGGTTATTTTTATAAAAGTAGAACAGAACACTTATCAGGAATAAAAAATTACCTAAAATTATAATTTGACACTTTAAAAACATATTGAAAAAATGGAGGAAATAAATAACCAAAATATGGTTATCATTGGCCATAATGTGGTTACTGTTGCCAAAATTCTGCAAAATTATTCACAGTATTATAGTCAATTTTGGACATTATATGGCTAGTTTTGACCATTATTATGGTTAATATTAGGCAAAATATGGTAAATTTTGACCATATTATGGTTGATTTGGACAAATGTTTTGTTGTTTTTAACCAAACTATGGTCATGTTTAAACGTAGTATGGTAACCTGCAAACATAAACATTGTTAAAATCCAACCATGGTATGTTGATCTTAGAATATGGTTACCTCAAAAGCCCGTAAATATGGAAATATAAGGAAGGAAATGGCGATAAATAGGGCGCCCAACGCAATTTAACAAGAAATGATTTAGAATGGAACCCACAAGGTAGCCGAAGCAGAGGTAGCCCATCCCACACATGTCGTCGCCAAATCGAACTCGAAGCTGTCACACAAAACATAAGCTGGAACGAAATGAAAACCATAGCATCCGACAAATCACAATGCAACCAACTTGTTATGGCCCTATGCCCGTCATTATTTTTATTTTTTTTATTTAATAACATACGATCGTTCTCCCGCAAAAAATAGTTGGCATTATAGCGTTCACATGTGATAAGATAGTAAATTTTATCTTACAAATACATTTATGGGCTAGACTTTCAAATACGTTCAATCAGTCCATTCAATGTCTACACGAAACAATTGTATTTGCATAATTAGTTTCGATTGAAATGTGAGAAAGCAAAGAAAAAGTAATAAATTGAAATAAGGAAATGGCAGGATTTGAAAAGCAGGCATGGCACCAAAGACATTGTAGATCTCTCTATATAAAATTCCAAATAAGGTACAAGCATCTAAGTTAATAATACGCGACATCCGGCAAATCTAGACGTGATTGGAGAAGTGGGCGTGGCACAAAGTTGAATTTCGTATATCTAAAGAAAGGGTGGTTTAAAATTGCTTATTAGTTTATTTTGTTAAATATTTATTAACTTATTTTTAAAGCAACAACCTCGAAAAAAATTTCCTCGTTTATCACACTTATGGCCGTTTTCTCATTACACGATTAACTTTTTTCCCAACGAAAAACTGCACATTAAAGAAATTTGGTTTTCTCAATGTCTCATTTGCTTCTATTCTGTCGCAAAGCTAACCAGCACTCATCTGCGGATTATTTATTTTCCTTTTATTTGTCATACAGATAAATTCAATCAGCTGATTCCCAACTTTTACATGTATTTTGAGAGGTGTTGCCAGCTTAAAACCATGTTTTTTGTCGGTATATTGAGAAACCCAAATTTGTTAACAGACAGTTTATCGGCCTAATAAATTTATGTTGACATTAAGTAACAGGCAGTTTGACGGTACATTCAGAAAATGGCCATTAATAAATTTGCCGATATTTTGTTTCAACAATCAACATCGTGCGTTTTAATAGGACTACCTTTATTATCAAAACTAGATTTAGTACATGCATTTAAACATGTTTATATAAAATATTTGGGTGGATAATTTTTTTTTCATTTTTATGACGATGTGATGAGTTTTTACATCATAGATAATAACATACATACATATGTAGATAAATATAAATGATCTGCAAAAATAGACAATGCAAAATCCTATGCGGCACTGTTCATCATACAAGAATTCAAAGAAATACTGACAAGATAGTACTTGTTTTTTTCAAAATCTTTCAATGCAGTAAACAATTGTTTCATATACTCTTAGTATTTGTCGTATGTAGCGAAAGCATACAAAGATCTTGTGATGTTAACTTGTGCGTCGTATTTGGACTACGTATACAAATAATTATTTTTGCAAGGATTTTTTTTGCAATATTATTAAAGAATTAAACATACAAATAATTTCATACATACATGTCATATTTTTCATTCGCTTTTCAATTTTTGAGAGCATTTTTTATATGCGCACTGTCACTTTAGTAATTTATTTGTTTTTTGCTTCTACACGTGCACACAATTACGCTAATTCGTCGTCTACACCAGTGTTGCCAGCGAAATTTTGAGAAAGATACATTTTAGTTTCCAAAAAGATAATTTTTTTTCCAAAAAGATACATTTTGAAAAAAATCCATTTTTAACGTAACAATTATTACCATAACATAACATTAACATTTTTATTTCATATTTAATGAATATTGTAAAAAAAATTATATTAAATAAATTAATTTTTATCAATAAATTAAATAAATTGTCATAAATATTAGGTATGCAATTTTTAAAAATACAGTAAGCAAACTTTAAAAAATATTATATGTAACTATTTTTGGATGTTATCAAAACAAATTCATTTATATATATATGATATACGAGTTAAGGCGTTTATATTAGGGCGATTATATAAAAAAATTCACATGTATAAATTTCATATTTCGTCAGAACAACTTCGCACTACTAGTAATCATCGATTTAGGTGGATTGTAATTTGAAACATCCTGAATGTTCTCTTTCACCATAATTAAAGCTGCTATTGTATTAGTATTGAGTCGGTTACGATGATCAGTCCTAATAAGTTTTAGTTGGCTAAAACTAAACCAACTACTTTTATAAAATTTTTAAACATTGGCTCATTTACAACATTTTTATACATACCATTTTATACATTTTTATTTATATCACAATTAGTTGTGAAGAGGGTATATAAAGTTTGTCATTCCGTGTGAAAATTTTTTATTATTCATCTCAGACCCCATAAAATATATATGTTCTGGGTCCTTGAGTGATTCTAAGTCGATTTAGCCATGTCCGTCTGTCCGTCTGTTGAAAACACGCTCACTTTCGAACAACTCAAAAGAAATGAACAAACTTGGTGCCAAATTGCTTGTAGTTATCCTAAGCAGTTTGGGATTGAAGTTCAGCAAAATCGCTGCAGTAGGACCAGAGCTATGAATCAAAATGAGGAACCACCACCTAAAAAATATTATAATTTAGTAACAAAAAATGACATAAATGGTGGAACAAGGCACGGAATGAGATAAGATTTTGCAAAAATTTGTTTTATTCGACTGGAAATCACGATGTAAAATTTCGTGAAGATCAGTCCATAATTTACCCTAGGCCCCATATAAACACTACTCCCGGAAAACAGTTTAGTACGCCTAAAACCGCAAAAAATAATGCTATCATAACAAAATTTGAATTGAAACTGTTACTGAAACTGTTAATATAAACCTAAACCTCAAACCAACCAATTTTAATGCTGATTTCTGTTTTTATATAGATAAATTAATAATAAATAGACATCATATAGATATCCCTCCTGAAATATTCGAACAGTCGGTGGAGGGTATTAAAGATTCGGCACAGCCGAATATAGCACTCTAACTGGTTTGATTTAAAATTTAATATTTTATTTCTGCACAGTTTACGTACAGATTCAAAAGATACGAAAAATTTCAAGATTATACATGGTACATGAAGTCATAAAAAGATACGAGAAATGTATCTTTCGTATCCTAACGACAACACTGGTCTACACTTCTCTTCAGAACTTGTTTGTGAGAGCATAGAATCTAAAAAATTTTTAATGATTTGAATATGTGTTCAAATGGAACTGTGCAGTCCACATATCGTACCCAATGTATTTGTTATATTCTCTTAAAACTTTTAGAATTTTCGATTATTAGATATCTGCAAACATCCAATTCATGAAATGTATTTCGACGTTTATGATGGCCCTGGGGTATTTCATTTAAAGTGCGGATAATAATATAATTATTTTAGTTTTTTTTTTGCTTTGATATAAAATTTCCAACTTTACGGAGCTAAACCGGTAAACACTCTTAACCGAACTCGAAATAGTTTTTTAACTCTTGATAATGAAAGTTTTTCGAATCAACGTGTTGATTTCTTATGACAAATGTTTGCAAGAAAATTGGTGTATGACACGATTTTCATAAAAAGTCTATCGTTAAATTTAAATGTCAGCTTTTAGAATCTCGAAAAATATAAAAATAAACTTATTTTCTAATCGTTATCTATAGCTTTACAAAACATAAATTTATTGAAAAAGATTTATTATAACTTTTAAATTAACTACTTACAATCTGGCAACCATTGACATATTTCCACATGTAAAATTTTTTTTACAAATCTCTGCAGCAATAATCATCATGAATAAAGTTATCATTATTGTCATCATCTTAATGATTATTAAAGTCCTTACGAACATCATTTTCAATAGTCATTTCTCAATTTAAATTGACAATGAATTGTCCACGAGTCATAAAGAGTGAGTGACTAGGGGAGAGGTTGATACGGTAGTTGTGACATACCGGATATTTGCAATGGAACTCAAATCTGTTGGCGTTATGATGATGAGATTAGCTGTGATGTTAAGTGTACCGCATTGACATAAAATCGGTGATGACGATTATGATGTTTGTTCTTGTTGTAACTGTTTTGCTCGTTTTTCATCTTTTTATTTATGCAGACACTCAAATATTTAATAGTAAATACATATGTAAGTACATACGTATCTGTGGCATTTTGACAAAACATCTTAAGTCAAATTGAAAAAGTATAAAACAATGTTGTTAATCATACAAAAAACATTTTTGTTTACGATTTTGAAATTTTGTATTAAAAAACGAAATTTTTCTTTCATTTTGGTTTATTTCATTATTTGATAAAAATGATTTTTTCACCGAGTTTTTTTTAAACTTTTTTGCTATCTTATCTCGACTTAAGATGTTTTGCAAAATGCCACAGATTTGCATGCACGAATATTGTTGGTAACGTTGTTTTCGTTCTTGTTGCTATTGGTTTAATGATAACTGTTGGTTTATGCTCATGATAATGATGACATTTAATAATATTTGACTGACATCGAGTACTTATAAACCTGATAGTCTTTAGTGGGGTACGGCATAAAGCAAAATTATTAATGCCATATAATATAACACAGTGAGACAAAAAAAATGAAGTAAAAATACCTGGGATCTTATATCATTTTTCTGGTGGGTACTGTCGAGTATAACAACAGTCTGTTTTTGGAATTTTCAAAACACCCCCAAAATCTTGAGTTACGGGTAAAAACCCGGTTTTTCATACCCGAATGCACTTATTATCCTGTAACTTAGTTGAATACCAACCGATTTGAAATTTTTTGACAGATCTAGAAAGAAGAACCTTAGACCTTTCGAACGGTATACATTTTCATTAAGTAAATTTCAGATACCTATATGTATTTTTACACCAAATGTGTTTTTTACGGTTTTTTTCTATTTTCGTGACGTTTTTACACAACATTTTTGTATAGGAACCGTGCTTTTTATGGTTTTATTTAAAAAATATAATTGATTAAAAATAAAACGAGGGTTTGTGTTTAAAAATCCGTTGAAAATTGACTGATTTATTCAACTTTAAAAAAAAACACATTTTTTACAAAAAAATTATTTCTTACGATTCCGATCAAAAATGTTTGTTTGTCCTTTTTCTTTTTAAATTACCGTCTTCAGTATCTCTTTTAAGTAATTTTTAAAATAATTAAAACAATTTTTGCAGCCTGCGAGTCGCGCGTTAAAAAATCACTGTTATTCTACATACGAGGGTGGTCTGAAAAATTACCGGAAATTTAGCCTTATATTTTTTATTTTTCTATATAATCTCCTTGCGTAGGCGTACTGCCTTAAAAAAATCCTATCTATTCAATTTTTTCATTTACACGAAAACACTCTCATCGACTTAATCAACTAAAAACTGCCCGTCCAAAATAGCTAAAACCTTGGTGAGTAATTATCAAAAGATGCAAAACTACGTTTACCAGCTTTTATAAACGAGCGCTGAGATCGGAAACTTTGCAGACCAACCTTGTCAAATTTAAAATAAAAACAAAACTGAACAAAAAGAGCTCAACTCATGTAAAAATACTGTATTTTTATTTCTGTGGCTTTTTGACAAAATACCTTAAGTCAAATTTAAAAAGCTGAAAAAAATTATGTTAATCATAAGAATTTTTATTAGAAAAACATTTTTGTTTACGTTTTTAAAATTTTGTATTATAAAAGATGTTTTTCTTTAATTTTGGTTTATTTTATTATTTGATAAAAATTATTTTTCACCGAGTTTTTTTTTAACTTTTTTGCTATATTATCTCGACTTAGGATTTTTTGTCAAAATGTCAGAGATTTAATATGACCCTTTATTTATCACTTCTTTATTATTTTCCAACTGTGTATATTAAAAATTTGGCAATTTAATAAATCGTGTAAAATTTAAATTAAAAATGTGTGATAAACGTAACAAATTTTGTTATATCTGTGGCTTATTTGCGGATATTGGTCATATGAGAAATTTTAAAAATAATATTGCAGTGGTGGAAGTTTACAACGAAGTTTTAAATCGCTCCTATAAAACCAGTTGCTGGTATGAGCCAGAGTTCATTTGTATGTACAACCTTAAACAAATGTAAAGTTCAACCGTCAGTGTCTTTGCCCTTTGCTGCGCCTATGACTTGGCATCATCAGGTATATCACAAGTCCGCTGATTGCTATTTTTGCCAAACGAATACTTCAGGCTATAGTTTTAAAACGCGAAAAAACATTAAGTACGCATATGTTGTTACTGTAACAAAACCCATAATATCAAATGATGAACTTCCAACAACAAGCAAATCTGCTGCTGATGATAACAAATATATGGAGGAAGAAGATTACCTTCCATTCAAATCTACGGCAATGGAACCGAAATTAATTTCTAACGCAGATTTTATCGATCTCGTACGGGACTTAAAATTGTCAAAACGACAGTCTGAAATTCTCGGATCGCGATTAAAACAGCGAAATTTAATGAAAGCAGACTTTCGTATTACATATTGTAGAAAAAGTGAGAGGACTTTGTTATTTGAAGAAAGCTTTGAAACTAATAAAAATGACAGCAATCTTACGTATTGCAGTGATATTCCAAAGTTATTTTCTGCACTAAATTACAATTATAATGCAGACGAATGGCGACTTTTCATTGATGGCTCATGTAAAAGTAAGTAATTTTTAAAATAGTGGATTATCTGCAATCTGTAATTTCATATTTAGGTTTGAAAGCAGTTTTATTACATAACGAAAATCGGTTGCCATCAGTTCCAATTTTCTATGCGACTACCACAAAAGAAACTTACGAAGTCATGCATAAAATACTCCTGTTCGTCAACTATGCCACGCATAAATGGAAAATCATAGCTGATTTAAAAGTATTGACAATTTTATTTGGCATGCAAGGTGGTTACACAAAATATCCGTGCTTTCTTTGTGAATGGGACAGTCGTGCAAAAAATCACTATGATTGCAAAGTATGGCCATCTCGTGAGTCGCAGCAAATTGGTAGAAAAAACGTTCTTAACATACCATTAGTTTAAGCTGAGAATATTATTCTTCCACCATTACATTTAAAATTAGGATACATGAAACAATTTGTTAAAAAGCTTGATATTCGCCAGCTTTTAAGCATCTTAAATCGATATTCCCAAGATTAAGTGAAGCCAAAATAAAAGGAGGTATTTTTGTATTTACTTCGAAATAGCATTCAGTTTTAACATTTTTATCTCTTCCGATTAATTTAAGGCATTTTCATTGGACCTCAAATTCGTAAAGTTATGAGAGATGAGACCTTTTTGAAAATGTTGAGTTCCGTTGAAAAACGTGCGTGGAACAGTTTTGTTGCGCTTTGTGATTTTTCTTGGGAGTCACAGAAGCGACGACTATGTCATGGTCGTTAATGAATTTTTATAAGCTTATGGTGAAATGGGCTGCAACATGTCTATAAAACTTCATTTTCTGCACTCGCATTTGGATTTTTTTCCAGACAACCTAGGCCAGTTTTGCGATGAACAAGGCGAACATTTTCACCAGGAAATAATTGCAATGGAAAAACGTTTTGAAGGAAAAAATTAAATAAAAATGCTTTCAGAGTATTGCTAGTCCCTTAAACGAGATACTGAAGACGGTAATTTACAAAGAAAAAGGCCAAACAAACATTTTTGATCGGAATCGTAAGAAATAATTTTTTTGTAAAAAATGTGTTTTTTTTTAAAGTTGAATAAATCAGTCAATTTTCAACGGATTTTTAAACACAAACCCTCGTTTTATTTTTAATCAATTATATTTTTTAAATAAAACCATAAAAAGCACGGTTCCTATACAAAAATGTTGTGTAAAAACGTCACGAAAATAGAAAAAAACCGTAAAAAACACATTTGGTGTAAAAATACATATAGGTATCTGAAATTTACTTAATGAAAATGTATACCGTTCGAAAGGTCTAAGGTTCTTCTTTCTAGATCTGTCAAAAAATTTCAAATCGGTTGGTATTCAACTAAGTTACAGGATAATAAGTGCATTCGGGTATGAAAAACCGGGTTTTTACCCGTAACTCAAGATTTTGGGGGTGTTTTGAAAATTCCAAAAACAGACTGTTGTTATACTCGACAGTACCCACCAGAAAAATGATATAAGATCCCAGGTATTTTCACTTCATTTTTTTGTCTCACTGTGTACTTATAATATGTATGTATGTTTGCATCTACATATGTACATAAATGCAGTATGAGAGACATACATTAGAGCGGGTCGGCCTAGATACAACAACAAAAAAAGTTGCGCCACTCACCCCCTAGAATAAAAGATGTGTCAATGAAGTTTCTAAAACAGGAAAAAGCCACGCCTACAAATGCAAAGCTTTTTGTTTTTTTAAAACGGTTTATAACTAGCTAGGCTAGCTGGTATTGAACTAGTCTATCAGCGCTGTGGTTGCGGGTTCTATTCCCGCCAGAACTTCCCGTCAAACTTACTAAGTTTAGCTTTTAATATAGTCACTTTTATGACACGGCTCAAAATTTAGCCCATTTTTATACACTCCGTTACCACTAGTGGTGAATGAGGGTATACTAAGTTTGTCATTCCGTTGGAAACTTTTTTAATTGTTGATTTCAGACCCCATAAGTATGTATATTTTCTGGCTACATGAGTAATTCTTTGTTGGTTTAGCCATGTTCGTCCGTCTGTTCGTGTGTCCGTCTGTTGAAAACACGCTCACTTAAGAAAAACTCAAACGAAAAAAATTAGAATTCTCCATATTATGTTAACTGTGGGACATAATATGGATATGGAGTCCATAATTTACCATGGGTAATTTAAGTTAGGCTTACACTTACTAATATACTCAAACTTTTTCAAATTAAGTTTGACATGACTAGATTTTAAAGAATTAAGCTTTCTAATTGTGGGTCAATAATTTAACATATGTAGGTCAAGTTCGCGACGAATTTTAATACTCAACTCCGTTTTTATAATGAGTTAATAATTATAATAATAATATTAAGAATTTATAGATCCCATATAGAGCCCACGTAACAATTATTCTGTCTGTGGAGGGTATCAAACATTCGGCACAGCCGAATATACCACTCTTACTTATTTCATTTTCACATGCATATTACATGTAACCAGGTAGAATCCAATACAGCGCTTTTAAAAGTCCGTTATCATCGTATCGTGTATAATTGTTAATGTTCTAGATGGCATCTATGCCATAGATTCTATGGTATTTTTAGCGCGTACACAAAATTGGATATTTGAGTGAAGTGGCATCCAGAATTTGATGTCGAATTAAAAAGTCACCAAAGTCAAAAATTAGCCATTATCAAGCCATGAAAAACGATATGCGGTGTTATGAGATCAGGCTTTAAATAGCAGCGTTATATATAAAAAACCAAAAGCGCTGAATTTGGGAGCGAGGCAAAAAATTCTGTTTTAGAAAATTCATGGACATATGTATCTTTCATTCTATGGGGTGACTGGCAAAACTATTTTTCGACCCAGCTTAATGTAACTACTTACATACATATGTATGTATTTAAATTGATTTAAATACATTGATCTACGAATATTCAGAATGTATTTGACTTTAATTTTATTCCAGTCTTTAATTTTGTTAACTTCGTACATGAAACAAACATTAAGATTTTTTTTTTCAAATAAAATGCCATTTTTATTTATTAAAAACAGTTTTTAGCTTTAATCCTTTGGAAAATGAAAATTATGTTGCTTAAAAATATTTTCACGTTTTGGCATAAATGTGACAGATGATACAAAATTCATTTTCCATTTTCCTCAATTTTATTTGTTTATTATTTACGTGTGTATTGCTTTTATTATCCAAGTATTATGTAAATATCGCTCCTTTATTGCAACATAGTCATATCTCAAAAAATGCAAAATTTTAAGTTACTTAAGTAATAAGTAATAATCTGTATATAAAGGTACATTTTGAAAACTTTAATCGCATTTTGCGAAGTTTGATTTTGTTGAGATATGACTATGTTGCAACAAAGGAGCGATGTGTATTTATGCATATGTGTATGTTTGTATCTAAAACTGAAATGCGGATCAAAGGAGAAGAAAACACCACATATCGCACTAGATCAAAAAAGGGGCATTAACTCTAAATTGTTGGTAATGAAAAGGTTGGTTTAAAGGTTCTTTTTCATATGACTTTAATGTTAAATAAAAAATTGAAAACCTCTTGTTGACTAATGCCCGTAATTTCTACAAACAGATATCTAGTCATGTTGGTGCCTGACATTTATCTTTACCTATCCGGTACGACGATTTTGGCAATTTAAACGTTAATTTTACACGTAGAAAAAAAATATGGTTGGAGGTAACAATATTCTAAGATCAACATACTATGGTTGGTTTTAACAATGTTTATGTTTGCAGGTTACCATATTATGTTTAAATATGACCATAGTATGTTTAAAATCAACAAAATTCTTCCCTAAATCAATCATAATATGGTCAAAATTAACCATATTTTTGTCAATATTAACCATAATAATGGTCAAAACTAAACATATAATGTTTAAAATTTACCATAATATGGTCAAAATTTCCCAGAATTTTGAGAAAAGTTACCATATTATGGTCAGGATTAACAATAATATGGTAAATGCTAATCATATTATGGATAATTTATTTTTTCAATTTGTTTGTTAAGTGTCAAATTATAATTTCATTTAATTTTATATTCTTGATAGGTGTTACGTTCCACTTTTATAAAAAATCCCCTTTGGCCTGTGACGACATTCATATTACCATTTTTTCTGTTCTACTAGTTTTTTCTATTAATGTGTTTTAATCGATAATTAAAATAAAATGAATAAGAATTTTAAGCAAACCAAGTAAAATGCAAACGACCAGAATGTTGTTGCTTTCTAATCATGTTATTTTAAATTTAAAATTAAACATACAATGATTTATAATATTATAATTTTGAACATATTATTGTTTGGATGCAACCATAATATGGTTATAGTTTTTGGATGGATGAATTTAACCACAATATGTTTGCCGTAATAATAATATGGTTAAGTCCCAATTCACATTATACGATTTTTGTCGTTGCGATTATTGTCGTTTCCTCTTTGAAGTCGGTTTGATGTTTACATTGTACGATTTTTGTCGTTACGACTTTTTCTGTGCAACCGAACTTCAATACATTTTTCGTCAAATGAGAGAACATTGAGAGAACGAATGAGCGAACAAAACGAATCGAAGAGTACACTCGCTTGTGTACCCCTTTTAATTCCTCTCACCCCTCTTGCCTATAAAGTAAGAATCGCAACGACAAAAATCGTATAATGTGAATGGGCACTAAGGTTACCATAATATGTTTAAGTGTATAGTTGTAGCTGTATTTTATTAAAACATTATATTGTTAAAATCAACCATATTTGAAGTTTCAAGGGAGGTAAACACTTAATTGTTAAATAAAAACAAAATATTATCAATCGTGAAAAAAGTTTTTTTAAAAACAGCAAAAGTTTGTTTGTTGCCATTGCAGGGACCATAATATGCTTTTTTACCATTCTTCAACCATGTTTTTTCTCTACGTGTACCTGCGAGAATTAACTATCGAAAATCGGTGGTGTAAAATACATTACACGTTAACCCGTATGTAAGAAATACGTTTTAAAATTATAAAAACCATGATACCTTTGCACACTTATAAATCTATTTTTTGAAATTACGGGCATAAGTGCGATAAGTATAAATAACTGTGTACATTAATATATTCCAAAATGTGGGGAAATACATTTCAGCTTATACATACATACAAAAGTACATATAATCATTTTTTACCAAAAAATATACCTATCACCACGTGATAGCCAACACTAAATTAGTAAAAAAATCGTGTTTGCTGGTCATTTTGGCAGAAAAACTTTCCGCACCAAATGTTCTTCTTAGAACTCTGAAAGAGCAAAAGAAAAAAATCGTAGGTCTTCTTCTTAAATCGTCTTAAATAGTTTCCGTTACACGTAGAAAAAAAATATTATTGGAGGTAACCATATTTTTGGCGCCCTATGCTCCAATGGGAGTTAGAGGAACACATATATATATAACCATATTCTAAGAGCAACATACTATGGTTGGATTTTAACAATGTTTATGTTTGCAGGTTACCATACTATGTTTAAACATGACCATAGTATGTTTTAAATCAACAAAACATTTGCCGAAATCAGCCATAATATGGTAAAAATTAACCATATTTGGCTTAATGTTAACCATAATATTTGTCAATGATAACCATATTTTGGTTATTTATTTCATCCATTTTTTCAATTTATTTAAGTTAATTTTTTATTCCTGATAAGTGTTCTGTTCTACTTTTATAAAAATAACCTTTGATTCATATTGATGAAAATTTTAAGCAAACTAAGCATCTATTGTAAAATCCAAAGACCAGATTGTTATTGCTTTTTAATCATATTATTTTAAAATTAAACATACATTGTTTTAAAATGTTATAACATATTATTGTTATTAAATATTTACCATAACATGTTTGCAGGAAACCATAATATGGTTATAGCTTTTGGATGGATGCATTCAACCATAATATAGTGCCACGAAGATTTCAATATTTTAATTATAACTAAGACAATTTTTAAACGATTTGACATATTTATATATCAACGTAATTAAGAATAAATTTACCATTTACTTGGGTTATAAAACTTGAACTCGGGAAAATCTATGGTTTCCGAAAATGAGTATTTTTCAAAAAAAATTATTATTTTGGTCATAACTTCTTTGTATCTGAACCGATTTTTCCGAGTTTTTGAGAAAACCATAGGTCATATGACAGTCCAAAAATGTAGGTTTGTATACAATTTTTGATATTTTTGTACGGGAGGTACCACGTCCACTTCTCGAATCCCGTCCACATTTTGTGGGATGGTGTGTATTGATAACCTCAATGTTAGTACATATTTTGGAAACTTTGGCACTCGCCGTTCTCCAGATACACAGAAAAAAGTAATAAAAATACAGCAACAACAAAGGACTTTTGGAAAAAGTAAGAGGTAGTCGTGGTTTTTTGCTCATATCTCAGCCATTTTTGGACCGACCTGGCAAAATTTCAAAAGCAAAATTACAATAAGAATACGTGACCGAAATATAGACCAAACAAGCCCCCATATTTACTTGGGGCTTCGGAAAACCCATTTCAACAGACAGACAGACGGTTAACCGCATTTGAACTTCCCTTCATAAGGATCCATAATATATATATATATATATATCTTATAGGGTCTAAGATCAATATTGTAGCAATTACAAACGGAATGACAAAGTGATATTTACCCGTTTACTTTCGGTGAAGGGTATACAAAACAAAAACAAAATCAAAAATATTAGATTCCGTACGGAAAGTGCGATCTGTTTTTCTTAAGCAAATAACAGTTTCATAAAATTTAACACCAAGTTTTCATAAGTTTAATATGGTTCGACGCATATGAATCACATATATTCGCAAGCAAACTTATAGATGGGCCTTAAGATTAAATCAATGCGCTTATTTTAAGAATAATAAAATTGTTTTAATCCGAATTCGTACTTAAAATAATTCGAAAATGAGGTTGATTTAAGTAAAACTAAGATTGAATAACTCTCAATCTCAGGTTCCCAGGTGTTTACTTAAATAAGAGTATTTTAAATTAAAAATTGGCGGTTAAATAAAAAAAATCCTTTTGGCCGCTATTTAAACTATAGCAACACTGTGCACAACACAGAGGGTATACTGAGCAGACACAAGAAGGAAGATATTTAAGCGCAGTAGGTTTGTAAGAGAAAAATATTAAAGTTTTATTTAACGTTTATAAAAAATAAGCTCAATATTTTGGAAAAGTTTCCTGATGATCTGGCCTAAGCAACCAGTGAAATACGCATAGGAATATGAAGCTTATCCCACCAACAATAAATTTTAGTTCATCAATAGAACGAATTAGGAATTGAGCACATTTAAGCGAAGCCTTGTTAATTAATTTTTGACTCCCAAGAAAAACTCTGATTTCAATTATATTAACTATTTTTGGTCAAAAAAATAAAAACAAAAAATTATAGTTGAAGGGCTCTTTGTAAGAACTTCAACTCAAGCCACTCGAATTGAAAAACTGGTTTTACTTGTTATATTTTCAACAATAACTTTAACCGCACGCACTTTCAAGTCAAACGTTCGCTTTTCGGGAATGACGAGGCCCTTTAAATGTATTTTGTATACCATTCGTAAAGAATTCGTTCGCTTACCTTACGCTTACCTTACGCATAAATGTCCGCTTACATTTTCAAATGTACCATTAGCTTAACGCAAAAGAAGAAACTATTTTATTGAGATGGTACACAGAAAAAAATAATTTTCTTATTTGAACATGAAAATCGCATATTTGATTTAAAAAATTTTTTAATTTTCTGCGAATACGATTTTTGCGATATTGATAAAAAAAACAACAACCAAGTTTGATGAGTTAATAAAAAATGTTGGTGCCCAAAATAATTTATTTATTTATTAATTATGATTCCCATTTTGTATTTTTGATAAATACACTAAAATTTATTGTTGGAAAAAGAAAGTTCCTATGCGCATTTCGCTGGTTGCTTAGGCCGGAACATCAGGATACCTTTTGCCAAAGACTTTGGAAAAACTATAGATATTATACAAATAAAACTGTGAAGTGAATGGGAATTACCAACACTCTAAAAATACTGTCTTCACTATGGCTCAAATATTTTTTTTTTATTATTAATATGTTTTATTGAGTGCTAAGTATTTTGCAAAGAGCAACTTTGATAAATTTTTTCATTGACCTAAAATTTTATTTTTTACAAACTGTGCTGTTAAAAATTTTCTCGAGATATTTTTTTCTGTGTACAACTCACAAAAGAAAAGGCAGACAATTTTTGTGGTTCCTTTTAAAACATTTGCAACACTTAATTTCAGATTCACGATGAAAACATAATAAAATATTAACAACACACCTTTAAATGAAATGAAATCGAAAACTTTATATACATCCGTATGTACATTAGGGCAGTGACTCACGTTTAATCAAAAGTATACGAACATCATTTTATTAATTTATTTAAAATATATGCACATTAGGGTTTGACTTTTTAAATTTAATTGCAAATATTAAATTGTACATGCCATTGCTAAAATGTACATAAACAATATTAGCAAACGCCATTTTTCCCCCACACAAAATTTGTTCTTTATTAAAATAAATAAAGTTTTAAATTTATCATTGTTACAATTTTAAACGGCTAAAGTATACTGTAGGTCCTTTAAGAAAACCAGCAGAAACTCTTTTTTTTTTGTTGTTAGATTTAACAGAATACCTACCTATGATTTTTTGAATTTGCTCAGAACTCCGCTAATGTAGTAAAAACATTGTGTGGACATTTTTAGAAATTGCATTTGGTGCGGAAGGTTTTTCTGCCAAAATGACCAGCAAACACTATTTTTATCACTCACTTATCACATGGTAAAAGGTAATTTTTTGTAATAAAATGAGTCATACCCCAATGTACATAGTTTTCCTTTTTGTTTTTTTTTTTGGGAGATTTAAAAAATCGTTTTTGTGGGTGAGGTTTTTATACTAAATTTATCCGAACATACCTCTTCCATAAATAAAGCTTGGTTATCTCCCTAATGTTCCTAGGTAAGTATGTACATTAGGGGTACAACTTATCCCCATTTTTTGCACATATCAAAATGGCCCTAGCATAGTCGAATAGTCCATTGAAAACTATTAAAAAAGAGATATTACTTTTTCGCGACTTTCAAAAAGGTCACCAACAATACGCGGTAAAGTAGGATAATTATTTTTTTTTATTTGTAAATACTTATACATTTTAGTTTTTTATGAAAATGTAATAATTATTATTAATTAAGAATCTTTTTAACTTTTGTTTCATTTATTTGTTTTATTTTAGTGATTTGAGAAAATCGCTTTTGTGGGCTAGGTTTTTATTTTAAAACACAAATAACACAATATTCGCTATCGCGTAGTGCTAGGGCCAAAATTTGGTTATACCCCTAATGTACATATGTGTGTATTTATAAATGGATATGAGTAAACAAGTGAGTTTATTTTAACACTTCGCTGGCTGTACATCAAATCTAACTTATTTTCATACTCTGTATGTAGTAAACACATATCCATACATTCATATTACAAAGTATGAAAGTATGCATGAATATACAAATACTTTTATTTGTGTACATAGTTATAAATATATTTTTGCACCATCATCGCCATCACCATGGCCAGTCACCACTCATTTATTTTCAACAACAAATCGTTTTTAAATTTTCTTTTTTCTTTGCACATTTTTTTCACAGGCAACATCGCAGCTATCAACAAGTGCTACAAATGGTGGATTTGGGTCCAACAACCCTGCTTCGTTGGGGGGTATGGTTGGAGGGCCACCGTCTACAGTTGCTAATGCAGGATTTGGCGGTGGTGTTCTTGGTGGAGGGATTCACGCACAACAACAGGACCAAAACGATGGATGGGAATTCCCAAGACATCGATTAAAGTTTTTCAACATATTGGGCGAAGGTGCTTTTGGCCAAGTGTGGCGTTGTGAGGCAACAGACATTGATGGTGAGTACAGAAATTAATTTTATGGCGTAAACAAAACGAAAAATATATTGATGATTTTATGTCTTATGCATTCATACGTAAGCATGTACATTAAGGTTGGTCAATTATTTTTATACTATCCTAGTTATTTGATCCATACAGCTTTGTTATTTTTATCCGTTTCGGAATTGATAAAAAAGTTTGTAGGTATAGTTATTGAATTTTTAGTCAACAACCAAGTTTATTGAGTCAATAAAAAAAGTTGTTGACCAAAATAATATTTTTCAACAAAATGTTTACGTGATTTGTTAAAAAAATGGTGGAAAGGTTGAATAAATCAAACAAAACGTTTATCGAAGCTTTATTTATTTATTAATGATGATGTGCTAAGCACAATTTTGATAGTTTGATAAATACACTAAAATTTATTATGGGGGGACTCGTTAGTTCCTATGCGCATTTCGCTGTTTGCTTAAGCTGGGATCACACGATTGCCGCAAATGCACCAATATGACACAATTTTTATTGTGCTTTATTGACGCACAATAATGAAATTGCCCCAACCAAATTTTCTGAAATCACATGCTTGCCTTGTTTTATACAAATTCAATTGCCGCTAGTTGGTAGAAATCGAAATGGTTACAACAATTGCCGCAGCCCAGTCACACGATTGCTCTTACTTGTACTAACTGCGAAAACAGCTGTTGTGGTAGCTTTTTTATTTGTTTGAAAGTTCATGTTGGGTTGTCCATTGAAAAAAATTAAATTTGTATCATATACTTATTACAAATTATTGTTGAATAGTTTTATTTAATTTTTTTAAGATCTTCCAAAAAATAACAGTCTGTTTAACAATTTCGTATGTTTAGGTTCGAATAGAAATATCTTTAATAAAAATGCATTTTTGTCATTTTTATTGACGCTCGGTTGCATAGCAAACAGTCACACGATTGCTGCACCAGGGTTGCATTTGATTGGTAAAAGTAAGCACAATATTGTCCTCGATTGGTACATGAGCCATTTGGTTGTGCGGTCACACGATTGGGGTATTAAAAATTACGAAAATTGGTGCATTGTGGCAATCGTGTGAACCCAGCTTTAGGCCGGTTCATTGCAAGAATTTGGAAATACTAAAGATATTATTCAACTAAAACTGTAAAGTGAATGAGAACTATGAGCTATTAAAAATTGGCAAGAGTTGTAAAAATACTTTCTTAACTTTGATTCAAATATTTTTATACCCTTCACCGAAGGTTAGAGGGTATATATAACTTTGTCATTCCGTTTGTCTGTTCCACAATATTGATCCTACACACAAAAAAGTATATATATTCTGGGTCCTTATGAAAAGTGAAGTTCAAATCCGGTTGTCCGTCTGTCCGTGTGTATGTTGAAATGGGTTTTCCGAAAACCCCAGAAATGATGTGGACTAGGTTGATGTATATTTATGTCACATATACTCTGTTTAAGTTTGCTATTGAAATTCAGCCAGATCGGGCCAAAAATGACGGAGATATGAGCAAAAAACCACGACTACCTCTAAATTTTTCCAAAAATCCCTTGTTGTTGTTGTATTTTTTTATTTCTGTATATCTTGAGAACGGCAAGAGGCCAAACATTCCAAATTAGGTACACACATTAAGGTTGCCAATACACACCATCTCACAAAATGTGGGCGGGATTGGAGAAGTGGACGTGGTAGCTCCCGTACAAAAAAAAATAAAAATTGTATAAAAACCTAAATTTTAGGGCTGCCATATGTCCTATGGATATGACTTATATATCAAAATATCGGAAATAAAAAGCCCGGGAAAATCGGTTCAGATACACAAAGGTTATGACCAAAATTTATATATATACCCTCTGTCGGGAACCATAGGTCTCCCCGAGTCCAAGCTTTATAGCTAAAGTAAATGGTAAATTTCTTCTTCAACACGTCGGTATATAAATCTGCCAAATCGGTTAAAAAATGGCTGAGTTATAACCAAAATACTGAATCGCCAAAAATTACTCTTTTTATAATTAACTTTGTTAAAATATATATTAACAAGTTTATATAAATGTTTATATATAAATTTAACTTAAGTAAATGGTAAAATTCTTCCTTAACACGTCGGTATATAAAACTATCAAATCGGTAAGACAATGGGTAATTTATGAGCAAAATACTCAAAAAATGGGCTAAAAAACTTGTTGTTGTTGTATTTTTTTTTATTTCTGTATATTTTGAGAACGGCAAGAGCCAAAGTTTCCAAATTAGGTACAAGCATATTGGTTATTAAAACACAACATCCGACATAATGTTGGCGTTTACATAACTTTTTGTTCTTATTGCACCATGGTGAAGGGTATATAAGATTCGGCATAGCCGAATATAGCACTCTTACTTTTTTTTATTGAATATGAAGAAATATTTAATTATTTCATTATTGAATATGCTTAATATTCGACTCGAATTGTAGTTGTAAGTGGGTAAAAAGAAATTTTGTTTTTTCTTTTTACCCACTTACAACTACAATTCGAGTCCAATTGTAGGGGAATGTAAGAAAAGATAAACTCACTGTTTATTGTTGGTGTTTTGTTTTGGCTTTGATATTGTTACAAGTAAGACTTTGAGTTTTTATAATTCTTATTCGCTTTAGGGTTTTATTTGTATAATATTTTTGGCCTTTCTAAAATCTTTGGAAAAGGTTTCCTGATGAGCTGGCCTAAGCAACCAGTGAAATGCGCATAGAATCTAGCTTTCCCTCAACAATAAATTTCAGTGTATTTATCAAATATGAAAAACTGGGAATTTAGCACGTCATACGGAAATCGTATTAATAATCTGTTTTATTTAGTGATATTTTGCAAAGTGTAAATTTGATAAATATGTTCATTGAATCAAACAAAAAGTTTGTTGTCCTAAAATTTAATTAAACTTTAAACTTTAAAAAAAACACACATACTGTTACGTAAAACGCAAAGGCCCTAACTATCAAAAATTTAAAATCGACTTTTTCATTGATTCTGGTGTTTTTCATCAACACAAATATCTACGAAAAATTCCACCAAAATTAGAGATTTTGTTAACAAAATCAAACGGCCCCATATACAAAAGATTACACTTTGTGACAGTTTTTTGACAAAATGTATTTGACACATAATCAGAATACCGCTGAATCAGAATGCTCAAAAATAGAACCGTTTTCGAGATATTCCAAAATAACCGTTATTTGGTGTTTTAAAAAAGGTGATGCCACTTAAATGCAAATATCTTCAAAAATATTAAACGGATTAAGTATTTGTCAAGAAATAACAGAGACGAAAGTTCAAACTTTATTAAAAATTTTATGATTTTTTGAAATTTTGTTCATTTCAAACCATGCATGGGACATTTTTGCGACCAACAACACCTAGATTGGTGCAAAAATGATAAAGCTACAGAAGATGTAGTGAATTTTTTTATACTTTTTGTTATTAAACATTTCGCTATGTGTATTTACTTGGTGTAATTTGGTATAAAATCAAAAAGAGGGATATTTCAAATAATCTTCTGTAACTTTTTAATTTTTTTTTACCGATTTGGATCCTTTTGGGCACAAAATGTGCGTATTGAAATAAGCTAACGTCGTAAGAGATAAAACTTAAAAAAATTTTATTGTTGGGTTAAAAAAAAAAGTTGAAAAGAGCAAAATTGCAAAAAATCATTAAAATTTTTGTAAAATTTGAACACTTCTTGACCAATTTTTACAAACGACCTGTGGCTGTTTTAGTTAATTTATTATCATTGAATAAAAATAAAGAAATTAAAAATCCGTCAAATATTTTCGAAGTTAGTTTTATTAAAGTGACATGATTTTAAAAACCGCTAATAACGGTAATTTGCCAATATCAAAACCAATATCAATAAAACTGTTATACTGTTATGTTTTGAACATTCTGACTTCACATTCGGATTCAGCGTACAATTTTACATAAAGATTGGGTGTCAGATTCGTTTGGCCACGACTTTGTTGAAAATTTGTGACACAGTGTTGTATAATAAACGCTAAAGGAATAAAGATAAATAGAGTTTTTTTTCCCCGGAGTTTTTCGATTCCCGGGAAAACGGGAAATTTTTTTAAATTTCCCGGGATCCCGCTCCATTTAAATAATACAAAGTAAATTTGTTTTAAATTAACGAAAATAACTTTTTTTAAAAAAAGCGTAAGGGAACTTGTTTACAAAGTACGTAAAAGCAATGCCTAAATAACACAAAAATTAATTAAAGGTTGAAAGAGGAACTTGAATTATTATTACCTTACGCTTTTATATGTAAATTTCGTATCATTATGCTCTAGATACAAAAATAAAACAATAATAAAAACAAACAAAAATTGTGGTACTCAAGTTATGAGATCAAAAAGTAAACTATAAAATATATAAAATATTTTAAATAAATATGTTTTATAAATATATTAACATTTTTTAACAGCTTAGGAAATAACATTAAGGCACACTCAATGCGTTTAGAAAGGCGGCAAAGAGTATATTTCTTATTTTATTTACTTATTACCATGATTCCGAAAAGTTTAAAGTGCAAAAGTTTAAAGTTGTTGCATATTTCCAATTCACAATCCGAATTAACTTTTCTTTTTTATAAACAACGTCTATATCAGTCAAATGTATGTCAAGGTTGATGCAAAAAATAGCATCAAACGGACTTCTTCTTACAAGATCCACCTGTAATCTTTAGCACAATGTATTTTTAAAATTGTATGTTGTAGTATCTTACACGTGTCACCTTATAAACATATCGTCATATCTCAAAAATTTTTTTTTAATTTTAAGTTAATTTAGCAAAGTGTTCCTTTATTCTTTCTCGTAACAAAAAATCGGTATTTTATCTCAAACTGAACCGAAGTTATAGCAAAATATATCTTTAAATCGGTAAATTTTAAAAACTTTAATCGCATTTAGCCAAGATCAATTTTTTTTTTGTAGATATGGCTTTGCTGCAATAAAGGAGCGATATTTTTGGATATCTCCTATTTTTAAGACTTGTCCATTTACATTTAAAATTTACTGCCTGCATCTTATTTTGAATTTATGTTCTTTATTACCTCTTCACTTTACTAAATTTATTAATTATCAACTGTTGCACGGCACATTCTTCTTTTAGTGGATTTATTGCGTCACAAGACATTGTTTTACAAACGTAGTCACTTCTTGTTATTGATCTAATCGACAACCCATCAACAGATGCTAATTTTTAGAGAATAGAAAACTAAATTTCAAAGTATAAATAGCTTTTTTCTGAAACTATGAGGAACTTTTATTTCCCGGGATCCCGCAACAAAAATCCCGGGAAAACAGGAAATAAAATAATTTAAATTCCCGATAATTCCCGGGACGGGAAAACCCCTAAAAATATATTATAAGCAGTTTAATGCAATTTATCATTATAAATAGTTTTTGCTTCTTCTGTAAACTTATCCAAATGTTAGATAGGGCTTTTTGCATTTTAGGTAACGTAATAACGTAACGTGGATTATAAAATAATTCTAACTAAAAAGTTAAATAAAATATAAGCGTGTCCGATAATATTGTTTATTGCAGTATTGGCAATTAAGTGGCTAAAAACTACAAAAATACATATGTATTATGGGTTGGTAGCAGAATCTTTTATCTTCATTTTGTATTTATTGATTTTTTTCCTTTGCACAGGGAATTATGGTATTAATTTTACTTCACAGCATGAACATTTGAAAGTGTGACGTAAAATTACATCACGGTTGCATAAAAAGACTAAAAGTTCTACCCACCTACTGCTATAAATCCTTTTGTGATGTTGGCATGGAAAGTGAAACTGAAAATATTGTAATCAAAATTCGGATTGCAAAAGGATTGGGATATTTTTAACTAATAAATTGATTTCAAAGCAGAAATTTAGCATTTATACCTCAAACAAGAAGTATGAAAAAAACTTCAAAAGATATTTGCTATTGAATTCATAGACGGTGCGCAAAATGACCCAAGGAAATAAGGCCCCAAAAAGAAAATAAAGAATGGCCACAACATTTTGGGATAGTTTTTTTGATTTTTTCGTTGGGGTGGTTTTGCATTTTAACCCCAATATCAAGGAATGAATAACAGACCCTAATAAAATCTCAATTTTTACTTTGGGACTTTTTTTCATTAACTAATATATAATGCAAATTTTAAGAATCCATAAAGATTTTAGAAAAACTAAAGATATATAAACAGTGAGTTTATCTCTCCTTACATTCACCACTAAAATTGATTGGAATTCTTCCAACATTAATTGTAGTTGTAAGTAGGTTAAGAAAAAACAAAATAAAAACAAAAACAACTCGCTTTATTAAAAAAGGGGGTTGCCAGTCAGTTTTTTTAAGCCGTGCACCTACCGGTTTATTATCAAAATAATTTTCGTGGGAATACAAAATTTAATTTAAATGATTTTGTTATTCGTGCTTAATTCCCAATTTTTATTATTTGATAAAAACACTAAAATTTAGCAATATCTAATATTTTTAAAAATCGTGAAAGCTGTAAAGAATCACAGGAAAAAATCGTTAACTCGGCTCAAATTCTCAAAAAATTGCAAACTTTTAAGCAAACCCAAAAATTTATTTGAAATCTCTAAATGGGTTAAAAAACAAAATGTCGGAAAATAATAAAAAAAAATTGCAAAAATAGCAAAAATTCGCGAAAATTTTTAATATTTCAAACCAGCCATAAAATTTATTCAAAGTCCCTAAAACTATAAGGAATGGGAAAAATTCGGTAAAACTTGCTAAACTCACGGAAATTCGCAAAAAATTTGCTAACAGCGACATGATAGCAAAGTCTACTTATTACACGAACAAATCGCGAACATGGCTAAAATTCGTGAAAAATTGCAATATTTTAAACAAATTCAACAACTAATTTAAGATTGCTAAATAAAAGATAATGACTGGAAAAACATAAAAATCGTTAAAAAAAATTAGCTATAATTGCATCAAAATCAATGAAAAAATCAATTTTAAATTTAGGGTTAGTAAGGGCCTTTTGCGTTTTAGATAGTGACATATTTTTGATTAAATTCGATTAAGAAGATTTTAAGCTAAAAGCAAAATTAATTTTTTTGTTAAAAATGTAATCACTTATTAGAATAAAAGTCGATTCGTTTTACTTTCACCAACCCATATCTACTCTAATTGAAAACGAATAAAAACATGTGGATGTGAAATGCAGAACACCAAAAATGCTACAGCAATCCACTTTCGAGTGAATTCGGATTCTAGAACACACCCGTATATTAAATTTTTTAGGGATAGTATACAAGTAACAAATTCTTTTAGCAATGGAGAGAAAATCCTTGCCGAATATGCAGATAATCCTAAGTTAGCGAGACCAGTGTTTGTTAAACCATAGAGAAATAAATCCTTGGCCCCTGCCGAAGGCCTAACCATGCGATTGTGCGATTGAGCGATTTTTAAAGCCAAACCTGTATAATTATTCGGGATATTATCAAAGTAATTTTTGGGAATTCATAATTTTTAATTAATAATGTTTTGTTTGTTGTGCTAAATTCCCAATTTTCATTCTTGACAAATACACTGAAAATCATAGTAGGAACTAGCTTATCCTCCAACAATGTATTTCAGTGTATTAATTAAGAATGAAAATTGGGAATTAAGCTCAACAAACCAAATCATATAAATTATTCGGAATTTTAAAATTAAGGATTTTGAAACTCTGGATTGTTAAGCTTAGGATTTTGTAATTCGGGATTTTAAATTTAGAATTTTAAGTTCCGGGCATATGAACCTAGTCCAAATTTTTAGTAAAACTTGTGTTGTGTTTTTTAATTTTAACTTTTTTGGGGTAAACATTTGTTAAAAATTTCGAGGTGATTTTTTATTATGAAGAATTACACCAAATTTAGGGTCATATTTCATTTGAGTAGGTGGGTAGCAAATCTCGTTTGTTACAAAATTAAAAATACGAGATGACAATTAATTCTAACAGTTCTTAAGGTGCTTTATGAGAAGAAATATACAAATTGTTTTATTGCATGTCCTCTTTCATGTTTTTTCAAAGGACATGCATTGACGCAATCAGAATATTTTTTCTCATAAAGCGCCAAAAGATCCGAGAGAATTATTTTCCATCTCATATTTTTAATTTTGTAACGAACGAGTTTTGCTACTCACCTACTCATTTTATTTTTAAAATATAGATTGCTTATTGTAAAAGTATGAAATCATTTGTAACTTATTTGTTGGAATTAAAACTCGAAAGATGAGCGACAATAGCAAAAAAGTTTTAAAAAACCAGATGAAAAAATCATTTTTATAAAATAATAAAATGTTTTTCGAATTAAAATTCTTTTGATTGTCAAAATTCATTTCAATTTTTTTAATAAGACTTAAGATGTTTTGTCAAAAGGCCACATACATATATATTTCTGCGTTTATCGTGCCTGATGTCACAAGAGATTAGCTTCTTTTGATACAACTGCAAGAAACTTCTTGGGGAATTTTGTTTTTTTTTTTTGTTTGTCCGGTATTGTTCTCGAACATTACGTCGTCCATCAGCAACAAAAAAACTTTATCCGGAAGTCGTGAAAAGTCTGCCAGAACATTTTTCATCATCCATCAGAAAACAGGTGTATTTTTTGTTCTAAGTTCTGTACCGCATTGCGATTTGAAACTTTCTGAACTTTATACAACTTCAACGAAGCACTGGCTTTGGCTCTACGCTGCTTTTCAGAATAAAGTATTTGGTGCTCTTCCAAAGAGTGGTTCGACTTCTAATGACTTACCAATACTTGTTAGACCTTTTTCTTCCTGATCTAGGTTTTCTTTCAATGTTTTTGTTTTGTTATTTTTTTTTCAAAGTAAATATTGAAATTTGTTGAAAAGTTTTAATTCTCTTTTACCGTACTTTTTTTTGCTGTTCATTTTAACCAAAAGAGCAGTTGAAAATGAATGTTTTAGAATAGATAATATTTGGCATATTTAAATTTTTTTTTTTTGAGTGAATGAAAATCTACATATTATTTTTTTTTTCTTTTATTAATTCCCTAAGCTAATCCCCGCGAAGCTGTACGCTTGTCTGCAGGAAAGAAACCAGAGTCTCTGGCGGGAATCGAACCCGCAACCCCGGGGCTGATAGACTAGCTCGCTACTAGCTAGCCTACCGGGGCACTCAACGTGATTAAAAAAATAATAATTTGTTTGACCAAGGATACATTTTGGCTGCAATAATGTGTATAAGTTTTTTCTGAATCACTCGTTAGACTATAGTATTTCTTTTCCCGTACTTTTTCATTTCCCGGGAAAGCGGGATTTATTTTTCTCTGTACAAATCGATGCAAAATATTATTTTGTAGTGTACCTTATAATCGTCCAATAACCAATCTAAAATTCATGCATGCCAACCTTATTACAGCAGGGTAAATGCCAGACATAAAATATCAAATTATCCAGTGACTCAATATGTTTGAATGAGAGTCAATACAAATAGGGTAATTGTATAGGAGATCAATCAGAATGTGAGTGACATGATTTTGGAGTGTCAAACATAAATGAGTACGTTTCTTATTCATGCATTCTGATTGGCAAGAGCATGGTGCAGAGGGAAAACCTCGGTTATTCCATGGTACTGATAGAGACGACAAGATTTTAAGAACTATTACAATAAGTTAGAATAAGTAAAGAATATTATTAAAATTAGTAAAAAAAGGGCTATAGCCCAAAAATAAAACAGACTTGAAATCATTAAACCAAACTGGCAACAACTTGCCTCAGTTTTACTATTTCTAAGGCTCAACATAATTTGGCGTTACCAGCTAAAACCCTGACAGCTATTGAAAATAACCAAGGGCTAAAGGGAACTAAAAAATTCATTTATTTGAACAAATAACATTTCCTGAGATCTTTTTTGTTTCTGTGACAAAAAAGAAACAGGCCTTAATGGCACCTTAAGATCTTGACGTTCAAAAGTACACATGGGCAAAATTTAAAATATTTTGTAGGATTTTTGACTTTTTGGTTATCTTTCTTCGATGTGCAATAACATTTGGAATAATAAAAACTTCCGATCTGCAACATTAGGAGTGTTTAGGAATAAAAACTGTTACTGCAGAGAACCGAAGATTATATTTTATTCGGAGTATATTTACAAAAGTCACCCTTGAAGTTTTAAATTGTTTTCCTATAAAACTAAACAAATTGACTTAAGCATTTAATGCCACAGAATTAATTCAAAGCCAACAGTATTTATATTAAAACAAAGAAGTTAAATTATTTAAACAAATTATTACAAAATATTTCTTTTAAAATAGGAATTTAGTTCAGAATAAGCATTAACCGAATCTTTTGAAAGACTTTTTCTAATTTGTATCAAGAAGATTTCAATGAGAAAACACGATTCCTTTCTACGGATGTTTGCCTTTATAGTCCAAGGAGCATTATACATATAATAGACACTTTCTGTTTTAATAGCACTTCCTTCAAAAATTCTAATTCCGTTTTAAAAATAAATTAATTTTTTCCAATCGAATAAGCGAATCGATAGACATATAGTTTACATACCATGGTATGTATTAGGGTGATCGATCGAATAGTATTCGACCGGTTTTAACCGGTTATTTTAGAAATGTGTAATTTATATAAGTTTTCCTTACTTTTGTTATAAATGTACCCGTAATTTAAGTATTTTTCTGATTGAATACTTGGCAAACTTAAACTTTTTATAAAAAATGTCAAAACAAAATGAAACAAAACTCAAAAAAACATTATGAGCAATGTAAATACAAATCGCTTCTATCAGCGTGTGTTCTTGTTACAAAAACCAAAAACAATTTAAAGTACTACAAAAAAAGTGCAGCTTAAAAAGTTATTAGCAATTTGACAGTATTATAAATACTATATATGTATATCTTTATAAAGATGTCATCTCTGGTGATATTTCGAACTGACTAAAAAGAAAATTGTGCTTAATCGGCCCTAAAATGATAAGTTGCAAGGGTTCTTTAACGTCACGACTTATTAATCACTTTTAATTAGTCTACAAGCTTGACATAAATATACGCCAAGTAAAACTTTACCCTGTTCCAAGTAGTTTTTAAGAGACTGCAAATAATACTTTACTAAAATATGCTGCCAATAATGAATGAAAAACTCTTAAGAAGTTCTAGCATATCTTCATGCTTAAAACAAGAACATACCGGCGGAATCAACGTTATGGGAAAATTCATCAGTTTTATTTATTAAAACACCAAAAATTTAAAACAAAATTGAAGGAATCAAAAATGTCCTGGAAGGGTTTAAATTGTGTGATCGACGAATTGACAGATATTTCATACAAAAAGCATGCTCATATTACTATTGTTTCTATAATGCTGAAACAAAAAAATTTAAATATAAAAATATGGCTGAAGTTTACTGCTTCATATAGACATGCTTAACCTGCAACAAATTAAAACTCATTTACAATAAATGGGGAAAATATGTTATATAATAAATTTATTAAATTCCTTTATTTTTAAAACCAAAGTTTTCGAAAATTCTAAAACTTAACCACTAGTTTTCTAAAAGAATTGTTTGCTTTTGCAAAACGTTTGGCTAGAGCAAACATTATTTAAGGGTTTCTTAACTACAGTATACATTAATGCAATTATCATCTTAGACATAAAGTTTAGTAAATAACTAGAAATTATTTAAAATAATGCTCAAGTTTAATCAATTTACTGGTCACGCTTTTTTGATTTTATCGTCAAATATTTGTTAGGTCTAAACATACCTTACGTCATATCTATGTATTTGTTGGTTCCTTACCTTCGTGAATTGTTTGGTTTTTATTCTAATTAACTTTTTATTACAAAAACTTATTTGATTTTTGTATATTTATGTATTCGAATTAAAACCGGTTAACCAGTTATTTTTAAAACGCTTAACCGAAAACCGGGTTTTTTAAAATAGCAACTATTCGGAATATTCGAAAACCGGTTATTGAAAAAAGTCGAATAATCGATCACCCTAGTATGTATGTATACTACGGTTTTATATACTATTTTATATTGGCAGACTTGTAGTACGTAATATACCACATTTATACTACGTAGTACGTACATTTTCGTAGTATATAAACCAGGATTATACCACTTTGTTTCATGGTTTAATTGTAGTTTAGGTTGACACACATGTAGTATACCATGCTAGTATAGTATACAAATCCTATGTCTGTCAGGGGTATAACGCAGCTGTTCTGCATACAAAATCATTAAATTTTTTGATGCAAGTGGGTACAACATTTTTTCGTTTTTATAAAAAATTTTATTTATTTATTTTATCTATAATTACAAATTAAAGATACAATTTTTTGGAAGAGCAATAACTACATTGGCCCTCAGCTCTCTTAATTATTTACAAATTTAAGTTGTTATAAATACATATATGTGGTTACAAACAATGTGATAAAATTTAATTTTACTAATGATAATTACAAAGATTATATTCTGTTATACCTACAAGTTCGAGATTTTAAGAAATTCAATTAATACTGTTACATTTTTAATGGTGGGATGGAAAAGTAGGTATAATGGGTCAGAATTTTGGAATATGGAGTTTCTACAGGAATCAAGTGCTGGGCATTCGCACAGAAAATGCTTAGGTGTCGTGGGAAGATTGATGTTACAATAACAAGATGGGTTAAAATTGGTATCAAATAGAATTCCATGGGTTTCTCTGGTAAGAACGTAAGAACTTACTATATTCAATTCTATGTATATATTTCCCGTTTATCATCCCATAGTCATATATAGTTTTCCTGTCGTAATTAATCGTTTGATACCAACGAAATGTTGAGTTATACACATTTTGTTTATCAATTGAAATAAAATATTCGTCAATGAGTTTTTCTAAATCTCTTCGATTTAGATTATAAGTGTAATGTAGGGGCTGTTTTTCTGCGTTTCTGGCAGTGAAATCAGCAAGGTCATTGCCTTGAATTCCACTATGGCCAGGAACCCAAACTAATTGAATATTAGGAGTTTTTTCAATAAGAATGTTTCTGATATTTGATGCATAGTGTTCACTGTTTGTTATATTTAGTATAGCCCTTAGTGCCGACAGTGAATCTGTACATACAGCAAATTTTCCGTTCTTTTGTTTCGCATATATTAGTGCTTCGTAAATTGCAATGATTTCCGCCGAAAAAATCGAGCTATGATCAATAATTTTAGAAACTTTCAAAACAGTATCTTCAGAAGTTATACTATAAGATACCAATGAATTGGTTTTGGAACCATCCGTAAATATAAAACTGAAATTTCTTAAGTCGTTCTTCAAACTTGCAAATAGACTTTTATAAAATAAATCTGGGCCTTTGAACACATTTAATATTCTGTACATTTTTTCTTTTCTTCTTTCGAAATTTCAGAGCATTGAACATTGCCTTACTTAAGGCTAGTTTACACTATTATACTTTGTATTAATACGTGTCAAAAACTCAAGTAATATGAAAAATTCTGGTAGTGTGAATGCATGTGTGATAAAAATGACAAGTATTATGAGAAAAAGTTTGACATTCTATACGACTTCATCGTTTTTTGAAAAATTTCTAAACAATAATACTTTTCATTGGATCAGGGTTGCATTTTATTTCATGTGTGAGTGTTTATACTTTGTGTTATGGTGTGAACACAAACTGTCATGTTAAATTAGATTTTTTGACAGTCGCAACAAAACTCATTAGATATCTATCTCACAAAATATTATGGAATACGTAAGAGTTGTGAGATAGTGAAATCTAGCCTTTATTGGATATTAATTGACATCGCTTTTGCGTATGGCAAAAATGTCTTAAGTTATTTTTTTGGTGTATTTCATAGACTTTTTTCCTAAGAGCAGATGATAACGTTTAGAAGCATTTGTTCTAGACTAAAGTGATTTAAACCAAACAAAAAAGATATATTTCATGACACAACTTTACAATTACGTCAGCAGTAAAGTTGTCATAATAAAATAGAGACCTGTTTTTATTTCCGATGTGTGGACCGATTTGAAGTCCTTAAGAGTATAACATCAATTAAGTCAAATGCTATGGGCCTAGATGAAATAAGTCCAAGATTTTTAAAAATTGTCGTTCCTAAACTTCTGCCATATTTTACGCATTTGTTTAATACAATATTAACAAAATCAATTTTTCCTGATATGTGGAAAGAAGCAAAAATCATTCCCATTCCAAAAAACAACGGCGACTTCCGACCAATAGCGATATTACCGTTCTTATCAAAAGTTATGGAAAATCTTATGTATGGGCAAATGAATGAGTATTTAAAGGATCAGTATCTAACGGATAGACAGTCTGGTTTTAGACAGGGCAGAAGCTGCATTACGGTTCTGATTGATGTAGTAGAAGAAATTAGATCTAAACTGGATAAGAATATGGTATCCTTTCTTGTGCTTTTAGATCACAGTAAGGCTTTTGATACCGTTGATCACTCGATTTTACTCACTAAACTAAAAAAAATCTTTAATTTCTCTAACTCGGCTAACAAACTTATATCCTCTTACCTTATAAATCGAAAACAAGTGGTTACTTTAAATGGTGTGACTTCTAAACCAGTGGATGTTGAATGTGGAGTGCCACAGGGCTCTATTCTTGGTCCATTGCTTTTCTGTATGTACATTAACGATTTGCCTGAGGCTCTGAATTACTGCAGTGTTCAAATGTATGCTGATGACGTTCAGCTGTACTTAAGCAGCACGATGGAAAATGCCCAAAATTGTATTGACTGTATTAACAGTGATTTGGATAATATACATAAATGGGCATGTACTAACGGCTTGTGTATAAACCCTGACAAATCAAAATGCATCTTCATATCAAGAAATAATAAAAAACGACTGAATGATAAAATATTTCTACATATTAACGACTCGAAAATCAATTTTGTTCAATCGTCCTCGAATTTAGGAATCACATTTAATGCCGAACTTTCTTGGACTAACCATATAAATATATCAGCTGGTAAAGTTCATGGGATGCTGAGAAACCTGTGGGCTGTGCAATCATCGACACCGTTTGAACTTAGAATGCTTTTGGCAAAAACTTATTTAATACCAGTTTTACTTTACGGGTGTGAAATATTTGCCAATTGCGATGCTGTTGACTTTAATCGCCTCGAGGTCACATATAACAATATAGCCAGATACGTTTTCAACAGAAGTAGACGAGATAGCATATCATCATATTCATACCAGTTACATAATATAAGTTTTAAAAATTTACTAAAATATAAAAGCCTTATAATGATGCATAAGATTATTTATCTGAAGAACCCAGAATATCTTTTCAACAAAATTATTTTTGCACAATCACCACGTGGGAAAAACTTGAGATCACAAAAATACAAATATCTTATGTCTACAAGACAATTTTTCAATTACACAACGTGTCTTTGGAACGACTTACCATCATATATCCAAGTACAAAGCAACGCATTACTTTTCAAAAAGGAACTTTTAAAATTGTTTTAAAATTATTTTGAATCTAAATATGTATGTCTAATGTTAACTGAGTTATGTTAGTTTATGTTAATTTTTATGATTAAATTTATTATATGCAAATGAAATCTACTTAATGTTAATATAACAAATGTTACTTACACTATCACTGTAATTTATAAGATTTATTCTTGTTGTGATAGTAATTCAATAAAGAAACAAATGAAATGAAATGAAAATAAACAAAATCCCTGCAATTCCCGCACAACTTTCCCGGGATTTTTTTGTCCAAAAAATGTGCGGGATCCCGGGATTTTCGTCCTTGGAAATCCTGTATGAATAATACTACTTTAGACCTATCTTTTTTGAATCGATCTAACGAAGTTTTTTAGTTCGTCCGGCTGGCTTTTTTGAAATAATTTGAAAACTGTGAAAAACGGTCATTAATTTTATAAAGCTCCCATATAAGTTTTTTTTTTGAAAAGAGTCTCTGTGCCCATAAATCGTCTTATTATGTTGTTGTTTTTTGGAATAAATTTGGTTCCAACTTGTTTTATTGCAATCTTAATCATCTTACCAAATTTTATTGGAATCCGTCCATTTTTGATCATCCCATACAAAAAATACTCTCGCAATAGCTTTTAATGTCAGTTTTTTCCTTATTAATGTTTGTATTGAGCAGTGTTGCCAATTTAGACGTTTTTTACATTGTTTACAAATAAACTATTAAAAAGCATTGAATTAAAATCATCACTTTTAAAAAATGTTTTAAATCGCTATAAACGATAAATATTGTACGTGTCAAAAACCCACAAGTATAAAAGTATAGTCGGTCTTCTCCACTGTATGTTAAAACAAATTTTCGAGTGTGTACCTATTTGGGGAAAATGGGTAATCATGGCCCCACAAGAACGAAATTATGTTATGAGGCTAAGATTCATGTAACAGTTCTTTGTGGCGAATATTATTAAGATGTCTTTATTTTCTTCAGTAGAGCGACCTTTACAGAAGCCGTACTGGCGGTGGCTTGACTCTAACATTTTGTTTAGATGGTGCTTTACCATACTCTCCATAAATTTGGCAAATGCCAAACATATTGCAGTTGGGTGGTATTTTACAGGGTTATTAGCCACTTCTTTTTAATGAATTGGCGTTACATCAAAAACTTTCCAAAAAACGGAAAATTCCCCGGCATGGTAGGAAGTGCTGAAAAGATTTACTTAGGGATGAGCTAGCGAACTTAAACATTTTATACATAAACTTTTTCTACCTGTAATGAAGGTTATAAATAAGTAATAGAAATTAGTTTCTCAATTTCACAGAATTTCTAATGGTCAAGAAAAATAAATTCTTTACTTTTAAATGTCAATCTTTTTGCCGATTTCGATCTGGCAAGCCTAAGCCAGGTGCATTGTAATGGGAGTCTCTTAAAAATTCAATTTCGAAAAAAATAGAGTTAGGGCCTGCCTACATGAGACCAACAACAAGAGTGTTTATCGCTGCCATTCATTAATTTTAAAAGCTTTTTTGAATTTTATTTCAATTAAAAAATTGGCATGTAAATGTTTTAACCACTGCACTCGCAATTGTCACGTGTATAGTGTCTGTACCGGAGTGTTTGTTATTTTTTTTTTGTTTGCAATGTGAATGTGTTTAATGAAATTATATACAACATATGTCCTTGTCTCAGCATGCTCTTCAATGAAACTACAGAATATTCATTGAAGAATATATTTTCTTCTCTCCTTGTACAATTTTCTCCTTTCCCCAATCTTTATGAGATACGAAATCACCCGATGGCCTGAAACTTAAAAGAAAACAAACCGAAAAAAAAGTATTAAAGAATTGTAATGTCCATGTCCGTATTTTACCAACTGCTTCTTTCTATTCTACGAATGTTTCAAGTATTCATACTTTTTGTATAATTTAAGGCCACACATGGCAAAAACAATGTGTACAAAAATCTTAAAGATGTTTCTTTAAATAAATTATTATTGAATTAACTTTTGGTTTTGAGGCCACATGAAAACATATTTGCATTACCAAAGAAAGAAAAACAAATATGTATGTGTGTATGTAACAAGAAATACTCTACATAAACATTTTAATTATGCACGTCTGGAATATTGTTGGTTTGGACGAATAATTTATTAATCATCTGTATGTACGTACCGTTAGAGCATGGCTTCTAGATAAATGCATAGAAATTAGGGATCGAATTATTTATGTAATTATTCGCAAGCCACTGAGGATGAAACGGGCACTATGCTTCACTTCTCATATGTGTAACATATAAAATATCGGTCCTAGACCCACGTTCCAACATAGCGATCAACTCAGAATCACTTTGGAATCGATCTAACGATGTCCTTTTAGCTGGCAATATGTCTTTGTGGGTTATTGCCCGAATTGGGTGTAAGTTTTACTGTCGTGTGTAGAGCGTGGGTAATTTATGTTAGGAGCAGATCAGGTGAAATTTAAAATTCTTTCGCTATAAAACACTTCCATTCCAGTTTTAAATTTATTTATTTTTAAATGTAAATAATATATGAATTGATATTTCGGCATATGAGTCGGCAATCTGTCATTATTTTCCTTTAGAAAAAGGACAATTATAGCGGTCCTTTATTTAACACAGTCATATCTTAAAAAAAAACAAACTTTGCAAAATGCGATTTAAGTTTTCAAAATGTACTCTTATATACAAATTTAATAAAATATATTTTGCTATAACTTCAGTCCAATTTGAGATATAATACTGATTTGTTTCAAATATAAAGAAGGAACACTTTTGCTTGAGTAACTTAAAATTTTTAATTTTTTAGAGATATGACTATGTTGCAATAAAGGAGCGATATCTACATAAAGACTGTAGGGATTTACAATAATGTTGTTACGTAATTAAAATCATAATGTAAGTTATTTATATACTTTTATATTTACATTTATATTTATACTTTTTTAGATATTGTAGATTCTAAAAAGGACACTTCTCAGCCATAGTCATTTCTTGCATTTTATAATTTGCCCGTTTTTGTGCTTTTAAACGAGAAATGACTTAACAAAATCTCCCTTTTTGCATATAAAGTGCTTATAGAACAACTCGCTTAACTTCATCAGCACCATAAATAGCAAGTACGTGTGCTATGCCGAATCTTATTTACCCTTCACAATGGTTTGAAATGCACATATGAGTAGTCCACTTACAAACACCGCTAAGTCAAAGAAATAAAATTCTGAGGAAGCCTCCATTTTATTTGTTGTTTTATAAAGCCTCCCTAAGCTCTTATGAATCTCGATCAAATGTTATGCGAAAGTTCTGGTTAAATATTCAATACTTCTGAAAAACTCTCTTTTGTTTAGCAGTTTACTTTCAAATAACTCTATGTTACCTATCAAGTTTCAAACGTCGCCATGTTACGTAGTAACTTCTGCAAATGCTGTCATCTTGACTGTCAGTTCGAGACTTTAAGTTGAATTACAAATGTACGTAATTAAAACAATCTTATTGGTTATTACTCTAATGTAAAAACACGTAGGCAAAGTAAACGTTGAAATAGGTAAAAATAACTGTTAGGTACGAACACGACCTGCTTTTTTTTGTAGAAATTACGGGCATATGTAAATAATGGGCATTCAAGAAATCGAAGTTATTGAAGCACCGAATCGAAGAGGACGCAAAAAATTGCTGATAAATGAACATGGAAGAGAAAAGTGGCAAAGTATAACAAGTAAGGTTATGTTCTGAAGTTAATGCTGAGAACATTAACGCTAAACTTTTCTTTGCCGTTGTTTTATCAGTCATATTTCTATATTAATGCTTGCATTTCCTGCACAAATGTATTTTAAGCGCTTATTTCTTCTGCTTCAGACATAAACCCAAAGGTCCGCCAAAAATTCTAAAGTGTATGCATGGAAATTTATACAAATGCAGCGAGGTATCCCTAAAGGATTACAAAGATTTTGAAACTCCCAAAATATGGAAGAGGTGGCGATAGAAAATCTTTACGGTACTCTGAACTTAAAAGTATAGAATCACATTATATGCGGCAAAATATACTGTGCTGTACAAAGACTTCAACTTAAGTTTAAAGACGCCGGCAACAGATGCGTGCTCAAAGTGCATAAAGTTACAGGAGGCTTTAGCACGTTAACGCGATCAAGCTTAGAAACAAGTAAAAATATAGCAATTTAAAATTCACAAGTTAAAGACTAAATGGTTTTACACTAATCTAAAAAGTCCTCAAGAAAATGTAATTATACTATATTTCCATTATCAAAAAAAAACTTAGTATTACCTAAAGTTCCCGCATGCTTTAGCCGTCAGCTTTATGTTTATAATTTTACAATTTCTCAAGGGCCTTTCAATGGGCCACAAAATATTTCATACACACTTTCTTACATTTGGCTGGAACCAGAGACTTCAGCATTATTTCATACACTGATGAATACAACTTTGCAAGACACTGTAAACCAAGTTAAATTATTTTGCGATGGATGTGGCGTGCAAAATAAGAATTCAATAGTATTTGGAAAGCTCGCTTTGGTTAGAAACAAAAGATCCAAAAAAATATAAAAAATATAACAACCACATATCCCATCGTAGGGCATTAACTTTTGCCTCCTGACCGTATTTATGGAAATGTGGAAAGGGCGATACGGTCTATAGATGTGATTGTAAAACCAGAAAACTATTTTGACATTTTCCAAAAAATTGGCAAGGTACTGAGACTTGGCAGAGACTTCAATTTGTATGACTGCAAATCAATCAGAAGAACAGTACTTAAATTGCCAGGATCCTGGCATTTCCAATTTAATGCCTCAAAAAGATTATTTTTGCGATAAGATAAAAATGGTAAAATTGGCGTAAAAGGGAATTCTCATTATGTGTCAGAAGTAAATAATTACGACAGTATTTGTAATGGTATAAGCCAGCGAAGGGCAGATAGAGAACATTGATTAAAAGAGAGTAAATTAGTTGATTTACACTTAGAGAAATTTTTGAAAATTTTTTTAAACTGTATTTTAATATACAAAACAAAAAATAAAAAAAGTTCTGTAAAAATATTATTATTACATATATAATTAATCGAGTTTCCATTAACGGTAAAATATATATATGCATATCGTCACCTGAAATCGAAAAGACCGTGAGCAAAAACTTCAAAATGTGTGCTTTTTATATGTAAATATGCAAAAAACAAAAAGGAATTCAGTTAAAAACTTGATTACTATATAATTCAGCATCCCAAATGATTGCTGAAAAGTTTTTAAAATAAGATGAAAAAAACATACATAAGCACAGCTTGATCACAACACAATAAATATATATTGTCAGTGTACCACTACGAAATTGCAAAATTTGCCAAAATAACAACATGCGCAACACTCTTGCTTTGTTGAAATTTATTAAGCCACTGAATTAGAGCTGCAAAACAATCGATAGTACTATCGATAGTATCGATAGTTTTATTTTTGGCGGACTATCGATAGTTTTTATCACTATCGATACTATCGGAAAATTTTAAAAGTAACTGCAAAGTTGATTAAATGTTGTCAACGAATCATTTTTAACAACTCATTCGATGCAAGTTTTAAGCAGTGCATAAACTTTTCTTGTTCTTTGGGAAAAAGGAAAATGTATCCTAAATTTGAGCTTTTTATTTTATCTTCATGTTCAAAAGTACATGCAACAACAACTAGAAATAATTGCACCCTTGTGTACATATCTTTTTTCAATGTGTAATAATATTTGGATTAAAAACTTAGGTTTACTTCCGATCTGTGACATAAGGAATGTTTAGAAACAAAAACTATACAAAATCATTTAACCGCAGATAAGTGAAGATTATTTTGGAATAGGAGTACATTTTCAAAAATCACCTTTAAAACTTAAAAAATAGACTTGAGCACATTTTCCTTACTGCCACAGAATTGTGTACTAATTTGCATATTAAAATAATGTGAAACCTGCAACCACGATTCTTAGAAGTTTTGTTTTCTCAATAAATGTGGCAATTATTTTACCTGTTTGTCTTTTTTTCTTTACGAAAAGTCTTAAACAAATTAATGAGGTTATTTTGTAAAAGAAATTAATCTACTTCCTTGAAAGTTTTTATAAAAATTTTTGAAAATTCAAAAAATTTTACATAAATAAATTATCAACGCAAGGGTTACGAAATAACCTTTTTAATTTCTAGACTTATGCTAGGAACACAACTGGGACGAACGACGAATTTCGTCATGCACGACGAATTATTCGGAAGAAGTTCGCTGTATAAATTCGTCGTATGAAACACAATAACGACGAAAAAACAAAATGGAAATAAAATATTTTGTATTAACAAGAAATAGTGGTACCATATGAACAAAAAATACTTCACAAATAAAACATTAAAAACAACTTAACTAAAATACTTTTTTATTGTTATTTTTTTTCAATTTGTATTTTATATGATATTCAGTTAAAATTTTACAATTTCTAAAGTAAAAAGTAACTTTATTTACTAAAACACTTACCTTTTTGAAACAATATGGCTACCCAGTACTGATTTGTTCGTCGTTCGCCGGCGTATGAATTAGAATTAAATCTATTTAAAGTTTGAAACGTCCGGCGAATTTTCGTCGGCGCCCTGATTGTGTGCATTTTCATATACACAAATATTTTTTATTTTTGGCGACGAATATTCGCGGCCAAAAATTCGTCGTTCGTCCCAGTTGTGTTCCTAGCATTAAGTTGAATATTTTGACGCCGAAGGTGAAAAAAATGGACAACCCTGATGACGATTAACCGTCTCTACCAGTGTGGCCATATCCAAAAATATTTTACAGCTAAATCGGCTTAAAAATAATGCTAACAAAAACCCTAAACTGCCAAAAAATAATGCTAAAGTTTAGATTGTTTTATTTTTTTTGTTATTTTAGTTAAAATACCTTTATAAATGACTTATTTTACATAATTCTTTCCTATAACCTCACATCGTATCAATAGAACAAACTGATTAAAGAATAACAATATAATATTTATGAAACATAAAAAGTCTTACAACTATAAAAGAAATATATTTCAGTCTTTATATACGTACAAAAAAAGTTTTTAAACAAAAGGTACCATACCATAACAAAAAATCAAAGGAACTTGACCCATAAATAAGAATTATTTAGTATTTTAATAAAATTTATATAACATGTTTAATAAAATATTTCATTTTATAAATTAAATACGTCATCAAATGAATATTCTTCTTCAGCTTCTGAAGAATCGATCAAGATATCATTATAATATATTAACGTCATTCTGTTTCGAATTTTCGTTTTTTAGATATTTATACCACTTAAACCCAATTTTAACTTCCGCGTTGCTAACTGGCAAAACCAAGAACTGCATAGCAGAAGAAGCTAATTCACTGAATGGATTTTCATGTAATGAATTTTTATATCCGAATACATTTATCCAGAAATCAACTGTCATATAAATTTGGTTTCAGCCACTGATGTTCCAAAGTTTTAATTTCTTCTACAGTGAAATCAATAATTTCTTCTTTCGTTCGCTTAATTTGCATTTATTAGTTTTTAAACGGTCTTCTAAGATGACATATAAATTGAGCTATAAAATCTCGGCATGTAATTCGTATTTGTTTTTTTTCTATTTCAAAAGTTATGCTATCTCCAAGTCGAATTTATTATGGGTGGTCTTAAAAGCCCTGATATAAAAAATTTTTTTTTATTATCTTTGTTTCTGTGAAATAAAATAATTTCTGTTTATTGCATTGTACAATCAGTGTTGGGCAAAATACATGGTTTGCGGTATTTAAAATACAAAATACTTGCTGGTCATGTATTTAAAATACAAAATACAAAATATTTACACATCTGTATGTATTTAAAATACAAAATACAAAATACTTCCATTTATTGTACGTATTTCAAATACAAAATACAAAATACTTTCACGTCATGTACCTGTATGCATTTAAAACACCAAATAAACTATTTTTATTCAAACCAAAAAATAAATTAGATAAAACTAATAAACAAAACAATTGCTTCCTTTCATAAATATCAGATTTTTGAATGTAGCATAAAACAGTTTCTTGTTGAAGAAAAAATAAAACCTGCTGAAGAAAAAAATCTTTCTACAGGTCCTGATGAGCACAAACTTGTATTTAATTCTATTATACTCTTTTTATATTTGGATAGCTGTCAAGAGTAATAATGTCTTTGCTCTTGTCACTGAGGAAACTGACAAATTCCAACTCCATATTTGATGTCCTAGATTCACCATTATCCCTATCTACGAAAACAACAAAATCATCGTCTTCTTTACTGGTGCTTCTACTTCTGATACGTTCTTTAGCGATTCTAGTTTTTGGTAGATCATAATGCAAACAATCTTCAATAAACTGAAAAATATATTTTGTAAACTACATATGTTTTTAAAATACAAAATACTCCCATTTTTATGTATTTAAAATACAAAATACAAAATACTTCCTGGACACGTATTTAAAATACAAAATACAAAATACTTGCACGTCATGTATTTAAAATACAAATACAAAATACGTATTTGTATTTTAAATACGTATTTCAAATACTGCCCAGCCCTGTGTACAATGATTTTACAAAAACAAATTGCTTGTGGTTTTTGTTGTACTTGTTGTAGTACCGAGATTACCTGGAATGAATTCGCCTTGGGTATCTCTTTTCGATTCCAAAAAATTCAGAATCGTAATTGAGGGAAATAAACGTCTTAAGATGAATTTAATGGATCAAACTGATAAAATTTTAAAACCATTTGATATGAAAGGTCCTTTAAAAGACTGTACAGTTTCTATAGCAAAAAAGGAGGGGTTTGTATTTGCATTCAACAAAAGAGTGTGGTAGTTTTTAAAAAAAGATTACTTTAATATTCTAAATAATGTAATATATAAAAAAATGCTAAAAAATGCTAAATATATAGTTGAAAAATGCTAAACAAAATGCTAACTGCTAAATGAAAAATTTGCAGCTAAATAAGACAAAAAAATGCTAAATCTAGCTGCAAAAATGCCAAAAAGGCCACCCTGGTCTCTACATCTATATAGAGTTTATATTAATTATAAACTATAGATGACACTGAAATTTAAAATGAATATCCTGGTCTTTATACCTGAAAAACGTTTTCAGTAAATGAAGTTTTAAACCTTCTTCATTTTTTACCACCTTCATTGATTACCGTGTCCACAGAAGTGGCACATAGAAACATTTCGATACTATCGATAGTATCGATAGTTTTAAAGCTAACTATCGAAACTATCGATTGGGCCGACTATCGATAGTTTTGCAGCTCTAAACTGAATACTATTTAATTTTTTTCTTTCTGTTGTATTTGTTTTTCGGGTTGCCTTTGTTACTTTTAATGCGTGAAACAATGAATTCAAGATATTCAGTTTGTGGGCAGTAGTAAATAAGCGAAAACAACATGTTATGCGGTAAATTGTTCACATTCTGATTTCAATGTAAATATTGTTATTTCTTCTTGATTTGACTGCTAAAAATAGTTTTTTTTATTTTTTTTCTCTATTTTAAACCTACTTTTTTTAAGTTAAAAAGTAGTATAATTAAACCAGTGTATGTATGTTTTAGGGATTTTAAGGAATATCTTAGCAGGGCAATTTTTGCCATTTTAGCAGCTCTGGTAAAAAAAACACGATGAGTAAATGTAAAAACCCGAAAAACTTCGTAATCCAGGCAAACCAGCGCCCACCGCTGGTATAAGCACAATTGTGACGAACAGCCAGGCGCGGATCCAGCCTGAACCTTAGGGAGGGGGGGGGGGAATTTTTTTTTGATAGAAAAAAGTAAAAAAATTATTTTTAAAAATTTATTAAAATCAATATGTGTATATTATATTAAAAAACTCAACAATAAGGTTAAATGAAATATAAGATCAGTCTTTCTTCTCTCATGGTTGATCTGAGCCATGTTTTTATTAGACGACGGGTAGGAAATTACCTTTCTGTCGTAGCATTTGCCATTTCTTCAATAATTTTTTTTTTAAAGCAATTTTTGGTCCAGCTTGCCAAAGAATACCTTTTTGCACCCTAGAAAATTTTTTTTAAATAAGCTTAGCGAATATAAGGCTGAATCTATTCGAAATTCTTACTGAATAATGCAAAAATTTGACGTTAAAAGTACTTTCAATGCATCTGCTCAAGCCTCTTGAAGTTACAAACGAAAGGGATTTTTAAGAATGAAAGCTTTGGCTTATTGGCAGAGCTAAGGAAAATAATACAAGATGTCAGTAAAAAAGATTTTGTTGAAAAGTTTAAAAAACGTTTTAGGTCGTAATACGTGTAGTAAATTATTCAATACTCCTGAAAAATCTATATGGCTTGGCATTTTAATTTTAAAAAAGTGTTTTAATCGATTTCCTCACAATTTTGTTCGAATGAAAGTGAGACGGATGAATTTATTGACAACCTTTCTCCGTCTGAACTTTTAGTGTTCAAATATGCTCCAGTTACATCTTGCGATGTTGAAAGAGTGTTTTTCATTTATAGAACTGTTTTATGTGATAACAGGAGATTATCAGGGGTGTTCTAGAAATCGAAGACGCAAAACGCAAGAATTTTAAACGTCGTTTTTTAATAAGATTTCCGGCTGTAGGAAATATCGCCCAAAGAAAAATGGCCCAAAAACAAAAATGAAAAATCGCCCAAAAAAATTGCATGTAAAATTGGGCCTGATTTCATATGAAAAATGGCCCAAAATGTTTGGGCTATTTTTCGTTATTGTTGGGTGATTTTTCGTTTTTGAAATTGTTATATGAAAAAAATTGTTATATGAAAAATAGGGCTCCACGAAAAGCCCCCCAATGAAATAACACCCAAACGAGAAATGAAATATTCCCCAAATTTTTTTCATACATTTTTGGGTGTTATTTCATATTTTTTGGGCCCTTTTACATTTTTTTTTTGGGAATTATTTCATTCCTCATTTCGGGTTTTCAAATTATGAAATAATCTCCAATGAAATAACACCCAACAAATTTTTAAAATTCGGGGCTTGTTTCATAGCGTGTATAATTTGGGTGTTATTTCATTTTTTATTCGGGGGTTATTTCATTTTTAAAGCTGTTGGTTTTTGGGGTGGGTGAAACTGAATTTTGGGCATAATTTTATTTTTGTTGCTGATGGGGTTTTTTTTCATTGGGGTTATTTTATTTTCATCATTGGGTGTTATTTGATATGAAATAACTCCCAAATATTGGGGGTTGTTTCGTTTTCGCTTTGGGGTTTATTTCATTTATTTTTCGATGTTATTTCATTCACTTTTTTTGGGTGTTATTTCCTATTTTTTGGGATTTATTTCATTGGGGGTTATTTCCTGGGGTTTTTTCATTGGGGGGCTTTTCGTGGAGCCAAAAATAGCCCCTTTTTTGGGCCATTTTTCATTTTTAAAATTCTTCCAAAATGTTACATACTATTTGTCCAAATCATTCATTATCATTATAAAAATAACGGGACATATTGCAAAGTGTCATAATGTCCACAACTTAACTTATAAGGATACCGGCTTCGCCAACTAAAGCTTCTCTGCACAGCCGACCTTCGGCCGGGCGCAAGGATTTTCTACTCTATGGTATAAAAAAACCGGCTTCGCTAGCTTAAGCTTCTCTGCGTAGTCGGCCTTCGTTCGGAAACAAGGCAGATTTTAGAAGCTTTACTTAGCGAAGCCGGTGTATGTTATACCATAGAGGAGAAAGTCCTTGCGCCCGGCCGCAGGCCGGCTGTGCAGAGAAGCTTTAGTTAGCGAAGCCGGTATTTGTTATACCATAGAGGAGAAAATCCTTGCGTCCGGCCGAAGGCCGGCTGTGCAGAGAAGCTTTAGTTGGCGAAGCCGGTATCCTTATAAGTTAAGTTGTGGACATTATGACACTTAGCAAAGTGTCATAGCGTCCATACTGCCGAACAGCTGTTGAAGGCACAATGCAAATTTTTACATAAAACTTATATTTGTATATAACTAAATTTATATGAATAATAAACACTTTTTTGCAAATTGAGTAATTTTCAATTTTTTTTTTTTTTTTTTGGGAAAAAATTCGTTTCTGCTTTTTGGGTCATCTTTCATTTTCTTTTTGGGCCCTTTTTCGTTTTTTTTGGGCAAAATTTCGTATTTACCTTTTTGGGTAATTTTTCATGTTTGGTTGGGGATTCTTCGTTTGGGCGATTTTTCATTTTTTTTTTTGGCCATATTTCTTTGGGCAATATTTCCTACAGCCAAGATTTCCCTGATAAAAAAATTTTATGACAAATATTATAAAAATTTTTCTTTATTAAACAGAATTTTATAACAAAAATTGGATTAAAAGTGTATTAAAAACCATTTCCAAATTCTTGCGTTTTGCCCCCCAGTATTTTTTTTTTTTTTTTTTGACAATTTGAAGAAACATACAATTGTACTTACAATAAAAAAATAATAAAATAAATGTTTCTTAAATAACATGTTTATTTTTGCCATTTTTTATACTTTGAAATATTTTTCTTAGATTTTGGTAGATATCTTAGTAGGTGTTTATCTCTTTTATCAAACATAATCAGCTCATCAGCTTGTTGTGATTTTAAAAGTTTTGTATCTGTATTTGACTTGATTACACTTTGAGGTAGAAGTTTAGGTATGTTCAATACATTTAGGGTATCTATTGGGAAACGTGTTTTGAGATCTTCTAAAGTAAATTCAATAAGAGGAATTTAACCTACAACTCGGTAGTAATCTTCAACATTTTGAATGTGATTGGAACCTCGATTTGAACGCAGATAACTTTAACTTTTTCAAAAATCGCTAGTAGATCTTCGGCTTTATTTCTTTTCTCTTCAAGGCACATGATTTAAGTTTTGATAAGGCTTGATCCTTTTTGAAGATCTATATGGTGCTTTTGTAAAATGATACTAAGCGGCTGTGATACAATAAGTATCACACTTAATATGTTTATTCCGTTAATGAATCAAAAGTACTAAGCGAGTTCCTTAATATAAGGCTTTTGATGAAGTATCTCTACCTTTCCACTCAGATATTTTTTCCAAAGCTTCTACTACATGATGTACACTTGCTGCAAAGTGTAAAATTGAGTCGTGACGGTCCAACCATCTTGTCTCGCATAATGTAGAGAGTTTGGCTCCCAACTACTTTGCTACAACTGCGTTTCGCTTGAGATGATTATATTTAAAAAAATTTGTCGTTTCTTTAACAAATGATACAACTTATTGTATTAATGGCACTTTGCTGCTTTTTAAAATTGAGTTGTTTGATTTATGGGAATAGCAAAGCGTTTGTTTTGCATTTGTCCAGAATTTTATAACAGTTCCATTTTCTGATGACATCAGAGGAAACCCATCTGTTCCATTTCCTACACAATTTTTTAGGTCAAGACTAAACTTTGTCAAAACTTTTAGAACTTTTAATGATAGTGCGCCTTCGCATCAATTGACATATCACATTATCAATATCCTTTGAAGCCTCTTCAAATGCGTTTACAACAAAGCCAATAAATGCTTTCCTAACAACATTTTGTTGTATGTTGAAATATCTTTAAGATAAGGAAATCTGGGTTTTCCCCGACAAATCTGTGTTTTCGTCAAAAATTATCGAATAGCATTTTGATTCATATAACACATATGTATATCGTCACCTAATATGCAAAAGGGCGTAACAACACTTTTTATTTTTTTATAGGAGAAGCAAAAAACGTTGTAGAATTAAAGATATTTTAGATTTAAAAGACATATTTTATTGTCTAGCTTAAAACACGACTGCAGACTTATTTCTTAAGATTTTTTTTATTTTTTGTTAATATTTTTTAAGTTATGGTTGTTACGCCTTTTTGGCATTCGATATTCTGAAACAAAATGACGTAACAACATTAAACATGAGAAATGGTGATTTTGTTTTTAGAATATAAGTACCCAGTAAAAAAAAATTGGGTTTTTTGAAGCACTTTAGAGCAAGAGCGCATAATCGAGCACTTCAATAAGAGAGCTTTTATATAGCAGTAAATGATAAAGAATAAAATATAGAAAAAAGGTGCTATTTTAGTGCTGACAACGATGAGGTTTTAAAGCGAAAAAAAATACAAATATATAATGGTTAACGAAAATTATTGAAACAATGCATTTAAGCAATTAAAAGCAAAAAATCAATGAATGTGGAAATATAGTTATCCCTTAAAAAAGCGCTTTAGGAGTGCTTTGGTTGCATGTTGAAAAATCGCTTATTGTCAGCGGTAAATAGTCCTCCAAACTGGGAACACTCCATACAAAAATTAGGCATCTTATCAGCAGGTTTGAAGCGATTTGAGGCATGCATTCATACATAAAACCTGCTCCTTTTGGAGCACATTTTTTACTGGGTATTCTTCCCACTTTATTAAGGAATAAACATGTTTTGTAGGAAGTTTATTAAAAACAAAATTTAAATTGACTTTTATTCGACCTTTACAAAATTTATTTTTATTCATTATAAATAAATTATTAACGTCCGTTTATATTTTTACAAATTAAATGCCTATAATTTTGTGCTAAACTTTCAGTATCTGACTTAAAATTAATTCTCGATATTGTCGGTACATTTATAATTTGCAACATTTCTAACATAAACCTACGTTTATAATTATTTTCCGTATTTAAAACTGTTGTATTTTCAAAATCAAAATTTATTAAAATTCATTGTATTAAAACAGTACATAAATATTTTAAAATATCTATTAATTCTGAAAAAAGGTTGCAATTTTTTTTTTTTACTTTTATCACAATAAGTTGATGAACATCCCACTTTTAAATCTCTTGGATTTCTTTCACATACTTTCCCCATGAAAAATCCTTCGTATGCTTTGCCATTCATCCGTTTTCTTTTATTTTCCACTCTTTAATTTGTTTTTTGGCACTATGTTCAGTTTCCTTATTATTATTTTCCATTTAACTTTTTTTTTACAAATATTTTAATATTTCTTTAATTTTTTCACAATACCACTCACTCAAAATATTACCGTTAACATTGAACGAAAAAATTACAAACACAAATTGACAAAAAAATCGTAGGTAACTTAGTTATTCCAAAATAAAGAGTCAGTTTTTTTCATTCAAGTGTGTTGTTACGCCTTTTTGTTTTTGAAATTTATACACTTGTTGTTACGGCCTTTTGAATTTCGTTTGTAAAAACGTTTTTTCTTGACGTATAAGTTCAAAATTCTAGAGAGACATGTAATTTAGTTTAGTGCATTATAATCAATCAAAAACTCGATTTTGAATTTTATTGTTGTTACGCCCTTTTGCATATTAGGTGACGATATACATATTGCATATACTAAAGGCCCCACCAGAACATGCATGTATTAGCTTAAGCAACTGTAAAAAATTAACGAAAAGTCTGTCAAATGCATAAGCAAATAAAAAAAGACTTTAAGGTGGCCATAATGTACTTAATATCTATTTAACCATTGTTGCATATTAGTGCAATATTTTGTTTTTTTGCGAGTACTTCAAACTAAAAAGTACCAAAAAGTCCAACCGTGTATTTGTTTATTTTATGCTATTTAATTTTTAAAGAATTTAAAAATAGATAATTTGTGAGTGTCTTAAAAAACTGGAAAATAAATTAAAATATGTTAATTCGTCTTCTTTGTCCATTTTAATTTATTTTATTTTTTATTGTTATATGTACATACACAGCTGTTTTCGTACGGAATTTGCGTTCAGTTTGGCACTTTGCTTAAGCAAATGACATTTGACGAAACTTGGCGAAAAGCATCATTAAGTACATTGTAGCTGGCCATATATGATTTATATGTATTCGCACAGCTACTTAAGTTGACTTAAGCGACCTCATTCATGTTCTGGTTGGGCCTTATATATATATATATATATGTGTTCCTCTAACTCCCATTGGGGCATAGGTTGGGCCTTAAGGCTTATTAATAACTCAACCGCACGCATTTTCAAGTCAAACGTTTATTCTTTGGATATAGATGGCACCTGCTGGGATTGAATGTAAAATAATAAGTATTTGAATACAGTTAACTAGATGTTTCATTGGAAATATTTAATAAATAACTATGTATTAGAATTAAGATTTGGATACTTATTAAAAATTTCGTTGGATTCAATAAAGAAAAACAAAAAATATTGTGCATATAAAAAAATATTATTATTGGGAATTCTTGTATTATCGAGATAAACCAAACATATTTTTATAATTTAGGGGGGGGGGGGAATTCCCTTATTTCCCTCAGCTGAATCCGCGCATGCGAACAACGAACTTCGCATAGTAAGATCGAGAGACACAATAAGTGCGTTAATTCCAGGTAAATATAACTGTGACTTGACATTAATTTATAAGAATTAATACTTTGGGCGCTATATAATATATATTAATATTTCTTTGTAATTTATTTGTTTTTTACATTCATCAAATTACATGATGTTTAGAAAATATCGATTTATCGTTGATAACATCGCTGTTTTGATGGACGATATATCGGAGATACATCGGCGCCAAAACTAAAAAACATCGACATCGTACACTTAATATATACATTTAATACATTGTTTTTTTAAATATTTTTAAAATTTTTTAATATTAATTTTTTCAATTTAAGCCTTTATTTAAAAATATAATAAAAAAAATGTATTTCAAAGCATATAAAGCGTTTTTCAACAGGGACGCAACAAAAGTAGACCGCTAGAGACAGCAAACGACGCCATATTTTTTGCAGCTCTTTTGACATTTCTCTTCAGTAAGGTTTGCCATTTCATTACGGAAAGATATACGAGCCAACAACGAGTCGAAATTGTTAAAATTTACTACCGAAATTCGGAGTCAGTGGCCTCAACGTTAAGAGCGCTAAGTCCAATTTATGGTCGACATAATCGTCCTACCAGATCAACAATTGAGCGTCTAGTGCAAACATTTTAATCCACAGGCACAGTACAAAATGTTCCCGTGCCAGTGAGACAAAGTGACCGTAGTGTCGAGAATATTGCTGTCGCTGAGGCTTCAGTTGAAGAAAGCCCAAATGTCTCTCTTACACGTCGTTCTCAAACGTTGGGAATCTCTGTGACGTCATTGTGGCGAATTTTGCGAAAAGGTCTTGGCCAACATCCTTACAAGATCAAATTGACGAAAGAACTGAAGCCGCTAGACCACCAGAAGCGTCGTATGTTCGTGAATTGGGCTGAGCAACAACTTGAAAATGATTCGGATTTTCATCAAAAAATCATCTTCAGCAATTAGGCTCACTTCTGGCTGAATGGCTTCGTCAGACAGCAACCCACACGTACTCCATGAGTCATCATTGCATCCCGAAAAAACTACGGTTTGGTGCGGTTTATGGGCCGGCGGCGTCATTGGGCCGTACTTCTTCCGTGATGATTAAGACCGGCACGTTACTGTGAATGGGAATCGCTACCGTTTAATGAGAACAGAATATTTTTGGTCCCAATTGGATAATATGGACTAATAAATTTAATATCAATTATTTTTCTTTGTGTATTTATCGATAGTAATTGGCTATAGGAGTGAGCTTTATGCTAATGCCAGTCTGACTTTTTCTACTTACTTGACATAAAACGAAAAGGGATATTTTCCAGGCGGGATTTAAGGAAAAAAGAAAAGAACTTGTGCGTGAAGAGTCATTGAAGCTTGCTCCCATTCCATACTGAAAAAGAATTTCAACATCATAAACAACTATACTTATAAATAAAATTTTGTTAATTCTGAAAATTTCAATTGATGTTAAGAATCTATTGGAACAGGGTGATTGGACTGCTTCGTCCAATAACACATACTATCTATCTATATATTATAAGGGGAAACCCATTTTATAAACTAAAAAAAATGTTAAAACAATTTTGGAGACCGTGTGAACAAGTGTGAAGGCCCAACTATAATTTGCTTAAGTTGGCTTAAGCAACTGTGCGAATACATGTAAATCATATGTGTCAAGCCACGTTGTACTTAAAAAATTTTTTTGTTAAGTTTTATTAAGCCAACTGAGGCATATTATAGTTGGGCCTTTATTTATAAGCAATATTTAAGGTTATGAAAGGATTTATGAAGCGAAGTTTCTATGAAAATATGTTAAATGAAACTTTTAAGTACCTTAAAAATTTTTATTAATTAATTAAAATTAAGCAAATTTAGTTTTGATTAAAATTTTTTTTCTCGTTTGGAGCTTGATAAATTTTTCTGACTCAAATCTGATGTTTATTCTCTATACCAGCCAGCATGTATGTTGTATATTAAAAATGCATTCTTACAGGTCCCTGTTTCTCAAAACTATAAGTTACAAACCTACAAGTAAAATACGTTCAAAAAAGCAACAATTTTTAAAATAAAAACGTATTTTAGAGAGTTTTGAGAAACAGGGCCGCACAGGTCGCAATTTTCAACGTAATTATATGAAATTTTGTATACTGTAATTCTTTTTTTTTAGTAAGAACGATTTATTGACTTTTTACGGTTTTAAGACGTTTACAATATATTTTTTTGGGCTAAACGAATAAAGATTTAACACTGATTTTCTGTTAAATACTATTAACAGCTACGTATAGCAAGTTTTATTTAATTAAAAAAAAAATACCAAACTGTGCGTCATGTTAAGGAAGAAATGAACCATTTACTCGGCTTATAAATCTAGGATTTGAAAAGATCTGTGAAAACGAGTATTTTTAGATTTAATGATTTGACCAGCTTAGGGAGTTAATTTACATAAAATAAGTATAATTTCTGAAAAAAAATTAAACTCCTCAAATGAGTTTAATTTTATGACGAAAAAATAAAACTTTTTTTTGAGAGTTTTATTCGACCTTTTATCCCTTAACTGAGTTTTATTTTATGAAAAAATAAAACTCCCCAAATGAGTTTTATTTTAAGACGGAACAACAAAACTCTTTTTTAAAAAATTTAAACTGACCTTTTATTTTTACGTTGAGAATAAACTGTTTTGTTTGGATATTTTTGTTTTTAATTCACAAAATAAATGTTATAAAACAACTTTTTTAATAAAACTTATAACTATTACGGTGCCTGGAAATTTACCATTTACTTGGGTATTTTTATTTTATTTATATTTTGGGCATAGCTCTTCTATTTCAAGATATTGTGGTATATATATTGTGAACATAGGTTCATAACCAAGATTCTTGTAGCTTATTTGGAAACTTTGGCTCTTTCGATTCCCTAGATATACAGAGATGTATAATGTCTTTGTAACATTGGTACCACGTCCAATTTTCTAATCGATGTGTTTAAAATTAGGACAAATTGTCTGCACCGTTCTTTAGATATAAATAAAACTATTTTGTGCCACGCCCATTTATCCAATCCCGCCCACATTTTGTGGGATGTTGAGTATTGATAAGCAATATGCTTGTGTTCTCTTTGGAAACTTTGGCTCTTGCCGTTCTCCAGATAGACTTAAAACAACAACATTTATGGATGGATCTAGCTAAGATTCAATAGCGAATTTTAACGAAGTATATGTGACATAAATACATAAATAACAACATATTTATCATCATTACTGGGGTTTTTCGGAAAACCTATTTCAACATACATACGGACAGATGATCAACCGGATTTTAAGTTATATTCTCATAAGGATCCAGAATATATCCATATAATGTCTAAGAGTGCCTCAATGCATGTATTGACTTCAAATATATAATTATTTTATATTTATTTCCATTTTTTTACAACTGCTTAATGATCAAGAAAAATATTTGTGGAAGCTTCGAAAGCTCTAAAAGCATCTCGAACACAATGCTTTTGTTCAAAATGCAAACTGCATTTATGCTGCTCAAAGAATACTTTTTTTATTATAATAAACTAAACTAAATATTTATTTATACACACACCATAATAGTGGAGAGTATTACGCATTTGTGCTGATGTGTGTAACACTTTAAAATATGGGTCCTGGACCCACCTTAAAGTATACCGATCGACTCAGAAAGTGATTCTAACGATGACCGTCCGGCCGGCTGTCCATGTTACCTTGTGCGCAAAGTTCAGGTCGCAATTTTGGAGATAATTTGATAAAATTTGGTTAAAGGTTCTTATTGGTTCTATTAAAAATGGGTCAAATCGTAGGAGGGGATTTAGGGGCAGTTTCTGCCTCTCAAAAACTATCAAACCGATTTTAATGAAATTAAAAACATAGATAGATCCATATTTGTACGGACACATAAGCTTTGCACTTTTTTAATAGGACCACCAGGAGAGATAGGGGCAACTTCTGCCTCCCAGAAACTATTAAACCGATTTTAATGAAATGTAAAACATAGATAGATCCCTATTCATACAGCCATACACTCTCGAAAATTTGTTTTTAAATACTGTGGTGTAGGGTATCATATGGTCGGGCTTGACCGACTCTACTTTCTTACTTGTTTTAATTTCCTCCAATAGTTTTTAATGAAAATAACAAATATAATTCCCCAACAATTAAATGTGTTTTTAATATTAGATGCCCAATGTTGCCTCAACGTAAACGACTTATTGTACGGGCTTAGCAAAATACCCTAAAAAATTCTTTTCATAATATATTCCCAAATATTCTAAAACTTTGCATTAGAGGGATGTATACTTTAAAGGGAAGGATTTTTATTCTGAAAGTTACAAGCGGAATGATAAAGGTATAAATACCCTTTTACTAGTACTCTGTTTAGATTTGTACAAATGTTGAGCAACATTTATTATTTCATACAAAAATTTTAAATTTTTTTAAAGTATGCGACATTTTTGCGTATGTAATTCATACATACATAAATCTAGTCATGCATACACACATACGTACATACATAAATACATCCATATACAATTTGCAAAAATATTGTTATTTAAAAGCATCCTCTTAGAAAAATATCTGAACAAAGTTTTATGACAATATATTTTTGAATAACACGTAGCAATAGAATGAAGTGAGTGACCAAAACGAAAAGCAGAAATTTATTGTTTAAATAACCACAAATATTCGATTTGGTTCTATTGACTATCGGCACTTGCTTATTGGAATGTGAAGATTGATACATACTCTTGCCAGGGCTGCCAGATTTGACGATTTATCGTCATTTCGACGATTTTTTGTTCCGAAATTAGCAAAGTGCCGATTTGCTGATTTTTTTTTGAAAAAGAATATACTATTTTATTTGCTCTACAGCCAAATTATATAAGCGGTTGCAACTCTCGATAGTAAAGTACATTGTAGACCTTGTTAATCTTATTAATGAAGTTAACGTTCTAACATTTACAACACCGCAACAACAAAATGTATTAGACTTTTTTTACAACGCCGTGATCGGAAAATCACAAAAAATGCTGTAGAAAACACGTGTGTTAAATCTACAAAAGCAAAAGAGTTGACGAAACTCTATTTCTCACTCAGCAGATTCATTAACATGGGGCCTTCACCTGACATTTTTTTGACATAATTAACGTCAAACTTCGTATAAAAAAAAACACTGACAAAAATATTAAAGTTTTTTTATATAGACTTTGATGTTTGGTATGACAAATTCCCAAAAATTGAAAGCTGTGACGTAGGCTGCACGCGATTTTAAAGCAATTAATTTTCAATGGTCATCAAGAAAACAACTTATACAGGCAATCGAAAAAATGCGCATTGAAATTGTAATTAGCGGTTTTCTTAACTTAAAAGAGAAACTGAAAGCCTTTTCGTTTAAATTTAAAAAAAAGGGCCCTAATTATGTAAAACGCAACGCAACGCCAAAGAATTACATTGAAAGCAAAAACAAATTAAAAAATAATTTTTTTAAATTTGTTGTTGCTTTCTGCGTATTGTTGGGGGTAGTGCACTCATTTTGCAGTTTAACTCACACTCACAACAATATTGCAATCATTTTTTTGATGTTGAGTGATGAATTGAAAATTTGCAGCCTCACTTAACATGAGTGATAGTTGTGTTTAAAAATTTTGTACTTAAAAAAAATTAGTTTGATTTAAAAAAAGCAATTTTTCTTTACTAATTTGAGTGCAACTAAAATTGTTGCACTAAATTTAAAATCAAAAAGTTGTTTTTGAGATTTAAGCCAATAATTATACCGTTAAACCTAGTACTCTGTTCAACATTTCACGTGAAATGCTGTCAAAACGCATGAAAAAAAAACTTGTGCGAAATATCTATGAAATAATGTTGATAGAGTTGTACTCTGTTCATTTTGTGAAAAAGTTCCGAAATGTTTCGGGTAACATTTTTTTACAACTGCGAAATAATGTGAGCTGCACTTATTTCACGTGGAATTTTAAGCAAAAGCAAAAAACTGGGAACTGATTATTAAATAAGAAATAAAAAATTAAAATAACACAAGCGGTAACAGTTTTTTTTATCCAAATTTACTTTCTTTTTTTTATTAAATTTTTTATTAAAACAAATTATTTGTAATGAAATACATGTGGGGTTTGTTTACATACACAAAACCATGTCGCATACTTTGCAGGTATAAAAACGTCAAATTACACAAACTCGCATAATAGGTAACATTGATACATGTCAAAATTTTCGTGTGAAGTAATCAATGTTGCTCAACATTTTTCACAAATTTAAACAGAGTACTAGGCTTTATTGACAAAATTTAATTTTGTTAAATGCTCTTTGCTTATGCGTATCCTCCAAAAAAATCAAAAATCATCACTAAGGCTAACAAAAAAGAGTGCAATCTAATTTCTTTGGAGTTTTAATAAGTGATAGTGCACTGCTGATTTAAATCAATATTTAGTGCACTATCCCCAACTATGTTGCTACAGAAATTTCAAACGCCTCATAACTTGTGGCATTGAAAATTTAAAAACGTTCAGGCCGATGTATTCAAAACTAGAAAACGCGTGCCGATTTTGTTTAGGTTCGGCTGTAAGAAAATCTTTAGTTTTTTAGAATACAAAAACAACAATGTTACACTTTGTTTATCTTTCATCAAACCATCATCGAATGAACGACTCTCTGTATAAATCATACTTTCAACAATTATACGCCGAGCATTTCACAAGTTGTAAGAGAATATCTCTATGAGTCTCATACGATTCTTGACTTGTCTCGTCAGATTATCTTTACCCACGTCTTAAACGATTCCCACAGCGATTGAAGAAGCCTCTTTCGCTGTGCTATGGATGATTCTCATTCGTTTTACAGTTATTCCCGTGTGAGGAGTCCTCTATGATTAAAAAATGTGATCATCGACGATCGAAGACGCTCTTCATGAGATTCCCACTAGCTCCTTCACGATTGAAAATGCTAGCTGGGTATATAGTTGTTGTTAAAAATTATTTTTTTATAAAAATCGAACAAACATTTTTTAAAAAAAAATAAATTTTTGACGATTTTTTTTTCTCAGGAAACTGAATATTTCCTCACAAATTTATCTGGCAGCCCTTACTCTCGCATATAAAAACTCAAAATAAAATTCATGAATACGCAAGAGCTACATAATGATTCCATTCATTGTTGTTCATCCATAAAAATAGTTACACATATACAAAAATTATTATACCCTACATCGATCTTCGTTGTCCATCCGTCTGGATGGCTGTAGATATCTGTATGTGCATGGCATAAGAGCAATGATAATTGCAATTGCAACGGTAAGATCATCTTTATATAAGCAGTTAGCGTGATTAAATCTAGTATAAATCTGAGTAAATTTTACCCGTATAAACCTTAACTTCAAAATTAATTTTTTTTGTTGATAGGTTCACAATATTCCATGCTTCTTGTATATGGTGCACTCACTCTAGCAAATTTTTCTGAAAACGAATTTGTATAAAAGTAAATTCACCAAAAATCGCCCACCTTGTGGGTGGTGTAAGGTATCACATGGTCTAACTGGTTCCACTTTACTTTCTTACTTGTTTTATTTTCCATTCGTGCAATTCCTTCTTATTGTTCGAGTATTTTACAAAACAATATTTGTTCTTCTTTTTTACCTTTGAAAGGACACGTAGCAATCATTATGTGGACATTTGAATGCATCTGGGAAATGTTGAAAAAGCAAAACAAAAAAACATAAATAAACATCTCAATATCAAGACAAAGGAAAAGAGAAGAACTGACATACATTCATATATATAGTACGAGTGTAGTATTGTGTATAAAACAGTGTTTGAATCAAATATTGCTACAAACTTAAGTTTAAATCTCTTGAACAGAACAGGGAATCGAGAGAGGGCAATTGCACAATTCAGGGCAAGTGAGTAACATTATTAAAAGACTTTCAACGTGCAAATGAATGTTTAACAGCAAAGTAGACAATGTATTTATTTCTGTCAAGAGCTTATTGTAAGGTGTGACTAATCTAATATACTTGAACAGAATACTGTAACCACAGCCGTATCCACTTGGCCAAAATGTTATACACAAATGTTTGTGTGTAGAATTAGCACTAGTTTTTGCCAGTTATACATAAATAACTCACACATTGCACGCTGCACGCATTTCTATTTTTTCAATGTCAATTGCAATCGCAATTTTTTGGTGAATTGAAACGCATAAAGTCCTCTAAATTTAATCAATTACGTTGAAACAATTTGATGCAACCACAGTTTCCACTTCTCTCGAAAATCCCACTCCCGTTTTTCACTCACTACAAGTGTTTGTAGCTTTATTTTTTTACAATTTCTCTTTTGTTAGTTTTCATGGATTTTTAATTTTTTCTGAGATTTCCTTTATTTTTTTGTTTCAAAAATTGTTTTTTATTTGTTGTCTGGACCAAAGACACGTTCACATGAGTGCTAAGGAAGGGAAAGATAAATTAAAACCACAGCACTCATGTGTTGTTTGTAGGAAAGGATGACTAAAAGGTTATTTCAATTGTGATTTTGACTGTGTGAAAGAATGAATTTATGTTTTAGTTACAAGTAATTCCCATAGAGGATACCGGCGCCCAAATGTACATAAATTAATTTTTTTAACATTTTGTTTCCTCAAAAAAAAAAAAAAGTTAAAACCTAATGGGACAATAAAATAAAAATCAACATTAATACTTTATTGTATATTTGGTCTAATAAATAATTTGTCTTATTTGTTTTACAGGAAGCGAAGGCGTTACCACTGTGGCTGTAAAAACAATCAAAGAAAACGCAACAGAAGTTGAGAAAAAAGACTTGCTATCGGAATTGGAGGTATGTTTTTAGTAGTTTTTACTTAATAGATTACAGTTTAAAGTAATTTTTTCTTATTTATTCGATACCCTCACTTCATTAGAGCTATTGGCATTTAAAAATTATATTTCGATTTTTAATTGTTTATAGCTATCACGTAAACAAATTTGGCTGAATTTTGTGAAAATGCGAACAAAATGTCTGCATAAGTGGCCGACTTCGCTTTCAATGTTTGACCGAAAACGGGCCAAAAAATTGTAACTACCTAGAAAAGGTAATAGGTTTACTTCTAAGAATTGTCAGACAAAATTCTATACGAAATAACGAAAGTTCATTTACACAGGTCACATTGTTGCCAGGCAAATATAAGATAACAAATCATAAAATGACAGATTTTCTGCCGCTACTTTTTTTAGTCCCAATATTCCTGTATATCTTACATTCGCAATTTATGCTATGATCTTTGCAGTTTAATAACTTACAAAGGTAAATATAGATATCATAACATACATACATATAACTTAAAGTTTAGATAATAAAAGGTAATAAAAGGGGTTTTTAAAATGATAAAGCGTCCATTTAGGTCTTACTTTTTCGATTTTTAAATAGTCTTTCAAAATCAAAATTTTCCTTTTGCTTAGAATGCAATTTTTTATGGATTTAATAATATTTTAAAAATATATACATGGTATAATAATATCTAAGTTAAAACCAAACTACGATCGATATAAATATAATTAAAAATATCTCTCATATCCGAATTTTTTCTAATTTTATTTTAACGGTAAAGTAAATTTCGGATTTTGAGGGTGCAACCGAAATTCGGAAAATTACAAAATTATCTACTTAACTAATACTTAATAAGTTTTATTAATTATCATCTCAATAAAACTTTTTTTTTTTTAGAAATATCTTATAAAAAATATTAGATAAAAAAAGGGCAACCTGTCCGTAAAAACCCTGGTCAACAATTCTTGACAAGGAAGAACATGTAAATCAATTAAATAGATAATCATTCAAAGCAAATTTCGATATATTAAAAGTTAAATACAGTTTGGTTTAAAGATTGAAGTTGGATTATTGACTGCCAGCAGTCATCGATGGCAAAAACCTCTGAAGAGATTGAGTGGTTGCAATTGAAACATGTTAGGGTAACCTGCCCGTAAAAGCCCTGGTTCGAGCCCAGCGGCAATGAAAAAATTATAAAAATTAATTTTTATTAATTTCATGTTGTAAAATTCCTTTCTTCATAAAAATAATTGAATGAAATTTGATGAACTTTAGCCTAATTAAAATATCAAAATTTGGATTAAAACGTATGAACAGTTCAACAAAATAACCACAATACTAATTATTGTAAAAACATTATATTTATATCCATTCTACAATATTATTTTATATGCTGTTTCCAAAAACATAACCTATAGGCATAACCACATTGTACAAAGTTGCCAACACATTTTGCAGTATATTGAACTTTTTTTTGTTGTGCAATACAAATTCTAATCCTGCACAATTTCGACATAGTATACAATACAAAACAATTATATTGCAAGTGTATGGGCCGCTTTAGACCCTATAAAGTATATATCCTATGGGTTCTTATTCACTTATTTATTTAACAACATACAAATGGTTAAGATTGATGAGTTACACCTATTTTAAATTTCAGCCCTATTATTTTCAATGAAATTTTTTTTTTTTTCTTATACAAATTTTAAATGGCTTTCAAACGAATTTTAAGTAACATGTGTATTAAAAATTTAACTATAAGCTGATTTAAACCTATTTAGTTTTGCATAAATACGGCATTTGTAGAAAAATGTTTAGATTAAAAAGAATTTAATATTTTTTCTCTTGTAAAATATGATTGTTATTAGCCAATGATGATTTTATTCCCAAAGCTTTATTTTTATTGCAAAACTAGTGCGAAGTTCTCCGCAAAGTTTAACTATTTGAAAAATATTTTGCAATTTTCTGTTTTGACTTGGAGCACTTCAGCTCTGAGCCCTTAATATATAATAACATACATATGTATGTATATCTTTATATCTGAAACGGAAATCAATAAATTTTACATTTCATATTTGTATTGAATGTTACTGTTTCAAATAAAATGTTTATATTCTTTTAAAGTATAAACATTAGGGTGTCAGAGGCTCGTGCATAATTTGAAAGCTTATAGGGTCCAGTATTTTTGAATTTTTTTTTAGATTTTTAGGAAGAGGTTTAGAGGTCGCGCAATTCAAGTCTTTGTTAAAAATCTGGGGTTTCGGGCTTTTTTCAAACTTGACTCATAACTTTGTCAATAACCACGTTCATTTAATTTTTTGACCGAATATTTCTAAAGAAAATTTCCCAAACTTTATTTCCATATGCAAAAACTTTAAGTTCTGGCAATATTTTTGTACATTACGATTCCACATATTAAGTATTTTTGTAATTTTTTAACAAATTCTGTAAAAAACGGTTTATTACTTTCCAAATTTATATGAAAGGTATAAAAACTAGTGACGCGATTTTAAATACCGATAAGTTCTAAACAATTAAGAAAAACAAAAATGGAATTTTGTCCTACAGTTTCCGAGTTACACTATTTTTATAGTTTGTACCTTAAAAATGGTGATACTTTTTTCGTTATAATTATTGTATATTTCCATAAATTTTTATAGCTGGGTTTTAATTGTCATTAACTTCTGACATTTATTGATCTAAATCGTTACACGCTGTCATTTTCACTTTCTATCTTATGTGTATTCTCCGCTATAATATTGTCGTTATACGTTTTTACATAACACAATTTTTTGATTTAGCTGACCGACGAATCAAATAGAAAAGTTTTTTGTGTATGTGGCAGCGCATAGAGAAAGGGACCTAAGGGTAAAAAAATTAATTTTTACTTTTTTTTTTTGATGGGGACATCATCTGAGCATCGAATGAGACCGATCCCATGCCCCAAAAGTGTTCCCTCCCAGAGATATGCCCGTTTTATGAAGTGATGGCACACCAAAATGGCTCTCCTGAACAAAACCGGGGTTTTCCCTTAGGTCCCTTTATATTTAAGCGTCACATAAATGTATAAAAGTTTTTGTCGACGTACCGGTAAGAATTTTTTTATTTTATTATTTTTTTTTTGTTAGTTCAAAAATGTGTAATTTTATTCAAAATATATATGAATTTTGTGACAACAAGAAATGTGTGGCTTGTGGGAAAAATTATAGATGCCCTTGATCCCTCCAAACCGCCGACAAAAATGCAAATGCTGCAAAGATTTTTTAATAACTTATACTGGGTATAAAGATAAAAACGGGTATAACTCAGGAACGGTAAGAATAAATTTTAAAAATTGTTTATTCATATTAATTAGAATTAATTTGTCTTTCAAACTGCATCATTAGTTTTTTTCGTTTTCATTTAAATTTAAAAAGTTGTAAAGCGTTATTACAAAATTTTTGAAAAAATTACGAAAAATTGCAATTAAGGGTATCTAAATGAGTAACCTCATCACCAAAACTTATAAGATTTTCACACAGGAATAAAGCTTGGATATTTTTCTTTAAAACTGTTTCCTCAGGAGTGCAGAAACTCGTGGTATTAACCAAGTTATCAGTAAAGTTAAAAAAAGGCCGAAAACTCCGGTTTTTTATGAAAACTCCATTTGCGCGACCTCTAAACCTATTCCGAAAATTCTTAAAAAAAACCAAAAATACTTTACCCTATAAGCTTTTAAATTTTGATTGAGCACCAATGAAAATCATAAATAAATAATTTTTTGGGACACCCTAATAAACATGAATTGTAAACTTTTTTTTAATAAATCAAATTAAAATCAAAACCATTGTGCACACTTTTGTCTTATTAAAAAACCGATAAACAAATAGTTGAACTATTCTAAAACCGATTTCTCGAAAATGTCAAATAATTGTCCACCCTAGTTACCACGTGTTAAGCGCCTCATACACGTTTCAATTCAATTGTCAACTGAGTCTTTCAACTGAATTGATGTTTGGCCACACACTTCATCAATTGAATTGAAAGATTTTAAATTAATTTTAAAATTTAATGAAATAATAGACAAATTTTTAAAAAACTTAACTGCCTTATGTCTGGGATACTATCGATATTTATTCATATTTCACTATCGATATTACTCTCGGCTTAATGTTTGTACTTGAGAACTGGGTTGTCAGATTGTTTTGAGCTCCATCGCGAAACCGGATGACAGAAATCGCCAAAAATCGCCAAACGTCAATTTTGTTCAGTTTTCGTAAATATTTTTTTTTTAAATAAAATTTTGCATACAAAAAAACTATTATAATATTTCAGTCAAATGCTCGCCACGGCTTCGGTGACATACCTCGATGGTCATTATTTTCAATGGCTCTGAGACATAATTGATATTTAGTATCGTTAATGTGCCGAATTATCTGCTTCTTTAGCTCATGAATTGTTCTTGGCCTATTGATGCACACTTTTTCTTTGAAATATCCCCAAAGAAAGAAGACCAACGGTGTCTAATCTTATTACCTTAACCTTAATACGGCAATTAAATTTAAATAGCCATTGCTTCGATGGCTGTATGTTAAGTGGCACCATTCTGTGGTTCCACTGCTTAACCGACCTAATTTTCGAAGAAGTACGAAGAAAGATCTGAGCGAGCATGAATAAGTGTTTTCATATTTCATGCAGAAATTTTTGCACAATTCTTCCGATTTTGGACACATTTAGTCGATTATGCTGTCACAAAAAATCACGAAGTTCGCAAAATTCATTTTTTTGAACGCAAATTTCGTAAAAGGCTTCAAAAATCTTAACGCGCTGCTTAATAATGTACCACTCAATGGTTGAATTTGTCAAGCAATGAAACGAAGAAATGTCCAATTAAGTTGGGCAAACATTTTGCGTAAAGGTGTTACTTACAATTACCATTGTGCATTATGATGGGACCTTCCTTATAGTTAATAATATCGTTATCGACATATTTCCTATCGATATTTTAAGACTATCGATTGTGCTTTACTTATACGTGCAAATGCAGGGTAAGGAAGATTTTTTAAATGCAATTTTAAGTGCTGTTTAAAAACATTTGACAAAATCTTATTAAAAGCAGTGTCACACGTCATTAAAACTCGTAAGTATTTTAAGGAAAATGCAACCCTGGCGTAAAAAGCTGTTATGGTTTTTTGAAAATTGTCAAACAATAATATTTGGATCAGGGCAGCATATTCGTCAAAATACCTAAGACTTGTATGATAGTGTAATAAGGCCTTAAGTGTTATGCATATAAACCAGGTATGAATGATTACAATTTACAAATTGTACCAACCTGTTCATAAAATTCTACTTTTCTACCATGTGAGATAAGGCCATGATGGCTTCAATAGGAAGATAAAGTCTTTTTTTATTTGAATGGGAGATAAAGCCATCATGGCCTTAGCTCACATTAGCAATATTAGAAAATGGCTTTATCTCTCATTTCAGTTTTGAAGAACTTTTGCATTTTACATTGATTAATAGTTTTCTTATTTTAATAACTGGGTAATTCCATGTCAAAACGACCAAGAGTGGGACACGACCTCTTCCGATTGTAATGAAATTTGGTGAGAAGGTTCCTTTTATCTTATAAGGAAAATATATGAACGAAAAAAATTTTTAAATTGTTTTTTCAAAAGTTATGTCATATTCAAAATGTCATAATTTCGCAGATTTAGCCGAATGTGTTGAGCTATTTCTTTAATATCTCGAAAACTACTTGACATACGAAGATGATTTAAATGTTATTTTAAAGAGAATATTTGGGACTACAAACCATATACTGAACAGATATAATTTTTTTGAAAAATGTAATATCTGCAAAATATAAAATTTTAAAAACGGACCAAGTCAAAAACCTATTTTTTTATTTGGATGATTTTTTTTTATATAATACCCCGAACTGTTCTTAAAAAATCCTGAAACTTTGAAGGAGGTGTTTTTTTTCTTTTTTAAGATATGATTTTTTTTCTTTCGCAACCTTTGAAAAAATAATCTTAAAATAGAATTTTAATATTGTAATTTTGAGTAATAAGTACACTGTGCTAGTTGCAAAAAAACAGACCAGCCGCGCACCTTGCATTTTGCCCTTATTGGGGCACTCTGAATCCAGTGGGACTTACCGTTTTTTTAGATTGGCTCTTATTTTCAAGAATTACCGCTATTTCGAAAATGTAAGAGGTTGCACACACAGCATATATTTGCGTAACTCAAAAACGGTTTAGTTTATTGAAATAACTAAAAAAAAACGAAATTCGGCAATAAATTATAAAGTGGGGTTGGTCATACATTTGACCCATCTAGAAGCATCCTACGCGCCACCATGCAAATATTTCGGTTTAATAAAATTCTTTAATTTGGCCCATGCAGCGCGCGCGTAGGATGCTCCTAGATGGGTCAACTGTATGACCAACCCCACAATTTTCCAGTGTGTAGTGGGAGCCCATAATTTAGTATGTATTGTCAATAAATCGAGAAAAATATTAAAAAAAATTACCAAAAATAGTTTAGATTTTCACGCCTTAAACGTTCGAATTTCGTTCCAAATTTATATTCGTTTTTTTTCAGGGCTGTGGAGTCGGAGTTGAGTTTTTTGTGCCGGAGTCGGAGTCGTAGTTCCCACAAAAACTCGCGACTCCGACTCCAATGTTTTTCGGCATAAAAAATTTTAAAAAAAATTTCCAAAATAAAAATCATATTCTTAAAACACATTTAAAATTTAAATAAATGGTTTATGAATACTTCTCTTATGTGCTGTTTCCAAACGACAGGTGATGGACTGACTACTCTTCATATAAATTTTACTACATAATCAATCGCCTGTCATTTGGAAACAGCACATTAATGTTTGCGTACGGTAATTTTTTCTCAAAAACTCTAATTTTTGGAAGGCCGTACGGTAATGAAAAAACAAAAGTTAACGTCACTGAGTCTCATATAGTTTAACATCAAGATTATAGTAGGAGTCGGAGTCGGAGTCGTAAGTCGGAGTCGCACTTAAAAAATTTCAGCGTTTGGAATCAGTAATTTTTTCGGACGACTCCACAGCCCTGGTTTCTTTTAGATAAGTTTCAAATGTGATATAACCAAAATAAATGTTTAAACCGTTTACTCTCTAAATTGCCTAAACTCCAAAAAAGTACCAGACACCAGTCCGCTTATTTTGCTAAAGAACAACGATAAGTATTAAATTTGTTTGTATCTAATTTAGGCTTGGAGATGTATGGTTACCGAATTTAGCCGTTTTTTGCCTCCTACACATTCTAATTTCCAAAAATCACGTCTTAGTTGATTGATTAGGGTGAAGACCAACCTGCGGTCCAAAATAATTGTGAAAACTAACCATACTATGTTCAAAATTAGCCATAATATGGTAAAACATTTCCCAGAATTTAGAAAAAAGTTACCACATTATCATACTATGGTTATTTATTTCATCCATTTTTTCAATTTGTTTTTTAAGTGTCAAGTTATATTTTTTTTAATTTTATATTCCTGATAGGTGTTCTGTTCCACTTTAATAAAAAATCCTCTTTGAATCATAATTCAGCCTGTGACGATCTTGATTACCATTTTTCTGTTCTACTAGTTTATTCTACGTAAATTTTTATGTTTTAATCAATAATTAAAATAAAATGAATGAGAATTTTAAGCAAACCAAGTAAAATTCAAACGACCAGAATGTTGTTGCTTTCTAATCATGTTATTTTAAATTTAAAATTAAACATTCAATGTTTTATATTATTATAATTTCGAACATATTATTGTTATTAAATATCAAGCATAACATGTTTGGAGGCAGCCATAATATGGCTATAGCTTTTGGATGGATGAATTTGACCATAATATGTTTGCCGTAATAATAATATTGTTAAGGCAGCCATAATATGTTTAAGTGTATGGTTGTAGCTTTATTTTATTGAAACATTATTTTGTTAAATTCAGCCATATTTAAAGTTTTAAGGGATGTAAACACGTTATTGTTAAATAGAAACAAAATATTATCAATCGTGAAAAAAGTTTTGTTAAAATATGTTTTTTTAACCAAAACCATTCAACTATGTTTTTTCTCTGCGTGTAAAAACGAGAAAACAAAATAGAAATTTAAACAATTAGCAATATGACCACAATTTAACAATTCGTGTGCCATTAGAGTAGTTTTAAATTTGACATTAAAATGAAGTCAGTAAATTGCGCGATGAGATTTTTGATATATTTATTTTTCAAAGTTCTTGACACAAAAACTTGTATGAGACTTTTTTTAACAGTGTCTTTTGCATTTTTTGTTTTTCAACTTCTAGGAGCAGTAAGTGGCGATGAAAGATTTTCATTTGTTCGTTTTTTTTTTTGCAACTTGTTATTTTTCTTAAGTGTTCAGAATTTTAGAACATAAATACAAAAACTCAACGAGATGACATATTGAAAATTAAGAAAAACTAAAATAAAAGTTAAAACATTAAAAAAATAAAGATTAAACATATAGAGGAAACTAACACATTTCGAACAAGAGTTGGCAAACGAATGAATTTGGAATCTTTTAAATATTCTGCAGCTACTAAAGACAACAACAAGTCACTTTGAATTTGTCAGTGAAGTCTTAAGTACTTACATATAAATTGAATTGGCTGGAATTCATTGAATTCATGGAAATCCATTTTATTTTTTCAAAAATAAATAAAAATATATAAAAATCTAGCCTTAATGGCTACAGTGCCAATCATGAATGCTGAAACTTTATAACATGCAGGAAGAAGTTTAGCAATTTGCAACCCACATGCAATTAATTACACATAACAGTGTCAACACTTTTAACACTTTTTTCATTTAACATTTAAAACTCGCCTTTTAATTTTTTTTAATTAATTAAAACAATATCCCAAGGCTTTAGCTTTTATAATTTAAAATTTGTCAATCATATTTACCGCGAACCCCACAAATGCATAACATTTCAGCCCCTTATTTTGTACGTGTATATCCTTACCTGGCATTTACACCTGAAAGTAATTTCTTATAAATAGCAATACCCTCTCACTCTTTGATTATGCTTTTAGCCAATCGGCAGTTTCTTCGATGTTTCCTTAACAATACGTATACTCTCGCTCAAGGCGAATTGACTAGAGGGTGGGGTCAAGTCAACATATGGTGTTTTTTTCGGTGGTCGACTTGTCAAAGTTTGTATACAAACTAGTTTTTTATGTAAACAAACCTATTTTTTTTACTAGCAATATTTTTGACAACCCGACCACAAAAGCAGTGTTGTTGCAGAGTTGACCTCACCTTCTATTCAATTCGCCTTGCTCACGCTACTTTCAAGAAATTACTTTCATGTGTAAGCCCGAGGATAGACCGAACTTTTGTATTCGTGCAGCATATCGGTATTTGAAACTGTGTGTTCTTTACATCCGAGGTATAAGGTATGTTTAGCAACTTTGTGGAAGATGTAGCAGCAAATATGTTTGTGCAACATCTATCTAACTTTTCTCATAATGATAATTTTTGGCTCTATTCTAACAAATCGTAGAAAACACTCCTAAGAAGAGCAAGGGCAGATATCAGATGTTCTACAATAATGTTGGCCAGAAAAGTTTACTGCATATGTCGGAATACACTAAAGACCAAAACTTAATACAAACCGCAAAAAACAGGGAAATTGTCGTAAAGTGCTACAGATAATTTTAAAAACGTTTTTGAACAGAAACGGCTTAAAAGGAACTAAGGCGCACATTTCTGGACGTTAATGTAACATTAAAATAATTTAAGGAATTTTATTTTTGCATAAGAAACTCATTTAATAATTCAATAAAATTTTGAATTTTTTTTTTTTTAAATAATGGAGGATCTAATTAATTAGATCGTTATACTTTTTAACTTCATATGTAATATTTTTCTAAAAACATATTTTTATTTTTTAATTTTCAAATCCTAGAAGATGGCAAAACAAATCTTTATCTCTTAAGTTTATTGTTAAGCCTTCAGCATCATAAATAAGTATTCGTATGTTGCGTTAAAAAAATTTGTGTTAGAAAACCCATACATACATGTATTTTTTGTTTGATTTTTCTTTTTTGTGGAAGAAATATTCTCAGTATGTTTATGATGATATTTATATCATATACATACATACATATATATTTATAAATTCCATCGTTTTTTTAGTTTGTGAATTTCTCGCCTGAAAAACTTTTATAAATTGAAAATTAACGATGCTGAAAACTTCTGAAAGATTTTTTTCTGTTTTGCCTATTTAAGAATGTACGTAAAATTTATTCAACATATTCAAATGCTAAAAAGTATTTGACGTTTGTACTTTATCATCTTCTTCTTGAAACTACTTTACCTTTCAAATTTAAATATGTATATGAAATTTTATGATTTGTAACAAAGTATGCAAGTTTTATAAGAAATGAATGTTTTTGTTGAATTGGAAATTATTTTTTTGAGTAAAAATACTCTTTAAATACAGTGCCGTCGTTGGTCTACTTGGCGCCTTGTGTAAGATTTGTTCTGGCTCCCCGTGTTGGAAGGATTCAAAAACTTTCAAATGCTTTGGTTTTTTGAAACCACGTTGGAATTTGTTTAAATTACTGATATTAACTTATCTTAAAAATGCTCAAATCTACCATAGATTTTAAAAAGCCCACATTCAAATGTCTATTAAGAATAAAGTGGAAACGGAATAGTCGCTTAAGTACAACGTAACGAGAAGAGTTGCAAGCGGTGAAAAGTTAAAAAAGGCAGTTCCACGTAGTTGTGGTAGTCGCTGCAGTAGAAATTGTTGCGCAGACTTCAAAGTCTTGAACTTTGTTGATCGACAGTGAATTGTCAACAAAAACAAATGTTTATATGTATTGATATGTATGCCAACTAGGGCGTCTATGCTTTTAAATATAGTTTTGCGTAAAATATGGAATTAAATGTTGCTGTAGATAAATATGCAGTTGGATTTATCATAAAACTTGACACTTATTTTTTTTAAATTTACATATGTGACGTTCTCCGAGAAAAGGGACCTAGTGTGTAAAAATGAAGAAAAACGCATTACATCTTATTCTACACCCTTTTAGGTACCAGAATCCACTCTTAAGTCCAAGCCCGGTTTTTGACATACAAGGTCCCTTTTCTCGGAGAAGGTCACATATGTATGTATAATTCCAAGTTGAAATTTCGTCGTTAACTAACACAAAAAAGGTCCCCAGAGGAGTAAAAGGAACATATGTATACATTTACAATACAAATCTAACTTAAAATAGAGTGTTCATTTCATTTTGTGTATACATATAATAGTGTCAAAAATTACCCAATTGTGCCATAAATCCCATCACTGATCACTGATCTCTGAATCTCAATTTCTCTCAACTTTACTCTCATAGTTTAAGTGAAAAATAAAGGACCTACACATAACTTAATTTTGTATATTTGATTCATGCATACATCACTGATATGATTTTTGGTACAATTCTACCAAATATGTACAATCGAGACTTTTTTGTTACATTGGTACAAATTAAACCGTTTTGGAACAATTTGAAAAAAATAACCACGATGTTTAATCATTTCTTTAAGGTGGATCAACTCACTTTTCCTTTCAATAGCATAATGTTTAATATCTCGCCCTAACTCGAACTACCAAAATTTGCATTGGTTATTTATGTCTCAAATGTTACACTATTAATTATTAATTAATTATGTTATTAATATGCAAATTAAATACATATTTAATTTAACCTTGTGCGCAAAGTACAGGTTGCAATTTTGGAATCGGTCTATAATTTCAGATGCCAACCATACAAACTTAGATGAATCGGTCCGTATTTGATTGTAGTAACTATAAAGGACATACAAATGCTACTCCCGCAAATAGCATTTAGTGCCAAAACTTCCTTATAAATGTTCGTTTTGACATTGGCGAAAATTACTTTTACGATAGCCATTATAACAAAATGTTTATCTGGTAGGTACAAAATCAAACATGGGTCCCATATAAACCCCTAACCTAAACCCACAAATTAATGAAGACTTCTAAATAATATTCGGCACAAAGAACTTGCTTACATGAATTTTAACCTCATAAAATAATTTTTTTTAGGCGGGTCCATGATTTCCCATGGGTCCCAAAAAGGGTACAGACGCAAAAATGTGTGTATATAAACTGTGGTGTAGGGTATCAACCAGTGTTGCCAAAACTTATTGAGGAAAAATGCTAGATTTTGGAAAAAAAAAATGATAAAAAATGCTAAATAAATACTGAAAATTTTATATGAAAAATCTTCATTAAAGTAAGGGCCAATCACATTTTTTAAAATATGCTGTATTTTGTCCTTCAGCTTCCGCGACGAGGTGTCAAATTCCCTTTTACAAAGGTTTGCCAGATGATCAACAGGTGCAATTGAACTGTGAACAGCACATAAACTTAATACCGCCTCTGCGGTTCAACTTGAGGTCCTTCAGCCAATTCTTGTGAAACTGTTTTGAATAGGTTTTACTAATTTTTGGAAATTTTATCTTTCTTTGATTTTTATTTCAGTTTATTTATATCCACATTAATGAGCATTTAAATTGTTGCATTTTTTTAGATCTAATTCAATTTAAGCCAGATATCGTTTTTCTCTTTAATATTTGTATTAAACATTAATGGAAAATATTAAAAATACCACAAGAACTAAAAATGCTAGAATTTTTTAAGTAATGCTAAATGATAAATCCGATTTGTTCATGCCAAATGCTAGATATAGCATGAAAAATGCTAAATTGGCAACACTTAGCAGATAATACTTACTAATGCATTGCATTATGCTATAACTATGAAAAAAAGGTTCCCAGGAATACGGTCTTTATTTTTCAATTTCAAGGGAAAACGGTGGAAAATACATTTAAATTTATTTGAACAAATAACTATTTATGTATAGGATCTATTAAATTAGGTTGTAAATGCATTAAACGTTAGTAAAAAATTTTTCAGTTCTGTATATGCGAAGCCAAGAGCAATGACATAAAACCAAAATATGCTGTTAATTTAACTATACACTAAATATTACAAAATAGTTCTTACAGAATCGTTTGAACGACCTTTTCTAATATTATTCAAGAAGATAGAATAATGAGAAAACACGTCCCATTCTACGAATGTTTGCCTCAAAAGAACATTATATTATCACTGAATTCATTCAGTTTCCTCATCACATCCTTTAAAAACTTCTAATTTCTTTTATAAAGAAAATTATTTGTGCAAACAAAAGGTCGTAGCGGGCCAGAAAATGCATTACATTCTGCTGCTATCTAATTGTTGTATACATTATTTTGTACAATTGACTTCATTGCTAGCCAAAGGATAGCTAAAGTAAGCCAAGCCTCGTAACGGAAATATATGTATGTACAAACAAAAATTCTGATGCATAGAAAATATTCTTAAAAAATATTAAAGAAATAAGACTATTAAAGTATGAAAGCTTTATAAATTGTAATTTGACTTAGAATACACACTCGAAATACTATGAAAATTTATAAAATTATTTTCCTTAAATCGAATTAGCGTTTTCCTAAAATGCAAATTTTTCTCTTACAAAAATATTATCTACTGCATTTTCAAAATCTAGTCAAAAAAATCTTTTTGGTGCTCATAAAGTATATATATTCTGGTCATGAGTAATTCTAAGTAGATTTAGCCATGTCTGTACGTCTGTTGAAAACACGCTTACTATCGAAAAACTCAAAAAAATATTAACAAACTTGGTGTCAAATTGCGTGTAGCAATCGTAAGCAGTAGGGATTGAAACCCAACAAAACCACCAGCTTAAAAAATTTATAATTTTGTTACAAAAACTAACATAAATGGTGGAACAATGCTCGGCTGTAAAATTTCGTGAAGATCAGTCAATAATTTACCCTAGGCCCCATATAAGCCCTACTCCCGGAAAACAGTATAGTACGCCGAAACCGTAATAAATAATGCTGTCATAACAAATTTTGGCATGTCAAAGTTTTATAGGACTAGAAATGACACTGTCAAATTTCGTTTAATATGGGTCTAAACCGCAACCAATTTTAATGCTGATTCATTAATAATAAAAAGACATCATATAGATATCACTCCTGAAATATTCGAACTGTCGGTGGAGGGTATCAAAGATTCGGTAAAACCAAATATAGCACTCCACCTTGTTTAAGGTTATTCTGTTTTTAGACGATGAAAGAACAAGAATGAGCCAAAAAAGAAAAAAAGTACTAGGCGCTTTTTTTGGCGGGCATTTAAAATATATATACATATTTTCTTCCCAATAAGCAATTTAGCTGGAAATCAAGTGCAAAACGATTGGTATTCAAGTTCGAACTTAAAGTTTTAAGGGTTAAGATATACTTGTGTTACACTTTATTTCAACGGCATTCTCCAGTAAAATGGGAATTTAAAATTTGTAAAATATTTTGAAACTTGAATACAATTTATTAATACGTTTGAGCTCAAGTTTATTTCCAGTTAAATTTGAAGCATTTGAAATTTTATTTTTGAGTGCTAATTGCGTTAATATAAACAAATTAACAAATTGATTCATGGTGCGTTTAAACAAATACTTCTGAGAGATTAAAAAGAATAAATTCACCATTCAATTAGATTAAAAAATTATTGTTATTCTTAAAAAAAAAATGTTTTGCCCGCCAAAAATAAAGCGCCCAGTACTTGTTTTCTTTTTTGGCTCATTTTTGTTCTTTTATCGTCGTAAAACAGAATCAGCTTAAAAATTGGAGTGACATCAAAATTGTATTTAAATCTTTCCCAGGGCACCGTGTTCTTCTTTTACAAGTTCGAATGTTTAGAGTATCATTTGAATTAATTTTTTTTTATATCAGCAAAACTGTTGCCTTTATTAAGTAAAAAAATCCCGGGAATTCCCGCACGAATTTCCCGGGTTTTTTGTCCCAAAAAATGTGCAGTATCATGGAATTGTTGTGCCGTAAAAATTCCGTATGAAAACCACTAGAGTAGTGTTTGTGGACATTTGACTTGCATTGCATTTTTCATATTGAATGTAAGGGAATACTACCTCAAGAAGTTTATACCTCGTAGTCTGACCAAAAACGAATTTTCCCTGTAATGCGTTGTACGATGCACCGTTAAATCGACTACACTACATCCCATTGTACTAACTATAAAACAGGCAAATAACAAGGTGCCCAAGGGAATTCGAACCAATAGAATTCGATACTCTACTGCTGTGATGCTCATTCAAACAAACCATTGTTTAGAAGCCCCACCCCTTTGTTTTTAACTCTCATTAATTGAGTTGATCACACCGATGCCAGAAGTGCAGATTTATCCCCCAAAATTGTCAAAATGCAGATTTGCAGATTTTTGGTTTAACATTGCAGATTTTTTAGCTCGGTGGAACTTATTTACATTGTCATGATTGTACTATTTCCACTTCTTGCATTGATAAATAAATATAGTATATCAACCATTCATGGAAGAACCGTGTGGAAATAGATTCATTAGTAGAAAAATTATTCACAAAAGATAACTTAAAAATTCGCATTGTCTTGACACATTAATATCGCGGGACTTATGTCATCCCGCAATTAACTTTTAATTTGTTGTTTAAATTAACAAAGATGTGACTAATCCTTACTCAGCCTGAGTAATTAAATTTGGATAGATATTTTTAATGTAATAATATCCATAAATTATTAGCCATGTTCATAAAATCGAACAAATTTTTATAACTTTTCTGTGTTGAAAGTTCAAAAAAAATATTTCCTTTTTTATACCTCATACTTCGAGGACCACTCATATTAACCAGAATCACATTTTAAACTACCATAGATTTTAAATTCGGGAACATATTTTGAAATTTATTGTAATATCTTTTTCTAAACAAACTACATACAAAATGCAATAAATGTGTTTTGAAGGTTTATTGAAGATTTTTAAAACCTTGACGCAGATTTTGCAGATTTTTTGATAAAAAATTATGGTTTTTTGCTGATTTTTTCTTTAAAAGTTCTGGCAGCACTGGTTGCACATGTACGGAAGCTGTGTTGATCATGTTTCAAATACAGTGTGTAAGATAAGTAATATACATATTAAAAAAATATTTTTATGCTTTTACGAAACTGTCATAAAAGCATAAATGTAGAAGATTTTAGTGAAGTTTTTTTTAGATAAATTTCTTACTTTTAATTTCCAAACATGCCCGCAGTTCACACTGAATTTTTTTAAAAGTAATATTGGAAAATTTCCAATTCTTACTGTTTTTTAAAAAATTTTAAATATTAAAATTTTAAAAGTCAATTTAATAAATAGAAAATTTAGTTTGGATTGTATTATTACAAATGTTTTACAGCCAAAAAAATTTCTTTCTATTAAACTTAAATAAATTTTGTGCGCTTAGTTTTGCGTATCTCTGTAACTTAAAGTTCTCTCGAAATACATATGCAAAAGCACGACTCCATATACAAAACATTTTTGAGCACCCCTGCTCTACTGTCACCAATGAGAACTTTCTCCCTCTCCTGCAGGTGGTCGAAAAGCACTCAACATAGACTTTAAATCGCCGGCCCAGAAATAAAAGTTGTTATACGTGTCCCGGCGTTTAGCTGGGTCACGTCTAGGAATCGAGATGTATCGATTTGAAAAATGGGCTAAAAAACATCAAAATTTTTATAAAAACCTAAATTTTAGGGCTGCCATACGTCCTATGAACATGACTTATATACCAAAATATCGGGAATTTTTAGTAGAACATATTTTATAAAAAATTCGGGAACTATAGATCTCCCCGAGCTTTATAACTCAAGTAAATGGTAAATTTTTTCTTAAACACGTCGGTATATAAATCTGTCAAATCGGTTAAAAAATACCATTTTTTTCGATTTTATTGTATAAAATAAAATCAATTTGCTACTGAAGGTTTTTAAACCCCCTTTGCTTAAGTTTGGAAGCGTTTTATTAAAAAAATTATACCAGATCATTAGTCGGATTGAATTTATGGAAGTGATCTAAAATTATCTTTATGTATTTTGTGATTTATCACATTTAAAACCTCTAATGCAATATATTATAAGAATAATATTGCAAAGTACCCAGTAAAAGTAATTCCCTGCATATTCCAAATTAAAACTTTAGGAAGCATTATATAAGATTTCTAAAGCATGGGCAAGTATGTTTAATGAGAAAATTTTTCGCAACAAATTCACACATTCGGTTACAAATTTTTCATAAAGATACAACTTTCGTCATGTTAAAAGTGTTACATGAAAAATGCTGCGGGGAGAAAAAGAAAAAAACAAATACAAAAAGAAGTCTTTTGATTAATTTCACACATGTATGTATGTATGTATGTACATACGTTAACACATAAACACGTCCTCACCGACAAGTCCCTTCAAACATTTTTGAAATTTTTTGGCGATTGCTTGTTTGGCGATGATTCCGCGATCCTTCTCAGGGAATACGAATCGCTAACCATCGCCTATGGCGATGAATATGCGAGCGCACACAAGTAGCGGCAATCATCAGTGTTTTTTTATAACTTTCGAAAGAATTTTTTTTCTCGCTGTTTTTTTAAGGTAACGGGAAAATAAATATTTGGTTTCAAGGGCAATTAGCAAAATTGTCATTCCAGTTGTGCAAGTGATTTGTGAAGGGTGTGTTATTTAATATATCTCTGAAAGCAATTTTCATCGCCGAATCATCGCCCGCGAATCGCCGGCAAATTGTCTAACATCGCAGCGATGCATCGCGTGGAAGCTAAGTGCGATCCTCTGGCGAATCGGCAAAACGTTCGCATGTGTCACCCACGTGAATCGCGGTACGCGATGTTTACGCGAATCGCGATTCGCGCGGTTGACACATGCGAACGTTTTCGCGATTCGCATTAAGCTTCCACGCGATGCATCGCGGCGATGTTAGACAACTTGCCGGCGATTCGCGGGCGATGATTCGGCGATGGAAATTGTTTGCAGGGGTAAGTGTAATTGGAAATATAAAGATTTTGCCTTGGCAAAAGAAAAACACAGTCACTGTGTATGTACCTACGACTGTATATGTAAAACAAACAACACATGTACTAAATCTGATAGAACTTTGGCGGGTGCCAACGTCAATGACTGTGAAGTCGACGGCGTGTACGACAAAAAAAAAAGACAATTTCATTTGGAAACTCGTTAACACTTCGGAATGAAAAGAAAGTTTAACACAAATTACAACTAGATTTCCGGGGGAAAAAACTTTTTAACTTTGTTTCTAATAAATTATAAAATAGAAATATATTCATATAAAAACAAATATATTAGAGACACACACACATACATGCATACCCTGCAAATACTAGGACTAGTCCAAACACGCTTGTAAAATGTATCCCACAAGGGACTAGGACTAGTCCAAAAGTAACCCAAACGTATGGAAAAACATGGTATATTTGCATTACATCGGACCAGTTCATGGAGTAGTCTATTTAATCAAATTGCATCAGGTGGTCCAAAATAATTTGCAGGGTATTCACACCGCACACTTGCACAGATGTTTTACTGTATAAGTGAGAGTTTTTGTGGAATGGTTTCCTCCACCATTCATTGTTTACAGTATTTGAAGGAGAAAAAGAAGGGAACAAAAGTTTATAACCATAAGAATGTTTTTGATTGTTGTCTTGTTGCTTCGCTTCGCTTCACTTGTCGATTCATTCCATTTTTATACCCACACCCCTATAAGTCTAGGGGTATTATGCGTTTGTGCCGTTGTGTGTATCAAACATATGTGATCTTCTGCGAGAAAAGGGACCCAGTGTGTCAAAAAAGGGTTTGGACTTAAGAGTGGATTCTGGCCCCTAAAAGAGTGTAGAATAACTTTAATTGTGTTTTTCTCAAAACTTAATTTTCACACACTACGTCCCTTTTCTCGGAGAAGGTCACATAAACATACAAAATATTTGTTCTAGACCCACTTTTAAGTATGTATATACATATATCTAGATATCCAACCATCCTGCTGGTTGTCGATGTACACCTTGTGCACAAAGTACAGGTCGCAATTTTGGAGATAATGGTTAAATCAAATATGGTATACAAGTTTAAATAGGCATAAGGACAAAGCCTGTTGCTGGTGCGAAACCATATTCCCAATACAAATTTCTTTCCGTAAACGCGTATTTTTTCCTAATCGATTAATTTTGGTCGATGATTTTTCTGAATATTTAAAATTATTCAGAAAATGCATATTTTCGATTAAAGAATAATTTGTGTCAAATAATCGATTTATCGAAAATTTGTTTTTCCACAGTACATATTAGCGTTTTTCTTTAATGCAAAAAAAAAAAACAAGCCGGTACGTTTACATATCTTTCATTGTTTCTTAGCTCAGGAACATTTCTTTCGAGTAACAATTTTTTTATATATTGTATATGTAGTACAAACGATTTTGGGAATAATTTTTTTTAAGAATGTTAAGTTCAGACTTTTACCACAATGATTCAGATGAATAAAATGATTTTTTTAGACGGATGAAAACAACCTTTTACTACACCTTAATAAGACATAAAATCATTAAAATTGTTAAAAAACCAAAAAGAGAGTCAACTTGTATGATGGAAGACTACTAATTTTTGGAAAAAACAAGAAAATTAACAAAAAAAAAATTGGATATTTTTTATAACGCTTTACTTCCAATCAACAATAAGTGAAAGAATATTTTCTAAACCAAGTTTGAAACAAAAGAAAGAAATCGTTTGAAACATAAACCTTTGAACTGTTACCACTTTTTGAAAGTTTTTTTTAGAAGATTAATTTAAATTTTGAAGCTATTTTTAGTTTAAAAAGTTTTCCTCTTTTATTACATAAAGTTTCTTTTGTTCAATTGTTGTTACTTTTTTAATAAAATTTTTATGTTAAAAAAAGTAATTTGTTTAAGTAAAGCTCCATCCTACATGGTAGATTCAAGTAAAGTTGTAATAACGGAACACTTTTTATACGGCCGATGAAATCCTACTTTTAGCTATCAGTAAACTATACAGACGGGCATATACATTAGGGCGGGTCGATTTTTTTTTTAAAAAATCGTATAGCAAAAACGTAATCTACATAAAATTCTAAGAAAATTCTCCAAAGAAACCATGAAAATATTCAGTAATAAAATATAAATTATATACAAACCAAAATAATTTTCGTTGGAATACAAAACTTAATTTTAAATAATTTTGTTATTCGTGCTTAATTTCCCAATTTTTATTTTTGATAAAAACACTGAAATTTATTGTTTTACAATATTTTAAAACCTAAACACGCTCCTAAACCTGGTTTCTTTGTATAACAGTAGCCGGATACAATTTGGACACGGTGAGTTAATTAACCAGTTAAGTTAAGACAATACTTTTTAACACCCCGATCTGTACTACAACTGCAGGAAATTGCTGGGCTTGTGTCATTTAAATATCACGTTTGTGGTCCGGAGTGATTAACCATAATCTTACTAAAGGCACAAGTCTCACGTATTCCATAATACTTTGTGAGAAAGAAATCTAATGAGTTGCGCCTGTCAAAAAATCTAATTTAACATTAAAGTTTGTTATTTTTGATATTTGGCCAATTTGTTGTTTAATTGATTTGATTTTTATTTAAGCTAATAGGGCCTAAGGTTAATTAATGTAAATAAAAAGCAATTTTTTATTACAGTTTTTCCCGACGTTTCGTCGATTTTTTGTCGACTTTTTCAAGGGAGCGTCTATTTAAAATTTTTAAAAAATATATAAATTAACATAAATACAACAAATTACATTAAAAAAGTTAAACTTACAATATGAGCTTTTCACATTAAATTAAATTTCTCCTTTTACATGTAACATTAAACATATAAACATAAAACATAAATTTAAAGTTAAACACATATCAAAACAAGTATCACTGTAACTATTTAGTAATTGCAACCCTATAATTTGCGCTAATATTGTTAGTGTCTTCTTTGACATTCATTGTTTTCTTTATGTTTTCTTGTATTCTTAGACTTTCAATTGTAAATCTCTTCTTATCCCCCCTTACTTTATCTAGTATTCGCACCCCCTCAAAATCAATTTTATGTTGTGTATTTAAAATGTGTGTTGATAATGCTGTCGTTTCTTTTTTCCTTTGTATATCCATCATATGTTCTCCCATTCTAGTTTCAAGGGATCGTTTTGTTGTTCCAATGTATATGAGTTCGCAACTTTGTTCGTTATTCCCTTTACATTGTAATTCGTACACAATGTTGTTTTGTTGTTGTTTGTTTATTGGAGCTTTTATTGCAGAGAATATAGTGCTGAGTGTTTTATTTGGTTTGTAAGCAAAGCTTATATTATTTGTTTCTATTGACGTTCGTATGTTTTTATTATCAGTGAGTCCAGGGATGTATTTTACACTGTAAAAACATTTTTGTTCTTTTTCTATACTAGTGGGGTTGTTATCATTTTTGTTTTTTATTTGCGTAATTGTGTCTTCTATTAGACAAAAAATCGACGAAACGTCGGGAAAAACTGTAATAAAAAATTGCTTTTTATTTACATTAATTAACCTTAGGCCCTATTAGCTTAAATAAAAAACAAATCAATTAAAGTTTGTGTTCACACCATCTCACAAAGTATAAACACTCACACATGAAATAAAATGCAGCCCTGTAGTGCGATTCACTATGCTTTTTAAACCACAATTGTTTCGTTTAAAAATGTTAACCACAAAATTAACCATTTTGCTATTCACTAACACTTTTAACGACATCTGCCAGCTGTTTCAGTCAGCTGTTATTTTAAACAAAACAAATTGTGGTTTATTAACACCAACATTTTTGGTGTGGTTAAATCCGCTTAGAAAAGTGTTTATTTTTCTTTGTACCTGTATAGTCGATAAATGATATGGCTTTAAGGTATTTAGCCCACAATTTATCCACTTTTTATCACACACCAATTTTCCGTAAAGCTTCTTATTTATTTATCCTATTTATTTATAATATTCTTATCCAATAAAATTAAAAAAATTAATTTAGTTAAAATTAAATTAATAAAATAATTAAATAAAATAATTAATATAATAATAAAAATTAGTAATTATTTACGCACTTTGCACAATATCATTTAAAATCTCTAAATTAAAAGGTTTTTGTTTTGTTTTTTTTATTCTTCTTTGTTATTTTATCCTATTTTGATGTTTCTCGTGGCAGAGTTGCCACGATATATCAATTTGACTAGAGAGAAATATAAAACTGTTTACCGTGGTTATAAATAAGTTAGTGAATCACATAGTGGTTAGTGCAAACATCAAAATGTGTGGTTAAAGTTAACACTTTTTAAAGTGTTAAAAGTTAGTGAATTGCACTACTGATCCTTCTTATTCGCTAAACAGTTTTATTTGTATAATATCTTTAGTTCTTCTAAAACCTTTGGATGAAGGTTCCTGCCGATCTGGCCTAAGCAACCAGTGAAATTCGCATAGGAAAGCTTATCCTATCAACAATAAATTTCAGTGTTTTTATCAAAAATAAAAATTGGGAAATTAAGCACGAATAACAAAATTATTTAAAATTATATACAAACTTTTTTACTTGGGTGAATATTTTCAAGTCGAGAGGCGCGGATTAGGATTTGATTTTAGACCCATGGTTTCTTCGGAGAATTTTATGTAGATTACGTTTTTGCTATACGATGTTCATCCATACAAATCGACCCGGCCTAATATACATACATACTAGCAAAAGTATATGTGCTTAATGAATTGGCTAACTAACACTTTTATTGCATAAGACAACTTATCTCTAAATTTTGCATATGATATCCTGAAATTTCATTTTGCTTTTAATAAATAAATATAAAGAGTATTCATAATAGTTCAGATTTAATGACAAAAAATTTGGGTTCGGCTTCGAAACTATATAAAAATACAGAATTGTTGTACCATAGAGGACAAAGGCCAGCTTAGCTTCAGCAAAGAGGAGAAAATACTTGCGCCCGCCTAAAAAATGCCATCCTGTAATAATAATTATACGTTAGTACCAGTGATGTTAACCGTACGGTAATTACCCTTTTTTAGGGTAATTTTGGGCCGCAAAAGGTAGCAAGGTAATTTTATTTAAAATACGGTAATTTAAAGAAATTTGGATTTTTGGTATAAATATACATACATACTTATGTAGGATTTAAAGTTTTAACTTTTGAGAGGTGATTTTCAATTTAAAAATACATAGATAAATATTATAACAAAAAAATTAACAACATTATGTTTTTATAAATGTTTTCGTAACACCGGTAAGTGCAAAATAAGAAAAATTAAATTACTCTTGTAAATTAATAATATACAAGAGTAATTTCATATTTAAACATATGAAATAGCCGCAATGTTATAAATTTAACTAAAATTTTTGGAATTTTTTAAGTACGGATCAAATTCTAAATTATTTTACTACCGTATTCATAAAAATATACAATAATTTTGGTTAAAAATGTATGTATTTTAAGTCAAAAATTTCCATTAAAATTTTTCTTAAAACACATTTAATGGTTTATACATTAATTAGTACATTAATTACATTTGTTTATTTTTTGTTTAACAAAAAATGGTCTTTTATTTATTAGAGATTTTATGTTAGAAGTGTTTTTGCAGTTTCACGACACTGCTTTCGTTTTAGTTATCATTAAGGTTTCAAAATTAGCTAAATATTAGCCGTAGTTAGTTTGTAAGAATATTGAATATCCAAATTTTTCTATATGTGACCTTCTCCGAGAAAAGGGACCCGTTTTTTGACACACTACGTCCCTTATCTCGGAGAAGGTCACATATGTCTTTTTCTTCCTCTCTAAACGGTTGTGAAGGTATGCAGAGGTAAAAATTCATTTATATAAAATTCTACGATATTCATAACTGTTATAAGCTTAAAGGTTAACTTTCATGTACAGTTCCCATGTTCTGTAACTCTCGCGTCGAGAAACTTTTCGATTTAAATGTGTGAAATGAAACATAAATGCCATAAATTAAAACAAACAGCTGTTTTTCTTACTAAACTGTGTCTGTAACTTTTTTGGCGAGTACTAGCTATCACGTAAGGAAATTACTCGCCAATTTACAGAAAAAGTGTGTCTGTAAGATTTTTGTGAGAAAAGTTCCCGCTTTGAACTGTCAAAAGACTCACGAATAAAAATGAGGCGAGAAAAAATGTTAACACTAAAAAACAATTAAAAATTAAAATGCAAAGAACAATAATAATAACATTTTGTTCTTGGCACATTTTTCCATTGTTAAATTATTTTGCTTTTAACATTTTTACAAAACAACAAACATTAAAGTCGAGCTTAACATAATTTGGTATAGCCGACGGCTGTATTTTCGCCGCCGCCGTTGAAAAATGTTCAATTTGAGTAAATTTTTGTCGCCGTCAACGATATGTGTTACTGACGTGCTCAACGTCTGCAATGTCACAGCGGCTTCGGATGCAATGTTATGACATTTATAACGTCACGACGTAATCTCTTTTGATAGTTTTCGACATGAGTTACATACACAGTTTTTTCTCACTTTTCGAGAAACGATGGAATATTTTGTTTCACATATTTTCGATGCAAGAAGTTCTCACTAACGTTACAGAACATGGGTACAGGTTAAGGTTTGAGTAGAACTTTGGGTAACGTTTTAATTAATGCGGATTCAATTGTATTATGCAACGTGCCCCTAGAAGCTATTTTACACTACATATTATACTTTGTATTAATACATGACAAAAACTCAAGTAATATGAAAAAGTCCGAATGCATGTGTGATGTAAATGACAAGTATTATGAAAAAAAATTTGACATCATCGTTTTTTGAAAAATTTCAAGGTTTCGTTTAAATGTGCAAAATTCCCATTTCATACTATTGGTAAACTGAAATTTATTGTGTTTAGGTTTTAAAATATTGTAATACTTACAGAACTCACTGCTACACAGAAAAAATTATTGCCGAATTATTTTCAAACAAACGATTGTTTGAAATTTTTTTTAATTTCTACAAATTTTTTTACTGATTCAATTAATATTTTTGTTTGATTTTTATTTAACCAACAAAAATGTTGACAACTTTTCAATAATATAATATACGCGCTATTGGTTTCAATTCTTCATAATTTTGTATGAAATATTTAACGCTCTTTAATGTTGTCGTTTTTTGCATTTTTTATTTGATCGTAAGCAACACTTCTTTATGTGAAATATAAGAACAACAACACAAAACACATACAGTCTATTTTTGGACGCTTTAAAAAAGTACAACAAGAAGAAAGATGATAAAGTAGCGCGACGAGGTTATTAGTAAAAAAACAAAAAAATAACAGGTAAAAAAAAGGTTTCATTCTTTTTTAAACAACAGAAACAACAACAACATTATAAGAAACAAAATAAATTTTTGGTTGGAAAAAAAAGAATGAAAAACAAAATCCCGTATTCAATTTTTGAAAACTGTTTACTTAAATACATCAAATATAAAAATAAAATGATGACGAAAAACATATCGAGTCTGTCTGCTGCCGTTGTTTGTTAGTCCCAATTCACATTATACGATTTTTGTCGTTGCGATTATTGTCGTTTCCTCTTTGAAGTCGGTCTGATGTTTACATTGTACGATTTTTGTCGTTACGACTTTTTCTGTGTAACCGAACTTCAATACATTTTTCGTCAAATGAGAGAACATTGAGAGAACGAATGAGCGATCAAAACGAATCGAAGAGTACACTCGCTTGTGTACCCCTTTTAATTCCTCTCACCCCTCTTGCCTATAAAGTAAGAATCGCAACGACAAAAATCGTATAATGTGAATGGGCACTAACATTTCTTCTTCTTCTTTAGCCAAGGAAAGGATACAGCAACAGTGAGTGATGAAGAAAAACATTGTGTGTATAAACAAAAGACTTCGTTCAAAAATAATTCCAACAAAACATGTGTCTCAAAGCCAGCCGCCGCTCTGCTCCTGCCTTCATCCTTCTCGTCCAGTAATAGCTTGGGTGCGCGTCATTGCTTGTGCAAAAAATTTTTGTTTGATTCAGCAAAATTATTTGTTTGAAATTTATATGAATTTCAGTAAACTTTTTGTTTGATTCTGTAAATTATTTGTTTGAAATAATCAGTGTTTTTTTTTAGTAAACAAAATGCAAATAAATTGTTTGAATATGCGAATTTGTTTGTAGGACCGATTTCAGACAAAAAATGTTTTGATACTACAAATTTTTTGTTTGAATTCGAAAAATAATTTTTTCTGTGTAAGACACAATTGAATATTGTAAAGTTTATATTTTAATATTGCTCAAATACTTTTTTAGAGTAAAAAAAAATTTTATTTTCAAGTAAAATTCTGATTATTTGTGGTCAGAAAGACGACTTTTATTAAAATAAGCTTTTCAATAAAAGAATAGGTTACAGCTAACCTATGCAAAAAACTGTGTTAAGAACAAAAAAAAAGTCGCGTATTCTCCAATGTTTTATATTCTTCTTTAGTGCGTACTTCGACTCAGTAATTTGGGTTACGTCAATAATCTAACATACGTTATTGAAATACTGCACTATGCATCTACTTAATTATGAAATTAATAAATGGCCGTTATTTTCAAATAAATTCAAATAGTTTGTCGATATAAAATAAAGTAAATTGTTAATACTTAGCACAATCCATCGAGCGATTTTTAAAACCACAATTATTCAGGATAGTAAAATTCTGGATTTTTAAATTCTGGGTTTTTAGGTTTCGAGCATATGTCCTTAACCCAAAATTATAATATAACTGTCTTTGTCTTTTTTGGGGTAAAAATTCAAAGTGATTTTTCTAAAAGAAGATCTACTCCAATTGTAGGGCCATATTTCATTTTATTTTTAGCGATATTTTGAATTTTTTTGGTGTGACGTTTCATTAAAAATATTGGGAGATATTACATTATAAATAAAATTAAATTTGGTTTCAATTTCTTTTCGGGACCATATTCCTGTGGATACATTTCGCAGCCACGCAAAATTCTATTAAAGGTCTTCAAGAGAATGCAATCTGTGCAGTTTTAGACCCACGCAAATGCGCTGTAACAAATTGTATGAAATTTCATTGAGACAAACTTCATAAATGTGCCTTACAAATTTTGGCCGTTAAGTTGCGCTTCTCAATTGTGTATTTATTATGTTTTCATGCTAACATTTTTCCCAAAAACTTAAGTATTAAAATTTACCAACAACGAATTTCGCCTTTCTTTGGGCAATTGTTGAAACAAATTTCACTTTTTAGGCACAAATTTAAATTTTTCGAGTATTATTTTATCTGATTTATTTTTGTCTTAACGTTTCTAACAAACTACCATTTATTGTTAAAAATTACACATTCATAAAACAAGTCTCACAAATTACCCCTGTGTCCAATAGAATTGGAACGAACTCTTATATGAATCTTAATTTCATTTCATAATTTTGTTTAGGTGGGTCAATGATTGCTCAATGGTATTAAATAGGGCACACTCTCAAAAATGTGTCTGTAAATACTGTGGGGTAGGGTAGGGTATCATATGGTCGGGCTTGTTTGACTTTCTTACTGGTTTTTTAGAAACCTTTATAGATACATAGACATAAACACATTTTATATTTTATTGCCAAATATTTTACGTACATTCCCATACATGTTGTGTTTAAATTTATGTATAACCTTGTTAACTAAATACTACCACATACACACACATACACGTATGGGTTTATTTGTTAGAACCCTCGCTGTAGGAACCCTGCAGGAAATGTCTCTGGTGAATCTGCACTGATTCAATATTGTTAGGGATGTAACGATACGAGTAATCGTTTCACTTTGGTATTTAAATTAATTAACGGTATCAAGAAATTGTTTGACCAGTAAACACCTCTACCAATTGCTGTGCTTAGCAAGTACATCGAAGAATGACATTTTTAATAAATATTAAAATCAGCGTTTAAAAACTGCAGTCATAGTACAAAGACTGCCATTTCTTCAACTTCTTCATTTGTCATTAGCAAAAAAAAACTGTCGCTTTTACTTCGGATTCATTAGTCGATTCAGTCGAACTCAAAAAGCGAAAAGTTGTATACAATTTATCCGTTTTTGTTCTACAGATTTTGGTTTAGACTGCAGTTTTTTAAACTTTGGTTAAAATCATATATGTAACACAAATTATCTTTGACCTTATGTGCTGTATTCTTTAACATATATTTTTATATATACAGTATAACCCGGTTAATTACCCCTCGCTTAATTGCCTTACACGCTTATTTACCTTGAGTTTTAAATCCCCGTTTTTTTCAAAAAATTTTTGAAACAAAAATCCACGTTTAATTGCCATACGCTTAATTACCCAATTCGGCTAATTGCCTTAAAAATTAAACTCCCAAAACAAAATTACACCTTAATTTCATTCGCTTAATTGCCTCAGTGTTATTTGACAACAACACAGAAAGTAATGCAATTAAGTTTACATGTTAATAATTTGAAAATATGCACTAAATTTTTTTTTAAAAATAAGCCCAAAAAAGCAAAATATGGCTTATTTGCAAGCAAAATATTCCAAAATTAATTATTTTCATTAAAATAAAATTTATTCTGTGCTCACCAAAATAAAGTTACGTTATGAGGTTAGGATTCATATAAGAGTTATTTGTGCTGACTATTATCTAGAAACACCAAATATATGAGATATTTTGTCTTAAAGGGATTAAAAGAAAGGTCGCTGAACCGATTTAATTTTAATACGAACATTATAAAATGGTTTATGGACATAAAGAAAGAAGTTTTAATGGGGAACATGTGATATTATAGGCCAATTCTTTCAAATTACATATGACAATTGAAACGCATTTACCAAATTTGATCAAATTATCTAAAAACTGCTACTTTTACTTTGTTATAAATTACTTTAATAGTTACATTTTCTCATTTTGTTGGCTCATTTCCTCAATTTAAATTATAAACTCCCCAAAAATCCTATCTTAAAATTAAAATCCCCATTTTTTTATTTGTTTTTATAAATTTATAAAGAGTGGTCCAACCAAAACGCACGATGTTAATTGCAAATAAAAAGTATTCCGAGAATTGTCTTATGTGCTGTTTTCACAACACAAGTAATTGAACGAGTAGTAAAATTTGTATGAAAAACACTCAAAAAACTGAGTGATTTTCATATAAATTTTACTACACGTCCAATCACTTGTGTTGTGAAAACAGCACATTAATATTTTTTATGACGATATAAGGATCTATCGTCTGTTGATAATTTAAATGTCGTATGTGGATTTTTTGCGGTTTTGTGTTAGGATCGATTCCTTAGGTTTTTCGACCAGATCTTCCATTTGGCTTAGTCAGTTTTTCGATCTCCGTTATCATCTCGCGATAGCGGTGACCATTCACGCTAATTTCTTGGCCGACCTAATTTTCGAATTTGTTTTCCTATTTCCTACAGACCCGGTAGCTGAAATTTGCGCAATATTCTCCCGACTGTATAAATATATGGTCGATTAGGCTGACCAAAAATTGATTGAACGCACATTTTCGTAAAAACCTTTAACAATCCTAACGCGCTGCGCAATTGTGTACCCCTCAATGGAAGAAGTTGTCAAACACTGAAACAAAGAAAGGTGTGACTCACAATTAACATCGTGGATTATGGTTTAACCACCCTTTATAATAAATATATTTATCAATTATTAGTATTGTGGTTATTTTATTGAACTATTTATGGTTTTTAATCCAAATTTTTAATATTTTTTTTAATTAGGCTTAAGTTCATTAAATTTAATTTTCATTAAATTATTTTTATGAAGAAAGGAATTTTTACAACATGAAAATTAATTAAAATTTTTATTGATAATTTTTCATTCTTGACTCAATCTGGGCTCGAACCCAGGTGTTTACGGACAGGTTACCCTGACATGTTTCGATTGCAACCACTCAATCTCTTCAGAGGGCTTGCCGTTTAACACTCGCAGCCATCGACGACTGCTGACGTCATTAGTCAAACATCAATCCTTAAACCAAATTGTATTCAACCTTTTGGTAGATCGAAATTTGCTTTTGAATGATTATCTATTTTAATTTATTTTAACATGTTATTCCTTTACTTCTCTTTTTTCGTACTTTTGTCAAGAATTCTTCTTGAAGTTCAAAGTACATATATTTTTTGTTTTTTCATTTTTTTTTTGTCTTTCTTTTTCTTGTTGACCTTTTCAGCACAACTTGAAGGACAAATGCAAACATAGAGCTCGTGCCTTAGCTTTAACAATTATTAGTATTGTGGTTATTTTATTGAACTATTTATGGTTTTTAATCCAAATTTTTAATATTTTTTTTTAATTAGGCTTAAGTTCATTAAATTTAATTTTCATTAAATTATTTTTATGAAGAAAGGAATTTTTACAACATGAAAATTAATTAAAATTTTTATTGATAATTTTTCATTCTTGACTCAATCTGGGCTCGAACCCAGGTGTTTACGGACAGGTTACCCTGACATGTTTCGATTGCAACCACTCAATCTCTTCAGAGGGCTTGCCGTTTAACACTCGCAGCCATCGACGACTGCTGACGTCATTAGTCAAACATCAATCCTTAAACCAAATTGTATTCAACCTTTTGGTAGATCGAAATTTGCTTTTGAATGATTATCTATTTTAATTTATTTTAACATGTTATTCCTTTACTTCTCTTTTTTCGTACTTTTGTCAAGAATTCTTCTTGAAGTTCAAAGTACATATATTTTTTGTTTTTTCATTTTTTTTTTGTCTTTCTTTTTCTTGTTGACCTTTTCAGCACAACTTGAAGGACAAATGCAAACATAGAGCTCGTGCCTTAGCTTTAACAATTATTAGTATTGTGGTTATTTTATTGAACTATTTATGGTTTTTAATCCAAATTTTTAATATTTTTTTTTTAATTAGGCTTAAGTTCATTAAATTTAATTTTCATTAAATTATTTTTATGAAGAAAGGAATTTTTATAACATGAAAATTAATTAAAATTTTTATTGATAATTTTTCATTCTTGACTCAATCTGGGCTCGAACCCAGGTGTTTACGGACAGGTTACCCTGACATGTTTCGATTGCAACCACTCAATCTCTTCAGAGGGCTTGCCGTTTAACACTCGCAGCCATCGACGACTGCTGACGTCATTAGTCAAACATCAATCCTTAAACCAAATTGTATTCAACCTTTTGGTAGATCGAAATTTGCTTTTGAATGATTATCTATTTTAATTTATTTTAACATGTTATTCCTTTACTTCTCTTTTTTCGTACTTTTGTCAAGAATTCTTCTTGAAGTTCAAAGTACATATATTTTTTGTTTTTTCATTTTTTTGTCTTTCTTTTTCTTGTTGACCTTTTCAGCACAACTTGAAGGACAAATGCAAACATAGAGCTCGTGCCTTAGCTTTAACAATTATTAGTATTGTGGTTATTTTATTGAACTATTTATGGTTTTTAATCCAAATTTTTAATATTTTTTTTTAATTAGGCTTAAGTTCATTAAATTTAATTTTCATTAAATTATTTTTATGAAGAAAGGAATTTTTACAACATGAAAATTAATTAAAATTTTTATTGATAATTTTTCATTCTTGACTCAATCTGGGCTCGAACCCAGGTGTTTACGGACAGGTTACCCTGACATGTTTCGATTGCAACCACTCAATCTCTTCAGAGGGCTTGCCGTTTAACACTCGCAGCCATCGACGACTGCTGACGTCATTAGTCAAACATCAATCCTTAAACCAAATTGTATTCAACCTTTTGGTAGATCGAAATTTGCTTTTGAATGATTATCTATTTTAATTTATTTTAACATGTTATTCCTTTACTTCTCTTTTTTCGTACTTTTGTCAAGAATTCTTCTTGAAGTTCAAAGTACATATATTTTTTGTTTTTTCATTTTTTTGTCTTTCTTTTTCTTGTTGACCTTTTCAGCACAACTTGAAGGACAAATGCAAACATAGAGCTCGTGCCTTAGCTTTAACAATTATTAGTATTGTGGTTATTTTATTGAACTATTTATGGTTTTTAATCCAAATTTTTAATATTTTTTTTTAATTAGGCTTAAGTTCATTAAATTTAATTTTCATTAAATTATTTTTATGAAGAAAGGAATTTTTACAACATGAAAATTAATTAAAATTTTTATTGATAATTTTTCATTCTTGACTCAATCTGGGCTCGAACCCAGGTGTTTACGGACAGGTTACCCTGACATGTTTCGATTGCAACCACTCAATCTCTTCAGAGGGCTTGCCGTTTAACACTCGCAAAAACAAAATACATATTTACATACATTTAAAATAAAAATAAATATAAGTGACATTGTTGATTTTTGGTATAAAAGGTGAATGAAGGTAATGAAGATAAAAAAGATTTTTCGAAAAGGAAATTGGTACTGGGTGGAAACTAAAAGTGGTCTAAATTTTTACAAAAATTCTAAAGGGTCGTAGTTCGTATTGTATTGTATGGTACTAAAACACTAATAAGAATATTTAAAAATGCTGCTTTCTAATCTTTTATCATACAAATCGATAGAAGTACCGATACAAGTAAGTATCGTTACTTTTTTTTCGATAATGAGTAGATATCAATACTTAACGAGCGATACCACAACGAGTAAAAATGTCGATATCTTAGAGGTATCGTTTCATCCTTAACTATTGCCACAGTCAACAGGAGTAGTGACTTGTTATACCCCAGACATTGTTATAAATTAAAAATATACTATACTGAAGGTGATGCTATTGAGTAGATAGTTCTTTTGGGAACATTGAATCCAAAGACTAGTGACTCTTTAGTAAATCTTGTCTACACTTTTGATACGAATTCATAACCATTTTTTTTATTATTGCTTTAACTTTTATAGGAATCACAGAAAAAAATTACGACAAATCAATTGTTATATTGAATACCAAATTCGTCAATAGAATAAATTTTTTAATTGAAAAGGCACCAACAACCAAATTTGTAAATATAAAAAATACTTTTATTAATTCAAATGGTTGATATTAAACAAATATTTTTAACAACGAAGTTGTAATATTAAATAAAGTTTTTGTTAACAATTATATTAAATTTTTAATTACGAATTTGTCTTATTAATAAAATATTTTGTTGAGAACTTGCTTATTGCCTTTTGAAAGAATGAAATGCATCTAAATTATTTCTTTAATTCATTTTTATTGAAATAAATAATTAAACACCACATCACAAACACCATTAATATTTATTGCAGCATACTTATTCAGACGTAGAACTGGATGCGCAATAAGGTTCATCTTCATAAAAGGGAATCTTGCCACAATTATTGTCTTGTATTTGAAAACTAAAATTAAAAAAAGACTCATTAAAATCTCTTAATTTTTCAAACCACAACTTTACTTACCCCTAAGATTGATTCAGTTTTTCAATAATCTGCCCATCTCTTAGCGTTTAATCACTAATAAAACCCCAAAATATTTAAAAACAACATTTTTTTGACACAAAATAAATTTTATTATATGTATTTATTGTTTAACTGAAACAAATTGTTAATATGACAATTTACAAACATGTTAATAAAGAAAATTGTTAAATATATTTGGAAAACTTTAAAAATTTTCATTAATTACTTAATAACTCTTTTTATTTTTTCTGTGAATTATACTTTTGAGTTGTTATTGATAACATTTTCTTCGTATTAAAGACAAATAAAGTGGCATATGTAGAGTAGTGTAGACACTCTGTTGACGATGTTACTAAAATTGTGGATAAAAGTGGTGACTGGGAGATACTTGCACCCAGGATTCCTTTAGGGAAGGCCTCCAAATCGCCATTTTTGTCGATTGTTTAGGTGACATTAACAACGGAGCGTCAACACTTTTATCTGTCTCCGAGAAAAATTTATTAAAAACTTATTTACATTTTATTAATTTCACTATCCACTAATATTATAAGTGCGAAAATCGAGTAAAAAAATTGCAAAAGTGTAGACTAAATTATAGAAATTTACCATTAAATTTTTGGTTTGAATGCGCTATTTGTCTATCACTATCTAGTCAATTGTTTTAAAGTTACAAGCGTATTCTCAATGACAAGGCCATGTTAAATGTATACAGTACAAAGCATTGCATGTAGTATAATTGGACAGTAGTACTGGCGACAATGTCAATAGAGTGTCGAGTACATTTTCACTATCGACATTTCCTTTAGGGAACATATTCGCATTTAAGTTTTACTTAACGCACAGAAAAAATAGAAAATCGAATTCAATTAAACAATTCGTTCAGACAATTAAATATTTAACTAATTTTGCCCCTGCAAAGGAATTGATCATATCAATTAACGGATTTGTATTTTCGAGTCATGGGATACAAATTTAATCAATTAAAAAATTAATTGTATAAACAAAAAATACACCACATATACACAAACATTTAATTTTATGGGGTTTGATTAAAAAAATTAATTGCAGCAAACAAAAGATTAATTGAATAATTAATGTACACCAATTAATTATTTAATTGAATAGTTTTTTGCAAAATTTTTTTCTGTGCGCGTTTGTGTGAGTGGGCCCGTGTTGAAAATGAGTGTGCATATATATTTGACGTCATGAACAATTTATCAACCGGAGGCGTTCATATTTTGTTTTTGCCTGGTTTTATTTTCCATGTTGCAGATGCGAGTATTATTAAGAAAAAGTTGTCTCATCACAAAACTTTTGTCATTTTTTGTTGTGCTAAAGTTGTTTTTGTACAATTGTTGTTATTATTATTCTTTTTCTGACAACTGCCTGCCAGAATTGACAATGTTTTATAAAGGGTGATTCAAGTAGAGACACTTTTTTCAATAGCCTTTTTTGACAGATCACATGTGAGTTGTGTCATGTTATTTCTGTTTAGTATTGTTTGGCATTTCATAATGAAAAGACTTACGCCTGAACGAAAATTGACGTTCTGTGAGGTCTACATAATCGTCTACATAATCGGCCTACTGAGCGTACTATTCGCAACACCATCACTTATTCTGAGAACCAGCATTCTTTATAAGATGATATTTGACCGAATAGACCACGTCCAGCACGCTGTGAAGAAAATATAGCGGCCGTAGCTGAGAGTGTACACAAAGGCCGTGGATAGTCGATTCGGCGCCTTTCGCAGCATTAGCGACCGTTATCGTGAAATGATAACCGACTATTTGATGCCTGAAATTGAAGCTCGTGATCTCGGTGACATTTGGTTTCAGCATGACGGCGCCGCTTCCCACACATCGCATCAACCAATGGATTTATTGAGAGAACACTTCGGTGAGCACATAATTTCACGTTTTGGGACGGTCGATTGGCCAACAAGATCGTGTGAATTTTTCGTTAGACTTTTTCCTGTGGAGATATGTAAAGTCTAAAATTTATGCGGACAAACCCGCTTCGATTAAGGCCTTTGAGGAAAACATCACGCGTGTCATTCGCCAGTTACCAGTCGAAATGCTCGAACGAGTCATCAAAAATTAGACTCGACGGATGGACCATCTGCGACGTAGCTGCGGCCAACATTTGATTGACATAATCTTAAAAAAATAAATGCCAAAGAATGTTCTTTAAAATGATAATAACCATTCCCCATTAAATTTGAATTTTCTGTGTTTTTTTTTTTTCTTTAAAAATAAGGAAACCTCGAAATGGATCGCGCGTTATAATGGTGGTTATTGCAGTGGGAAAAAGGTTTCTACTTTAATAGCAAGGCCTTCTGGCACACGGTTACATTTGTGGTGTTGTAGTAACTCTTTTTTTACTGTCAGTCGGACTAAAAGACAGAAAAGTCGTCTAACAAATTCACTCACATTCTCACTTAACTAAAAACAAAAACTTGCCACATTTGTAGCCACAAATTAAATTTGTTCTTAAGTTGCTGCTGTTGTTTTTGCTGCTTCTTTATTACTGTTTTTTATTGTTTATTTTCAAGCAGCCAGCCAGCTTTCGCTTTGTTATTGCCTTTTGGCAGCTGATTGCTCTTCCACTAACAATAGCAACATACAAACAACATCAAAATAAGCAGAGAAAACAGTCAAAAGACAACACACAAGTACAATTTTGAGCAAATTTTAAAAATGAGCAAAAATTTCATCACCACCATTCAAAACTTAGCCAAATTTAACTTAAAATATATAAAAAAGCAATAGAAAAAAGTTAAGCAGACACAAAAAGGAGCCAAAATCGAGGGATGAAAAAAGAAATAAAAACGACTTCTACCCACTCATAGAAAACTTTTTAATGAGAAAACTCTAATGGAACACATTTTGTTAACAAGCTTTTTTCGTCCTGCTCGCAAAATATTTATTTGTCTGTGTGCGTGTAATTTCTTGTATGTAAAAGTTTTCAAAGAAATGTTTAAGATTCAAAATTCTTGAGAATATTTGGAAATATTTGGAAATACACGATTGGATTTGTCAATCTCCTTTAATTTATTTCACGGTGATGCCAAATTAAATCGGTTGTGCCGAATATTAAAAACCTACTTATCACTATAGTATTGAAATGTTATTGAATTGTTTTCTTGTTCTTATGGTATGGACGCTATCGTGCCTACATTCTTATTTAGGGTGCATATGTGCAAGGGCGGTAGGTCCCTGCAAATAATAGGACCAGTCCAAACACGCGTGTAAAGAGTAGTCCACAAAGGACCAGGACAAGTCCAAAAGTAACCCAAACGTATGGAAAAAACCTGGTCTATTTAACATTACGATGTCCTAGGAGAGGATCATATAACCCACCTTTGGACCACTAAGGAGTAGTTTTAAAACTACTCCATGGTATATAACCCACCTTTGGACCACTAAGGAGTAGTTTTAAAACTACTCCATGGTATACTCAAGAGGATTAGTTTTGAAGTCGTTTAAAAACGAAAGCACGTCGTTAAAAAACGAAGACATGTCGTCTCACTACAAACACTTTTTAACAATGACATGGTCCATGCTTGCATTACATCGGACCAGTCCATGGAGTAGTCCATTTTATCAAAATGGGTCAGGTGGTCCAATTTTATTTGCTGGGGTGAAGCTGATTGTTTTTTGTTCCAATGTCTGAGAAAACATTCATTGGCTTCTCTAAAGCCATATAATGATTTTTGCAGTGTGGCGAAATTATTTTTGTTAATATGTAGTATGATCAGAAAACCAAACTTCGCTCTAAGCATCACATACAAATTTACAAATAGATATTTCGGCATAATTATAAAAGACAAAAGTACCAGAATTCCAACGAGCATTACTGAGTGCTGGCATTGATAATTGCGTTTAATGCGAAAACTTTTATGTGATTAAAAAAAAATGTGCTCTATTTGAATACGCTACGCCATTTTTCCTATTTGCAAGAACTGCAAAAAGTTAAAGGCTTAAAAGTTATTTATTTTTCTTGATACACTCAAAGAATTGTTACTTTGCACTGGAGTTACACGCTCAAGTTTTTCTTGATAGTCTTTTTAAGCAATTTACTTTCAAGATGTCATCAAGAAAACAATTTATTAAAGCCCAGAACAGACGGTAAAACGCAACTGCAACGGAACCCTTTACAAAAAATATTATTTTGAAACCAGTTTCGATCGTTTCCCACACACCCTGCAACCTTTATTGCACCAGAATGTAATGAAATTATCACAATCATTTCAATTTTCTTTGAGAAAAGATGAAACGCAAACACGAGTTTCCTGCACGCCGGTTTCAATGCAACTGATTTCCAATGCATTAAAATCCGGTCTCAAAATGGTCGCGTCATTTGTGGTCCCTCAAAGGAGTCTGTGGCATAAACTCAAATGAATCTCGAAAATAACAAGAAGTTGCAGTTTCGTTGCAGCCTGGTGTCAACCTAGCTTGTACTAGTAATTCGAACATTAAAATATTACAAAGGAATCAGTCAAGAACATTGCGAGTTCTATCAAATGCTCCATGATTTTTAAATAACAGGTGTATTCACAGCGATCTTGGTATCCCATTAGTAAAAAAATAAATTAACTGCTTTAGTGAAAGGTACTTGCAAAGGCTTAGTTATCATTCTAATATATTAGCGATCAACCTATAAAATGACAGTAATGAGATTCGAAGACTAAAAAGGATCCATGTTCTTGACTTGCCATTTAGGAAATATGTAGTACTTATAAGTTTATTAACAATATTGCAAATTGTATTACTTTTGTTTTTATTGAGTTCAGTCGAACTCGCTATAATAATTTATAATTAATTATTAATAATTTTGCTTAAAATTTTGTGTAAAATATATTGCAAATAAAAATACATGAACAAAAAAAATTACTTGCCTAAACTAAAACATCTGGTTATATTACGATATACGTTGTTAAATTATATTAATACAAATAAAAATTGCTAAGATTTTAATTCTTGAAATTTACGTAAAGAAAATCCTTGCCGCTTATGCAGAAATGCTTTTCTAAGCGAAGCCTTGCGCCCGGCCACAGACCATCTATTTAGAGAAGCTTTACTGAGCGAAGCCAGTGTTCGGTATATCATAGAAAATAAAATCCTAGCGACCGGCCAAAGGCCGGCTATGTAGTGCATATTTAGTATAGAGAAGGCCGTAGGGAGAAAATCTTTGCACACGGCCAAAGGACGGCTTTAACGTAAAGCTTTAGTAAGCAAAGCCAGTGTTATTTTTATCGTAGAGGAAAAAGTCCTTGCTTTGTGTTCTTTTTTGCACAGAAAAAATTATTGCCGAATTATTTTCAAACTAACGATTGCTTGAAATTTTTTTTAATTTCTACAAATTTTTTTACTGATTCAATTAAAATTTTTGTTTGATTTTTATTTAACCCACAAAAATGTTGACAACTTTTCAATAATATAATATACGCGCTATTAGTTTCAATTTTTCATAATTTTGTATGAAATATTTAACGCTCTTAATGTTGTCGTTTTTTGCATTTTTTATTTGGTCGTAAGCAGTGATGCCAAATGTAGGGATTTTTCCCTTTTTGTAGGGATTTTTTTGTTATATTTGACATGTAGGGAAAAAGGGAAAGATTTCTTATTTTTGTTGAATTGTAGGGATTTTTGTTCGATTGCGGTTTTTTTTTGTTTTTAAGAACTAAAAATTATATATTTTTGTAAAACTTAAAATAAAACAATTTATACTTTATTTAATTGTTAATCTGGTGTCACTTATACAATATGAAGTAAGTTAATATGTGGCATTTTTAATAACAATGAAAATTAAACAATGCTGCAAGGCGAATTCAAGTACACGTTTGGAAGTGTCAAGAAAACACTGACAAATCAAAGCAAATTGTCGACACCACCTGTAGTTGAATTTGCATTGTTTTGTTATATGCAGTTTATGAACTGGTTTTGCGCAATTCTTTTTATTCAAACGTACGTTTTTTCGATTTTAATAAATAAGTTTGTTAATAATAAATAATATAAAAACATAATTTAATCAAAAAAAATGTCAGATTCGTCTTCCGATGATGCTGAAAACACATCAAAGAAATATAGAAAACAACGGTTTTGCTCAAGCTGGTTGAGAGACGAGAAGCTTATGGGATGGCTGGAGCCGGTCAAAGATGACGACTTTAAATGCAAATGCAAGGCTTGTGGCAAAATATTTAATTGCGGTAAATCAGATTTAAGTAAGCATGCGAATACCCAAATGCACAAAAAAAACGTTTCAAAAACAAAAACCAAAACAATGGATTCATTTTTTGGCAAACAAGTCCCGGGAAAAACAATGATGTGGCAAATTTTGAAATCCGATTAAGCCTTTTTTTTTTGCTGAACACAATATAGCTATTCAAGTAATTGATCACTTAATACCACTTTTAAAAGAAATTGTAACTGATTCGTCAATTATAAAAAATTGCCAATTAGGGCGGTCCAAATGCTCGAAAATTAGTCTTAATGTTTTAGCCAGAGAAGAAAAGGAAAATTTAATTAGAAAACTGCAAACATATAAATTTTCTGTGCTAGTAGATGAAAGCACTGATATTTCTTCAAAAAAAAACGTTGTGTCTTCTTGTAAGATATTATGACGAGGAGCTAGAGAAGTCTTTTGTACAGTTGTTAGAGTTAATTCACGTGGGAGCTGAATGTACTGCTGCAGCACTTTATGGCTTGTTTAAAAAATGTATTTTATCGTACAATATTCCCTTTGATAATATCATTGGACTGTGTTGCGATGGGGCTAACGTTATGGTAGGAGCAAACAATTCATTCACATCTAGACTTTTGACAGATAATCCCGACGTAAAAACAATCAAATGTATATGCCACTCTGCTGCCATTATAGCAAGCAAGTCTTGTCTAATGTTGCCAAGAGCTCCAGAAGATTTGATAAGACAAATTGGAACATACATTTCTGGCAGTTCAAAAAGATGTTCTCAGTTGGAGGAGTTCCAAGAAATGATGAACGAAGAAAAAAGAAAAATACTAAGAACTTCAACGACCAGGTGGCTATCCCATCAAAAATGTATCGAAAGGATATTGGATAATTGGCAAGTTCTAATAGAATATTTTAAATTTGCAACTAAGCAGGATAAATTGAAATCCGCGGATGTTATACTAGCTGAACTGACAAATGAGTGTAATAAGGCTTACTTATTGTTTTTGAAATATGTGTTGAATTATTTTAACTCGTTGAATGCACTGTTTCAATCTAAAAAAATATTGGTGCATGCTTTACACTCAGAGTCAATTAAAATTTTTTTTAAACTTGGTCAAAATTTTATAAAAAAAGAATGCCTAAAGACTGATTGTGCCATAAGGTCACCTAATATTTCATTGCCAATAAATGATGTTTATGTCGGCAGTGAATGAGAGGAATTGTTGAAAACTTTTTCACAGACCAGTGCTTATCAAATAAAAACTGATTGCCTACAATTCTATATAACTGCTCTTGAAGAAACTCAAAAAAGGCTGCCACTAAATGATAAGTCGATTTTTAAAGAAATGGAATTTTTGAATCCGGAAGTGGCCATTGGAAATAATAACAAAAGTGTTTACAAATTTAAATTGTTATGCGAAAAGAACAAAGTTGACTTAAATTTATTAACACAAGAATGGTTAACTTTAGAATACAATTTTTCTGATAATGAAAAGCAGATTTTGTCTAAGTTAGATGTTATAGCATTTTGGTCCAAGATCGTCGCATCAAAAAATTTTAATGACAATTTAATATTTCCAAATTTAGCAAAGATAATAAAAATTTTATTCAGTTTGCCACATGCTAATGCTGACGCCGAGAGGATTTTTTCTGTTGTAACTGACGTACGTACGAAAAAAAGAAACAAACTAAGTCATGAATTATTAAATTCTATTTGCATTATAAGATCCCATCTACAAGCTAATGTAATTAATTGTGTTAATTTTAAATGCACATCTAGTCATTTCAAAAAAATGAATCATACTGAATTATATAAATAATTTTTTTCATTAATTTTCTATTAAACATAAGTATTTGTAATTTTTTTATGTTATTCTTATTATATTCTAGTTATGTTTTTTTCACTCGTTTTTGTATTATTTTTAAAAGAAACTGAATTTACATTTGTACCTGAAATAAAAGTTCCAAATAAAGTTTAATTTTTTGAAAAATTTAAGAAAGTATAGTAGGGAATAATGTAGGGGAAAAAATAAGTGCTTGTAGGGAAAAAAGGGAATTTTTTTCCATAACGTAGGGATTTCTGAAAAAAATCTCCTGGCATCACTGGTCGTAAGCAACACTTCTTAATGTGAAATATAAGAACAACAACACAAAACACATACAGTTTATTTTTGGACGCTTTAAAAATGTACAACAAGAAGAAAGATGATAAAGTAGCGCGACGAGGTTATTAGTAAAAAAACAAAAAAATAACAGGTAAAAAAAAGGTTTCATTCTTTTTTAAACAACAGAAACAACAACAACATTATAAGAAACAAAATAAATTTTTGGTTGTTTTCAAAGTTGGAAAAAAAAGATTGAAAAACAAAATCCCGTATTCAATTTTTGAAAACTGTTTACTTAAATACCTACATCAAATACAAAAATAAAATGATGACGAAAAACATATCGAGTCGGTCTGCTGCCGTTGTTTGTTACATTTCTTCTTCTTTAGCCAAGGAAAGGATAGAGCAACAGTGAGTGATGAAGAAAAACATTGTGTGTATAAACAAGACTTCGTTCAAAAATTATTCCAACAAAACATGTGCCTTAAAGCCACCGCCGCTCTGCTGCTGCCTTCATCATCTCCTTCAGTGATAGATTGGGTGCGCGCCATTGCTTGTGCAAAAATTTTTGTTTGATTCAGCAAAATTATTTGTTTGAAATTTATATGAATTTCAGTAAACTTTTTGTTTGATTCTGTAAATTATTTGTTTGAAAAAATCAGTGTTTTTTTTAGTAAACAAAATGCAAATAAATTGTTTGAATATGCGAATTTGTTTGCAGGACCGATTTCAGACAAAAAATGTTTTGATACTACAAATTTTTTGTTTGAATTCGAAAAATAATTTTTTCTGTGTGGGGTTAAAATTCATCATAAATTTTGAGGTGATTTTTCGTAATGAAGAATTACCCCAAATTTAGGGTAATTTTTTCTTTTTTTTTTGGTAATTTTTCATTAAAAAAAGTGGGGTCATATTGCATTATAAAAAATAACCCCAAATTTTTTGGGGTCATATTTCGCAGCGCCGAAATCTAGTCAAAAGCCACAAGATTTTGCTCGAAATCCCGTAAGTACTCGATTTCGTTTAAGTGTAAACGGGCTATAAGAATCTGAATGAATACCAGTTTTTTGACTTCAGTACAAGAATCTTCGTTATCAGTAGACAACATCCAAAAAATGTGGGCGTGATTGGAGAAGTGGGCGTGGCACAAAGAAGATAAACTTATATCTTAAGAAAGGTATTTATAAAACTTTATATTCTCATGGTAAAGTGTATATAAGATTAATCATAGCCGGATATAGCACTCTTACTTGCTTAATTTGACCCTTAATGCCGCTCCTTGAGTCGTTGTTTTTTTGCTCAAACCTGAGCCATTTGAGGGCCGATCATGGTGAATTTTAATAGCAAATAATTCCGGACCTTATGTGACAGAAATTTAGAGCAACCTAGTTACCATCATATCTAAGGTCTCCAGAAAACCCATTTCAACCGACAGACGGACATTATTTAATCAACTTAGCTACTCAGAAGGACCCAGTATATAATAAACCGGAATGCCATACGTATATAAGCCCTTTTACCTTCGGTGAATAGTTCTAAAGCAATTGCCAAACAAATTAGGTGCATTTTGAAACATGGTGGCCTACATGGAACTACATATAATAATAATCATAACCTGCATATTTATTTCCCATTTTTCCCACACAGAAAAAAATTTTTGCGCCAGTAAAATAATTAATCAAAAATAAAATCAGTTTTAATTAAATATTTAATCAGGTTAATTAAATATTTAATCAATTAAATTAAACGTTTAATTGAAATATTGTCAATTACACATTTCATACACTTGATTAAATATTTAATTAACCTGATTAAATATTTAATTAAAACTGATTTAATTTTTGATTAATTATTTTACTGGCGCAAACATTTTTTTCTGTGCACATCTCCAATTTTAATCGTTTTTTCAAGTTTCTCGGATGAGAAAGACATTGGATTATTATTACAAAATATGATTAAACAAAATATTTTCATGTTTATTTAATAAAGCTTATGGACAATACTCACCATTTTACATTTAACTGTTGTTTGCTTGATGCATTGAATGAGCTTTAAATATTTTGGTTTACAGATGGTTAAAGTCTGTAAAAGAGTAAAAAAAAAGTTAATAATTGTGTTATTAATATAAATGCAAATGAAAATCAAATTAAATTAAATAGACTACTATGCATTTCAGTGCCTGTGTGAGATTCTGTTAAAACGACCAATTTTATGCGTTTAAAGATGGTTTATATGCTGAGTGATTTATAGATTTGTTGGTTTAAACACATTTTAAACCAAAAAGAGAGTTGAACTTGCTTTGATTTTTTATAAGCCCAAAGTACCCAGCAAACACGAAGTGAAACATTTGATATAAAATAACCTTATTATTTATTATCAAACGCAATTTTCAAACCTTAATAGTTTGATATCACATTTGATATAACTTTCTTTTCAAGTGTTAGTGCTGGTTCACACTCTTCAATTTTAAGCCGTCAAGTCTTTCTTTTCCCCAACTCCTAAGAACTCAAGACTTGACACCTAAAAAGAGTGTGAACCAGCACTTTTTCTTGATTGAAAAGTAACTTGGCAGTACTAATGCGAAAAACACATGTATGGTCTGTTTACCAAGATCCCGGGCAAGTTCGGACTAATTTTAATATACTTTTTAATAAAATCTAAACTTTTTCTTTTGCTTGCAAATTTCCTGATTAATTTTTCAGTTTCAAGAAACAGCTGATTGTTTAATTCATCTTCAAGCTTTCCCAAAGAAAAACTTAATGCTAATTTCTACAGCAACTGAAAAAAATACTATTTCGTTTACTCTCTTATGCCGTACCTAACAGTTAAATTTACCTATTTCAACTTATAGTTATGTGGCTAACGTGTTTTAACCTTCAGTTTTATTTTAAAATATTGCAGCTTTTACACCATAGATTTCTATACACAGCTTAATTTATTTTCGTAAAAATTACGGGCATTAATTGCACAACAATTGTTAACCGGAACTTCTTTAAGTACCTTTGTACGCCTTTTCATCTTTCAACAGCAGCGATGGTGCCGAATGTTAAGCTGCAGCTATTTTTTAGTAAATAAGGAATTTGATTTAAAAAGTAAAACTAAAATCTATAAATTGGCAAAGGCAAAAGAGTTAAGAACACTTTCCTCCTCTGTATGCCAACTAGGGATGCCAATCCCGAAATCCCGATTTCGTCAATCCCGAAATTGTTAACTTAATTTTTTTGTTCAACATTTTTTTATAAAAAGAAATTCATTATGACATTCCCCATGAGAGGTAAGGGACCACAATATTGAGCTTTAACATTTATTTGATTAATTCTGTTAATACTGTCATTGAAAACGTAAGAAAATCACTTTTCACTTTGTTATTCTTTTCAAGCGGGTCCAATAATTATAAAGAAATTTTAACGCGAGAAATGCTGAAAATAATTAAACAAGAAAATTTATTAAAGAAAAAAATGTTTTTGAAATGCACAAAACAATTCACTGGTGCACCAAATACAAAATTTAAACTTTACTCTTTACAGGGTTAAGATTATTAAAGTGCTTTCCGAGAGTTGACTTCGAACCTACGGTTATTAATAGAGCGATTTCACAATATTAAGTAATGTATTTTATACACTACATAATTCCTACCGCAAGTAGTGGTAGTTATAAAAATGCGTTTTTGTTAAAATAAGATTTTAATGGTTAATTAAATAAATTGATTTTTTTAGTTAATTTCGAATTGAAATTTCAATTATTTTTTTTAATTCATTTAATAAAATTTTAATAGAATCTTACAAATAAATCAACTTCTATGTTGCGTTGTTCAATTAGATTATTAATTATTTTTTTTATTTAGCTCGAATGAACTGAGGTAATTGAATCAAATATAGCTTTTATGGAATTATTTTTTTATTGAATCAAGTAACACATTGTTTAAAATCGTACGTTATTTTTTTATCATATTTTTTACTAAATTAGTCATTAAATAAGAAAAGTCACAAATTTAAAATTTTTACAAATTTAGGTAATATTTAACTTCAAAATAATAAATTATTTATAAAACCTGCGTTTGTCCCGAATCCCGAAAATTCCCGATATCCCGTAAAATCCCGGGATTCCGGGATTTGATTTTTTGTAATCCCGAATCCCGGGATTTGCGAAAACCAGTCCCGATTGGCATCCCTAATGTCAACCGATTTGAACAAAATGTACACCATTTGAAAGATATTGACTTAGAGGAGTGCACAATATATATTTTATACACATGCATATTTATTTATTTAGCGTATGGATTTAAAATACAGAGAAAATATAAATATGTGTATATATCTATTTTTCTTTTTTCGTTGTTAAATAGATAATGAATTTATTTTACAAGTTTAAAGAATTTATCCAGGATATGACTTCGGGTGTTAGGTTCTTGATTTCCTCAGTGTTTCCTGGAAATGACAGGAGTGGGCAATTTTGAATTATGTGGTCAACTGTTTGTAAAGGATGGCCGCATGGACAGCTGGCGTCATTAGCAAGTCCCCACTTGGTTAGGGAATCTCTAGTTCTGGCAGTAGATGTGCGTAAGCGGTTTAAATTACACCAGCTTTTGCGTGGAAGATCAAAATCCTTTGTCCTATCGTCTGGGTTGAATAAGAGACTGCTTCGTCCAGAGTCGTTCCACTGCGATGACCATGCGGAGTTTAAATCAAAATTATCGTCACGTAGTTTTTTAGCCAAAAGCAGGGGTGGATTTCTAGATATAAATCTTGCATCGTATCGAGTGGAAAGGTCAGAGTTGAGTGGGATGTGCGGGTTTGAGCTGATCTTAATGTACTCCCGAAGAAGTGCTTGCCTTCGTCTTAGGTCAGGGGGGCAGAGGTTTGTTAACATTGGTAGCCATTCGACAGGTGTAGCTTTTAATGTGCCAGATATTATTCGCATCGTTGTGTTTAACTGCGTGTCTATTCTTTTTATGTGGTGGCTGTTCAACCAAATTGGAGCGCCGTATTCGGCAGTCGAGTAGACTAAAGCCATTGCAGAAGTTCGTAAGCAGTTTGCGGAAGCACCCCATCTCGTTCCTGTGAATTTCTGAATGATATTATTTCTCGACTTTATTTTCTGAGCGGTTTTATCTAGGTGACTTCTATACGTTAACGTTCTGTCTAGGGTTATACCAAGATATTTTGGGTAAAAATTGTGTAAAAGGGTGGTACCATTAAAACGTATTGATAGCTTCCTATCAGCATCTCTATGGGTGAGGTGGAAGCAGCATACTTCGGTCTTCGTAGGACTTGGCTTAAGTCTCCATTTGCTGCAGTATGATGTTATTTTGAGTAGGTCGGATTCTAGCACTCTCTCTAAATTTTCAAAGCTCTCACCTTGGTAAGCAAAAGCCAGGTCGTCGGCATAATTAAATTTGCGGGATATAGAATTCGGAAGATCGCTGTTGTAGAGGTTGAAGAGAACCGGGGCTAGAACTGAACCCTGTGGTAAGCCATTGTTGAGCTTTCGGGTGGTACTTTGGTTGTCGTTTAGGAATACGTTAAAAAGGCGATCGCTGAGCATGTTCAGGATAATGTTGCAGATTCTACTGCATGGGATAACTTTGGTCAGTTTGAGGATGAGGCCCTTTTTCCATAGAATAAATTCGAAAAATAAAAAAAGGTTGAATATTTTTTATAATATTTAACTTTGTTAATATTCGACCTACAAAGATAAAATTATACATTAAACTGGGTGAATAAGAACATGAAAGGGGAGCTGTTTGGTACTTTATCGTTCAACATCTGAAGTGCGATTCACTATGCTTTTTAAACCACAATTGTTTCGTTTAAAAATGTTAACCATAAAATTAACCATTATGCTATTCACTAACACTTTTAACGACATCTGTTTCAGTCAGCTGTTATTTTTAACAAAACAAATTGTGGTTTATTAACACCAATATTTTTGGTGTGGTTAAATCCGCTTTTAGAAAAGTGTTAATTAAATTAAACCCCTGATGAAGTTCGAAAAAAGCGAACAAAACGTTGGGAAAAGAAAATAAGTTAACCATAAATGTTTTTTAATTACATTTGGTAAAAAAAACGATTGATCATATTAGCCCGTGAGGAAAACAAAAACCTCAATAAAAATATTAAATAAAACATTGATCATAAAACAAAAATATAAGTGTTAATTTATCGTTGTACCTATTTAGTCGATAAATGATATGGCTTTTAGATATTTGGCCTACAATTTATTCACTTCTTATTACCCACCAATTTTCCGCGGAGCTTCTTATTTATTTATCCTAAAGCAAACCATTTGACTCAAATTACATTAAATAATTAAAAAAATAATTAATTTAATTAAAATTAAATTAATAAAATAATAAAAATTTTTAATTTTTTACGCACTTTGCACAAATCTATAAATTAAAAGATTTTTGTTATGCTTGCTGGGAAGGTAGACCAATTTCGATGCCTAAGATCATTTCTAATATTTTAATTGTAACAAACAGAATCAGCTGATTTGAATAAATCTTTAGGTTTAATTAAATTTGATAGAGTGTGTAATTGCATTGTCATTGTAATTTTTTCGGTTTTGTATCATTTTGAATTGAAAACGTGCGCTCAACTGCTGCTGATGAATGGGGTATTGACAATATTCCAATAGCAATACGTGAAATATCAGGAAACATATGTTCGTCCATTTCGTTCTTAATTTGGCTTAAATTTTTCGAAAAAATCGACATATTTTCATTTTTTAAGTTGTTTATTTCTGGGAAATTCGCCAACGCACGAGATTGGGAATTTATTGTTTTATTTGAAGGCGTACATTTTTATGTCCGCTTTCAAAATTATTTAAATTAAAAAAATACGTAAGCGGTTCCCATTCAACAAAAATCTTTCAACCACAGCCTGTCTCGGAAGCCATCTAGTTATAGCATACCTCTTCTTCTTTTCGGCTTGAGCTTTTACAAAAGTAAAAACTTATTTCCTTCATAAATTTATGAATTTCTTTAGGTAGACATAAATAAGCTGCAGACGAAGCTTAGTTTAAATTATGGCATACCCAGCCATTTACGAACAATTTTTTCCAGAGGATATTGTTTTTCCTCAAAACGTCTACAATTTTGTCTGTAATTCCAAAACATAACAAGAAAAGAGTACTAATACTGACATGAGAGTACCGTGGTATTTTTGAAATTTAAAAGTACTGAAAAAGTACCAAATACTGAATTTTCCATCACTGCTATGAACCAGTCCTTAGTTTCTGTTTTATTTATTCCGACTTTGGTTATGATGTGTCGAATTACATTTGAAATTTATTTAATCGTAATTGCATGAATTTTTTTTCGATTACGATTATAATCGACTTACAAACCCTTGTGTGTACTTTACAGCGTTCTTCAAAAACAGTACACCCTCTAATATAAAGGAATTGTCAAAAATAAAATTTACATTTTTCGTTATATCTAACGCATTTATAGTTCGATCTTAAAGTATGGTATCAATGTGCTTGTCTCGAAAAGCGCAATGTTTTGTCGTTAGGGGCCTTTGACCTCAAGTATATCACTCTACTAGTTATCCACCAGATCTTTGTTCGTGCCACCCCAATGCACCACCCTAATGTCATTAAATTAAAGCTTGCAAGAAACCGTTAAGCATTTGCAAAGGGAGTAATTCGATAATTCTAGCAGAAGTCAAGTTGGTACGAAATCATAGCACAGCTGGGGAACTCGAAAGATCAGCTGACTATTTTGATCTAATTTGTCTTGTTAGTTTGACAAACAATTTTTTATAAAAAAAAAAAAAAAAAAACCTATAAACCTATAAACCAACACCAGAAGCCGGCCCATCGAACAAAATAATTCCAATATCACAAGCAAGAATGGACAAGATTGTTGCTTTCTCAACGTGAAGCAGAAAAACTTGCCCAGCTTTTGAGAGAAGGCAACAATTTGGAGCCTAATGTCAAAGTCACCGGATATCGAAGACGAAAATTGCTATTCCAACGGTACTACACACTCAACGAAGGGAACACATTTGTTTACTGCCACGATATAAAGGGACTGATGGAGGCGATATCCATCAATTATGTCGAAGCTGATTGGCGAATGTTCATCGATTCTTCGAAATCAAGCCTGAAAGTCGTTTTGCTACATAAATATAATAAAAAACCAAGCATTCCCATTGGCTACAGCACAGACATGAGCGAAACATTCGATTCCATGAAAATAATTTTGGATAAAGTTTGCTACACTGATCACATGTGGCGGATCAGTTGTGATCTGAAAGTCGCGACTATGCTAAGAGGTCTCCAAAGAGGCTATACGAAAAACATGTGTTTCTTGTGTCTTTGGGATACCCGATTTAAAGGAAACCAATACGAAACGCATGAGTGGCTTGCTCGAGATCCAACGGAGAAACGACACAACTGCGTAAATGATCCACTGGTGCCAATGGAGAACGTCATCATGCCCCCTCTCCATAGCAAACTGGGAATCGTAAAAAATTTCATCAAGGCCATTGCGAAGCAACCGAAGTTTCTTGATTGTTTGGAAAATATTTCCCACGAATTGAAGGAAGGTGTTCTGAATGAGCCGGATATACGAAAGCTCATGAAATCAAAGGAATTTAAAGGTGCTTTAGACGGTAATGATTACTTTGCGTGGAGGGCAGTGAAGAAAGTCATGCGATATTTTTTGGGAAGTACGCGAGCACACATTTACTTCGCTCTTGTGACCAAGATGTTGCACTACTTCCAGAAAATTGAAGTGAATATGTCCCTCAAAATTCACTTCTTGCATCACCATCTCGAATTGTACTTCAGCAAGCAGCTAGCCTCAGAGTAGGATGAACATGGCGAGCGCTTCCATCAAGTGGCAATGCCAATGGAAACGCGACATAAAGGAAAGGCTCGATTCGCTGGTGGCTGAAATTTGTTGGTGGTCGCAAAAGACGTACGATCCCGACAATGAAGATGAAGAAGAAGAATTTACAATGGGAGTTTCCTCCGAGGGTAAGCCACAAAAATGAAGTTAACTGACTGATTAAATACAATTGATTTTTTCCAGATGAAGACAGATCCTCATCCGATATAGACTCTGAACAATTGGGCGAACCACCACGCAAGAAAGTAAAGGGCGCAAACAAACGAAAATAAGTTTTGCGTTCATCGATTTTTATAACATATGCATCTATGTAATAACCTAATAATTACCTGTAATAATTTTTAATTTTACGTGTTAATAATTATAAAAAATAATATATAATAAATATTATCCAAATTCATTGAAACATAAAACCAATATTCTTGTCAAAATGAGATACCTTCACTTAATTGTGAATAAAAGCGAAACGCGTCCATCGATTTTCATGATCTATGTCTCATTTAGTTTAAAGGTTATGAGACTTTACGTGAAAGTAATAGGACTTGACACTTTTTTTACCGTTTTGGATTTTTTATGAATTAAAAATAAAAATATTCAAATTTTTAGGCAAAAAATAGTTTTTTTCCTCATATATTTATTTATAACTGCGAAACTGTTGCTTATGTAGCGAAACGTTGTATTAACAGATTAAAGGAATTTTAATTCCTAATTTTTTCAGCAAAATCGGACTGGTGGTTCTCGAGTTATGTCCAAAAAAACCACCAAAGGTCACAATTTTCCCTAAATGATAGTTACTAACTTCAAATCGATATATCTCGATTCCTAGACGTGACCCAGCGAAACGCCGGGACACGTATAGCTTCTTTTTTACCGATATAACTTTTTCCGGTAGTTTGAACCTTCCCGATCACTGACCCCTACCATTTGTCGCACAGTGTAATTTATTTGAATAGCAAAACAATTTTGGCGACCAATTTTTGTTGCTCTAAAATACAGAAAACAATAAATACTCTTACAATTTCGTAAATAATAAACTTGTCTTATTACATTTGTTACTTGCGTCCATTTTGACTGAGTCCAAAAACATCCTTTCAATTATTGAACAGGGCCCCATTTTAATTGATTTATATCAAAACTATAACCAAAAAATTACTTTTTTAGAATTTGTATGCATTTTTTAAGAACAATAATTTTTTTTTTTAATAGCTTAATAAGCTTTTAAATTAACTACAGTATTAATCGTTCAAAATATTATCGACATTTTGTTTTCTCTTCATGCCAATATGCATGGTTGCATTTCTTCAATCAGCTAAAAGCAGTTGCCAAGTTAGTTATGAATTATGAATAAGATCTATAACTATCTTTGAACTATTTTTAGTTTCTGTTTTATTAGTTGCGACTTTAGTTATGATTTCTGAATATGCGCCATTATCTTTTTCTTAAGAAACTTTAAGGAATTGTTAAACAAATATTTATTTTTATTTATTTATTTATTTTTTTCAGACAATAAATTAAAAATCCTTACAGACATACATAAGTGCTTTTTAAAGCATCGTTACTATCAGAAAAGTCAATTAGATGATATGGACTATTAAATCGACTTCTGGAATAAAGGTGAAGTTTTATAAATTTTCTCGGTAACAAATTCCAGTGAATTCGCAAAACGGCATTTGTCCGAAAACTCTAATGTAGTACATACATCAATTTAACGTGTACGAACAAATATTTGTAAACATGCAAGCAGGAGTATTATTGAATTTTAGTTTTTTGATTTGTTCTGAACGTGTTTTTTATTACAGTTGTGGTGAACTAATTTACAATAAAAACACTACTTGGGGGCATCTGACATGAAACAAATGCGTTTGAATATTTATTTACAATTATTTTTATTTGTATTTAATGCAATTAACACTTCAAAGATATTGTGTGTGTGTGTATTTGTGTTTATCATTCAATTTTATTTTGATTTATTGACATAAATTACAACATCCTTATGCATTTCCTACTTAAGCATTCGTACTCTGAGGTTTAAAAATTATTTGGTTTTTTGAATAAATTTAAAGCCATTAAATACAACGCTTCTGTAGGCAGATTTTAAATAAAGAATCAATTTGTTTAAATAAAGTTAATTTTAACTAGACTTAAAGTAGACTTAAAGATTCAGAAAAGATATATGTATATTATTATCCAAAATTGGGATTGATTTTATTTGATGAATAATTTTTTAAATCATGTCTTCTTTTAAGTTTTGTCGGGTATGTAGATAAGTAGATTGTTAATCCAAAAGCTAGAAAAATATTTCTTAATATTTTATAGATAATATTTCTTCTCTTAATATTTTACAAATAAGTTATAAGTTATAAAAAGTTAAGCTTTTCAAAAGGGTCCACGGAATATTTTAGGAAATAAAGTTAAGTCACCACAGGATTAAAGCAGTTTAAAATTAGACTCCTTTAGGTCTAATTAATCAGAGCAAGTTAAACTCTCCTTTTGGTTGAAAATGTGTTAAACGCTTGTTTAGTTGAACTTAACTTAAATTTATATGTAGTTTAAACTCAACAACTGTAAATCAGACTTCCATTATTATAAGAAGTTAAAAAAATAACATATCGCAGCACCACAATAAATCTTATTAAAATCATATGGTCTGTAGTTTAAACGTCCAATTTTATGCGTTTAAAGATGGTTTATATGTTTAGTGATTTATACATTTGTTTGCTTAAAGATTCACTAATTTATTAGCCATTATCATAATTTGTGCAGTGTCATTTTAAGATTTTAGTTAGATATCAATGTTCGGAAATAAGAAGATTATTTAGCGTACCGCTCACACACCCAGAAACGATATCTATTTTCTGGTGTTTGTGTATTAATACAAGACCCTTAATACCGTGCCTAACTTTATCAATATACTTTTGTCGTTAAATGCAGAAAATGTTGCCTAAACAGTTCAATATACTTTTGTTGCAAATGCAAAAATTGTTAAGGTATGGACCTACCTTAAAGTATACTGATCGAACCAGAATCACTTTCTGAGTTGATCTTACGATGTCCGTCCGTCCGGCTGGCTGTCGCAATTTTGGATATAATTTAATAAAATTTGGAACAAGGACCAACCCTATTGATCGGCGGAATCGTAGGACCACGAGGGGAGATAGGGGGCAATTTCTGCCTCTCAGAAACTATTAAACCGATTTTAATGAAATTTAAAATATAGATCCCTATTCATATAGCGATACACACTCGAAAATTTGCTTAAAATACTGTGGTGTTGGGTATCTTATGGTCAGGCTTGACCGACTATACTTTCTTACTTGTTTATATTTATTTTACGTCCAATCATATCCTTTTAGGCGTCAGATATAGATAGTTTCGCTGCCTTGTTAATGATTGGAAGAGTTATTACCGCATGAAGTAAATAAAAGAAACAAACATGTTGCGAATCTGTAAAAATATTTTTCATGCAATGAATGAAAGAAAATAATATATCGCATTAACTAACCAAGATTTTCTGCCGACTTATATTTTTCAAAATACTGCAATTTAATTTTTATTTCAATTATTTTAAAACTTAAAAAAACTGATCGCAATGATAATTAAGTACCAGTCATGTCATTGCCAAATGCAAATTTTTTTACGACAACAGTATTATTATTTGATTAAAAAAATAAATATTTTATGGCAACACACATTTTTATTTCCTGTGAATGCAAATCGTTTACGTCAACAGCAAATCTCAATGTGCCGTTATTTTATTTGCAACAATTACAAAAATAAAAATTTAATTAAATAAAATATTTTGGGCGGGAGTCCCGGGATCCCAGGAATATGATTTTTATGATTTTTTTATTTCCCGCTTTCCCGGCAACCCAAAAAGTGCCGGAAAAAAAATTCTAGTTACAAGTAAAAAATAACACAATTTGCTTTATGCAGATAATTTTAACAAAAGCACAACTTATCTACATCTATGTCACAAATATTGCTGTAAAAGTTATTTTTTTGTAGGAATTATTAAAGTTATCGTAGCATTGTTTCTACCAACAGGATGAATATTTTTAAATAATGGATCATGTAATATTTAAATATGAAATATTAAAATTGTCAAAACAAAAATTACATGTTCAAACTTTGTTTATATGTCATATGCAACGGCAAGGAGCATATACTCACTGTGATCATGTTGTAATGCATTTTTTTGAAATAAAAGCTCGATTTGGATTTTTAAAACCAAATAAATCTTGTACATGGCCAATATTTGAGCTCAATTTCATTAATCTAGTAAAGAAATCCTTAATTTGGAACTAAACTTGTATCGGAGCCCGATAAATAAAGGACTTATTTGCCTTGTTTTCAATTTTTAACATTCTTTTAATGTGAGAAAAATTTAGTTCTCTGAGCTAATTTGGGTAGTTTTCAGAAAATAAAATTTAGTTACGACTTCGCTAATTATCACTACACTCACAATATTATTACAGTAACGGACTGTAGTTTATTTAAGAAATATTCCGTTCAGTCATTTTTAAATAAATAAACATTTAAAATTCCAAGCAATTTTATTTTTAACTGATTCTAACAGTTATTCAAAAAACTAAGTGCAGATTAATACGGATTTTCAGTTGCAGTTAATTTTGTCCGTTGATTAAGTTATATTCTTCTTTATGTAAAATTAAATGAAAATGTAATTTAAAGCAACGAAAAGTTCATTTAATTTTTACTGTCAAAAATTCAACCGCGAATTCCGTACAAACAAATCAATATTCAGTTATCTTTTATAAATTAATTGTCAAAAAATTAACTACATATTCCGTAAAAACAAATAAATATGCAGTTATTTTTTAAAATTTTACTGTCAAAAATTCAACACCATATTCAGTAAAAACAATTAAATATTCAGTTATTTTATATAATTTTACTACCAAAAATTAATTTTTACTTATCTAAAAAAAATGAATTGCTTGTTTTGTGTAAGCAATACCCATTTTCTATTTGTTAAAATAATTTAGTTAAATACCTACATCAAATTTTAAAAGTAAAATAATTGCGAAGCCATATCGGTCATGCTGCTGGTGTCTTATAATTGAGAGTTCTTCTGTAAACAACGTGGTCAGTACAACAAAAGTAAAACAAACGCGTGTAACTGGGTAAGTAAATAAAAATATTCTCCCCCTCTCGCTTATAAGAAAAACAAGCGGACAGGTGTCTGTCTGGAATTTTTTAGAAATTCGGCTCTTTTGTGGAGTAAACAAAAATTTAATAAAATAACTGAATATTTAATTGTTTTTACTGAATATGGGGTCAATTTGACAGTAAAAAATTGACAGTAAAATTTTAATAAATAACTGAATATTTAATTGTTTTTACTGAATATGGTGTTGAATTTTTGACAGTAAAATTTTACAGAATAACTGAATATTTATTTGATTTTACGGAATATGGTGTTGAATTTTTGACAGTAAATATTAAATGAACTTTTTTTTAAAAATAAATGAAAAATAGGTAGACCGGTTTTTAATTGAACTTTCATTTATTTTATATTACAAATTCAGTTAATTTTACGTACAGAATATTGTGAGTGTACCAGTATTTAACTAACAGTATGTTCGTAAATTATAAGAAGACTTTAAAAAGTTAAGTCGTATAAGTAAAAATTAGCGGCAGTCATGGAATTTTGCTAATTGCTCAGCCATTATCAGACCGATCTGGCTGAATGTTAATATCAACTTTTTCGGTATTAAATCTAAGTTCAAGATAAGCTAAAAAAAACTCCAAACGGATTTTTGCTAGTTTTGATAAGTACATTCTGTGTAATTAAATAGTACATCTTCGGATAAAAAAATTTTCTAAATCACCACAAAAATTAAATCTTGCAACGATTATGTACGTAAAATGGCGTTTTGCTTGCGTTATATAGGAAATAAATTCCCAATACAACATGTAAAATACTTCCATTTAATATGTAGTGTAAAGTTTACTTTATTAATAATGACCATAGAGGGAAGCGAACTGACACCAAACTAGTCCCGTAATAGGTCTTTGATGGTAGAGACCGGTTCTAGTTCTAACACTTTATATGAACTTTTGTCAGTCAACGTGCCAACTTCATCCTTTCTAAATGCTATAATTTAACCCTAACGGCGCCCGTATACGACATGTTTTTGTCATCTGACATGTGGAATTTTCAACTGTGTCACCTTTTTAACTTTGCTTCTGTAAAAGTCAGACGCAAAGTCATCTGACAAAATTTGCATTAAAGCGTGCTCTATTTTCTTCTGACAAACCATCTGGCATCACTGCTATTAAAAAAAAAAATTGTTAGAAAGCTATGCCGCGAGGAAGCCGGCAGCGGCGATACAATACCGATAAATGTACGTTCTTTTAACCTTTTAATAAAAATAATGAACATACATACATACATATATAAAAAACGTTTAATTTTTATATCCAAAATTGGCACCTTAAGGCGGCCGTACACGACATGTTTTTGTCATCTGACATGTCAAATTTCCCACTGCAAAATACATACATGTCGTGTGTTACCTTTTTAATTTTGCTTCTGTAAAAGTCGGACGCAAAGTCATCTGGCAAAATTTCAATTAGAGCGTGCTCTATTTTCTTCTGACAAAACATCTGACATCAGAAATCTATGCCGGGAAGAAACCGGCAGCGGCGTCCACTATTGACGGAATCATTAGCCGATTGAAGTTGATTTTTTACAATACCGAAATATGTTTGATCATTTTACCATTGAATAGAATTTATGTGAATATATATATATATAAGGGCCGTTTTATTATAAAATCCTAAATTGGTACATATCTTTGAATTAAAAGAAAAAAAATGTTAAGATGGCTAAACGCAAATAAAAATTTTCGTGGCGGCAGCAAGCTATTTTAAAACCGAGCACTACTTTGGTTTCTGCAGTAACAATGCGAAAAAAACAGAGACAATGTCAGAAGCAAATTACATTTACGTTTGTGACCGAATATTATAAACCTTATGTAAATCAGCGATTTTGACAGAAGTGCACAATTACATGTAACTTGCAAAGTTAACACGTCAGATGTAAAAAACATGTCTTCTACATGCTCCTTAAGTTTTTGTTTTTTATTCAAATTATTATCTGCACTTGTTAGCGTCATACAACGTCTATGAAAAAAAGTCGTGAAAAATTAAGAGAAATTAATATACATAAGTGACATTAGAGAGTATACTTTCTAGTACTTATTTGCTTAACATAACGTAATCTATTCATAGAATTTCTTTATTAGTTGTTTGTAATACATATTAAACATATTGTATAATTTCTGCTGGCCTTTATTTTGAAACATTAAGACACATATTACATTCTCTTCCTTAACTGACGTTGTTTTCCCCACAAATTCTCAGGATTTTTTTCTTCCAAATAGGCATCCAATATCTAACAAACGCACATTCACGTGTGTATGCTCTTGCCTATGGCAACTTCTATTGTACGAAGTTAATACATTCTTTGGCATTGTGAAAGAAAATATTGAAAAAAGTTCAAGTTGTTCTTATCACTGATTTCAAACTTCTTCCAGGCTGAAATGTGCAATTTGAAATTATCTTCTGCCCAAACACCTTCAAGTAATAAGTATATGTATCTTCACATTCTCATACTTTTGAACAATCGCCGGCTCCGATACACTCATACAAACGAGTTTACATAGGGCTTTTTTAATATTCTAATCAGTGTTGCCAAATGTGCATATTTATCTGTTTTGTTTGCAGTTTTTTGAAGTGCATAACAGTCTTGCAGATTTTTACTTAAAATTTTTTTTAATCTTTTAAAACGTTCTACGGCCTTAAATTTAGTTGGGGTGTCTAGAGGTTTTTCGGTATCAACAATCAATCAATCTTGGTAAAATGCTATTAAAATTTAAAATGTACTTTTATATACACATTTAATAAAATATATTTTGCTATACTTTCGATTCAGTTTGAGATATACAGGTATGTGATGGAAATCGATTGATTTCAAAACGAACGTTTTTAAAAGGTGTGATGAATTTCGAGGGATTTCATTTCTGAATTAAAGGATTAAGTTTTCTTTCAGAATACAATTCAGTTAACGTATAAAATATAAAATTTAAAAGAATAAAGACTGAAAATAAAAGGAGCATGTATTTCAAATCCATTTTAAAAGATACTAAAAACGAACATTTCGGTTTCAAATCGTTTCGTTTTTAAAATCGATTTCCATCATAAAAAGGCTTAAGTAACTTAACATTTCTACATTTTTGAGATATGACTTTGTTGCAATAAAGGAACGATTTGATTAATGAACATTTATATTCTAATCATCAGTGTTATTTTTTGTACTCCCTTTCAATGCACAAGATACATCATATTTAGTACAAAATGTTGCGATTTCCGAATTAATAAAAAATAAATAGTGATTTATGCAAATTTGTCAAAGCCAGTGCCAATAGCCAACGCTGTTGAAAATATGATTTTTATATGTTTATGCAATTGTGAACAAACAAATTTTTTGTATCGTTACTTTATCGTATTGCTAAATGTCAAAAAAGGAACATAATGCTATGTTCACACTTGGGTTTTTAAATGCGTTTAAGCAAAATGTTGATTAAGTTAAAATTTTAAAAAAATTGTATAATTCATTCATTCATAATCATTTGGAGATTGAGTCAATCTTAGTTTAACTTAAATCAATCTCATTTTCGGATTATTTCAAGTACAAAATCGGGATTGAATATGGAAAATTTAAGTATTTTGCGATTGTACTAAAAAAATTGATATTGTAACATCTGCTAAACACCTTGGTTTTCAATTCAATAACACACTTACGTGGTCAGATCACATAAATTTTGCAGCTGGGAAGACATGCGCAAAGCTAAGGACTCTATGCTGGCAAAAACATATCATATGCTATCATTGTTATATGACTGTGAAATATATGCAAGTTGCGATTCTGCCAGCCGTAAAAAACTAACAAATACTTACAATGCAATTGTGATATGTGTTTAATTTGCGGAACTATGACCGAATTTCTGAATATGTGACAAAACTCTGCAATGTCACTTTATTTAATTTAATGAAAATAAGAAGCTTAATGCTTCTACACAAGATTATCTACACCCTTGAACCAGGCCATCTGTTAAATAAAATCTTATTTACACAATCAGAAAGGTAAAATGACGAACTTTAGTGTCTGAGTGGCAATTTTACGTTCATGCAATCCGTCTTTGGAACTCGTTAACACCGACCACTCAGTTTGTACGCAACGTACTGCACTTTAAAAAAGAATAGCTAAAGCATTATAGATGATTCTCTCTGTCAAATTAAATATTACTATTGTGTGTTTTTATTAATTTTGAAAAATAATACATAATTGTTTGTATATCTGTTTTATGTAACAAATTTAAATGAATACTAGATATTTTACGTCATGTTCCTATACAATTTAAAAATCCATTACTGCCCAGCTAGCATTTGAGTGATTATTTTTTGTAAAAATCACCCAAATGATTCTTTTCAGATCAGTTTTGATGATTAAAAACTGATTTATCACTTGAGTGATTGAAAAAGGATTCATATATGATTCGTTTATATGTTTAAATAATGATTTTTAAATATGTATTTTGAATTTTTGTTTTTGCCAAATGAAAAAAATAAAAATAGAAACTTTCATGTTAGGCAAATAAATAAGAAGCTTGGCTAAAAAAAGTCCAAAAATTATTGGCAATTTATGAACAAAAATGTTAGTGCAAATTGTTTCTTTTCTTCTTCGCGAAAAACCGATAGCTTTTGTTTGGTTTAAAATAAAGCTGGTTCGAATAAGCAAAAGCCATAATTATTGGAGAAAAATAAAAAACATGACAATTAAAAAATTATATAAAAATAAAATCAAAAACTATTTAGTTTACGATTGAAAAATGAGACGAAAACGACTCAATAATGATTATAAAAACTACCATTAAATTGATCAAAAAGGAATCAGAAAATTGTATCACAAATGATTCTTTCAGGTGATTCATCGGTAGGGTACCATTTTCTCACAACGAGAGTATCATTTATGATTGAAAAATGAGCTCATATACGGGTATTTTGCTCTTGAAGCTGATTCCTAAATGATTAGATAATGATACAAAATGCTAGCTGGGTGTAATTATATAAGATTTTTAAATATTGTTGTATTGGAAATCAAATAAATAACGTTCAATGTTATCCCTCGAATTTCACAAAAACAGCACTCCAGATGCACACACTCCAATGGCACCAACAGCACAAAGGGATATGTTATTAAAATATGCTTATTTGGTTTACAGCGATTCACAGAACAATTTTATTTTTTATTGTAAACAGAGCGACTTAAATGCACATCCAAATGACACCAATGTTGCCAGTTTTGTGTGAAAGCATGGTAGAATAAGTTCAAGGTATAGTCATTAGAATTTTTGTTCTCAATTTTAAAACTTTTATAACGTCAAATAAAAGGAAATAATAAAAAAAATTAAAACAAGCGTCGAAAATCAAATAAATTAATTTGACATTAAATGGGTAAATAATGACAACTCTCCCTAATGGGCATACCTTTTACTTATTATACTATGATGTGAAGGCAAATGTTGCCAAACACAAATATTTATGTGTTTTATTGCTGTTCAATCATGAAATTTTTTCAAAAGGTTATTTTTAATGATATGAAATTTTTTATTTTCACTAAAAATATTTGTAAAAAAGTTTATTTTTTATATAACAAAAGTTATAAGTTAATTAAGAGCATTACCCAGTTGGCAAAACAGCCGTCGACGACATTGTTTTCAACGATTTATGCACGACATGTCCTCTACCACTTAGGATTTCTGGAACAGAAAATTTTGAGGAAAATGTCGTGGAGGACAAAATACTCGCCATTGTCTAGTGCACTCACTGACTTATAAAGAAGTTTATAAATGACGACATGCTCGACATTATCTTCCAAGTTGTCTTTTAAACAAGCCTATCAATGCAAATATGACTGACATTGTCTTGTAAGGTGTCTTATATCAACACCTATACACGACGGTATGAGCGACAGTGTCTTGTAAGGTGTCCCTTATAAAAATCTATTTATTTCTTTTATTTGCAAACTCACAAGTTTGGTTTTAAATTTCATAATATGTATAAACTTTTCATTTAGTTAAAAAAAAATAACGATTGCGTTTTTTTTAATTATTTCATTAAAATAACGGTTTAAGACAAAAGTTCATACTATTTTTTATAGCAACCCTAGAGGGAAGCGAACTGACACCAAAGTTGTCTCGTGCTATGTCTTTGGTGGTAGGGACTGGTTCTAGTTTTAGCACTTTATATGAATAAGACATATCAATTTTACATGGGGTTGTTTGTCATTGGAGGGGGTCAATTGACACCATTTCACTAGTCACACATCTATTCTCAATGAATGTGTTTAGTGTCAGTTACTACGATGTAGTTTTATTTCAATACAATGTTGTATTATATCAATAAAACAAGTCCAAGAATTAAATTCTAAAACCAAATTTTATAAAGTGTCACAACACCGGTGAAGACTGTTCTGTTATTCATTACATTTTCTACCTTTTTGTTTCATAAACCAGTTAAATGATTGGTTCTCCTTTCTTAGGTCTTGTTCTATTTTCACCAATCCTAGGACCAGTCTGTTGGACCAATTGACACAAATTTCCCGCCGGGAATTCATAACTAAAAAATAAACAAAGTAAAATGCATCACATTTACAATGAAATAATTTGTTTGAATTTTTCCAGATATTTAAAGCTTCCACTTTTTGTTTATAATGATTGGAAAAGGTTCAAAGTTGAATCCACTATTTCTATGTATTCCTTTTTAAATCTGTCGTACAGTTGTTCAAATTGCTCAATATTCTTTCCGCAGCAGCATTTGAAAAGATTAAAACAGACATAACAATTTTAAATAATCTGTCTCCCAAGGAATTTTTTGTTTCAAAAACCTTTTTCCAATAATATTCTGGCTCCAAATTACTATGAAGCTAAATTTTTTTAAAATGTTAGAGTCCATGTTGTCGCGAAAATATTCTTGAAACTCCTTAAGTGTGCCGAGCATTACTTCTAATAAAACGAAATCTAATATCACAAAGTAAATTTACATTCAACATATTTTATTTTTCGAATTTATTCTATGAGCTAAATTTCAGTTGTGTATTTAATAAAGCTTTTTTGTAATAGTCCTATTCCTTCAATTTTTCAGAAAAGACTATATACACTACCAGACTATTATATTGTATTTTCTTGTTACATTTTACCTTAGCTTTCCTTTGGAAAGCAATAAGGTATATTGTATGCACTGAAAAATTTACAATTATTAGACACCAGCAGAATGTAATGCATTTTCTGGCCCGCTACGGCCTTCGTCAGCATTCTTGTGTCACACTGGATAGTGATACTTTATAAATCGAATGTATTTAACTCAACAATTTTAACAAAAGAAACTGGGAATTATTATTATAGAATAAATTCGAAAAATAAAAAATGTTGAATATAATATAAAGTAACCTTCGGAAGGAAATAATTCCCAGTTTCTATTTGTTGAAGTAAATTTACCAAATATGATGGAAGGTTCAGAACGCTTCGAAATATATTAGGTGGCACGAGCATTTTATCAGAGCAATATAACCTGTCCCGGGAATTGCAATTATTATATTTCCCGCTTTCCCGGGATTTTTTTGCGGGATCCCGGGAAATAAAAAATTGCTCATAGTTTCAGAAAACAGCTATTTTTACTCTGAAATTAAATTTTATATTCTCTAAAAATTAGAATCTGTGAATGGGTTGTCGATTAGATTAATTACAAGAAGTAAGGACATACGTAAATTAATACCTCCTGCTGCAATAAATCTTTTAAAATCAAAATCAGCAGTGCAAGAATAGATAATTAATAAATTTAGTTAAGTGGAGAGTTGATAAAGAACATAAATTCAAAATATTATGCAGGCTGTAAATTCTCATTGTCCATGGACAAATCTTAAAAAAGGGAGATACCTAAACATATCGCTCCTTTATTGCAACATAGTCAAATCAAAAAAAAAAAAAAAAAATCAAGCTTGGTTATATACCCGGGAAGTGCGGGGAAACCAAAATTAAAAAAAATTAGGAAACCTAATGAAAAGCAAAGGTTTGTAATAAGTAGTACGGATGATGCTATTTTTGGCATCAATCTTGACATCAGAAGCATGCAACAACGGTGCACTTTTAACTATTTGTCCGACCGCGTTAAAAAAGTAAACGAAATTATTCGGAAACTTGGTAATCAGTAAATAAAATCAAAAATATACTCTTTGACGACACACTAAACGCTTTGAGTATGTCAGAAAGTTATTTCCTAAGCCGTTAAAAAATGTTAATATATTTATTAAAATATTTTATGAATTAACTTTGTGATCTCATATCTTGAGTACCTTAATTTTCGCTTGTTTTTATTATTGTTTTATTAATTAAATTGTTATGTTTATGTATTCTTTTTATCTTGTATCTACTAGATACTATCTAGAGCATAATAATACGGAATTTACATATGGGCATTTCCATTTTGATATTTGTGCAACAAAATTTAAAAAAAATAAAGGAAGAAATTAAATTTGAAAAAAGGGTTTTATATGTATATACAATGTAATGAAGTAGCACTATATTCAGAAAAAAATAACAGCAATCGACGATAAGGATTTACAGCTATAAGCAAAATTATGCGCTGGCGTGATGTTAAAAAAACGGAAGTGGATTTTGACTTGCATTACAAAACTTAATAAGACTGCGAAATGAGCATGATGTTTTGTATAAAACCTTTTTTAATAATCTTCGGACTAATGCAGATTTATTTTTCAAGCTATAAAATTTATAAATCTTTGCTCAATTTAAGGTAAATATGGGCATTTTCAGCGAAAAGTCTACTTTTTGTAATGTAACGCCAGAATGCAAACAAGGTTGTAATTTAAGACTACGTTGTTCAACAGTTATCCCTTTTGTTACTTAATGTAGAGCTAGTTGCGCTTTACACCAAAATATAAAAAATGCAAACTATACATATAAAATTTTTTGCGAAACGATTGAAATTACTTCTGGCGTTACGTTACAAAAAGTAGACTTTTCGCTGGAACTGCCCATATAAAAGCGTAAGGTAATAATAATTCAAGTTCCGCTTTCAATCTTCAATTAATTGTTGTAGTATCTAAACATTTATTTAACTTACTTTGTAAACAAGTTGTCTTACATTTGCTTATAAAAGTTTTTTCATTAATAAAAAACAAATCAACTTTGTATTATTTGTATGGAGCGGGATCCTGGGAACTGGAACTGTAAAAATTTCCAGCTTTCCTCTCTACTTATCTCTACTTATCTACAAAGAATCTACAAAGAATCTACAAAGAAAGAGAATATTTTACAAACGAGTTCAGAAAAATCTTTCGGAGGATGAAAATTACATAAAATATATTATAATTAAGATAAAGCAAAAAGAAAACACTAATTAAAATATTTTTAACTTCAAATATAAACTATAAACTATGTACCTCAAAGTAAAATAAAAATTTTATATTATTATAATAAGGCGACATTGTCATGTATGGCGTCGTGAACGACAAAATAGCGAGATTATCGTCTATGCAATCTTTCTATCGAATGAACGACATGAAGAGCAACAACGTCTTTCTTTGTGTTGTAAACGATTCTCGCTTCACTTGTTCGAAAATGTCGTTGACGATTTGTTCTAGCTGTCTCTCACATGTCGTTCAGGAATTAACATTGTATTTAAGGTCGTCTTAAAGGCGTGGCCAACTGGGTACATACACTTATTTTTAAATATAATTCACAATGTAAGTTTGTATTTGTGTTATCTACAACAATTAGCACTTTGGTTAGCAGGATGCGATTTTTCTGTCCTTGTTTTTGGGCACAAATATGTTTTTTAAATAAATACTAGACGTATGACACTATTTAATATTCTGAAATTGGGTTTTGGCTAGGTAAAAACCTTTTAGGCTTATCGAAGCGTATAATAAAACAAGTAAAATAGTAAATTGGGCCTATCCCGACCATTTGATACCCTTCAGCACAGTATAAATATAAAGACAAATTTCAAAGATTGTATACTTTTTGGGACCCTTAGGCAATCATGGTCCCGGAAAAAGTAAATTATGCTATCAGGTTAAGATTCATATAAGAGTTGTTTATGCCTATATTATTTAAATATCAACATCTATATGAGATATCTTCACCTAAAAGTGATTTTGGATAGAATGTTTGTATTTGACTTCTCGTCAAACTTGGAGCCTTCAGTATATTTTATGATATAGTAACTATTATAAAAGCTATCGTTGCAAAGTTTTATTTCAGTACAAACATTTGTAAGGAAGTTGTGGCACTTAAAGCTATTTTTAGGAGTAGTATTTGTATAGCAGTTATGGTCAAATATGGACCGATTTTAAACAACTTTGTAAAAAAAATTATATAAATAAATACCAATAGACTGGAAAGATGGGGCTTGTGAAATTATGGGCCGACTCTCAAAATTTTCAAAAGGCTTCGTCCTTATGAAGAAAATCATTTCAAAAAAAATGATCTTGTAAGTTATAAAAGTGTTATAAATAAAAGCGTTTCAAAATATTTTTATTTAACTAGAAAATTGCTTTAATTCAGAGATCCTATTAAAAAAATAATAAATATTTTAATGAAATTTAATACAAGATTAATTTAATACAAGATGTTTTTGAAAGCGAGGCAAACTTAAAAATTTAATTTATTTTCCAAAAATAGTTCTGGTATTAATGCATCGTTTCAAAATGTCGTTTAACACTTTCTCTGAAGTCTTAAGTTTGAATTTACATGTTTTATCTTTTGATGATCAACTTCTTTTCAATTCCCTTTTAAAAATGCTAATATAATCACACGCAGCAATCGATTTCAACTTTTTTCGGTTCAAAACAACAACAATGCAGCCATCGTTGTGGATATACCTACGAATACAAACACAAAGCGTACTGACCGAGTACAAGCATCTCCGTATCAATCCCCTTTCTCTTTTCTCACTCTCCTAAAAACACAAGCGATGAGCATTAAAAGATGAAACGTGTGAAAGCAGACTAAGAAATTTCCTAAAGAGCAGAAAGCTTCCAAAAACTAAAATATGACCTAGAACGTACTAATAAAGTGACCTCTTCATGGTGTGATTTTCTTCGTGGCGTGACGTTTAGTGTCTTTTTTTGTTTATTTACATTTTTTAATAAGGCATTTTGACATTTTCGTCTCAATTCTAGCAACAAAATGCCTGTTGTTGTTTCTATTGTTGCATTGTTGTAGTACTGAGGTCACTTTATTAATACATTTCGATATGATCCGAAAAGTTTTGAAAATTTTTTTTAATAATATTAAATTGAAAATTTGTTTGACATCTTAAAAAGAAGAATCAATCATAAATTTTTAAATATAAACGTTAAAAACTAAACGGAATTATCTTAGAGAATATTCTGATCAAATACTTTTCACATTTGTCTTAATGTAAAATTTTTGGGATTTGGGTGAATGAAAAACAATGCAAAATTTAAAATTTTAAATAATATAAAAAATAAATTATAATGTCTCCAAATTCACACATACTTAAATCTGTTCCAAAATAAATGTTGAAGTCCGTAACTTCAACAATAACAAATCTCTTCAACACTGATTTCATGGTAACTCCTCCGGCTGTGAAATATTTCAGCCTTCATCAACGATCGCTTAGATACAATATTTTGGATTCCTATCTTGAACAGTTAAAATTGTATCCAGGATGCCATGCGTTTGTACTGGTAGGTCCAGAATTGACCATAGTTATCATATTAACACCCTGTCTAAAACCGCTTCAAGACGAAAAAGTTTCATATATGTAGTTAGATGAAAAGAACAGTTATTTTATTCTGAACATCATTTTATAACTGTTTGTGCCCATAGCTGCCCGTGGGTGCACTATCGAAAATTTTTCTGTAAAACTGAACTCATTTGTTCCAGCTAGACCGACTTTACACTTTTATTCATATTTGTTCTTTTTGAAAAAAAAAAGAAATCAATTAAAAGGAATTGAAACTATTTTAATTAAGTGCATTTGTCTTAGCAAAAGCATTAATTTGTGGGTTTTTTATAAAGTTTTTAAATCTGAAACAAATAATATATTTTTTGTTTGTTTAATCTTAAAACTTCTTATTCATATTTTTATAATAGATGTGTTTGCCATTTAGGCTTTTATATTAAAGAGTGTGCACACAACACACAACAAAATTTAAGTTTAAATTTGTATGACCCCTCAATCTTCCCTTTTTTTGTCCTTACAATATTATAAGCATAGAATTCTTAAAAGAAAACAGAAAAAACAGCTTCAACATATAGAAATATTTTCAAAAACATTCATACTTTTGGAGAAATATTTACAGAAGCCAATTTCTTACTTCCCAGCGGTAACAAGAATGAGTAAAGGGGCCTAATAGAAGGCCTTATTCAGCAGACACAAGCCCTTCTCGCCGCATTGAAAACTTATTTATTTTTTACACAGGCTGTCAATGGGAGAAAGCCCTTCTACACTTTCTTTAATAATAACTTATTTGCTTCCCAAAGAAGGGAGTAAGGAACTTTTAGAAAGAATTATAGAGGCCTTCAAAAATATCTTCCACTTGCGGACCTTTTAATATTTACCGCTTTGTTATGTTCGGTATACATACTCGTAAGTATTCGTGAGCATGCATTTGGTTTTTGTTCATTTAAAAGAGAAAAAAGATTTGGTTTATTATTCATCCTTTCAATTCGAATACACTTGGCACACATTAATGTAAATGTTATTATGTAAACTAAATTACTAATAATATTCAAAACGGCCAAATTTGTGTTTGTAACAAATTTTGCAGGAAAAAAGAACATCATGTTGATTTTATACAAAAGCTAGTACATAAAATATAAGATGTTTTTGCAAAAAATAATAATTTAACGCCCGTATTTATAAAAAAATTTTAAATTTAATTTTAAATTTTAAAGGTTTACAAAACAAATTTTGTATGAAAATTTGCCTTAATAAACGTTTATTAAATTTAATTATCGTTTATAAATATCAATTTTCTTGTAAAATTACAGATTTCAATAAGTTAATCTGAAAGAAGGGACCAACAAATAATGTTTATGTGAAAGCAGCAATTTTACAGCTGAAGTCGGGAGGTCTGTTAAGGGAGAGTTGAAGTTTCCCCATTTCAGCACATTCTTATAACGAGTCGCAAGATTTTTGTAAAATCCTACGAGGTATATTTTTATGGAACATTTAAACCAGTGTTTGAAAATAAATAGAACACTATTTAGTGTTCGGCTCACCCACCAAGAAATGATATACAATATTTTTTTAGTATTTGTGTAGACGAAGACAACTCTTAATATCGTTCGTAACTATTTTCCAGAAAGAGCCGAACATTATATAGTGTTCTGCTCTTCGTTAAAAAGCAGAACAATTGTAGTGATACTGTAGACAAACATTATATTTTAATGTTCTATAATGGTTCTTTTTTTACATTGATAAAGAAATGAACAAACAAGCAACGACCACAGCACGAACAGCTTGTGTGTGTATTGTGTATAAGTTTTGTTTTTGTAAATTATTTTGCTGGCCTTTTGTTTTTTTCGTATGTGTATTTTGTTTTTGTAAAAAGTGTTTGGTTTTTTTTACCAGCCAAAAGGGACGAACATGAATGTACCGAACCGAACCGAACACAATAAAGTTTGCAGCTTAAAAAAACCGAATGGAATTAAATGTTCTCATCTTTTGTTGATTTGGATAAAAACAGTATTACTTTTGTGTTTGAAAGATGACAAACATGGAAATGTTATTTTTAAGGAGCGATATTTAACAATTATTTTCAAACACTGACTTAAACCCTCTAACTTTGCATTGTAGGTTATTAAATAAAATAAAGCACTTGACATAATATCTGGCAAAAAGAAAAAAAGGAGTTAGAAAGAATGTTAAGCTAGGATCACACGATTGCCGCAAATGCACCAATATGACACAATTATTATTGTGCTTTATTGACGCACAATAATGAAATTGCCCCAACCAAATTTTCTCAAATCACACGATTGCCCTGTTTTATACAAATTTAATTGCCGCTAGTTGGTACAAAGCGAAATGGTTACAACAATTGCCGCAGAACAGTCACACGATTGTTCTTACTTATGTATATTAACTGCGAAAACAGCTGTTGTGGTAGCTTTTTTATTTGTTTGAAAGTTCTTGTTAGATTGTTCATTGAACAAAATTAAATGATAAATGATACAAAACATATAATTAAACAAATTATTGTTGAATAGTTTTATTTAATTTTTTAAGATATTCCAAAAATTAACAGTCTGTTCAACAATTTCGTATGTTTAGGTTCGAATAGAAATATCTTAAAAATATTCGCACAGAAAAGCTCAATATGCTTGTGAACATACATACTTAAAATAATTAATTAAAAAAATTTAAATGCAAAATAAATAAATACATACATACATATTTATTTTCATTACCTACTAAAAGAAACACAAAAAAGTTAATTTAATAAAAAAAAGGCAAATATTGGCGCGTATTGTGTTGTTTGATTGCCGCACAAGAACACAATAAATATTGGTGCATTTTTGTCATTTTTATTGACGCGCGGTTGCATAGCAAACAGTCACACGATTGCCGCACCAGGGTTGCATTTGATTGGTAAAAGTTAGCACAATATTGTCCTCGATTGGTACATGAGCCATTTGGTTGTGCGGTCACACGATTGGGGTATAAAAAGTGTGAAAATTGGTGCATTGCGGCAATCGTGTGATCCCAGCTTTAGAGTCCACCAAGTCCAACCATTTGATACCCTATACCTAAGCTTGCCAGACCGAAATTAATATTTATTGACATTCAAAAGACCCTGCTTGATTTTTCCTGACTGTTAAAAATAAAGTTAAAAAACAAAAAAGAAATTATATTATGCACACTTCCTTATATGTATGTTGCAGAGTTGTAAAAATATCCGTTCGTCTGTGTATATGTTGGAATGAGTTTTCTAAAGACCGCAGTTGTTATTAGTCCCGTTTTCATATACTTTCAAATATCGCATATAGTATATACCCTCTCCACTTTTGTGCTGTGGGTTTAACAAATTTCGGTATTTAAGCAACTATCAATATCCTACATTTTTCTTTTAACTCATGGCAATAAAATATGTACATACATATTTAAATAAAATTTTATCCAGCAAATTTCGGCAATTTTCCTGCATTATTTTCCTTCCTTAAAAGGTGGAAGTGTCTATAAAATTCTTCTCCGAAATAAAGGTGATTAAGATTCAATAGGATTTATATTATTTTGGGATAATATTATAATTGCATGAACTGATGGCCTGTTGTGACTTAAAATTAGCTTGTTTTTTCGGGACTATATGTTGGGTACTTAAAATGTTGGTACTTTTTGCTAAAGTGAGAAAGCATGCGTAAACTTTCAAAATGTCGATATCATTTACTTGTCCTTTTCCATGTTTGAAGCCTGTTGTTTTTCGTGTGTAATTCGTGCAAACATACATATGCCAATGGGGCTTATGCTTAATGTTAACCAAATATTATATTATTGCGGCGATCTGAGATTCAAGTTTAGTATAATAAAATTTTCTTGTTTTTTTTTTGTGACATATTGCACTGTGATAAGCACTTTTCCAGACGCGAAGAAAACTTTTAAGTTCTAAAGCTACGGCGAAAAATTAAATACTTGTATTTAACAGTTTTTTTTCACGAAAATTTTATATTTTCGATATCTTTCTGTTTGTGTGAATGAAATAGCGCCAGTTTGTAACGTTTCATTAATATCCCAGTAAAAAATGGAGCATAGTGATAAGCAGTTTTTTAAGGGAGAGAAGCACAATACCCTCTTACAAACCTGTTTACAAAAGTCATGATTTCTGTATAGCAAATTCCCACTAAGAAGCACTACTTTTTTCCTCTCTGCTTAAAAACATACAATTTGATGACTGATTGCGTAATAAAAGAAATGTAATTTCGTAAAGCCCTTATGACACTAAACTTTTTATTCATTAGGTGCGTTTGAGTACTTTTGCAGTAAAATGCAGTAAATGAGTAAACTGAAAAATTTGCTCTCACAAAAAGCTGTTGTGCAAAAAGTACGCGAACGCAAAATTTGTAAAAATTCGTAAAATAAAGGCAACAGCTGATGGCAAATAAATGAAGTGTTCAAAAATGTTTACACTTTTGACTACTTAACTCGTTTTCTTATCGGTACTCGATTAAAAACTTTTTATAACACGAAAATTTTTGGAAAATACAAACAAACTATTTTATTTAATCTTTCTATTTGATTTTACTAATTTGTAGCGCGTTACATTATTTAAAAGAACATCAATAATTTTTTACAACTCTAAAAAATTAACTTAACAAAAAAAAATTCAAAAGTTTGTATTTAGCCAAATAAATGCTTCACAAACCAGATTAATATATTAATAGTTATTCACTTTTTGTTTTGGTTTAATTTTTATTTCAACTTTTCTTTTATTTAACAATTTTTTTACAATTTATATGCATTTTATTTGTTTACCTTTTGGAACATATGTTTTTTCGATTTACTAAATTTTACTGCAAAAATTTCTGCAGTAAAAATTTGTAAATACACATACAAGAACTGTCACTTTACGCTCTCGATTTGTGTTCTCATTTACTGTCTTTTGTGTACTCGAACGCAATTTCGTAAAATGCAGTAAAGTTCAGTAAAATATAGTAAAAACTTTTGTGCTCTCGAACGCAGCTATTATAAAGGCCGTTACACACTATCCCACAAAGTCTTACGTATTTTTCAAAAATGCTTCCCTGATCTAATTATTCTTTGAACATTTTCAAAAAACAATAACAACTTATCATGACAGGGTTTCATTTTCGTAAATTACTAAAGACTTTGTGGGATAGTGTAAAACTGCTTTAATGGATATAGAATTGATAAAAAGAAACAGTAAATGTTAGAAAGAGCAAACTATAACAAATGTAAACAAATTTTTTATTAGTTCTCTCTTGCTATGGTTCTGTTTCAGGGATAGCGTTGGGAATTTCAAGATTGTACCAACAACCTTTAAAAATTGTTCTTTTTATGTTCATAAAAAACACCACAAAAAGGTATTATTAATCTTATTTGTATACACTATAATATAACAAGAAACCATTTTAGTTTAGTATATAAACGACTATACAGACAAAATGTTCGCCATTTTTTTCAATTAAACTTTTAATCAAAAAAAAAATCAGTTTTAATTGAAATCTTAATTAAGTGAATTAAACGTTTACATATATCAACAACATTACTGCAGAAAATGTTGTAAATATTAAAAAATATTTAATTGATACTATTTATTAGTTAACAGTACCTAAATTTTGTAACTTTTTAATTTTGACTACCGATATCCTTAAGTAACGAGAAATGTCGGTTAATTTAACAAAATTGTTATGCTCTTTTTTAAGTCAACAAATTTTTTTGTTAAGAAGTTTTAACGATAAATATCGGTGAAAATGTATCGGTCAAAATTTAAATTTTTTAAAATTATAAAACAAACTTTGGTTTTTATTAAACATTAATGAAATCGAGTATGAATTGATTATCTTATATTATTAAAAAAATTGTTTGAAAGTACAAGGAATTACAATTTTAATAAATTGGTTGGTATATTTACATCATAATTTTTAAGTTCAATAAGTCCTTTGTTTACATCAAGCAGCAAAGAGATGCAGTTTTTAGTTTGTTTCTCTCTTTTGATTTGCTATTATTTTAGAAAGAGGAGATTCTATCCACATTTGCAGATTAATGTGGAATTGATAATATTATTTTGTTAGACTTTAATATTGAAATATCAGCAAGATCTCTAAGTTGCTAATTTATATATCAAAATGTTGGTATTCTTTTGGTATAATTTTTACTAACAGTGGTACATACTATACTTTTAGTTTTTCCATTGATTACATTTTCTGGACTAATTTGACCATTTAAAGATTAATTTTAGATGTGTAATTTTTATGACTGACATTATGAATTGTCATATGAAACACATACGTATAGTACTCTGTGATATGAAATTACAAAAACTGGGAAAATTCCTTGATTGTATTAAATTAGCTAAATTGGGTGTACCATTAGACCGGGTCGACCTCCATACAAAAAAAAATGTTTTGCCAGTGGTAAAATATTTTGTAAGCTCTTGAAACTTAATAAATATGACTTTTATTCTATGAAGTCGCCGGTGGATTTTTTTTTTGGTTTTTGTATTGGGTTCTACCTGGTTTAATTTAATATGTATGTGAAAAAGAAAAAAAGGGCTCAATTTTGAGGCGTGGCATAAAAGTGAGTATAATAAAAACTAGACATACTTAGTTTTACAAGAACTTTCTTGGCACGTTTAAAAAAAATTTAAATTTCGGGAAGGATGTGAGATGGCATTAAATTGTTTCCTGTTTTAGAAACTTCATTGACATATCTTTCATTCTAGGCGGTGACTGGCACAACTTTTTTTTCGACCCACCCTAGTGTACCATTGAACTTTTCAAGTTTAAAATTTATCAACAAAAAAGTACAATTGAAACAACTTAGCCATCCCTGTTCTGTTTACATATTTTATTAAATGTTGCCAACTTTTTGCTTATGAGAAACCTAAAACCAAAAAACGGTAAATCGCCGAATTTGCCCATAAGCCGCTGATTCAGCAACACTTTTAATATTTCAAGCTTGAAATGTCAGTTTTAAGTTGAACAATTTTACATTTTTTTTTTACATTACTTAATTTTTTATTAAATAGAATCTGGGAATTTATGTCTCATCTTCAGGAGCATTTATTATACAAATTTTCATATTATTCGAATGTGTATTCTAAGTATAAAAGCTTTTGAGGATTGTAATTTGACTTAGAATACACATTCGAATAATATGAAAATTTGTTTAATTTATTTTTGATAACTTTAGTAGAATTTTTGACAGTTTGCCATTTATCTTAATACAGCTTAACTCTTTGCACTTGGTAAAATTTTCTATTATATTATATTTGCACTGCTCACCAAAGGGCTTTAGTATTTCGGCACTGATCGTTAACACATTTTAAAATCATTGCAATACACATTTTGTATGAACAAATAATTATATGTAATTACATTGTTACTTTTTATTGTTTCATTTTATTTAAAAAAATTAATAAAAACACAAAATTTAATCAAAACAAAAAATTCAATTATAACAAAAACAAAAGGGAAGAATACAAAAAAACCATAAGAAAAAAAAATATTTACAAAAAATTTAAATAGAAGTAAATAAGTCATGGAAGTACCAACTTTCCTTAAAATTTGAATTGCACCCCAAAAGTACCAACTGGTTTTAGTAAAACCAGTAATCATCAGATATGGACATCAGAAGCACTCTCTGTTTTATGTGCACTCCAGACAATCTTCTTCTTGTATCCGGCACTGCTTCTTATAAATAACAATTATTTTAGATCTTCATATTTGTTTAAAAAAAAAACGTATGATGCATGCAAGGATTCCAATTCTTATAAAACATATTGTTTGAAAAACGGCTAAAATTTTGAGTTCTTAATGAAGACTGACTTTAAAAAATATCGAATTCGATAGTCGTATTTCAATATCGATACATCGATCTATCGGTATTTAAAATATCGGCGATATATATCGATTATATTTTTTTAAATATCGATATTTTGATATATCGATATTTTTTGCCCATTTCTATCAATGACTTTTATTTGCCAGTTTAAGCGGCCAATGTTGGTGGTTTCCCAACAAACACGGAGCTTTGATTTCAAATTGAAAATGATTTGAAATCAAACGTTTTCTCAAACGAGAAACGTTTGATAATGATTTGAAAATCATAGCGTTCTCAACAAAAAGGGGAAATTATTTTCAAATTGAAAAATTCCTTTATTTTCAACTTGCTTTCAAACGTAATTCTCAAATGTTTTTCAAATGTGGATTATAATACAATGTGGAATATAAATAAAACTATTTAATTTTTTTAATTTAAATTTATTATTTATTTAAATAAACTTTAAGATAAACATTCGGTACCATAGCTAAAAGATGAAATAGTGTTCTTTCCGTCCTCTAAATCTTGGAAAGACAAAATACTTGGCTCCCTTTTATTTTGAGGATTGTAGCACCGCGATCGTTCAATTATCTTTCTTCACTTTCCCGTTTTATTATTTTTCTTTTTTTCGTATTTTTAATCATTGTAATTTCTCACAAATAATTTTTATTTTTCACAAGAAATAAACTGTTCACTTTATATTAAAATTTATTTTTAATAGTAAACATGTAACCACAAGAAAAAAAATTTAACTTTAATCGCCATTTTTAGTGCTTACATTTATTTTTCGCTTTAGTATTGCCAAGTTTATTTTTCTTTGATTTGATTTTAACATTTGACAAACATTTGACATGCAATTGAAAAAACATTTGATATCAAATGTTTATTTTCAAATCATTATCAATTTGAATTTAAATGTTAAATCAAACAATTGAAAAACGTTTGAGAATTGAGTTTGATGTCAAATGATAAAGTCATTTCATATCAAATGTTTGACTTCGTGTTTGTTGGGTTAAACTTAATCATCAAATGTCAGCACATAAACATGTATAACGAAATCAGGTGTTGAAATTTTTTTTTAGAAAACAGTAAAATGGATTATTGTAGTAAAGATGAAGACTTTAGTAATTCTGAAACATATGAAAACCTAAATAAAATAATAATAAGAATTAATTTAATTTTATAAGAATTAAATGGATTGATAAATATTTCCATTTTTAAATATGTATGTTGTTGCCATTTGTTGTTATTCAGTATGGCAATGCTGCGAGGTTAAAAATACCTCTTAAAAACGGCAAACACAATTAGTAGTCAATTATTTTTATTCTCAGATTAATTAATTATACTTTGCCGCTAAGATTAAACTCGATGTTAAAAAGCAACTCTCAGTAGTGTGTAAAGGCTCAGTTAAGGCAGAATTAGTCTTTACTTTCTGTTCTGTTACGAATCAGCTGATTTGTTTTGTGTTAAAAAATGTATTCACTCCGAAAATATTATGTTTCATTGGCACTTTCTTACTCTTTCTTATTTTAGGTTATGAAATCTTTGGAGCCACATGTAAATGTAGTACGATTTTTGGGTTGCTGCACTGACAAGGATCCAATATTTGTAATAATCGAATACGTTAATCGCGGAAAGCTGCAAACGTATTTGCGAAATTCAAGAGCTGAAAGGTGAGCATTTAACTTTTATTAATTCACATTCATTTATTTTCTGCTATAATCACAGTCATACCCTGCGGGAAATTTTTGTAAATTGTTCTTAAAGCATTATCTTGTGACTGGTGAATTCAATATTATAATAAAAAAGAATGAACTGTCGTGCTGCCGGACGTGCATAGAAAGTATGGAAATAAAATTTAAAAGATAAGCGCTAGAGCCGGTCGACATACAAAGAACAATTGTGGAATATTGAACATTTCAGAAGAACTTAGACAATTTTTCATAGAGCCGATAATTTAAAGCTTGAAGAGTCGCAAAAAATTTTAATATAACTATAAATACCAAGGCGAATTGACTTTCAGGTGGTGCTGAAAACACAGCTGTGCTACTTTTTTTTCTTAATTAGAGAGAGGAACGTCAAAAGTTACTTGTGTTTTTGACATATCGGCCAACGAAAACAACAAAAAAATACATTGTTGTGTTTTTGGTGTTGTTACTTGTTGTAGTATCGACACCACCGTTTACATGAATTCGCCTTGATAAATACTTTGAAATTAGAGACAAAGAAAACTATAGAGTATAATCACAGTATTCATATTAGGGTATTCATCCGTATAAAAATTTTTTAATTTTGTTAAAAAAAACCCCCTGAAGAAGGCACTCAAAGAATTGCCGAAATATTGGTTTTAATAAATTTATGTATAAAAAGTTTTTTATATTTATAAAAAAATAAGACCTTCAGCTCGAATATTTAATTTATAAATTAAAAAAAACTTTATAAATCGGTCAACCGATCAATGAAAAAATTAGCCGAATAAACCAAAACCTCGATTAATTAATCGAGCGATTAACCGATTAAAGTAAAACCCCGATTAAATGAATACCCTAATACATATGAAAGAATATTTAGTTCAATATGCACGACAAGAGTAAGCTAATCAAACTATATAGTTATAACGAATCGTAATTTACCGACTGTCAAAAATAGTTATCTTCTTTGCGTGTATCTTGTGTGTAAATTTCATACCATTTACCCTGAAATAGGGAAAACATAAAACAAAATGGCGGATATTTGCCGCGAAACTGTAGTACGCTGAAACATTTTTTTACCAAATCTATCGAGTGGGGTATCAAATTGAAGAAAATTAAGAGGGGATTACAAAAATATATAATTAATAAGGAATAATAAATTGGATTTAAAAGTTTTTATTCGTAATAGTGACAACTTCAGCTGTAAAAAATTGGGAGGGTTGGAGTGGAGCTCCGATATAAAGGTGAAAGAGATTTTAGAATATCGAGAGAAAAAAAATGTAGAAAAAAATGGCAATGTCACGACTAAAATGGCGACATTTGATCTCCCATGTTTCCCGCCGGCTTAATATGATTATAAATTTTAAACTAATTTAAACTTCTTCATTTCTGTTCTGGCACCCTTAACTTACTATATATTTTCTTAAATTTTTTCTATTGAAAATTGTTTGTATTCGGAAATCTCTTTTCTTTTTCAGACACTATGGTAACACACATGGCAAATCGAATGTCCTGACATCAGGAGACTTGACATCATTTATGTATCAAGTTGCTAAGGGAATGGATTATCTAACATCACGAGGGGTATGTAATTAAATTTTATTTTACAACTAGAAAAATTATGTTGCACATTTATAATTGAATAAAAATTCACTTTTGCTTGTGTAAATTAAAAAAATTAAGCTTGAAAATATTTAAATTGACGAAACGGTTAACACAAAATAATATGCACAAATTAATTAGTGATTGCCATAATTCAAATTTAAAGCTGTTCTTAGTGCCGGTTCACACACGTCCAGTTTGACTCGTCAAGTCTTGAGTTTTTAGGAGAAAGGGGAAAAGAAAGGGCATTTATATTCCAGTATTTAGATTATGCAATTAACGCCGCAATTTTTGCATGCAACATTTTGTTTGATAGCAGGAGGTGTAGGGAAGAAAACGGGGTTGAAAAAGTTTCACGACGTAGCATGGATAGGCATTTTATTCGTTTTTGTAATTTTTGTTTCAATTTTTTTTTCGTTTTTAAATATTTTTCATTTGGAATGTTGTCAAAGGTTGTTAAAGGTTTAAAAACCAAACTAAAGCAAAATTCGACTGTATTTTTTTTAAATTTTCCAATAAAAAGTTTAAAACAAACCAATATTTTGCACTTTTGATTATAAAAAACATGTTAACATGTCTTTTTGTTTATTTACACATTTTTTTTTTGTTAGTAGAAATCATTTTTATTATTTTTTGGTTTTTTATTTGTAATTTCAAAATTTGTTTTTGTTTTAAATGTTAATTTAACGAGACACTTTTGCACACGCGTTCTAAAAACAGGCAGTTAGTTGTTTAACAGAAAAAGGCGATTTTTGCGATAAATGTCATAATTGTAATAAAACAAATTTTCGAAAGTGTACCCTATTTATGACTCACATGCAATCATGGACACGCTAGATCAAAATTATATAATGAAGTTAAGACTCGTGTAAAAGTTTTTTTTAAGATATCTTCATCTATATTAGATCTGTTTGCCTTTTAATGAATTTAGGAAGGGGTTTATGTGGGGCCTATGGCTAATTTTGGACCTACCGGCACAACTTTTTTCATGACGTGGTTGTAAAAGCAGTAGTATGACATTGTAGCAAAAGTTATTGTTCGATAATATTTTTTACCGAAGTTGCAAAAAAAATAAATAAAGTTAAAAAGGCAAACAACAAGAAATAAAATTCAACGTTTTTGCGCTTAACAAACCAATGCGACTGCACAGGTTGATGGTTTTATTCAGAATTCTTTTAGAATAATTCTTGCATATTTTAAACTCATAACACAAATTGCTCTTATTCTCTACAATTTATATTCTCTTATAAAATAATATTAAACATTAACAAAAAGGGAATACACTGAGCGACAAATGTATTATTATAGTAAATTTAATAAATTCAGTTTAATTCTTTTTACTTCAAATTACTTGCCCTATATTTCTTCTCATAAAGCGCCTAAAGAATTTTAAGAATCAATTGTCATCTCGTATTTTGAATTTTGTAAAGTGTACAGAAGCAATTAACAAATAGTTGATACAAAATTTTATTTTTTAGTATATCGACCCCTTAGCGCGAAATTATCGAATATGCCAAATTTTTTGTAATTGAGTTTTTGATGCAAACTTGTTCTACATTCAAAGAGACGTCACCTGACAAAATATTGTTGGCGAATTCCACTTCGTTGCTCCAAAAATTTAATGTATATTTTCATTTTGATATTGCAAGATGAAATGAGTTTTTCTCAAAACTTAATTTTCACACACTAGGTCCCTTTTTTCGGAGAAGGTCACACATATTGTTTTAAAAGAAACTGAAGAAAAGTATGTGCAAACATACCGTAAAAAATAATAATTTCTGAAAATAAAAAATCAGTTTTGGAGAAAAAAATCATCAAAAAACATTTTGGTCAAAAAATTTTAAAAAAAACAAAGAATAAAATCTTCGTTCTGGCAACGCTGTTCAAAAATGTTATTCTAAGGGATTGTTATTCATAACATTAATTTAATTATTTTCTTTTGTTATTATATTGTAGATTATTCACAGGGATTTGGCTGCTCGAAATATACTTATTGCAGAGGATCACACTTGCAAAGTGGCTGACTTTGGATTTGCCCGTGATGTAATCACTTCAAAAGTTTATGAACGTAAAAGTGAAGGAAAACTACCAATCCGGTGAGTCATTTAACTGGAGAAAATTATATGCTTAAAAATATACATGTTACTGATAAATATGGCTGAGTTTTGATTCTTGGAAAGTTTAGAAGCACTCGGTCATACAGGTTTTTCAAATAACCGAAAATAGGTGTAAACGTTCTACGGGAGATGCCACATCTACTTAACAGCTTAATAATTCTTTAGCCTACTTACTGTTCCTTCTAGTTCAACCTTTAACCAGAGTTGTCGATTAAGTACCTCTTTTTTGGCCTATTCCTGTTAAATTTTTTTGGAATTGTAGATACGCAAAATTTTTCGTACTTTTATTTGCATACATTAAAATCGAAGCACTTTACACCAATATTGGTTTCCGTTATACGTCCGATAACTTCGAAAAACGGATACCACCATTGAATTCAGCGTTCCCCGAATTAGGAATATCAGTAGGGTACCCAGCTTGTTAAATTGGCGACTAGCACAGTGTAATCAATTAAACTTTTATTATTACAATTAAAGCTTTCCTTAAATTTTATTTATCACTTTTTAGTGCTTCTAATTTTGGGCCTTTTTGATGAGAAATAGTTTACAACCCTCTTAGTTACTATTGTCATAATTCTAATTAAATCAGTCTAGGGGCTCATTTGTTTTTTAACTACAATCAGTTCATCACCCTAATAACAAAATCAATGAGTGAATATATAAACCGAGTTGGCAAAATGGTCATAGGCGCAAATGTCGTCAACGATGTCTCCAGGGAATTTTTGAATTTGTCGCCAATATAACATTGATGACAGTAACTTAAGTTACAATCCGTGTATTGTGTCGTGTTTTAAATCGTATTTACGTCTTTTAAGGAGACATTTTTTTAAAATTTGTCTTGAATTATACTTCATTAAGGACAACCTGAGCATGTATTTTGTCGTGTTTTAATCCACTTTGTCAACAAAATACATGGGATGGTCGCTCCCGTTGTACTCTGCTAAAAACAATTAAAAACTGTAAATTTGTATGTAATTTAAAATTTAAATTTCTTGATATTTTTCTTTTATTATCATTATTTTTTAAATAAATAAATAATACTGCGTGTTAAAAACGTTTTTTTGCTATCCTTATTTGTAACTTACAACGTTATTAGCGGCGGTGCTTCAATTGTGAAATGGGACACACGTGAATTGATGGGCCAAGAAGCACAAACAAATAAATGTTCCTGCTGACTACATTTCCATATGTTAAGTTCAGAACCCATTCCCTTATTAATCAAAAGGCTATTGGAGGTATGTCTGTCCACACAGCCAGTTTCCCCTATTTTCGAGCCCAGTCTTCCAAACTCAACGTCCATTTCATTAGCGGGGATGTTGTGTTGACCAGGTACCTAGCATACACTCACTCCTAATATTTCCCTTAAAGCTCTTCTACAATCATTTTCTAGTTTAGAATTTACTTGTTGTATTTCAGAGCCTATCAAGGCCCTAAGAGCTGTCTACATATATAGTGACCGTCGAGCCCATGCAATGTTACCTCTTACCAACTCTACGTCCTTCAAAATCCCTAGAACATCCACAAACGCAAACGGCATCCGCCAACATAAAAATGAATTAAAATATTTTCTTAAAAGTAAACAAATTGACCATTTGAAATACGTTTAAAATTAATGGTTTTATACTTTATGATAGAAGGACCCTCGAGATAGAGCTTGTGAGGTTCTGCCAAACTGATAAAAACAAAAGTCAAATACTACCTAATGTGGGATCACCGTGACGATTATCTCCAAGCAACGAATATTTGCGTTGAAGAATTTAATACAAACCTAATGATTTCATCGTTATACTCCCCACCTAGATTTTCAATATCAGAAAGCCAACATTATAAATATTTTAAATCATTCGGACCCTGTTTCCTAGCCGCTGGCGATTATAAACACCACAGGGTCGTGCTTATTTAACACAATTTCTATAATGGATTTAAGTGTGGTAACGAGCGGACAACCAACATATTGGCCTACTGATCAGCTAAAAATTCCAGATGTCATCGATTTCGGCACATTACTACAATTGTTACTATACTGAACCCTAATAGAATTGTATCTCCGACTGTTTACTTAGCGACGTCGGCTACACAAATAATTTAGTTAAAATATAAAAAATATTTCAGTACCCATTACGCAAAGAATATTCGGCTTAGTACACCGGATAATGTGGATCGCTCAATTGCTAATTTCGACAGTTATCTAAAACTAGCTGTTCAACATTCTAGTATTGCCCCAAAAAAACCCAAAATATTAAAACATTTGTCTGAAAAAAGAAGAGCACGAAAAGAGTGGCAATCGCACAGATCGCCACAACTTAAAAATTTATTTAATGAGTGTACAAAAAGGCTAAGAAAGTAACTGCAGACTCAGAAAACGGCTTCTCTGGAAAAATATCTTAAGGAACCTGATGCAACTCCTCAATCAGACTACTCATTATGGCGTGCAGCTAGAAATCTCTAAAGTCCAGTTGTCTCTAAGCCACCATTACGAAACTTGAACGGAAGTTAGGCAAGAAATGATAACGAAAAGGGAAATCTGTTTGTTAATCATTTAAAAAACGTATTTACCCCAAATATATTCCACGATACTGCTGTCGAGTTACCACCTGTTGCTGCTAGAGCAGCTGTTCCTCTAAGATTTAAGAAAAAGGCTGTTTGTGATTTAAACCCCAAGAAGGCTCCTCCAGCAACAAAATGCTTTTGGAGCTACCCAGCACAGCAAAGAAAATTAATCTTTTAATTTGCAATGCTATTTTACGCCTTGAATACTATCCTCAAAAGGTTTCCTTAGTCACCATGATACCTAAACCAGGAAAGGATCACACAAAAGTTGAGCCATATAGGCCTTTTAGCTTATTACCTAATATATCAAATCTGTTTGAGAATCTGTTAGTGTCAAAATTAACTCCAATTTTAAATGAAAATAGATGTATTCCTAACCACCAATTCGGCTTAAGAAGAAAACACAACACAATTGAACAAACCTTTGAAGAAAGAATATACTGCTCCGCTCTTTTCAAGGCTTATTAAATAAATTGAAGCAAAATTTACCAGCAAACACACACAAGCTATTAGAAAGCTACTTAGTCGGTCGTCAATTTATTATTAAAGAAGGAAATTTCTTTAGTTCACCTCAGCCAGTTGGCGCTGGAGTTCCACAAGGCAGCATCCTGGGCCCACTTTTATACTTAATTTATGCTTCGGACATGCCAACAAACAACTACACACAAACTTCAACATTTGCAGACGATAAAGCTTTTCTAAGCGTCCACGAAAACAGTTATGAAGCATCTCGTTTTTTACAGGATCATATATTTCAACTAGAAATATGGCTAAGACAATGGAGGATAATGGTTAACGAGCAAAAATGCGTACATATAACATTCACCTTGCCTCGCGAATCATGCACCCTCATTAAAAGCAATAATCAAATAATGCCTCAAAATTCGCATGTATAATATCTCGGTATACATTTACATCGCGGATTAACATGGGAAAGCCATATAGAGGCAACATTATCTCAAATGAAACTAAAAGCCATCTAGATTCGTTAGCTTTTTGGAAGAATCTCTGTCCTTAGTCTCGACTGCAAACTTCTACTTAACAACTCCATCTTAAAGCCAATCTGGTGCTATGGTATTCAGTTATGGGGCACTGCCTCGGCCTCTAATTTCGAAAAAACTCAAAGGCGCCAAAATAAACTTCTTCGAATAATCACAGCTGCCCCTTGGTTTGTTAAAAACACATATATTCACAAGGATCTCAATGTTCCATTAGTTAAAACTATGATTCGGAAATATGCAGTAAAATACTTAAAAAGGCTCGAATTGCATCCGAACCCACTAGCTCGAAATATGTTAAATGACACCGGCCACACTCGCTTAAGGAGAAGAGATACTACAGGACTAACCTATTACGTTGAGCGATAAACACCTAGATATGTGAACAGAACCCGCGATGAAGAAAATTTGTGTCTGGAATTGGCAGGACATAAAATAAAGTATTAGGATAAGATTTTATTAAATATTGTTAGTTCATATTTAACACATGAAGATTCAAAAAATAAATAATGATAAAAAAAAATCGGATTTTTTTAAAATTGACTAATGTTTTTAAACCTCCGTGCATGAACATGTATCTGGCCAGACATTTTACGAATTTAACTGTGATTTAAATATATTTCTAATTAAGCTTGCGGTTTGAGTCACCAGTGCCCATGTATAAACGACTTTTTTCTCATAAAGTCGTTAATGCCCGATTAGCGACATTGTCTTAATAGTGACGTTGATGACAATATTGTTGACACTATCTACGATTTAGTCGCCGATAGGTAAGTGACAATTAGGGATTTAACGAACACCGATACTGATATATTGGCGATACTTCAAATTTGCCGATATATCCAGAATAAGGGGAACGGGTAAATGGGTATACCACGAGGATATATTTACTAAAAGCTCTTAGGGTCTTGATGGGCTGTGAATTCCAACCAGTGAATTCCAAACTAATGAATTGGTTATGAGTTTGAGAGACTGGGCTCGAAAATAGTGGCTACTGGATGTGTGGAGACAGTCAGACCTCCTCTAGGCTTTTGATTAATAAGGGAATGGGTTCTGACATAATATGCAAACCTGCTAAATTCCAATAAATTTAAATGGAAACAACAAACTTTTTATATTTCTTATGCGCAGCTTGAGAGAAAACCTAAAAATTTAGTTGGTTTAACACATTTTAAGACTCAATTTGAAGAAAAACTAGATCCTGGTCGACGAGGTGTATCTTTCTCTTCCACACTGCATTAAAATTTCAATTTACTTAAAAAGTGGATTAAGCAGGTTTGCATATTGAGCCTACGATATGGCAATGTAGTCAGCAGGTACATTTATTTTTTGTGTTTCTTGTCCTATCAATTCACGTATTCCAATTTCACAATTGAAACGCAGCCGCGAATAACGTTATAAGTTACAAAATAATTATATTAAATAATTTTTGATATTCTTTAATTAGGCTTGAGTTCATCAAATTTAATTTTCATTAAATTATTTTCACTGAGGGAAGGAATTTTACAACTTGGAATTTTTATTAAAATTTATTGATAATTTTTCTTGGCTGAGCTGGGATTTGAACCCGGGTTGATCTTTACATGTTTCAAGAAACACCACTTTCTATCGTCAGAAAATCTTTGTGTTCTACCCACTGCACCACTGCGGTGCCCGTTAGCCAACAGTCAAACATCAATCTTTAACCAGTAGTACTGGTGGTTCGAAATTTGCTGTTATTATCACTTAAATTTCAAATTACATGTTGCCTCCTTTTTCCTCTGTTTTTCGTATTCTTTCTGTCAAGACTTTGTCTTGAAAACCTGAATACATTTGTTTATTATGTTTTTTTGTCCACTTTCGTCGACATTTTTATTTTTATTATTTTATTTATTTGTACAAATTAAAGTACAAATGTAAACATTAGAGCTTGTGCCATAGCTATTTCTAAGAACAATTTTGATTTTTAGTTGAACTGTTAATTTTTAATTTTTGATATTTTTTAATTAGGCTTGAGTTCAGTTCAACTAAAAATCAAAATTGTTCTTATTAAATAATTATATTATTTTTTAATTTTTTTTATCATCAAAAATATTGATAATAAAAGCAAAACATCAAGAAATATTAATTTTAAATTACATAAAAATTTAAAGTTTTGAATTTTTTTTAGTAGAGGACAACGTAAACGACCATTGCATGCATTTTGTCGTCAAAATGGTTTGAAACGCTACAAAATGCATGCAATGGTCGCCTAAGTTGTCCTCAATAAAGTATAATTGAAGACAAGATGAGCGACAATTGCATGCATTTTGTCGTCAGTGTGGTTTGAAACACGACAAAATGCATGCAATGGTTACTTACGTTGTCCTCAATAAATTATTATTCAAGACAAATTTAAAAAAATGTCTCAAAAAAAAGACGTAAATACATTTTTAACACGACAATATACACGTTTTCTTACTTAATCTATCAATGTTATATAGGCGACAAATTCAAAAATGTTCGGAAGACATCGTTGACGACATTTGCGTCTATGACCATTTGGCCAACTGGGTTGTTAACTTTAATTTTATGAAAAACACGTTTAAATAAAAAATAGCAAAAAAATGTAAGTGGATTTTTCCATCTACACATCCCATATGTACGTAGCAGATGTGTCTGGCCAGATACACGCATATGTTGTATGAAGAACAATATACTTTATCGATTGCGCAATGACAAAGCTGCACCAATTCGTGACGTTTAAAGGTTTTTAAATAAACGGTTCCCATTTCGTGAAAAAACTAAATTCACAAAATATATACCATCAAAACCAGCGAAATATGGCATCAAACTTTGGTGGGCTAGCGATTCAAAACCGAAATATCCATTGCAAGCAAAGTTATTAAGTTATTGTGAAGCCGAAATTAGATAATACTTGTTTTAGTTGCTTGCCTAAAAATCTGAAAGACTTTATTTGTTTGAAATTTACCACAAAAAGGAAGAAAGTACAGTCGGTCAAGCCCACAGTATTTTAAAACACATTAACGAGAGTCCGTCCTATTCGGAACTCTTGGAGAAGCATGCTTATGTGTCCATATAAGTGTTTATCTATCTATGTTTAAAATGTCATTAAAATCGGTTTGCTAGTTTCTGAGAGGCAGAAATTACTCCTATCTCCCCTCGTGGTCCTACGATTCAGCCCATTTTCAAAAGGCTTGGTCCTTGTGCCAATAAGAACCTATAAGCCAAATTTGTATCAAATTAGCTCCAAAATTGCGACCTGTACTTTCCCCACAAGGTTACATGGACAGCCAGCCTGCCAGCCGGACGGACATTGTTAGATCGACTCAGAAAGTGATTCTGAGTCCATCCATCCCATATTTTAAGGTGTTACACACATCAGCACAAATGCATGATATCGTCTCCACTATTGTGGTGTGGGTATAATAAAATTTTGTTTGTTTTATTTCTCATTATATATGTACATCTGCTACGTATGTGACAATCGGAAGTTACGATTCGGAACATGTGCATGACGGAGGGTTAAGATACCATATAGAGCCCAATCCTGGAATATTTGTATTCGTAGTGAAGATTATTAAAGATTCGCAGAGCCGATTATATCAATGTATTCTAATAAATGTAAACATATTCAATAATTCAAAAATGAATTGTATGTTTTCTGTAAACTTGCCATCTATAACGGGTCATTGCGGGCCAGAAAATGCATTACATTCTGCTGGTGTCTAATAATTGTAAATTTTTCTGTTCATACAATATACTTCATTGCTATCCAAAGGACAGCTAAGGTAAAATGTAACAAGAAGATACAATATAATAGTCTGGTAGTGTATAAAGTCATTCCTAAAAATTAAAGGAATAGGACTATTACAAAAAAGCTTTATAAAAATACATAACTGAATTTTAGCTCATAGAATAAATTCGAAAAAATAAAAAATGTTAAATATAATATTTTTCATCAACTGCTATCTATTTTATGTTGTGAAAACGGGCCTTAATGTATTTACCTTTTATTATATAAAATAGCCCAAAAAGGTTTCGATAAAATGCTGGAATAAGTAAAGCAATCCAATCATATATTACTTGTCATAGCGTTGCATTTTTATGGTTGGTACCGTATGGTATTGATCTGAAAGTTAATTTTTTTCTTCTACTACAAACCCAGAGAAATAAATTTTCTTATTCCTTTTTTTTAAATATCCTTTTTTCTCTTTGTTTGCGGTGCGGTGCTATTTCTCGTTGCGGGAGAGAAAAATAAACATAATACAACGGAAGACTGCGACGGCAATAGCTGTTCTTGTTTGTTTACATTTTTATTCATTTATTTGTGCATACATTTTTTATCATGTCTTTTGTTTACAATTATGTTGTGAACATCGCCAATTATTCAAAAACTATGACAACATCAGAAAGAGAAAGAGTATCAAAAATTGAGAGAACAACAAAGTCCGCAATGAAAATAAAATAGATTTTAATTTTATGCCGTCCCGCACTGCGATTTTTGCTTCAAAATCGTATGAAAAATCGCACCGCAATAAATTATCGTTATATTGTGTTCAGACTCTATATTTCAAATTTGTATTTCTGTTTTAACTACATTAGTAATAATTTAAAACACAATTTTAGGTGGATGGCAATTGAGTCGCTTTACGATAATATATTCTCCGTCAAATCCGACATCTGGAGTTTTGGTATATTGATGTGGGAAATTGTTACACTTGGATCAACGCCCTATCCTGGTATTTCTGCTTCCGATGTTATGCGAAAGGTAAGTAATATAAAACAAGTTAATTATGCAATAAAATTTTAATAAAATTATTTCTTAGGTTCGTGATGGTTATCGGTTGGAGAAGCCCGAACATTGTAGACGAGAACTCTATAACATCATGTATTATTGTTGGTCTCAAGATCCCACCGAGCGACCTTTATTTGGAGAATTAGTGAAAATGCTCGACAAACTTTTGCACACAGAAATGGATTACATAGAATTGGAAAGATTTCCTGATCACAATTACTATAATATTGTTAGTTTAAGTGATGAAAAAGTCTAAAGTATTCCAAGAAATAGATAAAACAATTTTTTTTGTAAAATGTTTAAGTATATACCTCAGGATGTTTTTTTAATATAATTTTATTCACTGCCACCACTCAAAAACAATTAAATTTTTCTATTACGTTAACATCATGAATTATTTATTTATTTCTATCTTATTTTCAAATAGTCATTATTACGTACATATTTATAAATATTAATCCACTTAAACTCATAAATTAACTATATTCGATTTATTTTAAGCTGATTTGATTTGATTCGATGCAATCTGATCTGTATTTTTTCCTAAACTCGATAATTACATTTAAATAACTAATAAACAAACATATTTATTGCTTTAATTTTAAATTGCAGGTTGTTGGCAAATCTTTTGTCTGTATATATTTTTAATTCTTTTAAGTCTTTAATTCTTTTTGCTATTTTGTTACCAAATAAAAAAATTAATTAATTAAATTAAATGCATTTAGAAATGTACATAAATAAAAACATATTTTTCATTTCAAATTAAAGGATTATAATATTTAACTTTTTCTTTAGAGTTTGGGTTTCATTTTGTTTACAAACGTTTGTCGTGTTTATTCTCTTTAAATTTGGAAACTTGTAAGTTTAGAACAGGGGTGGCCCAGGGATGCTAAAGGCGGTTTTTAAATTGCTAACTTTTAGAAAAACTGTACTTTTCTCAGTCAGTTTTAATTAAAAATAAACTTTCAACGTACATAAAAATACATTTCTAAATACAAAGGTGGTGCAAAATGAATGTTACTCTTTAATAAGTGAATACATTTTTTGTTAACGTTTTTTTCAGAATTTTCTTTTTTGAGAAATTTTTGATCAAAGCCTTTAGCGCAGAACAAAGAACCAAAGTTGTTCGAAGTGTAAGACACAAAGATAATATCAAATATTGAGCGATGAGGTCCATTTTCACCTTAATGGGCATCTCAATTAAAATTTGTGGCGCCAAAAACCAATGAATTCACAGTATGGTGTGGAATAATTTCGGAAAAGATTATTATTTGAAGATGTTTTCTAAATAGTTCACGACCCTTTTCGTTGGAATGTCAAGTTTGTCCACACATTGGAAAAAAGGAGAGGTTTTTTGTAGATTTATAATCCGGAAAATATTTTAAAGTTTGTAGGTTCATTTGTGAAATATTAAACAAAAAATACAAAAAAAAATGATGTTTATTATGCAAATATTAAATGGCTCTTTATCTTTTAAACTAAAGCTGCTTGAAATAAAAAATATTGATGCCATCGTAATCAGTACGATCAAGGCGAATTCAAACAGGTAAACTCATCTCGTCAGACGTTCATCAGCTGTTTCCACGGCGAACTAAAAAATATGGTCAAACGTCAAAATATGATTTTGTTTTGAGAAGAAGTTGAATGAAAAGTGTTAAAAATATTATTTTTATAATAAAAAAATTTCAAAACTGCGAATGATTGAAGTGAATTTATTAATTTCTTTTATAAAAAAGTGATAATTTTAATTTGCAATAAAAAAATTTTGACAACTAACCATAAAATTGTATAAACAAAATACATGGGGCTTTTTGTAGTTGTAGAGATGAGTTTACCTGTTTGAATTCGCCTTGAGTACGATTTAACTAAATAACAATGAACAGAAGTTAGGAAACTTTTGCTGTGTTGAGATGTGTTATTATTGTTTAACCCTGCTGTTAGGTTAAGAAAAACTAACTCATCTTAGCTATAGGACCATTTTGGTACATATTGGTTTTTTTAATAAGTGTACAAAGTTTTTTTATATGCCGAAATATATTTGTGATGTACCCAATTTATCATTGATTTTGCTTTATATCTGTTATTCCCCAAATTTAGTTGGCCATATCACTCGCGCTAGTCTTTTCTTTAGTTTATATTCAGTGTTTGACCGTTTTCTTTCCTAAAATGATTCTCCGATATTTCAGCTTGTATGATTGCACTCCAAGAATTTCTCTTGATTCAGAAAATTGAAGATAATGCTGCAGCTATCTATCGGTGATCGAGCCTGTTCTGAAAATCACGGTGTTTCACGGTGTGCTTTCGGCAATTGAAGATAACACCAAAATACACAAAAACGGGACACTAAAATATCAAACGTGTGATTTTAGTAAGCAATCTTTATTTGAAATCACGTGATTTGAGTCAAAGTGATTTGCAGATCAGGCCTGTATGTCACACAAAATGGAATGCAATGGAGCTCATCTCCATTACACAGTTGTATAAGAACTTTAGCTGAAAATATCATATCCAAACAACCGGGGCCAACACGATTTCCGTTTCCAGATGCCACGATATAATGCCTTAATTTTTGGTTTTTTTTCACTTAAAAAAATCGAAGAGATGGCTTCGATTTAACTTTAACCGATTTAGTTAAATTGATTACAAAATTAGTCAAATTTACTAATTATGGTATTTAACAAATTATTAAGTTTGAAGAATTTTTATTCATTTTAACTAATAAATGTAGTTGTTTTGAATATCTTTTTGATTTAAATTGACGAATAATTATTCAAATTAACTAATAAATTTAGTTTATATGAATATGACACTGGGCAATAGCAAAAATTTACCTGGATTTTAAAAAAAAACTGGGCAATTTGAAAATGCACTTAACTAAAAGAAAAAGTAAAAATTTACTTTAGATTTTTTTTTGCAATAAAGAAAAAACATTTATTTTGAGCAGGCAAAGGTTTCGAACGTTTACGTTCGAATAGAAAATGTATATGAAAAACACTCAGTTTTTGAAATATTCTCCATATAACGAACGAACGAAAGCAAGGAAACGTAACACTTTAAATTCAGCCTTATATCATATTATAAAATTATTATCAGGGCGAATTCACTACAAGTGGCAACAAAAAGCCTGCTTTAACTTTAACGAATCAATTTATTTTGGTTTAATGTTTTATTCAAAAATCGTTGACATTTCGAGCCGTAATCACTAATAACGCAATGCAAAACACATCTGTAGTTTCTGTGGTGCCAGGTTATGGAAATCGAGTTAAATTGAAATCAATGGAGATTTTCAGTTAAAATTTCCGTCGTTGTTTTATTTTAAGGTAAGTTCTAATGAAGATAAGCAGTACTCATAGTATGAAGTATATAAAACAAAATTATTTAATGAAATATAAGCACTGAATCGTTTTCAAAGTTTGTTTGATTTTGATTTCACTCGAATTCGATTTCCCAAAACAAGGTTGATAACTATTTGTTTAGCCACATATATATTTGTTTGTATTGTTATTTGAAGAATTTAATAACTCTGTTACTTTAGTTGTAAGCAAAAATGTTTGAAACATTTTGCAACTTTCATCAAAATTTAGTCTTATTAAAATTGTAGCCTTTATTCGGTCATAGAAATGGATTCTTGTGAGTAAAGATTATAAGAAATAACTTAAGTCATTGCACAAAAGTATTGCTAGCTGGCATGACCATTGTTGCCAACTTTTTATGAAGAAATCGCACTTCAAAAACCGCAAGAAACCGCAAAATTTTTTATTTAGCTTCAATTGTTTTAAAAATATCGCTAAAATCTAAATATAATGTGAAATGTTTATACAAATCTAGATATAGAGTGCTTTTTTAAACGTGTATGTCTTTCGATTAAAATTATATTGTAAGGTTTTTAACTAAAAGAGTCAGTGACTCTTAGTCCCGCGAACGTACAAAATGGGGATATTCATATACAATTCATTGATTTGTATTGCTTGAAATCTATCCCGACATTAGAGTTAAGTCCACTTAATATAGCTTTAGTAATGATGCTACAAATTTTAGACCGTATACCAAGATTTAAAAAAATCGTAAAAGAATAGAAGGAAGAAATTGCAAGACAATCGATTTGAAATTTAACACTATTTTATATTTGATATACATATATGTATGTACCTACATTTACTTTCTGAGGGACATTAATTTAAAAAGGTTAAATAAACATACATATGGATAACATGGCCACTACAGCTTTATAACGTGTATAGAAGAATTTTGGCATATCTAGTTAAAAGTTTGCTTATACTAAACAACATACTTATTAGGGTGATCGATCGAATAGTATGCGACCGGTTTTAACCGGTTATTTTAGTTTTGCCCAAGTCGAATATTTTAAAATGTCCATTTTTCGAATATCGAATAAACCGGTTATTATAATAAAATAACCCGGTTATTTGAGAAATGTGCAATTTATATACGTTTTCCTTACTTTTGTTATAAAAGTACCCGTAATTTGAGTATTTTTCTAATTCAATATTTGGCAAACTTAAACTTTTTAAAAAAATGTCAAAACGAAATAAAACAAAAGTCATAAAAACATTATGAGCAATGTAAATACAAATCGCTTATATAAGCGTGTGTTTTTGTAACATAAACCAAAAACAATTTAAAATACTACAACAAAGTTCAGCTAAAAAAGTGATTAATAATTTGACAGTATTATAAATACTATTTAGTTATATCTTTATAAAGATGTAATTTCTGGTGATATTTCGAAGAGACTTAAAAGAAAATTGTGCTTAAACGGCCCTAAAATGATAAGTTGCAATGGTTCTTTAACGTCACTACTTATTAATCATTTTTAATTAGTCTACGAGCTTGACATAAATATACGCCAAGTGAAACTTGACCCTGTCCCAAGTAGTTTTTAAGACACTGCAAATAATACTTTTCTAAAATATGATGACAATAATGAAAGAAAAACTCTTAATTAGTTCTAGCATATCTTCATGCTTAAAACAAGAACATACAGGCGGAATCAACGCTATGAGAAAATTCATCAGTTTTATTTATTAAAACACCAAGAACTTAAAACAAAATTGAAGGAATCAAACAATCTCGTGGAAGGGTTAAAATTGTGATCAACGAATTGACAGATATTTCATGCAAAAATCATGTTCATATTACTTTTGTTTCTATAATGCTGAAACAAAAAAAATTGAAATATATAATCCTGGATAAGAGGTTTTGTTTGCCACTTTTCAAAAATATGGCTGAAGTTTACTGCTTCATATAGACATGCTTAACCAGTACCAAAATAAAACTCATTTATAATAAATTTGAGATAATATGTCAAATAATAAATTTATAAAATTCTATATTTTTAAAAGCAAAGGTTTTCATAAATTCTAAAGCTTTGTTAACACCTATTTAATATTTGACTCCTAACTTAACCACTAGTTTTCTTAAAGAATTCTTTGCTTCTGCAAATCGTTTGGCTACAGCAAACATTATTTCTTAAATACTTTATTCAACATTTTTTATATTTTTCGAATTTATTCTATGAGCTAAATTTCAGTTATGTATTTTATAAAGCTTTTTTTTTGTAATAGTCATATTCCTTCAATTTTTCAGAAATGACTTTATACACTATCAGACTATTATATTGTATTTTCTTGTAACATTTTACCTTAGCTTTCCGTTGGAAAGCAATGAGGAGTTAAATACATTCAATTTATAAAGTATCACTATCCAGTGTAACACAAAGAATGCTGACGAAGGCCGTAGCGGGCCAGAAAATGCATTACATTCTGCTGGTGTCTAATAATTGTAAATTTTTCTATTCATACAATATACCTCATTGCTTTCCAACGGAAAGCTAAGGTAAAATGTTACAAAAAAATACAATATAATAGTCTGATAGTGTATAAAGTCATTTCTGAAAAATTGAAGGAATATGACTATTACAAAAAAAGCTTTATAAAATACATAACTGAAATGTAACTCATAGAATAAATTCGAAAAATATAAAAAATGTTGAATATACTTAATATAAAGTAACCTTCAGAAGGAAATAATTCCCAGTTTCTATTAAATACTTTATACATAAATGCAATTATCATCTTAGACATACAGTTTAGCAAATAACTAGAAATTGTTTAAAATAATGCGTAAGTTTAATCAATTTACTGGTCACGCTTTTTTTGATTTTATCGTCAAATATTTGTGGTCTGAACATACCTTAAGTCATATCTATGAATTGAGGCCTTATGCTCATGCTTGTTGGTTCCTTACCTTCGTGAATTGTTTTGTTTTTATTCTAATTAACTTTTTATTACAAAATCTAATTTGATTTTGATATTTTAATGTATTCGAATTAAAACCGGTTAACCGGTTATTTTTAATTTGCTTAACCGAAAACCGGTTTTTTTAAAATAGCAACTATTCGGAATATTCGAAACCCGGTTATTGAAAAAAGTCGAATAATCGATCACCCTAATACTTATATAAACCCAGGCAAAGGCGTAAAATGGCGCTTTCTTGTTTTTTTTTGAAAGCATCACAAACAGTATTTCTTGGATTCTCGAATTACAGTACATTGTTTGGAATTAGGTTTGACAGCCGAATGGAAGTTTTATCCGAGGGATAATAAAAAATACTTTTAATTTTTGGTTGCTTAAGTGCTTTAATATAAACATTGATTAGCTGAAGACAACAACCTTTTAACTTTAGCTTTGACTATAGATTATATATTGATCGATAAAAGTTGATAACACTGGTCTGCCGTAAAAATTGTTTTAAATAAATTCAAGTCCGTTCTCAGTTTTTTTCTATCACGTTTATTTTTTTTTTTGGGCAGGACAAATATTTCGCTCGAAATAAGGCGGTTCTGTTAATACATTTCAATTTAACTTCCTAATAAGAAAATTAATAAAATCTGCTTAAAACGTTGTAAAATTTCTTATTGCGGAAACAAATTAAATTTCCACAAAAAACAAATTTGTTCTTATCACTTAATTACTTTAATTGAAAACAAATCTCTTATTTTGAGATAAAAATTGTAATTTTCAAATGCCTAGAACAAAAATTGTATTTTCTAATAATATTAAAAAACCGCTAGATATCCCGCTAACCGCCGAAACGGAAATTTTACCCCGGTGGACACGTAAAAACCGCTAGAATTGCGGTAAACCCTTCAAATTGGCAACAGTGGGCATGACCAACAAACGAGATCAATTTATATAAATTTTGTACGTTCACAAAAAAAATTTATTTTTCGAATTCAAACAAAATATTTGTAGAATCAAAACATTTTTTGTCTGAAATCGATTCTACAATCAAATTCGCATATTCAAACAATTTGTTTACTGAAAAAAACACTGATTTTTTCAAACAAATAATTTACAGAAACAAAAAGTTTACTGAAATTCATATAAATTTCAAACAAATAATTTTGCTGAATCAAACAAAAATGTTTGCACACGCAATGACGCGCACCCAAGCTATCACTGAAGGCAGAAAGCAGAGCGGCGGCTGGCTTTGAGACACATTTTTTGTTGGAATAATTTTTAAACGTAGTCTTGTTTATACACACAATCAGTGTGACCATATTAGCTTTTTCGAGCTAAATTTAGCTTTATTTTTCCATGTTTAGCTTAAGATATTTCATTTAAATCTATGAAAAATATCGAAATAATACACAAATTTAGCTTTATTTTTTGGCTTTACATATTCGTCTTTAGCTCTTTTTAGCACTATTTCAAGCATGATTTAGCTTTATGTTTTTTAAAAATCTGGTCACACAATGTTTTTCTTCATCACTCACTGTTGCTGTATCCTTTCCTTGGCTAAAGAATAAATGTAACCAAAAACGGCAGCAGACCGTCTCGATATGTTTTAGTCATCGTTCAATTTTTGTATTTGATGTAGGTATTTAAATAGACAGTGTTAAAAAATTGAATACGGGATTATGTTTTTTATTCTTTTTTATTAACTTTGAAACCAACCAAAAATTTATTTTGTTTCTAATAATGTTGTTGTTGTTTCTGTTGTTTAAAAATAGTTAAGGCAGAATTAGTCTTTACTTTCTGTTTCTGTTCTGTTCCGTGCCGTTCTGTTTCAGAATTGTAATAGTTTCTTTTTCTGTAGCAACTTATCAGCCATTTGTGACAAATTTATTAGTTTTGCACCGTCCATTGTTTTATTTCAATAAGTTTAAAGCACATAAATTTGAAGAAATTCCATTTTATGAATTTTTAAAATCAAAAAATAGTTTATTTCAATATAAATATGTATTTTTTATTATATATTTTGCTGTCACTTACAATCAGGGCTGCCAGGAACTTTTTTCGTTCTCCCCAAATTTAAAAATAAATTTCCCCAAATATCCCCCGATAAAAGCAAGAATCCCCAAAAACAAGCCCCTGTAAAAAAATACATAATTTTTAACGGATAATTTAAATATTTATTTGAGTTTTACTTGTACCATGTTCTACAAGAGATCATTTTTATCGAAAGGAAATATGTAGTTGTTTTTTAAATACATATATACATATGGGGGATTTCGTGTCAATTTTAGCTATCGAAGCTACTTGGGACAAATTTTGCTAACACCAATAGGTAATAAGTTACATGGATGAGAAAGAACACCTGTATGGCCAAAATGTCAAACTTTGACCTCCTCTAACTCAGGAACTTTTTGACCGATCTGGTTGAAAATTTGTGTCTTAAGTACTATCCAATAGGACTAACTTTCTTCCAAATCGGAAGACATCGATTTCAAAGTTGGGTCACTTGACGCGAAATCCCCCATATATATACAGTCGAACTTTCCTATAATGAATTTGCATGGGACCACAAAATCACTTAATTTTTAAGAAGTTTATTATACAAAATTAATTTTATTTCCACTTTTATTAAAAAATAATGAGGCTGTTCTAGTTTGGATTACATTCCCACGCGCACCAGTTATGCAGTTGAGAATTGCTTTATTTGTTTCTCTACAAACACAGGTTTGAAGGCTCTTGCATTTCATGCTTAATTGTTTGCAATCTACATTTTAAGAATTAAGGTTGCTTTAGTCGATTGTAAATCTTGTGCAATGCAATGTAACGTACCGTAACGTACTGTATTTTCTGTAATGCGTTATTATTATTTGACAATTTTTAGTCTTGCACAAATCAATTTTTAAACTATTTAAGGTGTGTGCTCGCATTTCTAGGTCAAGTAATAATTGACACATTAGTGGTCTGGGGCATCATTTATTACTAGTTCTAAACCGATTTTTTTATTTCTTTTTTAAAAACATTTCTAATTGTTAATAACCTAGACTAAAAACTTATACGACATTTGAAAAATTTTCCAAAAACTTAAATAAGTGATTGTTTTGCCTTGTACATTTGACATTTCAATCGACTTTTCTTTACCCAATCGTCACCAAACTTTATATTAAATGTTTTTATATACAAAGGAACCAATCGGCCCATTCATTGGCTTTCGAGTTCATTTTAATTTTTTTGAACACCTTTATACACATGAAGTTGTCCAGGAAAATGCAAATTTTGGACTTATTGACAGATTAACTTCAAACTTATCAGATATTTTTTTTAATAAAAACGAAACTTTTTTTGCCCGGTGCTCATTGATATCAAGTGATGTTGCAAAAAATCCACTGTAATGTGTATGTGACACATACTATGTGTGTTGTCTTAATAGAAAAATTAAGCTCATATTTTTTATTTCCCCAAAAAATCCCAAGTTATTTTTTGAATATCCCCAATGCAAACCCCAAACCCCAGATTAAATTTTCTGTCCCTTTTAGCAACAAGAAAACCCCTAATTTGGGGTCAAAACCCCTAAACTGGCAGCCCTGCTTACAATTACTTAACAAATTTTTGATTTTAACAAACTGAACCGCAACAGAACAGAAAAACTAATCAATTTCACAGGTTTTTTAATAACAAAAACAAATCAGCTGATTCGTAACAGAACAGATAGTAAAGACTAACTGAGCCTTTAAACGTTTTTTTTTTTACCTGCTATTGTTTTTTTTTACTAAAAACCTCGTCACGCTATTTTATCATCTTTCTTATTGTTGTACATTCTTAAAGCGTCCAAAAATAGACTGTATGTGTTTTGTGTTGTTGTTCTTATATTTCACATAGGAAGTCCCTACAAGAAATGAATGGGCGAGTAGTCACATTTTTCATTTTGGTGTTAAGGAAATGATAGAAATAAATGACCGAAATTAAGTTTTCGGTCACATTCGGTCATTTCTTTCTATCATTTTCTTAACACCAAAATGAAAAATGTGACTACTCGCTCATTAATTTCTTGTAGGGGTGTTTCTTACGATCAAATAAAAAAAATGCAAAAAACGACATTAAATAGCGTTAAATATTTCATACAAAATTATGAAAACTTGAAACCAATAGCGCGTATATTATATTATTCAATAGTTGTCAACGTTTTTGTTGGTTAAAAAAAAATCAAACAAAAATATTAATTGAATCAGTAAAAAAGTTTGTAGAAATTAAAAAAAATTTCAAACAAGCCTTTGTTTGAAAATAATTCGGCAATAATTTTTTCTGTGTTATTTTTATTGCATTTTGAAATGTCTGTCGACAAATTAGAAATGTTCTATTTACAATTTTTTCTTAAGGTACGCACAGTGGGGTTGTGTGCTTTATTTTTTGCAACAACTTGTTTTTCGATGTCCGATCTATCTTGCCATTTCTTTATTGGAAGCTTATAAAAATCTATTATAAAATTCAAAAAATCTGATCCCTCCATGCAGAATCGACAAACCGAACTCCAAATTTTCTGGTTTTAATGCAAAGAAATTATTTTGTCAATATTATTAAATTATTTGGAAGTAGCACCACATAAAAAGCATTTTTGTGTACTAGTAGTTTATGTGAGTGTATACATATTTTTCCACCAATCATGGATAGGACCAACTGATCCATTCTATCTTTTTCGTTCTTAGAAACAATCGTGGTGTCTTTTAAAAATTCCACCTTTAATGGTCTACAATATCGACGAGATGCTGGACGAGGATTTTACCATATGATTATGCTGTTGCACATTAATTTTAATGGCACGATAGATGTAATAAAAACCGATGAGTCAGTAGCATTCGGATCGTGGAATGCTTGCTTGTAAGGTGTGTGGACCAGAGGTTACTTATTTTTAGTTTTAGTTTCTATTATTGTCTAAAATTGTTATATTTATTTTTTCTCTTTCTTCTTTTAATATGTTTTTATCTACTCAAATTTAATAACTGAATGGAAGCTCTCATGAAAACAAAAGCAATAATTACACTAATGTTTTGATTGCTTTTTATAAAAAGTTTATTTTTTTTAGTTTTTTAGGTGCAACAATATATTTAAAGTTAATTTTAAAATGTGCAAAAAATTTTCATAATTATTTTCAAAAGCGTTTATATTTTTAGAAAAAAAGGTTTTTTTCTTAATTTAGCTTTATACACAACTATTCATCGACATATTTCCCATTAAAATTTTATTAATTATCACTTAAAAAAACCCTCAAAACTAATTTTAAAGACACGAAAATTTGAAATTTATATTGCACATAGGGTAGCCAGATTTTACATTCGGAAAAACAGTACATTGAGCACAAAAAAACAGTACAATCAAGAAAAAAACAGTACATTTTTGTTTTGGCAAAAAAACACAACTATTTATTTAAATTATTATATATTTAAAACTTTTGATTGAATATGCAACAATTATATAACGAAAAACACTTAAAATGTGTAACGTCAAAGGAATGATTTGGTTTTATGGCATTTTATACGTATACGAAATTACTCCATTTGCGCTTAAAAAAAACACTAAATAAAAGCATTTGGCCCAAATGTCTTTTTTTTTTAATTTGAAGAGAGCAAAACCATATAAGATAGGAGATATTTTTAACAAAATTTCGATTTTATTTTTGTCTTTCTCAGGTGTTTAAAGGAAAATTCTATTGGAAGAGGTAGCCATAAAATCATATGTCTTAAAAATTATAACATGACAATATACAACTGCTGCGAGTCACCCATTATAATTAAGATTTCTACTGCGTATTTATGAGAAAACAATAACCACAGCGTAAAAGTCCTATTATTATTTCAGAGCTTTTGTTGTTATGCTATGTACTGTTAAATATTAGTATGTTTTAAAAATGTGACTTAAACAGGGGTTTTCTTAATATCTTGGTTTTTTGTAGACTGAACCAAAAAAAAAACAGTACAAAAAGCAGTACAAAGTGTAAAAAAAAGTACATTTGCGTACTGTTTGGGACATTATGTATAAAACAGTACAATTGCAAAAATCAGTACATGTACTGTTAAAAACAGTACGTATGGCAACCCTAATTGCACACGAGGAAAACGTCAAATAACTCAAACTTAAAAATTGTATAGTGACATAACGGTCGTTGCCAAAAACAAAATTTTTGCACCAGTGTTGTGGAATGTTGTGTACTTTCACCGACTGCAAAAGTGTTTTCGTTTCTCCTAAATTTAATTTTGCAATTTATTCCCATTTTTGGTATCAAAAACCCTACTGTGGTACGTTCAGACTGATATAATATTTGGTAGCAAACATATAATATTTCATTAACGTAGTCTGAACAAAAAATCTTTTTGAATGTCAAATAAAATAATAGCTGATTTTGAGCAAATAGAATAATTTGCCGGCAAACAAATATTTGTCCAATATGAACATAGTACATATGAAGTTCACAATGTAAACACAAAAAATCAAATATTTTAGTAATTTTTGAGCAAACATTTATTTGATATTACAACAAAATTGTAAGAGTAAACAACGACAAATGAGTTTAGCCATGTTCCCGATAGAAGCAATTTTTCCTGTAAGTTTTCGGATTCTTTACAGTTTTAGAGATTTTTATTAATTATTAGACTTTGCTATAATGGAGCGAGCTATTAGCAAATGTTTGCAATTTTCCGCTAATTTAGCAATTTTTATCGAATTTTTCCAATTCCTTAGAGTTTTAGACACTTTTAATAAATTTGTTGGCTTGTTGGGTATGTTTCCAAGTTTGCAATTTTTAAGCCATGTTCGCGATAGAAGCGAATTATTCCTGCGATTCTTTGCAGCTTTAACGATTTTTAATTACTATTTGGCTTTGCTATCATACCGCTATTAGGAATTTTTCGTGAATTCCCGCTAATTTAGCCATTTTTATCAAATACCTAAATTTTTCGCGAATTTTTTTTTTTTTGTTTTTTCTAATTTTTGTTTTTTAACCGATTAAGCGATTTCAAATATATTTTTGGGTGTGTTTCCAAATTTGCAATTTTTCGCAAATTTAAGCCATTTTCCCGTTACCCATTGTCTTCTAGTTTTTTTTATCTTTTACATTCTTCTGTTCTTACTCTATAAGAGATGCTGCTCCCGTCAACTTAAATGCAAACGCACTTAACTACAGTTTTTTTTGCTTGCAAAGTCAAAGTCTTAGCGGTTAAATTTCTTTATTCAAATCAAAATTAAAGCAAACCTCAATCAATAAAAAAACTTGATATCAAATTTTTGTGATGTCAAGGAGTTGATTTCAAGCATTCCTAGAAAAATAATAATTTGCAACTATTGTCTAAAGCTGTGTTCACATTATGTGTATTTGTCATATGGAATGTCACTTTTCTACCCACATGTATTTTCATGTGTATGTCAAAATTTGAGTTTTACATAAGGTTTTTAATTTACATGTTCACATAATTGTATGTAACGTACATTTGACATAACCTATCAAAAATAAAAAAAACATTTTTAATAATTAATTTGTGTATTTTTTATTATTTATTTACTATTTTAATATATATGTATTACAACTTCAATTAATTTTTACCGCCACAAGCAATTTTGTTAATAAAAAACAGCTGATGTTAGATGCTTTGTCACTTGAAAATAGAACACGTTCTAAATCAAAATTGTCATGTGTACTGTACACAGAAAAATAACACATGATAGTGTTTGAAGGCGATATGTACATATTTAACATGTGAAAAAGTGACAATCCACATGACAAATACACATAATGTGAACACAGCTTAAGTATCGACAACTGGAATGGGCCAATGGAATATCAAGATAATTCCGATCCCATTACTTAATTTAGAAATGCATTCGCTGCGGTGGGCTGACATATAAAAAACTCGGAGAGATCTTTTCGTTCTGCTTATTACACAATAATTAGAAGTGGGAAAGGCAAACAATATGATATCCATTATTGTGCACTGTGAGAAGTAAAGTTAAGCAATATAAAAAAAGAAAAATAAAGAAAAACCCTAAATTAAATATGGCAAAACCCACCGAAATGTATCGATGAATTATTACACTGAGTGTAATTTTTTAAGTCACGGAAAAAACACCATATACGGACAAGACTACGTGATAAAAGACCAAAAAAAATAAAAGACTCGTGTTTCCCAGTTTTGCCCACAGTCATGCACTTTTTTATGGGCCCGCAAAGATTTTATATTGTGTGCTGCGTCCCTTGAAGCGTGAGCAGCGGTCGGTGCGTGATCGCAGAAAAAACAAATAAAATTAAAATAAGCGCTACCTAAACGGTTTTAAGAATCATTCCTAGGAAGTGTATATGAAAGAAAGTTGTTTATTTAGATCTTAGGCACATTTTTGTAGTTGGTTGTTTCCTTGCATTTTTAACGGTTTACGACCTATGGACCTGAACAGGGTAAAAAGGTAAAATAATCGAATTTTTTAAAGTTGTGCTGAAAAAGGTGAACAAGAAAAAGAAAAACAAAAAATGTACTTTGGATTTCAAGAAGAATTCTTGACATAAGTACGGAAAAAACAGAAGTTAGGAAAAACATGTAAAATCAATTAAAATGGATAATCATTCAAAAAAGCAAATTTCGATCTACCAAAGGTTAAAATACAATTTGGTTTAAGGATTAATGTTTGACTATTGACGTCAGCAGTCGTCGGTGGCTGCGAATGTAAGACGGTAAATCCATCTGAGGAGATCGAGTGGTTGCGATCGAAACATGTCATGGTAACCAGCCGCCTGGGTTCGAATCTCAGGTCAGTCAAGAATGAATGATTATCAATAACAATTTTAATTAATTTTCATGTTGTAAAATTCCTTTCTTCATAAAAATAATTTAATGAAAATTAAATTTGATGAACTTAAGCCTGATTAAAAAATTAAAAATTTGGATTAAAAACCATAAATAGTTCAACAAAATAACCACAATTCAAATTATTGTTTTTTGAGATTTTGACCTTGAAGATGAAGTTTTTTTGATTTTATATGTTGACAATTTTTGTTCTTTATGGCAAGAGTTACAACAATGGCTTGCAAGATATGAGCCTGAGAAAATGATCACTTTTTTGCAAAAATAACAGCGAGGCCCAAATACTTGAAAGCCCATAAAAAAGTGCATGACTTTGGGTAAAACTGGGAGACCCTGGTCTTTTTTTTATATCTTTTATCACGTAGTTTTGTCCGTATATCGTTATTTTATTACGTGTTGCACTGTGTTACTTAGAAAAAGCGCAAAAAGAGTAAGGAAACCCAAATCTAAAAGTATTTAAGTATCAGTGTTACCATTTTAGCGTTTTTGCAGTTAAATTTAACATTCAAAATTTGGATTAAGCTGCAAAGCATTCTTTTAGCATTTCGGTAGTTTATTTAAGATTTCTATAACATTTTTTCAGTTTTTTTTAAGCTTTATTTTAAGGTTGGTGCAATAGTTTTTTGATGAACTGAACTTTTTTTAACTATTAAAAATTTTGACTACAAATAGTTGTAGAAATTTAAGAAATCTTAGAAATGCTTTAATTAATGTTGATTAAAAAATTATTTTATATATTTTTTTTTCATTACATTGTAATGTAAAAATATAATTAAATCACCCCAAGATAAAAATTCAATGGTGTAATTGTTTGAACATTTCATTTTAATCCCACAAAATATCTAAAACAAAACGGCTGAAAAAATAATAATTTTAAAATTTCATTATCAAAATTAATTTTTTATAAAATCTCTTAAATCAGAACAAAGCATAGAAATAAAGCCACTGGTGTTTTGGTTACATCAGGGGAATTGCGCATACACACAGAAAATATATCAATGTTAAATTAACATGGCGCAAAGCTGATAAAAATCATAGTTAATTTCTGCAAAAGTATGGACTCCATCAAAATTAATTGTGAAGAGAGTATACTTAGTTTGTCATTCCGTGTGAAACTTGTTTATTAGTCATCTCAGACCCCATTAAATATACATATATGTATATATTCTGGCTCCTTGAGTAATTCTAAGTCGATTAAGCAATGCCCGTCTGTTGAAAACACGCTCACCTTCAAAAAACGTAAAAGAAATAAACAAACTTGGTGTCAATTGCTTCTAGTTGTGCTAAGCAGTTTGGGTTTAAAATGCAGCAAAATCGATTCAGAAGGATCAGAGCTAAGAATCAAAATGTAGAACCACCACCTTAAAAAATTGATAATTTTGTTACAAAAAATAACATTAATGGTGAATAAATCCACGGAATGATATGAGATTTTGTAAAAATTCGTTTTATTCGAATGAAATTTCGTGAAGATCGGTCCATGATTTCCCCTAGGCCGCATACAAACCCAATCCCGGAAAACGGTTTAGTAGGCGTAAAACAGTAATAAATAACGCTATCATAATAGAATTTGGTACGTCGCAGTTTTATAGGACAAGATGTGACACTGTGCCCCATATAAATCCTACTACCGAAAAAGAGTTTAGTAGGCCTAAAACCGTAATAAATAATGCTATTAATACAAAATTTGGCACGTCACAATTTTATAGGACTATAAATGACACTGTGTAATTTCCTGAAGATCGGTCTACAACAACACTGCTTCTGTGGTCGAATTGTCAAAAAAATTGCTAGTAAAAAAATTGGTTTGTTTAAGGTGTTATGATACTTGCTATATTTTGTATAGGATTTTTTTTAGGATTGACTGAATGAAACAACAAATGCGAGAAAGAACAAGAAATACAATTTGATAAAATGTAAACAAAACAAACAAAACTGCCCACGTTTTTTCCCCACAAGAAACCGTCATTGAAGTTAAAAATTGCAAAAAAAAAGTTAAAAACCGTTTCTTTCGATCAAAAACTAAAAAAATTGGCAACAGTGCTAACAATTAATCTGGAAATGTCAATTTTAAGTTAAAAAATTTTATATTTTTTTTGACAGTCTTAGATTATTTATCGATAACACATGTATATTTGTTTGACATTTCAAGATTTTTTATGATATAATCATACTCTTTACACTTAGTCAGTTTTCCTATGCAAATATATTTGCACTGTTCTCCAATATAGAAAAAATACAAAAAATAGCAAGTATCATAACAGCTTTACATAAAAAACTAGTTTGTATACAAACTTTGACAAGTCGACCACCTAAAAAAAACACCATATGTTGACTTGACCCCACCTTCTAGTCAATTCGCCTTGCGGACACCTGTCCGCTTGTTTTTCTAATGAGAGAGAGATTTACACACGTTTGTTGTACTGACCACGTTGTTTACAGAAGAACTCTCAATTATACGACGCCATCAGCATGACCGATATGGCTTCGCAATTATTTTACTTTTTAATTTGATGTATTTAACTAAATTTTTTTAACAAATAAAAACTGAGAATTGTTTTACACAAAACAAGAAAATCGTCCTAATAAAAAGTAAAAATTTATTTTTGGTAGTTACATTATACAGTAGTTCCCGCTTAAGTGCGCATCGAAAAATGTTCAGTTTTCTACGCACTTATAAAAACCTCGCTTAAAAACTTAATAATCATTTAAAAGTACTTTTTTTTTTTTTATAACGGAAATAAAATTTATTAAACCTAGTTCTCATACGAAATTAAATGTAATATTAAAAGTAAAACTAATTCAATAAACATTCTTACATAAATAGGTACATATGCCATTAATGAGCCGAACCGAACACAATGAAGTTTGTCGATTTAAAAATACCGAACGGAACTAAACGTTCTCATCTTTTATTGAGTTTGATAAAAAAAAGTATTATTTTTGTGTTCGAAAGATGACTAACAGGGAAATGTTATTTTTTTTTTTAATGATTTTCTACAAAAACACTATTAGCGTTTGTGGTTTCCACAAATCTACCGAACCGAATACTAAGGAGCGATATTGAGAGCCACTTTTTGGATTAAAGTTAATTTGATTCTATAATTAGATAATCTGTGAATTAAGTTAATCTAGCATAAATTGAATTGATATTTTTGGGTTGTGGCTTAAACCATGTAGTGTTACCATACTGATCACAAATAAATGGCAATATTTTTTTTGCAAATCTAAACTTTTTATCAAAGCAAGATGGATGTTTTCAAAGAAAATATGCGAATTTAATATTGTTTACAAAGTAGAAATTTTTACGTTTAAAGAAAAAATATATTATTGAAAAAATATAGAAATATAAAAGTATATATTTTATTTTTAAAATAATATTTTGTTTATAGTTATGCATTAATTGTTTATGATAAACATGTGTATGTTGAGTGTTTAAGGTAAGGTCCGCTTAAACTAGCCGCTTAAGCTAGCAAAAAAAGTTTAAAAAAATACAACTCAAAGAGCAAATACGGAGATTAAAGTTAATTTAATCGCTAATCTCTAACCCAAAAAGTGGCTCTTAGTGTTTATTTTCGAACACTGGTATGAACATACATATTAGTTGTCAAAACAATGCAAAAACAAAACATTTGAAGAAGTGTGTATGGATATGTGAAAAAGTTTGCATATATTGCTACACTCTTGCCATAACTAGCAAATGTTAACGCCGTGCGGATATTAAAAAAAAAGTTTTTTGGTTTCGCATTTAAGCGATTTATTTTGTTCAAATTTATGTAATTTCGGACAAAAATAATGAATCATTAAAACGGGGAACGCTTTTAAGCGAGGTCATTTAAGCGGGATTTTGTTCATGTAATTATGTGAAAATTTTGGTTTCCAGAACATGTTGCGCATTTAAGAGGGGTAATCATTTAAGCGGGGTGCTTTTAAGCGGGAACTACTGTACAAAATAACTCAATATTCATTTGTTTGTACGGAAATTGTAGTTGATTCTTTGATAGTTAATTTATGTAAAATAACTAAATATTCATTTGTTTTTACGGAATTCGTAGTTGAATTTTTGAAAGAAAAAATTAAATGAAATTTTCGTTATTTTAAATTACATTTTCATTGAATTTTACATAAAGATGAATTTAACTTAATCAACGGACAATAATAACTGCAACTGAAAATCCGTATTAAAGTGCACTTGGTTTTTTGAATAACTGTTAGAATCAGTTAAAAATTAATATGCCTGGCATTTTAAATGTTTATTTATTTAAAAATTACTGAACGGAATACTTCTTAAATAAACTACAGTCCGTTACTGTGATAATATTGTGAGTATAGAACCTTTCTGGAGGGCTTGTGCAATTATCTTGTAACGTGCTTTATCAGCCTTGTGGAGCTTATCCACAATTTGAAACCAAAAAAAATATACAAATTTGGCATTATTTTACATTTTTCGAGGTTGGTATGTTCACAAAAAATAAAAAAAACTGTTTCAAAAAAAATTGTAGAACATTGTTAAGTCATATTTTGAGGTTTGGACGGTCAAATTGGCGATTTTCTTCAACAGCAGAAAAAACCGGCAAATTGTCAAATAGGGCAAATATGAAAAAGTCGCAGAACAACTATTGTTTTTGAGGCCCCAAGGAACCATATTCAACAACAAAAAAGTTATGTATCCCGAAAAGTCGATTTTGTTATATCGAGCCATAACCGCAAAAAAAGCTTAAGCGACAAAAACAAAATTTTAGAGGAGAAGGTTTTTTTATTTTGTTTCATAAACATTTTGTATGAAGGTTGTCGCTTGAGATAAAATTTTCTATAAAATCGGAATGTGACCAGTAAAGTCATTTATTAAAAAAACCGAAAATTGAAAATGATAAAGCTAACTTGGTGGCTACACGATCAAGTTTTGGCTTTCGATTCCATTCTATTTGCAATACACTCTCACTTTTTTACTAACACACCCACACTTTTTAAATTGACCACGAAATGGCTTTCAATTTTACCTTTCTTTTTGTTTGGCAATTTTACTTTCAATTTAACAGTTGATTACATGCTTGTCTTTATAAAAGGTTTTCTTGATGACATCTTTTAAGTAAATTGCTTACAAATTGAGTGCAGCCAGCCTACGTCACAGCTTGCAATTTATGTAAATTTTGACAAGTAGTATATGAAAAAGACTATCAAGAACAACTTGATCGTGTGGCCGCAGGGTAATGCTTTAACACAGTCGAGACAGCAGGCTACACGAACACTCGCCTACAAATGCTGCTGGGTGCAATTATAGTCGTGTAGTCAGCTACTGAATTATTTTGTAGACGACAGCTACAATTGAAAAATTATAAACAGCTGTTTTTTTATTATGTATTCATTGCTGCCGTTTTTGGTTATTTCTAACCAAAATTGGATATATTTTTTTTTTCAATGTGGAGATGTGAATATTTTTTTAATTTTGGTAACTTTTTTCTAAAATAATAATGCGTACGAATATGTTTTTTTCTTGATACAATTATTTACGAGCTCGAATAATTTGTACTGTGTACTAAGATTTTTTCATGATTTGTTACCAAGGAACGGAAGTTTTTTATAATTTATCGAAAACAAAAAATCCCTTTCAAAACAGCAACCAAATATTTTTTAAAATTTTTGCTAACAAAATATTGCCAAGTGCGATTTTTTATCAAAAACGCCATGTTCTAAAATCGAAAACAAATAAAGTTTTAATCAAATGAAATTTTTAATTATTTTTTTTTAAATGAACGTAGTTTTTCTTGATTTTAAGAGTAGTAAAGACTTAAGGTAGGAAGTGCATAAAATCATGAGGAATCGATTTCAGAAAATTCGTTTTAGTGTTTCTAAAAACTTGAAAATAAGTTTAATGTTCTGAATTTAGGTTATTTTCAGAAGCATATTTTTATACAAATTTGAAAATACACATATCAATATCATTTTAAAATTTATGGAATTTTCTTTAAGAAATGGCTGTATGTTTTAAGAAATTTGTAATTTTACTGTTTATAACTTGTCGGTATGTATATTTTTTAATATTTATTCTTGTGTATTGTTGACCTGTTATTTTTGTTATTTTGTTATTTTGGCTTGAGGTCTTATATTAATAATAAATTAAAATTCAAAAAACTTATAATTTTATTTTTATTTATTTATTTTTATATTTTTCCAATATTTCGGTCAAAATCTCTGACCATCATCAGGGGGATCTGGTGTTTTTAAAAATACAAAACAAAAAATTACATTAAAATACAAAATATTTTACACAAACAAATTTTATATATTTATACTAGCTTAACCCAGTGCGCTTTGCTACCCCAATCGAAATAAAATTAGTAAAATTTTCTAAAACAGATCTCCTGTAATGATTACAAAGCATCTTGTACTTAATTTAATTTTTATTTTGAAATTTGTAGTTTACCATAATAGTAGCTATAACCACGTTTGAAGACTCTCCCTTTAATTGTTCTTCAGTTGAGCGATATTTAATATATGCATCCTATGGGAGGTATTTCCCCCCTGCGCCTACCCGGTTTATTTTTTTTTTCAAAAGTGTAGTATACCATAAGAGTGACTTCTACAAAGTTTGAGCATTCTCACTATAACAGTTCTTAAGATATGCAATATTAAACATGGGGGTCCTATGGGGGGTACCACTTCCCCCGCTACTACTTTTTTTAAATTTTGGGGATCAGAAGATCCTACTTCCAAAAGTGCAACAAAATGCGTGGAGGGGCTCTTAAGATATGGGGGGTACCAATTCCCTTGCCTCTATCGAAAAAATAAGTAGCCTATGTTACTTTTAGCTCACGTGATGTTACTGTAAAAATTTCAGGAAAATCGGTTCATGTAGTGCCTGAGATTTAGTGATTAAAATTTTCGGTTGTATGGGCGTGGCACCACCTCTTTGTCCAATCACACCTTTTTGAACCCAACGACTCATTAATTCAGAACAATAGCCTTCTGTGAAAATTTGATGACGATCGGTTCAGTAGTTTATTAGATATAACGTTTTTTACTTTTTCTATAAAGGGGCGGGGACACGCCCACTTTTTTAATTAAACGTATTTCTGTTCATGACAACAACATATGTACCAAATATTATCGCCGTAGGTCAAAAAATGTCATAGATAAGACGATTTTAAATTTTTGGTTGTATGGGCGTGGCATCGCCCCTTTGCCCAGTCACAATTTTATATAGCCTAATGTCTCTTCCAGGGTCACAGTTACATGCTGTGAAAATTTCAAGGTCATCGGTCAAGTGGTTTGGCCTCCTATAAAGCACAAATATATATATACATATAAAAATGCAACATTTTTGTAAGTTTGTTTTTATGTTGGCTTATAGACGATTTTCCTGAAATTTTTACAGTAGTATCACGTTAGCCCTAAAAATAAAATAGGCTACTTATTTTTTCGATAGGGGCAGGGGAATTGGTACCCCCCATTGTATGCCAATATTAAATATCGCATATCTTAAGAGCCGCTTCACGCATTTTGTTGAACTTGTGGTAGTAGGATCTTCTGAGCCCCAAAATTGAAATAAAATAGCAACGGGGGAAGTGTCCTTAAAAACTGTTAAAGTGAGAAAGTTCGAACTTTGTAGAAGTCACTCTTATGGTATACTTCACTTTGTAAATAAAAATAAAGCGGGTAGGCGCAGGGGGGAACTACCTTTCATAGGATGAATATATTAAATATCTCTCAAGCGATAAAGTGGTTAGAGCAGTGTAGCTAAGCGCACCGGGTTAAGATAGTATATACATATATAAATTAGAGTTTGCTAAAAACAGTAAAAATGTGAAACCGTGGTTTCGATTTAAAACTATTAAAACCAATCGGTTTTGGTTTAGGTGTGAAAATATCATAATAAAACTACATAAGCCTATATAAATTTATTTATGTACTTGCATTTAACCCGCTACTTCGTTAGCGTCTCCTTTTTCTTCGTGGACATATCTGTATGCCAAAGTTTATTTTCTCAATCACTCAGGACCTTGCATGTTCAATTTTATATTTTTAGGTCCAATACCAACGGAAATTGAAATAGTACCAATTAATGAATAAAAAAGTACCAAGAAGTTCCCTCTAATAGATTCTCATCCACTCAGGACATTGCATGTTGATTTTTATGATTTAAGGTTCAATATTAACGGAAATTCAAAAAGTACCAGTTAAAGATCAAAAAATTACCAAAAACTTCCCTCTTATAGATTATTATCCACTTAGGGCATTGAATCTTGAATTTTATGTTTTGAAGTCCAATAATAACGAATATTCAAAAAGTACCAGTTTAAGAACTTAAAAGTACCAATAAGTGCTTTAAGAGATTCTCATTCACTCAGGACCTTGCAGGTTTAATTTTTTGTTCATAAGACCAATATTAGCGGTAAAGGACCAGTCGGTGAATAAAAAATTACCAAAAAGTTTCCTCTTATAGACTCTCATCCACCCAGGACATTGCATCTTGAATTTTATGTTTCTACGTCTAATACTAACGGAAATTCAAAAAGTACCAGTTAAAGAAAAAACAAGTTCCAAAAAGTTCGGTCATAGATTCTTATCCACTCAGGACATTGCATGTTGAATCTTATGTTTTAAGATCCAACATTAACGATCATTAAAAAATACGAGTTGTAGAACCAAAAAGCTAAAGTAAAATATCAAATTTTCCGTATTTCCCCCTTTTGGTACTATTTTTCCCCCATTAAAGTATAAACAATTTCCGTATTCTAGTGGGAGCCCATAATTTTGTACGAATATGTTAATGAATGGAAAAAATGTTTTGTAAAAAAAGTACCAAAATAGTTACGATGTTCGCCCCTTAAATGTTCAAATTTCGAAAAAGTACCAAATTCGTATTAGTATTTTTTTTTTGATAAGTTTCGGATGTGGTATTAACAACGACAAGTATTACTTTTTTATTGTATCCCTTTTAGTTTTGGAGATATGAGATTAGCAAATTTCCCGTTTCTAACTTTTTTACCCCTTAAACATTCGAATTTCCAAAAATCCCGTCTTAGTGGATCGATTTGGGCAGAAACCTACCTCCAGTCCAAATTTCAAGTTTTTAGCTTGAGGCGTTTAGGCTGTGCGTTGACTAGTTCGTTAGCGTGTCCTTTTTCTTCGTGGACATATTTTTATGCCAAAGTGTATTTTTCTGGTTTAAACTTGTTTAAATTCTAGCATTTAACCCGCTACTTTAGTAGAGCCAAAAAGCTAAAGAAAAATATAAAATTTCCGTAATTACTTTTTTGGGTTTTTTGGGTACTATATTTTTTCCCTATTAAAGTATCAAAAATTTCAGTATTGTAGTGGCAGGCCATAATTTAATACGAATATGTCAATGAATGGAGGAAAATGTTTTGTAAAAAAAGTACCAAAATTAGTTACGATTTTTACCCCTTAAAAGTTCGAATTTCGTAAAAGTACCAAATTTGTATACGTATTTTTTTGATAAGTTTCGAACTTGGTGTTAACTTTGTTTCTATGTTTATTGGTTCAAAAGATAGATGGGGTGGCAAAAAAAGTACTAAAATTCAGATTTTACCCGTTTACGAATTTCAAAAAAAAGTACCAGACACCTGTCCGCTTATTTTTCCAAAGAACAACGATAAGTATTACATTTATTTTGCATCTCTTTTAGATTTGGAGACAAAGGGTTACCGAATTTTCCCGTTTTTACCTTTTTTTAACCCTCAAACATTAGAATGTTTACACGGGGTTTACATTTGCCAGTACTGGCAAGACATTTGCAATACATGCAAACTTTTTCACTAATACATGCAAACTTGTCCAACTGTCTTGTCTACTGTCTAGCAAATTCTGCAGACAGTAAAATTGTACAGTGATTTGACATTTGCTAACAGTAATCAAAAGTTTTGTTAGCAAAAGAAAAACAAAAATTCAAAAAGTAAAAAAATAAATATATTCTGTTTTGATTTTGAATGGTTTAGTTAAGTGTTATGTTTGTAAACACTATATAATTATTTTAAGCTATTTTTAATTTGTTTAGTTAATGTAAAACAAATTTAGCTGAACTTGCAATGCAACATTCACGTTTGACATATTTTTAAAAGTGAACTGTCTTAACTACTGTCTGGAAGCATACGTTACGAAGACAGTTAGTAGTATTTTTGACAACTTATATGTATATTCTTACTGTCTTGCCAGTACTGTCAAATGTAAACGCAGTGTTAAAAAAACCCGTCTTAGTGGATCGATTTGGGGGAGTGACCAATCGCTAGTCCAAATTTCAAGTTTGTATGCATTCATATTTAATTCAATCATATAAAAACATTTAAAAATCTTTGGTTCATTCATATTCTCGGAAAAATCAGAAAATTGTATTACAAATGATTCTTTGAGGTGATTCATCGGTAGGGTTCCATTTTCTCACAACGGGTGTATCATTAATTATCGAAAAATGAGCTCGTATGCGTTTATTTTGTTCGTAAAGCTGATTCCTCAAAGATTAAAATATGATACATTTTTAATCGAATTCGAGTCTTTTGGACTCTTTAGCGCGATTAGAAAAATAAGAATAAGAAGAAGAATTACTGACGAGTACCGTAAGTTTTTTTATGGCATATGCCATTTTTGACAATTCTTCAATTATTTTTAAAAAAGCAATTTTTGGTCCAGCTTGCCAAAGAATACCTTTTTGCAAGCTAGAAAAAAAAAATTTAAATTAGCTTAGCGAATATGAGGCAGAATATAGTCGAAATGCTAACTGAATAATGCAAAAATCGGACGTAAAAAGTACTTTCAATGCATCTGCTCCAGCCTCTTGTATGAAAAAGATTTCTATGAATGAAAGCTTTGGCTTAATTAACAGTGCTTAAGAAAATAATACAAGATGTCAGTAAAAAAGATTTTGTTGAAAAGTTTAAAAAACGTTTTAGATCGTAATACGTGTGGTAAATTATTCAATACTCCTGAAAAATCTATATGGCTTGGCAATTCAATTTTAAAAAAAAGTGTTTTAATCGATTTTCTCACAGTTTTGTTTTAATGAAAGTGGGACGGATGAATTTATTGACAACCTTTCTCCATCTGAACTTTTAGTGTTCAAATATGCTCCAGTTACATCTTGCGATGTTGAAAGAGTGTTTTTCATTTACAGAACTGTTTTATGTGATAACAGGCGATTATCAGGGGTGTTCTAAAAATCGAAGACGCAAAATGCAAGAATTTTAAACGTCGTTATTTAATAAGATTTCCCTGATAAAAAAAATTTTATGACAAACATTATAAAAATATTTCTTTATTAAACAGAAAGGGTTCTCATGATATCGTTTATAAGTCCCGTAATCTGTGCAAATTGTGCATTTTTACGCCCTCGTAAATGAACTGTCAAAAATTGTATGAGAATTCATTTACACAAACTTGGTAAATTTGCCCAACAATTTTGTCTCGTAAACTTGCGCTGTTCAATTGTGCATTTATACAAACAGATCTTTTAATGATTTTAACGTCGTTTTCAATGAAAAATCCAAGTGTCTATAAATCACAAACAATAAATTCTAGCAATAATTTCAGTAAATTGGTCTTTTAGCTTTCTTTGAGCATTTTTAAAAGCAAATTTCTCATACATATTAATCACAAATTTAAACACAAATTTTTATATTTTTGATTTTTAATTTTTAATTTATTTTTGTATTGACGTTTCTTACAAACTGACATTGGGTCGAGTGAATAAAAAGGTAGTTTATGCTACATAGTTCTAAGTACTAGCACTAGCTTTTACTTTTCAGTACTAGCTATGCTGAAAAGTTTAAACTACAAAAAGTGTGAATAATTCTTTGCTAGTGCTAGGTAGCTAATGCTTAACAGAGGAAGCAAACGCTGGATAATGCGACCATTCAATTCAATTAAATTAATTGCAAAGTGCAAAAATATCAAAAATTAAAATTTTTTAAACATATTTTTAAAAATATAAAACAGAATATAAGAAAAAAATGTCAATTTCCTTTTTTATGTTTTGAATCGTTAAACAAATGTGTATTATTATTACAAAAAAAATCGCTGTAAATGTCTTAGTTTGTATGCGAACATAAATAAATATATTTTTGTATATTTATCTGTTTTTAATAAATTTTTCTTTTTTACAGATTTTTTTATTTTATTTAAAAAATGCAACACAAACTTTTTATGGCAAAAGTCTGTACCGACCTTTATGCGGTATATCTTAAAACAACTTAGTGGCAACGTCAATGATTATTATTTATTTGAAAAATTAAGTAAAATTGCTTTGGTAAACTGTACATATTTAAATTTAAGTATTTGTTACTTCGGCTTAAGTTCATCAAATTTAATTTTCATTAAATTATTTTTATGAAGAAACATGTAAAATCAATTAAAATGGATAATGATTCAAAAAAAGCAAATTTCGATCTACCAAAGGTTAACATACAATTTGGTTTAAGGATTGATGTTTGACTATTGACGTCAGCAGTCGTCGATGGCTGCGAGCGTGAGACGGCAAATCCATCTGAGGAGATCGAATGGTTGCGATCGAAACATGTCATGGTAACCTGCCACCAGGGTTCGATCCCCGTCCCCGGCCACGGTCAAGAATGAAAGATTATCAATTACAATTTTAATTAATTTTTATGCTGTAAAATTCCTTTCTTCATAACAATAATTTAATGAAAATTAAATTTGATGAACTTAAGCCGTATTAAAATATTAAAAATTTGGATTAAAAACCATAAATAGTTCAACAAAATAACCACAATTCTAATTATGTATTTATACATTTACAGAGATCTTACCAATTTAGGTATTTTTCCGAAAACTATACAATTTGAAATAATCTTCAGGATGTTCATAAAACTAAACATACATACTAATAAATATTTAAAAATAAATTAGTTTTTATTTCAATATTGTGACAAAACACAAACTTCAAGCACCCCAATCATAAGCTTAAAAAAAATAAAGCGAAAACTAGTATTTTTAAGCACACATTCGTTTTTATTCACACATTATTTGAGTCAACACTGGAAGAACTAGTTTCTACTAGTCAGTATAAAGTACTAGCTTTAACTCAAATTTTTATTCACCTCAAAGCTAGTTTAAACTTACAAATTTCAAGTATTAGCTAAAGCTACCTATTTATTCACGCGGCCCATTAATTGTTTAAAATTACACAAAAGTAAAAAAAGGGGCTTCATGATTTTATAACAAAAAATTTTTTTTTTTCATTTTTTTTTACAATTTGAAGAAACATACTATTGTACTTACAATAAAAACTAAATAAAATAAATGTTTCTTAAATAACATGTTTATTTTTCGTGCCATTTTGCCAGACATTTTTAACCATTTTTCGTGCCATTTTAAACTTGCCCTGCTGACGAGCATTTAAACGAAAATTTGAAATATTTTTCTTATATTTCGGTAGATATCTTCATCACAGTTTATTAAAGCATCTACAACGTTATCTGATACATTTTCAGATATTTTCTATGTTTGTTGCAAATGCAACAGTTCAGACCCAAGTTTAGATGTTAGTAGGTGTTTATCTATCTCTTTTATCAAACATAATCAGCTCATCAGCTACTTGTGATTTTAAAAGTTGGTATCTGTATTTGACTTGATTACACTTTGAGGTAGAAGTTTAGGTATGTTCAATACTTTTAGGATAAATATATTTGAAAACGTGTTTTGAGATCTTCTAAAATATATTTAATAGAGGAATGTAACATACAACTCGGTAGTAATCTTCAACATTTTGAATGTGATTGGAACCTCGATTTGAACGCAGATAACTTTAACTTTTTCAAAAATCGCTTTAAATAATTCTTCGGCTTTATTTCTTTTCTCTTCAAGGCACATTATTTAAGTTTTGATAAGGCTTGATCCTTTTTGAAGATCTATATCGTGCTTTTGTAAAATGATACTAAGCGGCTGTGATACAATAAGTATCACACTTAATATGTTTAGTTCGTAAATGAATTCAAAAGTACTAAGCGAGTTTCTTAATATAAGGCTTTTGATGAAGTATCTCTACCTTTCCACTCAGATATTTTTTCCAAAGCTTCTACTATATGATGCCCACTTGCTGCAAAGTGTAAAATTGAGTCGTGACGGTCCAACCATCTTGTCTCGCATAATGTAGAGAGTTTGGCTCCCAAATACTTTGCTAAAACTGTGTTTCGCTTGGGATGAATATATTTAAAAAAATTTGTCGTTTCTTTAACAAATGATACAACTTATTGTATTAATGGCATTTTGTTGCTTTTTAAAATTTAGTTGTTTGATTTATGGGAATAGCATAGCGTTTGTTTTGCATTTGTCCAGAATTTTATAACAGCTCCATTTTCTGCTGACATCAGAGGACACCCATCTGTTCCATTTCCTACACAATTTTTTAGGTCAAGACTAAAATTTGTCAAAGCACTTAGAACTGATAGTGCCTTCGCATAACTTGACACATCAACGTCATTATCAATATCCTTTGAAGCTTCTTCAAATGCGTTTACAACAAAGCCAATAAATGCTTTCCTAACAACTTTTTGTTGTATGTTGAAATATCTTTAAGATAAGGAAATCTGGGTCTTCCCCGACAAATCTGTGTTTTGGTCAAAAATTATCGAATAGAATTTTGATTCATATAACACATATAAACATAAATATTGCATATACAAAGGCTTATTAATAATTCAACCGCACGCATTTTCAAGTCAAACGTTTATTCTTTGGATATAGATGGCACCTGCTGGGATTGAATGTAGAATAATAAGTATTTAAATACAGTTAACTAGATGTTTAATTGGAAATATCTAATAAATAACTATTAGAATTAAGATTTGGATACTTATTGAAAATTTCGTTAGATTCAATAAAAAAAAACGAAAAAAAAACCTTGCTGGGATTTCCTAAAATTGTGTGCATATAAATAAATATTATTATTGGGAATTCTTGTATTATCGAGATAAACCAAACATTTTTTTATAATTTAGGGGGGTGAAATTTCCTTATTTCCCCCCCCCCCCCCCCTGAATCCGCGCCTGTATGTTTATAATGTTGATGGGCCTGGACTTGCAAATCGAATTCTCTTAAGTTGTGGATCCAAATCGTCGTCCGAATCTGACTCTGATTCAGAACTTATGGTGGCCACAGACAGGCACTTTGCTTCCAGACTGCCCTCCATCATCAGCTTTTTCTTCTTCAAATACTTCATTAAAATCATACAGGGTGATCTTGTGACTCCACCAACATACCTGAAATGAATTAGAAAAGAAATCAAAAAAGGAATGCAAAACAATGCATCAATAAAATTGATATTACCTCTGAAAGCAATGCGTCGAGTTTTTTGCCTTAGTAGCGTTTTTCCATGGGCATTGTGTTATTAGTTGTGGTCTTTCTCTTCCCTGTTGGGGCTCGTAATCGGTATCAAATGGATCTTCATTAGTAACACCACTTGCTGTAGTCATTCGTGTAAATTCTGTACTACGATCTGGAGTTTGCGGCCTTGGTGATACAATATTTTCAGGTGCAAGCACTGGTAGTGTGGCTGTTACAGTTGCTTTATATATTTTGTTCTTCTCAGAATGTCGATTTAGATGACATGTGTAATTTACGCATGCATAGCAACTGGTTGCATCATGATCACCTGGGCGAATAATTCAGTTGACTGGCTTACAATACTTCATATTATCTTTGCCTCCACTCAACCATGCCATGAGATTGTTATAACATTGGCGACACACTGTATTGGATGTGTTATTTTCACCTGTCATGTCTACTTCGTCGAAAAACAACTTATATGCTCTATTGAATTCACTAGTTAAAAGATTCTTTCCCTTTTTAAATCTTTTAAATCGCAAACGTAGCAAAACGAATTAATTTTTTCACACTGTATGTATATTGAAATTGTCAGTTGCCAATGTTGTGTGCGAATTATGCTGCAGCACTTTCTCTCACTTTCACCGCTAAGCACTCGTTGACTTCGCGCTATGTAATGCCTCGATGTGAGCGTCATGTTGCATTTATATTGTGGGCTGCGTGTTGCATTTATATGCGTGTGCTGTGCTTACTGCTTTGCCTGTGATGTTGCGGTCGGTGCATGATCGCGTGAATTGTAGGTTGAGACCTTCGATACATTTTTGTAGTGGATTGTTTTCTTAAATTTTTATCGGTTTGCTACCTATGGACCTGAACAGGGAAAAAGGTAACAAAAAATCGAATTTTCGGAAAATTTTTAACTTTTGCGGCTACTTAAGCTCTACCTAAACGGTGTTAAGAATCATTCCTAGGAAGTTCATATGCACTAGAAAGTTGTTAAGATCTTAGGTACATTTATATTTTTAATTATTTGCTTGAATTTTGAACGGTTTGCTACCTATGGACCTGAAAAGGGGGAAAAATCGAATTTTTCAAAGTTTTTTGCGATTTTGATGTTGAAGATGAAGTCACGATTTTTGTTCTTTATGGCAAAAGCTACAACTTTGTCTCAAAGGGTAAATCAAAATTCCGAACGGCTTGCAAGATATGAGCCTGAGAAAATGACCACTTTATTGCAAAAATTACACCGAGACCCCAAATCTTTAAGGGCCCATAAAAAAATGCATGACTTTGAGCAAAACTGGGAGACACGGGTCTTTTTTTTTTGTTGGTCCTTTATAGTTATTTATTGTCCGTATATGGTTATTTTTCCATGTCTTAAAAAATTACACACAGTGTATTACACAGATGATTTTTGCGATTTTTTTCCAAAAATTTAAGAACTTTCTTTCAGATAAATCTGGCAACTATCCAATCAAATGATTTTATGAGTTTAGAATTAACAAACAGCTTTAAATAGTCTTTGAGGGAACAATTTATTAGTTTGTTCGTTTGTTGCAATTGTGGCCAAATAAAAGCCATACACATCCAACTAATTCATTTATTGTAGCAAAAAGGATAAATTTGTGTTCTTTTTTCGCTTTGTTTGCTATTTTGTTCTTTTTTTTGATTTTGTTTTATTTGAGGCCATCAAATAAAGAATTTAAATAATCGCGCTAACTTAAAGCTTTTATCTACAAACTCAAAAATCTCTCATGTCCCATTCATTTTATTTAATTTTTTTTTTGGTTGTTTTCTGTTTGGAAACAGAACAACACGTAACCCTCTTACAAGCCCAAAAAATCGAAACACGTGCATACATACATATCGTTGGTTCCACGTAGAAAGGCCCTAATCCGATTTTTGTAGAAATTGAGTTTTTAGGATAACTACTTCTACTTTTTGTTTTGTACCTAAAGAACGCGACTCGAGATTTCCAGGAAATTAACCAATTTGTTTCTCTTTTCTGCCGGAAATTTTTAAAGATTTGAAAATAATTAAAAATTCTTGATTTTTAATAGAATATATGTATACAGTGTAGCCTCGTTGAACGCAACCCCTCGCTTAACGCAACGCCTAATTTCGTAACATTGGTGACTCTGCAATCGCAACTTTGCAAAAGCAAAACAAGTAATGCTTTTTTTATTTTTTTGGTTTGGGTTTTGATAAATAAATTAAAAACTAAAACGTGTGTATGTAAAATCTTTACTTAAGTGCAATAGTGTTTTTGATTTACTGGGTTTTTAAGAATGACAAATATTTTGCGCGTAAATTAAAGTTTGTTAAAAAAAAACAGACACACACTGCCGTATTCATAAAAATATTTTAAATTTAAAAATGGTTTACAAAATTTATGAAAATTTTCCTTAATGAACGTTTGTTAAATTTAATAAGTTGTAAATATTTTTAAGTCAACATCTTTACAAAATATTCTTATCTCATTGTATTTAATTCTACATCTTCCGATTATTTTAGTATAATCACTAGAAAAGTGGCAATAAATTCTATTACTACTGTAGCATCACTGACAAAATGGCATTTGGCTCGAAAGCAGCGTTACCATTTCTTAAGTTTATCCTTTTTTGCAAGCCTCATCAAGAAACATGATTTTTTTATATTATTAAGCAAAATGAGTTTTAAATACATCTTTTAAAATTTGGCTCTTTTGTAGAAAAAAAAGTATTTAAAAATAATAAAAGTTTTTTTTTCAGAAATGGTGACATTTTTTATTGATAGTATTTGTTAGATGTTGCAAGTGTGAACGCGTATTTCACATTTTCAACATCTTTCATGCGTTCCTCCGAAATGTATGCAAGTGTACAAAGGGTATTAAGCAAAGATTAATTTACAACTATCTTATTATGCAACACAACAAGTAGCAATAACATTTCATTGATATCATCGATTTGAAAACACGCGGACCTAATTAAAAATTAAAGGCTTTTGCATACTGTTTGTTTGTTTGTTTGTTTTTTTTTTTTTGCCAACTGGAATGTGAAGTCACAAAAAGGAAATAAAACAAAAACAGATAATGCAAAGAGTTCCAAAGTAACTACTACAAACTTTATTTACACTTTCATATAGAACAAAATTAAAAATTATTTTTTTTTATTTAGTATACAAAGTCAATAATGTCTTATATTTTAAAAACTATAAATGATCCGAGCAAATTGATGACACAGATCGACATATCTCTAAAAGTTTACCTAAAAACAATCTTATCTCAATTTTTTATATTTTGCGGTATAGAACACAATAACTTGCGAACGACGATATACATATGTATACATAAAATTGTAACGTTACTGACTGACTCACTGACTGATTTATCATCGCACAGCCTAAACTCCTCAAATTTGGACTGGAGGTAGGTTTCTGCCCAAATCGATCCATTAAGACGGGATTTTTGGAAATTTGAATGTTTACAGGGTAAAAACGGGAAAATTTGGTAACCTTATATCTCCAAAACTAAAAGGGATACAATAAAAAAGTAATACTTATCGTTGTTCTTTAGAAAAATTGTGTCTGGTACTTTTTCAAATTCGGCCCTATTAGGGAGTAAACGGGCAAAACCTGAATTTTAGTACTTTTTTGACACCCTATATATCTTTTGAATGAATAAAAATAAAAACAAAGTTTATACCACATCCGAAACTTATTTAAGGGGTGAAAATCGTAACTATTTTTGGTACTTTTTTACAAAACATTTTTTCCATTCATTTACATATTCGTACAAAATTATGGGCTCCCACTACAATACTGAAATTTTTTATACTTTAATGGGGGAAAAATAGTACCAAAAAGGGGAAATACGGGAAATTTGATATTTTACTTTAGCTTTTTGGTTCTACAACTAGTATTTTTTTAATTATCGTTAATGTTGTACCTTAAAACATAAGATTCAACATGCAATGTCCTGAGTGGATAAGAATCTATGATGGAACTTTTTGGTACTTTTTTGTTCTTTAACTGGTACTTTTTGAATTTCCGCTAGTATTAGACCTAGAAACATAAAATTCAAGATGCAATGTCCTGGGTGGATGAGAGTCTATAAGGAGAAGTTTTTGGTACTTTTTTGTTCATTAACTGGTACTTTTTAATATCCGTTAGTATTGTCCCTATAGGTAAACATAAAATTAAACATGCAATGTCCTGGGTGGATGAGAATCTATAAGAGGGAAATTGTTGGTACTTTATTTATTAACTGGTAGCTTTTATAGTTCAGTTGGTATCATACCTAGAGAGATAAAATTAAACGTGCAAGGTCCTGAGTGAATGAGAATCTGTAAGAGGAATCTTTTTGGTACTTTTGCGTTCTTTAGCTGGTACTTTTTTTAATTTTCATTAATATTGGTATTATGAACATAAAATTTAACCTTCAAGGTCCTGAGTGAATAAGAATCTGTAAAAGCGCTTTTTGGTACTTCTGTGTTTTTTAACTGGTATTTTTTGAATTTCCGTTAATATTGGAACTAGAAACATAAAATTAAATATGCAATGAAAATAGTGGAATCTATAAGAGGCACTTGTTTGTTCTTTAGCTGGTACTTTTTTAATTTCCGTTATTACCTAGAAACTTAAAATTGAACATGCAAGGTCCTAAATGAATGAGAATCTCTAAGAGGAATCTTCTTGGTACTTTTTAATTTTTTAACTGGTACTTTTTTTAAGTTTTCGCTTATATTAGTCTTATGAACATAAAATTAAACCTGCAAGGCCCTGAGTGAAGGAGAATCTCTAAAAGCGCTTATTGGTAATGTTAAGTTCTTTAATTGGTACTTTTTGAATTTCCATTCGTATTGGACCTAGAAACATGCAATTTCTTGAGTGAATGAGAATCTGTAAGAGGGCTTTTTGGTACTTTTTTATTCATTAATTGGTACTTTTTGAATTTCCGTTGGTATTGGACCTAGAAAGACATTAAACATGCAAGGTCCTGACTGAATGAGAAAATAAGCTTTAGCATACAGATATGCCCGCGAAGGGCAAGGATTTTATTTTTCAACACCAAATAATATATTTTTTGTAAAGCTTATTCTAATCATGCATATATAATATTTTAACGAGGGTTCGTTTTTTATTTTTCAACAATTGTTCAAGCTAAACGCTTGTGCTGGTAACAGGGGTCTGGAGTCGTCAAGAAAAAGTGATAACTCCGACTCCATCCGATGAAATTTTTTAAGTACGACTCCGACTCCGACTCCAACTCCGACTCGATATGATTCTGGTCCTTATTTGACTTTATACTCTTTTTTTAATAAAGTTTATTTTACTTAAATGGTTAAATGTATAAAAAAAAATCGATAAAAATTTCAAATCGGTATTTACACTTTAACACGAGCCGCATTGAGCTTTAATATAATTTACTAATGAGTAGGTGAGATGCAAAACTCGTTCGTTACACTTTATTCGAATTTTGGACTAAAGTGGATTAAATGGACCAAATTAGTTGAACTATTTTGATTCTGAAGTGTTTTGTCATTCTGGATTAATAACTAAACAGTTGAAATTTAAACCAACTGAAATATAGAAAAAAAATAGTTTTAATTTTGGAACTTAAGAGTTTTGCTACGAAGTTTCAAAAGAAAGAAACGAGTTTTGCTACAATTCATATGGGATCGAACAAGTTTTGCAATACACTTGAGACCACCAGGAAAATTATTCTTTAAGCTTAAGTATATTTTGAAAGTTGTATTCATTTATTAAAATTATGCAAACAGTGCTACAAAATATAAAAATAGTTCTGTAGGGGAGGGATAAACTACACCAAAATTCACATCTTTTTCAAAATACTTTTTTTATACTGTTGGAATCAGAATTTTTCCTCTTTGGATGTGAAAATTCCCATAAGTCTAAGCTAATGTAGTTTTCGAAATAGAAAAGTTGAAAACAAGACCGAGTCCAACTAGCATGGACGTACATTGCATCAAATTGAATTAGTGTGGTTTACCACTGAATTTGTATACCATTTTTATTTAAACATGTAGATGCGTCTTCAGTTTTTACTTGAATAATTTGTATAACACATTTCGAAGAGAAAATTAAGGTAAAATTAATTGTTGTGAGCCTTGTATTATTTTTGGGGAATCGCAAACCTTTTGTTGTTGGACTTGGTACGGTTTGCCTCAAGTTATTGAACAGTACCTATACCATCATGGGAGGTAAAGATCACCAATTCCAATTTAATAAGTAAAGATATTTTACCTTATATGACGTTATTTTACTAAGGACATCGACATGAAATAAATATATTAGAGTCATATAAAATATTCGAACAAAGGCAAATTTTAAATACAGAAATAGAAGTATTTGTGATTTTCAACAAGTTTTTGCGGTCTGCTCTATAGTTTTCAAAGTGTGGCTTGGTGTAGTTTATCTCCCAACTCTAAAGTTAAAAAAATATGAATTTTTTAAAAAATAAATTGAAATCTTTTTCTTCAGTGTACTCACCATGGTTTTTTCCGTCCCATAGTTAAACAAGGCCAAGGCCAAAATATAATATTGCACGCCTTTGTTTTCTCTCCGACTTCTCCAAAGTGAGTAGATAAAAGTATTCTCTAATAATTGTTCGGGTTAACACCCACATTGATGGGAATTATAACCTTTTCCTTTTATTTCTATTACCATTCACTTCAAAAGTTGTTATTAAAAATGTAGTTCGTTTAGTGTTTTCGCCACAGAAGCTACAGCAGATTTTCAGTTATATTCATATGTATGTATATATGTATATATGAACATCGCTACAAAAACATTTTTCAATATAAGATTTTTAAAAAACAAATAGTATATGCAAGCTAGATTGTTTACAAATTTGCTTTTTTAAATTCCATTAATTCGACTCTATGTCATCAACAATACCTTGGCGCACTTCAAACAGAACGGTTAAAACAGTGAACCAGAGAGTTTTATTACAGAAAATGCAAAGAGATAGTTTTGAAAATTTCTGGTGAGCGGATCGAACCAGTTTTGTTACCACCTGCACCCATAAAAACATAGAAAAGGACATGCTTTGATACAATCTATATATTTATTCTCATAAAGTGTTAAAAGGTTTGTCAAAATCAATTGTTTTCTCAATTTTTGAAACTCACCTACTCATAACTTCAAAATTTTTAAAGCAGAATCTCCTTAATTTTTTTTATTTTGAAAAATATTAGAAAAGTTTTTATGCCGAAAAATTTTGGTGTCGAAGTCGGAGCCGCGAGTTTTTGTGGGTACTACGACTCCGACTCCGGTACAAAAACCTCAACATCGACTCCACCGCCCTGGTTGGTAGGCTTATTAAAATATTTTTCTCAAGTCATTTGGTATGTTGGGCTACGGCTTCAATCAAAACATTCAAACATGTGTTAAATATATTACTTGACCTTTGGTCTGACTCAGCTTAATTTTATTAAAAAACTGTTCTATTGCAGTTTTGTTCTATTCTTTAATATTTTTATCGTAAAGCAAAACAAATATTTTTAGAAGTACGTGTTTTATAATAAGAGAGTAATATACATACACATGTTCATATCGCCACCTAAATTGCAAAATACCATAACAACACTTTTTTTAACTATACAAAATCAATAACAACAATGTGTATTTGATTGAATTTCTTAAATAAGGTCGCCGTTTTTGATCGCATCAATCAAAAGGTAAATTACGAATTTTTTATGATACGTTGTTTTGCATTTAGGTGACAATGTACTATTTTTAAATTAATGAAATTGCTTGTAAGCCGGTTTTTTGTGCTTGTGCAGGTCTTTATTTCGAACAACTGTATTTAATTTTATATCCTTTACAATAGATGGAAAAGGTATACATATATACAACACAAAGTTTTAATGCATCGTTTAATTCAGGTGCTAAACAAACTCGTCAAACTTTTCGTCTACTAAATTTGTGCAAATACTTTTGAAGTATGAATTATTTAGCAAATTTCATCCGTTTTTCCACAACCGTAACCGCTGATTTTTTAACTTACTTCCTCCGTCTACTCCATTTTTGTTTAATACCGACCATATTGTTGTTCTGTGTGAAATTTTTAAAATGTATCAAAATAATTTTTGGGAATACATACTTCTTCACACATCGTTAAACCCTTAACTCTTAAATAATCCGATGTTATATTCGATTTTCGAAAAGTGTTTGCAGACCTACCATTTTCAAACTTCTGCATAAAATTGCTGCTATAGGACAACCGCTGTCTCTCTTTAAGCATTTTTCCATTGGACCAAGTATGGCATTATTTTATGTCTTTGGAATAAATTCCACTTCATCGTTTTCAATGGTAATATTACGACACTTAAGCAACTGGCAAAGATATACACGCATACATAATTTAAAAAAAAAATTCCCTTTCCCTTTTGGTAGCGATACTACAACAAGTCCAATACCAAAAACACAACATTGTATTTCATTTGTTGATTTCGTTGGTTGGTCTCGAAGTGACAGTTCACACACATCAAGTTTGACTCGTCAAGTCTTGAGTTTTTAGGAGAGAGGGAAAAAGATACGGCATTCTCTTTTCCCTTCTCTCCTAAAAGTTCAAGACATGACGGGTCAAACTTTACATGTGTGAACCAATTTGTTTAATTTTTTTGAGTCAAATGGTTTTCTTTAGGATAAATAAATAAGAAGCTCCACGGAAAATTGGTGTGTGACATTCTAGGCTAAATACCTCAAAGTCATATTATTCATTGACTATATAGGAACAACGACTAAGCGGATTAAACTACACCAAAAATGCTGGTGTTAATAAACCACAATTTGTTTTGTTAAAAATAACAGCTGACTCCAACAGCAGGTTTTAAACACCAGCAGATATCGTTAATAGTAATAGCAAAATGGTTAATTTTGTGGTTAACATTTTTAAACGAACCAATTGTGGTTTAAAAATCATAGTGAATCGCACTACAGATATGATAAAGCCTGGCTACTTACGTCACTTCTTACTGTGGAAATACTCAATTTTGATGCAATTAATATGATACTAGCTTAACCCGGTGCGCTTTGTTACCCCATCGAAATAAAATTAGTAAACAATTTTTAAAACAGATCTCGTTTATTGATAACAAAGCATCTTGTACCAAATTTTAATACTTTTACAGTACCCTTTTTACTGATATGTATACAGAAATCTCATGTGTTCGTATGGGAGGTGCCATGACTACTTTTCCTATTGAACTTACTTTTGTATTGTACATAATATTGCTATCTTATGGTAAGTACCACTTTCCCTGCCCCTATCGAAAAAATTTGTGCTCCTCCTCTGTCCACCCCGCCCATTTTATAGTTTACCATAATAGTAGCTTTAACCACGTTTGAAGACTCTCCCTTTAATAGTTCTTCAGTTGAGCGATATTTAATGTATGCATCCTATAGGAGGTATTTCCCCCCTGCGCCTAGCCTCTTTATTTTTATTTTTAAAAGTGGGTATACTACACGCGATATTAAACATTGGCGTCCCATGAGGGGTTCCACTTCCCACGCTGCTATTTTATTTCAATTTTGGGGCTCAGAAGATCCTTCTACCAAAAGTTCAAAAAAATGCGTGCAGCAGCTCTTCAGATATGCGATAATTAATATTGGCATTCTATGCCAATAAAATATAGTAGCCTATTTTATTTTTAGGGCTCACGTGATGTTACTGTAGAAAGTAGTTTAGGAGTCTATAAGCCAACATACAAACAAGCAAACAAACAGACAAACATTTTTCAATTTTATATATGTTTATGTATACATATGTAGATAAAACTTGTCGCGAGATTTATTTCTGCAGAAAAACCAGTAATAACTTGATTTTAACTATTAAAAATTTTACACTAAGTAAATAGGAGTACTTTAATCTCGCGACAAGCTTTTATATCATTAAATTGTGTAATGCCGTTATAAGTTGATAGTAAAAGTTTTAAAGCAAATGTTTATTTTATTTCTTTTTAGCGCATTCAGATAAAAGCTTGTTTGCTTAAAACGTTTTTTACTTTTAATTTTTGTTTATCTGGAGAACGGCGAGAGCCAAATTTTCAAAATAGGAACAAGCATGTTGGTTATCCATAGACAACAACCGACATAATGTGGGTGGAGAAGTCGGCGTAGCACCTCCCTTCGAATACATTGTAGATTTTTGTTTATTCGGAGAGCACCATGAGCCAAAGATTCTTAATTTATTTATTTTTTTATCAAAAGATTTATTAATATCTTAAGAAAGTTATTCATATAACTTTCTGTTCTAATCGCACCATGGTGAAGGGTATATAAGATTTGGCAAAGCCGAATATATTCTTTCGATTTGGTAAGTTCCGAAATAAAAATACGTTTTGTTATAAATTCTATATAGAGTCCCAATGCTCCTTATTAAATATGTTGCATTGAATTAATATTAATGTAATTGAATTAACGAAATGGTGCATTCAATGTTACCAAATAAGTCTAAAAACAATTAGAAAATTATAGTCGGCAAGTCCCAAACTATGACACTCTTCACTACAAAACTATTTTCAAGAATGGATTCTACTTAGAACCTTAGGGCTTTTATCGGCCTAAGAACGGGACATTTTGTTTTCATGTTAAGATTATTTGTCATTAATTTAGGCAATCAAATTCTAGTGCAATACCGACCACAGATTGCGAGGGCAGCTTTCTAAGAAAAATACAGAAAGCTTTTTTTGGTAGTGAAGTTTCAATGTGTAAAAAAAATAACAAAACACAAACCACGTTAAACAAATGCATTAGTTCAACAAACGTTGTGTTTTGTGAAAATAAATCATTTAATTATATTGTTTTGTTTTATAATATTATTTACTCTCAAATAAAAAGTTTACTCACTTAAAAATTATTTACTCGAGTTGTGGTAAACTTAAAAGTTAATTTTTACAACAGTTTTGCATATACATACATACATAAATCTCTTCTTAACAAATTTGTGGTCATTGTATTGCGGGAAAAAGATGATGTAAAGAGAAATTAAAAAAACGGCAGTTTTCGAAGAAAGAGACAAAAAAACGCAAAATCTTCTGTCTCGTGACATATCTGTTTAGTAATCTGTGATACAGACATGAATGAGAAAATTATAAAGGGTGCTAGGTGAAAACTTTAGACCGATTAACATAGTGATTCGATTGGTATTCTTAAAAGTGTTCACAAAACCAATATTTATGTTTGTATATGGGGTCCAAGAATCTTGATGCGTCATTTAAAGCCTCTCAGGAGTAATTTTCAACTTCAGGCTTTCCGCGACGGATAAGGGCCTGACGACGGACTATAAAGCAAAATAGCATATTCAGAATATGCAATAACATCGTATAAGTCGGCAGCCCGGCAACAAGCTAGGCAACTATTACAACAAAGATAATAACGAGAGAAAATAATCAATCGAACATACTTATGACAACCCCTGCACGGTGGTGGATAAAAATCGCTTCCTGGAACAAGAGCACACGTTTTGCCAACCGGCAAATTGGCCCAGTTAGCGGCAGAATACAACAGGTTCCGGATATCAGTTACTAGAATTAGTGAAATGAGATGGAACAGAAGTCGAGACTTTAAAAAGCGACCGTATTATATATTCCGTCCTATGGAACATATATGACCCCAAAAAACACGGTGTTGGCATCTTTCTAATTAGGAAAGTATGAAATTCACTTATTAGCTGGTCTATCGCTGCTAAACGGATTATAATTTCTCGCCTAAACACCAACTTCGGAAAGACCTCACTAGTACAATGTTATGTCCACACAGAACCCAACGAATACATAGCTTAGGAAATATTATACGATGAATTGCACCGAACTTAAAATAGCTTTGACCGAAACGATATACTTATCTTGATGGGCGATATATGTGTCAGAGTTGGAAGCGACAACAATGGCTTTGAAAAAATTATAGGAAAACATAGCCCAGAGTCATGAAATGAGAATGTATATCCTTTCTGGGATACAAGCGCAAAGTACGTCCTCGGCATAGGTGGATTATACTTTCCACACAAAACACATCACAAATTCACGTGCAAATGGAGATAAACGCGTTCAACGATACTTGATAAAATAGATAATATATGTATGTGTATATCTAAAAGTTTTTACAACACGTCAAGATGCCGAAGTGCTAATATAGAATCTAACCACTTTCTAGTTATAGCTGAAATTGTGCTGACTTTCCGATAGCATAAAGCCTAAACGTGTACACGTGTCTTCAGAGGCGACCAAACAGAATATTATAATCTAATCTACAGTTGTTTGAAGCAGATATGTTACGGGAATAAACCAACACTACAAACAACTTTCTATTTATATGTAAGTAGGGAGAATAAAGAATGGCTCTCCAAAACATTTTGGCATTTTGTTGAGAAGAGGCGCAAAGCACAACAATTCCTTATAGCAGAGGTTTAAAGCAGTTTCAATACAATACAGGAATAATAAACGCTTCTTAATTATCAGCCTTGCACTAGAAGCGAAGACATACTAACCATGTCAAAGTGAAGTCATTCAATCAGGACTAAACCACAACCACAATATATCAACTTAAGAACAATAAAACCTCATCTCCCAAAAATTTACTAAACCAGATCGTTCCGAACATAGACGTACATCTACGAAGGGAAAAAGCCGGCTTTCGCTCTAACCGTTCCTGCGTGCCAGATAAGAGGGTTACAATGAGAATAAACGATCAGCTTGGAGACTTCTATTATGCAGACAACATAGTCCTACTGACTTTCAACAGAACGACATACAAGAGAAAATAGACGTCCTGGCTGCAATGACATTAAGCTATGGCCAACGAATGAACGCAAACTAGAGACAATGCATGATTGTTAAACCAAATCAAATTCCAATTTTTAAACCCAACAATGCGCCAATGGAACTCGACCGCACTTTCCCCTAAAACAAAGCTCTACATATACCCAACTCCTGCTTAAAAAGCATTTGCTGTACGGTTCCGAAACATGTACGATTCAATAAACAATTACAAACCGATGCATACAAAATATTTTAAAATCTGTTGGCCATGATTTATTACAAATGAACAATGAAAATGAAAAAAAACTAAAAAGAAGAAAATACAAATCGCTTTGACAAACGTTAAGAAAGCCTTACTATAAAACCTATCGCGCATTACTTAAATGGAACCTTCGAGGAGCATTAATACGAGGAAGACCAAAAACTACATAGAGGCGTACAGACTAGCTGACTAGTCCAAATGCCTAATATCCTCCCTACCTATTGTGATGAAAGAAATAGCAAGTAAATGTGATGTGTTCTGACAGTGCGGACAAAAATTTCGCCATTAATTACTTAAGAAACTCACAAAAAATTAATCACACTATAATATTCTTCTAATAGTCTTTTACACTTGCATATACTACAAATTTCAAAGGAAGAATATGTTAAAAATGTGAAACATGCATTCACACTTGCCACATTTAACACCAAACATCGTTTAAGTTGGCAATATAACAAAAAAGTAATGCAGGAATAAAATGGTACAAATAAAAAAACAAAAAACAAGTAAGCTGTGCCAAATCTCATATACACTTCATCATGATGGGTTAGGAGCAGAAAGTTATATAAATACCATTATTTAGATATAAATAAATTCTTTTCGTAGTCAGATGTCAACCTCACCTGCACGTAGTTAACACTGCCGATAACCTATTTGGATCTGACAACCGACCTTGGGTGGTATGGCCCTCATCAAGGTGCATCTGAAATCTTCTCCTTTACTTACTTGCCTAAAAGCGTGCTGGCAGTCCAGTATCCAGGATCGGCGCAATGATTACTGAAACCGAAATTAATGAATCCCGTTTGAAAAACCTGATGACGACCTTTAGCTTCAAACAACGGATACGATTGGATCATGAAATGTGCGATCGCTTTTGGATCCTGCCAAATGGCCGTACTCTGCAGAGTGATGAACAATTACAAACTTCTCTTTCTCTCCGGAAAACAATTAAACTAATCTCGATCAAGCGGTATTGGATTCCTGTTCTCGAAAGATGCCCAAAAGGCCTTAATTGACTGGACAGACAGAATTATAATTGCTAGATTTCGAAGAAGGGCTAGGAATATAATATGTGTGCTAGGCTGTGCCCCTACAGAAACATTAGATTTTAAATTTTCAACGGTAACATTGTCGATACATCGAGGAATTTTAATGCTCAGCATGGACCAGATAATGCAAACATGGAGAGCATCATGGTCAACACGCTCTGTGGAGCATGTCTGTAAATAGTCAACTATTTGCAGAAATGTGTCTGTCCAATAACCTCGCCATTGGAGTAACATTATTCCCTAATAGAAAGGGGCACAAGGTAACGTGGGTATCCCTTGACCAAACAACTCAAAACCAGATTGACGAAATCGCCTTCTGCAATACGTGGCGCAACTATATGTATACCAGGCGCGGATTCAGGGGGGGGGGGAAATAAGGAAATTTCCCCCCCCCCCTAAATTCTAAAAATATGTTTGGTTTCCCTCGATAATACAAGAATTCTCAATAATATTATTTTTTTTATGCACAAAATTTTAGGAAATCCCAGCAAGGTTTTTTTCGTTTTTTGTTATTGAATCTAACGAAATTTTCAATAAGTATTTAAATCTTAATTCTAATAGTTATTTATGAGATATTTCCAATTAAACATCTAGTTAACTGTATTTAAATACTTATTATTCTACATTCAATCCCAGCAGGTGCCATCTATATCCAAAGAATAAACGTTTGACTTGAAAATGCGTGCGGTTGAATTATTAATAAGCCTTAGTATATGCAATATTTATGTTTATATGTGTTATATGAATAAAAATTCTATTCGATAATTTTTGACGAAAACACAGATTTTTCGGGGAAACCCCAGATTTCCTTATCTTAAAGATATTTCAACATACAACAAAAAATTATTAGGAAAGCATTTATTGGCTTTGTTGTAAACGCATTTGAAGAGGCTTCAAAGGATATTGATAATGTGATATGTCAATTGATGCGAAGGCGCACTATCATTAAAAGTTCTAAAAGTTTTGACAAAGTTTAGTCTTGACCTAAAAAATTGTGTAGGAAATGGAACAGATGGGTTTCCTCTGATGTCATCAGAAAATGGAACTGTTATAAAATTCTGGACAAATGCAAAACAAACGCCTTGCTATTCCCATAAATCAAACAACTAAATTTTAAAAAGCAACAAAATGCCATTAATACAATAAGTTGTATCATTTGTTAAAGAAACGACAAATTTTTTTAAATATATTCATCCCAAGCGAAACACAGTTTTAGCAAAGTATTTGGGAGCCAAACTCTCTACATTATGCGAGACAAGATGGTTGGACCGTCACGACTCAATTTTACACTTTGCAGCAAGTGGGCATCATATAGTAGAAGCTTTGGAAAAAATATCTGAGTGGAAAGGTAGAGATACTTCATCAAAAGCCTTATATTAAGAAACTCGCTTAGTACTTTTGAATTCATTTACGAACTAAACATATTAAGTGTGATACTTATTGTATCACAGCCGCTTAGTATCATTTTACAAAAGCACGATATAGATCTTCAAAAAGGATCAAGCCTTATCAAAACTTAAATCATGTGCCTTGAAGAGAAAAGAAATAAAGCCGAAGAACTATTCAAAGCGATTTTTGAAAAAGTTAAAGTTATCTGCGTTCAAATCGAGGTTCCAATCACATTCAAAATGTTTAAGATTACTACCGAGTTGTAGGGTACATTCCTCTAATAGAATTTATTTTAGAAGATCTCAAAGCACGTTTCCCAATAGATCTCCTAAATGTATTGAACATACCTAAACTTCTACCTCAAAGTGCAATTAAGTCAAATACAGATACCAACTTTTAAAATCACAAGTAGCTGATGAGCTGATTATGTTTGATAAAAGAGATAAACACCTACTAACATCTAAACTGGAGTCTGAACTGTTGCATTGGAAAAAAACATGGAAAATATCTGAAAATCTATCAGATAACGTTGTAGATGCTTTAATAAACTGTGATAATATCTACCGAAATCTAAGAAAAATATTTCAAATTTTCGTTTTAATGCTCGTCAGCAGGGCAAGTTTAAAATGGCACGAAAAATGGCTGGCAAAATGCACGAAAAAGTATAAAAAATGGCACAAAATGGCAAAAATAAACATGTTATTAAAGAATCTTTTTTTTTATTAAGTTTTTTTTGTAAGTCTGGGTTCACACTATGAAAGTTTTCTTTCAGAAAGTCTGAGTTTATGGGTGAGAGAGGAGAAAAGAAAAGCATGTTCTCTTCCCCTCTCACCAATAAACTCAGACTTTCTGAAAGAAAACTTTCATTGTGTGATCCCAGACTAAGTACAATAGTATGTTTCTTCAAATTGTAAAAAAAAAATACTGGGTGCAAAACGCAAGAATTTGGAAGTTGTTTTTAATACACTTTAAATCTAATTTTTGTTATAAAATCCTGTTTAATAAAGAAATATTTTTAAAATATTTGTCACAAAATTTTTTTATCAGGGAAATGTTATTAAAGAACGACGTTTAAAATTCTTGTGATTTGAGTCTTCGATTTCTAGAACACCCCTGATAATTTCCTGTTATTACAGTTCTATAAATAAAAAACACTCTTTTAACTTCGCAAGATGTAACTGGAGCATATTTGAACACTAAAAGTTCAGATGGAGAAAGATTGTCAATAAATTCATCCGTGTCACTTTCATTAAAACAAAATTGTGAGAAAATCGATTAAAACACTTTTTTAAAATTGAAATGCCAAGCCATATAGATTTTTCAGGAGTATTGAATAATTTACCACATGTATTACGATCTAAAACGTTTTTTAAACTTTTCAACAAAATCTTTTTTACTGACATCTTGTATTATTTTCCTTAGCACTATCAATTAAGCCAAAGCTTTCATTCATAGAAATCCCTTTCGTTTGTAACTTCAAGAGGCTTGAGCAGATGCATTCAAAGTACTTTTTACGTCCGATTTTTGCATTTTTCAGTTAGCATTTCGACTATATTCTGCCTCATATTCGCTAAGCTTATTTAAAAATTTTTTTCTATGTTGCAAAAAGGTATTCTTTAGCAAGCTGGACCAAAAATTGCTTTTTAAAAAAATAGTTGAAGAAATGGCAAAAATGGCATATGCCATAAAAAACTTGCCCTACTCGTTAGTAATGCTACGAGAGAGAGGTCATTTCCTACCCGTCGCACAGTGCGAAATTCAGGAAGTTTAGCGGAACTTTATTAAATTTTTTAAATACATAAAATGCATAAGATTACTCATTATTGCGGTTGATTAATATCCCACCTCAAAAACCTCATACTCAGTTTGGGGATTTACCCTGCGAAACAACTCCAAAATACACCTGAAAGTTGCATTTCTTATTTAATTATACTTTTTGCATACAGAAAGATTTTCGATTTGTTTCAGTGAATAGAGTGGTACATACAAACGGCAGTGCAGTAGGCCATGATTTTTACATAATTTATTTTATGAGCAAATTGTCAATTATTGGCATTTAAATAATTGCAAAATCGTTTCGTACTCGTGTGTGATTTGTTCGTTAAAAAAGTGATTTTTAAGAAGTAAGTAAATTTAGTTTTTTAACTTCGTTGGAGACTTTAAAAGGTGATACCGCATAATACCATCTTAAAACCCACAACATTTTAAAGGTATGTTTTTCCTCTATTGGGAACACAAAATATCTTCTGCATTATTTTGCGATCTTCTTTTAAATTAAACTTTTTCCAGAATGACTTTGCAAATTTCATATAACTGCATTTTCTAAAAGTGGAAGGAAGAACCGACATCGGACGCCATCATTGGTTTTGATTTGGAAAAAATAGGCTTACCAGTGCTAACATCTGACGCTCTGTGCAGTTTAAAGGCACCTGTTCGTGCGCTAGTTTGTAAAATACAAAAAAGGTGGTGGGAATCCAGTCGAAATTTAGCATCATTTCTAAAAAAAAAAAATGCAACTCAAAGACTTAAAAAAAACACATTAATTTTTATTAAAAATTTAAAAAAATCACAAATAGAACTGGTTTACTGGTTTAAATAATTAAGTTCCGCTAAACTCAAGAAATTTTGCACTGTGCGTCGTCTAAAAAAAACATGGCTCAGATCAACAATGACAGAAGAAAGACTGTACTATATAAATTTGCCTCACGAGGAAATCATAAATTGCTTATTTAAAAAAATTAATTTATATTGAACTACTCTTATATTTCACCTTATTGTTATGTTTTTTTAATAAATATACACATATTAATTTTAATAAACTTTAAAAAACAAATTTTTTACTTTTTTGTATCAAAAAAAATGTTTCCCCCCCTAAAGGCTCAGTTAGGCGAACGTTGCTGTACCGTATCTGTACTGTATCAATCAGCTGTTCGCTTTTTGTTATATGAAACGCAATACAAAAGCTTACAGAAATGTAATGTACCTAGGGTTGCCATACGTACTGTTTTTAACAGTACATGTACTGATTTTTTGCAATTGTACTGTTTTATGCATAATGTCCAAAACAGTACGCAAATGTACTGTTTTTTAAACTTTGTACTGTTTTTTTTGTTCAGTTTACAAAAAACCAAGATATTTTTTTTTTTTTTTTTTTTTTTTTTTATTTTTCAAATTTATTCTATGAGCTAAATTTCAGTTATGTATTTTATAAAGCTTTTTGTAATAGTCATGTTCCTTCAATTTTTCAGAAATTATAAAATACATAACTGAAATTTAGCTCATAGAATAAATTCGAAAAATAAAAAAAAAAAAAAAAAAAAAAAAAAATTTTGAATTTAATATAAAGTAACCTTCAGAAGGAAATAATTCCCAGTTTCTATTTGTTAAAAACCAAGATATTTAGAAAAACCCTTTTAAAGTCATATTTTGAATATATCCTAATATTTAACTGTACATATGTAGCTTAAAAAAATGTTGTGTTCCAAACAAAAAAGCTCTAAAATAAAAAGACTTTTTACGCTGTGGTCGTTGTTTTCTTATAAATACGCAGTAGAAATCTTAATTATATTGTTGACTCGCAGCAGTTGTATATTTTCATGTTGTTTTTTTTAAGACATATAATTTTATGGCTACCTCTTCCAATAGTATTTTCATTTAAACACCTGAGAAAGACAAAAACAAAATCGCAATTTTGTTAAAAATATTATATTTTGTATATGCTAAATAAATACTTATTCCAACACAATAATCTTTTATTCCTAGAATTTTTTTTTAATATTCGGGCAAGTTCTGGAAATCGAAATCACGTGAAATTAAAAACGTACACATTTAAAAAATTTTCCGGGCTTATAAAAATACCTAATTCCTTTTAGGACCGCTTTTCTCTAATTAAACTACTTTTGAAATAAAGAAAAGCTACGTTGATTTTTACAAAAATTTTATTGAAAATCTTCAGCGTATAAATTTTATTGAAAATTAACTTAGGACACATACATTTTTCAAATTCTATATGATTTGTGCAACTATGTGTGTAGTGAAAATTGCGTTAAATACCAATATGCTTAAAGAAAGTTCTACTTACACACTCAACGAGTTCATTGTTTTAAGCTAAGTTAGGCTTTTCTCCATACTTATGTCCCAGTAAAAAATTGTGCTTCGAACCAAGCAGGTTTGTAATGGAGAAATGCAAGAGTTTCGCTTACCATTGCGCTTACGGAAGACATGAATTTTATATGGCGAGTTCCCACTTTGAAGCAATACATTTTTGACACATAAAGCGCATTATTCAGGGCATATAAAAATTGTTGATTGTTATGATCAGCTTTACACACTGAATGTTTTGATACAGTTATTTTTTAGTATTGTTCCTTAAGCCTATAGTACACGGAATGTAAAAAGCTACATGCGCATGAGGTTCTGACGTAATTTTGTCGTCATCACACAACACGAACTTGCTATTGTGGCTTTGTAGTGTCGTCAAAATTACGTCAGAACTACATGTGCATGTGGCTTTTTACATTCCGTGTACTATAGGCTTAACACGCCTGCTTCGTAGCACGGAAATCATTCATTTGACGTTACACATTTTAAGTGTTTTTCGTTATATAATTGTTGCATATTCAATCAAAAGTTTTAAAAATATAATAATTTAATTAAATAGTTGTCTTTTCGCCAAAAAAAAATGTACTGTTTTTTTCTGGATTGTACTGTTTTTTTGAGTTCAATGTACTGTTTTTCCGAATTTAAAATCTGGCTACCCTAAATGTACCGCAGTTGCAACGTACCATTCTGTATAAAATAGAATTTCATACCTTTGTTACGTGACATTTGTAAAACAGTGATGGGCGGCTTGTATGTTTCTTGGAATGCGGGTATTTTTGCTCTATTTTTTGGTACTTTTTAAGTAAAGCTATGGAATTGTGACAAAACAACTTACAGTACAACATTTTTTCATATATACAAATATATGTACATACATACATATGTATGTTAAGATGTATAAAACAAACAAATGCATATACACACACTATGGAAATGTGAAACATATAAACATATGCACATTTACAATAAATTTATGCTTTAAATATATATGTACATTAAAATCAGGGACCGAAAATAACTGTTAATTTTGAATTTTTGATTGAAAAAAACAACCTCAAGGAAATGTCGGAGAATGAAACCAAGTATACCATTTTAAAAGTCTTGGACAAAATTGTCAGAAAATGCGATGCTTTTTAAAAATCTGATTTTTATTTTTTCAGGCAAAAATAACAGTTATTTTTTGATTTTAATTTTTTTGAGCAAAAATAACAGTTAGTTTTTAACTCTTATTTTTTTGAGCAAAAATAAAACTTATTTTTTAACTTTTATTTTTTCTAACAAAAATAACAGTTATATTTCTGCTCAAAAAAATTTAAGTCAAAAAATAACTTTTATTCATGCTCGAAATAATTAAAGTAAAAAATAACTGTTATTTTTGCTAGAAAAAATAAAAGTTAAAAAATAACTTTTATTTTTGCTCGAAAAAATAAAAGTCAAAAATAACTGTTATTTTTGCTCAAAAAAATAAAAGTCAAAAAATAACTTTTATTTTTGCTTGAAAAAATAAATGTCAAAAATAACTTTTAGTTTTTATCGAAAAAATAAAAGTCAAAAAATAACTTTTATTTTCTGACTTTAACGATAAAAGTTATAACAGTTACGGTCCCTGATTAAAATAAAAATTTGTTTATGGTAAATCAATAATATAAATATTATTAAAATACTGTTTTAAATACCATTAAAATCACTTGGTACTTTTTCTGCACAGCGGTCACCATTTAAAAATTTTGGATTCCCATCACTGTGTGTATTGTTTTATGTATACTATTTCTTTTTGTTTATGTATGGGAAAAACATATGACACGTTTTTAAATGTTCTATAAGTGCACCAACGTGCTTACAGTACGGTGCGGTACATTACGGGTACAGCAACGTTCGCCTAACTGGGCCTTAAGGCTCGAGCTGGATCCGCGTCTGATGTATACTATATATCCAAAGTATGAGGGGAGCGGGTTACCCCAGTGACCACCATTTGACATTAGCTCTACTCCCGAAAAAGGCTTTAAGTGCCAAAACTTCCTTACAAATATTGGTATTGATAAAAAATTGGCAGCCATAACTTTTATAATAGCTCCTGTGTCATGTACAGGTAGGTCCAGAATAAGCCATAGCTTCCATGTAAGCCCTTTTTTAGAATCTATTTAGACGAACAAATTCCATAGAATATAATATGTAGTTTAACGTCATAACATAATTTTATTTTGCCGGGTCCACGATTGGCCATGGGTCCCAGATAGGGTAGACTCTCGAAAATTGATCTTTATATACTGTGGCGAAGGGTATCAAATGCTCGGACTTAATCGATTATACTTTCTATTTGTGTTCATCAAATACAGTCGATGCTAAATGGTTATTTCCCTAATACTTGCATTAATTTAATTTTGATTGTTTGTCTAAACATAAATCTGATTGTCTTCGAGACATAAGTTACAACTCGACAGTAACAAAATATCTACAGCATTTACAACAAGAAAGAACAGCAATTGTTGTCAGGCATGTCCAAATGACTCAGTAAATAAAAGATTTGTATATCGTCATCTAAAATCCAAAAGGATTACAACCAATGGCGTGTAACTGTACGGGTTCGACTTTTTCAAGTATTTGTGGTTTACGTTGTGGCAAAATGGAGTATTTTATAACAAATTACTGTCGAAGGAGCATACATCTCCCAAGACGCGAATCATATTAACTGTTAGGTAACCAGTTTTTCTAACTGTAATAAGGAACTACAAATGCGTTAGGTGCGTATTAAAAGTAACCGCAAATAATATTAATTTTTGGGAAATAAAAATTTCAATCTTTGAAACCAACATTAATTAGGAATTATAACGGAGGACGGTTTGTTTTATTTAAATTAGTTACGGCATTTTGGTTTCATCATTTGATGACAAAGTAGTTACGGCCCTTTGAATTCCGTTGCTAAAATCGTAATTTTAAAACATATCCAAGTAAAATATGTATTACGGAAAGGAGTATTTTTGAATTTTCTATTAGTTACGGCCTTTTGGATTTTATGTGACGATATAGTACATAAAAAGAACACCATCATCGTCGTCATCTTCATTGACATAAATTGCTTAAGGTAAAAATTAAAAAAAATGTTTATTCATTCTATCGTTAGGCAGTACATGTGCTCCTCCTCCATTGTTGGCAAGAACTTGAAAGATATTTTGATAATTTTATGATTAGATGATGCCAGGTTGTAAAACTTTATGCTTTTTCAGTCGATAAATTGACGAACAAAATATACTACCTGCATTTACAAAACGTACTTAGCCACTCTAAACATAAAGTAGAAAATATTTATTTATTTATAAATACGAACATTTGGGTGTATTTGTCATTTATGCTTATTTATTTACGTTCATAGACATGTACGATGTTTCGCATTAACGAAAACCATAAAACGAAACGAGCCAAAAGAAAATAGAAGGAATACATTGGTCATAAAATTTGCTAAAAAGTACTCAATGTTATCAGGGTAGTTGTACTTGCCGAAGTTGTAGTAGCAGTAGTAGATGAATCGATAAAAACAAAGTGAGCCTGAGCCCACATAAATAATGACTTGTCGTTGATGTTATTGCAGCTTTCAAGCTGAATGGCTGACATATAGACGAACAGACAATTGAGGAACTTAATCCCAAGCATCAATATCCATCTAAATATTCCATAACCATCTCATCCAAACAGTTACGCCAAATACCGTTGTCAGCTGCCACAACTTTCCGAATAATAAAACTTGGCAGAGCCAATGTACTGAAGAGCTGCATCTGCTTCGATAGTTTGCAACATACACACTTATACACCCTTATTGAATAAGACGTGCATACATACAAACTCTTACGATACGATAAAGAAAAATGACTACTAAAATTCCATTTAAAACATGTTTGTTACCAAACAGCAACTCAATGTAGTAAGACACGTGGATTGAAACGATTGATGGCACATAAACCCAAAAGGAAAGCGAGAAGAGTCTAATGCACACACACAAAACATGAAACGAAAAGTTATTCGAACATAAGACCTGATACGTGATATGCATTATTAAGCAATAAATATTAAAGGCATCGATTGTCGACAATCATTTCCAGCTGATATCTGTACGTTCTCTTACAGTGCATGTAAAGCTTACAAAATATATTCGCGATTTTGGGCCAATTCAAATCATATGTTCCCTAACTGCATTCAATATTTAGTTGATAACTTAAAAATAATGCATGAAGATATATTTTGCACAATTATTGAATGCTGCCTAAATAATGTATAAAGAAAAAGATTTTAAAGATTGGTCAACTTTTGAAATTTGTTATAAATATTAAACATCGTTATACGGTGCTAGTGCACAAGTTTCAGGGTTTGCAAATAAGACTACGTAAATCGTCGAAATCCTGGGGGCAAATTATGGGAGTCGTGATCGAATTCCTTTTCGATTCGAATAAATGCTTTACAACACTTAAGAAATAATTTCGGTCTGTTCAGTATGGACAGAAAGAATAAGAAATAAAATTTCTTTCGAATCGAAAAAGTATTCGATTACGACTGCCATAATTTGCCCCCTGGTAAGTATGCTTAAGCGAAAGCATTAGCACAAACCCCACATTTATTTTTAATTCAAAGGATTTATATAATTTTTATAAAAAAATATCATGATTTTTTCTACAAATACTCTGAATTAATCGATAAAATTTAATGAAGCCTCATAACATGGAAACGCAAAACTAAGGGCACACTAGGGTCGTTCGAAAAAAAAAGTTGGGCCAGTCACCCCCTAGGATTAAAGCTTAGTTGAAAAGAATTCCAGAAATTTTTTTTTTTAATTTTTTGCCACGCTTCTGTATACCGCATATCGTTATTCATGGCTGGTCTATGGCTTAATTTTTGTCTTTGGTGACAATTTGATCCGACAACAAATTTTTGCACGTGGCTAGAAAGCCTTTCTAAAACTTTGTACTTCTAGCTTTTAATGTACTCACTTTTATGCCACGCCCCAAAATTAGGCCCACTATTCCTTACTTATATATATTACATTGAACTTTTACAGTCTTATTTAATTGTATCGCATTTCATTATTATTGGCTTCACTATGTCATCATTTTTGTGTTTGGTAACTTTCTAATCCGACATCTAATTCTGGGAGCCACTTAAAACAACTCAGATCCTTCCACCCTAATGTCCAGTTTTTATTCACGTGGCAAGAAAGCCCTTCCAATACTTTGTATGTCTAAGTTTTAATTTGCTCGCTTTTATGCCACTGCCCAAAAGTACGCCCCATTTTTTCTTTTGCACATATTTAATTATACAATATGCCCACTGTGTAATGAGGAATAATGACGCTTGACATTTCCCATATGAGCCTTAACTTCTTTATTACACAACAAGCACTTTCCTGCACTTCCCAGCTCTAAGTAACACTTTATATTGTAACGTTTTTCACGACCCATTTATGCACACATTATAGTATAACGTATTATTAAAAAAAAACTTTTTTGCAATTACAATTTTAAGCACAATTTCATATTAAAAATTTAATTAAAATTCACAATTTTAACTTCAAAATTGAGTTTTTATTGTTAGTTTCTAAAAAGAAAAAAAAAATATTTTCCTCAAAAACGTTTTTTTTAAGAACTTTATTATTTTCAACTTTTAAGAACAAATCAAACAAGGCGAATTCATACAAGGTGGTCTTATTTTGAAAACGTTTACAACACTGTAAAATATTTTAACGTTGTGTCAAAAATAATACAACACAGTAGTAAACAATTTAAACAAATATTTCATTTTCTTTTTAATTTTAAATTGTTTATTTTGTAATTTAATGATTTAAAAAAATTTTAAATTTCATTATTTTAAGCGAAACTAATAAAATTTAGTAAATATTCTCCAGAACCACATGAACGGTATAACATTTTGACACAATGTTAGTAATCAGCTGTTGCTTACGTAGCAAGATAAGGTCACCTGGTGTAAATTCGCCTTGAAATCAAACAAAATAATTTTTATTTTTATTTTTTTTTTGTACAGTTGAAAACATTTTTTGAACATCAAGATAAATATCAAGGCGAATTAACTTCAGGTGGCGGCGAAAAGACAGCCGGTAATTTTTTTTGGTCATGCCAGAAATGTCAAAAGTTTTGTTTACATGTGCTTTTTAAAATTGTGTTTTTCAATAAACATTTTGTTTTACAATTCATTAATGAAAAAATAAAACAATAAAGAGATGATTAATGAAACTATGTTTAAAAATTAAGTACTAATCGTTTTTAGATCACAAAAACTAATTTTTACAGTCATCACTATAACTTAATGGAATTTTAATGTTTAGGTGCAATTTTAATATTCAAATGCATAAACTCAACACAAAAAAGAAACGGCTTAAATTATTTTCAATGCCACATTCAATTCAACCGAATTTGCAATTTAATGCTCACAGGAATTGCACAAGTTTATGCTATAAAAACTATTATTTTCTTAATTCCAAAAATAATTTTATTTTTTTTTTATTTTTTGACTCAAATATTTTTGTTGATTTTAGTTTAGGGATGCCAGATAAATTTTTTCTTTAATCCCAAATTTAAAATAAAAATTTCTTAAAACATCCCCTCTAAAAATAAAAAGCCTCCAAATAAATTATTTTTAAATAAATTATTTAGTCTTAATATTATGTATTAGTAGGGATTACTTTTATCTTATAAATTTTTTTTAAATTTATATTAGCATAGATAAGCACACTAAAACAATAATGTCATGCAACCAATTTTACAATTTGGTAATTATCTTTCAAATTTTGACCAAAAATCTACGTTATTAAAAGAAATGGAAGTTTTGATCAGTTAATCTAAAATATTATTAATACATTTTAAATTTCTTGTACCTATGACTGCTGGTAACAGTTGTGAGTTAGGAGCAGTAGGTTGTTAACCCAAGGCTCTTAGCCTTTTGGTGGGGCTGCCATCTATGATATAGCTGAAAAGGCACAGCATTTCTTATCTTAGCCGCTCGCTACGAGACAGACGCTGGGTGAAGGTGGGTTGTTGAGGTGTATAGTTTGGGTCGGCACCTTCTCGTCGGTGAAGCATAAAGCACTCACCCGCTGATTGTCCGGGACTGCTGATTTGAGCTAAAGCACTTATTCGCAGCTAATCTTTATATTTAAAGCCCGTTCACTATCCGCAACCTGTGACCCGCCCGGCGGCCTTCAGCTCGGCATTCGCGAAGACACCCTTCAATATCTCCGCGATTGGCACTATGCGGCCACGATTTGGCGTAAAAGCAACAAATAATAATAATGACTGCTGGTAAAAATATAATACTTAAAGCATCATATGCATATTGGCAAGCATTAACGGATTCTGACTAAAAATCCACGTTTAACCATTTTATGTTTTTTATGTATTTGTATTTGCGTTATAATTTGTTTCATATTAATTGTATTGAAATGAGTTCTGTAAATAAAAAATCTTGCAGTTCATATTTATGTATGATGGCTGGGAAAAGAAACAAATCTATCAAAAATTTCCCCAAAAATAAAAATTTGGTATTAGAACCCACAATCTGGTAGCTCTATTTTAGTCAACTGTTTTTTACAAGGCGAATTCATTTATATATTAATTCGCCTTGTTTTTGACATTACATGACCGAAAAACAAAAACAAAACACCATGTTGTTTTTTGTGTTGTTGACTTGTTGTAGTCTCGCCGCCACCTGTAGGAAATTCGCCTTGATAAATATTTTTCAAAAAAAAAAAAAATAAAAAAAAAACGATTTTGAATTTTTATTTTTTTGTTTCTTTTCGTGTACAAAATATATATTGTACTTTAAAAAAAATATCTTTTTTTGTGTTTCCTATATTTTATTTTAACCAAGGCCCATCTATCAGGTCTGCTTACTTGTACAAAAACAAAATACGATTCCTTTTAGTTGTCAACAATTTACTACCCAATATACAAAGCAAACGGAAAAAACGTGTATGTGTGGCATGCCATAAACGTATACATGCACATGTAAGCAAAATATAAACAACTTTTGACAACTAAAAAGAACGTAAACAATGATCATCAGGCTTCTTGCGCAGACCTTTTCAATGGGCCTTGATTTTAACTAATAGAAAAAAATATTTTTTTGTACGTATGAGTTTTGAATTTTATAAATGAAAAACTTAAATTTTAAGTTTTCGGTTCTTAATTTCTGATGCCTGGTGCGAACACACTATTCATCTCTTCCCTCTCATCAATTAACTCAGATTTTCTGAATGAAACCTGAAAAATCTGAAAAATAATAATGCATTATAATTCTGTAATATATTTATCAGGTAACGCCCACCCTTGCAAAGTGATACTTTTTCTACATTACAATGGAACAAATCTTCTTTTTACACTTTACACTAATGTGTATTTAGCGTGTCAAATATTGAATGCAAAATGTATTTAAGCGGAATGGACTATAAACGAAAAGTACTGTGAGCGATATTTCCCACGGTTGTAGCGAATATCCACTTTAAATTTTCTTTGAATTCCAAAAAGCATTGACAATACTAATTTCTAATAATTAAAGTATTTGAATGACTGCAAACCTGGAGCGAATGTGTGCGGTTGCGTAAGTTTGATTGTATGACCGCAAACGAGTGTATTTGTTGGTATTCATTATATGCGATTTTTTGCCAATCACACAACTTCGTTCTCTGGAGTTGGTTTATATGGGGCCTAGGGTAAATTATGGACCGGTCTTCACGAAATTTCACAATGTGATTTCCAGTCGAATAAAACGAATTATTGTAAATCGTATATCATTCCGTGTATTGTTCCCCCAATTATGTTAGTTTTTGTAACAATATTATAAATTTTTGAGGGTGGTGGTTCCACATGGGTTGGGTGAATAATAAAAAAGTTTCACACAGAATGGCAAACTAAGTATACCCTTTTCACAACTATATGGTAAATTAGTTATTGGAATAAAATAGATAATAAAAGTCCTGGTGGACAGAGTTAGACTTCTGGCAGCTCTAGCATAGAAGCATGTGGTTAAATATATTCCGAAGAAATTAAGTCCTTTTTCATTGATATTTTATAAAAATTGGTGCAAAACTTTTGATTTTATTCACAATTTGTTTAGTTATGGTACTATATTTAATGAATATATTTATTTTTTACATAACGCTATATCGCGTAAACGGCTCTATGAACCTCTTCGTCGGCACTACATCGATAAAGAATAGTACAAGCGGTATTATGTGCTTGGTGTTGTTTCGGTTGCTACTGTATGTTAATGCAATACATATTGTTGTCATTGGCAGTGAGCGTTATTTTTAAAAACTTTCCAATACTTGATGCAAATAAGGTAACAGCTCATATATGCAGAAGTATTAGTCGTGAACATTTACAAAAGAAGTTTGATTATTTTGGGAAATGTGAAAAAGAATATATTTCCAGAACAGTTGGGACTTAATCTGGCTTCTGCTGTGTTGGGTACCTGGACACTGCATGGTTGATGGAAATGAGTTGGCAGACGAACTCGCGAGAGTGGGCTCGAATATGGACTTAGTGGTAAGCGACAGGGGGGTAAAGCCCCCCTATGTTACTACTATGGGGTGATACGGGAGAAGTCCCGTGAGGATGTTAACCGGTCCTGGGGGAACAGAACGCATTGCAGGGTGTCTAGGGCACTATGGCCCAGATTAGACACGGGGGCAACCAGGGTTCTACTGGGAATGCACAGGGGTGGTCTTAGAACGCTTATAGGGTTCTTGACGGGTCATTGTCCTGTTAGGGCTTTTACGGGCAAATGGGACAACACCATACCGGACTTCGGCAGGTTGTGCGACGATTCTGAGGAGCTGGAGACAATCGAGCATGTATTGTGCCATTGTCCTATGAAGCAGGGTCTCAGACAGAAGTGGCTAGGAGATATATTTCACGACGAACTGGGGTGCATCGCTGGATGTAGTCCGGCTGATCTACTGGGGCTTGTCAGGGAAATATTGCGGTTGTTTCTGTTGAGGGGACGGTAGAGAGTGTATAGCTCTACGTGGTACCTACTAACTTTCTTAATTCTATCCGCCTCATACTTCTTTTGTTAACTTTTCTCCAGCTATCACTGAAGGGATTCACAATGAACTGCATTTGTCTAACCTAAATAGAGTTAGAAGAGATCCCACAAATCCTCTCAATTTAAGAAAGAGTGCACAAAAAGGCTAATAAAGTTACTGCAGACTCAGAAAACCGCTTCCCTGAAAAAATATATTAAGGAGCTTTATAATCAGACTATGCATTTCGCGTGTAGCTAGAATCTCTAAACCACCATTAAGAAACTTGAGTGGAAGTTAAGCAAGAATTGAAAGGACATGTGTTGGTTAATCATTTGAAAATCATTTACCCCAAATCACGATATAGCAGTCGAGTTAGCGACTGTAATGTTGGAGCAGCTTTTCCCTTAAGTTTTACGATTAGATAAACTAAAGGGACATGGTTAACTCAACTTCGCTTTTCATAAGGACCCAGAATATATATACTTTATAGGGTCTAAGATCAATATTGTAGTAATTACAAACGAAATGACAAACTTATATATACCCTTCTACCTAGCGTGTAGGGTATAAAATGTTTAGTTTTTAGAATTTCAGTATTTTGGTAGTAACTCGGCCATTTTTAAACAGATTTACGAATTTTTATATACAAACGACTTAAGAAGAATTTTGCATTTACTTAAGTAATAAGCCTTGGACTCGGGAAGATCTTTGGTTCCCGAAAATAGGTACATATTAAAAAAATATATATTTTGGTAATAAAAAAGGTCATATAAAAGGTTATTTGTGTATTCGTAAATAAAATTTACATAGGAAATTTGTTCAATAAACCTTTTATAAATCAAAATTATTTTTTATGAATACAGGCGGGCCTCTATTATCCGTGATCCGGTTAACCGGTAACCCTGATTAACCGTGATGGCCAAAGATCAGTCTTTTTTTTTGTTTGCAATGTTTTCAGAATGTTTGCTTCGATTAACCGTGACTACCTCTCTTATCCGTGATGGCAGTTGAAAAATATTAGACCAACAACATCACACGACTCTTTTTTAGAAAATTTTTTTTGCTTAATGTCCTATTTTGTCTCATGTTTTTAGTAGAAAATTTAATGTATACATACTTATTTAATTTAAAAATGTACATAAATTTCTTGAATTAATTTTTTTAATGTTCACTTGTTAAATAATTAAAATATTAAAAAAAAATTGTATAACCAAAATTGTTATTCGATTTACCGTGAAAATCCATTATCCGTAATGCTTTTGGTCCAGATCATCACGAATAATCGAAGCCCGACTGAGGTAAGGGGGCACTTGGTATTGATTACATCAGTAATAAAATGCTTTTGGAGCGACCTCGCATAGCAGAGAAAATGATTATCTGTATTTTTAAAGCTATTTTACTTCTTGAGCTTTTAGTAAGCTACTTAGTCGGTCTTAGCTCTATATATTGGTGTTTCCAAAGTAACGGTCGTTACCGATTTTCGGAGGTTTTTTAATAAAATTCCAACCTACCCAAATATGCCACGTGGATTGCTACATTTTGGACTTACGAAAGTTCAAGCAACGGCAGCAACCGAAAGAATTCATAAAAAATGTAATTTCAATACTTTTTTTGACCATTAAAAATGTAACGGTAGTTACTTTATAAATGTGCTGTTTTCAAATGTCGGAAACAAACATCATGTATTGTAAAATTTTGCGCAGGATATGTCAAGTAAGACATCTGATTAAATTCTTTGAAATGTTTTGTTTAGGGAATGGATTTATTTTCAAACCAAAGCAATAAGTTACCTAAAAAATTTTCATTTTTAAAAGTAATAACGGTCGTTTCATTTTAAAAAATTAACAGTTTTTTTGTGATTGAACACATTTTCAATGGGTTACTTAAAGAAGCATATTTTTGTTAGTATAAAGAAAATAAAAGTTAATCTTCGGAAATTGACAGATACATTTATTTTGTATAATATTAGCGGAAAAAAATTCAAAATAATAATTTAATTTTTGAGCTATAAGTGGTCATTTTCTGTGGAAACACCCATATGTATATAAAAATGGTGTAAAAAATTTATAGTAATTGATAAAATGAAAACGGCTGGGCCGATTTCTGTAAAATTTTTTGTCAGTTGTTCGTTTTTACGGACGTAAATTTTGGAAAATCCCTCCGGAAAAGTCGGAAAATTGAAACAAATAGAAAATTGATTTTTTTGTACGAAATTTTGTGTGAAATTATTCCTTAATGGTTTTCCAAAGAAAAAATAGAACGTTCTCAGCCAAAATCCGATAGATGGCATTATACTTTGACTTTGCGCAATCTGACAGGTGTCATTTTGGCATTGCAATTTTCTACAGTAAATGTGCTATTTTTCTTGCTGCAATTTATTTATTTTAATGATAATTGTGGAAATCATTGTGATAAAAAACGTTTTTAGCTCGATTATACGGATTTTTTTCGGTTCGTTATTCGCACCGTATTGACAACACGATTCATTATTTGCGTACGTTTCTTCATTCTTCGTCAGTATCTTTTGTTTGTCTTCATTATTTGAATTGCACAAAAAACTGAAAAGTGGATTCGGACTTCGCTTCATTGAAATGTCTTATTTTTGTGTCTTTCCATTGTTCTCTTCACTCTTCTTTGATATCCCTTCATTTTTTTAAACGTCAAAGTTTATTCCATTCAATTAAATCACATTTAAAATTTAAATATTTGTATTGTATTATTACTCTAAAGTTTGTCTGAAGGCTTAAAATTAGGGCGAAGGTCGCCGGGTCCGCTAGCTTGTTATAAAAGAAGCTCTCATCATCCAATTGACACTGGAGTCCCACAAGGCAGCATTCTTTGCCCTCTATTATACTTAATTTATACTTAGGACTTGCCAACAAAGAACTACAACCGAACTTCAACATTTAGAATGATAAGCTTTTCTTTCTAAAGCCTATAGTACACGGAATTTAAAAATCTCTCATAACCAGACACCGGAGGAACCATTAAAATATGCCCGTACAAATTTACACAATTTTATGGCAATTATTCGTTTCAAATCTTATTATGCGTTTTTGAAGATGTTTGCCAAATCTTAAAATGTTGGCCATAGACCCTTTTATATGATGATCGACTTATAAACACGTTTTGAATCAATCTAACGATGTCTGTCCATCCGGCTGGCTTGCTGACCGGAAGGATTGCTAGCTGTCCTTGTTAGTTTTGAAGATAATTTGGAATTTGGTTCTTGGTTCTAATTGTCACCAGCACCAACCCTATTGAATCTGGCAAAAACTGGTCAATAAATTCACATAGCCCACACACAATCTTCTCTCCGGAATAGAGTCATTGTGACTACAAACCATCTTATTATGTTGTTACGTATTTAGATTAACGTTTGTCCAATCTTTTATTATTGCAATCTAAATCGCCTTAGTAAATTTAATTGGAATCGGTCTATATTTGACCAAAGCTCCCATCCAAATACTTCTTCCAAAATAGCTATTAATGCCGAAAATTTCTTATAAATTTACCTAAAATTTGGCAACGATAACTTACAGTAGAATGAAGCAGTTTGTTTTTTAATTTTCTTTTTTCTTCTTCCCACTTACAACTACAATTCGAGTCGGAAAGAACCCAACCAATTGTAGGGGTATGTAAGAACAGATAAACTCACTAGCGGTTTCCACCCTTGATGGTAAAGTCCCTTGTAGTCCTTGTGAATCTTATTAATTTAGTTAAAGTACTAAGATTTACAACACTGCAACAAAAATCTGTAGTAAACACGTTTGTTAAATAACCCAGAATAAAAGAGTTGATGAAACTATATCTGTCTGTTTCCCTCACTCAGCAACTTCATTAATTTACAATACTAACGAAAAATACACTAATTTTTTGTTGTATAAAATCGTATTAAGAAAAGCAGAGCTGTACACTTAATACAAAGGGTGAAAACCGCTACTGTTTATTGTTGGTGTTTTGTTTAAGCTTTGATATTGTTACAAGTAAGACCTTGAGTGCTTATAATTCTTATTCGCTTTAGGGTTTTATTTATATAATTCTTTTGGCTTTTCTAAAATCTTTGGAAAAGGTTTCCTGATGAGCTGGCCTAAGCAACCAGTGAAATGCGCATAGAAGCTAGCTTTACCTTAACAATTATTTTCAGTGTATTTATCAAATATGAAAAACTGGGAATTTAGCACGTCATACGGAAATCGTATTGATGATTACTTTTATAATTGCAACTATGTATGTCATATGTATAATATAGACCTTCTCTCCAAAACCGCTTAAAAGCGTACAAATACAAATGGCATAAGGACAGGTTACAATAATAACTAATTTTCGAAACTGGGCTATACAAAAACCTTTTGTCAATTTTAGACCGATCCTTCCTTATAACATTAAAAACATAGCTATGCATGGGGTCTACGACAAATTATAGGCCGATAATTTAAAAATTTATTAGTGAATATCCTAGTCATATGGAAACTTAATTGTACTACACATCATGACCATATCAATTTAGTTTTATTTCATGACTATTTAATTTTGGCTTCGATGAAAGGCATATTAAATAAATACATTAATATGTTTCATCATAGATTGTTGTTATTATTAGACCAATATTGTGCTACGCCGCCCTGGTGTGGTGGACTAAGACCGAACAGGTCAAGGCTAGAGTGATACTTGATAAGGTCTACCGCCTGATCTGCATTTCGATCACGGGTGCCATGAGGACCTGTCCCACTCTGGCTTTGGGAGCTATCCTGCACATTCCTCCGTTGCACATTTCTATAAGGGAGGAAGCCTGCAGGGGTGCTAGCAGGATGCCGCGCATTGCTGAATATAAAGCAGGGGACCTGGTGGGTCACATGCGGATCCTGGAAATCATTAGGGATGATCCATCCATTATGGTGGGTGATCATATGCTGCCTACTTTGGCATTGGATAGGAATTTTAATGTCCTTATACCTGACAGGGACCAATGGGCGAACCAATCCTGGTGGAGTGAATGCGCGGACCAGGTCTGGTTCACGGATGGTTCGAAACAGGTAAACGGTGATACTGGTGCGGGCATCATGGGCCCGGGTTTCCAAAGGGGCATGCCAATGGGCAAACGGCCGTCTATATTTCAGGCGGAACTCTACGCCATCATTGAATGTGCTGGGGAATGTCTAAGGAGGAGGGCAAGGGGCTTGAGACTTTATATAATGTCAGATAGCCAGGCCGCTCTTAGGGCACTTTCTTCTTTGGAGATAAAGTCGAGGTTGGTCTTGGACTGTTTTGCGTCTCTGAATGAGCTAGGGAAACACAATGACTTGAATTTGTGTTGGGTTCCCGGCCATGAGGGCCATGCGGGCAATGAAAGGGCTGATTGCTTGGCAAACAGGGGCGCTCGTCGTCCATTTATAGGTCCTGAGCCTTTCTTCGGCATCCCTGTGGGTCACATCAGGGGGACGCTACAAAAATGGTCCGAGCGTGAATTCCTTCACGCATGGACGTCCACTTCTGGATTGAGACAGTCCAAAAGATTTGTAACTCTGTCCCGGCACAGGGCAGGAAGATTTCTGATGCTTGAAAAAGCGGAACTTCGACTGCTCGTTGGCCTATTCACGGGGCACTGTGGTCTCAGGTACCACCAGTTCAAGTTGGGTAATTCACCTACCAAAATGTGCAGATTCTGCGGGTTGGATGATGAAACGTCGGAACATCTGCTCTGCTGCTGTCCCGCCCTGGGGACTTTTAGGCGGAAATTTTTCAGGGGGCATACAATGGGCCCGACCGACATCTATGATCTTCCACCGGGCAAGGTAATGGGCTTTATACGCGGCCTAAACTTGACCTGGTGAGACATATAGGCTGCACAAAAGATCCTTTGGGTCGGGGTGCACATGGCCTTAACGTGTATATACTACTACTACTTCATCATAGATTAAAAAAAACCCTAAGCTATGTACATTGAACCAGTTTTATAGGAGAAGCAAAATACACTCTACATTGTAGAAAAACCTTAATTATTCAAAATCTTTTTTTTTTATAAAAAAAGCAGATAATCTCTTAATAAAACCCAACAGAAGAAAACTTATTTTTTTAGTGTTTGTTATTTATTATTTATTATTTTGTCAGCTCAGAATTGGTTTGGCGTACATCATGGTTAAATTACGATTTGTCGAAAGCCGTTTGCAGTAAGGCTTTTTAGAATTTTTTTAATAAGAACGTTATTTTTAATTGTAAAATTTTCAAGAAACATGTATTTTGATACGATGAATCATAACCGTTCAAAAAGTCGATTTTTATTTTTTTGACACTTAGGGCTTTATTGGAATCATATGAGGATACCAAGGTTGGATACCGAAACGAATTACTGTATCTTTATTAAACTTTTTTTATTCCGGTATCGGTATCGGTGTTTTAATTATATCGGTATACCGGTATAGCAACTTTTGTAACGATAAATATCAGTTTTTCAATTAATTGAACTAAACAAAAAAATTTTAAAAAAGAAAAATATACCCTGTAGTACCAAACTAGTACAAAATAACCAATACTAGTTCTCAACTGTAAACTTTTCTATACCATATTAATGCTCAAATTAGCATTGAGTGTGATTGGAACATCACTAGTACTATTGGTTCTAGACGTGTACTAGTACACTTGGACCACATTAGATGCTTTTTGCATTAGCATTTTACATTTCATGATTTTTTTATAATAAAAATGCCATAAATAAATGATTTGAAATCAAATTTAAGAAGCAGTATCAAAATAGAAATATGTAATGGAATTTTAGTTTTCTTACAAAAAATTCTATCAGTCTACAGGTACTCATATGCACTAGTATTGTTTATATAAAAACTCTAACCCCGTTAGCACTAGTACTTCTTGTTCAGAGCTGTAAATGAATCATTCATTTTTGATTTTAATTCATTAATGAATTAGCAAATTTTGAATTAATTCTTTTCACACAAATAAATGAATTGAATTGAATTTGAATCAATTCAAACGAATTAGGCAGAAATGAATTTAAATTCGTTTCTAATTCAAATGAATCTGAAAAATGAATTGCAATTCATTTTGACAAATTCAAATGAATATGTAAAATGAATTGCAATTCGTTTCTAATTCAAATGAATCTCAAAAATGAATTGCAATTCTGTTTTCTAGTCGCTGGCGATTATAACGCTAAACATACCTTCTTGAGGTCACGACTTATATCACCAAAGGGTCGTGTTTTATGTAACACAATTTCTAAAATGGTTTTAAATATGGTAGCGAGCGGACAACCAACACATTTTCGCCTACTGATCTGCTTAAAATTCCAGATGTCATCGATTTCGGAGTGGTTAAAAACAGCCCCATAGAATCGCTACATGTTGAAACTTCCTTAGAATTATCTTCCGACCACACACCTACAATTGTTACTTTAGTGAACCCCAATAGAATTTTATCTCCGACTGGTTGCTCAGCGCCGTCAGCTGCACAAATTAATTGGCTAAAATATAAAAAATATCTCAGTACCCATTGCCCTGAAAATATTCCGCTTAGTACACCGGAGAATGTAGATCGCTCTATTGCTAATTTCGACAGTTTTCTGAAACTAGCTGTTCAACATTCTAGTACTGCCCCCAAAAAAACAAAAAATATTAAAATATATTCCACAGATGTCGAGCGTCTCCTCTCTGAAAGTAAAAGAGTTCGAAGAGAGTGGCAACTTTACAGATCCCCGCAACTTAAGAATTTATTAAAAGAGTGCACAAAAAGGCTTAGAAACTTACTGCAGACCCAGAAAACGGCTTTTCTAGAAAAATATCTTAAGGAACTTGATGCAACTCCACAATCTGACTACTCATTATGGCGTGCAGCTAGAAATCTAAAAAGGCCAGTTATATCAAAGCCACCATTAAGAAATTTGAATGGTAGTTGGGCAAGAAACGATATTGAAAAAGGAAATCTGTTTGTGAGTCACTTGAAAAACGTATTTACACCAAATTTATCTAACGATATTGCGGTCGAGTTACCACCTGTTGCTGCTAGAGCTGCTATTCCCATAAGATTTGAAATAAGCGAAATCGAAAAGGCTATTTGTGACTTAAACACTAAGAAGGCACCTGGTATTGATAAGATCAGTAATAAAATGCTTTTAGAGCTACCTCGCATAGCAAAGAAAATTATGCTTTATATTTTTAATGCTATTTTACGCCTTGAATACTACCCTCAAGAATGGAAGGTCTCCTTAATAACGATGATACCAAAGCCAGGGAAATATCATACAAAAGTTGAGTCGTATAGGCCTATAAGCTTACTTTCTTATATATCAAAGCTGTTTGAGAGGCTGTTAGTGTCAAAATTAACTCCAATTTTAAATAACAATAGATGTATTCCAAACCATCAGTTTGAATTTAGAAGAAAACACAGCACAATTGAACAAACTCATCGAATAGTAAATGTCATAAGAAAAGCATTTGAAGAAAAAAATATTGTTCAGCACTCTTCATCGATGTTTCGCAAGCTTTTGATAAAGTCTGGCATGAAGGCTTATTACATATATTGAAGCAAAATTTTCCAGCAAACACACACAAGCTGCTAGAAAGCTACTTAGTCGGCCTTCAATTTATTATTAAAGAAGAAAATTTCTTAAGTTCACCTCAGCCAATTGGTGCTGAAGTTCCACAAGGCAGCATCCTGGGCCCTCTTTTATACTTAATTTATGCTTCGGAAATGTCAACAAAAAAATACACCCAAACCTCAACATTTGCAGACGATACAGCTTTTCTAAGCGTCCACGAAAACAGTTATGAAGCATCTCGTTATTACCAGGATCATATATTTCAACTAGAAATATGGCTAAGACAATGGAGGATAATGGTAAATGTTCATTCACAATCACAGTTACATTTTCACTTGGTGTTCATAATGGAGCAACAATTTTTTCGCCACCACACACATTTTGCATTAGGAAACCGTTTGCAAATTTTACCCACGACAATATTATGCATTTATTATTATTTTTTTCAACATTAAGTTAAAATTTTCATTCAAAACTAAATAAAATTATTTTAAACGTCAGAAACAATTTCATACAAAATGTTGCTGAAGTTCTAGTTGACTCAACTTTAGTTACATTTTTAAAAAAAAATTTAGTTACATTTTTGTTCTGAAAATGAAAGGAAAATATATGAAATACTTTCGGAAGAAAAAAGATAGAAGAATAAACGAAATTGTTTCTCTGATTGTGAACAAAGCTTAAACAATGAAAATAAATAAATAAATGTATGAAGAAAAAAATATTTTTTGCCCAAAAAATTTAAATTTTTTATTTTTAATTCATAAGAAATCCAAAATAGTAAAAACAAGTGTCAAGTCCCATTACTTTTACGTAAAATCGCATAACCTATGAACAAAATGACACATAAATCATGAAAATCGATGAACGCGTTTCGCTTTTATTCACAATTAATTAAGGGAATGAATTTCAAAAATTTACTCGAGATATCCACAAAATTCTTTGGAAAAAACACTGATGACTTTTTTATTGATTCTCAGAATTAAAAAAAAAGTAATATACAAAATGTTATTTGATTTTTATGTAGCAAAGCAATAAGCGTTAATAAATTTGAGTGGACAATTAAAAGGAAAAAAGGAAAGTGCACTTTTTTTATTATTTGGGTTTTTCCGTTAGTTACCTGAATTATTTTACCGATATTGCACCCACTTTATGAGTGCTCATGTTTTGGAACGTTTCGAAATATATTTCATAAGTACCCGCCAGTAAAATATTGAAATATTTGTAGTATTTATAGGTGCTCTTTGATCGATGTTTGTCTTTTAACAAGAGTCGACGAACGCGAGTTGTACAAGTGAATTTCTCCGGTTTTTAAAAGTAAATAACAACAAAACATATAATATATTTTCGAAATATGGAAAACAACAAGTGCTCACAATTGGATAATTTTTGTTACGTTTGTGGTCATATCGTCCCAAAAAGAGGCCAACTGGACCGAAAAAATTTGATTACTGAGGAATTCAAAACAGCGTATTGTCATTATTTTGATGAAGCAGATTTAAGTGGTGCAAATTTTACAGTGTGCAAAAATTGTTATAATACCCTTATAATGTGGATACATGCAAAAGGGGGACAGTTTTCTTTTATGATGCCAGTAATTTGGGTGGAAGACGTAACTGGACATGAAGAATCCAGGTGATACGCAAGCGTTAATTCTCGTGCTGGATTAAACAGAAAAAAATTGAAAACAAAATTATACATTGCTGCTTTTACTGTCACACTTCCAGTTGAACGCTCTGCTGCTACCGATACACCTAAACCTCCGAAAATTACGGAATAAACCTTTGATAAAGGATCTAGATGATATTTTTTTTGCCATCGCTCCACATGAAATTAGGAATAGCTGGGAAATTCGTCGAAGTGGTAGTCAACGATATTGATGACGCCTATGACTGTTTGAAATTCATCTTTCCAAAACTCAGTGAAGCCAAAATTAGAAAAGGTACGTATCGTTGTCAGTATTTGAATATTGTCATATCTAAATTTGTTCACTTCGATATATATACGTACCGGATATACGAAAATTAATTAAGAGCGAATCGTTCAAAAATATGCTTTCGAACCATTATAACCACCTATGTGCATGGGACGCATTGAAACAAGTCATCAAAGGTGTTTTAGGGAAGAACCGTGTACAACGAAATAACATACAGACACGAGTGGACAACTTGCTGTATAATTTTGAAAAATCAATCCATCCATGACGTTAAAATTATTTTTTTTTGCATTTCCACCTTGAAACCTTTTTGGCACAATTACCTCAGGACGAACAAGGAGATAGGTTCCACCAGGTGACCATGCCAATGGAAAAGCGATTCAAAGGCAAAAAATTGGATGCATTGCTTGCGAAGGTTTGCTGGTGGAGTTCTAAAATTATGCAGTTTGAAATTTGTGAACACACTGAACAAAACTTGCCCTTGAATATTACGTCTATCTCGGATGATGATGCAGACTCAGAACATGAATATGAACAACCTACGAAGAAAATAAGGTCATCAGAACTACAAGCGTCAACTTCAACGAGGATGGATAGTGACAATAATTGAAAATGTTCTAAATGTTGTTTCCATGCATAGATAACATATAAAAATTGCATATTTTCTGTGTAAGAATAGCTGTTATATGAATCGGACTGTTTATTTTCATGCAAAATAAAGAATCAATAAAAAAGTCATCAATGTTTTTTCCAAAGAATTTTGTGGACATCTCGAGCAAAATTCGTACCTTTACTTAATATACATAATTATATTTTATTTATAAATTTTAACTTAAAATTTTATCATCACAATAACAATACAAACTTAAATCATTAATGCGCGAAATACACTTGTCAAATGCTTGTCATGCTGGCAAATTCACTCGTGTACTCGTGCTGGATGTAGTATTAACCATCATATCTAAATTTTTTGATTTTCCATACAGCATCGTCGGTGTCGCATATAGAAACACATTTTCACCAGCACTTCCAACATGCTTGATGAGTATGAGTTTGACAAGTTTATTTGGACCTTAAGAAAGCTTACCGAATGTTTTTATACTTGAACTTTTGTATTTTAAACTGTCAAACACCACACCTAAAGATTTCCAATAAATGTTGTTGTAGAACTATAACAAACATCACATTTGTCATTAGCACAAGTGTTAAACCTTTTAATTTTTTTTCTTGAAAATTATACCGGTATTGAGGGTAACGGTATACGTATACCGGTATTTTATGCAAAAAACTAATTTCGGCATCGGTATCAATACCGGAATTCAATTTAAACGATAATGATAATGTGGCCAATCTTGGGTGATACGTGTGTAAGAACATTGTTTGTTCGGCTGATGGCTTTTACGTTTTTCAAAATTAAATTTTAATTTGTAAAAAAAATTATTTTCCTTTTCATTTGTCATCTACTTTTTTATTTAAATTCAATATATTTTAATCAGGGACCGAAAACAGCAGTTATTTTGAAATTTTAAAACAAAAAAAAAACATATAAGTAAATTTCGGAAAACTGATTCAAGTACATATACCATATGGAGCCATATGAACTAGTCTTTAGTAAAATATATTGCGTTTTTAAATATTAATTTTTGGTTTTGAAATAAATTGTTGGCTTTTTTTAACAAAAATAACAGATATTTTTTATTATTATTTTCGCGAATTGGGACATTGGGACCTATCCGAGGAACAATTATGTTTTGAATCCAATACGCTTTGTACGAATATCTGTTGGGCCTATATGATGAGCTGCCCACTCCAGATCCGAAGGGGGACGTTCCCTGGTGGCCAGGGGTTTATTCGAAAAAGCTAAGAAGCCCAGCGTGAACGACACGATCAACGACGAATCCTTTGAAGCCGGTGTAGGATAGTAATCGTAGTTAAAACCTCGTGATATTATAATAGTTAAACTAAGAATTAATCATTAGAGAAGATATTAGTTACAACCCCCAGAAAGGGTAAATTCATTGTAAGTTACCCTTGGAGTCGTCTGAGTTACCCCAGCCGACGATAAAACCACGTTACAAGGATATCACTACTCAGATCCAGCCTACTTACGTATTACGTGCCCAAGCCATGGAGGGAGGTTAAAGTGGTGTTAATACCTAAGGCAGAGGGCAAATCAGGCCAATAAGCCTCAGCTCCTTTTTCCTGAAGACCATGGAGAAACTCATACACAAATGCTGTTAGCCAGGGTGATCAAGCTGGATCTGTGTCGCTCATCGATGAGGAGAATCTTTTTTTTGCTCTAACTGGATTTGATGATGCTACGATTTCGGAAGGGATGCAGCTGGACCAGGATTTGACACTTGGTTTGTGCAATGAAAGGGGGCTTAATATGAACCCCGCGAAGACTTTTCTCGTACCATTCACCAGACGTTGAATGCTGAAGCTTAAAGGACCGGTTTTTGATGGTAGGATAGGCGGATTCTCTAATGAGGCGAAATACTTGGGGATTATTCTGGACACAGCTATTAATAGGAACGCTCAGTTATCCCATGTCACCAGAAGGGCAACTGAAATTAATAATGATAATGCTGTTTCATTTTCGCCTCTAAATGAGATTTCGCCACATGTAGTCAGTATTGACAATAGTAGTTCTAATAATAATTTATTACCGCAATCGTCTGAAAATCAAACTCCAATGGATACAACATTAAATAACCAAATAGCTCGTAACCCACTGCGTGCTGTTTCACCAAAAAGATCAATTTTCATTTCTCGTCTGGCAAGTTCCACTACTTCAGATGATATAGATTATTATATTAAATCTAAAGTTGGATATAATTCTGATATTTTAATTCATAAATTTAAATACTCTCAGCCAAGGTCTATTACATCTTTTAAATTAACTCTTTCTGCGGATATTTTCAATCAAGTTCTGGATAAAAACTTCTGGTCTAAAAACACATGAGTTCGCGAGTACATTTATAAGGATAGATTGAATGTTAATAATTTTGGTGTTCTCCCTCAACGTGAACAGAATAATCCAAAAAACTAAGTAAAGCTACTGTTGATTCATTATCTGTTTTTTATCAAAATGTTCGTGGTTTACGATCAAAGCTGTCTAATTTGTATATGCAAAGCTTCAACCTTAATTATGACGTACATATTAGTTTTTACTGAAACTTGGCTCAATGATAACTTTCTAAATACTGAAATCATGTGTGACAAATACAACATTTTACGTAGAGATCGTGCTACTTATGGAGGAGGTGTTCTTATTGCAGTCTCTAGCAGTTTTCCTTCTGAACGTTAAGTGGTTGACATATCGCTTGATATAGAATTTATATCTGTTATTGTTAAATTAAAATACAAAAAAATAATACTAACGTGTTCATATATTCCTCCATCATCCCCGCAGTCTTTATATATCCATCATAGTGAAGCTATTAGGTGTGCTGCTCTCTCTGCTAATAACCATGACTCTATTATAATTATGGGTGACTTTAATATGCCTTCAATATCCTGGAAATATTCGCTTGATGATAAATACTTCGTCCAAACGAAATTAAGTGCAAATTACATGGACTTTTTTAATATTTTATATGATATGAGCCTTTTCCAAATAAATGGAATACTGAACGATTTTGCTAAAATTCTAAATTTAGTTTTTGTAAATAATATAGATGACTGTTATATTAAACGATCCAACCTATTACTCTTCCGGAAGATCGATATCATCCTGCTTTTGAAGTAATTGTATCCATTCCTTCGGATTGCTAAATGTTAGTACATACTGAAAAAGTATTTTCTTTCGAAGGAGCTAACTACTACATGTTAAATGATCTTATAAGCAATACTGGCTGGAATAACTTCTTGTCATATTCTTCAAACTCAAGTGATTCCATGTATCGTATATTTGATGTGTTTTACAAGAAGATGTATTCTTTTATAGATGTGTGTATTTCAAAACTCACATCTAAAGTATTACTGGAACCGCCTTGGAATAACGTGCAGCTTTCTCGAGCAAAGAATAGGAAAAATAAATATTATAAAGAATTCAAGCGATCTGGATCATCTGTAGACTATCTAAGATATTACGTCAGCAGGGCTGAATATGCTAGTCTAAACAAAATTTGCTATAATCGTTATTTAAATAAAATCAAATTTAATTTAAAACGTGATCCCAAGTCGTTCTATAAATTTATAAGCTCAAAGAAAAAAACCGTTGGTTATCCTACTTCAATGACTTATGGACAAATTTAATCTAGTAATGATACAGTTATAAGTAACACGTTTGCTGATTTTTTCTTAAACACCTACTCGAATTCAACATATGATAACTCAATCAATTATCCATTTCTCCTGGTGGAAAACAATACAATATCACTTTTGCTTCTTGATGTGTTTTCGATTTCAAATAATCTAAAATAACTGATGTTCTCCAGCAGTTATGGCCCGGATAAAATTCCTAGCTGTGTGTTAATAAAGTGTGCAGATTCCTTAGCAATCCCTCTGACGACTTTATTCAACGCATCTATTAAATATGCTTATCAGCCTAAATTGTGGAAAGAGTTGTATATTGTTCCTTTGTTTAAGTCGGGTAATAAGTCTCTTATTGAAAATTACAGGGGAATTGCAGAACTGAGTGCTATACCTAAGCTTTTCGAGAAAATTATTTCAGAACATTTGAGTTATCAAGTTGCAAATATATATTATCTCCTTATCAGCATGGATTTCGTAAAGGAAGTTCTACGATTACAAATCTCTTACAATTTACTATCGCTGTTAACCGCGGATTTCTTTAATAAAATCAAACCGATGTCATTAACACTGATTTTAGCAAAGCATTCGATAAAGTAAATCATTTGCTGCTTGTAAAGAAACTACAATTAATTGGTTTTACGAAGCAGTGCATAAAATGGATATGCTCATATTTATCTGATAGGATGCAAACCGTTTGCTTTAAAATTAGTTATTCTAAAAATATTAATGTTCTTTCTGGAGTACCTCAAGGAAGCCACCTTGGACCACTGCTTTTCTCATTGTTTATTAATGACTTGCCTAATGTAATAAAATTCTCAAATATTTTAATGTTTGCTGATGATGTCAAAGTTTATCTAACCTATAACCAACTTTTAGACCACCATCGACTTTAAAAGGACTCAAACTCATTTTATGAATGGTGCAACATCAACTTTATGGAGCTGACTTTAAAGATATGTAAATTAATGCGCTTTGTAAGAAATAACCCGATTGTTGCTGATTTTTTTCTGGGTGATTATAAAGTGGAATTAGTTGACAGGTTCCAAGATCTTGGTATATTATTTGATCCTAAATTGAGTTTTACCCTGCATGTAACAGCTTTAATAAATAGAGCAAGGGGCTCACTGGGTTATATAAAACGTTGGGCTGGAGAGTTTTATGATCCGTATATTGGTAAAACATTATCATGGCACTAGTTCGCCCAATTCTTGAATATGGATCGATAATATTTACGAAATCCATTCCAATGCCATTGAGTCGGTCCAAAAACAATTCCTGTTGTTTTGTCTTCGTGGATTACGTTTTAACCCCTTAAACTTGCCTTCATATTTTGCTCGACTTGCTCTTATTAAACTTTATACATTAAAAAGTCGTAGAACTATGCTTAATGTGTCATTTTAATTCAATGTTATTAATGGTGACATCTGCTGTAGATTTTTGATTAATGATATTTCTCTCAACATTCCTCAACGTCCTTCCCGGAATTACATACCTTTATCAGTTGCATTTGTTAGAGCTTATTATTCTAATGCTGACCTTCTCAGGAGAATGAGCAATGCATTTAACAACTTATATAGATTTATCGACTTTTCATCAAATCCTAATGCTATAAAAAGGGCAATAATCACATTTCTCAACACTTGGTAATTTTATTTTTAATTATGTATAATATTTTTATGTGTATCATTTTGTAATCAATTATTTTTTAAATTGTCTGTAAGTAATAAAATTCCATAGACATATATTAATAAATAAGAAATAGAAAATATATGCCTGCCAGAGACTCTTTCGGAAAACAGGGAGGCTAAAGCCCAGAATGATCTACTGGTCTTTTGTTGCGATAATAAGGCAAATTTAGACATAAGCCGCCTAAGTGTCGTGGACCAAGACCGAGGGGGCCAAAGCTTGAGTGATACTCGATAAGGTTTGTAGTTGGGTCTGCGTGTCAATCACGGGCGGCATGAAGACCTGCTTTGGGAACTGTCCTGCACATTCCTCCGTTGCACATACCTGTGAAAGAGGAGGCCTGCATGAATGTCAGCAGGATGCCACGCATTGCTGAATGCAAGGCAGGTGCCTTTGTGGGATACATGTGGATCCTTGAAATTCCTAGAAATGATCCATCTATATTTGTTGGTGATCATATGCGCTCAGTCTGGTATTGCATAGGAACCTTAATAATCTTATACCTGGTATGGAGCAGTGGGCGGACCAATGATAGTGGTGCGGTTGCGTGGAAAAAATCTGGTTCACCGACGGTTGGGCAAACGGCCTAATATCTTTCAGGTGGAGATCTACGTCATCCTCATATGCGCTGGGGAATGTCTGAAGAGGAGGGCAAGGAGACTGCGATTATTTATAATGTCCTCAGAGCACTATCTTCTATGGAGACGAGGCCCAGGTTGGTAATGGGCTGTTTTTTGTCTCTGAATGATCTGGGGGACACTCCGAACTTGGTAACGTGAATTCCTTCACACTTAAACTTCGGTCTCTGGGTTAAGACAGACCCAAATTGGTGACACCCTATGCCGTGGCAGGGCGAGTAGGTTACTTCTACTTGGGAAAGGGGAATTCAAGCTTATTGTTATACTGTCACGGGGCACTGTGGTCTCCGATACCATCATTTTATTATGGGTAATGTTGATACCAAGTTATGCAGATTTTGTGGAGTTGAGGACGAGACGTCAGAACATCTGCTCTGCTGCTTGCCCGCATTGGGTATTATTATATTATATTGAGTATGATGAGCCCATTTTAAATATGTTATCTTCCTCCAGGCAGGGTAATTGGCTTTGCACGTAGGTTGAACATGGCTTGGCAAGATATACAGGCTGCACAACAGATCCACTGGATCACGGTGCTTATGGCCTATTGATACGTACAACATATTATTGTTCTGAGCAAAACTTAGAGTTTCTTTTGCTGTTAAGTTCAGGAAAAGTAGAAAAAAACATATTTTTACCCCTTTTTGTCCCTTTTAATATAAATTTTCGAAACATATGTTTTTAATAGTTATTTTAAGCTAATTTACTTTAAAATGTTAACCCCCTTAACAAAATAAGTTAAAGTTCACATAAGTTAACCAACATATTAAGCCCAGCAAAAGTGAATGGGTTCTTATGTGTTGGGTAACTAATATGAACTTTAACTTTTTTTGCATAAGGGGGTAAATCTTTAGTGCTTATATTTATTACAATGTGCAATAAAATTCACATTTTAATCATTTTGCACAACAATTCGCTTGTACCTTATTTTTTTTAAAAACGTATAAAATTTTTTGGATTTATGCGTAACTTGAAAACCATCGGTATCAGAGTTGCCATTTTTTGACCATTTAATCTCTTTTTTGTTTTTTTTTAAATATATTGTTAGATCCAAACATCAACATTGGTTTAACAAGCAAACAAACGTATGCCTCATTATACGAATTTTACCACGTACATACTTATGTTGATTTTCATGACAATACGGATAGAAAATACGTACAAACGTTTTTGCGATGTTTAAAACTTTTTCACAGTATGATCAACAGGTTATCAATCTGTATTACTTAGTTTAAACAGAAAGTGAAGAAGCAGAGAAAATATCACAAAACAAAGTGTTCCAACCTACATTAGTAAGTTTTAATTAGTCGCGAAGCGGACAATAGGAAATACACCCCTAAGCATTATAAAGGATGATTTTATATCTCTTATAACACTGCGCTAGGATTTGAAATTTTTTTCTTCTGACAAGCAAGGCACCTAGTGGGTTAACCTAATTCAGGAAAGCTGAACCCAGTGGTGCCAACTGTTTTTTAGTTTAGCTCTTGTTTTTGAGATATACCGTTATTTCGAAAATGGAAGAGGTTGCACAACAGTATTAAAGAAACTTAAAAAATCAAACTTCCGCAATAAAATAACATTAAAGCAAGGCAAAACTTTTTCTAATCTGTACCCATGTTCTGTAACTATAGTGAGAACTTCTCGCATCGAAATGATGTGAAACAAGATATTCCATCGTTTCTCGAAAAGTGAGAAAAAATTGTTTCTGTAACGCAAATCGAAAACTATTAAAACGTCGTTATATTATAAATGTAACACATTTCAATCGAAAAGTTTCTCGACGCGAGAGTTACACAACATGGGCGCTGTTAAATAAAATAGTTTATAATTATAATACTTTATAAGCAAAATTTCAAAATTTTTGTTTTTTAAAACGGCATTAAACATTGTAAAATTTATTTTTTTATTTATTTAATATAATTAGGTCTATGGATAATATTACGTTTCACAATATTTACATCTAGAGCAAAATGAACAAATTCAAACATTTAATTAAAGCAACAACATAGTTTTCTAAATGGGTCTGCCATAGCATAGTTAGTTCTAAAAGTTTTTATAAACAAGGGATTATATTACCGCACCGTACGATGTGGAATGTTAAATGATAATCTACTTAATAAAAAATTGGAGCATACTTTTCCATTTATTAAGTTTATTACAAATGAGACATTTAGCATAACTCTGCGACTTTTCAGTGTTGGCAAACGTATTAAGGATGAAGGAATGCTTCTAATTTTTTTTTCACGTATAGAAAATATCTTTTTAAACAAAACAAGCAACAAATGATTAAAATCTGTCTACAAATTTTGACAAAAAATTAAAAAAGTTAAAATTTTGAATTTGATAAAACGCAATATTTGTAAGGAGGCCCCCTGAGGGATGGAGATGAAGGGCAAGAATGTTTTGAGAAAATGTTTACGACGACCGACTAATGCCAGTAAGACACACATTTTATACCCTTAGGGGCGATTCCTAGGCAGTTATGGGACTTCTTCTATACATAATATACATACATATGTATGTATATGAAGAATATACTAATTCAAATATCTCTTGAATTTCGTTTGAAATAACATTTGTTGTATAACAACAGACGAAAAATTAGTGGTATTCAAAATAAAATATTGGCATTAAAAGACAAATAAGTTATTAATTTAAGTCGGTCAACCCCGGCCATATGATACCCTACACCACGGTATATAAAAACAATATTTGCGTTTGTACCCTATTTGCTACCCATGGGCAATCATGAACTCGCCTGAACAAAATTATGTTATGAGGTTAAGATTAATGTTAAAGTTCTTTGCGCCAAATATTGTTTAGATATTTTCAATTATGTGGGATTTAAGGATGGAGGTGTATATTAGACCTAAGGTTAATTTTGGACTTACCAGGACGACATTTTGTCATGAGATAGACGATTTCGTAAAAGTTATTGTCGCCAATTTGTATGTCAATACCAACATTTATAAGGAAGTTATGGCATTAAAAGCTCTTTTCTGGAGTTGTATCTGTATCTTTGGTTTAATATGGACCGATTTCAACAAAATTTGGCAAGATGATAAATATTGTTACAAATTAAATTTGAACCAAATTTAATTTAAAGACCAACCTAATAAGTTTAAGAGAATAGACTCTATTGCGGAGATAAGCATGTTGAATTAAGGACCGATTCTCAAATTTTTCGTATGCTTCGGCCTTGTGGCAATTAGAACCTACGTATAAAATTTCGTAAACTTTTTTTTCAAAATTGTGAGCTGTTCTTTGCGTACAAGGTTTACATGGACAGCAAGCAAGCAATACATCGTTGAATCGATTTAAAAAGTGCTTCAGAACAGACGCTCCACTATTGTGGTGTGGATATAAAAACGCTTGCAGTTCTTATTTCGGTTGGCCTATAAGACCATTGAGTTCATTCGGTTAACATATAAATTAGAATATTTATGTAGTTCTTAAGAAGAAATATTTTTAAATAAAGGGTCCATTATAATATTATCACTTTAAAATTTATGGGTAATTCTAGAAATTATATATTTTAAATCTCTTACTATGAGCCCAAATTAAAAATTGGTCCTTCTTATTTCTAAATTAAATTAGAATATATTTTTTATACTTATACGACATTCTTATGGCCATTTTCTCAATGTATCGACAAATTGACTGTTGCTAAATGTCAACATAAATTTATAAGACCGATAAACTGTCCTTTAACGGATTTGGGTTTCTCAATATACCGAAAAAAACATTGTTTTCAGTGGGAAACACCTCTCAAAATACATGTACCAAAAGTTGGAGTCAGCTGATTGAATTTATCTGTACGGCAAATAAAAGGAAAAAAAATAATCGCGTTATGAGAAATCGGCCATTAATCTTAAAAACCTAATTGAGGACAAAAATTCCAAGAATGTATGTTGTTACAGTTATAATTTCAAGAATGTTTTGAAAATATTTTTGTACACATGTCTTAATTAAGTTGCCATTATAAATATTAAATGGTTAAAAAAATTAAGAAAAACAATTATTACAATCACAATGATGTACGCAAAATATAATATATTTTCGTATGTACAATAAAACTGCTACATACTTACATTCTTAATGCGAGTAAAACACTAAAAATTCAGTGTTGTTTTTATGTGCTGGTTTGAATTGTCACACATCTGACAATTTAACTAGCTCATTCCAATTATCCACTTAAATTCACTTACGACGGACGGTCAGCGTCGTTAATCTTCTTCTTCGCGACAAAATATTAAATGTACGCGTAGAAACATTAAGAAAAATATATCACATGACTTTTGATCTCAAGGAAAATAAATCTTTGAATAATATTTACTAGCAAAAATCAAATAAAATAAATCTCAACTATTTTAAAATTTGAATTGGTAAAAAATAATCAGTATTTAAAATATTTAAAGCAGTTATTGATTGCAACTCGAAATTTTAAATGCAACGTAAACTAAAACACTGCAAAGGGAAGTTTAATTTAACTGAGAATAAAAACAATTGAAATGAAAATTCTTGCGATATTTAACACAATTCAAAATTCTTTAGCTTAAACGGATTTTTAATTCGATAATTTCAAACGGCGCGCAAACATTTTGGAAAATAACCGCACAAATACTTGTATATGTTTGTGTGTATATAAAAATGTACGTATGGTTTTCTATTTTTTTTCTATTTTGTTTGTTTACAAACATATACACCTACGTCTATTTATTTACAAACACACACGGATACAATTTCCCACACCGACTTACGATTGTATAGACGAACCGACAACAACACATGTGCCGTAATTACTTGACTGCAAAGTACCAAAATGTAAATAAATTGGTCTTGATTTGAAGAAAAGAAAATAAAAAACCGTTGACAGCTTCACAGGCAACTAATTCGTTTAATAAATTGAATTATTACAATTTTCTTTTTTTTATTAAAACTCAATTATTTATTTACTCACACACGCACTCTCTCACAGCCATCCACATATGCATAGATTTAACACATTAAATTTTATTGCCTTAAAAGCAATAGATTTTTCTTTTTTGTGGATTTTTTTTTAATTTTATTTATTTTATTTTTCCCTTATATTTTTTAAATGTAAAAACAATCACGAAATAACACGTCCGCCGGCAAAGAAAGCTGAGAGTCGACTAACAAGGAGAACTAAACTCATAGGCCCAAACGGTTCGTGCACGATTTTAGTTGCGTCAACGACAACCACATGTGGCCAAAATGTACTTGAAACATTTGAAAATGGAACTTGACTCTTTTAACGGATGACACACGTCCTTGTACACAAAAGTGATAGTGGGTTTGGGGCGGAAAATCTTCAAATATTGTGTGTTGGATGTGGTGTTGTGTGGCATTCTTAAAAACAACGAACATTGCTCTTGTGTTGCCAAAACATACTGTTGATATTGTGTGCAAAGTAATCACGTACATTCATACACAAACACATACACACACACAAATACAAAAACTCATTCCCTCCATATAAAGAAAAAGGAAATATAATTCATTTCCGCTATACCGTGTTGTGATTCATTTCCTTTCGTTTCTTCTCTTAAAGTACCACTCATTTGCTCTCCATTATTATCTTAAAAAAACCAAAAATAATTAATTTGCAATGTTTTGACAATGATGTTAAACATTTTAATAATTCAAAAGTAAAATGTACACAAAAGAATATTAATAAAAGTTATTGTTAATTTGGATTAATAAATGTATGCTTAATGTGTGTTGATTTGTATCAGTTGACTACTAGACGTGTTTTAAAGTCAGTAATACAAACGTTTTGTGGAAAAATTAAAACAGTTGACCATATTGTTTTTATTTTTCATGTTGGAATTGAAACACAGTGATTAGAAATTTGTACTCACAACCAGTGCTGCCAGGTATTTTTATTCTTTCCCCCAAAAAAATTTTAAGCCCCCCCCCCCGATTTAATGTATTTTGCAAAAAAACCCCCCTAAATATAAAAGTTTAGATAAAATTTCAATTCATTTAATTTTCGTTCTAATACCATTAGATTTAATACTTTATTTTTTTACACTTTACTAATATTTCCCCAACATCATTTTTATTTAGTTTCTTAATCATTTTGATTTAAGTAAATATCGAAAAAAAATTAGAAACAGTTCAAAAAAGACTAACATATGGAAGGTCGTAGCGGGCCAGAAAACGCGTTAGATTCTGCTGGTATTTAATAGTTGTGTAAATTTTATTTACAATTTACTTGATTGCTAGCCAAAGGATAGCTAAAGTAAGCCTCGTCACAGAAATATACAAACAAATATTCTGATAGTGCATGCTAAATATTCCTGGAAAATATTGCAGGAATAAGACTATTAAAGTATAAAAGCTTTTGAGGATTGTAATTTGACTTAGAATACGCATTCGAATAATATAAATATTTAATAATAAATGTTACTCAACATGAGAAATAAATTCCCAGATTCTATTGGAATTAAGTTTCTTCAAAAATATCGCGTGCTGCCAATTTATTTTCGTTAACATTGTACATATTATCGGAGTTAAAAATTTTGAGCATTTCAGGTGTTGGATTAAAGTCGTGGCTCGTATTATTTAAAGATTACTTCACCCTTAAAACTTTTTCTTTATATGTTTTCGAAAAGCTAAGTAACAGTTGAATTTGCAGGAAAAAATGTAAAAATGTTGATACTAAATTATCTTCTACGAAGAAAAACCTAAGACGCTGCAAAATATGGTAATTTTGCTACTTTCCCGTGAATCTAGCAATTTTTAGATACGAATAGCTGGAATCTAGCGATTTTTTATCATCCGAAAACAAGCTGTTAAATATAGTATTACTTATGGCCAAATTCAACAATTCTATTTAAATAATTTTCAAACATAAATTGATATTTAAATAGAATTAATGAATTTAGCCATAAGTAACACTATATTTAACAGCCTGCTTTTGGCTATTCTACAAGCCCCGGGGTTGCGGGTTCGATTCCCGCCAGAGACTCTGGTTTCTTTTCTGCAGACAAGCGTAAAGCTTCGAGGGGTTTGCTTAGGGAATTTAAAAAAAAGTTATTGTTATGTACAGACAAGCTAATAGTGAACACACACTAAAAACCCTAAATCTGAGGGGGGAGTCCCTAAGCAGGCAACTCTGCTCACAACAGTGTAACCGGAACCCAAATTCAATTTCACACAGCCAAAGCATCAAAATTATCCAACATTTTAAAAATTTTATAAAATGTAGAAATTATACAGGGTGGCGAAAATCCACTAATAGCGTGAATTGTTGATAACTTTTTTACTCATGTGATTATTAATAATTTATCTTTTGTTTGGCTGGGGAATGTTTTTTATTAGCTTTGAGAAATCATATCTTGTAAATTGTGGCTCCTTTTTAATCTACTCTCCATAACTTCTCCCTAAACTTCGGGTGAAATGATCATGATTGTATTTCGAATGTTGAAATTTAGTTGGGGGTTAATTATTGGTTTATCTGTTCATTCTTTCAAATATCCTCAAAGAAAACTGCCAAAGCTGGAAAGAAACACAAAATACATATACAAGTTATTGTGTTCTATGCCACAATATATAAAAAATTGAGATAAGATTAATTTTTAGGTTTACTTTTAGAGATCTGCCGATCTGTGTCATCAGTCTGCTCGTATCATTTATAGTTTTTGAAATATGAGACATTGACTTTGTGATATACAACACTTCAGTGACAAGCTTCGTAACCTATTGTGTTCTATATGCAAAAAACCGTGCATATAGAACAAAAATACTAAATAAAAAAATATTTTTTTATGTTGTTCTATATGAAAGTGTAAATAAAGTTTGTAGTACTTTGGAACTCTTTGCATTGTCTGTTTTTGTTTTATTTCCATTTTGTGACTTCACATTGCAGTTGGCAAATGAAATGAAAAAAAAAGAAAAACAAACAAACAATATGCAAAAGCCGTTAATTTTCTAATCGATGATATCGAGCCCTAACCGCGAAAATAGTGTAAGCGACATAAATTTCAGTTTTCGTTTTTTTTAATAAATGACTTTATTGGCAACACTTGCATCATCCTAAAATGTCATGGTCAAATAAGGTACCGTTACGATTTTATAGCAAGAACAATTTTATTGTAAGCGACAAATTTCATACAAAATTTATATGAAATAAAATAAAAAAGCTCTCTCTTGTAAAGTTTGATTTTTGGCGCTTCCACTATTTTCGCGGTTAGGGCTCGATATCAATGATATGTTATTGTTACTTGCTGTGTTGCAAAATAGGATAGTTGTAAATTAACCTTCGCTTAAGGCTAGTTCACACTATTATACTTTGTATTAATACATGTCAAAACCTCAACTAATATGTAAAAGTCTTATAGTGTGATTGCATGTGTGATGAGAATGACAAGTATTATGAAAAAAGTTTGACTCCCATACGACTTCATCGTTTTTTGAAAACTTTCTAAACAATAATACTTTTCATTTGGTCAGGGTTGCATTTTATTCCATGTGTGAGTGTTTATACTTTGTGTGATGGTGCGAACACAAACTGCTATGTTAAATTAGATTTTTTGACAGTCTCAACAAAATTCATTAGATTTCTATCTCACAAAGTATTAGGGAATACTGATTTCTCCAAACAATTTATCTGATGAACATCTTCAGAATTCAGCTATTAAATAGATATCATCGGAAAAAATTAATGATGTGAGAAGTTTATATAATTTTTTATCGCTATATGATGTGGCATACTACAATAATTTGTTTAATACAACTTAAAACATATTTACAACTTTTATCCCCATACTCATATACGATTATTAAATTTAACAAACGATCTTAAGGGAAATTTTAATACAAAATTTGTTTTGTAAACCTTTATTCAATTTAAAATATTTTTATGAATACGGCAGCGTGTGTCTGTTTTTTTAACAAACTTTTATTAAAAATCGAAGTTAAATAAAACTGATTTATTTTTTTTTCTTCTTTTATAGGCGAAATTTACCTTGTTTTAAGAAATTACCAAGTATTGCCTAAGTGGATTTATAAAAACATTACAAATAAATTTTGTTTAAATGAAGTCAATATTATATGAAATAAAATTTTGTTTCGTGAAAACACATTGCTTTTCAATTCTCACAATAATTTTTTTTACATTTTGTTCTATATGCTAGGAAAATTAAGAGTTTCGTAAATAAATGTATATAGAAAAAAGCTTAGAAGCTTTTCCAAGGACTGAAATTTTTTTTAACAAAAAAAACCAAAAACTCTAGAAGTTTCCTTGGTAAGAAGGTGGCGACAACTTTTTCGGTTCAGTTTTTTGTAACTAACAACTAAACTTTAACAGCGATTTACCAAAAAACATTTTTGTCATATAGAACACAATAACTTGCGAACGACGATATGTATAGGCCCTAATTGTGTAAAACGCAATGCCAAAAATTACATTAGCCCAATTCACAATCTTTTGCAAATGGTCTTGCATCGTAGCATATGGAAAATGGTATAGTAAAAACTATAGCATACTTTTGGGGTTATAGTAAAATGGTATAGTATATATTTACTCTGCACCAACAAAATATTAAGAAATGCATTTGCTACTCTTTTGCAAATATGCAACGCCTAAAAACCAATAGTTTATATTTACTCGACTTATGCAACACTTGATTGCAAACCGACAGCTAAGTGCCGGTTCACACACGTCAAGTTTGACACGTCAAGTCTTGAACTTTTAGGAGAGAAGGGAAAAGAGAAGGCAATTTCTTTTCCCGTCTCTCCTAAAAACTCCAGACTTGACGAGTCAAACTTGACGTGTGTGAACCGACACTATCACTCAGTAAACCAAGCCGATCTGCAAAATGGTATAGTATTTAATAAGATCCCAAAAGTATTCTACAGTATCTACTATACCATTTTGCAAATGCTACGATGCAAGACCATTTGCACAAGATTGTGAATTGGGCTATTGAAAGTAAAAACAAAGCCAAAATATTTTGTTATGTTGTTGTTGCTTTCTACATAAATACATTTTGCGTGTTATAAATGTTCAACGCTACAAGATATGCAGTATTTTATTTATATTTTAATTTTCAATGTCGGCAATTAGAGTTGCCACTTGCTTATATTTGATTGTATGTTGTTGGAAAAATTTTCTACATTTGAGGTGGCACCCAGTTAAAGTCAGTTCAATTTAAAACATACTTTAATTTCGACTATAATAGCAAGGAAATTAAAAGAATGTTTTTATTTTAAAGTTGTTTCTTAAAAGAACCGAATTTAGCGTTTGACTATGATTATGGGCCTATAAATTTGCTACTTTATATTAGGTGTGGCTTTAAATGTTGCGATAGTTTTAAAAAATGTACGATCTCATTTAAAAATGCGATAAAAACATATGTTATAATGATATTTCGACCGCTTCTTCAGAAGCATAAGAAGAATTTTAATTTTGATGCATATTTAATTTATAAAATGAAATTTTTAAAGACTGAAATATATTTCTTTTTATGTTTAATGAAATTTTATTTTAATTTTTTTTAATCAGTTTGTTCTATTGGTATGGGGAAGAATTATGTAAAATAAATCATGTATAAAGGTATGTTAACTAAAATAACAAAAAAATTATACAATTTAAATTTTAGCATAATTTTTTGGCAGTTTAGGATTTTTTTTAGCATTATTTAAAAGCCGATTAAGCTGTAAAATATTTTTGAATATGGCCACACTGACTTTGCGGCACCTGTCTTATGTGCTATAGCTTTATCTTATGAAACCATAAGGTTTTCACAGCTGCCCTAACAGAGATTGAACCCCTAATGTAATTTAAAAAAAAATTCCGGACACTTTAATCACCCAAATTTAGAAGATGACAGAATAGAAAGGAAGGTTGTTACGGGCTAAGGAAAGAAAGGCTCACCAAGACAGTTTTTATTTATCTTAAATACTTTTGACCAAAAGCTTTCAACATCCAAATTGTTAAAACATAAAAAGAATATGCCAATGTTTTAAACAAGAGCTGTAAGCTGCTTCTTTTATTTTCAATAAAAACCCGATAACATTAGTTTCTGCGACACATCAAGCCAACTCTTATTTTAGTTCGAACAAAAAACCCATAACATTAGATTTCATTTCACCAAATTAAAATTAATGTTTTGATGAGAATCTCATTAATAATTTAAAAGTAAACCGCTGGTGAATAAGTTTTCTTGACAACACTGCTTCAAAACAGAAATAAAATTCTTAACAGCTGATACGTAAAAACGGAGAGAAATTTTAATTTTATCAGGTTCCTCCGCAACGCAACGTTACGTTTACGTAAGAGTACCTATTTGCACAGTAGCTGGGTAAGGAAAATGTAACAGCTGATCCGCAACGTATACGTTTACGTAAGAGTAACGAGGCCTTAAGAAGTTCTCTGAGAATCAAAGTGACAATAAACAAACGGTAATCAAGCTTGCCAGTTTAGCACTTTTAGTGCTAGATTTAGCACATATTTTTCTGATTTAGCACTAAGATTTTCAAAAAAAGTGCTAATAGCTTGTTTAGCACATTTTTATAATTATTTAGTATTTTAAGCACTTTTTTTATCCCAAAACTATTTAAAAACTCACATATTCAATTCAAGTAAATTTTAAGTTCTCAAGTGTATCAAGAAAAATAGTCTTAAGGCTCAGTTAGCCGGGAGTAATAGTAACGTTGCAAATCAGCTGATTCATTTTGTTGTGTGTAAAACAATTAGAACGCTTATAGTTAGCAGTAAGATTTTACGTCTCAATCTGTAAGAAATAGATTGGTCTTACGTTTTTAACAGTAAGGTTACTGTTACTCCCGGCTAACTGAGCCTTTATTCTTATGAATAATTAAATTAAAATTGTTTACTTGGCTCAATAAACAGTAAACTGAGAACTAGAATGAAAATAGATCATTACATCAACATCAAAATGCTTTGATAGTTTGATGTTGCATTGAAAAAGATTGCACTGTCTGTACCCAGCATACGATATTGAACCCTCATTTAGGCAACATTTGTCGCCACACTTTAAACTTATCGGATAAATTGTAAAAATATCTGTTCGTATGAAAAGTATTAATGAATTGGTATATGAGAAAGATGAAAATGACATGATTGAATTTTAAAATAGTTGTAACGACTTTATTTAATATATGTTATATTGTTACATTAAAATAAGTGTTTATATTAAACAAAATCAAAATGTAAAAATTTCAAATGTAAATCTTCAACTATATTCAAAAAATTACAAAACAAGCACTTTTGTTTTCTGCTGTAGAACAATTTAGCACTTTGTTTTTGACGATTTAGCACTTTTAATTTTAATTCTTCTGGCAAGCCTGACGGTAATCAAGATCATACAGTCAGCGCTGCCAGAATTGACGATTTACTGTAATGTTGACGATTTTTTGTTCAGGAATTAGCAAATTGCCGATTTGCTGATTTTTTTCTTGAAAGTGACGATTTTTTTCAGTCTCCAAAGTTTGAATTAAACATTAAATTTTCTGACACGTTCGTCTTTAAATCTTGGAATGTTTAACAGCCGTATGGCGGAATGTTTTCTTTCGATTAGCTTTTACGCTGATATGCCATACCTAGCCAAGAGCGTCAACATTGCTTCACAAACAGTAGTGATAGCTTTATTGTTTAATAAAACCCACAAATCAAAAAATAGCTAAATTGCCATTATTAATAAATAATAGCGGCTAACTTCACTATTAAACAAGCTGTCAAAATCGGTTTTTCCAATTGCAAAGCGTTGAGACCGCTCTATTCAAAATCTAGAAAACGCGTGCCGCTTTTGTTTAGGTACAGCTGTAATATGCAAGTCTTAGGAAAATCTTTGATTATTTTCAGAATGCAGAAACAACCAGTTTTTTACTGATTGAATTATTTCGCATTATCCCTTATAAGTAAACAGGTTGTAAGTGAATAAATAAAATTATTTTAAAGAAAAAATTCACGAACAATGTTTTATGTGCTTCTGTTATTCCTTTACATCGAAGCAGGTGTTTACGATCATTCCCGAAATATTACCGAACATAGAAATTAAATTTTTTTATAACACACTTAGTTATCAAATTGTTTTTTAGCAGAGAGGAAAAAAGTAGTCCCTTACAAAACTGCTTATCAGTAAGGTCAATTTTTTACTGGGATACGTTTCTTGACATGAAAGACTCGTAAGATAATCTTTATCCACGTTTTAAACGATTCCCACAACGATTTAAGAAGCGCCATTCACTGTGGTATGGAGGAATCTCAGTCGTTTTACAGTTTTTCCCATGTGATGAATTTTCTACGATTAAAAAAATACGCTCATCGACGATTGTGTTTTTGTTTGAATGTTTTTTTTATAAAAATTAAACAAAAGCTGTTTTAAAAAAAGCTAAATTTTAAGTTGTCCGATTTTTTTTACGATTTTTCGAAACATGAAAGACGAGTTTTTTATTTTTTCTCAGGAAATCGACGATTTCCTCACAAATTTATCTGGCAGCCCTGCACACAGTGCACGCAAAGAAAAAACATGGTTGTGGTAAACATATTCTAAGAGCATCATATTATGATAAAATTTATGATTGTAGTCACCATATTAAGATTATTATTGAATCATATTATGAATAAATATACTCGTAATATTACATCATAATATTTTTGCCATAATCATATTATTATTATGTTAATTATACTAAGTTAAGAAGTTATCAAATTATTGTCATGTTAATCATAATAAGTTAAGAACTAATCATATTATTGTCATGTTAAAAATAATAAGCTAAGAAGTAATCATATTATCATCTTGTTAATCATAATTAATATAGAAGCAATCATATTATGATACAGCCCCTTTCATAACTGTCATAAAAATATAAAATAAATTTAAACTTTTTTTTTTTTTTTTTTTTTATTTAATGCTTTATTTCAATTTCATTTAACAAAATTTAAAATTTTGCCTCAGCCCCCATTATGGCTTTATAGAGGCTAAAAAAAAATAGGAAACAAAAAATATATTGCATTGTAAAATTTAAATTAAAAATTTAACAAAATATTACATATGAATATAAAAAAAAGAAAAAAAAATATATAAAAATAAAAAATATGTACATATTTACATTTTTAAGTTAATTTGTAAGAAGTATTTCGACGTTATTAAGCAAGTACTGTTTTATACTTCCTTTAAAAGTTGACAGTATAAAAATATTTTTAAGGTTTTCAGGTAATTGGTTATACTCGTTAGCTCCAGCGAAAGTAACTCGTTGTTTAGTCATCTCGAGGCGACATCTCGCTACATTCAGATCCGTCGCATGTCTTGTTATTCTCTGACTGTGTATGAGATTTTGATGAAACTGTATATTGTGAAATCCATATTCTTTAATACATTTAAAAACATAAATTAAAATTTGTTGTTTATATAACCCTCGTATTGGAAGTATAGTTTTTGCAAAATTTTTAAATAAGTTAACTGTACTGTATCTTAACGGCAGATTAAACACGATCTTCAAAGCTTTATTCTGTGCTGATTGAAGCGATTTTATTACTGAGCTAGATTTAGAGGCATAGATCATTGGGAGATATGTTAAGTGTGAGTGAATTAAAGAATTGTAGAGTAAGATTTTCGTTTCAGGATTCAATTTGTTTCTAAATTTATACAAAATACCAAGTCCAGATGATATTTTAGATTTCAGCTGATTAATGTGCTTTTCCCATATAAGATTGTGACATAGATTAATTCCTAAATATTTAACACTTTCTGACTCATTTATCAAATGATCACCAATGTGTACGCTCATAACTTCATCGTTCCTTGAAATATATGGCTTAAACTTTATAAATTTGGTTTTTCCTGAATTTGAAATCAGTTTGTTAATCCTCAGAAATTCAGACAAAATAGAGGCGTCATATTCGATCTGTGTTTGCAATACTTTTTCATGTTTATAATTGTATAAAAGACAGATATCATCAGCGAACATAAATAGTTTTCCATAAAACTTTATATTTTTCAAATCATTCTTCGTTTTTTAACGGCATGTTTTCGTTTTTAAACGAAGTTAAAACTAATCCTATTGTGCATACAATGGAGTAGTTTTAAGACTTCTCCGTTGTAATCCAAAGCTGGGTTATATGTTCCTGCCCTTGGACATCGTAATGTTAAGTAGACCATGTTTTTTCCATACGTTTTGGTCACTTTTGGACTAGTCCTAGTCCTTTGTGGGCTACTTTTTACACGCGTGTATGGACTAGTCCTATAATTTGCTGGGTACAAACTGTTTTTAACAATGACATGGTCCATGCTTGCATAACATTGGACCAGTCCAGGGAGTAAATTGATCACGTAGTCCAATAATATCTGCAGGGTTGTGTTTTCGTTCACATCATATTATACATTGCGTTGATTTGTTTAAATCAAAGTACCGCTTTACACGGATTTGTTTAAAACCAACTACTGTTAAAAAGAATACAGTATTTGACACAACAATAATTTGATGTTGAGAACTGTTATCATGATACCTAAGCCAGGAAAGAAGACTCAAGAGTTGAGTCATATGGACCTATTAGCTTACTATCTAACATGTCAAAGCTGTTTAAAAAACTTTTGGTTTCTAAATTAATTTCGATATTGGACAAAATTGAATGAATCACCAGTTTTGATTTACAAAGAAACATAGCACAAGCGAACAAACACATAGTCTAGTTAACGCCATTACAAAAAACTTTTGGAGAAAACAGATATTAAATTGCACCCTTCATTGATGTTTCTCAAGCTTTCGACAAAGTTTGGTGAAGACTTCATACATAAATTGAATTTTAATTTAACCGGCAACACACATAAAGAACTACAAAATTACTTAGTCGCTCGAAAGTTTGTTAAAAAAGAAGGAGATTTTTTAAGTTCATCCCAACCGATCAATGCTGGAGTTCCACAGGGTGGTAATTTAGGGGCTATATTGGAAAAATGTTTTAAGCAATGGAATATAATGGTCAATGTACAAAAATGCATACACATAACCTTTACTTTGCATTGAGACCAAAATTCGAATGTAAAATGTCTCGGTATTCATTTAAATCGACGCACAGTGGAAAATTTTAAAAGAAGCGGTCAAAATTCCATACCTTTTGACTGGATCGGTATGCGATTAAGACTCGTCTGGAAGGAACAAAAGTTATGGGGGTTAAAAATTATTTTTTTTTATTAAGTTTCTTTAATGTTTCAAATATATTTTTTTTATCAATTCTCATTTTCTCTGTTGTATTTTACAACTGATACATATTTTTTATTCCCAAACCTAAATTTTGTCAGAAAATGTCAACATTTGGCCCCATCAATTTTTGGTTCCAATATTCACAGGGGCCAAAGGTTGGCTTTAAAATAAATTAATAAAAAGAAGAATTTCTTCAAAATAGCTTTGAGTTTGATTTTCTAGAAATTGTTTAGCTTCTTTCTCTAACTCGATTGAGGTTGATTTCCATTTTTGTCGAATACTGGAGATACATGGATCTGATGTGCACAACAAAATAGTAATAAGATCTTCAATAGTAGAACATCTGGACATTTTTCTTGTATTAAGATCTCGGATAGGGATGAAACGATACGAGTAAATACAAGTACAAATTCGATACTTTTATAAAAGCACCAATTATTTTTGTTATCGATATTAAGCAACCGAGTACCAAGTAGTATCGGTAAAAAAAATACTCTGTATCGGTCAAAAGTAATCGTTTCACTTGGGTATTGAAATTAATATTAAATTTTTGATTGTTTTCCAAAACTGGAGCTACAGTAACGGTATCAAGAAAACGTTTTACCAGTAAACACCTATAAACCACATATCGTCTAGGTCCATATCCTCAATATCTGGCTATAAGAAGCCCGTTATCATCTCGCAATAGCGAACACCATTCACGGTAATTGCTTGGTCGACCTTATTTTCGAAGAAGTACGGCCCGATAACGCCGCCAGCAGCAGAACTTACTTGGCGAGCATGCACATGCTGAAATTTGAGCACAATTCTCCCGATCGTGGAAACATGTGGTCGATTATGCTGACCACGATGTGCACGAAATGCATTTTGATTAAACGCCCATTTTCGTAAAAGCCTTTAACGATATTAACGCGCTGCTCAATTGTGTTCCTCTCAATGTAAGCAGTTGTCAAATACTGAAACCCAGAAAGGTCTAATTAAGCTGCGCAAAAAACTTGACGTTAAGGTGTGACTCACAATTAACATCGTGGATTATGGTTTTACCACCCTTTATTATATATTTATCAATTTAAAAATAAAATACATATTTACATTTAAAATAAATAAATAATTAGTGACATTGTTGATTTCTGGAATAAAAGGTGAATGAAGGTTGTTAGCCTGAACGTTCTTTAAACTTGTTGCCTAAGATAAAAAAAAAGATTTTTCGAAAGGAAATTGGTACTCGGTAGTAACTAAAAGTGGTTTCAATTTTTACACTTTTCGGTTTGCACAAAAATTCTAATGGGTCGTACTTCTTATTGTATTGTACAGTACTATGGTGCTATACTATACATTCTTGTACTATAAATTCTTGTTCGATTAATCAAACAACTTTAGACGGTTAATTGTTCGAATAATTAAAAATTGCTAATTTCGATTAAAGGATTAATCGAAGAATTTATACTAATTAATCGAATAATAATAATACACTGATAGAAATGGCTTCATAACGCTGATGTATTTTGACATCAGTACTTTGACAAGTTTTTTTTCCATAGTTTATTTATTGCATCTTCGTATATTAAATATGAACTAACAATAATTAATCAAATCTTATCCTAATACTTTATTTTATGTCCTGCCGGTGCCATTTTCTTCATCACGGGTTCTGTTCACTTATATAGGAGTTTATCTCTCATCTTAATGGGTAAGTGCTGCAGTGTCTCTTCTTCTTAAGCGAGTGTGGCCGCCATGATTTAAATTATTTTGAGCTAGTGGATTTGGGTGTTGTTCAAGCCTTTTTAAATATTTAACTGCATATTTTTTAATCATAGTTTTCACTAATGGCACATTGAGATCCTTATGAATGTTTGAGTTTTTAACGTACCAGGGAGCGGCTGTGATTATTCGAAGAAGTTTATTTTGACGCCTTTGAATTTTTTCGATATTTGAGGCCGAGGCGGTGCCCCATAGTTGAATACCGTAGCAACAGATGGGCTTTATGATAGAGTTGTAAAGTAGAAGCTTGCAATCGAGACTAAGGACGTAGTTTCTTCCAATAAGCCAATGAATTTGAATGGCTTTTAGTTTCATTTGAGTTAATTTTGCCTCTATATGGCATTTCCACGTTAATCGCCGATCCAGATGTAAACCGAGATATTTTACATGCGAATGTTGAGGAATTATTTGATTATTGATTGTAATAGGTGGGCAAGATTCCCGGCGCAAGGTGAATGTTATATGTACGTATTTTTGCTCATTTACCATTATCCTCCATTTTCTTAGCCATATTTCTAGTTGAAATATATGATCCTGTTGCATGATTTCTAGTCATGAAAAATTAAATTGTGCTGAATTTTTTTTACCAGAAATATTAATGTTTGGATGGTTGTTCTCCATTTGTTTCTATAACTCACTTTTTACTTAATCAATTGTGCTGGATAACCAGAAATCATTTAACACCATTTTTTTTTTTTTTGTTATGCCTTTCGAAAGTGAGTCTGTTTTTAGCAGACAGACATGGCTAATTCGACTTAGAATTACTTATGGAATATATCCCACTTAAGCAACAAGAGGGTATTACCTCTAAATTTAAAAATTTTGAGTAGAAGATGAATAATTTTTAATATACAGTGGAATCCCGATAATTCGTAATCGCAAGTGACCGGCCATTTCTTACGAATTATAGGGGTTTTCGATTTAGCGAGGTTTCGATTTAACCGGGTTAAAATAAAATAGATACGAATTAACGGGGTTTTTCAATTTATTTACTCAAACGATAAAAAAAACAATTGTGAAAAATAATATACAAAATAAATACATAAAATAAAATAGCAAATTCATTTACTTAGCGTAAAATTGAAGATGGATTGAAGTAAGCTATTTTTTGTCTATTGTCAATGGCTGAAAAAATTTTGTCGTTTTTGTAAAACCGACTGTTTTATGCGTTCGCTTTGACATTTTTCTTTTTCACGCCAAAAAAATAGCGGTAAACAAAAAACATTCTTTCCATGTTTCTGTTGTTTTTAATTCGAATTTTAAGTGGTAGTAAGCAAGAGGTAAAGATTTTATTTGAAAACAAAAATTACGAATTAGCGAGGGGACCAAAATGTATGAAAATTTTACGAATTAACGAGATTTTTTCAAGTTTATTACGAAATATCGGGAATTACGATTTATCGGGGTACGAATTATCAAGATTTGACTGTAATATTAAGTGGTACAGGAAAAATAATTTTTAAAACAACCGTTTCGTTACCGAAAAGTAGACAAAATATCACGATATTTTTACAGGTTGTAGATATTAATTGCGTGTCGATATTTTCCCAAAAGTGAAAAAAAAATTTGGGTTAATACCCTCTTGTTGATCAAGGGCGATCAATGCTTTATTAGATCTTAGATGAATATTATAAATGTAAATCGCCTGGCTTTTTTTGCGAATAGGTAACTAACGAAAACAATTCCTGATTAACGAAACTTTTTGCAAATAAGATTTAATTAAAGCGTTTTCCGTTTTTATTTCGATGTGGCACATCCATAAGCCTACAAATGTAAAATTTACTCGAAATTGTGAAAATAAAATTCACAAATACACAACAATTTTTGATTTTTTCATTATTCATTAAAAAAAAAGTTAATATACACACAGTGCTACCATATGAATACATTTTCCATCCGGCATCACATAAAAATAAGAATTTTCTGTAAGAAATCTACATATAAACAGTTAGTTAGAAAATCGCAAATCATTTTTATTTGCGAATAGTCGACGTATAAACGAATCTTTGCCGAACAAAGAAAAAAGTCCAATTTATGTAACGCATATATGGGGAAAACGCTTTTTTTTAACCCACAAGTGTCTCGTGGACACATTTTTGAATTCCATTGCTCATAAAAGCTAAAGTATTTATTTTTGAGAAACCCCGTTTTACCAATTCTACCTCGATGGTCTTCAGAATAGAAATGCGCAGTAAAAATATTTGTAGCGTAAATAGTTTATTATTTATTATTATCAATAAACTAAAAAGTAGCGCCTCAACCCAAAAGTGTCCAATAGACACATTAATATATTGGTTATTAAAATACATATATTGAGCTGGTTGATCATCTGAACCTGATTCAAAATGAAAAAAGCGTTGTCACATTTTCCCCTCAAAAATATATAGCACTTCCAAACAGTGCTACGGTAAATGCGAACGGAATGTCTGTTCTGAACACTCTGTAAAAAACATATATTGTAATCAAAAATTGAATTTTAATTACATTGAAGAAATTTAGGCTCTATTAGCTTGGTAAAAAAACTCATTATTTGTAATGTTTGTTTAAAAAATAACTAATTAAAGTTAAATAAACAAAATACCTTTGTATATAATATAAATAAAACTTTTTTCTAATGTATACTGGTCTTTGTTTTTTCTTTAAGTATCATTAATTGCTTTAATGAGTCTGTTGGACACTACTGGTCAGTTACGTTACAAAATCATACTGGGTAGTTAAGGGTTAAAAATAACAAATACTTTTACACAAAAATACTTAAATTCTTTTGCTAGTACAAGCTTAAAATTCCGAAATTTTGCAAGTCGGTCAAAAATTTATTTTTTTTAACAGATTAAAAACTTTTGCAACCATCTTATATTATAAAATATCTGTTATAGATCACTATTGATCCGGAAACTCCACTTTTGCAACTAATGTAGAGTAAGTTATTAATTGTACAAAATTATAGTGTCAGAGATTATTAATATTTAAAATTTATATTAATAAGATCTAAAAAGCAAAGAATTGAATTTGATTTTTGATAAAATTAACAAAAAAAATTAATAATTTTTTTACAAATATATTAATAAGTTTTTTGTTTAATAAACAGAGTATTCTCAACTTTTGCGGAGTCCGTTGGAACCTAAAGTGGAAAATGGTCTCTTAAACTCAAGAACTCCTGCACCATTTTTTCAAGTTTGGGTATAACATGCCATTGCACACGTAAGCAACCGGATCTGCGTCTGTAGAAATATTAGAAGATCTAAAGTATCTCCCGAATTCTTCTTTAGCAGAATCAAAGCATAGGACGAAAAGAGCCTCGTTCCCCTCGGATCCTATTTTTATTTTTTTTACAAACGCTCTAAAGGCGAGTTCTTGTAGACTTATCACAACTTGTAGCACCTTTAGGTGTGACCGTGTATCCAACACTTTCAGAATGTAGAGTCATGTTAAACAGCGCAATTGTCGCTGAAATATTCGGACATTGTAGGTAAACAGAAGGTTTCATTAGGTTATAAAGTCTCGAATCTTTTAGTTACAGCTAATGCTAAGTCAACCGCTAAATTTTGAGACTCCAAACAATTTTCCATCCTCGTTGGTTCGTTTGTTCTATGAAACAATTTTATTATTCTGTTTTAATTTTATGCTAAGCATTTTGTGTTATTTCGTTTATTTGCTATGTGAAAAATAAGAATAGAAAATTAAATTATTTGTTAAAAAACACTCGAAAAAAAAAATATATTAAAAATATCGTCGTATCGACAGCAAAATATCGCCGATACCGATATATAGGAAAAACTAAAATATCGTCGATATATCGGTTACGGTATTAGTGTTCGTTACGTCCCTAATTTACATGGTGTGCAAGTTTTGGAAAATTATTAAACCTCCTTATTGAATTTGTATGAATTAACTACGATTCTCAGCAGCAATATTTAAAATAATAACACTGCTTTACAAATTTTAAATTTGGAAAAATACCAAGAACGCCACATGCCTAGATAAGTTAATTGGGAGCTCCTGAACACGAAAAACGCTGTAATTTTTTTTTTCTAAGTACCGTTTTTTAGATAACGGTACTTTTGTGTTTTTCGGTGTATGGTCCCACTCAAACCCTTGTGGAGCCCAGCCGAGAAGTCCGATCGAGATAAATGGTACATCGTTGCAAAGGTAATTGAATACCTTTTTTGGCGATATGTCGGAAATTTCCATCTGATAAGAACTGGCTGAGTTATGATACCTCAAAATTCAAAATTTGCCTATTTTTTACGTTTTTTTGAAAATTTTTCATTTTTATTTCGTTTTTTTCTACGTTATAGTAAAGATCTGGAATGTTTTATTTTTTTACCTAATAGTTTATTTAATTACCAACATTTTAAGTGTAATTTGAAAAAAATCGGATAAAAAATAAAGTTTTTATTAAGGATTTTGTGGAACGACAATATTTTCATCTTCATTGCTCACACACTATATTCGGCGTAAATTCAAAAAATTTAAATTAAAATGACGAGCGACTTGAACTGTTGCGTTTTTTTCGGATGCATCTTCGCGAATGAGGAACCAACAATAGTCCGCCATCATTTGTTCGTCCCACCAGCCTTTGTAACGTCTCTCGATTTCTTCCATTTCTTGGTGAAATCTTTCATCTTGTTCATCACTTTCGGAGCCCAAGTTCGTGGGGAAAATATCCAAATGACTGAATAAGAAGTGTAATTTAGGTGTCAAATTTGAACCTTAAGGTTAAAAAGAATAAATTTTAAAATGATAAAGGCCTTTTTGATATACATGTTTTCACTCAACACTTACCAATGGCATTAAATTTTTGCAGTAATGTAGAACTCTTCTCTGCGTAATCAGGACTTCTGTAGTTTCCCAAAAAGTTGTGAACGATGTCCTGGAATGCTTCCCATGCCTCCAAATGAGCTGGACCTAAACACTCATTAAATGATTGGTCACCGTACAGAGCCCGAATTTGAGGTCCATCAAATATACCAGCTTCAAATGGAAGAAATCGAGAGACGTTACAAAGGCTGGTGGGACGAACAAATGATGGCGGACTATTGTTGGTTCCTCATTCGCGAAGATGCATCCGAAAAAAACGCAACAGTTCAAGTCTCTCGTCATTTTAATTGAAATTTTTTGAATTTACGCCGAATATAGTGTGTGAGCAATGAAGATGAAAATATTGTCGTTCCACAAAATCCTTAATAAAAACTTTATTTTTTATCCGATTTTTTTCAAATTACACTTAAAATGTTGGTAATTAAATAAACTATTAGGTAAAAAAATAAAACATTCCAGATCTTTACTATAACGTAGAAAAAAAACGAAATAAAAATGAAAAATTTTCAAAAAAACGTAAAAAATAGGCAAATTTTGAATTTTGAGGTATCATAACTCAGCCAGTTCTTATCAGATGGAAATTTCCGACATATCGCCAAAAAAGGTATTCAATTACCTTTGCAACGATGTACCATTTATCTCGATCGGACTTCTCGGCTGGGCTCCACAAGGGTTTGAGTGGGACCATACACCGAAAAACACAAAAGTACCGTTATCTAAAAAACGGTACTTAGAAAAAAAAAAATTACAGCGTTTTTCGTGTTCAGGAGGTCCCAATTAATTTATCTAGGCATGTGGCGTTCTTGGTATTTTTTGGCTGTAAACCAGTGTAATAGACCACAAATCTGCAATAGGATTGCAATGAACACAAAATAAGAAAGTTGTCTCCATACAAAGCGACACAATATTCAATTATCTTGTTGCCGTTTATTAATATACATATTTCAATTTGTGGGTACAACATTGAAAATGTTGAAAGACGCGAACACATTGGAGCTCATCTTTGTTACACGTATATATGTACAGCGTGCAATGCTGCACGCTGTATAACGAATTCTAAAAATGTTCTTCATCTGCATGGGCGTCTGACGGTAGTGCTAAATTTTGTTAATTTCGTCAATTGTTTTTAATTGATTTTCCAGCATTCACCAACGAGAAAGCAAAAGCTTGTCGCATTTCAGACAGCATTATTAGCATTGTGGCCGAAGAGCACCCTTGCAAAAAAAACCTACTAATGGACGTGATTTAATAAAAAAAAATTTGTTGTAATTGAAAAATAACCAGTGAGTAAGTACAGTCGGTGAAGCCCGACAATTTGATACCCTGCACCACTGTGAATACAAAAAAAAAATTCGATTAAGGACCAATGGGCAATCGGTGGGATGTCACAAAGCCATAGGACATAAATCCATAGGACATAAATCCATATGGCGTTAAGTCCCATTCCATTGAGACATTAGGGCATATGCCATTAAGACTCAATATAATGAGTAGGGACTGGATTTTTATGCAGTTAAAATCGAGTTTTATGCGCATAAAACATACACTTAAAATAGAAAAATATGCGCCATAAATTGGAAAAATATGCACTTAAAATTTTTTAACCATAAACAAATCATTAAAATAACATACAACCCCTAAAAATTCAGTCTCGTTAACGAAAATAAGGTACACCAAAAAAGCAGAAGTAAAAATATAGTAAAACAATAATGTAAATTAAGTAACTTGTTAGATAGATATGTGAACCTTCATATATAAGAACAATACTCATTTTCATATACATTCATTTTCCACTACGCTGTTTTCGTAAAAATTTAAATTAAATATGCCAGCAGTTTGTTTTATTGTTTTGTGTCCTTCATATTTCTAAAAACTTTATCAAGTTTGATACGAATTTGTTGACTTAAGTTACCCTTAACTGCATACATTCTATTTATGACATTATCAATTAATTTAATTTGCATTCTCAATGGATTTGATTTCTCTAATTTTACAATATTCTCAGAGATAAATCCGTAATTTGAAGACTTAAAAATTATCCAAAATTTTATATTGTGTAAATTTGTTATTTTTTGTGCTTCTATCACATCCTTGAATTGTTCAAAATTTTCAGCATAATACACATCTGATTTCAACCACTTTCCCCGCATTGTTGTTATAGGATACTTCTCCTAATATGCGACAAAACGCGATGTGCTTTGAAAAATATTTTTTCCCCATTTTTCCCCAAATATGCACCAAAAATATGCAATGTCAGCAATATATGCAAAAATATGCATTTAAAGCATAATATGCAAAAATATGCACTAACAAATCGATGCCATTTTATTAAAAATTTCTTGATTCGAAAAGATATTAAGTTTATGCTGATCTCAGACTGACGACAACAAATATGCATTTGCATAAAAATCAGGGCCTTGATAATGAGACTTAACGCCATACATTTTTTTCCGAAAATGAGACATAAAGCCATATTTTTTAAAGGATTTTCTCCTCTTTTATAAAGGCTTCGCTAACTAAAGCTTTTCAGCAGAGCCGGCCTTCGGCCGGGTGCAAGGATTTTCTCCTTTATAGTATAACAAATACTGGCTTCGCTAGCTAAAGCTTCTCTGCGAAATCGGCCTTCGTTCGAAAACAAGGTAGATTTTAGAAGCTTTACTTAGCTAAACCGGTACTTGTTATATCATAAATGAAAAAATAATTCCGCTCGGCCGTCTGTGCAGAAAAGCTTTAGTTAGCGAAGCCGGTGTTTGTTATACCAGAAAGGAGAAAATCATTGCGCCCGGCCGAAGGCCGGCTGTGCAGGGAAGCGTTAGTTAGCGAACCCGGTCTTTGTTATACCATAGAGTAGAAAGAATCCATGGAAATAAAGCAATTTGTAACGCAAAACATCAAATGGGACATAAAACCATAATGGCTTTATGTCCCATTCCACTAAAATTGATATGAGACTTAAGGCCATATCAAAGTTATGGCTTTATGTCCGTTTGGATTGAGACATAAAGCCATTATGGCTTTGTGACACCCCACCTGGGCAATCTTGTTCCGAATAGTATCTGAATATTTCCATCTATATTTTCGAGAGAGTATTTTTACAAGGAGGTTTTGAAAAACAATTTATTTTTTCCACGAACGTAGGGGTCGCCTTTTTTAATTTTTCGTTATATCTTAGGCATTTACAGTTCGATCTTAAAGTATGATATATATAAATGTTTCTGTCTCGAGAACACCAATGTTTTGCCTTTAGGGGCCAATGACCACAAACAAGTATCTCGTTCTAGTATTTTTCTACCAGATCTCTGTTCATACCACTGTAATGTACCATCCTAATGCCAGAAAATTAAAGCTCGAAGTAATTCGATAATTCGAAAATAATAATTTTTAAATTTCGCAAAAAATTATTATAGTTTTGCTAAGGAAGCATTTCTTTAATTCCTGCAGAACAATCGGCAGTCTGGGATCTTAGCAGAGGCGGTGCAATCCAAAATGATTAAAATCTGTTTACAACTTTTGATTGTATTCACAAAATATGAAAACTTTTTATTTACACTTCAGAATTTCATAAAACGCCATATTTGTATGGGAGCCCTCTAGGTGGCGGAGATAAAAGGCAAGTATATTTTGAGAAAATGTTTAGGAGAAAAAACTAATTGAGGTCAGTCGTACATTTTATTCCCCTAGTGGCGACTCCTTGGTAATTATGAGACGTTGTCTTAAATATCAGCCTAATTATGAATACAAATTCCCCCGGGAGTTTTTCCCCTTTTCCCATTTTTTACAATTGCATTTTCATAGGAAAAATTGGAGAAGGGAGAAAACTCCCGGCGAATTTTTATTCATAATTGGGCTGTATATTTCTAGCCTGTATTGAAAATTTTGTATGACAGCCCCCTTATGGAATGGAGATAGCGGGCAGGTGTGTAAGAAACAAATGATGGAGATTAAACATTAAGTGGGGCGGTCATCTAGGGACATCCTAAGCGCCGCACAGTGGAAAATCGTAGAGTAAGACCAGCCCAAAATTCATTTTTAAAAAGGTTCGAATTACACCAAAATTTTTTTTTATCAAAAAGCTAAGATGTTGAACTTAATAATTTGAGGAAAATATTTGATGTTTGGTCAATAGCAATACCCGGGAATAAAGATCGTATTCACATCTTTTTACGACAACGATTTATAACTATAAAAATAAAACGTATTTCAGAGCATATTTTTAATATAATTCACATTACAATTAAGGAGTTATATATGTACCTTATTGGAAAGGTGATTTAATGTAGATTCCGATTTTATGAATAGCGGATCAGGTTTTAGTGAAAACGTTTGAAATTTTAGCTTCTGAATGATGTAATGTTGTTTTGGCTGTATGAAAAAACTTTGGTAAGGCTTTTAATTAGGAGCTCTGCTTAGCTCTGCGCTCATATGTAAAAAATTGTATAGCTTAATATACATACATATGTATTAGTAAAATACTATGAAAATATTAGCTGCATATTCCTGCCTAAACAGAAGTTACATTCAATAATAAGGGTCCTCATGATGTCGCTTAAAATTGCCATTTGTGCAAATGCGCAAACTTACGAGTCTTGTTTCATGAAGCCCCTTTTTTTACTTTTGTGTAATTTTAAACAATTATTGTCAGTTTGTAAGAAACGTCAATACAAAAATAAATTAAAAATTAAAATTCAAAAATATAAAAATTTGTGTTTAAATTTGTGATTAATATGTATGAGAAATTTGCTTTTAAAAATGCTCAAAGAAAGCCAAAAGACCAATTTACTGAAATTATTGCTAGAATTTATTGTTTGTGATTTATAGACACTTGGATTTTTCATTGAAAACGACGTTAAAATCATTAAAAGATCTGTTTGTATAAATGCACAATTGAACAGCGCAAGTTTACGAGACAAAATTGTTGGGCAAATTTACCAAGTTTGTGTTAATGAATTCTCATACAATTTTTGACAGTTCATTTACGAGGGCGTAAAAATGCACAGTTTGCACAAATTACGAGACTTATAAACGATATCATGAGGACCCTTAATGTTAAAAAACTTAGTTATTTAGATAATTGAACAAATGATTTTTGTTAAAGTAGCTTTGCATTGTTATGTCATTTCTCTTGCTAGATTAAAAATAAATTAAAAATAAACGCGTGGATAAGATGTATGGAAATGATTCTGCACATTGGTTATAATAGTGAATTCCAAAAATTGTCAGCGTTAACTGAAAATCATAAAGCAATAAAGAAGCTTAAAAAAGCTAATATACATAAACGTTTTCGTGAAGAGTTGGGATTAATTATTGATAAGCCAAGACAAGGAAGTGGTAACAGCAATGATGGTAATACCGCTAGAAGATTTTTTTTAATTTTTCACGATCTGCTGATATAACTGAAGTAGACGAAGAATTAATAAAAAGGTTTCAAATCATTCTTCAAGCTTTATCGTCTGATTTAATAATAGACCCTGGAAAATTTGGCGAATATGCAATGGAAACAGCAAGATTGTATATAAAAAAAATACAACTGGTATCATATGCCATCATCTGTCAACAAAATATTGATACATGGGGAAAGCATTATAAAACATTTTGCAGTGTTGCCTATTGGTCAGCTGTCCGAAGACGCACAAGAGTCGCGCAATAAAGCCTATAAAAATTATCGTTTACATCACTCTCGAAAATGTTCGCGATCAGCCACTAACGAAGATGCAAGGTATATTTATAGCAGGTAGCCGCGAGATTACAACAATTGTACAATAAAACAAACAACAGGGCTTTTTATTGTTGTTATGTGATACAAACTGTCAAAAAGCAAAGGGGTTGATAAGAGACAAAAAAGACAAAAGATAAAGACAAACAACTTGTTTACTTGTTTAATATACAACATTTGACAGTTCGTATCACAAAACAAGCAAATAAAAAATAAACAGCTGTCTTCCCGAGACTACCTGCTATAAATATACCTTGCGAAGATATTTTCAACAGACTTCTTTACACCTCTGATCCATATGTAACAAGTATAGGAAAACCATCCGCCAAACTTGCAAAAGATTTGGATAAAGATACGCTTAAACTGATTAAGTAACCACAAAAATGTCACGGTTAATGTATTACTTAAATATTTAATGTTACACTATACCTAACAGAATATGTAAATTTAATTTTATAAAATCAAAACCAGTTAAAAATGGGAAAAGTGCAAATCAATAAAATTATATTAAGTTAGGTGTGGGTTAAAGTTACATCACATAAATTAAAAACATTACAAATGTTAATATAATAAAAAAAAATGAAAAGGTCAACAAGAAAAAGAAAGACAAAAAAATTAAAAAACAAAAAAATATATGTACTTTGAACTTCAAGAAGAATTCTTGACAAAAGTACGAAAAAAGAGAAGTAAAGGAATAACATGTTAAAATAAATTAAAATAGATAATCATTCAAAAGCAAATTTCGATTGATTGATGTTTGACTAATGACGTCAGCAGTCGTCGATGGCTGCGAGTGTTAAACGGCAAGCCCTCTGAAGAGATTGAGTGGTTGCAATCGAAACATGTCAGGGTAACCTGTCCGTAAACACCTGGGTTCGAGCCCAGATTGAGTCAAGAATGAAAAATTATCAATAAAAATTTTAATTAATTTTCATGTTGTAAAATTCCTTTCTTCATAAAAATAATTTAATGAAAATTAAATTTAATGAACTTAAGCCTAATTAGGCCGTCAGCCAGATGGAGACACAGGGGGACTAACACGCATCTTTGTGATCGTGCCGTAACTGTGTCTCACTTCTGGAAGTGCGACTATACCCTCCACGTGGGGACGGCTGGTAACAGATCCTCAGCATGGTCATGTCTCTGCTCTGGATGCTGGCTAATGGTAGTCGGGCGGAGAGAAGACAACTCTACAAAAAATTACCCCAATCCAAGGTGGAACAGCTTACGCCGATGGATGCATGGCCAGAGGGGAGTTTGGTCGTTAGTAAGCGGACTCTGGATACAGGTCGACCTCCAGTTTTAATTTAGACTTCTCATGGTACACGGGCTCTGCCCATCCCTACCCATCCCTACATTATGAAAAGAATATTAATGGAAAAAGAATTTAATGAAAAAAATGAGTTGGATGAGACTCTAAAACCATCCACCACCAACATTAGCGGAGCCATTGGGCACGTTAACGCTGGTACCAAGCTTCTGGAAGCGGACAGGTGGTTCGTGAATGAAGCAGGTGAGGAAACGACCTCAGCAATCGGAAATCCGCAGCAAGGGGTACTGTCTTCTAGCTCGGAGAACCCAACAAAAAAACCGGCAACCGACAACAATGGCAACGCCACTGGGCAAGCAGTTGGAGGTACCAACCTGCAGGCAGAGGACAAAAGGTCCACGGAGGCGGCAACTTGTGCCGCAACCGAAGTGCCTAGAATACCGCAAGAGGAGATAATGTCCTCTGGTTCTGACACCGAAGTCGCTGAGCAGGATGATGCTTGCAGCTTGAACTCGGTGAAGTCTGGCAGCACAGTGCGAGGCGTAAATTTACAGGCGTTGAGCCTGGAATCCGGAATGGGATTCGTTAAGCTCAACTCTAGGGAGCGGCGGCTATTCAAAGCGGCTTTAAAAAAAGGACTGTCGAGGGAAGATGCCTTAAGGGACGCCACAAGGGCTCCGGCAGTCGCAACACTAAAGAGGGAACGATCGGAAAACTCTCCCTCTATTGGAGCTCCGGCAAAGCGTGCATGTGCGAGACAAACATATGCCCAAAAGGTCCAGACGCCAAAGGGCGTTAGACTGGGTTTTGTCTCAGCACTTGAAGCTCCGTCTCTAACCGCCGACCAGATCGAAAGGATCAAAAATACGATTCTTCAGGCGGTTATTGAGAAAGCAGGAACTTTCAAACCACAATTTGAAAGCTGTCTACGGCGCACCGACTGGTTGATGCTTGTGTGCGTCAACAATGAGACGGCGGAATGGACTAAGTCCAACCTTGATTACATCAAGGAGAAATCAGGGGTAGAATGTAGGAGCGTCCTTGAGGAAGAATTCCCCCGCGCACACTTTGTGAGAGGATACTTCCCACATAGTCTGGAGCTGTCAAATGAGAGGGTCCTGGCCTTCATAGCGGCTCAGAATGACTTAGCTGCAACTCATTGGGCAGTGGCTCAGAGGCAAGTACATGGCGAATTTCTCCATCTTCGTCTGGCAGTGGATACTTGCTCCTACCAGAAGCTTGTGAAGATGGGAGGAAAGGTCAGTTACTGCTTTGGGCAGGTGAGACTGCACCTCAAGAACAATGGTTCAAAGAATGGTGGCAAGAAAGAAGACGAGAAGCCGGCGGAGAATGCGGAAAAAAAAGCTAGCAAATCGTCACCAATCAAAGGGGGAGAATCCGCCCTTGATGATGGCCCGTCTACCAGCGGGGCAGCTTATGCTCGCGGGAGTAAACGGGCAGATAGGGTGGCGAAAATCGTCCCAAGGCCTCAACACCCGGCCAAAAGCAGCACACCCAACCCTGGTGTAGACAAACCGACCAGAGGGTCGCGAGGGAAGGGACCCCGACGTAATCGGTTGGGGGAGCTAGTGCAGCGGTCTATTAGGGATGGCGATGGGCACCATTAGGGTGCTACAAGCAAACCTGCATCACGCCAAAGGGGCGTCGGCCACACTGTGCAGGATCTTTGCCGAAGAAAACATCGGTCTTGCGCTTTTGCAGGAGCCATGGATCAATAGTGGCCAGATCCGGGGACTACAATCCCAATCAAGTAAGCTGATTTATGATCGGTCAGTGGACAAGCCGCGCGCAGCGTTGCTTGTCGACAATTGTGCTGCCATAACCCCATTGACTCATTTTATTTTCAGAGATCTAGTGGCAGCACAGATAAATATACCCACTGAACGGGGGTCGTCGGAGATCGTCGTTGCGACGGCCTATTTTCCCGGCGAAGAGGATGTAGCCCCACCAAAAGAGGTGGCGGACCTGGTGCTGTACTGCGGTATGCATGGAAAGCAGCTTATCCTGGGCTGCGATGCCAATGCCCTTCACACCGTTTGGGGAAGCAGCAACATCAACAAAAGAGGTGAGTTACTACTGGAGTATCTGGTAGGTACGAACTTAGACATAGCAAATGTCGGCTGTAAGCCGACCTTTATGCGATCAGGGAGGAGGTATTAGACCTTACACTGGTTAGCGGCGCTTTGCGTGATTCAATTCGTAACTGGAGGGTTACGGATGAGGCCTCGCTGTCGGACCATCAACATATTAGGTTTGACATACCGGGGGGGGAGGATTTGCGTAGAGGCGCTTACAATCCCAGACGAACGGACTGGAATGAGTTCAGGTCCCTTGTGAACCGGAAGGCTGAGCTCCTGATGACAGATATCGGGTCTGTTGATGAGATTGAGCTAGCAGCCAACCTTGTTGAAGAAACATTGCTCTCCTCCTTTCGAGGAAGCACGACATTGCGACCCTTAAGCTCCAGCCGCAGGACTCCATGGTGGAATGAGACGCTCGAGCAGAAGCGGAGGCATGTCAGGAGGTTATTCAACAAGGCGAAACGGACCAAAAACTGGCAGGAGTACAAAGGTGCCCTAACGGAATATAACAAATCCTTACGTAAATCCAAACGGGATTCATGGAGGAACTTTTGCAGTAGTGTCGCGGGCCTCCCTAGCGCGGCAAGACTTCACAGGGTAATGACCAAGGGACACTCAAATGGAGTGGGTCTGGTGGAGGGGACAGATGGTTCCTTCACGACAAACCGCAGGGAAACTTTGGAAACCTTGCTGAGGGTACACTTTCCGGGCTCAACTGTTGTGGGTGATACTGGGCACACAAACGTCGAGGCGGCGATCCCGGGGACTCGCCGGGCAAATGGGTTGGCCGGTAGGATTTTCGATGAGGATAGGGTACGGTGGGCAATTGGCTCGTTCGGCCCATTCAAGTCACCAGGAGGTGACGGAATCTTCCCTGTATTGTTACAGGAGAGTCTTGATATGATAGTAGGGCCTTTGATTGGACTCTTTAGGGCAAGCTTCACCTGGGGATACATTCCAACCACTTGGCGTACGGTCAGGGTTGTATTTATTCCCAAAGCTGGCAACAGGCCGCTGGAGAAGCCGAAATCCTATAGACCTATCAGCCTTACTTCATTTCTGCTCAAGACTGTTGAGCGGCTACTGGACCTGCACATTAGGGAAAAACTGCAGGCTTCCACACCACTGCACCGAACGCAGTTTGCTTACCAAAAGGGTAAGTCAACTGAGGTGGCATTGCACCATTTGGTTGCGCAGATAGAAAGGGCACAACGTAATGGGGAGATCGCATTGTGTGCATTTCTTGACGTGGAGGGTGCCTTTGACAACACGAGCTACGGTTCTATTACGGATGCTCTGGCGCGGAAGCGGATAGACGAGCTCACGGTCAACTGGATCGGGGCTATGTTGAGGGGAAGGAAAATTACTGCCTCCTGGAATGACACTAGTGTCAGCATCAGTGCTGTTAAGGGTTGTCCACAGGGGGGGGTGCTGTCACCTTTATTATGGTGCCTGGTGATTGATGATCTGCTGGTCAAGCTCGAGGGATATGGCCTTCGGGCCATTGGCTATGCAGACGACCTGGCAATAGTGGTGACTGGAAAATTCGAGAGCACCATCACAGAGGTGATGCAGGGTGCTCTCAATAGGGTTCTTGGATGGTGCCATGAAAGGGGATTGAGCATCAACCCTAACAAGGCGGTCGTGATACCGTTCACGAGGAGGTACAACTACAGGCTTGAGAAGTTAGTAGTGGACGGATTTGAGGTTGAGTATTCCAATGAGGTCAAATATCTGGGAATTGTTCTGGAAAGACGGCTCAATTGGAACTCGCACTTGGATCAAACCCTCGGAAAGGCAGTTAGGGCCTTCTGGGCATGCAAGAGCTTCTTTGGGAGAACTTGGGGTTTTAGTCCAGGTATGGTAAAATGGCTATACTTTATGATGGTCAGACCGATAATCACTTACGGATCATTGGTATGGTGGCCTAAGATTCGGCAGGAGACTGCGGTGAGGAAGTGCAACAAGCTGCAACGGATGGTGTGTCTGGCTCTAACGGGGGTAATGCGCACATGTCCCACGGCAGCACTTGAGGTTATAGTGGGCATATTGCCACTACACATCCATATAAGGAGGACTGCTATGTCCGGTCTCCTTAGGATCAAGCTAGCATCGGGACTTGCTGAGGTCCAGGGGCATGCTTGGTTGATGGACGTGGCTCCGGGTCTATCTGTCTGTACAAGGGCAGACAAAATGACCACGGAACTGGTCTTCAACAGAAGGTTCAGGGCAATCTTTCCGGACGAAAGGTCCTGGAGTGTTGGGAATCCATGTCGGGGAAACCGTGAATTGCACTGGTATACTGACGGGTCAAAATCGGAGCACGGAGTGGGTGCAGGGGTCTTTGGACCTAATACACGACTCTCGATGGGAATGGGCGAATCACCGAGTGTTTTTCAAGCCGAGATTTTCGCCATTGATGTGTGCTGCAGCAACATTCTTGATAGGGGAATGGTTGGTGGCGGTAATGTGATCTTTACTGATAGCGAAGCGGCCATCAAAGCACTCTCTTCTTGGAGAATGTCCTCGAAGCTGGTGGCGGAGTGCCGTGGAAAGCTACAGGAGCTGGGAACAAGGAGCAGATTGACGCTCTGCTGGGTGCCGGGGCACTCAGGGATCCCGGGTAATAAAATGGCTGATGAACTGGCCAGGGCTGGCTCTAGCGCGCAGATGGTGGGTCCCGAGCCCTTCTGTGGACTAAGTTGGGCAGGGGTTCAGTCCGTCATGGAGGACTGGGCTCTGGGCGAACATAGAGGATACTGGGTATCGCTACCGGGAATGCGTCAGGCAAGGAGATTTATCTCTCCCGGAAGAGTAATGAGGACGAATGGTCTCGGCAGACAGGATCTGCGACTGCTGGTGGCCTACTTGACTGGTCACCACGCGGTCAAATACCACCTTTATCGGATGGGCCTGGCTGAGGATCAGGAATGCAGACTATGTCTAGACGGGGACGAGACGACTGAGCATGTACTGTGTGACTGCCCGGCGCTGGCATGGGCCAGGAGGAGGCACTTGGGGCATGGTACAATGTGTGCGTCCCAAATCGGTGATATACCGGCAAAGGCCCTGGTTGGGTTCCTATGGGAAGCAGAGGGTCTTTTGGCCAACTAAGGGGAGTGGGTACAATAGACCTAATCTGGTCGCGGTACCTGTCACTGTGAAAAGGTCAACAAGAAAAAGAAAGACAAAAAAATGAAAAAACAAAAAATATATGTACTTTGAACTTCAAGAAGAATTCTTGACAAAAGTACGAAAAAAGAGAAGTAAAGGAATAACATGTTAAAATAAATTAAAATAGATAATCATTCAAAAGCAAATTTCGATCTACCAAAAGGTTGAATACAATTTGGTTTAAGGATTGATGTTTGACTAATGACGTCAGCAGTCGTCGATGGCTGCGAGTGTTAAACGGCAAGCCCTCTGAAGAGATTGAGTGGTTGCAATCGAAACATGTCAGGGTAACCTGTCCGTAAACACCTGGGTTCGAGCCCAGATTGAGTCAAGAATGAAAAATTATCAATAAAAATTTTAATTAATTTTCATGTTGTAAAATTCCTTTCTTCATAAAAATAATTTAATGAAAATTAAATTTAATGAACTTAAACCTAATTAAAAATATTAAAAATTTGGATTAAAAACCATAAATAGTTCAATAAAATAACCACAATACTAATAATTGTTAAAGCTAAGGCACGAGCTCTATGTTTGCATTTGTCCTTCAAGTTGTGCTGAAAAGGTCAACAAGAAAAAGAAAGACAAAAAAATGAAAAAACAAAAAATATATGTACTTTGAACTTCAAGAAGAATTCTTGACAAAAGTACGAAAAAAGAGAAGTAAAGGAATAACATGTTAAAATAAATTAAAATAGATAATCATTCAAAAGCAAATTTCGATCTACCAAAAGGTTGAATACAATTTGGTTTAAGGATTGATGTTTGACTAATGACGTCAGCAGTCGTCGATGGCTGCGAGTGTTAAACGGCAAGCCCTCTGAAGAGATTGAGTGGTTGCAATCGAAACATGTCAGGGTAACCTGTCCGTAAACACCTGGGTTCGAGCCCAGATTGAGTCAAGAATGAAAAATTATCAATAAAAATTTTAATTAATTTTCATGTTGTAAAATTCCTTTCTTCATAAAAATAATTTAATGAAAATTAAATTTAATGAACTTAAGCCTAATTAAAAATATTAAAAATTTGGATTAAAAACCATAAATAGTTCAATAAAATAACCACAATACTAATAATTGTTAAAGCTAAGGCACGAGCTCTATGTTTGCATTTGTCCTTCAAGTTGTGCTGAAAAGGTCAACAAGAAAAAGAAAGACAAAAAAATGAAAAAACAAAAAATATATGTACTTTGAACTTCAAGAAGAATTCTTGACAAAAGTACGAAAAAAGAGAAGTAAAGGAATAACATGTTAAAATAAATTAAAATAGATAATCATTCAAAAGCAAATTTCGATCTACCAAAAGGTTGAATACAATTTGGTTTAAGGATTGATGTTTGACTAATGACGTCAGCTCTAACGGGGTAATGCGCACATGTCCCACGGCAGCACTTGAGGTTATAGTGGGCATATTGCCACTACACATCCATATAAGGAGGACTGCTATGTCCGGTCTCCTTAGGATCAAGCTAGCATCGGGACTTGCTGAGGTCCAGGGGCATGCTTGCTTGATGGACGTGGCTCCGGGTCTATCTGTCTGTACAAGGGCAGACATAATGACCACGGAACTGGTCTTCAACAGAAGGTTCAGGGCAATCTTTCCGGACGAAAGGTCCTGGAGTGTTGGGAATCCATGTCGGGGAAACCGTGAATTGCACTGGTATACTGACGGGTCAAAATCGGAGCACGGAGTGGGTGCAGGGGTCTTTGGACCTAATACACGACTCTCGATGGCAATGGGCGAATCACCGAGTATTTTTCAAGCCGAGATTTTCGCCATTGATGTGTGCTGCAGCAACATTCTTGATAGGGGAATGGTTGGTGGCGGTAATGTGATCTTTACTGATAGCCAAGCGGCCATCAAAGCACTCTCTTCTTGGAGAAGGTCCTCGAAGCTGGTGGCGGAGTGCCGTGGAAAGCTACAGGAGCTGGGAACAAGGAGCAGATTGACGCTCTGCTGGGTGCCGGGGCACTCAGGGATCCCGGGTAATAAAATGGCTGATGAACTGGCCAGGGCTGGCTCTAGCGCGCAGATGGTGGGTCCCGAGCCCTTCTGTGGACTAAGTTGGGCAGGGGTTCAGTCCGTCATGGAGGACTGGGCTCTGGGCGAACATAGAGGATACTGGGTATCGCTACCGGGAATGCGTCAGGCAAGGAGATTTATCTCTCCCGGAAGAGTAATGAGGACGAATGGTCTCGGCAGACAGGATCTGCGACTGCTGGTGGCCTACTTGACTGGTCACCACGCGGTCAAATACCACCTTTATCGGATGGGCCTGGCTGAGGATCAGGAATGCAGACTATGTCTAGACGGGGACGAGACGACTGAGCATGTACTGTGTGACTGCCCGGCGCTGGCATGGGCCAGGAGGAGGCACTTGGGGCATGGTACAATGTGTGCGTCCCAAATCGGTGATATACCGGCAAAGGCCCTGGTTGGGTTCCTATGGGAAGCAGAGGGTCTTTTGGCCAACTAAGGGGAGTGGGTACAATAGACCTAATCTGGTCGCGGTACCTGTCACTGTGAAAAGGTCAACAAGAAAAAGAAAGACAAAAAAATGAAAAAACAAAAAATATATGTACTTTGAACTTCAAGAAGAATTCTTGACAAAAGTACGAAAAAAGAGAAGTAAAGGAATAACATGTTAAAATAAATTAAAATAGATAATCATTCAAAAGCAAATTTCGATCTACCAAAAGGTTGAATACAATTTGGTTTAAGGATTGATGTTTGACTAATGACGTCAGCAGTCGTCGATGGCTGCGAGTGTTAAACGGCAAGCCCTCTGAAGAGATTGAGTGGTTGCAATCGAAACATGTCAGGGTAACCTGTCCGTAAACACCTGGGTTCGAGCCCAGATTGAGTCAAGAATGAAAAATTATCAATAAAAATTTTAATTAATTTTCATGTTGTAAAATTCCTTTCTTCATAAAAATAATTTAATGAAAATTAAATTTAATGAACTTAAGCCTAATTAAAAATATTAAAAATTTGGATTAAAAACCATAAATAGTTCAATAAAATAACCACAATACTAATAATTGTTAAAGCTAAGGCACGAGCTCTATGTTTGCATTTGTCCTTCAAGTTGTGCTGAAAAGGTCAACAAGAAAAAGAAAGACAAAAAAATGAAAAAACAAAAAATATATGTACTTTGAACTTCAAGAAGAATTCTTGACAAAAGTACGAAAAAAGAGAAGTAAAGGAATAACATGTTAAAATAAATTAAAATAGATAATCATTCAAAAGCAAATTTCGATCTACCAAAAGGTTGAATACAATTTGGTTTAAGGATTGATGTTTGACTAATGACGTCAGCAGTCGTCGATGGCTGCGAGTGTTAAACGGCAAGCCCTCTGAAGAGATTGAGTGGTTGCAATCGAAACATGTCAGGGTAACCTGTCCGTAAACACCTGGGTTCGAGCCCAGATTGAGTCAAGAATGAAAAATTATCAATAAAAATTTTAATTAATTTTCATGTTGTAAAATTCCTTTCTTCATAAAAATAATTTAATGAAAATTAAATTTAATGAACTTAAGCCTAATTAAAAATATTAAAAATTTGGATTAAAAACCATAAATAGTTCAATAAAATAACCACAATACTAATAATTGTTAAAGCTAAGGCACGAGCTCTATGTTTGCATTTGTCCTTCAAGTTGTGCTGAAAAGGTCAACAAGAAAAAGAAAGACAAAAAAATGAAAAAACAAAAAATATATGTACTTTGAACTTCAAGAAGAATTCTTGACAAAAGTACGAAAAAAGAGAAGTAAAGGAATAACATGTTAAAATAAATTAAAATAGATAATCATTCAAAAGCAAATTTCGATCTACCAAAAGGTTGAATACAATTTGGTTTAAGGATTGATGTTTGACTAATGACGTCAGCAGTCGTCGATGGCTGCGAGTGTTAAACGGCAAGCCCTCTGAAGAGATTGAGTGGTTGCAATCGAAACATGTCAGGGTAACCTGTCCGTAAACACCTGGGTTCGAGCCCAGATTGAGTCAAGAATGAAAAATTATCAATAAAAATTTTAATTAATTTTCATGTTGTAAAATTCCTTTCTTCATAAAAATAATTTAATGAAAATTAAATTTAATGAACTTAAGCCTAATTAAAAATATTAAAAATTTGGATTAAAAACCATAAATAGTTCAATAAAATAACCACAATACTAATAAAAAAAAATTATTTCAAGTTAAAGTTACTATTTTGTACCAAATACATATTCAAGTCATCTCTATATATAAAAAATAAAATTCTTACCTTTATTGTTAAATAAGTTCTGGTTTAATTTGGCTCATATTTTACAGAATAATAGCAAATTGTAGCTGGGAGCTAAGTTGTGTTAACACTATATTAACTATTAATATTTATTATTGATATTTTTATTATAGTCTGGCTCTGAAGAGACACTTAGGTCAGCTTCGGTTCCTAGACAATCCAACGTCCACTAGGGCCTTAAGTCCACAAGGGTTAGTTGGTTTTTTTTAATATTTATAATTTTGTTAAAATGTAAATGAAAAGCCGAGGAGGTCTTTACTGCTCGAAAGCCAGATTCAGAGTGCTTTTTATTTAATAAAATTCTTACATCTAACCAGCGATGCCAACTTAGTGCTTTTGGCACTATTTATGGTGCTTTTTGATGACTTAAAACGCCAAAATTTTATCTGTAGTGCCAAACCTAGAAAAAGCACTAACTTGGTGCTTTTGCAATTTTTCGTTAGTGCATTTAGTGCTTTTTTAATTTTAATTTTTTTTCTACCGTTTTTTAAAAATACGATTATAGGAATAGAGGATTAAGATGAGCTTTGCTATTTGGATTACAATTTTGAGAAAGCCTGTAAAAATTTTAAGATTTCAAATGATAAAAAAAGAGAAAGAAAAGTGGCATTCGTTTTGCCAAAAACTTTATTTACGATGTTAGAGCTAGGCTTCCTAGCAATTTGGATGGCAACATATTTAGTAATCGTAATAACAACGATGTATTTGTTGGCGATAAACATTTTTTTAAAGATGTAGACACTGTGTCAAAAATAGAAAATGACTTGGAAAATATTAGGAATTGTGAATGGAAAAATAAACAACGATTTTGAGTCATGTAGAAAAGTTAAAAAATATGCAGTTGGAAACCGTACAAAAGAACGCAAAGACTTTAAAAACATATAAAAAGTTGAAACTTAGTATAACCAAAGTGTTAAATAAATTAAAAAAAAGTTGACAGAAAATGCTTTTATAACAAGCGTTATGTAACCCGCCATTTTTCATGAGTTTTAGTTTTCAAACGCACAACACTCGTCGCCAAATAACCGCGTGTTGTGCACTTATGCCTCTAGTCCTACTGCAAAAAGGTTTGACTAAGTATCAGAATGCAAACATACATGATTTTCTATATAACACCTTATGTGTGTTTTTTATTTTGAAGCGTACATAGGTTTAAATAATTGGATAATATCATACGCCAATTCTTTTATTAAACTTTGCACGATTTTAATTCAGATTTATTTAAATGATATAAATATAAAGTCATTGGTCGGTCATTGCAAATTTTCGGTAATTGCAACAGGCAAGATTTTTATCGAGTTACAAAAATCGAGCTCGCACTGTATTACTTTAAAACGATCTTATGGCCAATTCAAACATAGCTGATGATTTGGATGATATTATTTTTATTGAAGATAATAATAATAATACAAATAATACAAATAAAAATGTTTTAATACATATGTAAATATATGTATTTATTATTTAATCTTAAAAAATAGTCCCCATAAACGCCATCGCCTTTTTTTTAAATTTTGAAGGTATATAATATTCGTCATAGCCGAAAGCAACTTGTTTTGTGTTTAATTAAATTGAAAAAATGGCTAGGTGCTTTTTTACCCTTTTTTTTGCTCGAAATAGTGCTTTTTAGTGCTTTTTTTAAATTTTAAAGTGCTTTTTGCTCTCAAAAAGTTGGCATCACTGCATCTAACTTTAATAAGAACAAAGCATAAAACAAAATAAGCGATTAGACAAATAACAAGTGACTTTTAAACTATAAACATATGTCATTCACAGCACAGAGTTGTATTTGAACAAAAGTAAATGTCTCTTATTATTGACCGTTAATTTCAAATTAAATAGTTCATTTCAAAACTAGTAAATAAACAAAACAAAGAAAATTAACATTGTATAATATATAGGTACTTCAAAATAATGTCAAATAACTAAATAATGTATAACAACAAAATATATTAATATAGCGGCGCTACAATCTCCCCCTCTGTTGCATACAATCGTCCCGATTATGTAACAGCATTATAAGTTTTAGCATCCTTCTGGGTTACATTGGAATGTTGGTTTAGCAAACGTGTTTATCTCCTTTGTTGTAATGGTGATTGTTGCTCTGCATCTTCATTGTTATGTTGCACACATTCGTTGTTGTTGTTGGTATTGCGTTGGTTGGAACATGAGGGCTTTTCATCAGTTCTGGGACGTCCTCGTTTTCGTATTGGGTATATCGGCTTTGTTGTGATACCTTCATATGGCGTAAGTGCGGATGCGTGGTGTGTAGCTAACGGTACATTTAAGTCCTCCTCACTTGCTATTGTAAAACACGATGTTCCCTTTTTGGCTATTACAACGTATGGCCCATCTTGGCGTGGTGTAAACTTGGATGTTAGGCCTTGGCTCGCTTTGCTTAGAATATGTGTGGCCACTAGGACTCTGTCACCAATATTAATTCTTGTTTGCGGTCTTCTTTTGCGATCCACGCTGCTTTTGTTTCTATCCTGCATTTGCTCTTGTGCTTCGTTTGCTAGCTCTTAAGTGTTTGCCAGACGTAACAAATGGGGCGTTATCTGCGGTATGAAGTTTTCAGCGTTCACAATTGCTTTAAAATCATAGTGTACTTCAGTTGGCGTCCTTAACTCTCTTCCAAATGTAAGGTAAGCAGCGGAATAACCGGTGCTATTGCCCTTTGCTGTGTTCATTGCAAACCGTATCGATGGAAGCATTAAATTCCATTGTTGCTGATCCTTTTTCACGCAAATTGACAATTGAGTTTCTAAATCTCTATTTTTCCTTTCAACAGGATTTGATTCTGGATGATAAATGGGAGTAAAGGTTTGCCTTATATTCAAGCAAATTGTCAATTTCTGCATCAATGATGATATAAACTGCGTTCCGTTGTCAGTATGGATTCTTCGTGAAACTCCATATCTAAGTATAACTTCGTTTAATAAAGTAAGGGCACAATTTTCTGCAGAACCTTCTTTAAGTGCAAACAATTCCACCCAGCGGCTACAAATGTCATCGACAATTAAAATCCATTGGTAACCATCAACAGCAATTGTCTCAATACGTTTATTACTGCTTACAGTTTGTAGTAATCCCATAGGTTTCATGTTGGCTGGTTTATATTTTTTACAATCATCACATGATTTCACGTGCTTCTCAATGTCACTTCTTATGCCAGGCCAGTAGAACAATTGTGTGATACGAGCAATCGTTTTGTCAATACCATAGTGACCAGCTTTTTCATCGTTATGATATTTAAGCAATATCTCCTTACGAAGCGATTTTGGTACGACTACTTGACCATTTTCTGAGTCTTGTTCTGAACAATATCTGTAGAGGATGCAATCGACCATCATATATCCTCGACTGGTATGACGAATTACGTTTTCATCATTGTTGTCGAATGAGGTTACAATTTTTGCTATTTCCTCATCTTCAAGCATTTCGAAATTCTCCCGCACTTTTCCTAGGAAAATCTATTTCAATGTGATTACATTCACATGTTTCGACACAACCACTATTTGCACACGGCGGTCTAGATAACGTGTCAGCTATTACGTTCTGTTTACCAGGAGTGTATGAGAAACTCAAATTATAGCTTTGTATTAAAAGAGACCAACGGGCTAGTCTTCCCGTGGGCGACTTTAACGTAAAGAGCCATTTTAGCGGCTGATGATCAGTAAGAACTATTATTTCAGCTCCCTCAATATAACCTCTAAATTTTTGTATTGCGCATACAACAGCTAAGGCCTCTCTTTCAGTAGTGGAATAATTTCGCTCAGCAGGAAGTAATAATCTTCTGGCGTATTCAATTGGTTTTTCATAATACTTCTCCCCCTGCATTAAAACAGCTCCTAAAGCATAATTGCTAGCATCAGTATACAGATAAAACTTTTCGTTCTCTTTCACCTGTTGAAGAATAGGGGTGAGGCTAAAAGATTTTTCAACTTTTCAAAGGCAGCTTGCTCCTCTGCTGTCCATTTCCAAACTACTTTCTTCTTCGTGAGGTTAGACAACGGCTTTGAAACTTCCGCAAAATTAGGGATGAAACGACGAAACCAGGAACAGCTTTGAAGAAAAGATATAAGTTGTTTCAAGTTTTTGGGTTCTGGTCGTTGGAAAATTGCCACTGTTTTCTCCGGATCGACCTTAAGACCATTTGCTGTCAAAATGTGGCCTAAATACTTGACCTCAGGCTTGCAAACAAAACATTTTTCTCTGTTTAAATGAAACCCCATCATTCTTAACTTTTCAAATGTAAGCCTCAAATCATTTATATGTGAGCCGAAATCCTTGGAGCAAATAATTATATCGTCCAGGTATGCTAATATCAGAATGTTAGGTAGGCTCAAACGAATTTTGTCGATAACCCGCTGAAACGTAGCAGGTGCATTTTTCAGACCAAAAGGCATCCGGTTGAATACAAAAATACCATAAGGCGTAGTAAATGCTGTTTTGGATTTGTCTTTGGTGGCGACCTGGATTTGCCAATATCCTGATTTTAGATCTAAAGTTGACATAAAAGGTGTAGCTTTCGCCGCGTGTAATGCATCGTCCATCCTTGGCAGTGGGTAAGTGTCCGTCACTGTTATAGCATTAAGACGTCTATAGTCTACACAAAGCCTTGTGCTTCCATCCTGTTTTGGTATAAGTACAACTGGAAACGCCCATGGAGACTCAGTTTCTTCAATTACTAGTCTTGGGCTTAATCGTTCATTTAGGTGACCGGTCATTATCGTTCAATTCAAAACAATGAACGAGTTCGTTCATTTCGTTCAATCGTTCATTTCAGGTCACTTGGTCTTTTGGGTCAGTTGATCTTTTGGGTCACCACTGATGGGATTTGTGGTACAATTGTACCAAATTTGGTACATTCGAAACTTCATTGGTATACTGGTACAATTCATCCCTTTTTGGTACAATTCAAAACAATATTGACCTCATCTCTTTGAGGTGGTTAAACTTATTTTTCAATAATAAAATGCTTAATTAATGTTCGGATATAATACTAATATTTAAAGTACATCCATACATAAGTATATGTACACGTATCCCTGTAGTGCCTCAAATCGCGGCTTTAGTCGATTGTTTTGGTGACACTGTCAACCAAGTGTCTACATTTTTGTCTGCCTTTGAGAAAAATGAGAAATAGAAAAATGTTTGCTTTTTCTAAGAGCAATTTTAATTTTAGTTGAACTGTTAATTTTTAATTTTTTGATATTCTTTAATTAGGCTTGAGTTCATCAAATTTAATTTTCATTAAATTATTTTCACTGAGGAAGGAATTTTACAACTTGGAATTTCCATTAAAATTTTATTGATAATTTTTCTTGGCTGAGCTGGGATTTGAACCCGGGTTGATTTTTACATGGTTCAAGAATCACCACATTCTATCCTCAGAAAATCTTTGAGTTCTACCCACTGAACAGTCAAATATCAATCTTTTAACCAGTAGTACTGGTGGTTCGAAATTTGCTGTTATTATCATTTAAATTTCAAATTACATTTCGCCTCCTTGCCTCCGTTTTCTTAATTTTTATTCCCACACTACAATAGAGGAGAGGGTATTATGCGATTGTGCTGATGTGTGTCACACTACAAAATAATAATTTCTGAGTCGATTTAATGTGTCCCTGCTTCCGGCTGTCGTTCATGTAACCTTCTGTGTAAAGTAGAGGTTGCAAATTTTTAAGATAATGCGATGAAACTTTGAATATAGGTTTCAATTCATAAGGGCAATGCTTACTACGTGTCGCCATACGAACTTCTTTCAGGAATAAGGTTTGTGCCTATAAACTATCCCATAACGTTGGTATTTATAATCTAAATGATCTAATCATTTTTTAATTGGAATCGGTCCATTTTTGATGACTACCTTATAAATGTTGGTATTGATATAAAAATTGGCGACAATAGCTTTTACGATAGCCACTTTGTAAAGACAAAATATCGCGCTGGCGGGTCCAAAATTATCCAGAGGTCCGATATAAGCCCCCTTGCCAAAATCACTTAAAGGCAAATAAATTTCTTATAGATGAAGATATCTTAATAATAGTCGACACAAAAACGTTTAAAATAAATCTTAACCTCATAACATAATTTTGTTCTGACGGGTCAATAATGGCCCATACGTCTCACTCTCGAAAATTTGTCTGTATTTACTGTGCTCGGGGTTGACGAACTATAATTTCTTACTTGTTTTGATTTGGTTTTATTAAATAAAAAAGTCTTATGAATTCTTACTATGTATGCTTTTTTATTTTATAGCGAAATTTTGGTACAATTTATGTCAGTTTGGTACAATTTTGCCATTGAGGCGGTACAATTTAAGAATTGTTAGATCCCAACAGTGTGGGTCACTTGATCTTTTGTGTCAGTCGTAGAGTTTTTTTTTCCCGGAGTTTTTCCGGGAAATCGGGAAATAAAATAATTGAAATTCCCGGGAATTCCCGGGACGGGAGAGCAGTAACAATTGTTTTACTATACTGCTCCAATTATTTTCTTTTAGCGCTACTACTAAAACTACCGCTACTAAAATGTGACTGTAGCGGAAGTAATAGTAAATGAACGACTACAAGTTTTTAACATTTTTTAACTAGACTATTTTGTGTTTTTTCGTAACTACAGCTACTTGGAGTCTAGTTTTTTAAACACTGTTGATTTGTCTGTTATTTTTAATTTTAAATATACAAACTACAAAAACTCCATTAAAAGGGCTTTTTAGTTAATTTTAACTCAATTTAAATTACATACTAAGCCAGCTAAAACAGTATTTTTACCTGTCATAATTACCTACACCTAAATTATATAAAATATATGTAAAATGTTTTTTTTTTTTTTATTTAAAAATTAGTAGTATTAAAATACTTTACAATATTCTACTTTATTTAATTTGAATATAAATATGTAATGTTATCAAAACCTCTCGAAGTTATTATTTTTTATAAAAGATATAATTATTCTTCTAAAAATATTAGTGTTTTCCTCTTCTTTTATGTAAGTTGGAAGCTTGTTGTACATATGTAGTCCTTTATAGAATAGTGACCTTTGTGTTGCAGTGGTTGTTGCCTGTGGAAGCCTAAAATTCCCAACATTTCTCAATTGATATGGTTGCATATCACCTACATAATTTAGTTCATCTACCAGATATTGCGGCGCGTTTGCCATTTTCATTTTTTGTATAAATATGAGCATGTTAAATTCAAGTCTCTGTTTTATATTAAGCCATTTAAGAGTTTCTAGCATATATTCTATTGGTGTATATATGTTACATTTTATGATTGATCTCATTGCTTTATTTTGTAATTTTTGTAATCTTTCTATTTGTGTTGTTGAACAACAGGTATATAGAATTGTTGAACCGAACTCAAAATGCGGTTTTTTCATTGTGTTGTAAATGTTTATAGCCGTTAGTGTTGATACTTTGTTTCTTATTCGTTTAAAAACCCCGATTTTTTTTACCAATTTGTTTGCATATATATTCGATGTGTTCTTTAAATTTTAGTTTTTTATCAATTATGAAGCCCAGATATTTAATTTGATTATCTTTCTCAATTATTTCGTTATTAATTTTAAATGTTGATGCACTATTCATATTAATTTCCATCAATTTTGTTTTACCCTCATTAAGTTTAAGTTTATTAATTTTAAGCCATTTATTTACAATTTTCATGTCATGCATCAAATTATTTTCACAGTCATTATTAGTATCGCCTTCTGTAAAAATTAGTGTGTCATCAGCCTATAGCATAATTTCTCATTTTTCCAATATATTCGTCATGTCGTGTATGTATATAATAAAAAGGAGAGCACCCAATATTGATCCCTGCGGCACCCCATACTCGTTATATATATAGTCAGATCTTACATTATTAATTCTCACGCTTTGTTTTCGATTTGTTAAATACGATTTAAACCAGTTTAATTCATTTCCGCGTATGCCGTATTTTTATAATATCTCTATTAATAACTCTCTATCTATAGTTTCAAAAGCTCTTTTAAAATCAAGGAAAATTGCCATTATTTTTTTCTTTTTGTCTATGTTTTTCCATCTAGTTATGACGTAGTTTGCCGCTGTTTCGCAAGAAAATTTTTTTCTGAACCCGGATTGGTATTTCGATAATATGTTATTATCCTCAAAATATTTTTCTATTTGAACTTTAACAACTTTTTCTATAATTTTTTCACACGTTTTTAACATATTAATGGGTCGAAATTCTTCACATTTTTTTGTTTTATTAATTTTTTCTATTGGTGTAATAATCGATAACTTCCAGTTTTCTGGAAATTTGCCAGTTTCCAATGATGTATTTATTATTTTTAATAAAAGTTTACCTATGCTGTTTCAGTTATCACTAATTATTTCCATAGACACTTTGTTAAAGTCAGGTTTGTTGTTAATAAATTTGCATATATTTTGAAGTTCTTGTAAATTTATTGCACTAAATTTATGTAAATCGAGTATTTATCACAGGTATTCTGGTAATATATTGCACTTGTTCTATTGAATCTCTAATTGTCTTAACACTATCTATAAAATAATTATTAAATTTATTTGCTATTTTAAACGTCTCTTTATATTCTATATTATCAAATATGTATCACGTTATGTTTCTTATTAAGCACTAGATTTTTTATCTCCTTCCACATTTGTTTTTGATCTTTGGCATTGATGATCATTTTGTTAACGAATTCGTTATTTTCCTTTTCTATCTTCGTTTTATAAATATTTCTTATTCTTTTATAATTTTTCCATGCTTCATTAGTGTTATCACTTATCGCATTGTAATATTTTGCAACTTTTTCTCGTTTAAGTAATTTTAAATTTTCATTGAACCATTTATTAACATTATTCTTTTCTTTAATTGTTTTCTTTTTTGTAAATTTTTTAATAGTGCTTTCTATGATATTATCTATTTTCTCAGCAATCTTATCTACTTCTACATCATCATCTCGAATGTCATTTATTAGTTTACACAGTTCTGTACTGAACAACTTTTTATCATATTTAAAAATGTCAATTTCTTTTCTTATTGGGTAAGTATTACTTTCACTATCAAACCATATATCTATTGCTTCATGATCGGCTATTTTATTTGCATTGTTATTTTTAAAAACTATATTATCATTATTTGTTATTACAAAGTCAATTAGTGTTTTTGTATTTTTTGTTATTCTTGTGTATTCATTTACTATTTGTTTAAGTCCATTATCATTTAGGGTTACTTGTATTCTATTTTTATATGTTTCATTATTTTTCCAATCTATGTTAAAATCTCCTGCGATAATTATTTCATAACTTGTTTCACAAATTAATCCGACAATTTCATCAAAGGCATTACAAAACTCTACTTCTCTACTGCTTGGTGATCATACACAGCCATTATAACAAGTGAAATATTTTTATTTTTAACTGAATAAGCACACATCCAATATTTTTTATCTGCAACTTGTTCACATAATTTATTTACTGTCCATGTCTTTTTGACATAGATTATTACGCCTCCCGTTCGTGACGAATTGGATAGTGTTTGGTAGTGATCATAATTTTGTAAACAATATTCGTGCTCATTTATCTCATCTGTTAAATGTGTTTCCGAAAGGATTATAAATTCTTAAATTTTACGGAATGTATAGTTAATTTTTTATGGTAATTTATATAAAATAATTGAATATTCCTTTGTTTTTTACGGAATATGTAGTTAACTTTTTGATGTTAATTTATATAAAATAACTGAAAATTCATTTGTTTTTACGGAACATGGGGTTGAATTTTTGAAAGTAAAAATTAAATGAAATTTTTGTTAAAAATAATTGAAAAATAAGTATGAAGACCATTTTTAACTGAATTTTTATTTCAGTTAATTTTACTTACAGAATATTGTGAGTGCACCAAATCAGCGAAATATTTTTGTTTTTTATTTATGTGCACATGCATGTAGGTATGTAAATAATAAAATAATTTAAGACAACTTTTCAGTTACATAAGTATTCCAGTTTTATTTTGTGCATAAAAAATAACTGAACATATTTGTTTTTGGAACAACATGTTGAAACAGTTGAAGAATTTGTTTAATTATAAAATAACAAAATTTTCATTAATTTTTAACTTAACAGAAAATAATTTTAGTAAATTACACTCAGTTACTGTAAAACTTTTTGAGTGTACACAAATTCGCAGTTGTGTTTTTCGTTTATTTTTTCAAAAGATATGATAACATGTATTTTATTTTTTGTTTTTATTTTATAAAAATTAGAATTAAAAAACCTTCTTAAAAACAAAATTACTTAAAAACTTTTACTGTCTGTTTTTAGAACTTATAACTTCATATAAAAGCATTTAAGTTTAAGAATTTCAATAGTCACATCAACGCTTTAATAAATAAAGCTGTCGAATATTGAATTTGGTTATTTATTTAAAGGTTTATTTAAAAACTAAATTAAATAAATATGTATAAAATTTTCTGCTCAAATGAAAAATTTTCATTTGGCGGGTTTTATATTACGAACAACTGGCATCGCTCATGTAAATTGTAGAAGAGTGTGAAAAGCAGCCAGAATTGTCGGATTTATTTATAATTAATTGTCAAAAATCGCCAAAAGATTTTTTGCAATATAAAATATATTTAAAAATATTTTCTATATAGTCGCAGTTATATATATTTTATTTAATTAAAGTAAAATGATCCAAATGATACAATAGTTTACAATAGTCTAATTAAAGCAGCAAAACGTTTTTTTGGTGGTTAGTATTAAAGAAATATTGGATATAAATATATTTAAAACGCTATACACCTCACCGGCAAGGCAATTCTTACTGTTTTTTAACAATGTATACGATTCAGTTTATTCAACATATCGTGTGAAGGTACAAAAGTGCTATTTTCATTCATATCATTTATAAATCTAAGGCCCGTTTTCACAACTAACCGATAGCTAAAAGTAGACTTTAAACGGCCTAATAAAAAGTGTTCCATTATTAAAACTTTACTTTAACTTAAAGTGATCGCTCAAGTAAATTAAGGTTAATCCTATCTGGTAGGTAAAAGTGAAGTTGTAATAATGGAAGTTTGTATTGCACTCTACTTTGAAGGCAAGTTTTAGTGGAGTTATTTATTAAAAAGAACTCTTTCCTTTACCGGACGTATCCTTATAGCAATAAACTTTTTTCAAAAACTGATTAAACTTATATGGAATACCATCATTGAAATAGTCTTTCCAAATAAAGGGTAAAATTGTCTACGAGTCTCAAAACAAATTCATGGCTTATACTATGTTCACACGAGGGTTCTTAAAAGCGTTAAAGGCACCCGAACATGATTAAGCTCTAATCACATAAAAATCGAGATGATTACCCATACATTGAAGTGATTTGTTTATCACTTCAAACTTAGTACAATGTAGAATCAGCCAACATGAGCGTGTATAACCGACCACGATTTCTGCTTAATGTTTTTCCTTAAATAATTCATAAATTTTCACAATTTCATTATTAATATGTTTAAAACAATCTTCAGATAACTTGATAAAAGTATTTTTATTCATTTTTAATACGTTAAGGAAATATAAATTTGTTTGTTGGGTTTTTTTCTAATCATCTGTTATCTTATTTATCTCATATGTAATAACAATTTGCATAAACGCGTCTAAAAACCCAAGTGTGAACATAGCATTATCAAATAGCCAACAAAATCTACATTTATTTTATAAGTGCCAAAAAATCGCCATGTCGCCAAATTGAATATTAGGTTGCAAAGAAACTTGACAACCCTGACCATATTATGAAAATGTGTAAAGCAATGAGTAAATGAAATAAGTATATTTTACTGGCATCACAAATAGACCACAATATTGTATTGTTGTTTCTTTTCAACTAGTTGTTCGGTAAACAAGTGACCGACTGACTAAAAAGACCCAAGTGAACCATTGAACGAAATTGACCGATGAAACTGAACGGCCGTTCATCGTTCATCTGACTGATCCGTTCAATTGAACGAGTTCGTTCATGAACGACACAACTCTATCAATTACCTTCTTTTTTAACATCTCGTCCAGTTCTTGACGTAGTTTTACTTTCATTGCAGGAGAAAGACGGTAAGGTGCAGTAGAAATTGGATCATGATCTCCTGTGTTAATAAGATGTTCAACGCCATGTATTGGTTCAACAATGTTTTCGAAAATTTCTTTTTTTTTCATTTAAAAGTTTTTCGATGCTTAACTTTTGTGATTTTGATAGGTTTGGAGCCTCATCAATTCTTAAACGAATGCCCATAGCATTTAACTCAATGTATCGATTTGCTGGTGATCCCTCATTAAGTTTTACCTTTTTCATGGGAGGAAATAAATCAGATACTTTTGGAGTTTCATACGTTTCTGGCAAACAATTTGCAAATATTTTGTCAATACCCTTTGGTGAGTATCCGGCTTTCATGGGAGAAGTTCTGTTCGGAGTTTTATTTATTTCCACGAACCATGTCAAAAAATCATCTACGGTCTTTTTGGGCTTTGTTGTTTTCATTTGATCATTAATCATTGTTTGGCTTATAGAAACATTTTCACATGACCTGGCTGGCTTATTCTTGAACTCAAAAACGTTTTGTGGCTCATCTTTAAAGTGCCAAGTTCTTTGTGCCAAATCCATCACGATTCCAATTTGTTCCAAAAAATCTATGCCTAGCAGAGTTCTGTTGTCTTGGGCCTTCGGCAAACAAATAAATCTTATACGTTTTAAACGCTTACCAATTGTAATATTTACTATTGTAGACAATACTGTGTCTACCGTCGGCTAACGTTATTTCTGCTAAAACTTTTTGGAAAACGACTCCCTTTTCTTTTAGCTTACGAAACAGATAATATCCGGCAACACTTGTTTTTGCGGCTGTATCCATATAGGCCTCTCCGTTTAAACCATTTACGTTTATGTTAACAGTTGGAACATTTCTGCCGACTATTGTCGTGTGGATACTATTAAAATCAAGTTCCTGTGGACTGTCCATAGCTTTTGTAGGTTTATTATTACAGGTTGGGCAATTTGATCTGTAGTAGCCTGTAGCACCGCAACCATAACAGCTCAATTTAATTTCTTCTTGTTTGCCTTTTCTTTCCTGTTCAATTCTTTTATAGCAAACATCTGCAGAATGATTTTTCTTTTTACAATATGTGCAACGTTCAATTGATTTTCCCCTAGGTTCCATGTTTTTATGAACAATTTCACCATTTTCAAGGAAAAGTAGCTCAATTTCACGGGCTTTGATCAATAGTTCCTGGAAAGATTCAACACTTTCTCGATTGATTTTTTCTCGAATCTGCACACTAATCTGAGAGAATATCATATTTATAATGGTCTTTTCAGGCAGTCTATCTTTAAGTTGCGCAAACAAACGCCTCTTTCTACAAATAAAGCTGTCTGTCGGTTCATTCAGTTTTTGTTTATCCTGAAATATTTCGGCAAAAATTCTCCAGTCGGGCTTTGGAGGGGAAAAAGCATTTCTCAGTAGAGTAATAGCTTCCTTAAACGTTCGTGCCTCGTGTTTTACACCTTGCCACCATGTAGATGCATATCCTTCTAGAAGAAGGGGTAGGCTTAAAAGAGCAAACGCGTCTGAGATATTTTCAGCTTCTTTAAAAACTAAAATAGTGGCAATAAAATCCTCGACCTTTGTTGTACTGCGACCGCCATTAAACCTTGCACTACAAGCAGTAAATGTTGACTTATTTTCACGTCTAACATTAAAGCTTTCTAATAGGTCCGAAAATTGACGTTGAGTAAGGCTAATCAATTGAGGATTAATTCCCGTACTATTAAAAATGTAGTTGAAGTTAACAAAACTTTTTTTTTGTTTGTTTTAATTATTTTTAAAAACTTTCCTTTTCGTTGGGCGCCAATGTAGCTGGGAGCTAAGTTGTGTTATTAATATTTATTATTGATATTTTTACAGTAGTTTGGACTTAGCTGCACAATCTCCTTTGCACGATTTTTTGTGCAGGTAAATCAAAAATGCAGTTATCTTAAATGCATTTACCTGCCTTAATGTGCAGGTACACAATTTTGGTTACCTGACCAAAGTGCAGCTAAAGTAAAGTGTTTGATTTAAAAGAAGAATAAAAAAATTATTTTTTTAATACATAAATTTATATTTTATTATAATTTTATTTCAACCCAGGAGCTTACTGGGAATCTCACAAAGAGTCTTTTTGATCGTCGACGAGCTCATTTTTTAATTGTAGACGATTCCTAGCACGGGAGAAACTGTTACACGTGCTGATTCGTAAGAGAGATTCTTCCATAACGTAGCGAAAAACGCTTATATTAATCGTAAAGGGAATCGTTTATGATGTTTGTTGAGATTATCTAACGAGTCTTTCAAAAAGCATGCTAAGAGTCGTATGAGACTCATGTAGGTATTATTTTATAACTTTAAAACTTCTAATTTTCATACAATTTCTATAAAACAAACCTTAAGGTCGCGAAATCAATACCATCCTGTCGGAAAATCCTTTTTTGCAGATCCTTAGACCGGTTTGTTTTATTAAAATTGTATTGGCAATAGCATTTTCATACTTCAAAAACTGTCTTATTTAGGTAGCTCAGCAAATGCTATACGACTCTTACAGAGAGTCCCAAAAGGTTAATTTCAAGATTTAACGACGAGCGTGTCAAAAAATAAATAAATTAAAAAAAGATTTAGATGTTTTTGTGACTCGTCAGATAATCACCAGAAGATTCTTTAAGGAGTTGTATATTAAACATAATCGTCTAACAAACAGCCTATGCTAGCTGGGAAATAACAGATCATTTTATACATGTATGTATGTTTTTTTAATATAAAAGAAACATTAACAAAAACAATGAGAATTCACAAAGAACATAAAACATAAAAAAACAAAATAATTGCGATTTATATTTTTATAAACAGCTTAAATTGGATATGTATGTGAAAAAGTGGCCACAATATATTTTTATGTGTGCAGCTAACTTTGATTTTTTGTATGAAAATATTTTAAAGCTGCCCAAAAATGTAAAAAATGTGCAGGTTTACAAAATGCACGTAAACAAGGATTTTGAAGAATAATTCCAGAATATATTTATTTTGGGCAGTTAAGTCAAAGTGCAACTAACTTTCATATTTTGTATGAAAATATTTTTAAAATGCCAAAAATTTTGTGCATTTATCTTAAATGTGCAGGTATAGAAAGTGCACTTAAAAAAGGAATTTGTATGGAATTAGAAAGAATAATTCCAAAAATTATCAATTTTGTGCAGTTAAGTCAAAAGTGCACGTTAACAAAAGGCAGTTAAGTCCAAACTACTGTATTATAGTCTGGCTCTGAAGAGACACTTAGGTCAGCTTCGGTTCCTAGACAATCCAACGTCCACAAGGGCCTTTAGTTAAAATGTAAATGAAAAGCCGAGGAGGTCTTTACTGCTCGAAAGCCAGATTCAGAGTGCTTTTTATTTAATAAAATTCTTACATCTTACTTTAATAAGAACAAAGAATAAAACAAAATAAGCGATTAGACAAATAACAAGTGACTTTTAAACTATAAACATATGCCATTCGCAGCACAGAGTTGTATTTGAACAAAAGTAAATGTCTCTTATTTTTGACCTATAATTTCAAATTAAATAGTTCATTTCAAAACTAGTAAATAAACAAAACAAAGAAAATTAACATTGTATAATATATAGGTACTTCAAAATAATGTCAAATAACTAAATAATGTATAACAACAAAATATATTAATATAGCGGCGCTACAAAATACATTTAAGATTATTCGTGCAAAATTTCAGAACTCTATCTCTAAGAACAAAAAAGTTACAGATTTTTTGATCCGATAAGGACTAAAATTTTCCACTGTGCGCCGCAGAGACCAAATTTAAGAATTTCATCAAACCGCCATATTTTCATGGTTGAAATTCTTAAATTTGGCCCCTGCAGCGCACAGTGGTCCAAGATGCCAATCTAGCTGGAAAAAAGTCATAACTTCTCTTCGGAAGCAGCTAGAAGGATGAAACTTTGGTATTTGTACTTCTTATTGAAAGCATTCCTTGCGCAAAAAGTGGGCGTTGTAGATAAAATGGGGTGGCAATTTTTAATGGCGTTTTAAGAATATCAAAATGTAACGATTTAGAATGTTATTGTATTAATTAAGAAGAGGAGAAAACTCATTTTGGAAATTTTAAAATTCGACTGCATATGCGCAATCGAACGAGGCTTTCGGGCACAGCTTTTTAATAATAATAATAAATATAAAAAATTACACATTATATAGTTCTCTCCGTGTTATTGGTATGTTATCTATTTATGTATATAAAAAGTTTACCGGTCAATAATTGCAGCTAATTTTTTTATCATCTAAAGTGGACATTACACAGATAAAAACGGCACAATTCATTTCACGGGAATCGACGGGAATCCAGCTAGATTGGCATCTTGGACCACTGTGCAGCGCCTTGAATGCCCCAAAAAAAAAATCATGTTTCTAAAACCACTGCACATATTAGAAAAAAGTTTGACCTTACTTGAAGAAAATGTCATTACGATTTTTTTTTAGATTATTTAATATACTAAACAGTTTTTGGGCTACGGGAATAAACAAATGTAGTGCCCTTACAAATATGTGCGAAGTAGTAATTTCTTTAAGTACTCTAAATAAAGCAAAAATTACAACGGAGCGTTATTTACGAAAAGGTTAAAATCTAAAATGCAGATAAAAGTTAGTTTTTGAGAAAACGAATGTATGGAAGATTTACAAATTTACAACAAACCTTAAATTCATTATTTTCGGAATTTTAAGTGCATTTTAATCATAACTTTAGCTAATATTTTGTTTCAAAAAATGGATATATAGGAGGACGGGAGCAGGGCTGGCAGATACTTCTATCCTTGTCCCCAAAAAAATTAAAAAAAAAACATTCTCCAAACTAAAAATCAAAACCTTAAAACGTTTATATTTTCTTTTGTTTTTTTTTTACCAAATTTTGAATCCTGTTAATTTAAACTTTTAAATTTTTTTTTAAAAAAGTAAGAAAAATTTTAATAGGAAATCCCCAAATAAAAATTTTTAGTAAAAAAAACATTTTATTTTGCTTGTAGCGACTGTTTTTGAAATGTTTTTTAAATTTCTTTTTATGCGATTCCAGTGAGGAATTACAAGCAGAGCAATATACTGTTTTTGAAGACATATGACACAATTTAATCCTTAAAATCAACAATAAAAATACATATATCCGTCATTTATTTAATACTTCGAAGCATAATAAGTACTTACCAATAGCCCAGCATTATTTATGCCAAACTTTATTATATTGTCTTTTATATTTCGTCAGCTAATACACAAAATGCCCTATCTGAAATTTTAAAAATTTCACAGCAGAAGCAACAACTATTCAAAACGATAAACTAATAAATCTCCTTAAACTGTTTATAATTTAATTTTCTTGAAAACCCTTTCAGTTGTTTTGACAATTGACAATGTTATATATTATGCAAAATGTCAGTTAGGCCTTTTAGCGTTTACCATAGTATATTTTATAGATATGACCTTTTGTTTATTGATAATAAAATCACAAGTTAAAGTCGATAGATTCCAAAATTTTTTGTGGACATTTATGATGATGCAATAATTCAGAATCAATGAAAACGTTGATTTTTTATTTTTCGTTAGTTAGGGCCTTTTGCGTTTGAGGTAACGATTAACTTATTTTTGAGAAAGACATATTTGCTTGAAAATTGTTTTTAAAAAATCAAAAATTGTATGTGTTGACAACGGTTTTAGATTCCTTCTTTAATTCTTCCTTTTTAAAACACTCACTCAAGAATTTTTTTAGTTTTTATGCACCTTTTACACACTTGACAAAAATGGTAATCTTAATTAAGACGCTTTACACTGTATAACTTGTTGATAAGAGTAAGGTTCAAGTTTTGCTACTTTCTTCATATTTTATGTACGAAACAAAGAAAACGAAGGGAAAATTATATTTAAAATGTATAAAATCCCCAAATAATCCCCGTATTTTTCTTTTAAATCCCCGTCAAAATCCCCAACCTCCAAATGACTTTGTTTGTCCTTTTTGCTAGCATTGAATCCCCAAGTCTGGCAGCCCTGGACGGGATGTCCATGCACCGCATACAACAAAATTTGCAACAATGCTGGCAAGTGAAATATTAGTCTGAATTTACACGTTTCATCTTTTGATGCTCAACTTCTTTTCAATTCCCTTTTAAAGATGCCAACATATTTACACGCAGCAATCGGTTTCAACTTTTTTCGGTACAAAACAACAACAATTTTATTAATAGCGAATCAAAGAGAAAAAGAAAAGAAAAAAAAATTACATGCAGCCATCGTTGTACATATACCAACGAATAAAAACACAAAGCGTACTGACCGAGTACAGGCATCTCCGTACTAACCCCCTTTCTTCTTTCTTCTCTAACCTAAAAACATAAGAGTTGAGCATCAAAAGATGAAACGTGTGAAAGCAGACTAACAGAGAGATACTTCTGTTTGCCACATTCTTATGTAAATTGTGGCAAAAAGTAAAATTTTTTAATTCGCCACAGTTACTACATAACAGTACATCTGTGATTTTTGATACATACTTCCCTTTCAGCCAATATCCACAGTCCAATTGTCGGTTGATAATTTAAATGTCGTATGTGGATTTTTTGCGGTTTTAAGTTACGTTCGATTCCTTAGGTTTTCCGACCTAATCTTTCATTTGGCGTAATCAGTTTTTCGATACCTCATACGGTTTTTGAGATATGGAGTGTTGAGTTTGTCGTATGTGGTATTTGCGGAAGCAATTTGCAAACTAAATTTCGTATGTAACTGCCAAACGCCACATACGACAAATTTCTATATTAAACGACCAAAACATTGATAAATTATTTAAATGTCGTGTGTGGATTTTTATAAGAGTTCAAACTTCAAACTCAATTTACTCGAAACTATTGGAATTTACATACGACAATTAAATTATCAGCCGACGAAAAGCTGACTCAATTAAAATGAGTTATCATGTTTCTATCTTTGAAACCACAATTAGTAAAAAGATTGTGCGTTTTATAATTTTATGGTAAAGTCTATCGATTACAATACTATTTGGCTATAATGAACCGAATTTGCAGTACAAAACAGATTTATTTATACGGGGGATTTCATGTCAAGTGACCCAATTTTGAAAACGATGCCTTCCCGTTTGGATGAATTTGCACCAACGTTAGTCCTATTGGATAGTAGGTTATACACAAATGTTTAACAAGATTTAGAGGCGGTCAAAATTTGACTTTTTGGCAAACATGTGCTCTTTCTCATCCATGTAACTTATTACATATTGGTGTTAGCAAAATTTGTCCAAAGTATCTTCAATAGCTATGTAATCAATCTTTTGAAAAATTTTTGTTTTTAAATTTGTTTTATTAAATATAAAATTTTTGTTTTGTTTTTTTAGGGGGAATGTTTTTTTTGCTCAAAAGAAAGCTAATGTCTTTTCCTTTAAGGTATTTTGGTCGCTTTTTGGGTCACGAGTGGCTTATGTATAAAAAAAATAATTTCTAACTCTAGACGAGGGTTTTTCAATTTTTTCTTATTTGTGTTTAAGTGTTGCTAAAACCTTAAGCTATGATCCCACTATCGGCGCAATGTACCAATTTTTGCCGCATTTCATGAGCCGATAGTGTGAACGGTCAAAATTTTTTAATATTCGACAATCTGTGCCGAAATTGTGCTGACTGTGGAAAATAAAAATTAACCTTGATACGCCGATAATGTGAACACACTTTTGCACAATGTGGAGCTATCCTATTGTTTTATCGTTTTATCGGCCACTTGTGCGCCGATCACAGTCGCCAATCAGCGCCGATACAAGAGATGGCAAAACGAAATTTTTAAATTGCACCGCTGGCTACTAAAATTTTACTTTTTTGAGCTTTATTGTACCAAAATTACATTTGTTTTATCTATTATTTATGCTTTAAGACGGTAAATAGTACATTTGTACTGTTAAATGAAAGAAAACAATTCGCTTTAACCAAAACATTGAAGTTGTATTGTTGTTGCCATCCCTGGTTTGTAAACAAACATCTTTTTACAAAAAAAAAAAGAACAAGTGTAGCAAGGCGAATTAACTACAGGTGGTGTCGAAACGCCTTCTGATTTTGACAGTTCGAGCCTATTTGTTTTGATTTGTTAGTGTTTTGCTAAGAATGGTTGACATTTCGAGCCGTAAACACTAACAATGCAATGCAAAACCCCCTATGTTGTTTCTGTTGTTTTTGGATTGTTGTAGTTGCGACACCACCTGTAGTTGAATTCGCCTTGAAGTGTAGTAAGTTTAAATAAAATTGAATACATTTTTTATTATAGATTAATGTATTATTTAAAATTGTTAGGAACCATAATGGAAAATTCAGACGGAGAATTTTGCGAATTTCTAAAGCAAAATTATGTCTGCCAACAAGCCAACATATGATTTCATTTGCCCAAATAGCACGATTGTGTGACCGCATTGTACCGATTATTGTCGCAATTGAGTTCTGGCCGATATGAACCGAAAAAAATTGTCACAATGTACGACGATAATGGGACTACCTAAGAATAAATTGTTCAATGTTTTTAAATGTGCGCCGAGATAGCACAATAAAAATCGTCACAGATTGTGCTATTTGATCCGATAGTGGGATCTTAGCTTTAAAAATAAAAAATGTCTTATTGCGCTAATAATTATGTCTCTGTATTCTGAAAGTATTGAAAACAAGGTTACCCTACAGGTGTACACGTTCTGATAAGTCTAAAAGAACTGGCCTTTGGATCGCTTGTGAAAATTTATAAGAGAATCCAAGAAGAAGTTCGGCTAAAACTGTGCTCGTTCAAATGTTTAATGTATTATTTTAAAGTAATATGGAAAAATGATGTATTAAAACTTATATTTTGAAAAGCTTCTAAAACAAATTAATGACGTCTGATAGTCGATACCTTATTTTATTGCAAACATATGCTGCCGACGAAACCAATGTTAGCATTCAACAATATTTTTTATTTACTTTATCTCAAATATATATGTAGGTATGCCAGTATTAATCTAATAAAAAACACTTATACACTCAAAAAAAAAATCAATCCATCCGTACTCAAATCAATCCGAAGCGGTATTAATAGTACGGTGAGTACGGATTTTCTTGAATCAAGTACAGAAAGATTGATTCAAGTACGGATTTTTAATCCCAAAATACTTAAATTATCCATATTCAATCCCGTTTTCGTACTTGAAATAATCCGAAAATGAGATTGATTTAAGTAAAACTAAGATTGAATCAATCTCAAAATGCGCTTCATCCAAAAATTATAAAATTGTTTTAATCCGAATTCGTACTTAAAATAATCCGAAAATGAGATTGATTTAATTAAAACTAAGATTGAATCAATCTCAAAATGAGCTTGATTCAAGTAATATAAAGTTGATTTTATCCCGAATTCATGATTGAAAAAAACAAAAAAAAAAGAAATTACAAAGAAAAAATGATTATGAGTGATTTACTTACCCGTATTACACATTACAGAATGATAAAACACCAACATCATGCCCGATATGGTTTTTATTTTAGAAATCTTATGTACATATTTAACCAAAAATATAAACTAAATGAGTAGCATGAGTTCAAATTTAAAAAAAAAAATTTTTAAAGTGATTGATTTTCGAAAGTAATCCCATTTAGGATTGTTTTGAGTACGTTTAAGTGTTATTCGTACTTGAATTTTTGAGTACGACTCGTACTTAAAGTAATCCCAAAAAAATTGATTTATCCCGAGTGTTTTTTTTTCTGTGTACAAATATGTGTCAAAAACCTTTGGTAGAACCCCCTAAAGATTTTAACACTATTTTACACAACTTGCATTTTGCGTGTGCACTTCTATTATCATTCACTTAGAAAAAAGACCACACCAAACTTTGTCTTCTGATTTTGTTTTCTGTGGTACAAAATGCATTGCATGTAACATTTAATCACTTGCGACTTCTTTTTTTAACCAGTTAAAAATTAGATTCATTGCCAATCTGATTTAATATTAAATTTTTCAAGTTATTTTTAACAGGGTGACACATTTTTATTTAAATATACATAGTTGTATTTGATAAAAAAAATACCACATAAAAATCCGGGGATTCGAGGCCTAAATTTTTAGAATAATCCTGGGATTTCGGGACTGGCATCCCTAGTCAATAACACTGTTCAAGTTGCAAAAAGAGACAAGCCGGGCACATGGCGTTTAGGCATATTTTCAGTACGCTGAATCCAATGGTGCTAATCGTTTTTTTTGTTTTTTTTGTTAGCTCTTGTTTTCGAGATATAACGAATATGGAGGACGTTGCACAAATGTGTTCGCGTAAATCAAAAACGTTTTTCTTTTTTTCTAAAGATGCCCTGTTTTGCTCAGAACTCCCCTTTTGCAAATCCCTTTTGGAAAATTTTTAACGATAACGCTAATGGCAAATACTGCTTAAAATTATTAGAATTTTTGACTGAAAATTAAATTAATGCTTCTTCTTCAAAGTCTTTACTCTGCAAAATTTTCGCCGAAATTAGTACTTTTAGCTCTAGGCACCACAAACAGTTTGACAAATTTCCAACATTTCTGCAAATATTAAAATTTTTAATTATTTCTACCAAACACCCAAATTTACAAAAAAAATATTTTTCCAAATTAAATTAAATCTTATTATTTTTTCGACCTTTTTTTAATTAAAATAAAAAGTTTTTTCGAGCTCGAGGCCAATAATTTTTAAAACATAAATATATTATCTATTAAATTATTTGTTTCAATATTTCGATATCCATCGGATATCATTATCAAGGAATGAGTTGCAAGTATATTTGCGGTAATGGTAATTGGGCTCTTGTCACTGCTACATAAGTTTTATTCTTTGCTTTCCTTTTATTTAAAGTTTTATGGTAGTTGATACATCCATAGCAATTTTCTTCTTGATGCGGGCTGTTGTCTAACAACATCATTGGTATACCACTTTTCCATTGCATAAGAGTTGAATAGCAATTAAAGCTAACTTTTTTAAGTGGCATAGTTTATAGCAGTGTTCGGAAATAAACACTAAATATCGCTCCTTAGTGTTCGGTTCGGTAGATTTGTGGAACACTATTAGCGTTTGTGTAGAAAATCATTAAAAAAATTTACGTTTCCCACAAATGTTCGTCCCTTTTGGCTGGCTAAAAAAACCAAAATTTCTTACAAAAACAAAATACACATAAGACAATTATTTAAATACATAAGAAAAAACAAAAAGCCAGCAAAATAATATAACACAAACAAAACATATACACAATACACACACAAGCTGTTCGTGGTGCGGTCGTTGCTAAAATTTGTTGTTTGTTCATTTCTTTATCAATGTAAAAAAAGAAACATCCCAGCCAGCAATTACACCTAAAAATAAGCGTTTTGTAAGCGTTCAAATGTAAGCAAAACACTGATAAAACGCTGCTGTGACATTTACAAAAGACATCAAAGCAAGGGGTTTATAATCGAAAAGCACCCAACTTTATAAGCGTTAAAAAGACGATTGCAAAACATGTTTTTCAAGTAACGTAATTACACGTTTTCTAAATGCTTAAAAAACACGTATTTTTAATGAAATTAGTAAGCGTTTTAAACATTTACTTTGTTTTGGATATTTTTTTTTTTTTAATACATTTAAAAAATCATTTTTAATATTAAATTTTTTTTATTAATAGAAAAATATTAAATTAAAATATAAAAATAGGAACTTCATTGTTGTATTATTTGAAAAATCATTAATACTTAGTATCTTAGTTTACTTTTTTTGTTGTTTTAATTTTAATACGATTTTTTGCGTACTGGAAATATGACTTATAGGCAAACACAAAGTGCTCTTCCTTGCCTCCATTTTCAGCCAAAGTTTCTGCAATAGAATTTAAATATGAATATAAAAATGTAACTAGAAACCTATTAAACGTATTTCACTTACGACGAATGGCAGTGGCAACAGTGAATGCCCAAATGCACTTCTTATCTGCAGTTCCTCGCCAGGAAAATCTCTCAGCAACGTTGTCAGTCATGATCTTCTCCCACGCTTTCGTAATAAATTTTCTTGAATTGGCAACAAGGAATCTAAATTATTTTGTGCTCCATGCACAACCTCCTGATCCACAAATTCACTCTGGGTACTTACAGAACTTGCAGCCGCACCGTTCCATAGATGCTCAAAAATTTCGGTGCTGCTGTGCACAACACTTCTTCTTTTTTGCTGCAGACATTAAATAAGTAGATAATTGCCTTTTTAAATAGCAAATGATAATTAAAAGTATCTAACGCACTTAATTTATTAACTTTAACAAAAATTTAACACAATTTATTAACAAAAATTATTATTATTGCTTAAGTTTATGAAACACTTGCATTTGCGAGCAAATTGTTAACGACGTTCGCAAAACATTTGCATTTGCAAGCAAATTACCAAAAACATTCGCAAAACACTTGCATTTGCGAGCAAATTGTCAACGACTTTCGCAAAACATTTGCATTTGCAAGCAAATTACCAAAAACATTCGCAAAACACTTGCATTTGCAAGCAAATTGTCAACGACGTTCGCAAAACTCTTATTTATGCAAGCTTGCTGCAATCTTAATTTACAAAACGCTTGCCAATATGCTTGCTGGGATTATAGAACATTAAAATATAATGTTTGTCTACAGTAGCTCTACAATTGTTCTGTTTTTTTAAGACGAACAGAACATTATATATGTTTGGTTCTTTCTTGAAAATTGTAACGAACGGTGTTAACGATTGAGTCCGTCTTCACAATCACTAAAAAAAAATAGATATCGTTCTTGGTGTATGAGCCGAACGCTAAATAATGTACTGTTTATTTTAGAACACTAGTTTATAGGCTTCCAAAAAAAAAATTACTCGCAGTGCCACATTTTTCATCGCTTGCTATGAAACGTCCACAAACATTACAAAAATGGTCCATTTTACATTTTGGTTCCGACATTTTTAATTAAAATTTAACTAAAACACATCAGCTTCGGCTGAGTTCCGAGTCTTAACTGAATCGGTATTTTTGAAATTAGTTCGCTTGTACCATATAAACGCAGGTAAGTTTTCACTATACATATTTCCAAAATACTAGACCAATTATAAATTATGAAGAACTCGACAAGTGCATTATTTTTAGCATCGAGCTAAATTTAAGAATTAAGGAATGTTTTTAGTTTTTGCTATACCCGTGGTGTCCTAATTTTGGAATCTATAGCACTTCTCCTACTAAGTCTATAGACCTCACATACAAGACTTAAACTCGACTACAATTCTTTAATTGTCACCTCAAACTGCATTCGAATCGGACCAGCCGTTTATAAAATATAGAATTATTTAAATTTTTGTCAAATTTCCGACACTGCGCAGTGATCATATAAATAGAAGCGAATCCATTATAATCTGGCACACTTCCTATTAAACTAAGCAAATGGAAGCATTAACTTGCCTGTTATTTTTATGATAATTTAAAAAATGCGGATAAAGTTTAATTATTTATTGCTGTTCAATAAAGATTAGTATAAAATTTTAACTCAATTTTGAGTACTGTTAACATGATTACGTGTTTCTTAAAATTTTACTAATTATTTTACACACTGTGCATATTTCGAATTCCTAGATTTTTCTAATATCTTTGTCAGCGTGCACAATTTAAACATGTTAACCAGCGCTACGTTGTGTTACTAAAGTATCAATTTGACCCTTTTTCGAAGGGTTGATACCTTTTATGACCCTTAAGTTATCCTTTTGTAACATTTTCACCTATTTTGTGCCATTTTTTTACCCTTTTTGGAAATAGCACACCCATTTTTTTTTCAACACCGCTGAACGTGAGTGCTAAACCAATGTTTTTGAAATAAGCGGAGATGGAGGAAGGGACTTCAAGTGAAGATTTAATACCAAAATATAGAACGGTACATTCCAAAAAAGTATATAGTATTAATTAAAAGACTTTGTTAAAAGATTTAAATTTAAGTACAATTTCCCTAATAGCAAACAATACTCGTATACTACATATTTGTTATTTCTTATTTATTAAATAACTTATGGTGGTTTCTTCTCCAAAAAAATGTGACAGTTTTCTTAAAAATGTTTTGCTCTCTTAAAAAGTAGCAAGTTTGATCCTAAAAAAATAACCCTTAATAATGGCATAAGGCATTTTCGCTATCTTTTAAATCGACAATGTTAAGAGTGCCCTGTAAAATAGGTGACTTCGGTTTAGGTATGAGGCTATTTTTAAAAAAGCGACGATTGCCTCAAAGAGCAACAAAACTTCGCTGAATTTAAATATTCGAAAAAGTTTGCAAAAAAAGCGCCAAAAAATTGACTAAAGGGGCCTAAAACTAACAGCAATGAAAAAATTCGGTAAACATGTCTGAAATTCCAAAATATTTGGTAACAGCGGGATGACAGAAAAGTCTAATATTTATTAAAAATCGCAAAAGCTTTAAAGAATCAGAAAATTTACAGGAAAAAATCGCTTCAATCTCGAAACCCTAAAATTTATTCAAAATCGCTAAATCGGTAAAAAAAAAAAAACAAAATGTCGGAACAAAACATGAAAAGTATGAAAAAAATGAGTTATAATGATGAAGAACAAACTTTTTGTCAGGTGTTTTAAAAAGGAAAGGGCATACAAAAATTAAGTTTTTTAAGCACAGCCTACCGGAAATAAATATTTTTTGTTTGTTTATAAAAAACTTTGTCTTATTATATTTATTTAAATGGGAAATATTGCTTTTAAAAAACTTGACTCTTTTTTTATTGAAATACCCTTATATTGACCCCTTTTTCTGAAAAATCCACTTTTTGTGACCCTTTTCGAAAACTTCCAACGGTAACCCTGATGTTAACGATTGAAAACTATTTTCGTTTCAGGTACAGAGGAAAGAAATCTCCACATGCAGTACTCGCTGAAATTTGTTGGTGGTATAAAAACCAGGGCTGTGGAGTCGAAGTTGATGTTTTTGTGCCGGAGTCGTAGTAACCACAAAAACTCGCGACTCCGACTACAAAGTTTTTCGGCATAAAAAATTTTAAAAAAATTTCCAAAATAAAAATTATCTTCTTAAAACACATTTAAAATTTAAATAAATGGTTTATGAATACTGCTATTATGTGCTGTTTCCAAATGACAGGCGATGGACTGAGTGCTTTTCATATACAGGGGTGTGCTGGAAATCGCAAACGTAAAACGCAAGAATTTTAAAAGTCGTTTTTAAATAAGATTTTTGTAATAAAAGAATTTTATGACAAATATTTAACAAACATTTTCCTATTAAACAGGATTTTAAACCAAAAGATAAGAATAAGGTTTAAAGTTTATTAAAAACAACTTCCAAATTCTTGCGTTTTGCGATTTCCAGCACACCCCTGATAAATTTTGCTACATAATCAATCGCCTGTCATATGGAAACAGCACATTAATGTTTGTGTACGGTAATTGCTTCTCAAAAACTCTAATTTTTAGAAGGCCGTACGGTAATGAAAAAATAAAAGTTAACATCACTGAGTCTCATATACATTTAGCATCAAGATTATAGTAGGAGTCGGAGTCGGAGTCGCACTTAAAAAATTTCAGCATTTGGAGTCGGAGTTAGTCCTGATACAAAAACCTTTGAAGAAGAGAAAGACGAAGAAAAAGAGGAAGAAGGGGAAGACAAACAGATATTCAATAATATCTGTTGGACCAAGATATAAAAGAGAGCAGTGTTGTTGATCCACAGCAACTGGCCAAATCATTAATTTAATTTATTTAATTTTTTTACTTAAAACATTTCCTAACTAACATTTCAAAATTATATTTTTTTTTCTTATTTTTATAATTTCTTTTTCAATGTTTCTTCAAAAAAAAAACGCTGAACAAAATTGGTACATAAAAAATGAGAAGCAAATTAATATTAGCTGGAAAACGCAAGTTTTGTATGATGATTGTGTTCTTTTCAAATGAAGTTTATTGAAGAAACTGAGAAGCATGTTATAGATTAAACAGAAAGCAAAATGACTCAGTTTTGTGGAAAATATTTTCAAAAAGCATGCAAAACAAACAATTTTTCCAACATTTTGCTTTATATTTTGCAGTATCGATGTCATTCATATAATTGTAGAATTTATATTACTAATGAAAGCCACCTGGTTTGTGATGAAGGGAGATTTTTTTTTTGTTTAATTTCCAAAAATTTTAGTATTTCGAAAAATGATTGTTACGTTTTGGACTGACTGTTCCCAATATAATTGTAAATATTTCATGAAAGTGATTTATTGATGCCAGAAAATCGTCATAACACTATTATTTTAATTGGTGTCGACACGATCAAGTTTTGCCTTTCAATTACATTCAATTTGCAATACACTATCACTTTTTTAGTAACACAATCACACTTTTTAAATTGACCACGAGATGGCTTTCAATTTCACCTTTCCATTTCTTTGTAAATTTAACTTTCAATTTAACACCTGATCACAAGTTTGTTTTTATAAATTGTTTTCTTGCCCTGCAAACAATAGGACTAGTCCAAACACGCGTGTAAAATGTAGCCCACAAGGGACTAGGACTACTCCAAAAGTAAACCAAAACATGGTCTATTTAACATTACGATGCGCAAGGGCAGGACCATATAACCCAGCTTTGGATAACAAAGGAGTAGTTTTAAAACTACTCCATTGTATAAACAAGAGGATTAGTTTTAACTTCGTTTAAAAACGAAAATATCTCGTTAAAAAAGAGGACATGTCGTCTCTTTACAAACACTTTTTAACAATGACATGGTCCATGCTTGCATTACATCGGACCAGTCCATGCAGTAGTCCATTTAATCCAATTGGATCAAGTGGTCCAATATTATTTGCAGGGTGATGACATCTTGCAAGTAAATTTTTCAAATTGAGTGCAGGCTACGTCACAGCTTTCAATTTATGTAAATTTTGACAAACAGTACACTACTTTTTGTGTATAGTCACTACCGCTTATGGTCACATTAGCGATAAAGTCCATTTTATCTGTTTACTTTGCCACTATAAGTTAATTTAATATAAAGTATTAACGTTATAGTCAATTTAGCGATATCAACAGTCATCAAAGGGAAAAGTAAAGCAAATTAATGGCGTTATAGTCACATTAGCAACATTTACTAAGATCTTTTTAGTTTTCGAAACCACAATCCATCCAAAGATAGAAATAAAATAATGGTTTAATTTTGGTCATCAACTCTCCACTCGTAAAAAATTAGTTTCTGCTGTTGGTATCAGTTATGAAATATCTTGTTATTATTTTAACTATTTTTTATACAGTATGCAACTCTGTTGCAAAACTATTAGCCTGATGTCGGTGTAATTTATATAATTTTTTTAATTTCTATATTCACATAGGTTAGGTAAAGACGGGTTATGTGCCCAATGGCACATTTCCACTCGGAGACCAATGCGGTCCATTGTGAATCCCTTCAATGATAGCTAGAGAAAAGTTAAGAAAAGAAGTATGAGGTGGATAGAATTAAGAAAGTTATAAGGTTAGTAGGTACCACGTAGAACTATACCCTCTCTACCGTCCCCTCAACAGAAACAACCGCAATATTTCACTGACAAACCCCAGTAGATCAGCCAGACCCTCTTGCGAGTTCGCCACCTCATTTCCATCAACCATGCAGTGTCCAGGTACCCAACACAGCCTCATATTGAATGAATTTATGAGTTCCCTAAGAGCATTCATACATCGAGCGACCAGGCACGATCGCACCGTATTATTTGTCAGTGCCCTAAGCGCCGCCTGACTATCGACGTAAATTGTCACCACAGATCCACCCACGAAGTGATCCAGTATCACCTCCGTCGCTCTCCAGATCGCTAGAATCTCAGCCTGGAAGACACTGCACTCATCCGGGAGTCTGAATGACCTTTTCACTTCGGTTTCCGCGATATATACACAGGCGCCAGTGCCGGTTTCCATCTTGGATCCATCCGTAAATACTGCCCACGCCTCAAACAGTCTGTTGGATCCACTCCAAATTTCCCTATCAGGGAACTCCACTGGTGGTGTTGCACCGAAGTCCAGGGTCATAGTCCTATGATCCGAAATTCCCTCAAGAATAATACCCGGATCAAGCAGAACCACCTCGTACAAAATTCTAGTGTGATCATCCCGCCTAGGTTTCACCAAGGAAGTCTCGTAAAGTCTAAGTAAGTTCCTAGCAGCCACACTCCTTACATAATGCTCAATTAGGGATAGATATAGAAGGAGGTCCAGCGCTGTCAGTGGAGTGCTTTTCCCTGCGCCTGTGATGCCAAGAGATGCACTCCTTTGAACCTTGCTGAGCATCTTCCTATAGCTATCCACTCTCAACGCACTCCACCAAACGGTGCATCCATAGGTAAGTATAGGCCTAACCACCGATGTGTAAATCCAGTTTACCATATCCGGCCTCAGACCCCAGTTCTTACCGATGGAGTTCCTGCATGTGTAGTAGGCATTGAGTCCCCTTCTCATCCTCACCTGAGTATTTCTTTTCCAAGACAGTTTGCAGTCCAGAAAATTACCCAAGTACTTAGCACCGGTCGATAGAGGAAGCTCGACGCCATCTAGCACTGGCCTCCTTCTGGTGAATAGCACCAGCTCAGTCTTCACAGGGTTAACACAAAGCCCCTATCCTTTGCTCATGCCGAGAGATCGCCCAGCAACACCTGCATAATTTCCTCGATCGTCGACAGAAATTTTCCCCTGACCAGCAGAACTATGTCGTCCGCATAGGCAACAACTTTCCTACCTATGGATTCAAATGATCTGAGAATCCCGCTGACCGCAAGCAACCACAGTAGAGGTGACAAAACCCCCCCTTGTGGTGTCCCCTGGTAACCCTCCTCCTTATCACATGATCCCCCAGGCTCGAGTTTATAATCCTGCTGCTAAGCATGTGGACTATCCACTCCAACAGAAAGTCCTCGACACCCAACTCCATCAAAGAATCCTTAATTGCCTCAATCCTAATGTTATTAAAGGCTCCCTCTATATCCAGAAACGTGGCGAGAGTATATTCCCTATGTCTAAGACCGTACTTAATACAACCCAACACCTCATGTAACGCACTCTCAACAGATTTACCCTTCAGGTAGACATGCTGAGCGTTGCTAATAAGGCGGGTCTCTATATTTCCCTTAAGATAGAAGTCCACTAGTCTCTCAAGGGTCTTCAACAAGAATGAACACAGACTAATAGGTCTGAAATCCCCCGGTTTCGAGTGGCCCGCTTTACCAGCCTTGGGTATAAAAATCACCCTAACTTCCCTTCACCCCCTAGGCAGATACCTCCTACTGAGGCACTTCTTGAATATATTCACCAGCAGAAACGATGCATCATCCGGGATGTTGCAAAGCATGGCCGGATAAATGCCATCCGGTGATTTATTTGGGCCGAAAGTATTCACCGACGACGCCACGTCCCACTGACGGACGAAGGGCCTTAGGGTCCTTGGATAATATCCGTCGGAATCTTGACAACTCGTTGACATTATCGATGGATACACAAAATTGTCTCCATGATAGTCGCTTTGCCCTTTTCAGATCCGCCTTATACCACATAACTTGATAATATTCAAATCTTGTTATATGCCTCATAGTGGCATATACATATGTGAATTTGCCTTATAGTCACATTAGCGATATAGTCCACTTTTTGTCTGCAACTAAAGGCTGTGACTATAAGCAAAAAGTATATATGTATGTAAAAGACTTTCAAGAAAAACTTGACTGTGTGGCAGCAGGGTTAAGTAAAAAAATCGTCAGTTGTCATTTTACTGTATTTTCTCAAAAAAATCGTCACATCTAACAACCCTGTCAGTATGGGAAATCTAGTAAAAACAAATAAGATTTTGCTCGAATTCTCGCAAGTACTAGGATGAGATTTTCATGCACTACAAAATCGAAAATATGCACTTAAAAACAAAAACGTGGACTTAAAATTGTTCATATAAATCCATAAAGTCTCAATAAGATGATAGGCGAGCTTAGATATATTTTCGTTGCCTCTTGAGTTGACTTAATCTGCGTATCTGAAACCTGGTTTGACCCTTTATTCAATTTTCAATTTGCCTGGATTTAAGCTATTTTATGCTGACAGAAGAACAAACGCTGGGGGCTTCTCAATTTATGTAAGAACGGAAATTAATTGCTGCGTTAAACTAAGATCAGGGCCAAATAGCGAAATTGAGTACCTATTTCTTGAAGTACAGACTAAGGAGCAAGGTCTATCCTTCCTCAACGATGTCAAAAGATGTTTACATTTTCCTTATACATGTATATTTTTGTTTACGTTTTTGGATTTCTGCCTCACATACATGCACACAAAACACATTTTTCCTTTTGTTTCCTCTATGTGGTAGTAAGATTTTGACAATGGCGAGGAATTTTATACAAGCAAAATGCCTGTTGTTTTTGTGTTGTTTTATTGCTGTAGAGATAAGAAGACTTATTGGATAGGCCTTGCTAAGGAGAATAAAAAAATTTTTATTGCCTGCATATATCGTCCGTATATTTGTTTGATAAAATCGAATCTGTGTCCTTAATTTGCTTGTTGACAAGTCACTTTCAGAGCCAATGCAAACACCCGACCTCTTGCCTGTTAACAAGATCGTTCCCAACCCACTATCCAAATGGATCAAACAGTTTACTTGATGTTTTTTTACTTAAAATAAAACCAAAATATTGCGAACAATTATTTTCGAAGCACGACTTAATTTAAATTATATATAAAACCTACATTAACACTGAAGATACTCAGTACACTTATAGAGATTTTCGTGGCATATATTATTCAGTGATAAACCAGCGTAGTGACCGTGTTAGTTGGGAATTAATATATGGTATTTACAATGATAATGATCAAATAGATTTTGTCAATATTTAGAGAAACTATGCCTGAGAAAACTAAGACTTCAATTGCAAAACGTTTGATTGCAAAAGAGATTTGGCATATAAACATTGGAAGAAATTCAAAACGCATGATTTACAGTCATTGTTCAAATTCGCTAGAAAGGAAGTCGTAAAAAGTATAAATAATGCAAAATCCGGTTATTATCGACAGAAATTCTCTTCGGCTATTGATAGCAAGAAAAAATGGAAAGGATCCACTACAAATTCTGATGTTGACGTAGATAAAAATTAACAACAAATTGAATACGCCAACTTTAAATGAGTACGAAAAAATGCATACCGGGCCTATTGAGAACTGTTTTTATTTTGGATGTGTGGATCGATTTGAAGTCCTTAAAAGTATAACACCAATTAAGTCAAATGCTATTGGCTTGGATGAAATAAGTTTAACCTTTTTTAAAAATTGTCATTCCTAATCTTCTGCCATATTTTACGCATTTGCTCAATACAATATTAACAAAATCAATGTTTCCTGACATGTGGAAAAAGCAAAAATCATTACCATTCCAAAAAACAACGGCGATTTCCGACCGATAGCAATATTACCGTTCTTATCAAAAGTTATGGACAATCCTATGTATGGGCAAATGAATGAGCATTTAAAGGATCAGTATCATACGGGTAGACAGTCTGGTTTTAGACAGGGCAGAAGCTACATAACGGTTCTGATCGAAACTGGATAAGAATATGGTATCTGTTCTTGTGCTTTAGGATCACAGTATGGCTTTTGACACCGTTGATTGCTCGATTTTACTCACTTAGCTAAAAACAATTTTTAATTTCTCTAACTCGGCTAACAAACTTATTTCATCCTACCTTATTAATCGTAAACAGTGGTTACCTTAAATCAGTGTTCGAAAATAACAGTACATTGTTTAGCGTTCGGCACACACACCCAAGAACGATATCTATTTTTTTTTAGTGATTGTGTAGAATAACATAACCCATAATACCGTTCGTAACTATTTTCAAGAAAGAACCAAACATTATATAATGTTCTGTTCTTCTTTAATTTGTAGGGCTACTGTAGACAAACATTATATTTTAATGTTCTATAATGTTTCTTTTTTTCATTGATAAAGAAATGAACAAACAACAAATTTTAGCAACGACTACAACACGAACAGCTTGTTTGGGTATTGTGTATATGTTTTGTTTGTGTAAAATTATTACAAAAAGCCAGCGATTTTTGTTTTTTTTTTCGTATGTGTATTTTGTTTTTGTAAAAAATGTTTGGTTTCTTTGCCAGGCAAAAGGGATAAACATTAATGAGCCGAACCGAACACAATGAAGTTTCTGGATTTAAAAAAAAACCGAACGGAATTAAATGTTCTCATCTTTTGTTGAGTTTGATAAAAACAGTATTATTTATGTGTTCGAAAAATGACTAACAGGGAAACGTTATTTTTTAATGATTTTCTACTCAAACACTATAAGGGTTTGAGTTTTCCAAAAATCTACCGAACAATAAGGAATGATATGAAGTGTTTATTTTCGAACACTGCTTTAAATGGTGTGACTTCTAAGCCACTAGATGTTAAAAGAGGTGTGCCACAGGGCTCTATTCTTGGTCCATTGCTTTTCTGTATGTACATTAACGATTTGCCTGAGTCTCTGAATTACTGCAGGTGTTTAAATGTATTATGATGACGTTCAGCTGTACTTAAGCAACACGATGGAAAATGTTCAAAATTGCATTGACCATTTAACAGACATTTGGATAAAATACACAATAAATGGGCATGTATTAACGGCTTGTGTATAAACCCTGACAAATGAAAATGCATCTTCATATCAAGAAATAATAAAAAACGACGGAATGATAATATATTTCAACGTATTAACAACTTAAAAATTAATTTTGTTCAATCGTCTTCGAATTTGGGAATCACTATTAATGTCGAACTTTCTTGGACAAACCATATAAATATATCAGCTGGTAAAGTTCATGGGATGCTGAGAAACCTGTGGGCTGTGCAATCATCGACACCGTTTGAACTTAGAATGCTTTTGGCAAACACCTATTTAATATCAGTTCTACTGTACGGGCGTGAAATATTTGCCAATTGCGATGCTATTGACTTTAATCGCCTCAAGTTCACATATAACAATATAGCCAGATACGTTTTTCAACAGAAGTAGACGAGATAGTATATCATCATCGTCATACCAGTTACATAATACAAGTAGATAGGTAATGGGGATCTTGGACTGTGTCCGGTTCCGATAATGTGAAAAGGAATGTGTGGTGTAATATATTACCCAAGTTCAGAACCATTTCCGGTATGCGAGCAGACGAGGTGAACATTAATTTTGACATATAGATGGCGCTGATGTGATTTCCCGATTGTCTTTCTGTTACAGATGGCGCATACATTTATTTCATTTCCAATAGAAATTTAAAAATTTTGTGAACAAAATACATAGCAACAAAATGGGTATTTTAGGGGATTTAATAGGATTTTAAAAATTTTGTGAAAAAAAAATACCAACAAAATGGGTATTTTGATGTAAACTCTATTTTAAGCTTTAATGTAAACTCTATTTTAAGCTGTATTTTTTTTTTTTTTACCACTTTAGCAAGTTCTAAAACTTTTTGATGAGGTGAAGTTAATTGTTTCACCACTTATCCTAGTTCCGAACCAGTTGGTGAAATTTTATTGAAATTTATTTTTGGTGGTAAGATTTGGGTTTGATCTCATTTCAACAGTGATTCTAAACAGTTTAATTTTATTAAAACTATCGAAGCCAAAATCGACAAAATAGAAAATAAAAGTTCAAAATTATGGTATAACCGGTATCTTTTTACATCAATTTTATAATTTTTAAGTAAAAAACAAGTTTGCGATTCTTTTAAAACAGTTTTGAGAATTAACACAATAGTCAAAGAATTTAAATTTAGTTTTGTTTTCTTCTTAGTATTAAGAAATATTTTGTTCCCGTTTATGCTGACATTATGTTATTCTTATTTGCAGTTTGTTTTCTTTCATAATATAACGTCTCCTAAGAAGATTTAAAAAGAATTTGTATTTTGTTATAAAATGCAGACGATGTGTCTGCATGTTTGTTTACATTAATCTGATGAAGAAATCTTTTGTTATATTTAAGAATCATAAACATGATTGAGCGTGATAGAATGTATAATTTGTTTATAAAACAAAACATTAATTGCAGTTTGTTTTCTTGCCCTTCTTAAAAGGCTTAGTGGAGTATACTTCTGAAAACTAGGTTTATTTACATTTGAACATTAAGCAGATTTCCAATTTAATTAAGAAAAGATTATCTTTATCATTAGTCAGTATACCGCAACATTCCTCAGAGTGACGATATATTTTTCAGCATCAAGAAAAAATAACGTTTTAAGTAAAAAACAAAATTTTTGATAAAGTTGAAAGTCAATAAAAATAAAAAAACCTTTTTTGAAAGTTCAAAAGAATAGAAAAAAGTTCTGTTTTTTATTAAATCTAAAAAATTTGTTAATACAGAAAGTGCTAAATAAAATACTTAAAAATGGCTCCTGTATATTGCTCAATTTGCTCTTCGAAGCTCAGCTGCCCAAAAATGCTTAAGGTGCATATGGAATTGCATAGAAATACTTTTAAAAGTTTTGATGCTAACGACTATGAAGTATGTTCGATATGCAATACGTCTATTTCCAAAAAAATGCTTAAGGTGCACATTAACCTCCACTGTCCCATTTGCAAGAAACTTTTCATGAGTTCAAGAAAACTCGTTGAACATAAAGAAACTCACGCTACCATCCAATCACCTCCTCTTCAAAGTGCTAATGATAAACATTGCAATGAGTGCAATGAATTAATACCGGTAACATCATTTAATGCGCATATAAGAACAAATCGCCATATACAAAATTGTCAAACAGTTAATATTAATAAAACATTAACTGTCAGGAAAAGTAATTTTAAAGGAAGAATTGAAACCTATAGATTGGTGAATGAAAACGAAGAAATGTTGTTTCCGGAGGAGTTCTTTAGAGATGCTAAGGCAGTTGTAATTGAAGAATTAAAAAGATGTGGCATCAAACACACTACATTTAAATTTAACATGGAGTTGTTATGTGAATATATGAAATTGGTGAATGATGAAATTCAATTAGCATCAATTGTGCATATTTCTAAAATGATGTTAATAACGCTTGCTGAGGATATCAGTAAGTCATATGACAAACATGTAGACGAAATATCCACTAAAATGAGTGAATTTCAGGAAAGGGACAGTGGGTGGACACTCACTAAAATAAATTATGTAGAAGTCAATGTAAACAAGGTCAGCATTATAAGAGGATCCCAATTTATACCATTACCCAAGAGCATTAGCAATATTAAAGGTGCATGTATAAATGTGGAAAATAAAGATGTTTTTTGCTTTAAATGGTGTTTAATTGCAGCACTTCGTAAAGACTTAAGCAATAAACAAAGAAAAAACTGCAATTCATATAGCATTAACATCTATAGTAATAAAATTGCTCTGGGCGAATGTGATCTTAATTTTAAGGGATTGGAGTTTCCTTTGCCTTTGAAGTCAATAAAAAAGTTTGAAAAACAAAACGAGATAAGTGTAAATGTATTTGGGTATAATGGTGAGTCAATCATTGGACCATATTATATAACGATTGAGGAAAAAACCATCCATATAAATTTACTGCTTTTGCATTCCGGTGAAAAGTTTCACTATGTTCTCATAAATGATATTTCCAAGTAAGTTTTTCTTTACATTAATAAATATACATGCGTATGTATATACTTATTTGTTTCTAAATCTAATTAAAAATTATTTTAATTTATTGTAGACTAATTCGATCCAGTATTACCTCACATAAAAGCAAAATTTATGTTTGTAATACGTGTTTATACCATACACATGATGAGACAGTTTCCAAAAATCATAAAAATGTATGTGGAAAGAAGATTTCAAAGATGCCTAATCCCGAAGATGCAAATATATCGTTTGTAAGCCATCAGAAGCAAGTGGATGTTCCGTTCGTGATCTATGCTGATTTTGAGTCAATTTTGGAAAAAATAGATGATAGAGTGAGTTACAAAACAGCTAATATTCAAAAGCACATTCCATGTGCTTTTAGTTATTATATTAAATGTAATTTTAAGGAGATTAAATCTGACAGATACTATTTAGGGAAAAATGCATCTAAAGTCTTTGTTGACAATATTGTCAAAGATGCAACAGATATTTATAATCAGTATCTGTCCAAAGTAAAGAAAATGTTAATGAAAGTAAATGATATTGAGGTTTTCAATAAATCAACAAATTGCCACATTTGTAAAAAACTTCTTTATAATGATAAAGTTAGAGACCACTGTCATCTCACTGGTAATTTTCGAGGTGCTGCTCATAATGAGTGTAATTTAAAATACAAAAATCCTAATTTTATACCAGTGATCTTCCATAATCTTTCTGCTTATGACATGCATCTTTTCTTTAAAGAGCTGTCAACAATAAAAAATGCGACAATAAAAGTTATTCCTTTGAATAAAGAGCGTTATATTTCACTATCTGTTTATATTAAAATAGATAAAAATCGGGGATTTGAAATTAGGTTTTTAGATTCAATAAGATTTATGTCTTCTAGCTTAGATTCCTTAGCTAAAAATCTTGACATTAATGATTTTCGAACAGTTCGAGAACGGTTTTCTAATGATAATCAATTTAATCTAATCAGGAGGAAGGGTGTATTCCCATACTCCTACATGGATTCAATGGAGAGGTTTAATGAAAATCAGCTTCCAAGTAGAGATAATTTTTTCAATATTTTAAGTAATGAGGAATGCAGTGTAGTCGATTACGAACATGCCAAAAATGTATGGAGTTATTTCAAGTGCAAGAACCTTCTTGACTATACAGAACTCTACCTTAGATCGGATGTTCTTCTATTAACTGACATTTTTGAAAACTTTAGACAAATATGTAAGAGTATTTATAATTTAGACCCTTGTCAGTACTACACTGCACCTGGTCTCTCTTGGGATGCAATGCTTAAGACAACGGATGTAACGTTAGAGCTATTTACTGATAGTGAAAAATACCTCTTTATGCAAAATGGAATACGAGGTGGATTAGTGCAATGCTCAAAAAGGTATTCTAAGGCAAACCATAAATATATGGAAAACTTTGATGAGAAAAAAGCATCAGAGTATTTGATGTATTTAGATGCTAACAATTTATATGGGTGGGCAATGTCAGAATATCTACCTTATGGGGAATTTGATTGGATGAACACTAAAGATATTGAAAATTTTAGAGTACAAAATATATCAGATAACTCAGAATATGGTTATATTTTAGAAGTTGATCTTGAATATCCTGACTCTCTTCATGACCTTCATAATGATCTACCATTTTGTCCACAAAATAAAACTCCAGGGCAGTCTAAATTTAAAAAATTAATTGCAGATTTGACGCCTAAAGAAAATTACACTATACATTATAGAGTTTTAAAACAATGCATTACCAATGGTCTTGTTTTGAAAAAAGTTCATAGAATTTTAAAATTCAAACAGTCTCCATGGTTAAAAAAATATATTGATTTAAATACGCTGCACAGAACTAATGCAAAAAATAATTTTGAAAAAGATTTTTTTAAACTGCTTAATAATGCAGTTTATGGAAAAACGATGGAAAGTGTTGATAAAAGAAAAGATATACGTATTGCTACAGAGTGGGAAAATAGTAATAAGAACCATTTAGGTTTACGATCATTAATCTCTAAGCCAAATTTTCTAAGTTTGACAAAGTTTAGTGTTGATTTGTATGCAGTAGAGCTAAAGAAAATGGAGCCATACTACAACAAACCTATATATATTGGATTTTCGGTATTAGAGTTATCCAAATGGAAGATGTATGACTTCCATTACAGATATATGACTCCAAAATTTAGAGAAAATTTGTCCTTAAATTATATGGATACTGATTCATTTATTTATTCAATTCTAACAAATGACTTTTATGATGACATTCGTAGCGATGTCAGTTTAAATTTCGATACGTCCGAATATCCCAAAGATAATCTTTTTAATTTACCACAGCTAAACAAAAAAGTATTGGGAATGATGAAAGACGAAAATAAGGGGGGAATAATGACTGAATTTGTAGGCTTACGATCAAAGATGTATTCCTTATCAACTATCAATTCAGAAGACATTAAAAAGTCTAAAGGCGTCAAAAAATGTGTTATTAAAAAACTTACATTAAACGACTACAAGGAGTGTTTATTTGAGCAGAAAATAGTATCTGATGAGATGGTTGTATTTAGAACTAAAGCTCATCAGTTGTATACACAAAAACTACATAAAGTTGTACTTAATCATACAGATGATAAAAGAAAAATTATGGAAGATAGAATAAATACTAGAGCTTGGGGTCACTTTAGAGATAGAATTGATATGGAAATTGATTAAGAATAATTTTGCTTGTTTATTACTTATGAGATGAGAGTGGTCAATAAATTAGATTACAAAAAATAAAAGGCTTTGTTATTATACTTATTAAAATAAATTTTATTATTATTATTTTTTTTTTTTTTTTCATATAAGATTACATCTAAGTCACTTATTCTAATAAAATTAATGTTAAAATAAATTACTTTATTGCATGTTTTCTTAAAAATAATGTTTATGTAACTATATCAAAATTATGTAAATATAATAAAAATAATGTTTATGTAAAAATATCAATAAAGTTATAATATAAGAATTAAAAATTAAATTAGTTGTTCTTATTTCCAATTAGATTTTCTCTTTCAAGTAAAATAGCATTTTTTAAAGCGCAAACTCCATAGTTGTGATAACTGCAAAATGTGTTTTCTGGGTACTTCTTATTAAGTTCCTTTAAATTTATACATCCAAAATCCTCTATATTTAAAACTTTTTTCTGCAGCATTTTTTCCAACCATTGGCTCTTTTCTGTTCCTTTTACATATATTTTAGAATTTTTTAAATTATTTTTTAAAAAATTACAAACACTCTTAAATGATACTACTCCTGTATTCCACTTAAGATGATGAAAATATTTTATTAACCAATATGCTTCTTCTTGCTCCTTTTGTGATAAACAATTGAAATCAAAAGGCGGTCTTATAATAAAATTGATATATTCCATAGAATTGAAAACAATTGCAACTTCTTTAACGATAAATTTGTTTGATTTTAACTTCAAACCTTGTAAATCAATGAAAACATGTTTACAAGACATCTTTTTTAGGATTTATAAAATTTTTCGAACTTGTCCCTTTAATGGTATATATTCAATTATACGATCGTGAATGAGAATACAATAAGCTGATGTGTTTGCTGGAACATTAGTAGCTGTTTCAAATTCAATTTTTATATCAATTGGTCCGCTGACAATATTTTCATTTTGATAACTAACATCTACTACTATTATTGGAGAATTATTTTTAAACTCTTGAGATGTGAGAAGCGGCTGGGAGTCTCGCATATAGTAGTTTTCTTGAAACCTTAGATACATATCATATAGAATTGCATAACGTTCATTCTGAAACTTTATGTTAAGGTCATCATATGGATAAGACTCTGAATTTAAATGTACTTTTAAATTAGTCAGATCGCAGTGTATAAATTTCTTTTCATGTTGAAATGCAATCAAAACAAAACGAGGGCGTTCTCTATTCGCTGCCAGCTTAACATTCCACACATGATTAGTAGACATATTTAGTTGTGGATTTATATGACAATCCCAACTTCTAAATGTAATTGGTATTGAAGTACCACTGTTTATTATTTTTATCATATTTAATTTACAAAAATCTGATAGTTGTACATGGGGAATTCTCCACGATATACTTGAAATTGTTAATTTAGCCTTTTCGGTAGAAACAGTTGAATAAACAAGATTCTCATCATTTTTATTACGTAATAGAATCAATTCATGTTTTGCATTCAATAATATTTTGTTATAGTCTTCAGCGAATCCCAAAAACAATTTAAGTGGTACATAAAAATTAAAATATCCATTTACGAGATCAATGTCATCAATTTTATTCCATCCAGCATTTTGCATTCCATTACTATCTATTGGTGATAATGAAACCAAATTTTTAATAGTACTTGATGTTCCTAAATGTCTTGTTTGATCAATTTCAACACCATTTACTTCGTAACGGATTTCATCAAATAGATGTGCTACAAAATTATTTTTTAATTTAATGTTGGCTGCAGAAGATACTAATTTTGTATTGCTATCATCTTTAACAAATCCCTCTACATATATAAAACTTTCCGATGGCAAAACATACAAGTCTTGATTTTGTATTGTTATACGAATTTCATCGTTATTATTGTAAGATTGTAAATATGGGGTATACGTATGGTAGGCCTTTTTAATTATATTTTCATCGGACAAAGGTTTATCCAGAACATCTATTATTGAACTCATGGTTTCTTCAATTTAAAATTTAATGATTTTAAAAATTCTTTATTTGATTGCGTTAAATTTATATTTTTTAATGAATTCTTTGAATTTAATTTATTTTTCAATATTTTGTTAGAAGAAGAGTTTAATACTTTGTTTTTAGATATATTCTTCTTGTAAATTATCATTACTTTGTTGGTCTTAAATGTAATCGAATTGTAATTTCCTCTCCTCGGAAATTAAGTAAATCACCGTCTTGATCAACCACTCGCAGAGTAATGGAGCTTATCTCTCGACAGTTGATTGGTAAATAAATTAGATTCCTAGGAATCTCATCTATTTTATAGCCAGGTGGAACATTAATGGCAAACTCATGCAAAGTATGTGCTTGGGAGTTATTCATGTATGTGTTGACAGCTATATTACTCTCAATTCGTAAAAGATTTACTTTAAAAATATTAACTGGAAGATCTGAGTAATGCTCTTTATTAGGTAATAGAATATTTTCTTTAAATCCCAAAAGCTTCCCAATTGTATTTTTCTTATTAAAGTATATTGGATCATTAGAGTTTTTTATTTTAACTTGCATCGTATTATTATTAGCTTCAATGTTAATTTTATTTTGAGGACTATATCGTTGATATTGTTCTTTAATATAATCAACTATATCGTTTAGTTCATAAGATCCAATGGGAATTTCAATTACTTGTTCGCCAATATGAAACATATTATTATAAACATCTACATTTGGAATACTATTGTATGAATGAAAATCTGTAAGTGCACACTCATATTTTCCGTCCAACTCAATTGGAGGAAAATAGTTAGCCGTCAACTCAGTTGAATTAGAGCTTAAAGTGAGAGTTATTGACATTTCGACTGTTGAATTGCAAATAAAGTAAAAAACATAATATTATTTATTTAAAAATAATTTATTTACATATATATTTTTTTTGTTCTTTTCTTATTTAATAATAACAATACATTAACTCTTACATTCTATTATTATAATTATATCTACTCTTACAAACTACAATATATCAATCCTATTAATCCAAGAATTGTGTTGATTAGAAAATCCCAACCATTTTACATATGCCATGTCTCCTTTAGTTTTAAGAATTTTTTCAACAAGGTATGTATCAGGAAATCGAGATTTTGAAAGTTCATCATCATAGAAACCACCTTCAATTGGATTTCCTTGGTAGTCATCTAATATGTATGTTGCAGGATACGTATTTTTTACTGTTTTAATTTTAAAAATTTCTGTAGTCCAATTGGGAGTGTAACCTTTTTCAAAAATGTGTTTATATTTGCTTATGCGAACATAATCTCCAACATTAAATTTTGATTTTTTAAATATTTTTAAATGATTGTAAACGGTTTGCAATAATTTCATTTCGTTTCCAGAATTAACGTCAATTGGTGCCATTTTAATGGTGCGATGAACTTTTCTATTATATTTATTAATTAGATCTTTGTAAATATCAAGCCAATAATATGAACCATTAAAACTAAATTCTTTCCACATCATTCCTTTTAGAGTTCGATTAAATCGTTCTACTATTGAGGCTTTCATTATACTAAATGTTGAGTAGTGATTTATATTATGGTTGTGCATGAGGATATTAAATTGTTTATTGAAAAATTCTTTACCATCATCAGTCTGCAAGTTTTTGGGAACTCGACCTAATTTTAAAATACTTTTCATTGCTTGAAATACTTCAGTTGCTGTTTTTGTTTTAAGTGCAACACCCCATGCAAACTTTGAAAAAGTATCAATGATCGTTAACAAATATCGATATTTTTTATTATATGTAGAATAATTTCCCATTTCAACTAAATCAGCTTGCCAGAGATCATCTATGCCTTTCATTACAACTCTTCGACGTATAAAATTTTTTCGGGCTGGTTTATGAAGTTCATTTACTAAGTCTCTTTTTGTTGAATACATAATTATTAAGTAAGTCCTCTTTACTTAAGGGAATATTGTTATCTCCTGTTCTTTATTTTTAATATCAAGCCTGTTATATAGTTTCTGATTTAAGATTTTAATTCTTCTTTCAAAATCTTTTTTTATTTTCTCTATTACTTGATAAACTTCATTTATATTCTTGTTTAAATGATCCATTACCTCGTTCTGTGTTTTTTCAATTTGAGATTGCAAAAACATTTTATTGACACCATCGTTTTCTTCCAAAGCATTCGACATATGTTTGATTCTTTTGTTTTGAACATCAATGTTGTTATCTGTATCCATAAAGAACCCAAGCAATTTAGGTGCATTTTTCATAGAAATAACGCCACTTGTATCGTTAATATAGTGACCAAATTTGTCAACAGACATTACTTTATGTTAATTTTAAAGTTATTCAATAATGTTAGCTTCGTATAATTCTTCAATAATAGAAACAATTTCGTTATTATGATTGCTGTGGCCTGCAGCTTGTGATGCGAGCAGGAGTCTAAGTCGATCTATCAACTCATTTGGATCATCCCAGTATATATAGTTTGGTTTATTTGGATTTAAATTCATTAACCCACTTCCAATATAATTTTCATTTGTTGTTTTTATTGTATCAGATGAAGTGGGAGATTGAGGTGTTTTGGTAGATGGATTTTTAGGTTTAATCAATTTTCTGATAATGTTCTTGTATTTATATGCTCTTGTACCCCTTATATGACCATCTGAGCTATATCCTATTTTATAGGCATTTGTATTATTTAATATTTTTTTATAAATATCTAACTCAGATTTATCATAGTTTTTTGGTATTTTTTGAAACATTAATGAAAATAAACCTGGAGTGAGTGCCCATATTTGGTTTCCAACTTGAATCTTATCTTCATTAAATTGAATGTTACTATCACCAAATTTCCATTCATTATTTGAATCTTTATGTACTCCATATAGTGTGTCTAACTCATTTCTTTTTTCTAAATATAACAAATCATTAAAATTTATATGATTATTTGGATTTTCTGTTTCTGGTTGAGAATAAAAATCATCATCATCATCATCATTATAATCTTCAGAGTTACTTGTAGCAGTAGATAATATATTTTTTTCTGGTTTTATAATTGGAATATAAGAATCTGTTTTAAATTGTTCTTGTTGTTTTGATTCATTTTTAATTTTATTATTTTCAATTTTTAAATTTACTTTGGTATTTTTCGAACTATTAATGAAATTTTTCAGGGGTTCTGTTATGGGTTTAAATGTATCTTTAAGTTGTTCACGAGTATCAGCTTCACCAATTTTTATACTGCGAAATTTCTTCTTTAAAACATTTCTTCTCTTTATCAACTCTTTTAAAACTTTTTCATTAATTTTTGTATCGGACATCAGATCAGCTATTCGTTGGTTAACAATGCGTTTTATTGTTGTAATATCTTTAAAGGTTGATGTTATACTAATAATCGTATAAAATATATTCTATAATTTATATTGTTATAAAATAATCAAACTGCTTTCTATATCTCCCATCATTTAATTCATCATCTTTGCTTATAACCAAAAATCCATATTTATCTTTCCAACATTCTCTACAAATTTCATGAAACTTTTCGTAACTCATATCGCTACCGACATGATCAGCATAAATATGTTTCATATTCATTTCATCTTGCTTAAACATAATAATCATATTAGCATTATCTCTTATTAAATGTTTAGGAATTCTTGTATATGTTTGACATAAGTAGAATGAGTCTACATTTCTATGTCTACCCATGCAAAAATATGCACGTATATTGTTTTGTTTTTCACATGCAACATCATCGAATATCATAATTGAATTGTTTTGTGCTTCATCAGGAGGTTTTACAGAATCATTATCTGAAAACGTATAAAACCCCATTCCTTTAATTGGCGATATTAATTTTTTTAAATATTCATACTTTGGTTGGAAAAGTGATTTTGAGTATAAATAGATGTTTTCAAATTTCAGTCCATTAGGACTCTCTAGTAAGCTTATCATAACGTTAGTCTTTCCACAATTTGAAGGACCTACAATAAGAGCACGAATAGAATTCGGTAATATAGAACTATGTCTTCTTTTTGAATTTATATTTGTTGAAGAATCCGTATTACGAACAAAAATATTTTTATGTTGTTTTATTAAACGCATCTTTAGAACTGAATGAAATAATAAAATATTCTGTTTTTCTTATAGAATAAAATCAAATTAAATGCTTATTCGCTTTAACAACAAGGTTAATTGTAATAAAACCGTCAGAGGAGGAGGTTTAATTAATAAATTGGTAAATTCACTTCCTTTTGAACTACATCTTCCTGGTTATCAATATTGTGGTCCTGGAACGAAATTACAAAAACGTTTAGAACGAGGTGATAAAGGAATTAATCTATTAGACGCTGCATGCAAAGAACACGATATTGCTTATTCAAAAAGTAAAGATTTAAATATTAGACATCAAGCTGATAAAATTCTTGAGAATAGAGCTTGGGAACGAGTACTTTCAAAAAATATCAGTCTTCCAGAAAAATCGTTTGCATATTTGGTTACTAACGCAATGAAGGCAAAAAATAAATTCGGTATGGGTATGACTAAGCAAAATCATATTAATAGAAAATCAAAATCAAAAAAAGTTAATGGAAGAAAACTGTTCAATTCAACGCTAAAAGCAACAACAAAAATTTTAAGAAAAGAAAAACCAACAGATCTTAATAGTGCTATTAAGATTGCACGCAAAACCATTAAGAAATCCTTAAAGGGGAGGAAATCTGAAATTGTAGTACCACGTGTAATACGTGTTCCAAAAGTTGGTGGTGTTTTACCATTAATACCAATATTAACAGCTTTAGGTGTAATTGGTACCCTATCGAGTGGAGGTGCTAACATAGCAAAAGCAGTTAATGCAGCAAAGAATGCTAAACTCCAACTTGATGAAGCGACTAGACACAATAAGAATATGGAAGCAATAGCAATGGGTAAAGGACTTTACCTCAAACCATATAAGAAAGGATATGGATTAACTTATGAAGAAAAAGCAAAAAACTTCTAAACAAGCTACCCAAAAGGCCATTGACTGATATTGATATACGAAAATTCTCAAAAAATATTCCACATTTTAGAGGAATTTTCATGTTAGACGCAATACCAAAACATGCCAGAAATATTGAATGTGGAGTAATTAATTTGGATTCTACAATCGGTAGTGGTACACATTGGGTAGCTTACTATAAAAACAATAAACAAATAGAATATTATGATAGTTTTGGAAATTTACAACCACCATTGGAACTAGTTGAGTACCTAGGAGGAAATATAAAATATAACTACAATCAACATCAAAACTATGATTCATTTAATTGTGGACATTTATGTCTTGAATTTTTATATAAAATAACTGAAAAAGAAATTAATAAATAAAACAATTGAAATTATTTTAAAAAGAAAAACAATGTTTTTTATTTAATTATTTTAAGGTACATATTATTATTATTTTTATCGTTAAAATATAATTTAAAAACTGTTAAAGTTTGCGTATATGGGATATCTAGAATTGGCTTCAAAGATATCACCCTCCTCAAATGGCTTCAATCGCAAGTTTTTCTCCCCTTCCCTGGATATAAGATACGATCCAGATGATAAATTCTTCAAATCTTCGTCAGTTAGCGTATTGTAGCGATATGGCAAAAACAATATATTCTCCTCAAGCTCAACTTTTATTGAGTTTCCATACTTTGTTTTAACTCTACTTGCATTCATAATAATGTGTTTAGAAGATATCACAAGATCCTTAATGTGAATTAAGGATTTGCTGTAGCTCAAAGTATTAAATTTGGATACTAAGTTTTTCGAGGGATCCATTTTTCACAACCGATCACGTTAGTTTCTTTTTTTCAACTGAGATTAAAACCACTTCTCTAAATTGAAAAGAGCTTAACTAAATCAATATTAATCTATTTTATTAATCAAGAAAAATGTTATTGTTATATAATCATGTGAATAAATGAGACGAAGACATACATTTCTTCCCTATTTTTTTAAGAAAGAAATCGATATAAATAAATAAATATGGAATAACACTAGCAAATAAATAAGAATCAATATAGAACAAATTACCGAATAGCATTGAGAAATTTAATATAGTTTTCTCTTTCACTCTAGTTATTAAGTAAACCGAATAGCATTGAGGAATTTAATATAGTTTTCTCTTTCACTCCAGTTATTAAGTAAACCGAATAGCATTTAGAAATTTAATATAGTTTTCTCTTTCACTCTAGTTATTAAGTAAACCGAATAGCATTTAGAAATTTAATATAGTTTTCTCTTTCACTCTAGTTATTAAGTAAAATGTTGTGAAATAATAACTAGAAATTTAAAAACGAGAAACATTAACAAGTAGGACGCCAAGCGGATACAACTCAAAAATGTGTGCCTTAAAAGAATTTTTAACAAATTTTTTAAAAACATTTGAGGAGGTTTTATTACATGAGCACAGAGAGTGTATACTAAATTTCATTCCGATGCTGGATGAAAATGAAGACTTCGGCGTTGCTGAAAGTGATGATGGGGAGCCACATTTCCAATGCTGCCCATGGTACAGCTCGTATTGTGAAGAAGGGCCTACTCCATGCAGATGTTCAATATATTTTTTAAGAAAAATAAATGTTGTCAATTTAATTTATAATTATAAATTAATGTATAATAAAGAAGAATAGTAAAAATCAAAAATTTTTCCCTTTTTTTTTATTTATTTATTTATTTTCTTATTTCAGTAAATAAAATGTATTCTAATACAAATAAAATGAATAACAAAAAATGGTAAATAAAAAAATATTTTGCTACATTTATTATGGATGATGAAATTTCAGCGTTTTGCATCATTGTATTTGAAGATTCGATAAATGTAATTGGGATTTCAATAACTTGATCATCATAATTAGTAATGTGATTGCTTCTAGCGATATTATCGTTTTTCATTTCAATATTATACTGAGGAATGTTAGAAAAATTATCGTGTCGTATTTCACCTTCTACTTCTCTGAGACCACAGATATCATAACTGTGTGGTGGTAGTAGTTGATTTAACACATTCCAATTAATAGGTACATTATTGGTACAACATCTTCTCAGTAAAGCACAATTTGGTGACCAACGCAAATGTTCTGTTAAAGGTTGATCAGTAGGCCCCCAACACCAAATTTCAACTTCGCAAAAATAACATTTTGTTTTGTCATAATCTCCACTATAAAACATGCCAGTCATAGCTAATTCTCTTTTATCTACCCATTTTAATGGCCAGCATGTAAAAGTTTTTAAACGCTCATCTTCTCTATGGAAAATATCAGTCATGCTATAGCGTGGCGTAAATGAAGATTGTTTTAAATGCTGATCTTCATTGCAATCGGATTTTAGATATTTAACCATTTTAAATTTTTTTCTTTCATAATTTCAACCGCAAATTTTAAAAATACTATTTGAACTCCACGATAAATCACAATATACTTGTTGTTGAAATGAATTGTATACGCTATTTATACATGGATATGTTCAGTCATTAAAAATTATTTTCGAAATGTGATGCAATATAAGAAACATTTATTTTACTTTTAATAGTTTTTTATTATTTATATTTATTTATTTAACAATTTCTTAAAAGTATTTGAATAAAAAGATAAAAAAAATTCACTACATCTATAAACTTAAATCTAGCTCTCTAATGCAGCGATCTCCTTCTTCATCCAAATAAAACCCGTCATTTGCCTTTAAAATTATTTTATCACCCTCTTCGTCTTCCAAAAAATATTCAATTTCCCACAAAAATTCGTAGTAGGCCATTTGGTTGTTGGGGATCACCTCCATAGAATTTTCATCGACAATAAAATTGTAGTAAGCCATTTGGTTGTTAGGGATCTCATCCATAGAATTTTCATCGACAAATTCAATTTCAAAATCACTCGAATTCATTGTTCAAATCTTAGGTTTTTTTATTTTTATTGACTTTCAACTTTATCAAAAATTTTGTTTTTTACTTAAAACGTTATTTTTTCTTGATGCTGAAAAATATATCGTCACTCTGAGGAATGTTGCGGTATACTGACTAATGATAAAGATAATCTTTTCTTAATTAAATTGGAAATCTGCTTAATGTTCAAATGTAAATAAACCTAGTTTTCAGAAGTATACTCCACTAAGCCTTTTAAGAAGGGCAAGAAAACAAACTGCAATTAATGTTTTGTTTTATAAACAAATTATACATTCTATCACGCTCAATCATGTTTATGATTCTTAAATATAACAAAAGATTTCTTCATCAGATTAATGTAAACAAACATGCAGACACATCGTCTGCATTTTATAACAAAATACAAATTCTTTTTAAATCTTCTTAGGAGACGTTATATTATGAAAGAAAACAAACTGCAAATAAGAATAACATAATGTCAGCATAAACGGGAACAAAATATTTCTTAATACTAAGAAGAAAACAAAACTAAATTTAAATTCTTTGACTATTGTGTTAATTCTCAAAACTGTTTTAAAAGAATCGCAAACTTGTTTTTTACTTAAAAATTATAAAATTGATGTAAAAAGATACCGGTTATACCATAATTTTGAACTTTTATTTTCTATTTTGTCGATTTTGGCTTCGATAGTTTTAATAAAATTAAACTGTTTAGAATCACTGTTGAAATGAGATCAAACCCAAATCTTACCACCAAAAATAAATTTCAATAAAATTTCACCAACTGGTTCGGAACTAGGATAAGTGGTGAAACAATTAACTTCACCTCATCAAAAAGTTTTAGAACTTGCTAAAGTGGTAAAAAAAAAAAAATACAGCTTAAAATAGAGTTTACATTAAAGCTTAAAATAGAGTTTACATCAAAATACCCATTTTGTTGGTATTTTTTTTTCACAAAATTTTTAAAATCCTATTAAATCCCCTAAAATACCCATTTTGTTGCTATGTATTTTGTTCACAAAATTTTTAAATTTCTATTGGAAATGAAATAAATGTATGCGCCATCTGTAACAGAAAGACAATCGGGAAATCACATCAGCGCCATCTATATGTCAAAATTAATGTTCACCTCGTCTGCTCGCATACCGGAAATGGTTCTGAACTTGGGTAATATATTACACCACACATTCCTTTTCACATTATCGGAACCGGACACAGTCCAAGATCCCCATTACCTATCTACTAATACATATAAGATTTAAAAATTTACTAAAATATAAAACCCTTATAATGATGCATTAGTTTATATACCTGAAGAACCCAGAATATCTTTTCAACAAAATAATTTTTGCACAATCACCACGTGGGAAAAACTTGAGATCACAAAAATACAAATATCTAATGTCTACAAGACAATTTTTCAATTACACAACTTGTCTTTGGAACGACTTACCATCAAATATCCAAGTACAAAGCAACGCATTACTTTTCAAAAAGGAACTTTTAAAATTATTTTTAAATTATTTTGAATCTAAATATGTATGTATTTTTAATGGTAACTGTGTTATGTTAGTTAATGTTAATTTTTATGATTAAATTTATTTTATCCAAATAAAATCTATTTCATGTTCTGTAATTTGTAAGATTTATTCTTGTTGTGATAGTAATTCAATAAAGAAATTCAATTCAAAATATGCACCAAAAAAATCCAAAATATGCACTAAAAAAAAGAAAAAATTTCCACAAAAAATCGTCTTTTCATATAACTAAAAACTAAAATACAAAAAATATTTTTAAAAACTTTAATATGTAACTAATTTAAATTTTTGTTTGTTTAAAATAATAAGAACTGTTTTATTACAAGTAAAACTATGTCTTGTGCTTGAGGAATGCGAATGCATTATGAAAAAATATTTTTCAGATCCCACTTTGATTTTTCATATTTTTTTTGGCAAAACGTTTGGCATTTTTTTAATTTGTCGTACTATTCTTTCTTCCACATAGTTAATTTTACTTTTTGCAATATCAATTAATACGACTTAAGTATTAAGTGGAACTAAATCCCACCTAATTAGTTATTGTTTCAGCAATATATCCGTAATTGGAAAATACAAATGCTTCTGATGTTTTAAATTTAATATTTCTTTTCCTTTTTTAATTGTACAATCATCCGCATCAACAAGATCTTTAAACATTCTTTAAGTACTTCAAGTTTTTTGAATAGAATTCTGAAGACTCTAGCCAAGCCCCTATTTTGCTACTACTGGCTGCGGTAGAAGGGGAATCGTTAAAAATTGCAATATTATCGAATTGGCTTCTAAATTCTCTACATCACGGTATAACGCATGTGTCAAGCAAGTAGCCTGTAACAGTTTTAGATAAAATATTTAAATTCCATTGGAAGCCGTAACCATGTCAATAGAAGCATCTTTTGTCGAAATCTTAAAAATCTAGTAATTAAAGCAAAGCTCCAGAACAATTAATTTTTATTTATTTTAAAGTTTTTAGATAGTTTTTTGGAGTATTTAAAATTTTTTTTAGGAACTTTTTTATAATATGGAAATTAAAAAAAATACCTCAAAAATGTCAAAATATGCATAAATATGTATTTGCACCAAAATATGCAAAAACAAGTCGATGCCTTTTTAACGCATATTTAATGAATCGGAAAGATAATTGGTCGACATCGTTCTTAGACTATCGACAAAAAACATGCATTTGCATGGGAATCGCCCTTCAAATAACTAAATTGTAGAAGGAAATAATGGATGAATAATCTGCAACACCAATGCAAACTATACCCTTTCTTTAGGAAATGTAACGGCTAAAATTTCTTTGTAGGATTATATACATAAATATATATTCTAATTTTTTTCAACGCGATAAGAAAAATAAAAAATTTAAAAATAAAAATTAAATCTGTTCCTTTTTCGCTAAGAAGACGCACAAATAAAATGAAGTAAACACGTTGATAAACATTAATGAGAATTTTGCCACAATATACATTTTTAAATTTACTTTCTTCACTCCACGATATTTGTTGATTCATTAATTTTATATTCATTAACATAATTCGTATATTCGTCGCAATAAATTAAATTAGTTAAATGAAATTGACAAAATCTAAAACAGCAGACAACATAATTTTTATTAAAATTAAATTATGTTTATTAAAACATATATAAATATACAATATTATATACATACATACATATCGTTACCTTAATATAAAAAGGCCCCAACTCATTATTTTTGGAAATCCGTTTTTTTATTGATTCTTGTAGAATGGTTGCTAATACACATTCTATTAAAATTTCAAGCAAATTAGATTAAAAATAAAGAAGTCATAAGCAGAACACAAAAAGCCCTAACTCATACACACAATTTTTCTAAAGAAAAAAACACTGACTCATCAATCGGAATTCCTCGTTTAATTTTAATAAAGATGTTTTTTGACAGTGTTTGTGTAGCTATATTATTTCAGCTTTTATTTAGTTTTTTCCTTCTCCTGTAAAAAGTGTTTTTGATGAGTTGGGGCCTTTTTATATTAAGGTTACGATATGCAGGTATTAAATATTATTATTTAAAGCAATCACAACGTTTCAATATAAGGGCAATGACATCAGCTTACGGTTTTTATAACGAGCACATATCGCCCATTAGCTTCAATAATGAGATAACTCAAAAAAATCCATTTCGAAGTTTTTGATTTACTTTTACCACTTAAAAAAATATGGCACATGCTCTTCAAATGGGAAAAGTATAAAAGATATAAAGATGGAATTTATACACAATAAAAAGAAAAACATAGCGAACAATTCTCCATTACTGTCGCATAGCGACATCTAGGTGTGATAGTAACTCAACAATAATTGTACGCGTACTTTAAGAATACTGTCAAATTAGTCGTAAGTAAAAGATCATTGAAAATAAATCACTTCTTGTTTAACCGTCTATTGCAAAACATCATAATTACTTACAGGGCTGCCAGTTTAGGGGGTTTGACCCCAAATTAGGGGTTTTCTTGTTGCTAAAAGGGACAGACAACTTTATTTGGGCTTTGCATTGGGGATATTAATAAACAACTTAGGATTTGTTGGGGAAATAAAAAATATGAGCTTAATTTTTCCATAAAAGACAACTAAGTTTAATGCACACATAGTATGTGTCTCTTACACATTAGGGTGTTTTTTTTTTGCAACATCACTTGATATCAATGAGCACCGGGCAAAAAAAGTTTCGTTTTTATTAAAAAAAATATCTGATAAGTTTGAAGTTAATCTGTCAATAATTCGATGCCCCAGACCACTAATGTGCTAATTATTACTTGGCCTAGAAATGCGAGCACACACCTTAAACAGTTTAAAATTGGTTTGTGCGATAAATTTTTTTTATTAAAAGACTGAAAATTGTCAAAAAATAATTACGCATTACAGAAAATACAGTACGTTACGGTGCGTTACATTGCATTGCACAACATTTACGGTCGACTAAAGCAACCTTAATTCTTAAAATGTAGAATGCAAGCAATTTAGCACTAAACGCAACAGCCTTCAAACCTGTATTTGTAGAGAAACAAATAAAGCAATTCTTAAATGGATAGCGGCTGCACGTGGGAATGTAATCCAAACTAGAACAGCCTGATTATTTTTTAATAAATGTGGAAATAAAATTAATTTTGTACATACAATAAACTTTCTTAAAAATTAAGTGATTTTGTGGTCTCATGCAAATTCATTATAAGAAAGTTTGATATATAAAATATATCTGTATACATATACATATATAGAACAACTACTTATTTCCTTTCGATAAAAATGATCTCTTGTTGAACATTGTACAAGTAAATATTTAAATTATCCATTAAAAATTGTGCATTTTTTTACAGGGGCTTATTTTGGGGATTTTTTTCTCTTATCGGGGGATATTTGGGCAAATTTATTTGTAAATTTGGGAGACGAAAAAAAGTACCTGGCAGCCCTGATTACTTACCCTAAAATTTCATTTGTTTAGTTATGTCACTATTGAATGAGTAAATGAGCGATATTTACATAAAATAAATTAAAGTCATTAATCATCTTGTGTTGTCTATGAGACCGACGCATCACTTTTTTGTTGATAACATTAGAACAGAAAATAGCAGCTCCCTCATGTTTCATTTTTCTCCGTTTAGAGCCTTTGTACACTTGCATATACCTTCTTCCGAGCAGCCCATTGAAGGTGTTGAAAATGTGAAATATGTGTTCCAACTAGTGATGTTAACCGTACGGTAATTACCCTTTTTTAGGGTAATATGGGCCGCAAAAGTTAGCAAGGTAATTTAAAGAAATTTGGATTTTTCGTATAAATATACGTGCTTACATACAGTATGGTTTAAAGTTTTAACTTTTGAGATGTGATTTTCAATTTAAAAAATTTTACATAGTTAAATACATATTGTAACAAAAAATTAACAACATTATGTTTCTATAAATTTTTTCGTAACACCGATAAGTGCAAAATAAGAAAAAGGAAATTACTCATGTATATTTTACAAATTTTATATTTAATTTTTTGTTTGTTTAAAAATCAACAATTCTTAAACATATGAAATGGCCGCAATGTTATAAATTTAACTGTAATTTTCGGATTATCTTAAGTACGGATCGAATTCAAAATTATTCTACTACCTTATTCTTAAAAAAAAATTAATTTGGGTTAAAAATGTATTTTAAGATAAAAAATTACGTTCAGATTTTTCTTAAAACACATTTAACCTTTAAATTATTGGTTTATAAATAATGCTCTTATGTGCTGGTTACAAATGACAGGCGATGGACTGAGTGCTTTTCATATAAATTTTACTACACAATCAATCGCCTGTCATTTGGAAATTTGCTAATGTTTAAATTAAAAAAACTTTATTTTTGTAATTTCTTCTCAAAAATGGTAATATTTAGATGGCCGTACGGTAATGAAAAAATAAAAGTTTACATCACTGGTTCAAACTTAAGAACTCTAACATTTAGTGCCGGTTCACACATGTCAAGTTTGACTTGTCAGGTCTTGAGCTTTTAGGAGAGAAGAGAAAAGAGAATGCTATTTCATTTCCCCTCTCTCCTAAAAACTTAAGACTTGGTGAGTCAAACTTGACACAAACAATTCATTTAAAAAGTAAGAGTGCTATATTCGGCTATGCCGAATCATTGACACCCTCCACCGACACCCTCCACTTCAGGAGTCTGCACTATAAGATATCTAGATATCATTAATTAAAAAAATTAAATTTCATTTAAAAAAAAAACGGCGTCAGCAATAAAAGTGAATTTCAGAGGACAACTTAGTATGGGATCTAAGGTAAATTATGAACCGTATATCACAAAATACAAACAAATGGAATATATCCAAAAAGGCAATAGTGTAGCAGTATCCCCAAATTGTCATCTAAACGAAAATAATTATTTTCTTCCTCTTATAATATTTGAGAAAATTACGCAATATAAACAGAAAAAAAATATAATTATAATACATACATACATACATACATACATATGTATGTTTGTACGTCATAAAAAAAAATTAAAATTAATCAAATTATTAAATCTAAGAAATTAGTTCTTAAAATATTCTTCAAAAGGTAAATATTTAAATGAAATAAATCTGTTAAATATTAATGTTTTGTTTTCAATTACATAAGTCAAGATATTTATCAACCCTAGAGTGGCAGTTTTTTTCAAAAATATGGTGAAGACTTAATATTTATATTACAGTAGAATCTTATAAAAGTTTACTCGCGTAAAAGTTAAACACGCGGATAAGTTAACAGTTTTTTGTTATCAACGTGCAGCTCTAAAAAGTTAACTTTTCGGTTAACTTTTTAGAGCGTGTACATTTTTTTTAAAACAACGGATGTTTCAGTGTTGTAATAATGAAAACTATTTAACCCTTTTAATAATAAATAATAAAAAACATAACATTTTGCATCTAAAAAAAGTTGTGTATTACATTTAAAATTTATTACATAATTTATTTATTCCATTTTTTCGACTAAAAAAACGCGCTTAGAAAAGTTAAAAGTTCAGAAAAGTTAATACCCCTTGGGACATTTTGGTTAACTTTTTTAAGATTCTACTGTATATATATTACATATATTATATAATTTTACTTTATTTTAATTATAAATTATATTATTTAAAAGTATAATTTATATGTAATAATTACCAATTTAATTTTAAATTAAAAGCTGTGCAAATTTTCATTAAATTAAAGGAATTTTACAACATGAAATCAAGTATGTTGTAAGCCCTTACATGCAGGGTTGTTAGACGTGACGATTTTTCTACATTTTGACGATTTTTTTTTGAGAAAATACAGTATAATGACGATTGGCGATTCTTAAACTAAAAGTAATAGTGTTATGACGATTTTCTGGCATCAATAAAACACTTACAAGAAATATTTACAATTATATTGGAAACAGTTGAAAACGTAAAAATCAATTTTTCGAAATACAAACATTTTTGGAAACATAAAAAATTCTTCCCCCATCACAAATCAGGTGGCTTTCATTAGAAGCATTATTAATTCAAATTCTACAATTATATAATTGCCATCGATACTGCAAAAAATATACTCTAGAGCCCCGATTTGCGTCGGTTCTTTTTGATCGATTTCATTTTTCGATGAAGTCATAATCACATGTGAAGAATTTTTCTATTTGCGTGTAAAAAGGCGAATTTCCATTTAATTCTGTTAGGTAAGTTATGCTAAGTATAGTTGCGTGTTGGGAAGTAAGAAGTTCGTTCTTCATAATAAGTTGTGTAGAAAACTGGGTGCAAAAAGAAGACAATGGATTAGTTTAGAACTAAAATTTGGACGTAATAAAACGTTTCAAGACGGGTTAAAAGACTGTAATCATTTAAAGATAGCTCGCGTTAATAGCAAATGAGATTTTATTTTTTTTATTTAATGTTTTTGTGAATATGCATAAATAAATTTTTGTTATGTATTCATGAAAATATATTTTTTCTTATATATTTTTATTCAAATGATGACTATATTTTAGCCCACTTGCTGAAATAAATAGAATAAAACTTAACCATATCACTTTCTTCATAAAAAATGGAATTTCTTGCTAAAAATTTATATTTTTGAACTAATCAATGCAATAAATTGTCTCTAATTTGTAAAATTTTAATATTTGACGATTTGTTGACGATTTTGTTAAATGTTCGTGACGATTTTGACGAATTTGGTTAAAACTTTTGACGATTTTTGAAGAAAAAAGCCTAACAACCCGGCTTATATGTTTCAATCGTAACCACTCAATTTTAACAGAGGGTTTTGCCGTTTTACACTCACAGCCATGGACGACTGCTGGCAATCAATAGTCAAACATCAATCTTTAAACCAAATTGTTTTAACCTTTGGTAGATCGAAATTGGCTTTTGAAATATTTTCTTTTTTAATTGATTTACATGTTCTTCCTTCATAAAAATAATTTAATAAACCTTAACCCAATAAAAAAATCAAAATTTGGATTAAAAACCATAATTATTGTTGAAAGCTAAGGCACGAGCTCTATGTTAACATTTGTCCTTCCAGTTGTGCTGAAAAAGGTCAACAAAAACAAAAAAAAAATAAATAAAAGAAAGACAAACAAATAAAAATAAAACGGAAAAATGTACTTTGGACTTCGAGAAGAATTCTTGACAAAAAGTACGAAAACACAGATGTAAGGAAGAACATGTAAATCAATTAAAATATAAAATAAATCAAAAGCAAATTTCGAATAAGTAGACTTCTCGTCACGTTCTCATTATTTTTCTACCTATTTTGTACGCAAAGTTTTTGCTGGGTGGTTTCATTCCAAAAAATTTTTTCGTCATTTTCTGAAGTACCAAAATACGGAATGAATTCCGTTTCCGAAAGGAATTTTACTCTGTGACATGGCTGATTATCTTAAATACAGGAAAGCGAACTAGGCATTTTAACTGAAAATCTCCATAGATTTTTATTTGACGCTACATATTTCGAACATCCGAACATGGCTGATATTTTTAACAAAACATTTCTAATGACGAAAATATTTGAAATTCAGCGTAAATTTCGATCACATAAAGTTTAAAATAAAATATTATTTTTCGCCACTTTAATGTATGTATTTCTTTTTGAGTACGAATAAAAAAAAATATTAGGGTTATTGGAAGGTCGAAATTATCTAAAGCTTTTTACCCTAATTTTGTTAATTTTTTCTGTTTAATGTGTTATCGTATTAAGCAATTCTTTTCTTTTTTTATATACAATTTTGTTAGTTTCATTTTTCGATTTTATAAACACCATTTTTAGGGTACAACTGGCAAACGTACAAATACATTTTATTGCTCATATTGGTATGCATAAGCACACATTGATAAGAATATATACATGGGCTGACCTGTGATGTTTCTAGAGAAATCGTCAGCTAAGAGAGAAGACAAATATTTTTATTTTGTGTTTATTTAGTAACAAGTTTAATAATAACCATACAAAGAAATTTATTGATAACGAAATTGCTGCATGACAAAATAGGCAGAGCTGTCGGATTTTTTTAATTCTTCGTTTAATTTTCGAAAAATCGCCAAACTTAAATTTGTAAAGTAAAGTGCTTTATTCTGTTATGCTGAAGCTATGGCGAATAAAAAATTTAAAAATACAGTAAAAAGTGGGATTTTATTCTGCAGCACCTAAAACTACCATTCAAAAAATCCACACAAAATATCTAACAAGAATCCATTCTATGGCCAGAAATGCGTAGTTTTTTGCTCATATCCCAGACATTTGTGGACAGATATGGCTGTATTTCAATAGCAATAGGTATATTCCGGAATATAAATAATATTTACATATGTATATAACAACCTCGTCGGCATCATATTTGGGACGGACATTGTTTAATCAACATCGCTACTTATACGTCTAATATCTATATATATGTATGTGGCAATAAATAATAATGGCTTAAGTTGACATAAGTCAGCCAAGCCATAAATTATTAATATCTGTTAACAACTTTTGATTTTATTCACAAAAGACGAACAATTTCATTTAATTTAGGAATTTCATTAAGCCGCAATATTTGTATTTGAGTCCCCTTAAGGGGTGGAGATAAAGGGCAAGTATGTTTTGAGCAAATGTTAGGCACAAAAAACTAATTGCGGTCGTTTATTAAAATGGAGATAGCGGTTAGGCATACTAGAAATTAATCATGGAGCTGAGAAATTAAGTGGGGTCTAGGGGCCTCCTAGGCGCTGCACGGTAATGTAATATTGCAAAACCAAAAAATTACAATCGATAAAGTACTCCAGGACATTTTTAATAAAAATTTAAAGGAAGTAACACACTTGCGTCTTCATATTAATGTAAAACATTAATGAAATTTATATATATTATCACAATTCATTAAAACATTGTTATTATGTACAACGATGATAAAAATTTTCATATGAAATAAATTTGCTATCAAGTAGGTTCATATATTAATGAATTTTGTAAAAAAAATTGCCATTAATTGGTTTAAAAATCGACATGATTGACTAGAAGTCTGGCAAGCCTTGTGAGAGCTCTTAAAGTTCAGAGATGCAGAATAGGTTAAACTTATGGTACAATCGAGTTCTAAAATATTAGTTTGTACTAAAAAAAAAAAATTGGTGCAGCATATTTTACAACAAAGTGTGCTGGAAATCGAAAAAGTAAAACGAAAGAATTTTGAAGTGGTTTTTAATACGCTTTGAATCTTATTTTTATAATTTTTGTTATAAAGTTTATTAGAGAAATATAAGTACAGTTATTTTGACTTAGCTGCACAATCTCCTTTGCACGAATTTTCGTACAGATAAATCCAAAGTGGTGTTATATTAAATGTATTTATTTGCCCTAATGTGCAGGTACACAATTGTGGTTACCTTAGGGTTTTTTCCCGGGAATTCAATTATTTTATTTTTCCGTTTTCCCGGGATTTTTTCCAACAAAAAATTCCTCATAATTTCAGAAAACAGCTATTTATACTTTAAAATTTAGTTTTCTATTCTCTTAAAATTAGCATCTGTGGATGGGTTGCGGATTAGATCAATTACAAGAAGTGAGTACATATTTAAATCAATGTTTCCTGAAGCAATAAATCTACTAGAAGCAGAATGGGCATTAAGTGAAGTGAAGAGTAAATAAAGTACATTAATTCAAAATAAGATGCAGGCATTAAATTTTCATTATCCATGAAGAAGTCTTAAAAATAGAAGATACCTAAACATATCGCTCCTTTATTGCGACATAGTCATATTTACAAAAACAAACGATCTTGGCAAAATGCAATTAAAGTTTTCAAAATGTACCGATTTAAAGATATATTTTGCTATAACTTCGGTTCAGTTTGAGATATAATACGAGAAGGTGTTAAGGAAAACTTTGCTAAAGTTACTTGAAATTTTTGATTTTTTTGAGATATCACTATGATGCAATGAAGGAGCGATATGTTTATTAGGTGATAAACACAAATTTTTCCAATTTGTGTTGGTTTATATAACAGTGAAGTGCGGGGAAACCGAAATAAAATAACATTTTGGAAACTCGTGTAAGATACTACAACATACAACTTGAAAAACCTTGAAATGCATTTGACTAATATAGACGTTGTTTATAAAAAAGAAAAATTGCTTCTGATTGTGAATCCGAAGCATGCTACAACGGTGCACTTTTAACTATTTGTCCAACCTCGGTAAAAAATTAACGAAATTTTTCGGTAACATGATAATTCGTAAATAAAATCAGAAATAACCTTTTTGACGACTTATTTAGCGCTTTGAGTGTGTCAGAAAGTGATTTCCTAAGCCCTTAAAATGTTATATATAAATTTACAATAAATATTTTATCTATTTTATTAATTAACTTTTTGATCTCATATCTTGAGTACCTCAATTTTTAGTTTGTTTTTATTATTGTTTTATGAATTAAATTGTTATGTTATCTTTTTATCTTGTATCTAGAGCATAATAATACGGAATAAAAGCATAATAATCTATCTAGTATATCTATATATATAAAAATGAAAAATGTTTGTATGTTTGTGTGTTTGTGTGTTTGTTTGTTTGTTGGCTTATAGACTCCGAAACTACTGAACCGATTTTCTTGAAATTTTTACAGTAACATCACGTGAGCCCTAAAAATAAAATAGGCTACTTATTTTTTCGATAGGGGCAGGGGAATTGGTACCCCCCATAGGATGCCAATATTTATTATCGCATATCTTAAGAGCCGCTGGCGGCATTTTGCTGAACTTTTTGTAGAAGGATCTTCTGAGCCCCGAAATTGAAATAAAATAGCAGCGGGGGAAGTGGTTCCCCCCCTAGGACGCCAATGCTTAATATCGCATATCTTATGAACTGTTATAGTGAGAATGTTCAAACTTTGTGGAAGTCACTCTTATGGTATACTACACTTTTGAAAATAAAAATAAAACGGGTAGGGGAGGGGAGGGGGGAAAAACCTCCCATAGGATGCATATATTAAATATCGCTTAACTGAAGAACTATTAAAGGGAGAGTCTTCAAACGTGGTTAAAGCCACTATTATAGTAAACTATAAATTTCAATATAAAAATGTGCGGGGTAGACAGGGGAGCAGCAGTACCCCTCAAAGAAGACATATAAATAAGAGCAACTGCACGCATTTTTTTGAACTTTTGGTAGTAGGATCTTCTGAGCCCCAAAATTGGAATAAAATAGCAGCGGAGGAAGTGATGCCTATCATAGAACTGTTATAGTGGGAATGTTCAAACTTTCTAGAAGTCACTCTTATGGTATACTACACTTTTGAAAATAAAAATAAAGCGGATAGGTGCAGGGGGGAAATACCTCCCATAGGATGCATACATTAAATATCGCTCAACTGAAGAACTATTAAAGGGAGAGTCTTCAAACGTAGTTAAAGCTACTATTATGGTAAACTATAAATTTCAATATAGAAATGGGCGGGGTAGCCAGAGGATGAGCAGTACCCCTCATAGATAGAAATATTAATAAGAGCCGCTGCAAGCAATTTGTTGAACTTTTGGCAGTAGGATCTTCTGAGCCCCAAAATTGAAATAAAATAGCAGCGGAGAAGTGTTACCCACCATAGGACGCCAATGTTTAATATCGGATACCTTAAAAACTGTTACAGTGAGAAAGTTCAAACTTTGTAGAAGTCAATCTTATGGTATACTTCACTTTGAAAATAAAAATAAAGCGGGTAGGCGCAGGGGGGAACTACCTTCCATAGGATGCATATATTAAATATCTCTCAACCGATAAAGTGGTTAAAGCAGTGTAGCGAAGCGCACCGGGTTAAGCTAGTATATATATAAAAATGAAAAATGTTTGTATGTTTGTTTGTCAGTTTGTTTGTTTGTTTGTGTGTTTGTTTGTTGGCTTATAGACTCCGAAACTACTGAACCGATTTTCCTGAAATTTTTACAGTAACATCACGTGAGCCCTAAAAATAAAATAGGCTACTTATTTTTTCGATAGGGGCAGGGGAATTGATTCCCCCATAGGATGCCAATATTAATTATCGCATATATTAAGAGCCGCTGGACGCATTTTGCTGAACTTTTTGTAGTAGGATCTTCTGAGCCCCAAAATTAAAATAAAATATCAGCGGGGGAAGTGGTTCCCCCCATAGGACGCCAATGCTTAATATCGCATATCTTATGAACTGTTATAGTGAGAATGTTCAAACTTTGTGGAAGTCACTCTTATGGTATACTACACTTTTGAAAATAAAAATAAAGCGGGTAGGGGAGGGGGGGGAAACCTCCCATAGGATGCATATATTAAATATCGCTTAACTGAAGAACTATTAAAGGGGGAGTCTTCAAACGTGGTTAAAGCTACTACTATGGCAAACTATAAATTTCAGTATAAAAATGGGCGGGGTAAACAGGGGAGGAGCAGTACCCCTCATAGATAGAAATATAAATAAGAGCCACTGCACGCATTTTGTTGAACTTTTGGTAGTAGGATCTTCTAAGCCCCGAAATTGAAATAAAGTAGCAGCGGGGGAAGTGGTTTTCCCCATAGGACGCCAATGTTTACCATCGCATATCTTAAGAACTGTAATAGTGAGAATGTTTAAACTTTCTAGAAGTCACTCTTATGGTATACTTCACTTTTGAAAATAAAAATAAAGTGGGTAGGCGCAGGGGGGAAAATACCTCCCATAGGATGCATACATTAAATATCGCTCAACTGTAGAACTATTAAAGGGAGAGTCTTCAAACGTGGTTAAAGCCACTATTATAGTAAACTATAAATTTCAATATAAAAATGTGCGGGGTAGACAGGGGAGCAGCAGTACCCCTCATAGAAGACATATAAATAAGAGCAACTGCACGCATTTTGTTGAACTTTTGGTAGTAGGATCTTCTGAGCCCCAAAATTGGAATAAAATAGCAGCGGAGGAAGTGATGCCCATCGTAGGACGCCAATGTTTAATATCGCATATCTTAAGAACTGTTATAGTGGGAATGTTCAAACTTTCTAGAAGTCACTCTTATGGTATTCTACACTTTTGAAAATAAAAATAAAGCGGATGGGCGCAGGGGGGGAAATACCTCCCATAGGATGCATACATTAAATATCGCTCAACTGAAGAACTATTAAAGGGAGAGTCTTCAAACGGAGTTAAAGCTACTATTATGGTAAACTATAAATTTCAATATAGAAATGGGCGGGGTAGCCAGAGGAGGAGCAGTACCCCTCATAGATAGAAATATTAATAAGAGCCGCTGCAAGCAATTTGTTGAACTTTTGGTAGTAGGATTTTCTGAGCCCCAAAATTGAAATAAAATTGCAGCGGGGGAAGTGTTACCCACCATAGGACCCCAATGTTTAATATCGGATATCTTAAAAACTGTTATAGTGAGAAAGTTCAAACTTTGTAGAAGTCACTCTTATGGTATACTTCACTTTGAAAATAAAAATAAAGCGGGTAGGCGCAGGGGGGAACTACCTTCCATAGGATGCATATATTAAATATCTCTCAACCGATAAAGTGGTTAAAGCAGTGTAGCGAAGCACACCGGGTTAAGCTAGTAGGTAATAAAAGCGTGAGGTAATAATAATTCAAGTTCCAATTTCAATGTTCAATTAATTTTTTAGTATTGAACCATTTCTTTTACTTTCTTTGTAAAGTTCCCTTACGTATTTTTATAAAAGTTTTTTTCATTAATTAAAAACAAAATTTACTTTTTATTATTTATATGGAGCGGGATCCCGGGAAATTTAAAAAAAGTTCCCGCCTTCCCGGGAATCGAAAAAGTCCGGGAAAAAAACTCTAGGTTACCTGCATAAAAGTGCAGCTTAATTAAAGTATTTAAAAGAAGAATTAACAAGTTAGAGTGCTATATTCGGCTGTGCCGAATCTTTAATACCCTTCACCGACTGTTCGAATATTTTAGGAGGGATATGTATATGATGTCTATTTATTATTAATTTATCCTTATAAAAACAGACATCAGCATTTAAATTGGTTGGTTTGAGGTTTAGATCTATATTAAATTATTTAGCCATTTAAACTAGCTTGAGTAACAGTTTCAATTCAAATTTTGTTATGATAGCATTATTTTTTACGGTTTTACTGGTATACGTAAACAAGGATTTCGGAGAATAATTACAGAAAATATTTTTTTGGCAGTTAAGGCAGGTTAAGAAAGTGCACCTAAAAAAGAAATTTGTGAAAATTATTAATTTTGTGCAAAAGTGCACTTAAACAAAAGGCAGTGAAGTCAAAACTACTGTATAATATTTGTCATAAAATTCTACAAAAAAAAATAATAAGAGTTTTTAAGTAATTAAAAAAAAAACAAAAATTAAAATTGTTCTAATATCTTTAACAGTTTTCTTCATTAACACGTTTGTAAATTGAAAAAATTTGTTGTACATTCATCACAGTAAAAAAATATTTTGTCAAAAACAATAAATAAGAAATGAAAAAATTGAAAATATTTTGGCTGCATTCACTAAAAAGGCAAACTGAAAAAAAACATTATTTAAACTGCATTTCATTCTTTCAAAAGGCAAACTCGTAATAAAAGTCTATATCTTACCGTCAACAAATATTTTATTCAATACTACAATTCATTGTAAAAAATATTTGTTAAATACATATTAAGAATTTGAATTAACAAAAGTGCTTTTTGTATTTAACAATTCAGTAATTAGTGCCTTTTGAATTAAAAAATTAATTGTATTGCCGAATATGGTATTCAATATGCCAATTGATTTGCCGTATTTTTGTTTCTGTGTATTATTACAGAAATCTAATTAAAAAACGATTTTTAAAATTCTTGCGTTTTACGTTTTCGATTTCATGCAAACCCCTGATAATAACAAATTTCGATCTACATTCCTACTTTGATGCAGGATCTGTCATATTTCTTTATTCGATTTTAATACAATCGTTTGCCTTTTTGACTGAATGTAACTTAGCTTAGCACTCTTCATTTTTGGATGATGTCTTCTTCACATTTCATTCAACCAGGATTTTATGATGACTTTGGCCAATAAATAATGAATTAAAGGAAAATGGCAAAAAAAGGGATTGTATTAGATTCTGTGTGAATATGCCTCGACATAACACTAATAACTCATAGGATAACATTGCAGTTTCGATAATTTTAAATATTGATTTTATTGTATTTTCAAGAACTTGCATTTGGTATCAATGTATTATTAGAAATAATCAGATGTATTACACAGTGAGACAAAAAATAAAATGAAAATACCTGGGATGTTATACAAAAACAGTCTGTTTTTGGAATTTTCAAAACACCCTCAAAATCTTGAGTTACTGGTAAAAAACAGGGTTTTCATACCCGTATGCAAAATGGTATAAGATCCCAAGTATTTTCACTTCTTTTTTCTCTCACTGTGTTATTTATAGATCGTACACTATACCACCGTCGGTTTATAAGGTGCTGATTCATGGCCCCATCTTTATAAAATATTTCGACTCGCAATAGGTTCCATGACAGAAGATGATCAATATTAACAAGACCAAACAATAGCAAAAACTTTTAAAGAAAACAAAATAACATATAATATCTTTTAATCGTCAGATCCTGTTATTAGTAAATTAAGAAAAAAGTAGATATGCTACCGGTAGCATAGGAAATATTGACTCTGCTTTCTTAAATCCCAGGAAAAGCTTTTTGATTTTTAGTAACAGGTGGTAGTTATTTTATACGTTACATGGTAAGTAGTTGTCATTACAATTGTCTTTATTCTGAAAACTTCAATAAGTACTTACTAGTAACTTCTAGTACTTCTATTATTTTCATTACTGAACATTTGCTTACTAATAATCAGCTCAATAACTAAACTCATTAGTTGTGTTGTTTTCACTACTGAATATTTGCTTAACTCTATTAACTAGTGATTTTTTGGCTTCTGGTAAGTATATTGTAAGTTCTGTGGATACTTCGAACAAAAATAAGTAGTTATTCAGCCGAAAAATAAGTAGTGTTTACTTTTATCGAACATTACTTGCTAACTTACCAGGTAAATAATGTTTTTGCTGGAATGTTATTTCTTTGCGTATATCAAATTGTAAAGCAACCAATTGATAACATTACACAGTACAACATTTTTCAAGTGATTGATACGGGACTCAATTCTGATAATTGCTTGCAAAAGTAGACCCAAAAAGAAGAACTTCTGCATCATTAGTTTGGTCATGGCACCTCAATAAATAATTTCAAAAATTAATTTGAAGTTAGTAAGTATCGTATTAGGGAATTTGTCACGTTTTATGCTCTTTTGTTTGTCATTACTAGAGAACCACTAGTCCGAATAAGCTGAAAAAAATTTAAATTAATTAAAAAAATTAAGAATTGCAATTCCTTTAATTTGTTCATACAACGTTTCGCTACATAAGCAACAGTTTCGCAGTTATAAATAAATGGATGAAGAAAAAAAATATTTTTTGCCCAAAAAAATTAAATTTTTTATTTTTAATTCATAAACAATCCAAAACGTTAAAAAAAAGTGTCAAGTCTTACAACTTTCACGTAAAGTCGCATAACCTATGAACAAAATCATGAATCATGAAAATCGATGAACGCGTTTCGCTTTTATTCACAATTAATTAAAGGAATGAATTTCAAAAATTTGCTCGATATCCACATCCACAAAATTCTTTGGAAAAAACATTGATGACTTTTTTATGATTCTCAGAATTAAAAAATAGTAATAAATAAAAGCTTATTTGATTTTTATGATTGCGGTAGCACAGTAATAAGCGTTAATAAATGTGAGTAGACATTGTCCAGTGGACAATAAAAAGGAAAAAAGTAAAGTGCCCTTTTTTAATTATTTGGGGTTTTCCGTTAGTTACCTGAATTATTTTTTTAACCGAAATTGCAACCACATTTATGAGTGCTAATGTTTTGGAACGTTTCGAAAACATATTTCATAGTAAAATATTGAAATATGTGTAGTATTTATAGATGCTCTTTGATCGATTTTTGTCTTTTAACAAGAGTCGACGAACGCGAGTTGTACAAGTGAATTTCTCCGGTTTTTAAAAGTAAATAATAACAAAACATATAATATATTTTCCAAATATGGAAAACAACAAGTGCTCACAATTGGATAATTTTTGTTACGTTTGTGGTCATATCGTCCCAAAAAGAGGCCAACTGGATCAAAAAAAATTGATTACTGAGGAATTCAAAACAGCGTATTGTCATTATTTTGATGAAGCAGATTTAAGTGGTGCAAATTTTACGCCGAACACAGTGTGCAAAAATTGTTATAATACCCTTATAATGTGGATACATGCAAAAGGGGGACAGTTTTCTTTTATGATGCCAGTAATTTGGGTGGAAGACGTAACTGGACATGATGAATCCAGGTGCTACGCATGCATAAATTCTCGTCCTGGATTAAACAGAAAACAAAGAACACATTGCTGCTTTTACTGCCACACTTCCAGTTGAACGCGCTATTGGTACCGATGCACCTAAACCTCCGAGTCTGGATACTGTGTCCCTGCTAGCCGAAACCGTTTTCACCAATCCGACCAATTTGAATGATGCTGATTGGACACCCGATATTGAAAATAATGGACCACAACCGCTAACACAAATCGAAATTGATTACATTGTTGGTAAGATGGGACTATCACAACAAAACTCCGAAATGTTGACATCATTTTTGAAAAGCAGAAAACTGACACAGCAAAATGTCAGCGCAACATCATACCGACAACGATAGCTGATTTTTGAATTTTTAAAATTCATACCTTTAATTAATTGCGAATAAAAGCGATACGCGTTCATCGATTTTCATGATTTTTGTGTCATTTTGTTCATAGGTTATGCGACTTTACGTGAAAGTAATAGGACTTGACACTTCTTTTTACCGTTTTGGATTTTTTATAATTTAAAAATAAAAAATTTGAATTTTTTGGGCAAAAAATATTTTTTTTCTTCATACATTTATTTATAACTGCGAAACTGTTGCTTATGTAGCGAAACGTTGTATGAACAGATTAAAGGAATTGTAATTCTTAATTTTTTAAAATTTTATTCGGACTACTGGTTCTCGAGTTATGACAAACAAAAGAGCCTTACTTACTAGAAATTAATTTTTAAATTATTTATTGAGGTACCATGACCAAACTAATGGGTCTACTTTCATAAGCAATTATCAGAATTGAGTCCCGAAATCATGTGTTGTACAACACTGCAGTAAAGAATTTAAACAAATATTTCACTTGCTTCTTAATTTTAAATTGTTTGTTTTGAAATTTAATAATTTTAAAAATGTTTAAATTCATAATTTTAAGCGAAACTTATAAAATTTGGTAAATATTTCCCAGAACCACATGAACGGTCTATCATTTTGACACAAGGTTAGTTAACAGCTGTTGCTTACGTAGCAAGATAAGGTCAATTCGCCTTGCTCTATAATTAATGTGTTGACAAGCAATTGATTGTGTAGAAAAAGACTTTTAATTAAAAACGTTAAAAAGCTGCCTCAAAATAAAAGCGCAAAGAAATTTTTGGTACAAATAGTCAGTTCATTTGCTTGGTAATTTCCTTTCGATTGGTTTTCAAAATCTAAATTTTTTTTTTATCGAATGTCAAGAATTTGCAAGTGAATTTTTTTACGTTGCTTTTATAATTTCGTTTAAATATGTAAAAACATTTGGATTTCATTAAAAATATAAAAACATGTATAGAATTGTAATGTTTGTAGTTTTTGTAGTTTAAATAATAAAAAAAAAATAATAAGGGTCCTCATGATATCGTTTATAAGTCTCGTAATCTGTGCAAACTGTGCATTTTTACGCAATCGTAAATGAACTGTCAAAAATTGTATGAGAATTCATTTACACAAACTTGGTAAATTTGCCCAACAATTTTGTCTCGTAAACTTGCGCTGTTCAATTGTGCATTTATACAAACAGATCTTTTAATGATTTTAACATCGTTTTCAATGAAAAATCCAAGTGTCTATAAATCACAAACAATAAATTCTACCAATAATTTCAGTAAATTGGTCTTTTGGCTTTCTTTGAGAATTTTTAAAAGCAAATTTCTCATACATATTAATCACAAATTTAAACACAAATTTTTTATATTTTTGAATTTTAATTTTTAATATATTTTTGTATTGACGTTTCCTACAAACTGACATTAATTGTTTAAAATTACACAATAATTAAAAAAAGGGGCTTCATGAAACAAGACTCGTAAGTTTGCGCATTTGCACAAATGGCAATTTTAAGCGACATCATGAGGACCCTTAATGTAAATTTTTTTTGTACAATATGGGGCTGAAAAGTACAATTTAATAAACTTGTTAGTACCATTTGGAAATTCTAATTTTGCATCCCTGATCATGCTAACTAGGGGTTTTTCCCGAGATTTCCCGTCCCGGGAAATTTCAATTATTTTCTTTCCCGTTTTCCCGGGATTTTTGTTGCGGGATCCCGGGAAATAAAAGTTCCTCATAGTTTCAGAAAAAAGCTATTTATACTTTGAAATTTATTTTTCTATTCTCTAAAAATTAGCATCTGTTGATGGGTTGTCGATTAGATCAATAACAAGAAGTGAGTATGTTCGTAAATCAATGTCTTCTGACGCAATAAATCTACCAAAAGCAGAATGTGCCGTGCAACACTTTTTAATTAGAAATTTAGTGAAGTGAAGAGTTTATAAAGAACATAAATTCAAAATAAGATGCAGGCAGTAAATTTTAATTGTCCATGGACAAGTCTTACAAATAGGAGATATCAAAAAATATCGCTCCTTTATTGCAGCAGCTCATATCTACAAAATGGCAAAATGCGATTAAAGTTAAAATGTACCGATTTAAAGATACATATATTTTGCTATAACTTCGGTTCGGTTTGAGATAAAAACCGATGTTTTGTTACGAGAAAATAGAAGGAACACTTTGCTTAATTAACTTAAAATTAAAAAAAAATTTGAGATATGACGATATGTTTATAAGGTGATAAACATACATAAACATACTGGGAAACCGTAATAAAAAAAACTATGGAAACTCGGTTAAGATACTACAACATACAATTTTAAAAACACATTGTCCTAAAGATTACACGTGGATCTTGTAAGAAGAAGTCCGTTTGATGCTATTTTTTGCATCAACCTTGTCATATATTTGGCTGATATAGACGTTGTTTATAAAAAAGAAAAATTACTTCGGATTGCGAATTAGAAATATGCAACAACTTTAAACATTTGCACTTTAAACATTTGCACTTTAAACATTTGTCCAATCTCGGTAAAAAGTGAACGAAATGTTTCGGAAACATGGTAATAAGTAAATAAAATAAGAAATATACTCTTTGCGCGACTTTCTAAACGCATTGAGTGTGTCTTAATGTTGTTTCCTAAGCTGTTAAAAAATGTTAATATATTTATAAAACATATTTTTTTAAATATTTTATGTATTTTATAAATTTACTTTTTGATCTCAAAACTTGAGTACCATAATTTTTGTTTGTTTTTATTATTGTTTTATGAATTAAATTGTTATGTTTATGTTATCTTTTTATCTTGTATCTAGAGCATAATGATTCGAAAAATGTACATATAAAAACGTAAGGTAATAATAATTCAAATTCCCCTTTCAACCTTTAATTAATTTTTGGGAGTATTTAGGCATTTCTTTTACTTACTTTGTAAACAAGTTCCCTTACGCTTTTAAAAAAAAAAAGTTTTTTTCATTAATTTAAAACAAATTTACTTTGTATTATTGATATGGAGCGGGATCCCGGGAAATTTAAAAATGTTTCCCGTTTTCCCGGGAATCGAAAAACTCCGGGAAAAAAAACTCTAATGCTAACTAAAAGCCATTATTGCCAGGTAGTATTTTTTCTTATGGCCAAAAATAATTTTAAAAGCCCCCAGCTCATTTTAACTTATTTAACTTGACTCAATTTAAATTTACGTAAACTATCATTACCCAAATTAAGCAATAATCGCCAAATTGAAATTTTTCTGAAATTCCCCCAAAAATATTTTGTTTATAAATAGTTTCTTACATATTTTTTTTTAATAAAATTACGAAAACACAATTTATATACAGCTTAAAAAAGATATGCTACATCGCAAGTGCTTAACAATACTGTATAAACTCAAAATTTAAACATTTTTAGTAGAAACAAAACAATTTTTCATTTAACATTTAAGGTGTATGAAAAAGAATTTTCAAACCATTAATATGACATGTCGATTTTTTCAAAAAGTGAAAAAATAAAAATTTTGAGTTAATACACTATTGTTGAACAAGCGCGATAAGTAGTTTAATGAATAAATTATTTATGTATGTTATTAAAGACTTGAAATTCCAGGTACCCATCCTTCTACTATAAAAAGCTGAAATATATATCCTTGAAAGGATATATAAGGAAACTTATTCGAATTTCTTACTGCACACATCACATTCGTAACACATGTGGTCTGGCCAGACCTATAAATATTTTGTATAGAAGATGCTGTATTTTTAACTTTTTTTCTTGCTGTTTCTAATTATTATTTTTAAATTACCTATTACTTATTTAATTTTATTAAACACACAGACAAGTAGCTCTATCTAGTTATCAATTTAAAAAAAAACAAGTAAGAGTGCTATATTCGGCTGTGCCGAATCTTATATACCCTTCACCATTGTGCGAGCAGAATACATAGCAATATTTTGCTCATAAATTACCCATTGTCTTACCGATTTGATAGTTTTATATACCGACGTGTTAAGGAAGAATTTTACCATTTACTTAAGTTATATTTATATATAAACATTTATATAAACTTGTTAATATATATTTTAACAAATTTAATTATAAAAAAGAGTAATTTTTGGGGATTCAGTATTTCGGTTATAACTCAGCCTTTTTTTAACCGATTTGGCAGATTTATATATCGACGCGTTGAAGAAGAAATTTACCAGTTACTTAAGTTATAAAGCTTGGACTCGGGGAGATCTATGGTTCCCAAAAGTCGGTATTTGAAAAAAAATTTAATGTTGGTCATAACTTTTTTGTATCTGAACCGATTTTCCCGAGTTTTTTATAAAATATGTTCTTCTAAAAATGTCTGATATTTTGGTATATAAGTCATATCCATAGGACATATGGCAGCCCTAAAATTTTGGTTTTTATACAATTTTTAATTTTTTTTGTATGGGAGGTACCACGCCCACTTTTCCAATCCCGCCCACATTTTGTAGGATGGTGTGTATTGAGAACCTAAATGTGTGTACCTTATTTGGAAACTTGGGCTTTTGCCGTTCCCCAGATATACAGCAAAAAGTAATTAAATAACAACAACCACAAGGGATTTTTGGGAAAAATTAGAGGTAGTCGTGGTTTTTTGCTCATAACTCAGCCTTTTTTTAACCGATTTGACAGATTTATATACCGACGTGTTTAAGAAGAAATTTACCATTTACTTTAGTTATAAAGCTTGGACTCGGGGAGATCTATGGTTCCCAAAAGTCGGTATTTGAAAAAAAAATTTAATGTTGGTCATAACTTTTTTGTATCTGAACCGATTTTCCCGAGTTTTTTATAAAATATGTTCTTTTAAAAATGTCTGATATTTTGGTATATAAGTCATATCCATAGGACATATGGCAGCCCTAAAATTTTTTTTGTATGGGAGGTACCACGCCCACTTCTCCAATCCCGCCCACATTTTGTAGAATGGTGTGTATTGGCAACCTTAATGTGTGTACCTAATTTGGAAACTTTGGCTTTTGCCGTTCCCCAGATATACAGCAAAAAGTAATAAAAATACAACAAACGCAAGGGATTTTTGGAAAAAATTAGAGGTAGTCGTGGTTTTTTGGTCATATCTCAGCCATTTGTGGACCGATCTGGCTGAATTTCAATAGCAAAATTATAATAAGAATACCTGACATAAAGATACCCCAACCAAGTCCCCATCATACCTGGGGGCTTCGAAAAACCCATTTCAACAGACAGACGGACAACCGGATTTGAACTTCGCTTTTCATAAGGACCCAAAATATATATACTTTATAGGGTGTAGGATCCATATTGTAGAAATTACAAACGGAATGACAAAGTTATATATACCCTTTCTACCTTCGGTGAAGGGTATAATAAAAAAACCAATAAGCACAGTAACTAGTAACTCGTGTTCAGATGCTGATTTTTACATGTAAAGAGCGGAGGCTACTGACTAAGAACATAATAAAGCTGCTGAGTAAGGTTATGAAATTTAACCGTTCACAGCTGAACAGCATGATGATGTGGATTACGTTCCAAATAAGAACGATTTATACGGTTCTGAAAATAATTTGGTCATAAAACCAAATAAATCGTTTGCTCTCTAAGGACGATGAAGAAGAACCACATGTACAAACTTGTCAAAAATACTCTGCCCATGATTATTTCTATGGTAAAGATTGACCAAAATGGAATAAGCAGCAACTTAATGTTGGTATATGCTGCGTCAAAATAATATGCGTTGTGAAGTTGGGCCCATAGAACAAGGCTCTAGAGATTTTGCACACCAAATATTACATTTATAATCATAATGAAAAATAATTGTATTCGTGTTTTTGCTTGAAAATGAAAGATGTTAGAAAATCTACAAACGAATTGGTTCTATTAATTATTGAAAACTTTTTTGGTCAAAGTGTTCAAATTGTCAGCAACATTCTAAAATTAAAATTACATGTTTCAGTTGCTAAGGAAATCCATAATGTTAATACATTTATTTCATTTCTCTTTTCTATTTCAAATAAAATAGTATTGCATATTATAAACATGTTACATACATTTTATGAATTAAAACAATCATATTTTTCAGTTTTAAGAAATATTTTGATAGGTCAAAATATGTTAATTTGTATATTATAATTATAAATAAAAATAATATGAATATGTACGCATATTATTTCATATAAAGAATTTCATCTTCCCAGCCAGCAAAATACTCCGATGTTGTCTGAAAGAGACATTTCTTGCAAATATCTGACTTCATTCTTAGAGGCTTCGTTCAGATTTCTGTCAGACATTGAATGCACATACTGCCTGGGCGATTTCTGATCGATTTCGAACGGATATATCGGGGGAAATTTATGTATAGATATGTTTAATGGAATTTCCACGGAATTCTTACAGATGTGTCTAACGAGACTTATTATTTTTTTTTGTGAATATAATGACAATTGTCGTTAAGTTGAAAATTATTTTAATTTTACATACATATTTTATTGTTCCAAAATAAAAAAATTAAATAAAAGGTACGTACTTGTAAAATTTATAATTACATATATACTTTTAAATATTTTGCAATAAAAGGAGTTCTTTCAGCTATGACCGCATTTAGATTATGCAATTAAGGCCGAGTTTTTTTTTCTTTTTTCTTTTAAAGTTGCTACGAAATTCTTTTCACATTTAAGGTAGAAGTACATATCACGCGTTAGTGCGCGAGTTACATATCTAGATACTAATAAAGAAAACCCTATACATAAAGCCGACGAACTTGTAACTAAAATAAGTGCTGATGCAACTCTAGACAAGTTCGACGACTTTTTAAATAAAATAGCTCAAACTAAATAATCTGAATTGCGAAATTAATTTGTAAAATAAACATTTTTATATTAATGATGACAACTAATAATTTTAAAGTAAACTTAAAATAGGTCAAAATAAATGATGACACTTAGTAAAATGGAAACAAACTAATTGATTTCGCAATACCACAATATAATAATTTAAGTTAAATATTAAGAATTGAAAAGAAAAAGATTCAGTCTTGTTCTTGAAGTCAAATAATAAAAACCTTTTTTTTAAAAAGTCAAACGTTTGTCCTGATTAATAAATTCGCGCGACCTCTGTAGACTTCTGTCAAAAAAAGGTAAACTAGTATAGTTTAATAGAACAAGCTACATGCAAAATATTTTGACGCGTTAAGGCCAGAAAGTTGGTTAACTTTGAACTTGTTGAAAGAAAAATTTCTTTTCAAACAAATTTGCGAATCGTTAAAGAAAAACTTATTGACGAGCTTCAAAAACATACAATATTTATAAAATAAGAATAAATTCAATAAAATAAAAAAAATCTTGATATACCTTCGAATCCGTTTTCAATGAATATGTAAACAAATGAATGAGTAAACAAATAAAAAACAGCTGGCAGGAACGGCTTTTGTAACGCGCGTTGTGTAACTTGCGTTTTTTCATGCGCTAAAGTTTTTAAACGCACAACAAACGTCGACGATTTAACGCGTGTTATGTAATTCTACCTTTACACTTAAATTTTTTTCAAGCATTTTTTAAATCAAATGTAAACAAAACAAACGTATTGTCAACTAACCATTTTCTATAATTACTAAAGCCCTAATGACACCTACTTTTTTCGACTTTTTATGATTTTGAAGAACAGAGCAAATATACTGTAATATAAAATGTTATCAATAGCAAAAAGATCAACTATATACTTCATAAAAATCCAAAAATGCCAAAAGGTTTATACATGTATCGATAAAAAAAAGTGCAATCTGTCAAAAAAAATTGTGTCTTAAAATTGGCATTTCAAGCTTAAAATGACTCTGTGGTGCCAATATATTACTTTTATACTAAAATATAGCTATTTTAGTTAATTTGTAAGCTTGACAAATACCTAGACAACATTGAAAAAAACACAAATAGCAAACAAACCTACAAAAATCATAACCCAACAAACACGGAGGTTTGATTTCAAATTGAAAATGATTTGAAATCAAACGTTTTCTCAAACGAGAAACGTTTGATAATGATTTGAAAATCATTTGAAAATCATAGCGTTCTCAACAAAAAGGGGAAATTATTTTCAAATTGAAAAATTCCTTTATTTTCAACTTGCTTTCAAACGTAATTCTCAAATGTTTTTCAAATGTGGATTATAATACAATGTGGAATGTAAATAAAACTATTTAATTTTTTTAATTTAAATTTATTATTTATTTAAATAAACTTTGAGATAAACATTCGGTGCCATAGCTAAAAGATGGAAAGACAAAATACTTGGCTCCCTTTTATTTTGAGGATTGTAGCACCGCGATAGTTCAACAATATTTCTTCACTTTCCCGTTTTATTATTTTTCTTTTTTTTCGTATTTTAAATCATTGTAATTTCTCACAAATAATTTTTATTTTTCACAAGAAATAAACTTTATATTAAAATTTATTTTAAATAGTAAAACACATGTAACCACAAAGTAAAAAAATGTAACTTTAATCGCCATTTTTAATGCTTACATTTATTTTTCGCTTTAGTATTACCAAGTTTATTTTTTTTTTGATTTGATTTTAACATTTGACAAACATTTGACATCAAATTGATAAAACATTTGATATCAAATGTTTATTTTCAAATCATTATCAATTTAAATTTAAATGTTAAATCAAACAATTGAAAAACGTTTGAGAATTGCGTTTGATGTCAAATGATAAAGTCATTTCATATCAAAGGTTTGACTTCGTGTTTGTTGGGAAATAATTAACAATATACATACATACATATAAAAAAATCAATTTTGGCTGTGAAAATTAAAAAAAATATTTGTTTATGTTTTTTGTATTTGTCTCTCTCTAACCATGCATTTCACTCTTTCAGTCTGAAATTAAAAAAAACACATAGTTTTCGAGTCATGGACCTCTAAGGTGTTCATATAAATATGCGATTTTCCACTACATTGCTGAACGTATAGGTCCAACATTGGTTTTAATTTAGAGCTCTTGAATAGATTTTTCTGAATATACAAAATTTATATCAAAATGGTTAACTCCCATTACAGTTTTAAAAAAATTTGACATAAAAATAGGTTAACATGTTTTTAATTATTAATAGTGCAAAATATTGGTTTGTTTTTAACTTTTGATTGTTAAATTTAAAAAAAAAATACAATCGAATTTTGCTTTAGTTTGTTTTTTTAGCCTTTAAATAATTTTTTTAAGTTTTTTCTTTAGCACAAAAGTTGACAATATTTCGAATAAAAAGTGTTTAAGAACATGGTAGAATAAGTACAAGGTACAGTCATTAGAAATTTTGTTCTCAATTTCAAAACCCATATAACGTCAAACAAAAGAAAATATGGGAAAAAATAAAACAAGCGTCAAAAATCAAATAAATTAATTTGGCATTACATGGGTAAATAAGGAAAACTCTCCCTAATGAACATACCTTGTACTTATTATACTATGGTTTTAAAAACGAAAAAAAATTAAAACAAAAATGACAAAAAATATTAAAATGTCTATCCATGCTCATTAAAATTTTGCCTTATTCCAAGGCCCATTGAAAAGGTCTGCGCAAGAAGCCGGATGATCATTGTTTATGTTCTTTTTAGTTGTCAAAAATTGTTTACATTTTGCTTACATGTGCATGTATACGTTTGTTTACGTTTATGGTATGCCACACATACACGTTTTTTCCTTTTGCTTTGTGTATGTGGTAGTAAATTTTTGACAACTAAAAAGAATCGTTTTTTGTTTTTGTACAAGTAAGCAGACCTAGATTTCTGTCAGATATCTATCAGAAATGTCGGCAAAAAACCAGAATTTCTCACGACATGTCTGTCAGAATTCGTGTCAACCACTTCATGCGTTTTTGGGACAGAAATCTGACAAAATTATTTAAATTATAAATGTGTATAATAAATATAACAACTAGTTAAAAAAAATTTGTTTTATTTATTCAAAAGTTGGTTGGTTTTAGCTAGACTCATGCGTTACGAATGTGAAAATAAAAACATGTGTAAGACCGAGGGTTAAATTTTTATACGGCACAAATTGGGCTTGATATTATGATTGATTTTGACGTCATTAATAACTGTGTTGAATTGCAATACACAATATTTATCCCAATTTGTGCCGCGGTAAATGTTGGAAGTAGCTTTTTTTTACTTCCAAGTTTTGTTGTTGCCATTTTTTTTCTCAGTGTATTATTACAAAAATATCCATAAATTGAATCTTTTTAGCAAGGCGAATTTACACCAGGTGAACTTATCTTGCTACGTAAGCAACAGCTGTTAACTAACCTTGTGTCAAAATGATATACCGTTCATGTGGTTCTGGGGAATATTTATTAAATTTGATAATTTTCGCTTAAAATTATAAAATGTAAAATTTTTTAAATTATTACATTTTTAACAAACAATTTAAAATTAAAAAGAAAATGAAATGTTTGTTTAAATTGTTTACTACAGTGTTGTATTATTTTTGACACAACGTTAAAATATTTTACAGTGTTGTAAACGTTTTTAAAATAAGACCACATTGTATGAATTCGCCTTGCTTTTTAGTAAACAATTTTTACTATCCAAAAAATAAACATATTAATTTTGAAGCTATTAACAGAAATAATGCGTTAAATTCATAAAAGTTAAAAATCCAAGTTTTAAAGGACCTCCTAAATTTCCGTTTTATGACAAGTGAGGGATAGTCTAATTAGCATTAACCCCCAGTCTACCCCGGAAGCATTAAAACTTATTCGGCTTTCATAGCTTGAAAATGAAAAAGGAAATTATTTTTGCATATTGCTATTTAAAATTTTATACTTTAAATAGCATTTTATTTGAGTGAACGCAAAATATTCACACGTACCTTAGCGTGGCCGTTATTATTTTTTATTTCTTTTGTTCTCTCCCCCAAAATTGGTTCAGTTCAAAACACAAACTACGTTAAACAAATGCATTAGTTCAAGGCGAATTCAACTACAGGTGGTGTCGGATATACAACAATCCAAAAACAACAGAAACAACGTAGGGGGTTTTGTATTGCATTGTTAGTGTTTACGGCTCGAAATGTCAACCATTCTTAGCAAAACATTAACAAATCAAAACAAATAAACTAGAAATGTCGAAATCAGAAGGCGTTTCGACACCACCTGTAGTTAATTCGCCTTGCATTAGTTCAACAAACGTTGTGCATTGTGGAAAAGTATTTATTTAGTTATATTGTTATGTTTACAACAGTTTTTCATGTAAATCACAACTTAACAAATTTGCGTTCAGAAATGCAAAAAGGGCAGCTTTCGAAGAAAGAGACAAAAAGAAACGCAAAATCTTCCGTCTCATCACATATCTGTTTAGTAATCTGTGCTCGAAATGCCAACCATTTCTAAACAAAACATTGTTTAACCAAAATAAATTGGTTCGAACGGTCAAAGTTAGCAGGCCATTATATAAACTAACATATACATATAACTTTGTAATATGATATAAGACTGAATTTAAAATGTAACGTTTCCTTGCCTTCGAACAAATCAGCTGATTTTGACAAATTAAATTTTATTTTTACTTGTGCTGCTGCTGCTGCTGCTGCATAAAAAGCGTTGCATGTAACTTGAAACGTAGAACGCAAGTTAGGTTAGAAAAGCATGCACTGCGTGGAGGCGAAAAGGCAACAGTTTATTTTTGTCCAATGACAAATGAAGATGTCGAAGTTACAGCACAATCTTATGACTTTTACTATCTCAACTGCAGCTTTTTAAACGCTGATTTATTCAAATGTAATTTGTTTGCATATTACTATCTTTAAAAAAAGAAAAACATTTACAAGAATCTACCCCACTCACTTGCAACAGTGTAATTCAAAATATTAAATAAATGTCCGACCGAATTTTACGTAAAAAAAATTATATGATTGTTATTGTTCAAATGCACTTACGGGTATCAAATCACCTTCTTGTTGAATTTTTTAGCATTAAGTGAGGTATACTGTTCTGTACCTGTCCATGTTTTACGACAACTTCTTGACACTTAAAAAAATAATCTTGTAAAATAAGCGGTGCAATGTATCGCCAAGGCCCATTGAAAAGATCTGCGCAAGAAGCCTGATGACCATTGTTTATGTCCTTTTTAGTTGTCAAAAGTTGTTTACACTTTGCCTACATATGCATGTATACGTTAATGATATGCCACACATACACATTTTTTCCTTTTGCTTTGTATATGTATGTAGTACATTTTTGACAACTAAAAAGAATCGTATTTTGTTTTTGTACAAGTAAGCAGACCTGATAGATGGGCCTTGGGTATCGCTTACTTAATTTACTGCAAATTAAATGTTTTTTATGAGAAACTTTACAAAAAATGGTAAAAGGTAGCAAAAATCGATAGTAAAAAAGTCTTACAAAAAGTCGCAGGCTGCTAAAAAAAAGGTCAGGCGAACATATACAAGACAAAAGTCTGGTTGTGCATAAAGTCATTCCTAAAAATTGAAGGAATTACAAAAAAGCTTTTTAATATACATAACTGAAATTTAGCTCACAGATTAAATTCGAAAAATAAAAAATTTTGAATATAATAAAGTTACTTTTAAAAAGAAATAATTCCCAGATTCCATTTTTATTGTATTTTCCATTCTTTTATTATTTAGGCATATTTTTCTATGTTTCATATATAAAATATGATAAACAGTAGCAAAGCTTTTTTCTTACCATTATCAACAACTTATACGGTGTAAATAGTCCTAATATAAAGGGTCCATTTTGGTGAAGTGTGTAAAAGGTCCTTAATAAACTTATGTTATTTTTTTTTAGTGAGTATTTTAAAAAGAAGAATCTAAAACTGCTGACAACACATACAATTTTTGATTTTTCAAAGACAATTTTCAATCAAATTTGTCTTCCCAAAAAATAAGTAAATATGAAAGACAATATACCAAGGCGAATTCATCCCAGGTAATCTCGGTACTACAACAAGTACAACTCGTACAAAAACCACAAGCAATTTGTTTTTGTAAAATCATTGTACAATGTCAAAAACAGAAATAAAACAAAACAGAAACAAAGATAATAAAAGAGAATAAACAAAATTTTGACATCCAACAGTGATTTTAGCTAAAAAAAAAGTTATCAGCAGGGCTTTTAAGACCACCTGTAATAAATTCGCCTTGCAATATACAGTAGAATCCCGATAATTCGTAATCGCAAGGGACCGGCCATTTCTTACGAATTATAGGGGTTTCCGATTTAGTGGGGCTTAGATTTAACGGGGTTTAAATATAATAAATTCGAATTAACGGGGGTTTTCAATTTATTTACTAAAACAATAAAAAAAAACAAAAAATGGTTATAAAGAAAAAATATATATAAATTGTTCATGTAACAAACTGATCTTAAGAAAATAAAGAAACACACAAGGAAAAAACCCACGCAAAAAAAAATAGCGGTAAACAAAAAATCATTATTTCCATGTTTCTGTTGTTTTTATTACGAATTATAAGTGGAAGTTAGCAAACAATTACGATTTATAAGCGGCAAAGATTTTATTTGAAAACAAATTAGGAATTAGCGAGGGGACCAAAATGTATGGACATTTTACGAATTAACGAGATTTTTTCAAGGGACCGACAGTTTATTACGAATCATCGGGAATTACGATTTATCGGGGTACGAATTATCGGTAATTATTTATGATGCACCGAAGTGTTAAAATGACTGATATATGTATTTTTATTGTTGATTTTAAGGATGGCTAAAACCGATCAAACAAGCTCCAAATTCTTATAAATTGGCTCATTCGTCTTCAAAAAAAACAGCATACTGTTCTGCTTGTAATTCGTCACTGCAATCGCATAAAAGGATTTAAAAAAACATGCCGAAACCAGTCGCTTCAAATTAAACAAAAAACAAATTTTTTACTAATAATTTTTATTTAAGGATTTCTAATTGAAATTGTTCTTACAAAAAAAATTTTAATATGGTCAGAAAAAACAAATTTTTAAGGTTGTTTTTTAATTTGGGGATTTTTTTTTAATTTTTTTGGGACAAGGAAAAATAGTACCTGCAGCCAGGGGTGCCAAAAGATTTTGATAAGAAATCGGCATGTTTTCAAAAAATCGGCATTATCGGCACTTTAATTTAATAAAATTGGAAAAAATCAATAAAAGAAATTTTTAATAACAAAACAGAACAATCCAACATTAACTTATGTTTAAAACATATAAATTAACATAAAAATCAATTAAAAAAATAAACATAATTTAACGAAACCTTGTTAATTAATTTTTGAATCCCAAGCAAAATTTTATAAACTGTAGATTATAAAAGAAATAATACAGTTAAAAAAATATATTTATATTTTTAGACTCGCAACTGGAAAATTTTCAATAAAAAGATCATAAATAAATATATTTTATATTAAGGGCAAATTATTTTTACACAAACACTCTTTTTTTAAAGTTATTTTTTAATAGACAAATATTTGATTTTCAAACTTAAAATTAGCTTAAATAATCTTTAGAAAAGAAAAAGATTGCAAATTTAAAATTTTCAAAGAACATCGATATATTGTTTTAGGCTGACTTGGCTTAAAATCCTTTTCACATTTTCGAAAGAATGTGAAAGGAAAATCGTTTTTGGAAATACACCACTTAAATTATCATGTTTTAAATCTAATTTTTTTCCGAAAAGTTTGCAAGTTTACTTCACTTTCTCCTTTGTAAGTGTCAATACATTTTCAAAGTCAAATACATAATCAGTATTTTATATTTTCCTTATAGAAAAAGAGATTTTAATTGCATTGATTTAGGTTTAACATTAAAATCTTTAGTCAAAAATATAATTATTTGGATTTAATTCTTTCATTATTCATAGTTGAGTATTTTTTAAATAAAATTTTAAAAATGTAAAAAGTGTTGCAAAAAATTAAAAGGTTGTACTGACACAAACAAAAAATTACGGTGTTTTAGGTGTTTATCGCAAAATCTGCATTTTTTGAACAAAAATCGGCAAATCGGCACTTTGATAATTTAGAGGCATAAAATCGGCAAAATGCCGATAAATCGGCAAATTTGGCAGGCCTGCCTGCGGCAGGGTTCCCAGATTTATTTTATACCTTATCCCCAATTTACGACTTTACATCCCCAAAAATCCCCAAAATAGCTGTTTTCTTATCCTCAAAAATCCCCACAGATCGTATTTAACATTTATTTATTTATTTACATAAATTCATAAAACGCACAAAAAATAATTATGCAATAATTATCAATACAAAAAGTTCAGAAAAAACTTCTGGATCATTAGCCAATGCAATTTTGTTTTACATATTGTTTGTATTAAAAAAGGTTAGCATTTGAGAAGAAGGAATAAAAATTTGTCACAGCAAACTGAATTATTTTAAAAGTGTCTATTAATTTTAAGAAGAGCTTCTTATGACTCATACTGCATTAAGTTGCTTTCGATTCTATTAATTACAGAAAATACAAGCATAACATGTTGCTAAAGAAAGCATATTTAAAACTACTTCAGCAAGCTCTTGAAAAAGTTACGAACCAACATCGTCTTAATATGACAAAATCTTCAAACAAAAAAAGTCTTTTAGTAGTACCAACGTCTTTTACAAACCGGTCTTGCCATTGTATAAACGGGATATATAATAATAAAAATCCCCAGCGAAAAAGTGTTTTCCCCAAAAAAAATTCCCTGGGGATTCTCACGAAATTTGTATCCCCAATTACAAAAATATCCCCTATTTGGGGATAAATCCCCAAAACTGAGAACGCTGGCCTGCGGCCCTAATAAAAAGAGAGGGAGAAAAACAGAAAAGCTTAAAAAAGAGAATATGAATCAGCGTTGCCAAATGTGCAGATTCAGTTTTTTTCAGATTTGTCAAGTGTAAACAGTAAATTTTATTCAAATTATACAAAAAAGCATGCAATCACAAAATAAAAAAATAGTAAAAATTTAAAAGAAACATTTTAATTAATTTTCATGTTGTAAAATTCCTTTCTTCATAAAAATAATTTTATGAAAATTAAATTTGATGAACTTAAAAGCCTGATTAAAAATATTGAAAATTTGAATTAAAACCCATAAAAAGTTCAACAATATTGCCACAATACTAATTATTGTTAAAGCTAAGGCACGAGCTTTATGTGTACATTTATTTTTAGTGTAACGCCAGAAAGTAAATAAGCTTGTATTTTAGAACAATGTTGTTTAAATGTTATGTTATGCGGCTTACACCAAAATATAAAAAAGTAAATTATATGTACATATACAATTTTTTGAAAAACAATTTAAATTACTTCTTGCGTTACGTTACAAAAAGCAGACTTCTCACTAAAATGATATTAGTGTTAGGTATAGACTCATCATGTTAGAGTTTTTCTTATGTTATAACACGGTTGTTAATGCAAATGTTTTAACAACGCTTTTATAGCATCATGTTTTAACAGTAAATCATGTCAGCTGTAGACGTGGAGTTAAGGAGCAATTTTATTCATTAAAATCGAATTTTTTTTGGAAAGTAAAACAAATGTTTGCCAAACAAAAATTTACAGTTCTGCCACTTCGTGCGTACTTACCCGAATTGGGTGCAATTTTAACAGCCGTGGGTAGATTTATTTAATTTTAGAACTAAAAAGCAACGCAATAATGAATGGTGCCAGCATAGTCTCTTCCAAATTTTAATAAAAATCACAAAAAAAACTTGTTTCCAGAATTACAAAAAGTCATCAATTTTAATTCGTCCATTTTCAAATGACGCAGTTAAAAGAATTACAGTACATTTTGCTTATAGCCAATTTCGCTTAAAGGCCAAAAACGGATATAAGCCAAAACTGTCAGATTTTTTCGAATTTCATACAAATTAGTTGTTCTAAGGTCAATTTCGATTGTAGTCCATTTTCGTTTAAAAGCCACATTTTCTTAGCATGCATATATAATTCTTCACGCAAAATTGTTTGCTAATAGTCCACTCTGTTTTTTATATATTTTTTTTCAACTGGCAGCATGTTTTTATTTACCTTCCCATATTATTTCGTATTGTGAATGATTCCCACAACAAATTTTTTGGGAACAAATTCCCTAACATAAACTATTTGGCATCGCCAATGATAACTCCCGCGAATTTTTTTACTAAATAAATTCCCAATAAGTGTTAATGTGAACGAGAAGGGTACATGTAAATTTTAATTTTAATTCTAAGGTTATACTAAATTAAATTGCTTTTTCCTTTTATTGAAGCAGTTTTAATAAAGAAATTTAAGATAAACACTATTCATTATTTATTTTATTATAGGTATTTGTATTAGTATTTTACTTTGTATATTTTTCTTTCACAATACAAGCACTGACAAGTTATTCACAATAGAGACTTCGGTTTATAAAGCACTGACAAATAACCCACAATAGAAATTTTTACTCCCAAAATTTTTGCGATACCGATTTTTTGGGGATGGGAATATAGGTTTGCTCCCATATAACATATTCCCATAACATTTCCGATAGTGGTGATTATAAATGCCAAATTTCGCTATTTATGTTTTATAATGCTGGGTACAGACAGTGCAATCTAGATGCAATCTGTTTCAATGCAACTTCAATATATCAAAGCGTTTTGATATTGATGCAATCTGGAATGAATGAAAAATGAATTTAATTTGCTAGATTGCATAAATGCATTGCATTGTGTGTACCCAGCATAGCATGGAGTCTTCATCAGACAAATTTTTGTCATAATAAACGTCAAACTTCATACAAAAAAAAAAAAAAAACGCTGATAAAAATATTAGAGTTTTTTTTATATAGACTTTGACGTTTGGTATAACAAAAAATTGTCAGGTGAAGACCCCATGTAAAGAACCTATGAAAAGAATTACAAGTTATTTACATTTTTGTGTTTATTGTTACTTTTAAAGCATTTGAATTAATTAATAAAAAAGATTTTGGTTTTTATTATTTATTAAAATAAAATCAATACCTATTTGGTTAAGTTTCAAGTAAACGTTACTTTTGTTTAAAAAGAGTGGTTTTATTGCAGAGAATAATTTTTATATAGTCAAAAATGTGGATTAAGCTATTATTATTTTCTTACAATTTATCTAAACAGGCTTTCAAGGTCATTTGTATTTAAAGAAGAGATTATTTATTTATATTTTCATCCTACGTTTCGTTGGTATTTTCCAACTTCATCTTTGGTTTTCAGTTTATTAAATATTCAATCTTTGTTAGATTTACATTTTACCCATAAAAAGGCTTATAAAAACAATCGGTTTTAGTCCACAAAATTTGTGCAACTTTAGTAGTGGACTATAAGCGAAAAGTAGCACATTTATAAAACTGATTTGAGAAACCGGCTGTCCTTCTAAAACCGCTACGGATATTTTATTTGCTGAAGAAGGTATACAAAGGAACGGCAATGAACATTTCCTAGGTTTTATGTACTATATGCAACGAAATGTGGAAGTAGAACTCATTATTTTAAGCTGTTTTATTATTTTTTTTATATTCTTATGTGTCCGTTCAACTTACATTTGAAACAAAAACTAATTTCGAAATTTTGTTTTTGATTTAAATGTAAGCATAACGAACGAGTTTTGCGCTCGTGTTCTATAAACCACACATTAATGTTATTTTTGCTGGTTTATTTTAAGTTACTTTATGAATCTAAATGAAATGTTTTTTTTTCGATTTTTTTTTGACAGTTCTTTTTAACGTAAAAATAAATTTGTTCGTACTAAATTTGCAGTAAAAAACAACGGCAACGCTGGGAGTAAACAATAACATTTTATTTATTTTTTTTTAATTTAGTTTTATTTTATTCCGATTGTAGTATAGACGTGTCGGTTGCTAAGAAAATTACAATAATGAGTGTAAAAGGTAAAATTAAATCAAGTTTATATACTATAAATAAAAAAAAGATGTACCCATACAATGTGCATACATACATACATACATATATGTAAATACTATCTATGTATATACAAACTTTTTATTAAAAATTTTCGAAGAGTAAATACTTCTTTTAACTGAAATTTAAATAAAATACACATTACTGTGCTGTTTTCACAACACAAGTGATTGAGCGTGTAGTAATATTTATATAAGATTTTTGAGTGTTTTTCATATAAATTTTATTACACGTTCAATCAATCACTTGTATTGTTAAACCAGCATACATATATTAAACCTACTTATATGATAATTAATATTTAGCGAAAAATAAATTAAATATTTTTCTACAGAGTGTTGCCATGGTCCGGGCTATGCCACTCCTATGGATGCCATGAAAAATGGACCTCGGGAGAAACTTTTGTATACTGTTACCGTACAACCAAATTTAGATGAACCTCGCGGTGACTATTTATCAACTGTTGATGTCGATCCTGCAAGTCCTACCTACTGTCAAGTGCGTTAAAGTCATGTGACATACTTTTAACAGAGAATATAGTACAACATATCGATTGCTTTATTTGAAAAGGCGTAACATGATTTTCCGTTTTCAGGGAAAGAAAAAAACTTAATAAATCCGCAAAATTTCGCATATAAAAATAGTTTTAATGCAATGTTTAATAAAAAGATAAACTAAATGTTATATGTACCATATACATACTACGTTTACACGCACGTCTCTTCGCAAATGAATATCAGAGGTGTTCTGGAAATCGCAAACGCAAAAATTTGGAAGTTGTTTTTAATACACCTTTAATCTAATTTTTATAATTTTTATTATAAAATTCTTTTTAATAGAGAAACATTTGTATAATATTCGTCATAAAATTCTTTTATTACAGAAATCTTTTTAAAAACGACGTTTAAAATTCTTGCGTTTTCGATTTCCAGAACACCCCTGTATATTGCAAGTAGAGAACATTTCCGCATAAACAGACCCAAAAACAATTCCTTCCTGATGAACGACACTATTTGCAAAAAGATGTTATACATTGCAACACTTTTAACCGTTTTACGTTTTTATTTCGATGTGGCACAAACTCAAAATTGTGAAACTAAAATTTCCAAGCAAACAAAAATTTTTAATTTTTTATTTAAAAAAAAAAAAGTTTATATTCATTCAGTGCTACTTTTATGCCTAGTACTCTGTTAAAATTTTTGAAAAATGTTAAGCAACATTAATTATTTCACACTTTCATTTTGACATGTATCATTGTTAATATGGATAAAAAACTGTTACCGGTTGTGCTATTTTAATTTTTTACTTCTTATTTAATAATCAATTCATACTTTTTGCTTTTGCTTAAAATTCCACGCGCAATAAGTGCAGCTTACATACATTATTTCGCAGTTGTAAAAAATGTTGCCAGAAACTCTGTTAATTTTTCACAAAATTATTTTTTTAAAAATATTCAGCACAAGTTTTTTTCGTATGCGTTTTGACAGCATTTCACGTGAAATGTTGAACAGAGTATCAGGCTTTAGTTAGAAAACTGCCATATAAACCAGGGCTGTGGAGTCGGAGTTGAGGTTTTTGTGCCTGATTCGGATTCGTAGTACCCACAAATACTCGCGACTCCGGCTCCAAATTTAAATAAATGGTTTATGAATACTGCTCTTATGTGCTGTTTCCAAATGACAGGCGATGGACTAAGTGCTTTTCATATAAATTTTACTACATAATCGATCGCACATTAATGTTTGCGTACGGTAATTTCTTCGCAAAAACTCTAATTTTTAGAAGGCCGTACGGTAATGAAAAAATAAAAGTTAACATCACTGAGTCTCATATACATTTAGCATCAAGATTTTTTCGAGTCGTGAGTCGGAATTGCACTTAAAAAATTTCAGCGTTTGGAGTCGGAGTCGGAGGTAGTACTTTTTTCGGACGACTCCACAGCCCTGATATAAACTAGTGATTACTGTGCGGTTTTAGCCGAAATCGAAGGCGCAGTTTTAATGCCTAAAAACCGAAAACCGACCAAAAAACATCGGTTTTTGCTTTTACTTTATGTATATTCTAAAAGAAATTGCAAATTATACATAATACTCCAACTTCATTTAAAAAACTTTACAAATAACAGCCTGGAACAACGGCAAGGTATTTCAAAATTTTTTAAATTTAAAATACCTAAGTATGAAGAAGAACAAATGTTTCTTTTTTTAATAAAAGTACCTGAAATGAAACAAATAAAAAATGTTTATTGCATACACAAAATGTATCTGTATGTAGTTTTACTTGGATATTTTCAAAGCCGAAAACCGAACCGAAACCGACCTGGCTTAATCATTTTAAAACCGAAACCGAGGATTCCCATTTTTACGGTTTTTAGCAAACTCTTATATAAACAGTAAGCAGTGCTGCCACAACCAATTCAATTTTTACAACCAAAATTTTTGAAAAAGTTACCAAATGAAAAAAAAATATAACCAAATTTAAAATGCCTTTTATTAATTCCGAAAATCATTAAAATTTATTTTAAGTTGCATTGCACTTCAAAGGTTATTTGTAAAATAATAATTATAAATCAAAAAACAAAACATGAAATGGAGGTAACTCATTTACATATTAAGAAAATAAAGAGAAACTTAATTAAAAGTTTTTATTTATTTATTTATTTCGTAAAAAAAACCGTAAAATTTCCAAACAAAATTCAGTATATTGAATGTTAATAATGGAATATTTTTTAATATGCCAGTTATAAATAACAAAAATGGAAAATTGTTTTCCGCTTTTTAGCTGTTATTGGCAGGACTGTCAAATGTGGCCATTTCTTAATTTCGACGGAAATTTTCGTTTGGCGATATGGCGAAATTGAAAACGATTGGCGATATTCGAAATGCATTTTATGTAAATATTTTCCAATTACCATATACATATGTATGTATCTAAAATATTATAAAAACTTAATTCTCTTGTTTGTAAATTTTATTTAAAATTTATAATTCTTATTATAAATAACTGTTTCAAAATGGTTCTTTTTGATATATTTTGTGAATCATTGAAAAATATTGTAGCGAATATAATCAAATTCGCCTTTCGTAACGTATGAACATTCAATGGGGAAAAAGTAAATGACTGACAGTCCAAAGTTTTTTTACCAAACAATTATTTTAAAAAATATTAAAAAATATACATACCGACAAGTTATAAACAGTAAAATTTCAAATTTCTTAAAACTTACAGCCATGTCTTAAAGAAAATTCCATAAATTTTAAAATAATATTGATATGTGTATTTTCAAATTTGTATAAAAATATACTTCTGAAAATAACCTAAATTCAAAACATTAAATTTATTTTCAAGTTTTTAGAAACACTAAAACGAATTTTTTGAAATCGATTCACCATGATTTTAAGCATTTCCTACCTTAAGTCCTTTTGATATAAAAATCACAAATGGCCATATTTTCTTAGCAAAAATCTTAAAAAAATATTTGGTTGCTGTTTTAAAAGGGATTTTTTGTTTTCGATAAATTATAAAAAACTTCCTTGGTAACAAATAATGAAACAATTTTAGTACACAGTACAAATTATTTGAGCTCGTAAATAATTGTTTCAAGAAAAACACATTCGTACGTATAATTATTTAAAAAAAAAAGAATCCAAAATTAAAAAAGTATTCACATCTCCACATTGAAAAAAAATATAACCAATTTTGGTTAGAAATAACCAAAACCGGCAGCCCTGACAGTAAGTTAGTTAATAGCAAATATTTTTTTTGCGAAAAGGCTACGTATAAACGTAGTAATGGCCCCTTAAGTTTAATAGCAAGATGCATTTGGCATTTGTCTACAAGAAGACAAAAAAATAGGCATTTAAGAAAATTTTGTTACGCCTTTTTTATATTAATCCATGGATTTTTTCAGGTTCTTACATCTCATCTCAAAAGTTTCTAAACATACCCTTTATCAGCTCTCCCACAAGATCAGCTTTATATTTTGAGCTCTAGTTAACGCTCAATGACTTTCAGTTTTTCCATACAAATTACATGTACATATTTTTCAAATAAAACTACTAAAAATTTTATGATTTTTTTTTTTCGTAAACTTAACGTGTTAAAAGTGTTGAATATTTTTTTTGCATATATTTTATATGGAAAAACTGAAAGTTCGTCAAATTATTGACCAGCAGGCGAATTCACTCGTAGACGTTTGCTGTACGTTTCCATCCAGCATCGACGGTGTGACACATTCAAACATATATTCACTTATTCTACCTCAATGGTTGATGAGTATTTTAATCAGTGTATTTGGGCCTTTAGGCGTCGCGTTAAATCAAAATATGAAAATGATCTTGTGGGAGAGCTTTTTTATACCTAAAAACTTTTAAGATGATAATTTACATTCGTGTTTAATTTCTTTTAAGGTTGTACACCGAACATTTACCGATCACAAAGGCGATGAAATACATCATACGGGTTGGAATGCCTGCTCAAGTTGCTACTATATTGACGAAAATGCTAAAAGTATTCCAAAAAGAGACAAATTAGTTATGCCAGCACTTAATTCAGATAACATTTATGTAATTGATGTTGCCACCGATCCTCGCAAACCGAAAATCATCAAAGTTGTTGATGGAGACGTCCTTAAGAGCAATAATGTTACCGCACCCCACACCACTCACTGTTTGGCCGATGGCAACATAATGATCTCAACTATGGGTGATGCCGAAGGCAAAGCTAAAGGTGATTTTATACTTTTTGATTCAGAATTCAATTGTTTGGGTACATGGATAAAAGGTGACAACAAGCCCGTTTGCGGCTACGACTTTTGGTATCAGCCATATTTTGATGTAATGGTTTCATCCGAATGGGGAGCACCTAAAAAATTCAGAAGGTTAGTAACTAAAGATTTTAAATTATTTTGGCTCATGAATGATTATTAAGGCCTAACCATAATATGCATAGCCTTGCTTAACCTACTGCCAACAATTAAAAAAAGTCTCTCAAATGTATTTAAAAAAAAAACAAAATAAAACACATTTGATTACGTACGGAATGTGCGACTAGATTCGCACCTTGCTGACGTAAATGACAGTTTCATTAAACATAGCAAAATATTTTCTTAAGTTCAATATGGTTTGCCTCATATAATTAGCAAGTATTCGCACATTTGCTTAAGCCAACTTAAGCACATTGTGGTGGGGCCTTTATTTGTTTTTATGTTTACTAATGGCCAATTTCACCAATTTGTTTAAATAGCAATTAATGTTTAAAATAAATAATATGAAAAACTATATTTATATATGAATTGATATTTAATTAAAATTGGTGTAATTTTTTCTTCATATTGAAGGTTTTTGCTAATAGTTTTCCTTCAAAATTATAAATTATTTATAAATATACTTGAATATTTGTTATTAACCTATTAATATTTAAGATATAAGGCAAAGCCATTTCTGTGCAATATTTGTTTCCTTAGAATGTAAGAAATTATGTAACTTATAAGAGTAACAAATACAGGGTGGCCCAAAATTAACGAAGGGGTTTGAATTCGTTGTTACTTTTTATTTAAGAAATAATTTTTAATTTTTTTTAATACAGTATATTAATCGGGAATATTTTGAGTTTAGTTATGAAAAATAATATCTCGCAAGTAGTGGTCATTTTCTGCTTCGCAAATTCGTTCTCTTTTCAACACATTTTCCATAACTTTTCGCAAAACTTCTGCTGTTATGTTGTAACTTCAGGTGTTATGTTGTTTATTTCGTCGCGTATATAGCTTTTTAATTGCAGGATGATTCTAGGCTTATTAATGTAGACTTTTTCTTTAAAATAACCCCAAAGAACACAGTATGGGGCCAATTAAAATCACTGAGTCACAATCACGCTGAGTCAAAACAATGGATCGTTGATTTGAAAAATGAAGCTCAACAATTTGGGCATGTTGTTCAATTAAGTACTGCTCCATTTTAAATTCCCCAAGTATTCTTTACAAAATAGTGAAAAGAGAAAAAAAATTTAATAAAAAAGTTATAAGCAATTCAACCCCCTTCGGTAATTTTGTACAATAACAAATTATATCTGAACTTAATAAATCGAGCAAAAGTTACTTAGATCTTCAGCCCTTTGCAGTGAAACAGAAAGAGTTTCTAGCGCGAATCGAACCCACATAGTACACATGTCGTCTATATGCTCCTTAATGCACCTACTTGGTACTTATTATACAATAGGTGTTTAGCAGGAAAATAAATTTTAATATTCCCTCTCTCTCTCTCTCTGCTTTCAGGGGAAACCAGCGTTACCGCTGTTCGACTTTAGTTGCAATTTGCAACCTTTTCGGCGCTCTGACACTTTTTGTGCGACTTTTTTAAAATCGTCTAATTTTGCAACTTTTTCCAACTTTTTGTCCCTGAAATTTTTTACACTGCATAATTTCTCATATTTTTCCTTTAAAATATCAATTTTGTTTTAAAAATTCCCCGGGATATGAAACCTCATTCGATTGATCAGGTGATTATTTTGTATCAAGACAAAATAAAAAAAACTACTGAACTGTATTGTATATGTTTTGTATCGTGTTCACAGGCTTTTATTAACGAATTTAAGTTGTGAGAAAGTAAGTCCAATGATAAATCATACAATTACATTTTTAAAATTACAAATGCTAACGATTTTTGGCACATAGTAGAAAGCTTAAAAATTGCTTTTAATTAACCATTGTACCTTAATTTAGACAAATAAGCAGCGCATGTATTAACTCTACCGCACAACAGTGCGAGTGCTGACAATTTTTTTTTCAAAATTATAATTAATGAAAAATAATAACTTAACCAACAAGTTAAACGTAGAAACTTGTGAGTCCATGGTATCAACTCTAAGTTTTCTATATACTGAAATAGAAGGTAAAAAAGTTAAAAAACATAAAACGTAAAGTTTATACGTATATTAAAGTATATACAAACACATTATTAAAAATCAATCAAATGTAAAATTAATACACAAAAGTGTATTTAAACACATTTGTAACGAATTATTTCTTAGCTATTTATACCGTTTACATTTTTAATTCCTATTTGTTTTCTGCTTTCTTGATTAACCATCGCAATACCAAAGATATTTATGTACATCGTGTACCAATACCCACCCGGGTGTTACTGCATGTCTATAAGCGATGAGAACAAGTTATCGTCATGTACCTTATTTTCGGTGTTTTTTTAAGTTTGCATCATTATCAAAGTAATTTCGTGGAAATACAAACATTTTTAATTTAAAAGATTTTGTTTATCGTGCTTAATTCCCAATTTTAATTCTTGATAAAAACAATGAAATTTATTGTTGAAGGGATGAGCTATTCCTATGCGCATTTCACTGATTGCTTAGCCCAGATCGTAAGAAAACTTCATCCAAAGATTTTTGAAAAAATGTTTGTATTCCCACGAAATACCCAATTTTTCCATGCTGATAAATACACTGAAATTTATTGTTGAGAGTATTTTAGTTAGGGACAATGATAAATTATGGACCGACCTTCACGAAATTTAATAGTGTCTTTCCTATTTAACTGTGACGTACCAAATTTTATTAAAGTTGGAAATTTAATAATTCGGTGTATTAAACTGTTTTCCGAGAGTAGGATTTATATACTGAACTGATTTTGCTGGATTTTAATCCCAAACTGCTTAAGATAACTAGTCTGTATCACAACAAAGCACAAACTGACGAACTAGAAGCAATTTGACACTAATATTGTTATTTCATTTTGAGAGTGTTTTCAATAGTCGGACATGACAAAATCGACTTAGAATCACTCAAGGAGCCAGATTATATACTTAATAGGGTCTGAGATGAATAATAAAACAGTTTCACGCGGAATGAAAAACTTGGTATATCCTCATTCACTAGTGGTGATGGGTATAAAAGGCGTTACTCGATAGGTTTTTTGCTTTCAACAAAATTTGCATGACTGAGAAAAATACATATTTCAACATGGATCCAAAAGAAACACACATATGAAGACCTTATTGTCATTATTTCTATTAGCACAAGTGTAAAAACCTTTAATATTTTTCTAATCTTTCAAAAATATTAATTTTTTTTAAACCAAGACGATTATAACGGTTTGATACCGGTATTATGGGAATAGGTATAATTTCGGCATCAATTTAAACGGTATTTAAATGGTATTGGTATCGGAAGCAAACAATGGGTTTTGTTAAAAATTTTGCCATAAGGAAGTGCATTTGAAAAAAGGACTGATATATTTTTATTCTACAATTGCAACATATTTGCTCGAAACCAATTCTTTTACTAAAAACAGCTGCCAACCTGCCCAATATTTTTGGCAAAAAGCTGAAAAATATGCATTTGCAGAAAGCTTTACAAACTTGCATCGCATTTATGTTCAAGCATCTACCAGAATATTTAAAACAAGTAAAATGGTCGGACTTGACCGACCATACTGAATACCCTAATTGGGACCCATGATCAATCATGGACCTGGCAATTAAAAAATATGATAAAAGGTTAGGATTTTTGTGAGAGTTCTTTGTGCCGAACATTATCTTGATATCAACATCTACAGTATATGAGAATTATTTGTGCTAAGCCGTTTTAAAATGAGGAATTATTAGTCTGGACTAAACAGTACATAATTTTGATATAGCAAAGGAGCTATTATTAATGTTATCGATATGAAATTTTATATTTTTTTGAACCAAGAATACATCCAGGAAAGAAGTTTGTATTTATGCTATGTGCAACTATGTACCGATCTTTACCATTTCCAAAAGGCTTCGTCCCAATGAAAATCTTGTGTACCAAATTCCGTTAAATCATTTTCAACACTACGACTTGGACAGACAGCCATATGTGAACTGATCTGGCTGAATTTGAAAACAAAAAATACAGGAGCAGATGTCACAAAAATACATAATAACCCAGTCGTTATCATATTTGGAGTCTTCGGGAATCTTATTTCCACAAACAGACGGACATATTTTTAATAGCGTCTAAGAGAAATATTTCAAAAATTACAAACAGAATGACAAACTTATGTATGTATACCTGTGGTGAAGGGCATAAAAAATATTATTCTCAATTATATTTAAAATTTTACTTGCTATAAGCAGTGTATGCATATTATTTAAGGCAACAATGTTTTTAATTCGAAAATAACACAATCATCAACATTAGTGCAATGTTAATTTATCTTATCATTTTAATTTTAGCTATTGAATCCGCTTATCGCACGTTCAGTGCGAAAGTAAAAAATCGTTCTTTTGGTTTTATTGAAATGCATACAAAAATTCAAGGTCATTTGGGCAAAATCTGAAAAATGATTTGTCAAAAATATTTTGCTTAATCGTATGTTTGTATGTATTAGCAATATTATAGTATAAAATATAAATATTTTGTATTTTCAAAAGATTTTGTTATTCGTGCTTAATTCCCAGGTTTTATTATTGATAAAAACACTTGAAATTTATTGTTGATGTGATAAGCTATTCCTATGCGCATTTCACTGGTTGCTTAGGCCAGATAATCAGGAAACTTCATCCATAAAGATTTTAGAAAAACTAAAGATATTAAACCAAATAAAACTGTTAAACGTATAAGAACAGTTCTACTTGTAATAATATCAAAGTTTAAACAAAACAACATCAACAATAAACAGTGGGTTTATCTCATCTTACATTCCCCCTACAATTAGTTGAAATTCTCTCAACATTAATTGTAGTTGTAAGTAGGTTAAGAAAAACAAAATAAAAACAACAACAACTTACAAAAGATGTTGTCAATTAAGTGGGGATTAAGCACGAATAACAAAATCTTTTGAAAATTTAAATTTTGTATTCCCAAAAATTGAAATTACTTTTTGATAATAAACAGTCATGTGCACGGCCTAAAAAACACTTAATTGACAAACATCTTTTGGAAGTTGTTGTTGTTTTTATTTTGTTTTTCTTAAGCTACTTACAACTACAATTAATGTTGAGAGAATTTCAACTAATTGTAGGGCGAATGTAAGATGAGATAAACCCACTGTTTATTGTTTAAACTTTGATATTATTACAAGTAGAACTGTTGCTATAATTCTTATACGTTTAACAGTTTTATTTGGTTTAATATCTTTAGTTTTTCTAAAATCTCTATGGATGAAGTTTCCTGATGATCTGGCCTAAGCAACCAGTGAAATGCGCATAGGAATAGCTTATCCCATCAACAATAAATTTCAAGTGTTTTTTATCAATAATAAAAACTGGGAATTAAGCACGAATAACAAAATCTTTTGAAAATTTAATACATTTTGTATTCCCAAAAATTTAAATTACTTTTTGATAATCAGCCCAATTATGAATAAAAATTCCCCGGGAGTTTTCTTTATTCTCCCATTTTTCCTATGTAAATTCAATTGTAAAAATGGGAAAAGGGAAAAAACTCCCGGGGAATTCGTATTCATAATTGGGCTGAATATTTTGTATTTATTTAAAAGTTCGATTATTTCTTTGAACAATTTCCAAACTAAATTTTTGGTTAAAGATAAGAATCTAATATAATGGTTACACTTGTTTTAAACCATAGTAAAATAAAAATAATTATTATTTTAAAATATAAGAAGTGTTTTAAAATTTTTTAATATTAAAACTTAATTTGTACTGAAATGCGCATGTTCTTATCTAACATTAAACAACAAAAACTTTTGATAATTTTTGTCGAAATCTTAAGCGAAGTACGAGTACATATTTGACTTGTAACTTGGGTCTTTTTCAAAAAGATTTTATACATACATAATCGTAATTCAGCCTTTTCGAAACTAATAATGTGTACTTTTAAACACAATATAAACGTTTTAACGGAGTGGCTTGCAGTCAAGTTTAAGTTCTTTATGAGTCAATATATTTACATATATAAATGATGCCTTCAATAATATTTAATTTAAAAAAATTCCATGTCTTAGTTTTTAAATCTTTTGTATTCAGGTTTATATATTCATAAATAATTCTGTCGGTTTCACTTTTTCGAACGAATTACGATTAAATTGTTTAAACAAATTTTGGTTCCCATAAACATTTTTTATGCCGTTGATGTCCGAAAATCTGAAGGCCTCGTTACTCTTACGTAAACGTATACGTTACATATCAGCTGTTCCGTTGTCCTTCCCAAGCTTATGCTATAAACACATTCGAGACAGCAGGCTACCGACTTCAATATGTCAAAAATAGAGTATACATATGTGTGCATATGAATATGATTATTTTCACGACGACACTGCTACATGGCTGCAGGCTGTTGTCTGTGCTTATTTTGTCGTTGAAGTCAAATTAAACGAATTTCTTTTTTTGTCCACTACAAAACAGAAAAAGTGTTGCTAATATAAAAAACTATTTAAAGAATAAGTGCTAAAAAAATTTAAATTTTTACTTAAACACATATAGGTTATATAAAGTTTAGTTTTTAAGAGATATTTATAACGCCTTAAAATATTTTAAGGTACATAACTCCAAAACTAGATCCTCAGCTGCAATAAAAACAAAATACAAAATTGTGTTTTTAAAAGCAAGTTTAGTGCTGTATATGTAAATATCTATGCATAAAGTATTTTACTATTTTGTTCAAAAGCGCTGATATCGTAAGGTTTTGGCGTTTTTAAACAAGAATGTTAGTAACATGTTTTGGAACAAGACTGTGAGCAAAATCAAAACATCCCTGCAAATAGAAGGACTAGTCCAAACACGCGTGTAAAGTGTAGCCCACAAGGGTTAAGGACTAGTCCAAAAGTAACACAAACGTATGGAAAAAACATGGTCTATTGAACATTACGATGTCCTAGGGCAGGACCATATAACCCAGCTTTGGACTACAAAGGAGTAGTTTTAAAACTACTCCATGGTATACTCAAGAGGATTAGTTTTGAAGTCGTTTAAAACAAAAGCACGTCGTTAAAAAACGAAAACATGTTGTCTCACTACAAACACTTTTTAACAATGAAGTGGTCCATGCTTGCATTACATCGGACCAGTCCATGGAGTTGTCCATTTAATCAAAATGGATCAGGTGGTCCAATAATATTTGCAGGGATATAATAATAGGACTAGTCCAAACACGCGTGTAAAGTGTAGCCGTAATGAGCATTGAATTTCAATCAAAATATTCTGACTGAGTTCATGAGTATAGTAAATTGCCATCTCATCTGCATAAGCAGCGAATTTACATGGTCTAATTGAGGGCATGTCAGCACAATAGATATTATATAAAATTGGTCCAAGAACAGAGCCCTGCGGAACACCTGCTGGAATGCTGTTTAAATCAGAAAAGGAATTTCCTACAGAAACGCAGAAATATCTACCACACAAAAAGTTTTTTACAAGCTTTACCAGAAACAATGGAATGTTTAATTGAAGCGATTTGTATATTAAGCCACAATGCCAGACTGAGTCAAACACTTTTTCAACGCCAAGTAGTACAAGCGCTGTAGATTGTTTTGATACCAAAACATTTTTGACATCATTACAAATTCTTTTGACGCGATGAATAGTTGAGAGAGATCTTCCGAAACCAAATTTTTCATCTTTTTAGTATTTAGAACGAGCAAAATTATTATTTTTGCAAGAAATTTTTCCCAGACTACTTAATAAGATTATAGGCCTGTAATTCTCAGGGTTGTTTAGCATTTTGCCAGGTTTAGGCAGTTTTCCAAATATTTGAAAAGTACTGCAAGTTGTTGAAATACGAACACCAATTTAAGGTACATTTTTAAGCATTCGATTATTTATTTCATCTTAACCACAGGATTTCCTTTTTTTAAGATTACATATAATAATCTCAACGTCATTTACCGTAACTTTTTCGGAGGAAGGAATAACAATATCAAGGTTCCAAAGTGATCAATTACTTGATGGACCATATTGGTATGATTAGTTGAACCTGATTCGTCAGAAACCCTATGATTTAGTTTAAAACTGTTTGCAAAAACATTTGCATTGTCTTCATCTGAAACTAGGATACCATCAGGTGTTGATAGACAATGACTTCTTCTTGTCTTATTCTTCAAAATTTTGGTAACATTCCAGAAAGGTTTTGATCCTTTGTCCATTGTACTTAGTTTTTTATTCCACTGCCGGTTTTTAAACAAATGAATTTCCTTACGAATATAGTTTGAATATTTGGTCATTAAATTGAAATAATATAATTACCTAAATCTCACCCAATCCCTAGGAAATTGATTTCTTAATTTAATTAGATTCAGAATATATACAGAAAACTTCATAAAATTATTTTTTGGTGAAGTCTTCGGAAGTGGGGGGCTACCACAACAAAACAAATAATAAATACTATTCAATGTGTGAAAAATATTATAATTGTTTTTTTAATAAAAAATGTATTGTATTTCCCTGTGGTTTGTAGAGTCAACAAAAAAAGACAATCTTTACTTTATAAGGCTTTTTGTTTGTAAATGTAATTTTTTTTTAAATTTCAAGACCACAAATATTATAACATTTTCAATGATAACGTTAGTAAACATTTATTTTATATCAATTATAATATAATGTACAAGGTTTAATTTGTTTGTTTTACACTATTATTTGTCTGGATCTCTGTAATTTGCACTTTGTCACTTACTAAAATAGCTTTCGAAAAATTTCCTAACGCTTTTTACATAACTGACGCTCGTTTTCGAAATACGGAGTTGGAGTTTCGAAAAGGATTTTTATTGTTCGTAATAGAGAGTTTCCGTTACGAAAGGAAATTTTTCTTTTCGAAAAGGTATTAAAAACTGTCGTTCATTCGAAACAAATAGTTCGATAATCGTAAAACACAGTACAAATTGTTCGAACTCGTAAATTATTTCTGTCTGTCTAACGGCTTCTAACAAGGACCTAGTAAAAACTCCAACATTGTTATCTATAGCGTCAGTTGTACTTAACATCGAATCAGTAACAGCATCGCTTAGAGTATCTTTTAATACATTTTTGTATATTTTCCAATCGACACATTCAAAATTATAAACTAGTCTTTTTACAACTGGTGTAGATGTAGACAAATGATACCAGTAGGTGATCAGAGCTTAGATCAATAATGGTAAGTGGGTTAGAAATAAACTGTGGAATAAAATGTGGTCTTAACTAGTTGTATTGGTATTAAAATCATCTTACCAAACTTTTCTGGAATCGGTCAAAAATTGACCATAGCTCCCATATAAATACTATTCCCCAAAAAAGTTTTAAATGCCATAATTACTTTTATGATAGCTACTATGTCATGACAAAATGTGTTCGTGGTAGGTCCAAAATAATCCAAAGTGCCCATATAAACGCCCTGCCTAAAATCTTATATAGATGAATACTTAATGTGAGCTGTAGTTTTTTTAAAATGTTGCTCTTTATTCTTAAGTTTTCGTTCTGCTTATAGTACATGCACTTTTTATAACGTTGGAAAGAGCTCAATAAAGATGACTTTAACTATTCAAGAAAATTTTTTTGGGTCATATATAGGGCAACCAAAAAAAAAGCACTAAAAACAGTTTTAAGCTCTTAAAAAAAGCATTTAAAAACATGAAAATAAGCTATTAAAATTTTGAAAAAGCAATTTAAATTTTTTGTTTATAATACATTTATTCATTTAATTGTTCCTGCAGTAAATTATGCGGTAAATTCCGAAAAGAAAACTCTGCCTATTTGGAGTCAGCACGTTCTTTTTACGTCTACAGATGTTAAGGGAGCATATTTAAAATTGAGTATTTGCTCTGAGGTATATTTTATACGATTGGGCTCACTATTCCACTTACCACACAAAATATCCCCATTATCTTTTAATACCGAAAACCCTTCACTATACCCTTCACCGAAGCTAAAAATGTATATAAACCTTTGTCATTCCGTTTGTAATTTCTACAAATATTGATACTACACCCTATAAATTATATATATTCTGGGCCCTTAGGAAAAGCGAAGTTCAAATCCGGTTGTCCGTCTTAATAGACGGACAGATGGTCAGACGGACAAACAGACGGCCAGAATATATATGCTTTATGGGGTCTGAGATAATTAATAATAAAGTTTCACACGGAATGACTTAGTATACCCTCTTCACAACTAATTGTTGTGGAGGGTATAAAAAGCCCTAACAGGTATACCTCATTTTTTTTTTGTTCTTTTATGATCGGAATTTGTTTTCAATCAAAAACATTCTATTTGTATACCAAAAAATAAGCATTTGCTTTTTATACCCACACCACAATAGTGGAGAGGGTATTATGCATTAGTGCTGATGTGTGTAATGCCTTAAAATATTGGTCCTAGACCCACCTTAAAGTATACCGATCGACTTAGAATCACTTTCTGAGTTGATCAAACGATGTCCGTCCGGCCGGCTGGATGTCCATGTAACCTTGTGCGCAAAGTACAGGTCGCAATTTTGGAGATAATTTAATAAAATTGGGTACGTAGGTTCTTATTGCACAAGGGCCAAGCCTATTGAAAATGGGCCTAATCGTAGGACCACGAATTGAGATAGGGGGCAATTTCTGCCTCTCAGAAACTATATAACCGATTTTATTGAAATTTAAAACATAGATAGGTCCCTATTCATATAGCCATGCGCTCTCGAAAATTTGTTTTTAAAGACTGTGGTGTTGGGTTTCATATGGTCGGACTTGACCGACTATACTTTTTAGTTGGCATAGTCATGAATAACCATTATTTTAACCAAACACATTTTTTTGGCTTTAAATAAACCAAAAAAATTTTTGATTACAAAAAACCATTAACTTAACTGGTATATATCATTTTTGATATATACCATAGTACAAAAGTTCCAATTGTCATTAAGAGCAAGCCTATTGAAAATTTCAAAAAATTAAATGACATTTCATCTCGTTACACCTAGTCTTAGACTAACAAGTAATATTTTTCTGTATAACAAAATTCATTCAATAGCAGCCACCAGATCTTGTGGCTTAGTTCTCTTCATTCTCCTTGAGTAGATTTCATCATTACATAATATGGCTGCTTCTGGACTGGATAAACATGGCTCTGAAGTCAATATTCGTGATTAGCTGACAATTTTTGTATAACTTCTGAGATTTTCATTACTCCAAGACCTCTGTGTAGATCATTAATTCTAATATAGTACTTTATTTTGAAATCGTTGAATAACATTAATTTGGTTTTCAGCGGCGCAGCCCCATATTTGAAATCCGTAGGTCAAATATGGGGTTGTAGATAAGCAGTTTGTTTTGAATTGAAACTGGAGAGTTTCTTCCAATTTTATATTCAGTCCAGTCTCTTTTGTTTTTATATGTTCTTTCCATTTTAGTTTCGCATCAAATGGTTAGCATATGGGACTATAGAGTTCGATACTTTCATGGGTTTGTATCTTATTGATTTGTATGTAAAATTGACATGGACTGATTTACCCTCATTTAATTAAATGTTCCATTATTTCGTCCAGTCTAGCAAAATATTTATAGAGGATTGTAGCTTAGTGCAAGACTCCACTAAGTTATCACCAACTGACAGGATACAAGTGTCATCCGCAAAAGTTCCTATTATATTGTCGTTTATAGGAGTAGGAATATCTGACGTATACGATACAACTATAAAAAAACGATGTTCCATGTAGGATTTTAGTAAGTAGTATATTGTACAGGTAGTTTTGTTCTTATTTTGTGTTGTAGACCTTTGTGCCATACCTTGTCGAAGGCCTGTGCAACATCCAAGAATATAGCTGAATATACTTTCTTTTTTTCAGAGCTTCTTCTATTTTGTGGGCAATTCGATGCACTTGGTCTATTGTAAATTGTCTTTTTCTTAAGCCGAATTGATGGGGAGTTATTAATTGCCTAGTTGATATTATATGTTTTGGTCTATTAGAGAAAACTTTTCCGAACAGTTCTCCCATTACGGGTAGCAAGGAAATCGGCCGATAGGACGAAACTTCATTTGCATTTTTACCAGGTTTATTTATCATTATTACGTCAGAAACTTTCCAAGCTAACGGAAAATATCTGTGGCTTAAACATGCATTCATAATGGCGTTAATACTAAGGAGGGCTTTATGTGGTAGATTTTTAAGGACTTCAGCAGTAATAAGGTCAAAACCTGGACTTTTTCTTGACTTCAAATTTGATATCTCTTGAAGCGTTTCTCTAATTGAAACTGGTTAAATATCCTCAGACCTTGGATTATAGTGGGTATATTCAAATCTCTCATATCATAGGGTTGAAAGTCGTTCTTAGCCCATGACTTATTTTGTTTTTTGATTGGGGGCTTATGAAGAGTGGGACGTTTTAGACAGGCTGCCGCTTTCCATAATGAGTAATCATTTACTTTATCTGACGATAAGTTTTGCATTTTTATGTTTAAGTTTTGGTTTTTATGTTCTCGTACTTTTTCTTGAAAAAGCTTGTTAACCTATTCAATTCTGTTTTTAAAGGTGGAAATCTTGTCATTTTTCCATATTAAATAATAAATGTTTGCTCAATAAGAGAATGCGCTTTAAAGCAAACAAAAATTATGGTACTAAACATACCTTTTGTGTGCAACTTATATTATGATTTTATTTGTAAAGTTGAAAATAAAAATATTTTAGTAGCAAACATTTTACATAATTTAATATGTTTAGCTAGATCAGAGTAACGTTTAAGGTGTAAAACACCATATAATATTATTATAGTGATTTTAAAAATGTTACGGACAAAAAATATTTTTTCAAGTTATAGTAGGACCATAATAAATTTATGAGGGTAAACATATTAGGCAAATATGAACAAAAATGGTCGTAGTGACCACTTATTAACCATGTTTTTTCTCTGCGTGTACACTTAGATTATTTCTGGACAAGTGTCTGGTTACAAAAAAAAATCTATTAGGTCAGATTTCTTATTTATGTCGGAGGGCCAGTATGCTTAAACAGTATGAGTAAACTTAAAAAATGTTTCGCTCTTTATAATGGATGTTTGAAACTAAAAAAATTTATTATTTTTTATAGTGGATATTTGTAGCCAAATAATTTTTTTGGTTGAAGTTAAAGTTATAAAGTTACCATCTCGAAAGCACTTTAAAGCGTATAAAGCGCTGAATCAAATTTCACTACTGTACTACACTGTAATACCAGAAATCACTCTAAAGAATTTTGTGATGATTGATGCTAATTTACCATGGGTCTAATTTAAATTCTCTCCCTGAAAATCATTTAGTATGGCTGAAACTGTTATGAATCATGATATTTTATTCAATTTATTTTAAATTAAGTTTAATATTACTACGTCTACACGCAACACTTATTCGCAAATAAATATATTGCAAGTAGAGGAAAATGCTGCATAAAAAATACTTTGAATTTTTATTTGCGAATAGCTAACTCACGAAAACAATTCCTGATTAAACTATTTGCAAATAAGATTTTAAGCAATGCCATACTTTTAGCCTTTTGACGTTTTTATTTCAATGAGGCACATTCATATGACAACAAAAGTAAAATTAACTCAAAATGGTAAATAAAATTTACAAATACACAATAAATCAATAGATTTTCCATCCTGCATCATAAAAATATAAAAATAAGAAATTTCAGTAAGAAAATTTGCAAATACAACTCGTATAAACGTAGTTTATGACTAGATATAAAAGCGTAAGACAATAAATAATCTTTGTTAATAAAAATTTAATCCCAAAATACTTAAATTATCCATATTTAATCCCGTTTTCGTACTTGAAATAATCCGAAAATGACATTGATTTAAGTAAAACTAAGATTGAATCAATCTCAAAATGAGCTTGATTCAAGTAATATAAATTTGATTTTATCCCGAATTCATGATTGAAAAAAACAAAAACAAATAAATTACATAGAAAAAATGATTATGATTGATTTACTTACCCATATTACACATTACTGAATGAAAAAACACCAAAATCATGCCCGATATGGTTTTTATTTTAGAAATCTTATGTACACATTTAGCCAAAAATATAAACTAAATGAGTAGCATGAGTTTAAATTTACTTTTTAACCCTTCGTTGTACACATGAGTCTGGCCAGACCTTTTTCTATGTGTAAAGAAAATTAAAACATGCGCAAGCCGGAGGGTTAAACATGAAAATAATATCGATCCCTAACCGCGAAAATAGTGTAAGCGACATAAATTTCAGTTTTCGTTTTTTTTAATAAATGACTTTATTGGCAACACTTGCATCATCTCCTAAAATGTCATGGTCACATAAGGTACCGTTAGGATTTTAAAGCAAGAACAATTTTATTGTAAGCGACAAATTTCGTACAAAATTTATATGAAATAAAATAAAAAAGCTCTCTCCTATGTATATGTATGTGTTTTTCTTGTTTTGTTTTTTCTACACACAATAAGCAAACCGGTTTTTCCAAACTTGTGTTTTCGAAAGTAATCCCATTAAGGATTGTTTTGAGTACGTTTAAGTGTTATTCGTACTTGAATTTTTGAGTACGACTCGTACTTAAAGTAATCCCAAAAAACTTGATTTATCTCGAGTTTTTTTCTTTCTGTGTGTTAATAAATTTTTGACTCTCAAGATAAACTTTAATAACTAATATGCAAGTGGCAGTGTAATAAAACTGAACTGGCAAAGTAAAATAAAGTAATTATACCCTTCACCTCAGGTGGAAAAGGGTATATATAAGTTTGTCATTCCGTTTGTAATTTCTACAATATTGATCTTAGACCCTATAAAGTATATATATTCTGGGTACTTATGGGGAGAGAAGTTGATTTAACGATATCCGTCCGTCTGTCCGTCTTACGTTTGATATGTGTTTTCCGGAGACTCCAGACATGATAGCGGCTAGGTTGTTTTACATTTGTGTCACATATAGTCTACCATCGGTTGCTATTGAAATTCAGCAAGATCGATCCACAAATGGCTGAGTTATGAGCAAAAAACCACGACTACCTCTAATATTTTCCAAAAATCCCTTGTGGTTGTTGTAATTTTATTACTTTTTGCTGTATATCTGGGGAACGGCAAAAGCCAAAGCTTCCAAATTAGGTACACACATTTAGGTAGCCCATACACACAATCCTAAAAAATGTGGGCGGGATTGGAGAAGTGGGCGTGGTACCTCCCGTACAAAAAAAATTAAAAATTATATAAAAACCTAAAATTTAGGGCTGCCATATGTCCAATGGATATGACTTATATACCAAAATATCGAAAATTTTTAGTAGAACATATTTTATAAAAAATTCAGAAAAATCGGTTCAGATACAAAAAAGTTATGACCAAAATTAATTTTTTTTTTTAAATACCCACTTTCGGGAACCATAGATTTCCCCGAGTCCAAGCTTTATAACACAAGTAAATGGTAAATTCCTTCTTAAACACGTCGGTATATAAATCTGTCAAATCGGTTAAAAAATGGCTGAGTTATGAGCAAAAAACCATGACTACCTCTAATATTTCCAAAAAATCTCTTGTGGTTGTTGTTTTTTTGTTTGTGCTTTTATTCGAACGTGTTGAATGTTAGGCATTTCAAACACACACATGTTTGTACATGATTGGTCGCTTAAATTGAAAAATACGTACATACCTACATATTAAACAAACAAAGTGACGGAATATATTCTACTTTAATTCTTTGTTTGCATAAGCGTTAATGGCTGAGTTGTCTGGGCGGTTGCTCAAAGCAGCGTTGTTAGTAGCTGCCGGGGTTCAAGTCCGGCATCCACCTTTACAAAAAAATTTTTTTTAACTTTTTTTATATTCTATAAACGATTTTAAAATAATTCAGCAATTTTTTTGACAATGTAAATATTAATCGTTCGCTTAACTTACATGTAAAACAAAAATCATATTCTATACCTATTTGTTTTTTATTTAATTTGTTTATGTCCTAAAAACGATTTTAAAATTACTTAGGTAGGTATAAAGCTTTTCTATATTTTCATTTTATTGGCAACGCCACAGTGTTTTATTTTATTTCGGCAAGCATATACGTACCTACATATGTACATAAAAAGTTGTATGTAATTTAAATAAATCCATACTAACTAGTAGGCAAGGCGAATTTAACTACAGGTGGTGTCGGAACTACAACAATCCAACAGCAAAAGAAACAACAGTGTTTTTTGCATTGCATTGTTAGTGTTTACGGCGCTTAATGTCAACTGTAGTTAATTCGCCTTGCTAGTAGGTTAACCTAGCTATTGCAAAGCCATACATATGTATGCACATGAGTATGTATGAATGAGCAAAAGTTATTTATGTATAAAGGCATTGCTTTCGTAATTGTTGTTGTTGCATTTTATTTTTATCTCTTATTGCTGTACCTAGTAATTGTTGTTATTGTATTTCGTCTAATAATCTGTTGCTACGTTGATCTCTTCTTGCATTTCTCTTGGTTGCGGTTTTTTTGTTGTTTTTTTTATAATCTTTACCACAAGTGGTGGATTTTAATGTGTTTTTTACGCATACACACGTATGTAAATATGTTCATAAAATTCTCTCAATATATTTTAATTTAACGCTTTTTCAATAAAACCGTTCGTAGCTGAGTTGTAGCGAGTTCAAGTCTCCAAAATAAATTTTTTTTTTATTTTTATTAAATTTTTTTATACACGATTTTAAGATTAAATATAATTAAAACTTATACATATAACGAATTTCAAACATCAACTTTGTCAAAAGAGGAAACGGACTTAGTTATATACATACATATTTTGATTTTGTCATAGGTATTCTTTTTAAAAACTTCTTGTTCTTATCTCACCATGGTGAAGGGTATTTAAGATTCGGCATAGCCGAATATAGCACTCTTACTTGTTTGTTTTTAAATTTGTTTTTTCTTAACCCACTTACAAAACTACATTGAGAGTTGAAAAAAAATCAACGGGACTGTAAGAAAAGATAAACTCACGGTTTATTATTTTTTGTTGTTGTTTAAGCTTTGAAATTGTTACAAGTAAAACTAGTGTTCATAATTATTATTCGCTTAACAGTTTTTTTTGTACCATATCTTTGGTTGTTTTAAATCTTTGGATAAAGTTTCCTGATGATCTGGCCTAAGCAACCAATGAAATGCGCATAGGAATAGCTTATTCCATCAACAGTAAATTTCAGTTTATCAATATCTAATAACTAAAGTAAATTTCGGTGGAGGGTATCAAGTAATTGGCACAGTCTTAATGCAAAAATTTTTTTTTATTTAGTACGATTTTAAACTAAAAAAAAGTCAAATTTAAATAAATTTTTTTAATTATTTTATTTACATACACATGTTTTAATTTTAGAGGTTGGAAGGACGAGGATTTAAACGATCTTACCCAGTATGGTTGTCGTATTAATTTCTTTAAATGGTCCACGCGTACATTATACCAAACGATTGACTTGGGTAGTGAAGGATTTACGCCTTTGGAAATTCGTTTTATGCACGATCCGATGAGACCAGAGGGCTTTGTGGGATGTGCTTTAAATGCTAATGTCTTTTATTTCAAAAAGAAGGAAAGCTCTGATGAATTTGATTGCAAAAAAGTTATTGACATACCATCAAAATTGGTAAAATTTGGCGACAATCAACCTCAAGAAATCGGTGGAATGGTTTCAGACATCGTCTTATCTCTCGATGATCGTTTCTTATATGTTAACTTATGGCGCCATGGCGATGTTCGTCAATATGACATTAGTGATCCAGAAAATCCAAAGTTGACGGGACAAGTATGGTTGGGCGGCTCCGTGTGCAATGATTTAGATGATGTAATATTGATTGAAGATAGAGAGCTGAATGTAAGTCGAAAGAATAAAATAATTAAAACCCTAATTAAATGGTATTATTATTATTATTATAAATTAAAAGGAACGTCCAGATCCAGTCTTTATGAAAGGAAAACGTCTTGAAGGTGGGCCCCAAATGATGCAGTTGTCGTTGGATGGAAAACGCCTATATATTTCGACATCTCTTTACTCTCCTTGGGATAAAATGGTAAATTTAAGCCTTTAAAACACTGATTGTTTTTTCCAATTAAGAAAAATTAATTTCATTCTTCAGTTCTATCCAAAGATGATTGAGAATGGTGGTCATATTTGCATGATTGATATTGATGTTGAGAATGGTGGCATGAAATTAAATAAAGACTTTTTTGTTGACTTTGGAAAAGAACCTAATGGACCAGCTCTTCCGCACGAAATGCGTTACCCTGGTGGGGATTGCACATCCGATATTTGGTTAGCAAGATAAACGGGAATCATATATTAAAAAAAAACTTCAAAATATGATTTATACTTACATAGGAAAACTCCATATATCACTCATTTGCTGCAACATTGTCATAACTCAAAAATATTGGTTTTTTAGAAAACGACTTTAGAGTTTTGAATTTTCACACAACAAAATAAAAACAAAATGTTATTCCTCTCTCGAGAGTTGAGTTTACAATATCTTCATATGAAATAATTATCCGTTCAAACAACTTGACTTACTATGCATTATTGATATTAAGTCAAAATATGCGACTTTTGACTTATGGCGTTATTGTAGCAAATTATCGATTTATTCATGAAAAAGTTTCCATTTTTAAAAAAGTTTGCCCCCCGACCACACGAGCTAAACTACAAATAAAAAATTTGAATTTTGTCCTACTTTTTTTTAACCATTTTTCTTCGCAACGAAAATTACACTTTTCATTTTATTTTCGAAAATATGTTCGCAATGCTAGATATAAGCTTGAACATTGGCAATTGGAATCAGGGATTCTGCCGGCGTTATCGCTAGTATTAAGACATCATAAATTGCTTTTACTGTCGGGGTGTTAACAAACAAATATTTATATAAAATTTATTTTAAAAACTTTAGTAAACTTAAAATATTTAATAAGAACACTCAAAATATTATGTAAGTAAAATCAACGTAAAATGAAATATAAAGCAAATGGAAATTTATTTAAAACCATTCATTTATCATTTAAATCAGACTAAAAATCCGTTTATTTTTAAATGTTTATCCATAGGTCTGTAGAGCAATTACCTATTCAATTTTAACATAATTTAAATTGTTAAAAATATTAAACAGCAAAGTTAACGTAACTATATTTAATTCAGTAACATTTTTAGCAATAACGTTTACTGTTATGCCCTATCTTAACGTCAGGTATTTAAGTTATCTTAATGGCAAAATATTTTTCATTGTTTATTTTTAAATTCGTAGTTATTTAAAAAAAAACAAACAAATATTTTGGCAAATAAAAGCCACATTAACATTTTTAAAATTCACATTATTTACATCAATTTTGCAATATGAAAAAATTTGTGTGTTTGGATTTATAACATTCATTAAAAATATTACATTTTAGATGCATGGAAATCACTAATAGTGTTTTCTTTTCTTCACAAATTTGCCGCTGTTAGAACATTTTTGCGAATTTCCGCTAGTTTAGTAATTTTAACCGAATTTTTGCCATTTCTTGTAGATTTAATGACTTCAAATCAATTTTATGGTTTGCTTGAAGTATTAAAAAATTTCGCGAATTTTCGCTATTTTTGCAAAAAAAATTTATATGTTCGGAAAATTTGTTTTTTAAGCGACTAGCGATTTCAAATAATTTTTACGGTCTTTTTCCAAGTTTGCGAATTTTAGCCATCTTCGCGATATGTGCGAATTTTTCCTGTGGTTCCTTAGAGCTTTAACGATTATTAATAAATAGCCGCTCTTTGGAAATTTTTGCGAATTTCCGCTAATTAAACAATTTTTACCGAATTTTTACACCTCCTAATAGTTTAAGCGACTTTTAATAAATTTTATGGCATGTTTAAAATATTAAAAATTTTCGATATTTTTGCAAATTTTCTCAATTTTTGCAATTTTCGCTAGACTAGTAAATCCTAAATGGGGTTTTGTTAGTTTCGAAAGTACTTCAAGTAGTTCTACATGAGAAGTAGTTTGCTCTCGATGACAGTGTTCGTTAAAAATATTAATAATTTAACAAAGATGCCACTTGATTGAAATTTTTAGCTATGTTGTTAAAATTGAGTTACTGAATTGCTGTATTGTTACTGTAAGCAATAAACTGTGCCGGTAAAATTAACTTTATGCCCAATTTTCAGGATAGCATTTAAATCTATATTAAGTTAATTTTCATAACAAACTTAAATCGTATTTAAAACAGATTGGTTTTTTAAGTTTTATTTGAAAAGTCTTATTTAATTAAGATAAAAGTATGGTAGCACTACTAAATACAAAAAAAAATATAAAAAAGTGTAATTATTTACAAGGTGGTCTGAAAAAACAGCTGACTGTTAATGCTTTGCCTGTTGTTGTTGTATTGTTGTGATATTGAGGCCACCTTGCTAAAATATATCAATAAAAACTTAAGTTGAAATTAAGTGTACCACATCGGTGACTTAAGTTTCACTTAAGTTTTTAGTGAAGAAGAGAATTTTGTATTTAAAACGATTTTAAAAATAAATGTGTTTTAATATCAATCCTAAAAATTGGCCATTAGAGAATTCCACTACTGGCCAGATCACAATTAGAACAGCTAAAAATATATAAATATATATTTTTTATTTATTGAACGAATGCTTATTATTTTCGATTATACGAATTAATTACATGATATCATTATTTTATTGTACATCAAAGACATCGAAAATGTTGTCCTTAATTTTGCGAATTGCTTTTTCGCAAAGCAAAAAGAGGGTATATATATATCTTTGTCATTCCGTTTGTAAGTTCAACAATATTGATCCTTCACCCTATAAAGTATTTATATTCTGGTTCCAAATAAGAAGGTTAGGTTAGGTTCCATGGGCAGCCATCGAGAGACAGCTCCCTTGGCTCCTTTACTGGTCCCTTTGTGAAACCCAGTGCCAATGCCCATCCTATGGAGCAGTTACTCAGATGGCGTCACTGCAAAGTCCAACCACTTCGTCTGCCTAATGACCAGAAGAAGCGATTTAAGTTATATCCTGGATAGATCCCCCAAGCAGGCAAACACTGGTTCCCCCAGGTATTTTCCCCTGATGCCCCGCAAACCGGGGCATTGACAGAGAAAGTGAGTCGTTAAATTCCAGACCCATTCTTCCAGCATGAGTCCCCACCGGTCCGATATCACTGTCCTAATCTGGTCTCTGTTGAACCTAAGAAGAGACCTAGTTCTCCGTTCGTCATATCCAGGCCATAGTATCCTGAATATCCAGCAGGTGGACTCACAGGTAAAACGCGTCTGCGCAACTCTATAACACTCGCGCTTGATAAGTAACTTACAGTGAGCCATTGGGAGGCCAACGAATTGATCAATGAATGCGTCATCCATACGCTTGTTTGGCCAGCCCATCTGCTACATGAGTGCCCCGGTACCCATATTAGCGTTCAAAGATATCCGACATTCTTCAGTTAACCTTAATGGCGTATAGACACCCGCTAGGGAAGCAAGGGCAGCCTTGCTGTCAGTACATATACGTATATCTCCCGATACGCGATGATACCTCAGCCAGTTTGCCGCCCGCATTATAGCCAAGATCTCAGCCTGCAGGACACTACGTTCACCCCCAGGGTCGGTTCTTGGTAAGTATCCGTCAGCACATCCCCGCGTGCCTATAGTTACAGGCCGACCGACCGTGCGCCTCGTTCAGCCGTGTCGCTGAGCAAAGAGCCATCTATCTGGCCGTGATGTCAACCGGGAGCCAGTTTAATATCGTAAACAGTGCCTTCGTGGGAATAGATCGCATTGATCCCGTGATCATAAACGCGACTAGTCTATGGACCTTCTCAAACATCGCGCGGTGCCTGCATTTATCCAATGCAGTCCACTATACAACGTCCCCTAATACAGAGTCGGCTTTACTACAGCTTTACTACAGTGCCCCGTTAGACTAGCTGGTAGCGAGCTAGTCTATCATCGCCAGGGTTGCGGGTTCGATTCCCGCCTAAGACTCCGGTTTCTTTCCTGCAGACAAGCATATAGCTTCGCGGGATAAGCTTAGGAAATTAAAAAAAAAATTTACAAATGACTTTGTGTAAAAAGTGACTTTTTAAGAGTAAAAAAAAAAAAGATCCAATTGACACACCTCGGGCTTATGCCCCATTTCCTGCCCATTGCACCTCTAGACGCATATATGGCAACTAGGGCAATAGACATTTAGTGCCCATGGCAGCTTGATATCCAGAACCACGCCCAGATACTTAGCACTGTGGGAGATCTGAAGCTCAGTTCCATTTAACCTCGGAAGCCTTAAGTCCTCGGTCTTGTACTTCCATGTAAAAAGTACCAGTTCCGTCTTAGACGGATTGACACCCAGTCCGCATGATGCGGTCCAGGTGCTGAGTACCTTCAAAGCAGCATCCATACACTAAGACATTATGTTCAGATGTCTCCCTGTGATAGCCACCGCAACATCATCAGCATACGTCACTGTTTTAATTCTCATGTCGTCCATCTTCGTCAACATGGTGTTCATAGTCAAGTTCCACAATAGTGGGGATAGGACTTCTCCTTGGGGAGTTCGCCTGTTCACCAGTCTTTGAACACTGGTCTTACCAATCGTAGAGCAAATGATCCTATTCCTGAGTAGATTGTCCACAAATCTACATATGCCAACATCGATCCCCAGACTCCGCATGGACGGCACAATAGAGTCGGGCTGACATTGTTGAAGGCCCCCTAAATATCGAGAAAGGCCACGAGTGTGTGAATTCAAGCGATCTCTCAATAGTTCCGACTAGAGAGTGGAGAGCCGTCTCAATAGATTTGCCCTTCGTGTAGGCGTGTTGAGAGGCAAAGAGTAGGACCCTTGGGAAGAAAGGATGCAAGACTAATTGGTCTGTAGTCCTTCGGTTCAGTGTGGGAAGCCTTACCCCCTTGGGTATAAAAAACGCTCTGCATTAGGTCCAGCTTACAGGAAGTTAAAAATTCTAGCGCATCCCCTGTATATAGCCATCAGCCAGAGTATGATCAGGGTCGAATTCATCTACAAGTCCGCCGGAATTATACCATCCATACCCGGAGATTTGTAGGGGCTAAAGCTGTCGATAGCCTACTTAATACTATCCCTTGGGAATTTCCAGGAAAGTGAGCGTCAATCAACACCTCAATTGTTTCATGAGTATTCGTAGTCCAACAACCATCCGATTTCCGGACATAAGTCGGGAAAACCGCGCTCAATGGCATTATCCTACGTAAACGGTTTGTCTCAGAGGATCCCTGCACGCCGCTACTGAAGTTCACCCAAGCATTCCTTTTCGCCGAGCTTACCAAGTTTCTAAACCTATTCAATGATGACTTATAGTCCACCCAATTACCATGGCGCTTAGCCACATTGAACAACCTACGACAGTCACGTCTTGCCTGCGCAATGTCAGGATCCCACCATGGTGGCAGGTCCCTACCTCTACGCACCCTTGGCTTACACGCCAAGGAAGTCGCCAACTGCAGTAAGCTCGAAAGCAGATCCACTGCCGCATCGATCCCCCTTATATCATCGACCGTAGAAGGATCAGATAGAGTCCGAACTAGAGAGGAGTATTGAGTCTCCCAGTTCGTACGTCTCCTATTAATTATAGTCCTCGAGCCTGAAGACCTAAGATCTAGATTAAATTCCACGTATCTGTGATCAGAGAGCGAACAGTCATTAGATACCATCCAGTTCCTGATCATATCAATGTGGTTTATACTAACTAGCGTGACATCAAGTACCTCACACCTATTTGCAATAACAAACGTAGGCTCTCAGCCCCTATTTACTACTCCTAAATTATAATTAATAATAAAGGAGAACAGTGACTCACCTCTTACATTTGTATCCGTACTACCCCAGATAGTGTGTTTCAGTGCCCGCGGCCTTTGTTACTGCATCACGGATGAGCCTATTGGGTGGGTCCTGTCAGTGATCGTGCGCCATATAACCCGATATCATCCAGACTATTTCGTATAATGTCTCCAGAGCAACAGTTGTCGTGTCTTCATCACTGTAATTAGAGAGAATGAAGATATTCAACGAGTGTTTAGCTAGATCGTATGTTACCTGTACCTTTCGCAAATAAAAGCTTATAGCCTTTAAGATTTAGTCCGCAAACCCGATCCTTGTGAATCCAGGGTTCTTGGACCATTACGACCTTCTCCCCTTTTTCCGCTAGTCAGAGGAGCAGCGCAGCGGATGCTGCTTTAGAGTAGTGGAGGTTGATTTGTTGTATTCTGTTCAGCACATAATGTTCGTTCGTTTCGATTATGCACAGCGCCCTTATCGATGGTAAGCGCAACAAACAAGTTTTTACAAAAACAAAATACTTATGTATGTATGCGTTTTTTAACGAAAACAAATTTTTTCTTTGCTCATGCCTTCATATTCTGCAGAATCACTGCAATTGTTCTGTTTTATAACGAAAAACGAAACAATATAAAAAGCTTGTTAATTTCTGAAAATAGTTTAAGCCAGGGTTTAAAAAACTGCAGTCGAAACCACAAACTGTCAAACAAAAAACGAAAACTTGTGTACAACTTTCGCTTTTCGTTGGAATGACAGTGACTGTTTACATTTAATGAAACAGAAGTAAAATCAACAGTTTTTGTTTTGTCAATGACAAATGAAGAAGTGGAAGAAATGGCAGGTTTACTACTTTGACTGCTGTTGTTCAAACGCTGTTGTGAACGGTTTAAGAGTTGTTTGCTTATACAACAACTCCTCCAACAATGGATTTAAACGCAGATGGAAAAGGAGGGAATACTATACCAAATGCAACAAAAACAGCATATAGGATAGGAGACTGTGGAACAATCACTCACTCCTCTACAGCTCTTACTGAATAATCCGAAGCAAAGACAAAGGAATCCAAATGGTTGTAAAAATATATCGCTGACCTGGCGTGGTAATATGATTAATGCTTCTGGAACATGGAACGTTAGGAGTTTAAAAAAGTGAATTGGTGTTATAAAGAAAACAAAAGTTAAATATCTGGCGATATCTGAAATAAAGAAGAAGGGCCAGGAATGTGAAACAATAGGAATTGGATTTTTACCAATATATTCAGGTGTACTCCATACGGACAGAGCAAGGGCGGGCGGGACCTTCCCTGTACACAACTATATGACTAAAATACATAAAACTAAACCAACATCCAAGTACCTACGCTGAATACTTTACGCTGGGTGTCCACGTAGCAATTTTTATTGCTAAGTACAAGCAAAAACGTCGGCAGAACAATGACAGTACAATGTAGCAATAATTGCTAATTATATTGCTGGAGAACACTTGAAATTGCTTTGCTATAAATTGCAATTTTCACCGCGAGTAGTTGTATAAGGTTTTGTGGCTGTATTAATAACAAATGTCTTATGTTGTGTTTTGAGTGGTTGTTAAATTTTCTTTTTTAAATTCATATGTATATTAAATTAATTAAATTGAAATTGCCGTAGGTGTGTTTTGTATTACTTTTTGTTTATTTGCGTTTGAAAAAAAAACCTAAAACTAGTATTGTTCTATTGAAAAAATAAAAAATAAAAATAAAAAAAAAACTTTTTGATATTTGTTGATATTGACGTTTATTCAAAAATAAAAAGTATACAAATTGTTCTAAAATGTCCGTTTGGCTTCTTTTTCTTAATTGGTTTTTTAATAAATAAACACACAAATGAATAAACAACCGTACACAGAAATGATAAACAGATAAATGATAGCCAAGCAACAGGGATGATAAATGAGAAAGCCAAAATTGTACCAACGCACTTCTAAAATTGTACTTTTTCGACCCCAATAGTACTAAATCATTTTTTTTATAAACTACATAGAATTCCTTAACATTTTTTTTTAAATCCTTAACTATACTACTTTCAATGCTATTCCTGGATATATAAATATCCACTTCTGTCCCACAGTATATATCGTTAAGTGGCAGATGATTTTCTTCAAGTTTTAGCTTTGATAATTCGAAAGTGTCCAAAAAATCCTTTTTCAAAAAATGTCTCCCCATTTGACGAAATAAAAATATTAAGCGTTCTAAAAATATGTGCATGCGTGCATCTTCGGATTGCATTTCCAAATTTATTGTGTTTACAATTTTTAATATGTACTGCAGAAATAGGAAAGACATTTTATAAGCTGGAGTAGAAAATCCGGATATAATAAAATAAAATTTTGCGCTTGTAAAATCTGCTTCAAAATTGCATAAGGTAAAATAATAATGGAGTGGCTCCCACTGTTCCAAAATACTGTTGATGACTTTTTGACGTGACAGCCATCTTGTTGTAGAATATTTCAAAAAATTATTAGTTTCCGTTCTAAAATAAGCTTGAAATGAGAGGAAGTCGTCTCTTCTTCTAGAACTATTACAGAAGTGGTTTCCGATATCTTTTAAAAATTTTTCAATATCATCAGAAAACGCACGCTTATATGCTGCCGCTGATACTAAATTTAAAATGTAACATATACAACCGTTTTTAAATATATGTGGTACTAAAGCCTGAAATTTGGACTGTACTCCATTAACTTTGCCCGTCATTACGGGACAATTGTCAGTTGTAATGCCGACAATTTTGTTTGTAGGAATATTACTTTCATCTAACATTTTTATTGTTGCAACAAATATCCTATTTGCAGTGCAGTCCTCTATATGCTCTATTCCTAAAAACCGATCGCGACATTTACCATCAAAAATTCTAATTATTACAGCCAAATTTTTTGATATACTGCGATCAGTACTTTCATCAATAGCTATAGAGTAGTAATTATCTTGACAAAAATTACGTATGCTGGTGATGTTTTCCGGACCAGTAATATTTGTTACATATTATTTTTTGGCCTTTAAGTCTGTTGATTACAAATTGTTTTACCATTTGGGAGTCAGTGATTCCTTCCTTTATGACGCTATTTAAGTGATCTAGCACTGAAAATGGTGAATTATGTTCTGCAACGAACAAGCTCAACATTATTTCAAATTTTTTTGCCGACTCTACTACAGGGCATAAATTATTTTTCAAAAAGGAATCTATTTTCGGTGTTATTTTTGCAGCAGTTGTTTTCTTGATATGTGCTTCGGCCAATGAATGGCGCTTTATATGAACAACGCCACCGGCTATTGATGTGTTATATAGTTTGTATTTTTTTTTGCTTACCATCCTTCTCCAGCCACGGAAACAATCTTGCCCACTCTTCCCTAAAAGGTATGTTATACGGCTTTGCCTCCTTACTTGTTCTACAAAACGAAAAAATTCATTACAAGGTCATTTGTTTTTGTTTAATATGCACACCCAACTTCATTGAGTTCCATTACTTATTATTATGTTTATTCTTATTGCTAATATTTTTATTTATTTTCAGTTTTATTTTAGTACCACTGGCAAAAATTAAAGACTACGCTTTAATACTGCAAAAAAAATCAATTGTAAAGTTATTTCTAGTTGTTTACAAAAAATCAAGCGCGTGCCATGTACTTTAACAAGATGATTGCTACACTACAACAACGCATGTTTGTTCCTTTCTTTATCCAACTGCATAAACTATACAATTAACACTCTTAATGTATATAAAGTTTAACAACAACAAGAAAACATCAGCTGATCAGTAAAACCACCTAGTATTTATTCCCACTGAACAATTGCTAAAATCAATTTACAATATTCATTGGACTGTAAATACGAGTTGCCATTTTATAACAATTAACAATAGGTTTGAAAAATTTGGAAATAGTACCAAATGAGTCACGGGAGTACCAGAGTACTTTTTCGTTTTGAATTGTACCAAAAAAAAGTACAATTGTACCAACTTTATCAACCCTGCTAAGCAATAATTGCTCAAGCAATCAGAAGCAGCGTTGCCAGAATTAAGATTTTATCTTATTTTTAAAGATTTTTTGACCAAAATAAGATTTTAAGATTTTTTTTCTCAAATTAAGATTTTTTTATTTTAAGAAGTAAAGATTATTAACTTTAAGTTTGTACAAAATACATAATTTTTTTAACAGTTTTTTAAGCAGCAAATTTTTAAAACAATGTGGTTTTGTATCATATTTGTTGTCTAACTATTGGTTTTGCACACTTTTGAACCCATTGTCTGGTATACACAAAAATACATCATTATTTCTGGGCATACAAAATATTGAAAAAGCATCTTAAATTAGCAGTCGTTCATTTGATGAAAAAAAATTATTTGTGAAAAGAAAAAACACATTTCTATAAAGTTTCATAAATTAAAGAACAAAAAAGTTTAGGTTTTTAGTACCAAAAGGTAAAACTAATGGAACTTAAGAAGATTTTAGTTTAAAAATTCCACATACCATGTTTATGATAATTTTTAAACAAAGTAAGTGCTTAAGAATATCTTTTTAAAAGGTGTACCAACGTTATTTTAATAACAATTCCATAAGGATTATATTTAAGAAAGTCCATATACTATTTTCAATGAGCTGTTTTTAAATGCAATTTCTTCGAAATGCATTCCATATAAGAACGGTGTCAACCAGTGTTGCCAAAACTTGGAGACCACAAATGGCTAAATTTTCGGGGAAAAATTCCTTAAAAATGGCTAAAAATGGGCTAAAAATGGCTAAAAGCTTTTTTAAATAAAAACACATTAAAATTCATTAACAAAACATAAATAATTCATTTAAAGTTGTTTACGATGAAATTGTAAGTTAAGATCAATTTCTTAATGAAGAATAAACGTTATTTAATATTTTGAAAGAAATTTAAAAAATTATATCAACGATTAATTTTATGTCGTTATTGTTCATTTCATAAGAATTGTAATGGTAAATTTTGTATCGTTTCTTAGAGCTTCACTCGGTGGAGTTATCAGGGAAAGATGTGACTACACGTTCATTCTAGAGCTATACTCGCCGGAAGGGGTGGGGTTCTTTGTCACATTCATCTATTGGATACTCTCCTTACCACGTATTATATGATTACCCTATGATTACCCACGGGGAGTCATATAAATTATTAAGAAATATTAATTCCCTGGAAGACGGTGAGAACATTGAACATTTCGACAAACTGAAAGTTGTACGTGAGAAAGTTCAGGAAAACATGGAAAAAGCGTATAATTCGTACAAAAAACATTACAATCTTCGTTCTAAAATGATAAACTATAGCGTTGGTGACGAGGTGTACCGAAGAAACTTTGTTTTAAGTAGTAAGCCTGACGCGTTTAATGCAAAGCTAGCTCCTAAATACCTTAAGTGTAGAGTAGACGAGCGAGTTGGAAACTGTTACTATAAAATATCTGATTTACAAGGCAGAAAATTAGGTACATTCCATGCAAAAGATTTAAGGCCGTAACAATTTAACCGTTTCCAGCTAAATTTTGCATTCAAATATAAATTAAAATTTGCCTGCGTTGTGACGGTTCATTAATACTTTTTCCCTAAGTAAATCATCATAAATATTTTTCCATTGGTCTCATCACTGATATCGGTATTGTTTTTTTCTCTTCTCAATTTTTTTTTTCATTTATGAATGATTTTCTTATTTTGTCAATCCTAAACTTTGCATGTTTCAATTCCATTCGATCTCTTCAATGAAATAAACTGCTCAATGAGTGTAGTAGATGTTTTATAAAAATTCATGAATGGAATTCAGCAACTAGACTTTGTGAATGAGAAAATAGGACAGGTGCAGGCACTAAGGGATTATTCTAGAAACTCTTTGCTTAGAGTAATGATAAAAAGTTAAAGAAATGACATTGTGAGTTTGACCGTCGAAAGACAAGGCAATAAAAAAAGGTCAAGTTTAAGAATATTTCACAATTTAATGATTACAAAAATAAATTGAATTAAATTGCACGAGGAGTTAATAAAATACATTTTTTTCGATCAATCGATCACCAAAGTGGCAATACAAGCCAGTTTGCCCACGTGTCACTCGTAAATTGGACAAGGAGTGGATTATACCTCACATTTTGGAATAGCTACCATACAAAGCAACACCAGGTTATTCCGGGGAATTTTACCCCAACAAGTATTTTAATATATACGTACATCGGTTCAGCCACATTTAATTAAAATTGATCCATTCTTTTGAGCAAATTAATAAAACGTGAAAATAAGGTCAAAATATATAATTGTAATAAATTTAATTTTTCAATATATGTATATAAAATTATCGTATAATTTATATATATATATTGTAAATATATATATATATATATATCGTATATACATATTGATAGCATGTACGTACACATACCTACATATGTATGTATATCGAATAAATTAAAATTCAACAACTTTATACATACATATAAAGATTAATAAAACTTTTGGTTAATAATATAAAACCTATTAAATCTTAATATTAAAAATTTTGCAAAAAAACCTTTAAAAGTCTTATGTAAAAAAATTTTTTTTTCCACGTACAAATTATTTATTTTAATCAAAGTTAAAATTTCTAAATTTGTACATAATCATTGTTAAACTGTTAACATTCCTAGTTTGTATTTGTATTTTTGTTTTTTTTTCATTTCGTTATATGCGTATTTGATTTTGCATTTCATTTAAGAATTTTCTCTTATTTTGTCGTATTATTGAATATTTGTAATATTACTCTGCAAAAGCAATTGTCCACTACAAAAAAAAAAATTTTGGTATTTCAACAACAAAATGCACAGGCCTGAGCAACGTTGGATGAAATGATTGTGAGTACAAAAATAAGATAAATTTTATATTAATATATAATGTCGATTCTTGAGTATTGAAAATTAGTATAGGTGAAATATTTAATCATAATCATACATATATACCAAAGTTCAATAAAATTAATTTTGTAATTTTTTTAAGACAATAAAATTATTAATATGACTATGAATTAAATTATTTGAAGTCAAGAAGCCAAGCTAAGCTGTGTTGAATTATTTAAGGGGTTCTCTAATTAGTACGGGGATTTGAAAGGGAACAATGGTTGGAGAGGGCAAGGTCTGTTAAATCGAAAGGCCAAAGAATTGTGCAATTGAGTAAGTAAACATTTTCTTTTTTTTTAATATCAGAAAAATCATCAGTCCGTCCGCAAATTAAAACTACAAATTTTATAACTATTTAATGTTCAATATTTAAAAGCACGTTCAGTTTTGTTTTGGTATAATGGGGACATGAATGTGACAAAGAACCCCACCCCTTCCGGCGAGTATAGCTCTAGAATGAACGTGTAGTCACATCTTTCCCTGATAACTCCACCGAGTGAAGCTCTAAGAAACGATACAAAATTTACCATTACAGATGGCGCCCAACGTGGGGCAAGAGACAGTCTGAACATTTCGGTAACTTTATGATAACACCTCGTTACACATTGATTTGTCTAGCTCTGCTGATACAATACTTACACACTTGGAAATTAGTTGTGATATAAGATGACTCTGCTGGAGATGCAAGTTCTATTGCTTATTATATGTCAATTAAACTTGACCGTAAATTATTCTTACTTTCAGACTACATTTTTCCAAATGTCACTACATTTTGTAATTAGAGTCAATAGCTATGGAATAAATATAAACTATCAATACGTTTAAATCTTGATTGTATGGAATTATTACTATTATTGTCCTTTTCTCTTGACTTATTAGTAATCCAGTAGTCGAAATCTAATTCGTGAAAGTGGATATTTATCAATCGAAAAACGTTAAAATTACTTATTCAATTTGCACATATTATATTATTTTTTTTTTAATTCGGCACTTCTAACGTTTGGCTTCTTAAACTTCTTGAAATTTTGAGAAAAACAAAAAAAAAAAAGAAAAATCTTTTCTGGTAGTACCAATTATAAGTATAAGAAAAAAAAAACAAAAAAAAAAAGAAAAAGAAAGGAACCTAGAAATGGAATCTGTTAATTGTATAATTTGTTCAAATCCAATGGATAGTTCTGAACCTTTAGTTTCAACTAAATGTCACCACACATTCCATCAGAATTGTATGACTAAATATATTGAAAAAACTCCGTTTTGTCCTACATGTAAAAATTCTGTTCACAATTCTTCTCTTACCAAATTTTTAATACCCTCGGGTACCTCAACTCCTCAGGGTGCTATACCAAAAGGTAAAAATTTGCCTCCGGCTACTTCTCGTAATACTCGATCTTCTGGTAGAACGATTCATACTAGAGAAAATTTAAATTTGTCTAACCATGAACAAATTTTAGAAGACCGAACTCTTGTGGAGAATTCAAACCAAAGTGAAATTTCGAAATTATATAAAATTATCGAGAATCTAACGAATAAGTTAGAAACACTTGAGATGAATAGAAATCCAGAACCACAATTTCCCAGGGAATTATTTCCTTCAATAAATCGTAACTCTTTGGTCTCAAATCAAACAAATATACCACATAATGATCCAATCCCAGAATTTCGTGATTTTAATAACATCGATGGTGATAGAAATAGCATACCGAGAAATCAAAGTGCAGTTTCTGCTATGGCATTGGCGAACAGTAGTAAAGTTGTTAGTTTAATAAATAGCTGGAACATTAAGTTCGACGGAAACTCAACTAATTTCCCGGTGAATAAATTTATATACATGATAACAGCGTTGACCAATGATAGCTTAGGGGGGGATTTTCAGTTACTCTGCGACAATTTTCATATTTTAGTGAGTGGAAGAGCAAGGGAATGGTATTGGGAGTATAGGAGCTCTGTATCAAGAATTGTTTGGGAATCTCTTTGTACACGCAAAGAAAAAACATGGTTATGGTAAACATATTCTAAGAGAAACATATTATGATAAGATTCATGATTGTAGTCACCATATTACGATTGTTTTAAATCATATTATGACCAAATATGTTCGTAATATTACATCATAATATTTTTCCCTTAACCATATTGTTATCCTGTTAATCATAAAACGGTTAGAAGTAATCATATTACTGTCATGGCAATCATAATAAGTTTAGAAGTAATCATATTATTGTCATGGCAATCATAATTAGTTTAGAAGTAATCATATTATTGTCATGACAAACATAATAAGTTTAGAAGTAATCATATTATTGTCATGACAATCATAATAAGTTTAGAAGTAATCATATTATTGTCATGACAATCATAATAAGTTTAGAAGTAATCATATTATTGTCATGGCAATCATAATAAGTTTAGAAGTAATCATATTATGATGCAAAGTGATATGAACTGTTATACATAAATTTTTTACATCATAATATGATACAACTTTAAACATAATATTTTTATTGGGAAAAAATACTTATGATAAAATAAAAAACATAATATAGTTACTGTAATCTTTTTGTCGTAGGTCGCCATTATTTATAAATTATTTTATGGAGTTTTCATTATTTTTCTCTTAAAATAACACAAAACTTACCAGTAATGGTTAATATTTTGCACCAATATTTCACAAATTTTTCCACCACTTTAAGATTATTAAAATTTTTTAGCAAATTTTTTATTTTGTGACACTACAACCCTTTTTTAATGTTTTTTCTTTTGGTTATTTTTTTATATCACTCACTAAAAAATAATTCGATATGTTTATGTAAAACACGACACAACTGATACAAAATTATTTTACAAATGGCGATACCAAAATATTATTAGAGTAACGATATTTTGATTGCATCTTAAACTTATTATGATAAATGTATATAAAGTTATCATGTTATGGCTATTAAATATCATATTATGGCTGTGAGTAATATAATATGTTTTGAAAGTTATCTTAATTTAGTTGTTAGAAAAATAATTATTTTTCGGTCAACAATACTCAAATTTATAATTGCGATAAACATTAATATGTTTACAGTAACTATAATATTGCTGATATTTAATAAAAATAACAATTATTTGTGTACAACAACAATATATTGTTACAATAAACACAGTGTGGTTGCCGTAACCATGCCCAACCATATTTTTTCTCTGCGTGTAGGGCCATGAAAGCATATTTTGCTGATTATTTCTCCGATAACGATATCAGGGAAATGATCAGAGACCGAAAGCAATTATCAGGAGAAAGCCATTATTAAGCTTTGCGGTAGGCTACAATATAAACTTTCGGAAATAGAACTTGTGGAAATATTAAGAAGAAATTTGAGACCCCAGCTTCGTAAGGAACTTTTTTATACTACCATTAATAATGTAGCACATTTACGATTTTTGATGCTTAGGCGTGAACAATTAAGTGTTGAAATGGAAAAATATAACAGTGTGAGGTCAATGAATAGGAAAGTTAACGAAATTGATTTAACGGATTCGGAGGAAAATTGTAATGAGGATATTTCGGAAATTGATAAAGTGTCAGGTTTAACGTGTTGGAATTGTAGAAAGAAGGGTCACCGATTTACTGATTGTCTTGATGAAAGATCAATTTTTTGTTATGGTTGCGGTGCCCAAAATGTATTTAAGCCGAATTGTATTAATTGTCAAAACCAGGGAAACGGAATGGCGAGCGGCTTCCGCTCAAAAAACTAAGGGAATATAAAACAATTTCAACTCAAACATCCATTTATATGACAAAAGCTGGTGACGAACACAAACCTAAATTAAGCCCACCCCTTCCGGCGAGTATAGCTCTAGAATGAACGTGTAGTCACATCTTTCCCTGATAACTCCACCGAGTGAAGCTCTAAGAAACGATACAAAATTTACCATTACAGAATCACTCGTGCATATTAGTTTGAAATAATTTGAAGGTAAATCATAATCACAATAACATTTACACAACCTTTCGATTCCAGATCTACAATAAAAAACAAGTAAGAAAATATAGTCGGTCAGCCCCGACTATATGATACCCTACACCTCATTAGAACCTGTGTACCAAATTTTATTAAATGATCTGCAAATTTGCGATATGTACTTTACGCTCAAGGTTTACATGGACGTCCAGCCAGCCGGACAAACATCGTTAATTCGACTCAGAATGTGGTTCTCAGTCAATCGGTTTACGAAAAGGTGGGCTTAGGACCAATATTTTAAGGTGTTACAAACATCAGCACAAACGCATAGTACCCTCTCCACTATTGTGGTGTTGGTATAAATATTTCATTGATAAAATCGAATTAACGGTTGCTAAATGTAACCTATTTCTGAAATTACTTTTAACGATGTTTGCTTGGCGAAATACCCTCTCTACTTCATCATTAGTTCATGGAAGTGAGAGCAACTTTATAGATAATTCTGAAATTTCTGAAAAAAATTTGTTGCCGCCTGCATCTCTTTATTGAAATACTTGCAACCAGAAAGTAACGCCGATGTTTGTGTTGATCCATTTTATAAATTTAATATTGGAATACTGTTCCTTTATTTTGAAAGATGTTTAATCATCATCGTTTATAGCGATTTTCAACATTTGTAAAAGTTGTGATTTAAATTAAAGGCGTTTTAATTGTTAAAAATGTTTATTTTGCTTTTATAAATGTTTATAACAAAATAAAAATTATTCTTTTAAAAGAAAAACGGCAAGAAAAATTTTATGGCTAAACAAGTTGAAAAATGGCTAAAATGGTGGCTAATGGCTAAACATTTTTTAATGGCTAAACAGGGTGAAAAATTGCTAAATCTAGCCACTAAATGTCTAAATTGGCAGCACTGGTGGCAACAAACATAATATTAAATTAAGAACCCTTAAAATTCCATATGAAACTAAAATTTTCCTGATCAAAATTTATGTATGTACGTACATATCTCTAATTTTAGAGTTTAATTACATTGAATGAAATTCTTTATTTAGATGGACTTTTTTCATTTCTTATTTATTAAAAATTAAATGGATTAAAAATTTATTTTAGAAAGAATTTTATGACAAAATATAGCTTAAACACAATTTAAACCTACAATCTAATTTTGTATAAATAACGCAATTATGTATTTCGATTTAAATAGTTTCCATTTTAAGAAGTATGTAGTTTTAAAAAATTAAAATTTTTTACTTTTTTGCCCTTGTTATAAAAAATTTTAAGATTTTTCTCTTAAATATAAGATTTTTTTTTCGCCAAATTAAAATTTTCCTTCCAAATCTTCTGGCAACGCTGATCAGAAGAGCAATCATTGCGCAATGGATTGCCACTAATGGCAATATGCGGTCTATACGTCGCAAATTTAATGGAGCAATCAAATTAGACGTTTGCCGCAATAAATATTGCTACGTGGAGACCCGGGGTTAGAGGTACCTTATAGACTTTTCATGTTGAAGTTTTTCAAAAAAAAGTACATAGGGCTTAAAACAAAATCAAGCTCATTTAGTTCCCTTTAACAACTTTCGATTTTTTAAGTGTCATCACTAGAAAAGTGGCAACAAGTTCTATTATTATTGTGACAGCACTGACAATATGGCATTTTATTTGAAAGCAACGTTATCATTTGTCAAGTTTTTACTTCTTTGCAAGTCTTTTTTTGTTTAATTTTTTTTTAAATTATTATTAAACAAAATTAATTCCAAAAAATGTTGGTGTTTTCTTTTAAAATTTTGGAACTTTTTTTAGAAAAAAGTATATCAAAAAAAAAATTTGAGTTTTTTCCGTTAAATGAAGATGATAATAATGAAATGTAATATGAATTTTATGATGTACTCCAACAAATATAAGGCAACTACAAAGGTTATATATTCCTTAATCAAAGTGTTTTTTACAAAAAACAAATGAGAAAAAGTTTAAATTTTAACACCGTGGGCGTGGCAATTGGCCAAATCAAAACATGGTGCATATTGTATCCACCTGGCCCTGGCTAGGCCCTGCCTTATTTGTATTTACTGTAGTAACTAAAACCAAAACGAAATGTATAAAAAAGCATACGCAACACATAGGAGTTCTTTGTTTACTTTTTTATGCAGAATTATTCTATTTGACAACAAATTGTTCTTGCTATAGCGATACAACTCCATACATATAAAAGCAGTCCCATTGGTTCGTTAGTGTGTTTTTTCTATATCCACAAAAAACTCCATTCAAAATTCTAGTGGTCCCAGCCAGGCCCAGGTGTCAGTTTGTGCCACACAAATTAGGTGGCTAATCAAGAGTTAAGAAACAAAAGGATTCTCTATTATTTTTAATTTGTTTTGAATGTTTCTTTAATGTGAGTGTTCTCAAATTAGTAATTACAACTCACTATTTTAAAACGAATTAAAAACGAAAAATGTTGGCGTTGTCAAAGTTTTTCTTGTGATTAAAAAAGGTTTCGTTTAAATGTGCTAAATTCCCATTTCATTCTATTGATAAACTGAAATTAATTGTAGATGGGATAAGCTATTCCTATGCGCATTTCCCTGGTTGCTTAGGCCAGATCGTCAGGAAACTTCATCCAAAGATTTTAGAAAAACAAAAGATATTATACAAATAAAATTTTTTTAGCAAATTACAATACACAAGCTTAAGCAAAAACAACAACAATAAACAGTGAGTTAATCTTTTCTTACAGTCTTGACTGCAATTGGTTGATTTTTTGTCAACTCTAAACTGGGTAAAGAAAAAACAAATTACCTTATTTTATTTTGCCAGTTCAGTTTATTTACACTGCCACATGCAAATAAGTTATCAAAGTTTTTCTTGGGATTCAAAATTTTATTATCACGGTTTCGTTTAAATGTGCTAAATTCCCATTTCATTCTATTGATAATCTGAAATTTATTAGTGGTTTCTAGAGAAGGTAAAATCGTTTTTTTTTCACTTTCGTACGAATTTAGTTTCTATGACACGCCTGTACGTTTTGTGAACTATGGTATAAACACTTTAAATACATTTCTTAAATTTTTATGTAATTTTTTCAAAATCCAGATTAATTTTTTTCATTTTCCAGTTATTTGAATTTTGGTTTCTGGTAACTCTATAGGATCCCTCCATTGAACTGGTTCACGGAATGACAAATACACATCCATGCCCCTATCGAGTTGAGCTATTTTAAAAAAACACAAAGCACAAACTGAGTTAACAGTGAAAACAAGTACTATACCCAGCACTAAAGTTCCTAAATACATTGATTAACATTTTTTTTTATAGAAATTCACATTCGAATATTTTCACTAAATTTAAGATACAGGTTAGAAATTTTTTTCCACAAATCTTAAGGTCTACAATTCAATAAATTTGTTCCGAAAAACATGTCAGTATATTCAGTGTTGGGCAAAATACATGGTTTGCGGTTTTTAAAATACAAAATACTTGCTGGTCATGTATTTTAAATACAAAATAGGTTTTAGTTATGTATTTAAAATACAAAATACTTACACATCTGTAGATATTTTAAATACAACCCCGCCAGCAAAATACTTCGACATTGTCTGAATCAGACATTTCGTGCATTCTTAGAGACTTCGTTCAGATTTCTGTCAGACATTGAATATACTTACGGTCTGGCCGATTTCTGATCGATTTCGCATGGATATATCGGGGGGAATTTATGTACAGATATGTCCAATAGAATTCCGACGGATTTCATTCAGATTTGTCTAACGAGACTTATTATTTTTTTAAAATAATGACAATTGTCATTCTGTTGGAAATAATTTTAATTTTATTTTATTTGTTCAAGATAAAAAGCATAAAAAAGGTACGAACGTGTAAAATTTATAATTATGTATGTACATATTTTGCAATATTTCTTTCAGCTATCAGTTCGAAAGCAAAACAAATCTCGGCTAACACATCAGAACTTCCCATGACTTTTCCATTAGATTTCTGTTAGATATCTATCAGAAATGCCGACAAAAAACCAAAATTTCCCACGACATGTCTGTCAGAATTCGTGTCAACCACTTCATACGTTTTTGGGTCAGAAATCTGACAGAATTCGTGTACGATTCCGAGTTTGTTGCCGACGTTTCTCTCAGATATCTGAACGACGTCGGATTATTTTGCTGGCTGGGAAAATACATTAATTTATTGGACGTATTTCAAACACAAAATACAAAATACTACCATTTATTTGACTTAATGCAAATACAAAATACTTCCACGTCATGTACATGTAAGTATGTATTTAAAATACAAAATACACCATTTTTATTCAAACCAATAAATACATTAGATTAAACTAATTAACAAAACAATTGTTTCCTTTGATAAATATCAGATTTTTAAATGTAGCATCAGACAAACAGTTTCTTGTTGGAGAATAAATTAAACCTGCTGAAGAAAATAATCTTTCCACAGGCCCTGATGAGCACAAACTTGTATTAAATTCTATGAATACTCTTTTTATATTTTGATAGCTGTCAAACGTGATAATGCCTTTGCTCTTGTCACTGAGGTAACTGACAAATTTGATGTCCTAGATTCACCATCATTCCTATCTACGAAAACAACAAAATCATCGTCGTCTTTGCTGGTGCTTCTACCTCTGATATTTCCATATTCTGATATTTGCGTTTTTTAGCGATTCTAGTTTTTGGTAGATCAAAATGTTAACAACCATCAATATATTTTGTAAACTTTGTTTTTAAAATACAAAACACTCCCATTTTTCTTTGTATTTAATATACAAAATATAAACTACTTCAATTTATTGTATGTATGTATTTAAAATACAAAATACTTGCTGGACATGTATTTAAAATACGTATTTCAAATACTGCCCAGCCCTGAGTATATTGTCTGAGAGAGAAAAGACATACCTATCTATGCATAAGTTAGGGCTGACAGAAAAATTTGTGAGAAAATCGTTAGTTTCCTGAGAAAAAATAAAAAAATCGTCTTTATCGTTTCAGAAAATCGTTAAAATAATCGGACAACTTAAAATTTAGTTTTTTAAATAATTTTTGTTCGATTTTTATAAAAAAAAAAAACATTCAAACAAAAACATAATAACTTCATACTATTAATGCAAACCCCGAAAGACCGAAATCACGCGATTATTCTAAAAATGTATGTCCCGAATTCCGGGATTGTTACATAAAAATCTCGAAATTTTGGGTTTAGTAAAAATGTGCTAATTTTCTTTTATCAAATACAACTATATTTAAATAAACGTGAGTCACCCTGTTAAAAATAACTTAAAAATTTTATATTAAATCATACTGGCAATAAATCCAATTTTTAACTGGTTACAAAGAATTAGTTTGTTTTAATACTTATGCATAAACATTAAATTATAATTATATGAATTTTAAAAATACGCTTTTATATATGTAATTCCGAAAAATCCCGATCCGTTCCGGGATCCCGTTTTTTGAATTAAAAATCCCGAATCCCGTGCTTAAACATCCTGGCCCCATTTGGCATCCCTACTTCATACCCAGCTAGCATTTTAAATCGAGACTTTCATGTCAAGAATCTTATGAGGCTCATGTAGATATTCTCTTACAACTCGTGAAAGGCTTGCCGTATAATTGTTGCAAATATGATTTATACAGCGAGCCGTAAAAGGTTCATTCGATGATGGTTAGAGGAAAGATAAAGAAAGTGGAACTTTGTTGTTTTTGTACTCTGAAAATAATCAAAGATTTTCTTAAGACTTGCATATTACAGCCGTACCTAAACAAAAGCGGCACGAATAGAGCGGGCTGAACGCTTTGCCCTTGGATAAACCGATTTTGACAGCTCGTTTAGTAGCGATGGTTGCCGCTATTGTTAATTAATAATGGCAATTTAGCTATTTTTTGGGCAATTAAGTGTTTTTATCTCTATTTTAATTTATAATTTTTGGGTTTTATTAAACAAGAAAGCTATCACTACTCTACGTGGCACAATGTTGCTTTGGCATGACTTATCAGCGTTAGAGCTAAGCGAAAGAAAACATTCCGCCTTACGCTCTTGTTAAGGTACTTTTCAAGATTAAAAAACGAAATTGTTAGAAAATTTAAAGTTTAATTCAGACTTTGGAGGCTGAAAAAAATCGCCACTTTTTAGAAAAAGTCAACAAAACGGCACTTTGCTAATTTCGGAACCAAAAATCTTCAAATCTGGCAGCCCTGGCAAGAGTTTACATTTTGTACAACTCAGATGAACAGTTCTCATGATATTCGCAAGCATCCTGAAACCGTTTCTCTAGAAACAGCTCCAATTTAGCTTAAAAATTATCATTTTTTTTTAATAAATTTTTTTGTGGCAAAGCGTTTTTTATTATTTTATGTTAACATTTGCATGAATACAAGTAATGAAAATTTATCCAAAATCGTAATCTTAAAAGTATACTAATATTAATATTTAACAATAAATAAACTAAAATTAAATTATTAGAATAAATACATAGAATATTATGAGGATTCATATGTGTGTAGTGGAACACTAATTTATGGCGCCATATATATTTATTAAGACTAATCAAATGGTTCGATCTAGCGAAGCGTTAGACAGTCTTTAAAAAAATCGGAAGCTGTAATTTTTTTTTGTTATAGCAACGATCAACGTTATGAATGATAAGTATGGTTAATGATGATCATTGTGTGTTGAGAATTATTAAGAATATTGCACTTGATTATATCTAATAATGAAGAACAAAATTAAGTCAATCAAATGAAATGCTTATTATTACGATTGTGCAATTTTGTTTCTTCGATTTCTCTTTGCCACTGATTGCGGCTGGCCTGTAGTATTAAATCTTGCAAAGATCCGTATTGGGAATTGTGATGCGATTTAGCTGGCACTGCAAGATCTTCTTCGTCTTCGTAAAGATTTTCGTACATATAATCGGGATCCATAGCTGAAGGAAGATTCATGGGAAAATCGCTGTAGTCGCCAGTCGGTTCTTGGGCATCTAAATTGTCGTCTTCATCATCTTGATTATTAATGCCATGTTTTTCATTAAACATTTTCAACAAATCGTCAAGTTTTTCTGATGGCATGTCGGAAACCATTCTAACAGCAATCTTACGACGAGAACGCTTGAGATTCTTTTGTGGATTATCGGCCAATTCAAAATTGAGTGAAGTTTTCAGCGTTCTACGTGAAAGGTTTAGCTGTTTAAGAAGATTGTGATAAACTTTTAAAAAGTTATTAGAAGAGTCTGTGTTTGTGGGTTCTTGTGCTGAGGCTTTGTTTGTAGTAAAGCTGGGGTTTTCTTCAATAAATCGATTCAATAATTCCAAAGTTCCTTGTTGGTCTTTTTGAGCCTTGAGTAACTCGACTGTAACAGGAAAATAAATACATGTAAGTAAACATCATTTGGAAAATGTTTGAAAAGCAAATAAATAGTGTTTGACATTTTAAATAAACTTGTCGCTAAATGCCCTGTTATTACCTTTTTTATTAGTTAATCCGAGTTTTTGTTGGAAAACGCTCCATTCATCCTTATGGTTTATTATTTTATTGATGTTTTCCGCTTTCGTACTTTGATTTTCTACAGCTTTCTTAATGTACATTCCAGTCGATATGTTTATCAAAACAGTTGCTGCGATTAAAAGCAACAGGGCTTTACGATAAAAATTCATTTCAGTTTTTTTCTTTAGATTTTAATATTCCGATATAACTATAATATTTTTTTCCTAATATATCTTCGATGTTGTAATGTGAATTGCTAGTTTGTGACTGATGTTCCTAATCTTGACCCCTCAACTTTTATAGTACGCTCAACTCAAATTCAAAACAGTTTATTTAAGGTTTCCTTAAGTCCTTGTGTCTGTCGTTCACATTATTGTATATTTGTATACTGAGTACCTTAATCCGCGCTAATTAACAAAACGAAACGTTTGGCTTCTGCATTTCAGCTATTTACTTAACAGTGTATTTACATTTACATCTTTCAATCAGTCAGTCAAGTATCTGTACGGATATTTTCAGATTGCCTGGCCAGACAAAAGGTAAACTGATTTATCCGTTGGTTTAACTGACTGTTTAGCGTACACGCAAACCTACACGCACATACATACGCAGACAGTAAGTACGAGATACTATCTGGCGAATGGGCAAATTATCAATCTCTCCCTCTCTTACGTCGACGGATGGCTCGCTTTTCCGCAGAACACAAGACATTTATGAAGCAATTAAACGCTTAAAGTAATTATTAATATTTTGATAGATTCTAGTCAGACGCTCATCATCACATCAGGTAGTCAAAAACAACTACATACAAAAATAATGTAACTAAATTACGGCAGTCCTTTTTTTCAACATTTGATCACTTGTAAAAGACATTGATGACGACGACTTTCTCTAAAAAAGTTATGATCAAATATTTGTCTGCATTAACACACCAAAATGTGATGAACCGTAAATTCGCAGTTCACCATGTCGGAATTCATATGGAACACACAGTGTCACATTCGATTTAATTAAATTCTACAAGCATGTAACAGAGGTTTAAAAATAAATTTTGTTACTTCTTTCAACCACGCCTAAGAAAAAATAACTTTTTTAATTGTTGTAACCACATGTTGGGCTGCATCAAGTGCATTATAAGGCTGCTTTGATTTTCCGTCAAACCGTTTTTAGCCAAATTCGAAGCCAATTATATGACATTTATTGTTCTTGATAGGCAGTGTTGCTAAAACTTGGTGACCAAAAATGGCTAAGTGTACGGAAAAAATGGGCTAAAAAATGGCTAAAAGCTTTTTTAAATAAAAACACATTAAAATTCAATAACAAACAGAAATAATTCATTTAAAGTTGTTAGCGATGAAATTGTAAGTTAAATTTGTTAAATACGAATAAACGTAAATTAATATTTTAAAAGATATTTAAAAAATTTAATCATCCATAAATTCGATGTCGTAATTGTTCATCTCATAGGAATACGACAACCTTTTGAGTCCAGATCTACAATAAAAAACAAGTTAGAAAGTGTAGTCGATCAACACTGACCACATTAGAACCTACTTATGTACCAAATTTTATCAAATAATCTCAAAAAACTTTGCGCACAAGGTTTGCTTGGACAACCAGCTAGACAATCATCTTTAATTCGACTCAGAAAGTGATTCTTAGTCAACCTTTATACTTAAAGGTGGGGGTAAGCCCAATATTTTAAGGTGTAACAAACATCAGCACAAACGTAAACAGAAAAAAATTACGACAAATCAATTGTCGTATTGAATACCATGATTTTAATGATTTTAATAAAAAGTTTTTACATAATAACCACATGGCTGTTGGTCTATACATTACAAATGTATCACGTCATATTTATCAGATAACGGTTGAAAGACTTCTGAATTACACGCCGAATAGTGGATAATTAACATTGATCGGATAAAAAAAATGCCTGATTTATAGTGGACCAAAACCAAAAACTAAACGCTCAGTAAGGCGAACGTTGCTGTACCGTATCTGTACTGTATCAGTCAGCTGTTCGCTTTTTGCTTTTTTGGTACTTTTTTTCAGTATATCTATGGAATTGCGACAAAACAACTAACAATACAACATATTTCCATATATACACATATACATATGTTTAGATGTATAAAATAAATAAATGCATATACACATACAATAGGCTGGTATCACAACCTTGTTTGGTGTATGCACATTTACAATTGGGGGATTCACAAGGTGTCATAAAGTCATAAGTCTTAAAAGAATAACATGTAAAAATATGACTGTTGTGAATAACCCCTCATAATTCAGTGTAATATTTTAATCAGCTGATTTAAATCAAATATAAAAAATCTATAATATGAAATGGGATTTTATCACATTTAAACGAAACCTTGTTAATTAATTTTTTGAATCCCAAGAAAAGTTTTGATAGTTAATATGCATGTGGCAGTGTAAATAAAACTGAACTGGCAAAATAAAATAAAGTAATTTGTTGTTTTCTTGGAACAAGTCCAGTTTACCAACGCAGCTCCAAATAAAAAAAAAAGTACACAGGGTAATAGAAAATCGAAAAATAAGAAGAAAAAATTAAATGGGAAAATTCTCGGAAAATCATAGTTTCCGAGTAATGGACCTCTGAAGTTTTCATATTAATTTGCGATTTCCCTCTACATTTCTGAACGTACATATGTATATGGCCATAATTGGTATTATGTATTTGAAAGCATTTGAACAGATCTTTCTGGAAATGCAAAATTTATTTAAAACTTTTTAACTCTTTAGCTCCTAATACAGTTTTTACCAAATTTATATCAAAATGTTACGGAAGTGCACTAATAATAAATAAACCCCAGCTTCTCTAAATAAATCTTCTCCACACAGCCGGGCTTCGGCCGGGCGCATGGATTTTCTCCTCTATGGTATAACAAACACCGGCTTCGCTAAATAAAGTTTATTTTAGAAAAAAGTGAATTACAAAAGAAATTTAAAACATAAATACATATGTATGTATTGGGATTAAAAAAACGTAGAAAAAATAAATTTTTTCAACTCTTAATTCATGTAACTAATGCCCAATATTCAGGATTGTATTTAAATCTATATTAAGTTAATTTTCATAAAAACTTAAATCGTATTTAAATACAGATTGGTTTTTTAAGTTTTATTTAAAAAGTCTTATTAAATTAATATCAAAGTATGGCAGCACTACTAAATACAAAAAAAAATATAAAAAAGTGTAATTATTTACAAGGTGGTCTGAAAAAACAGCTGACTGTTAATGCTTTGCCTGTTGTTGTTGTATTGTTGTGATATTGAGGCCACCTTGCTAAAATATATCAATGAAAACTTAAGTTAAAATTAAGTGTACCACATCGGTGACTCAAGTTCCACTTAAGTTTTTAGTGAAGAAGAGAATTTTGCATTTAAAACGATTTTAAAAATAAATGTGTTTTAATATCAATCCTGAAAATTGGCCATAAGTGAATGTATGTCTGCTTAACCCAGAATAAACAATGGCTGAAAGAAAAAAGACATTTCTATGCAAAAGTTTGAATCTTGTAAAATTCAGTTGAACAGTTCTCGAGATTTTTTGAAAAACAACAACTACAGAAAAACAGGATTTTCGCGTATATCTCGAAATCGCTTCTTGAGAAAAATAAAATAATGCCATATTCGTGTTCATCAGCCCCGATTTATCTTAAAAATCATGCTATTTTTGAGGTTATGGCAAACAGTTTAAAATTTGCTAACCAGTGTAATCAATCAAAAAATTGATTTTGAATTTGATTTTAAAAAATAACTTTATATGTAAATTTAATTCCATTAGGCCCGTTTTCACAACTTACCGATAGGTTAAAAATCTTATCGGCCGTATAAAAAGAGTTCCATTATTACAACTTTTCTTCAATCTAAAAAGTAGGATGAACCTTAATTTAGTTTACATTTTGTTACAAATATGTATGGAACAAAATTGTCTTTAAGATATGGGATAAAAATTAAAAAGAAATTTTTGTTACAAGGTGCTACGAGGGCGACCGGGTCTACAATGTCTTTGGGCATTAAATTCCGATGCGGCTCGTGCGATATAATTTCCGGGTCTTCGGAATGTTTTGCCTATCCACGTTCATTAAGTATGTGGCCTATTCGTTGGGGCTGCAACGATATTTGACATTGACAGCAACTGCTCATTTGTCACCTAATTTGGAAATTAAATTGTGTGTATGTATTTGTCGTAGGCATCGGTTTATAAATGTTTGCATCTTAGAAATTTGAAGTTGTGCTGTACCTAAGGTTGTGCAACCGTATAGCAGAATCGACATGACACTACATTTAAAAAAGGGGTTTTGCTGGGTATACGGCCAGATCTCCATATATAGTGTAAGCCGGGGAACACGACTATAGTTTTTATCATAGATGGGGGTAGTGCACTCATTTTGCAGTTTCAACTCACACTTAGTGATAGTGCAAAAATATTGCAATCATTTTCTTGATGTTGAGTGATGAATTGAAAATTTGAAGCCTCACTGAACATGAGTGATAGTGATGCTAAAAAATTATGCACTCAAAAAAAATGTTTGATATAAAAAAAGCAATCATCAGTTTATTGCAACTTTTTTTTCCTTCACTCATTTGAGTGCAACTAAAATTGTTGCACTAAATTTAAAATCAAAATCTTGTTTTTTCATGATTAAACCCAATAATTATTCAGTTATTGACAAAATTTCATTTTGTTTAATATTCTTTGCTTATGCATGTCCTCCAAAAAATCAAAAACCATGCACATACAAAGTTACATTTTTTAAATTTTAGTGACACAATATTTTTATGCAGTTTTTTTGATTGCAAGTTCAAATTTTGCACTATTTGAATTGAGTGTAGATTTTTGCATTCAATCTGCGTTTAGTGATAGTGAAAAATTTACAATATTGCTAAAAAAATTTTAGTGGTAGTTAAAAAATTGCAATCATCACTAAAGCTGGTAAAAAAAGAGTGCAAACTAATTTCTTTGCAGTTTTATTAAGTGATAGTGCACTGCTGATTTAAATCAATATTTATTGCACTACCCCAACTATGGTTTTTATACCCACACCGCAATAGCGGAGAGGGTATTATGCATTTGTGCTTATATGCGTAACACTTAATTTAATAATATTTTGCCCTTTGGTTTTTATTGGCACAAGAACCAAGCCTATTGAAAATGGACCGAATCGTAGGACCACGAGGGGCGATAGGGGGCAATTTCTGCCGATTTTAATGAAATTTACCGATCTATGATTCCTATTCATATAGCCACACACTCTTGCAAATTTGTTTTTAAATACTGCGGCGTAGGGTTTCATATGGTCGGGCTTGACCGACTATACTTTCGTACTTGTTTTTTTTATCTTTTTACGATAGCCTCTTTTGAACCACCATTTCCAGTGGATACCATGGGGAAACCGATGTTAGTTTGCTGCAGTCAAGTAGAATTAGGAATAACGTAGTAGATGGAACGCATCCTTGTTTCGCTCCTCTGGTGTTAGAAAAGAAGCAAAATTTAGTAAAATGAAACTAAAAGCAGTTTAAATAAATTGTAAATGGATTAAAATACCAAAAACTGAATTGTGCTAAATTAAATATTTAACATTTAGCAAAAATTCTTAAAATTTGCCGATTTCGGTATTTTCGAAATCGGTATTGCAAATTCTAATGATTTATTTAATTTCACTCAATAACACAAGGGAAAGAATTTGAACTTTTTTTGTGCGGCAAAAATGCGAAAAAAATCACAGTTTGTCGCATTTTTATTTTTTATAAATTCAACGATATCTCTGAAACTGCAGGGCGAACTTAAAAACAATGTTAGCATGGCTTAAAGATAATACTGTTGCCGAGTTTTGAATTTTTTTTTATTGAATATCCGTTTCAAGGTATTCCAATATATATAGTGAAAGGGCCTTAACTTTGGGCATAACGGTATATCTCGAAAAGTAGAGCTAGTAGATAAAAATGGAGATTACCTTTGAAATCAGCGACCTCAGATGAGTAAAAATTTGCTATAAAATGTCAGACCGCAAAATGACTGTGCCGCAGTGTATCTAATATATAATTTTATTCCAAATTGAAATTCCAACTCAAAGTTAATTCGTAAAAGAAACAATTTATTTGTAGTCATTAAGTCCCAATTTCCACAATGCAAGTCTTATTGATCAGCTTGCTACTTTCCTGGCGAGAGTGACGAGGGGAAAAGGAACAAGTACTCAGCTTGCTGTACTCCTCATATGCGTTTTGTTTTCTCATTCGTAATTTTCAGCAGGTCTATTTTGACAATTATCTTTCATATTTAATTTCGTTGTACAAAGTTAATTTCGTAGCGTGTGTGAATTTTTTTAAATATTTGTTTTTTAACAAAACAAAAGAAATGTATACATAATTAAAAGTACATTTTACACAACTTTAATTTTAAATTAAACAATTGTTAAAATATTCAACACGAATTTGAATTTAAATACATTTTAATAAGAAATATGTTTTAAACGAAATGTCAAAACGCACATATACATTCATACAAATGGAATAACAGATAAATAATAAGACTTGACTCGTGAAAACGCCGAAGCTGATTCAAAGAAGAAAATGTGATAAGTTTATCAATAAGACTTGCATTGTGGAAATTGGGACTAAGCTTTTTATTTTTAAATTAGTAAAATGCAATTGAACTAAACACACTCTTTAATTAGGGTTTAAACATTGCTTGCGTTTTCATTAATGAGCCACGAAACATGCAGCAGGTACATTTGCAATATTCAGTTACCAGAACATGATTTGTATGCAAACGAGCAATTTATATACACATGTTCGAATATTGATTTAACAAAATTTTTGCGTCTCAATAGGTTCGTTCGGGTACTTTAACAGTAAAATGTAATAAATAAGAAATTACGGATAAAACTGAAAAATTAATCTGAAAAAAGCTGTTGCCCAAAAAAGTACGCAAACAGAAAATTTGTAAAAATTCATTAAATTTAATGTAGTGCTGTAATATTTGTACGCTTTTGACAGTTTAACTTGTTTTCTTATCGGCTCTCGAATAAATTATTTTTGTAGCACGAACACTTAAGGAAAATAAAAACAATTTGTTTATTGAAGTCTTTCATATTTGCTTAAGAGCCGAAACCCCATTATAGTACAAACTATTGGGCACATTTTGAAAAAAATCAGAACAGGTCCATCTTTTTTCAGAAATTTTTGGAATCACGTAAAGAGCGTTTAACATTAAGCAAATATGGCATCAACATCTCAAAGTTGAAAAAAATGGATGTACGCGGTTGCCAAAGAAAACTACAAAATTGGTGTCCTCTTAAATTTTTTCAAGAGTTCATAAATACTTTTTTGCTATTATTACTTAAAAACCAAGTGCAGTACCCAAATACTTTACACTTTAACAACTCCAAAAAGTAAAAAAAAAACAAAAAAAATGTTTGAAAGTTTGTATTTAGCTACATAAATGATTCAGAAACAAGTTTAATTAATTAATATTTATTCATTTTGTTTTGGTTTAATTGTTTTTCAACTTTTCTTTTTTTAAAAATTTTTTTTACAATTGTATGCATTTTGTTTGTGTGCTTTTGCTTGTATACCTTTTGAATCATGTGTTTTTTATTTACTAAATTTTACTGCAAACATGTCTGCAGTAACATTTTCTACATACTCAGACAAGAACTGCCACCTTACGCTCTTAATTCGAGATCTCAATTATTGTATTTTGTGCACGCGAACGCAATTTAGTACAATGCAGTAAAGTTCAGCAGACAATAGTAAACACTTTTGAGTTCTCGAACGCTCCTATTATTTCTACATACATATTTAACTATTTTGCATTTGTACACACACTGGCATACGTAAGTGTGATGACACTTGTGGATATTGTCGCAATTAAATGTGAAAGGAAGTGAATTTAGATCCTAGCGCCAGTCATAAAAGACGAACATAGCTCGAAATCATTATTTCTCTCTCAAAAGAAGATTAGCATGCCCACATACATACGTACATACATACATATGCACATACCTTGTTTCACACACACTCACAGTTAATAGGCAGAAGCAGAAAAATAAAACTAATTGTTTCTAGAGTGTGTAGCAGTCATTAATGTTTGAGTAATTTAGAAATATTCATAGAATTTTTATTTTGCGATTGGTAATATCTTCGAATGCCAAGTGCAACTAACCCAGGTGCGTGAGTGAAAATGTTCTTGTCAAATAGAGGCACAGTTTTCACAATTATTGTGGGTTTCTGAAGACGTTTCTTTGTTGCAATTATCATTTGTATTATAAGATCCCTGCAGTTACTTTCAGTTTTAAACTTAAGTGTTTAAACAGATTTCAGTGGTATCATTGTATTTTTTTTTTATCTAGTTAACCGGCTAAATGTCATCACACATGTAAGACTCGCCGCGAAGGATGACCATTGCTTTTGAAGTTAGTAACAACTTAATATTAAAAATTTGCTAAGAAAAAGGTACAACAGTTTTGTGTAACTTGTATTATTCGTCACTTAAGTTATTCAGTTAATCAATTAAAACATGAACTGCGTTTTGTGTCTTTAGGTTTTCAGAATCCAAAATTTAAAAATAAATTTTTGTTTCTTGTTTACAGATGAAATTTTAGAATATTTGTTAGAAGAGGTATGCATTAATTTTCGTACATTATGGCATATATGGCGAATAATTTTCGACGCTAAGAAACTTATATTTCTTCAATTGCAAATTCTACTTACATATGTAAATGAATAGAAAATGGAATTTGCGCCATCAACATCTACTAAATAAAACTTTTCAGCGCTTAAACATCAAAAGCGATCAATCCATCGATACAAATGTCCCGGTATTTATTTTTATTCAAAATAATCGAGAACTGTAAGACAGGTAGCTTTTGAAAATTTTCCGTATATTCTTTGACTTACATTGGACTTTTTTGTTTTTTGACGGAAGCAGACGAAAAATGCTTTGTTGCTGGAAGGAAACAATTATATTGCCCCACATTCATTAATGCAATTAAAACGTTCATTACTGTACTAAACTGCTCATTGCATTAATAAAATTTTCAATTGTGCTATGCAAACTTCAAAACGGGAATATTCTTATATTTCGTTGTATCATTCATGAAAGAACTCTTTACATTTGGGCTACATGAAACGTGATGTATGTTTTGAGGTGAAAATCCGTATAGTAAATATTACAAAGCATTAAGAAAGTTATTGAATCATATGTTTAGAATAAAGTTTTTAGTCATTAAATAATTTCATAGCATACAGCACGTTGGTTTTTGTAGCACAATTTCCGATTTTTCTATTAACTTAGCTTATTATCTAATATATCAAAGCTGTTTGAGAAGCTCTTAGCGTCAAAATGAACCCCAAATTTTAAATAACAATGGGTGTATAGTATATATATATATATATATAATATAGTGTATAGTATATAGTATATAGACTGGCCATAGCGTTATATAGAAAAAATTATAAATGTTAAATCCAAAAGTTTTCGCACTGAAAAATATGAGGTTGGGGATAAAAATCATTATGCATATTTTTTTTTTTAATTCCGAGTACCTCCGGGTTGAGCCCAAACTTTTATTACATTACCCATTTATCACTATTTTTGTTCCTGTATATATTTAAATAACAACAAAATCTGACTTTATGTTCCCAACTGAATTTCTTCGATACCTAAAATTATTACCTTTCCAACGAGCCGCAATAGTCTGCTGATACTACGGACAATCTTGCCCGGAATACCCTAAAACCAAAGTACAAAAAATAGGTGAATTTTTAAAATTTCTTTTATTGTTGATAACTTACTAATGAAGCCTTTTTGTGGGCTTATCCTCTTCGTCGTATGTCAATGCCCGATTAAATCTGTAATTAGTTTTTAGTAATTGCTCTTTCTGCCGGGCCATTAACAACGGTTTAGTGTTGCCATATTCGTTTTGCGGGATCAGAGATCTCGCGGAAAAATCCATTTCGTCGATGATGGAATGTTAGGAAGCATCAATAAATGCCGCATCAGTGATCGCGATGCAATGCATTTAAGTTCTGCTACAATTACAGCCGTCTTGCGGAAGTTGCAGGAAATTAAACCTGACTTAAACGACATAAAAGTGGAAGATTTCGTCTTTAACCGAACATCGTTTCAAACAATGCGAAAGGAATATCGGCGCATACAAGCGAAGCAGATCATAGATGAATTCAAGGTACATATTTTATAATTAAATAAATATCTTGAAGGTAATTAACATAATATTTAATTTCAGCAGAGATTCCTGAAGTATTTGTCTTGCGCTGGGACGGTAAAATGCTTCTAGATATGAAAGGCAAGGACAAAGTTGATCGATTGGCTCTCGTTATAACCGCAGAGAACGAAGAAAAACTCCTTGGCATTGCAAAACTTGAAGAATCTTGTGGTGAAAATATTGCTGAAGGCATTGAAAAATTCCTACGCAAATGGAAGATTGATAATTTAGTGCAAATTGTGGCTTTTGACACAACATCTACAAACACTGGTATTGAAAAAGGCTCAGCATATTTGCTTGAAAGTAAATTGGGTCGCGATTTACGTTTTCTACCGTGTCGCCATCATTTCAGCGAATTGCTTATTAAAGCTATGTTTGAGTTAAATTTCGGAAAAACATCAGCACCAGAAGTCACTCTCTTTAATCGTTTTTCAAAAGACTGGAAAAATATGAATATCAATACTTTCAAGAGTGGAGTATTGGATGAAGCAGTGCAAACAAACTTAACAGCAGCCGAAATAGAGACGCACAAGAACTTTTGTCTTGAGGCGTTGAAATCTCATTATGTGCGAGCCGATTACAAGGAGTTGTTGCAACTTTCACTAATTTTTCTTGGTAAGGAAGTACCAAATTTTACGCAGTTGCGTTTGCCTGGCGCAACAATTCATGCAAGGTATATGTCCAAAGCTTTATACTGCTATAAGATTTTTTTGCTTTGCGAACAATTCAAAATGACATCCTCCGAACTGAAAGGCATTCGAAACATTTGCATTTTCTTGACGCGAATTTATGTTTCGTATTGGTTCGGATGTGTAAACGTTGTATCTGCACCGCGTCAAGATTTACAATTCATTAAAGACGCTATTTCATATTTCGATCTAAATGTTTCAAATGCCTTATTGTCAAAAACCAAAAACCATTTATGGTATTTATCCGAAGAGGCGGTGGCTTTTGGATTTTTCGATGAAATTATAACTATTTAAATAAAGCGGAAAATGGTTGAAGCTCTTGGCAATCATGATGACGAAAATGACAAAGTTATTCCAAAAAGATTAAACTAAACGCTGGAACAATGGAAATCGTTTGAAAGTAAGGATTTAAGTTCTTTCGTTACTCCTCGCACCAAGCGTTTTTTCCATCGTTTAGAAATCGATGTGACATTTTTTAAATTGGATTCCTCAAATTTGGAAGGACCAAGAAGAATACTGCACCGCAAAACAAATATGCCAACAATTAACCGTTGTAAATGACCCGGCAGAAAGAGCAATAAAAGTAATTACAGATTTCAATCGGGCATTGACATACGACGAAGAGGAAAGGCAGTATTTGCTTCAAGTTGTGGAGCACTACAGAAAAAACTTTTCGTCCCACAAAAAATCTTCATTAGTATAATATTACCAGCAATAAAAAAAATAAAAAATTCATTTTTTTTTTTGGTCTTTGGTTTTAGGGTATTCCGGGCAAGATTATCCGTAGTTTAAATAATGAACAAAAAAAAAAAAAAAAGTTTGTGCTTATGTGTGTAACACATAAAAATATTGGCTCTAGTCCAGTTACGTGTAACTCATATTCATAATGTGCGAGCTTTTGTGCTTTCACACCGCCGAGAGAACTACAGTCAATCGGTTCGCGGGCTTTAAAAGTTATTTACCGCAAATGCAAATATCAAAGTATGTGTGTTTGGACGTAACTGCTCTTGACCCATAATCACTTTCAGAATCGATCTAACGATGTCCGGATGGTTATCTGTCCATGTAAACAAAATTATGACGTACAAAGTACACAATTTTGGAGAAATTATTTTTTTTGTTATACATATACATACATTTTAACTGACAAATGCCTTAAAAATTATGGAAAACGGTTTTAAATTTCAATATTAATCATCCTTCCAAATTTTATTCAAATCAGTGCTTATTTGATTAAAGGTTCCACAAAAACCAATCTAGAAATTACATAGCTTTTAAGTCTAAAGCTTCTTTATTAATGTATTGGTAGTGATAAATAATTTGGGCATGAGAACTTTTGTAAAAGCTAAAATGTCATTAAAAAGTGTTATGCTGGTAGGTTTTGAATTAACCATAGGTTTCCATAAAATCCCGCTTCATAAACCAACTTTTTGACGAACAAATCTCATATAGATGGCATAAAGAACTCATCACCCATATCGTCAATATAACGAATTATAAATATGCCTGCGACTTTTTGGTAATGGATTCAAGAGAACGTGAACTTATTTATATTACCAAACAGTCTCAGGCGTATTTTGAATTCGCACACCACGATAAGGGTGCTGTAGTGTAACTCATAAGTTGCCACCGTATACCCTTAAACTACTCTTAAACCTATACATACCAACCTAAATAAAGTAGGGTAATTATGCAAGATCAAATACCGGCATTTACCAATCGACACACATCGATTGGAATGCAAGTTAATTGGGGTAGTTCCTTTGAACGCCTTGTAAATCAGCTGAAACCTTGACAGCTACTAAAAATAACCAAGGGCTATAGGGAAAACCACTAACATTCCACAAACACTACACATTTCATGGCCACTACACCTTTCAGTGCTTATTTGAATCATATCAACATTAAATTTCAGTTTCTTAATATTATGAAATGGAAATTTAGCACATTTGAAAGAAACCTTGTTAATTAATTTTTGAATCCCAAGAAAAACTTTGATAGCTTTTATGCATGTGGCAGAGTAAATAAACTGAACTGGCAAAATAAAATAAAGTAATTTGTTTTTATCAAAGTTATTTTCGGGAATACAAAATTTATTATTAATACGATTTTCGTATGACGTGCTAAATTCCCAGTTTTTCATATTTGATAAATACACTGAAATTTATTGTTGAGGGAAAGCTAGCTTCTATGCGCATTTCACTGGTCGCTTAGGCCAGCTGATCAGGAAACCTTTTCCAAAGATTTTAGAATGGCCAAAAATATTATACAAATAAAACCCTAAAGCGAATAAGAATTATAAACACTCAGTCCTACTTGTAACAATATCAAAGTCAAAACAAAACAAAACACCAACAATAAACAGTGAGTTTATCTTTTCTTACATTCCCCTACATTTTTTTTTTTTTTTTGTTTTTTCTTAACCCACTTACAACTACATTTAGAGTTGACAAAAAATCAACCAATTGTAGTCGGGACTGTAAGAAAAGATAAACTCACTGTTTATTGTTGTTGTTTTTGTTTAAGCTTTGATATTGTTACAAGTAAAGCTGAGGTTTATAATTCTTATTCGCTTAACAGTTTTATTTGTATATTATCTTTAGCTTTTCTAAAATCTTTGGATGAAGTTTCCTGACGATCTGGCCTAAGCAACCAGTGAAATGCGCATAGGAATAGCTTATCCCTTCAACAATAAATTTCAGTTTCTCAATATTATGAAATAGGAATTTAGCACATTTGAGAGAAACCTTGTTAAAAAATGTTTGAATCCCAAGAAAAACTTTGATAATTTTGTTTTGTTACGTCCATTATTGCCCAATAGGATACACTCTAGAACCTTTGTGTGCCACTTGTTAACTTGTTTAAAAATTATTTAGTAATAATTTAACACAAAATAAAATTTAAATAAGATATGAATATTTTGTAATACAAATTTACACATTTTAACTAATAATTTCCAAAAGAAATTTGTTATATTTTTTTATATGTGGCAACGCATTTTTAATGTTTACAAAAAAACTAACTTCAAATAATACCTTGTGTATTTGTATCATGCTATAATATACACCTTATTTTTATATGCTATAATATACAAAAAAAAAAAAAAACAACTCAGTTTGGTATGTAAACTACTAAAGGTGCTAACAGACGGGATGTATTTTACATATGTACTGTCACTTTTCTTACCCATATGTAATTCCGTATGTATGTCAAAATTTCCATTTTACATACGATTTAAAATTTTTGCTATCACACCTGCTTATGTTTTTCCTTATGACATAACCTATAAATGTAAACAAAAGCTGAATTTTTAACGTGTATAAATTGTTTTAATTGTAAAGCTGCTGAAATTATAAAGTTCTTAAAAGTAAAATGGATGTAACAACTGCTAATAAAATATTTGTAGCGTCCAGCATTATTGCAGTAACATCTGAAATAAAAATAAAAAAAGAAACAAAAACCATCTGTTTTGTTTATGTTTGCCACAGGAAAATAGAGCGTGTTCTAATCGAAAAAATTACATACGTATTTCCACAGGTATTTTGCACTAGCAAAGTTTCATATGTATCACACGATGTGTACAACTTTTACAGATGGAAAATTTGACAGTACATATGTAAAATACATCCCGTCTGATAGCACCTTAAGCTTTTACCCGTGATTACCTTTTTCCAACTTAAAGATATTTATACCAAACTATTTCTATTCATTGGGGGACACATTCGGCTACCTTAAATGGCCATTAGGGTCGCACTCATTTATCCATTGTGTGAAACATAGGCTGATATTTTCGACTTTAATTTTTCAACTGAATTCGAATTAGACGTCGTTGTTTTTTGAATAATTAAAAAACAATTGATTCTAATTTTGGGATACTTAATTGGAACAGTAATCAGTCGTTTTAGATCAGGAGTGCCCAAAATTTCCTTATGGAAGAGCCAACACCAATACATTTAAAGAAAAACAATATTTTTTGTTGTAAAAACCAAAACATACAAAGAAAAAAGAACAAAAATATTTCATATACGTACACGGCAAAAAAATTTGATTTGCATTATTTGTAAAAATTTTGGAAAAAAGTTTAGTGCGTGTTAATTTTATTTTAAGTCCGTTCTTTCGAGTCGAAATGTCCCTTAAGTCTTTCATGATCCGTCCAATAAATTTTCCATATTTATGTCAATGCCAGTTGTAGATAATTTTAATAAGGGCTTGAAATTTTCGTTGCTCGTTCTACTTCTTTGCTTATTTTTTATTAACTTACATATATTTATGTACAATCAAACATGGAATACAAACTTAAAAGTTCCTTGTAAAGTAAAGGGTATTTATTTGGGTTTAAAGGTTTTCAAAAATCATCAATAACTTTCATTGTACTCCAAGATTCGGAGCGCACCTTGAACCAAAAAAGACTTTTTAAAGTCCGCAACTAATTATTCTCTTGATCCACCTGCTATTTTATTGGCAACGTAATCTGCATGAAATGTCTTAAAATGCCTCTCAATATTATACTTATAGCCGTTTTCTCATTACACGATTAACTTTTTTCCCAACGAAAAACTACACATTAAAGAAATTTGGTTTTCTCAATGTCTCATTTGCTTCTATTCTGTCGCAAAGCTAACCAGCACTCATCTGCCGATTATTTATTTTCCTTTAATTTGCCGTACAGATAAATTCAATCAGCTGACTCCCAATTTTTACATGTATTTTGAGAGATGTTGCCAACTTAAAACCATGTTTTTTGTCGGTATATTGAGAAACCCAAAATTGTTAACAGACAGTTTATCGGTCTAATAAATTTATGTTGACATTAAGTAACAGGCAGTTTGACGGTACATTGAGAAAATGGCCATTAGTGTTAGTTTGAATTATTTGAAAGAAAATGGAGAAATCTTAACTTTATATGTATTTCAAATGCCACAAAAATGACTAAGTGCCGGTGCACACACGTCAAGTTTGTCTCGTCAAGTCTTGAGTTTTTAGGTGAGAGGGGAAAAGAAATGGCCTTCTCTTTTCCCTTCTCTCCTAAATGCTCAAGACTTGACGAGTCAAACTTGACGTGTGTGAACCAGCACTAACTAATGGAGTAATATTAAAACTAAATGACAGTCTGCTTTGCTTTGTTGATCAAGATTAATTGATACTTTATTGATACAATTTTTTGACTTACTTGAGGGTTACACGATTAAGTTTTAATACACTCACACTTTTTTACCAATACACTCATACTTATAAAAATTGATACGAACTTGCCTTTAAAATTCTCTTTACAGTGATTGTTTCCATTTAAGTTCAAGGAAACAGCTGGTTTCAAGGTTAGTGAGCAAAAATTTCCTTTGCCTTTATAAATTGTTTTCTTGATGACTTCTTGAAAGTAATTGATCAAAAATTGAATGCAGCCTACGTCACAACTTAAAATTTTTGGAAATTTTGACAAACAGTATATGTAAAAGGCTATCAAGAAAATCTTGATCAAGAAAATCGTGGCTGCACTGTTAAATACCACTTATGAAAATAAAGTTTAACCTAAAATTGAGTGACTTAACAAAAGTTCACTCAATCACATATTTTTACTTAGAATTAACTTACATTGTAGCAGGCAGAACATTCTCAGTTGGCAAAATGGTCCTAGACGCAAATGTCGTCTACGATGTCCTCAGGACAATTTAGAATTTGTCGTCTATATAACAACTATGACGACAATTTAAGTAACAAAACGTGTATTTTGTCGTGTTTAAAATTGTTTTTTGCCTTGAATAATACTTTAATGAGGACAACATAAGTGACCATTGCATGCATTTTGTCGTGTTTCAAACCACATTGACGACAAAATGCATGCAATTGTCGGTCATCTTGTCTTCAATAAGACTTGAGGACATCATAAGCGAAAAATAAAAGATGATAGACAATACCTAAAATTTGCTTCAACTCTTCTTAAAAATAACGGGGCTATAACGACAAAAGCAAAAATCACAAACAAAAAAAAACATGTAATATTATTTTGTTGAATTTTTAAAGTGCGTGGTAAAGGTCATAGTTTTGCTCTATTATTTTATAACAATTGTGATTTGCTTTTTTGTTAAGTATTGTTAATTAATTTGGTAAGTAAAACTAAAATATCACAATCACGATATTTGCGTAGAGAAATTGATCGCGCAAAGTTAGCTTGTTCTAAAAGAATTAATAAAATTAAAGTAAGTGAAACACTTTCTGCTGAAAATTTAGTGAAAGAAAGTGAGTCTATAGATGATTTAAATGAACACGTTGTTGAAGCAGGTGTTGAAAATATATTTTTAAAACACCAAGTTGGTAGGAAATTAGGGGTCGACCTTCTAAAAGTTTTGCACGAAATGGGTTAAAAAATCAATTAATGAAATTAAATGAATATATCCCTGACATCGACTCAATTGAGCTGGATATCAGAATAGACGGATTGCCACTTTTTGGTAGTAGCACTAAACAAGTATGTCCGCTTTTAGGTAAAATAATAAATTTAAAAGAGAAGTGCATTTTTCCTATTGGAATTTATTATGGTGAAAAAAGCCAGTAAACATTAACTATAACTTGCACGATTTTGCAAATGAGTTAAAAGAATTAACTTCTACTGGAATTTTTTAAAAAAATAAGAACATGTCTCTAGCCATAAGAGCATTTATCTGTTATGCTCCGGCTCGGTCGTTTGTTACAGGGACCGTAGGCCATAATGCATTTCAAGGTTGCAGTAGATGTTTGCAAGTGGGAAGAAGAGTAGAAAAGGTTACTGTCTTTGCCTCTATTCCAGGAGAACAAACAAGGAGCAAATAATACAAGTTTAGAACATGAGGAAGAGAAAGAAAATGCACAAAATAATTAAAATTTTATTATTGATCTTTATTTAAACATCAAATTGAATTTCATTAAATGAATTTTTTAATTTATAATTCTGTAAATTCTGTAAATTCTGTAAATTCTTTAATTAAAAACAAACATACAGATTGTTTAGAAATATTTAAAAAACCTTTGAACTTTTTTGAATTACAGTAGAATCTCACAAATTCGAACCGTCACAAATTAAAACCTTCCAGAAATTAGAACCGGACATTTCAATGTATTGGACGCCATGAAATTAGAACCTGAGGTTCTAATTTCTGGAAGTGTTTTTTTTTTGTTTTTATTTCTCTATACAAGGAAAATTTGTTTTTATGATTTTGAACTTAATAGGCGAAAAACCAAATTAAACACTCTAAAATTAGAACAGGGGGTTCTAATTTCTGGAATTTTTATTTTTTTTTTCACTACAAAATTTTTTGCTCGCTCATTAAAGTAAAAATAAATTGGGGAATCACCGAGTTATTGGTGGTGTGTATAATTCGGTCATGTGCGTGTGACATTTTATATGCTTGTACAAATTTGGGTCAATTGATAACTGAAGGTTAAAGTGAAGCGTTCATACGTGTGAAAGATAAAAAAATATATACATAATATGTTCAATTAATTAAATGTTATTAAATAAAAACTGTTTTGAGTTAAAGTAAAGCTTACACAACTATTCATATCTATCACTATTTCATTATATTTTTATCATTTTCTGTAAAAAAAATGTCCAGAAATTCGAACTTTTCAGCAATTCGAACTGCCCGGTGCACAAAGTGGTTCTAATTTTACTTTATCACTTAATTTTTCTAGGTAAACATTGCCAACCGTCATTTTATTTATGTTTAATAAAACATGTAATGTATAATGAACTAATTTCCTGCAACATATAATAAATAAATATTTTTTTCAGTTTTTCTATATTTAACTTAAATTATTTATCATCCCAGTTGGCCATGTCTTGAAGACATCCTTGACGACGCGTGTACGACCATATAAAATCCTTGAGGACGCGTAGGCGACCGTCCAAGCAAATCGTCGACGACTTTTTCACACAAATGACCAGCAAATCGCTCACGACTAATGAGCGATATTGTCGCCCATATGGTCGTTGACGCCATAATAAGCAATATTGCCGCTCATTTATTGTCAACGACAGTGTTGCCCATATGAGCAGAACCGACTGTGTCGCCCATTAGATCGTGATCGATTTTCCGGACATTTGTGTGAAAAAGTCGTCGACGATTTACTTGGACGGTCGCCTTCCATCCGACGAAACCACAAATATCCGACCAAACTTGGTCGGAAAAGACCATATTCAGCAACCCTGCCAACAACACAATCAACAACAACAACCTAAACAATAATTGCACCAATAATGCAAACAACAACATCATAACGCACAATACGGTTAATAGCATCAATTTAGCAACCAACAATAACATGACTACCTCTTCCAATATCAACAGCAATACCAGCAACAACAATAACAGCAATTTAAATGGCAATGTGGGAAATATAACTCTCAAGGTCATACAAATTTTAAATATAAAAATTTTAAATACACAAATTTTAAATATAAAAACACTAGCCATTGAATTCAGTGAAGCCACCCCATTCTTCAAAAGAATTGATCATACCTATTAAACTCGGCGAAATATGGAAGGAAGATTCAAAATTCCGAAATACAAAAAGAATTACGGGAAAAATACACTGGCCGTCGTACTACCTACGATACTTAATACTATGCCTTTGGATGGTTTTAATATTTCAGTAAATAACCCCAAAAGAAAAAGTCAATCAAACAATATTTTGTGAATAATAAAAAAAGGTTATTATTAATCGATAATTATGTATATAAAATTTAATTAGTGAATTATAAAAAACTCTTATTAGTAATTTAGCTACATATTTTTTTATGAAACACATAATTTATATCATTTTATAGAAATTTATTTTTGTATACTGTACCTGCAGACAAGCCAACATGGCTTCGCAAGGTCAATATTTTATTTAATATAACTAAATAAAGGAAAAAATAAACCGGTACATTTGTGTTTTTCGCTGTGTACGTCTCTTTCAGGCATAATCCAAAGTCAAAGGCTAATTTAGTCAAAATAAGCCATATATTGTTTAAAAGGCTACTAAATATCTTTGAAATATGTACGTTTTTCACTGATTATTGTCATTTCGGAAGATGTTTTGTACCACAATTTATTACAAAATTCACAGTTTTTTAATTTTATTGTATAGTCAACTTGATTAAAAAAAAATTTAAATTTAAACAAGCTAAAATGCACCGAAATATGGAAAAACCATACCTGTTAAATATCGATTACAATTAGTAATCAATTAGATTACTTTTTAAAAAGAATCGTAATGATTATTTAACTCTATAAGAAAAAATTTCTGATTACTAATTGATTACATTTATAAGTAATCAAAAAATAATCAGAAGTACCGACGTTTACTACAAAATAATCAAAAGTAATCAAAAAGTAATTCGATTACTTTCAACGATTATTTTTAATTATTTTTGATTACTTTCAACAATTGTGTATTCATTATTTTTACAATTAGCCTTCATTAAAACTAATTTTTCAAAGGAAAAATTAGACAATGATTGTCGCCTAGGACTGTTGACGATCCCGACAAAAGAAAACAGTCGTTCTACAGGAGCTGAAGACGTTATGGGAGTATTAAAATATATAAATGCTTCCTTTTGCAAATCATATTTTTGTCAATTCTAGCCAGCGTTTGATTTATCGTTTAGATAGCTGAAGAATTGATGCTTTATGGCAGATCGTCGGTCAGGTTTTATATGGTCTTGTCAAGAAGGACCTGTATCAATTTCCTCATCTGTAAAGTTCAGTCGCTAAAAATCAAACAAAATTCAAATAATACACGCATTTGCCCACCATCATTACTAAAATCCAAACAATCAGGAAGAGCCGCTAAATTATTTTTTATTTCATAATTAAATGTTCTGCAATTTTTGGCGCAAAAACTGTAAAGTATATCCAAAACTGTGCTGGTTACATTCTCAACGGTTAATTCCGGCAATTATGGGTTTAATACTGTTGCCGCAATCATGATATTTGCCTCAGGCTGCACGTGAAATGTAGTTGAAACCTTTGTCTTAGCCGTTGTTCCATTTTCAAAATAACAGAGGATACTTGTTGCAGCAAGAGTCGGTGTTAAGAATCCTGTGTTAAATGAAATTTACATAGTATATAAATTTATATTTCAAATGTGGTACGCTACAATCAAGTCCGACTAGTATTGCCATAATTCATATTGTTTTCTCCCTGAAGGAATTCCAGCGCCTTGGCAATTGGTTCCATTACCAACTTGTACATCTCTAAGTACTGTAAATCTCCTGGAGAAAAATTTGACAAAGTAAGCTTATCGCACAGACTATTCAACTTCTCTTTGTAGGTAAGTAATTTTTTTACTGCGTCAAATAATGAATTCCAGCGAGTAACAACGGGCAAAAGTAACAACGATACCAAGTGCTTCGAAATTATTTCCGAAGACTTTGACCACTTACACTTTTTCCACAAGTTGTTGCATTTATCGAGTGTCTAAAAAAATTAAAAGTATTTTTACAAGTATTTTGCAGCTGATAAAAAACACTCAACTTATTTACCATATTAAATTTTTTGTTTGGTAATAAATAAATACAGTCAAAAACTGGTCCACTTTTAAATGGATATAAGTGTTCGCCAGTACATTTTTGAATAATAAAACCATTTAACTGTTTCCAATAAAAATAATTGTAGGAATGAATACGCTTTGTTTGAAAGTAATCAAAATGAATCAAAAAAAATCGTTGAAAATAATCGGATTTCATTTTGATAACTTTTGATTATTTTGTAGTAATCGCCGGTACTTTTTTGATTACTTGTAATAGTAATCAATTAGTAATCAAAAGTAATCGTAATTGTAATCACTATTTTCACCTTAAAAAAAAGTAATCTAATATGTACCTAATTATTACGATTACAAATCATTACTTAACAGCTATAGTAAAAACTAAAATTCTAATAATAAAAAATAAACGATAATATGTATCACTCTTCCAAATTCATCAAATTTAATTAAACATACATACATACATGCTTTCAAATTAAATTTCAAGTGTTTTCGTTTTTTATTATGGGATATTTAGGTTTTATGTATATACTTTTGCCTCAAGTCTCCATATTTTTTTTACCAGACTTTCATAAATAAAACCTTTCTATAGGGCTTGTAAAATTATCCTGTTAACTGCTCTCAGTTGTCTTAAACGCCGCCGCAAGATGGCACATTCCCAGTATTTGCTAAAAAAAACTATACCATTTTGCCATGATTCGAAATTTTCGATTATACGTATTTTAAGCTAAAATATTAAAAAAAAATAACATTATAGGAATTATTATTTTAAGCCAACACATGCATACATTTTTTGAGCAGCGGTTAAAAAACTGCAGTCAAAGTAGAAAAACTACAATATCTTCCAATTCTTCATTTGTCATTGGCCAAAGAAAAAAAACTGTTGCTTTTACTTCTGATTAACGTAGTGCAACAAAATTCGGGTCATCGCCGCCAGCCGCGAAATGAAACTAGACTATTGGTAGAGCAAATCTGCCAAAGAGTTTTGAAAAGTTAGCTCGGGTTCCCGAAATAACGCCCCAAAAGTTTTTGAAATTATTGAAAAGGCGTTTGGTACAAGTCAAAAAAATATTTTAAATGTTCTTCTGAGCTAAAAGACTATTTAGATTTCTTTAGTAGAATTGTATAGCGGTTCTTTTTTTTTTGCATCAAATTTTATTAGGGGCTTCTAAGACCAAAAAATCGCGCAATGTATGTAAAACGGATTTTCGAAATTCCGGGCCATGGAAAGAAAACAGAGTATCTGGCGGGAATCGAACCCGCAACGCCGCCGCATATATACTAGCTCACCACCAGCTAGCCTAGTGGGGCCCATATGACAACCAAGGGGTATCTAAATGTGTATATTCCGGACCATTTATATCAAATTTATCAACAAGAGAAAAAGTACAAAAAGTACTAATTTTTTCGTTGTTACATCATAAATACCGAATTTTTCGAAAGGACAAATAGTACCAAAGGTACAAAAGTAGCAACGTTTGCTGTAAATGTAGGCTATAATCTGTATGTATATAAAGTTTATTGAAAAAAAACGTACGTTTTATCAAATTTTGTACTCCTTAAAAAGTACCAATACCATCCCTTCAAAAGTTCGGTATATATTAATCTCAGGCGCGGATCCAGCTCGATCATTAGGGGGGGGGGGGGGGGAATTTTTTTTGAAACAAAAAATTAAAAAATTTGTTTTTATAAGTTTATTAAATTAATATGTGTATATTTTATTAAAAAACCTCAACAATAAGGTTAAATGATATCAGTTCAATATAAATAAATTTTTTTAAATAACCAATTTATGATTTCTTGTTAGCAAATTTAGATAGTACAGTCTTTCTTCTGTCATTGTTGCTCTGAGCCATGTTTTTACTACACGACGGGTAGGAAATGACCTCTCTCTCGTAGAATTACTGACGAGTAGGGCAAGTTTTTTATGGCATATGCCATTTTTGGGATTTCTTCAATTATTTTTTTAAAAAGCAATTTTTGGTCCAGCCTTGCAACATAGAAAAAAATTTTAAATTAGCTTAGCGAATATGAGGCAGAATCTATTAAAAATGCTAACTGAATAATGCAAAAATCGGACGTAAAAAGTACTTTCAATGCATCTGCTCAAGCCTCTTGAAGTTACAAACGAAAGGGATTTCTATGAATGAAAGCTTTGGCTTAATTGACAGTGCTAAGGAAAATAATACAAGATGTCAGTAAAAAAGATTTTGTTGAAAAATTTAAAAAACGTTTTAGATCGTAATACGTGTGGTAAATTATTCAATACTCCTGAAAAATCTATATGGCTTGGCATTTCAATTTTAAAAAAGTGTTTTAATCGATTTTCTCACAATTTTGTTTTAGTGAAAGTGAGACGGATGAATTTATTGAAAACCTTTCTCCATCTGAACTTTTAAGGTAGAAGTACATAACACGCGTTAGTGCGCGCGCGCTCTGTAGACTTCTGTCAAAAAAAGTTAAATTAGTGTAATTTAATAGAACAAGCTACATGCAAAATATTTTGACGCGTTTGCGCCAGAAAGCTGGTTAACTTTGAACTTTTTAACGCGTTGTGTATTTTTTACAAGTAATCATCTGACAATAAAAACAAAATTTTTACAAATTTTCGAATCGTGAAAGAAAAATTTATTGATGAGCTTCAAAAACATACAATATTTATATAAAAAGAATAAATTCAATAAAAAAAATAAATCTTGATATACTTTCGAATCCGTTTTCAATGCACAAATAAGTAAACAAATAAAAAACAGCTGACAGGAACGGCTTTTGTAACGCGTGTTGTGTAACTTGTAATTTTTCATACGCTAAAGTTTTTAAACGCACGACAAATGTCGACGAATGAACGCGTGTTATGTACTTCTACCTTTAGTGTTCAAATATGCTCCAGTTAAAGTTGAAAGAGTGTTTTTCATTTATAGAACTGTTTTATGTGATAACAGGAGATTTTCAGGGGTGTTCTAGAAATCGAAGACTCAAAACGCAAGAATTTTAACCGTCGTTTTTTAATAAGATTTCCCTGATAAAAAATTTGTATGACAAATATTATAAAAATATTTCTTTATTAAACAGAATTTTATAACAAAAATAAGATTAAAGTGTATTAAAAACAACTTCTAAATTCTTGCGTTTTACCCCCAGATTTTTTTTTTTTGACAATTTGAAGAAACATACTATTGTACTTACAATAAAAGCTTAATAAAATAAATGTTTTATAAATAACATGTTTGTTTTTGCCATTTTTCGTGCAATTTTTTATACTTTTTCGTGCCGTGCCATTTTTAACCAATTTTCGTGCCATTTTAAACTTGCCCTGCTGACAAGCATTGAAACGAAAATTTGAAATATTTTTCTTAGACTTCGGTAGATAACTTCATCACAGTTTATTAAAGCATCTACAACATTATCTGATAGATTTTCAGATATTTTCCATGTTTGTTGCCGATGCAACAGTTCAGACTCAAGTTTAGATGTTAGTAGGTGTTTATCTATCTCTTTTATCAAACATAATCAGCTCATCAGCTAGTTGTGATTTTAACAGTTTTGTATCTGTATTTGACTTGATTATACTTTGACGTAAATGTTTAGGTATGTTCAATAAATTAAGGATATCTATTGGGAAATGTGTTTTGAGATCTTCTAAAGTAAATTCAATAAGAGGAATTTAACCTACAACTCGGTAGTAATCTTCAACATTTTGAATGTGATTGGAACCTCGATTTGAACGAAGATAACTTTAACTTTTTCAAAAATCGCTAGTAGATCTTCGGCTTTATTTCTTTTCTCTTCAAGGCACATGATGTAAGTTTTGATAAGGCTTAATCCTTTTTGAAGATATATATCGTGCTTTTGTGAAATGAAACTTAATATGTTTAGTCCGTAAATTAATTCAAAAGTACTAAGAGAGTTTCTTAATATAAGGCTTTTGATGAAGTACCTCTACCTGTCCACTCAGATATTTTATCCAAAGCTTCTACTATATGATGTACACTTGTTGCAAAGTGTAAAATTGAGTCGTGACTGTCCAACCGTCTTGTCTCGCATTATGTAGAGAGTTTGGCTTCAAAATACTTTGCTAAAACTGCGTTTCGCTTGGAATGATTATATCTAAAAAAATTTGTCGTTTCTTTAACAAATGAAATGAACAAAGCCAATAAATGCTTTCCTAATAATTTTTTGTTGTATGTTGAAATATCTTTAAGATAAGGAAATCTGGGTTTTCCCCGAAAAATCTGTGTTTTCTTCAAAAATTATCGAATTGAATTTTGATTCATATAACACAAATATACTTAAATATTGCATATACTACTAAAGCTGAAGGTCCACACCATGCGTTCATGCGTAGATGCGTATGATACTTTCTATGCATTTTATGCGTTTCTAAATTCAAGTTACATGCCATGCGTTTTATGCGCCAAATTTTTTTTTTTTTATCAGCTGTTGTGCTAATATGTTTATCAATTAAAAGCAATTTTGCCAAAAATGGAAAGTGTAATTGATATTTTAATAGATTTTTATTTAAAAGAATTCATAGAAAAGTAAGCTTTTATTATAAAAATATTCAAGATTTTTCACGGTATTAATAAGTTTCCAGTTCATGGCATTTGTTAAAAAAAAAAAATATAATAAACACAACAAAGATGACACTCAGAACATAAAAGTAATCGATAACTAGAATGGCAAAATTTGTTCGTGATAAAATTGTGCTTAAAATTAATTAAGTGTAATGTATTTTATTATTTAAAGTTTATACAATCTTAATAACGAAAGCTTTTTCTCTTTATAAAAACCTTTTTTAATGCAAAAAAATAGTAAAAAGTAATCCACCACACAAACATATTTATCGATAACATTGAAAATAAAATATGATTTGTCATCCATGGCCATCAATAACAGCTGACTTTTATTCACCACACATGCGACGGATACAAAAGTAGAAAGTAAACCTACTTTGATGCGTTCATACGTCTATGCATTCTATGCATTTTGGTGTGTAACTTGTCATATGCAATTACACTGGTTCAACTTTTTTGTCAAATGCATAAAAAGGACAGACGCATAAACGCATGGTGTGGACCTTCAGCTTAAGGCTTATTAATAATTCAACCGCAAGTCAAACGTTTATTCTTTGGATATAGATGCCACCTGCTGGGATTGAATGTAGAATAATAAGTATTTGAATACAGTAAACTAGATGTTTCATTGGAAATATCTAATAAATAACTATTAGAATTAAGATTTGGATACTTATTGAAAATTTCGTTAGATTCAATAAAAAAAAGCAAAAAAAACCTTGCTGGGAATTTCTAAATTTTGTGCATACAAAAAAATATTATTATTGGGAATTCTTGTATTATCGAGATAAACCAAACATATTTTTATAATTTAGGGGGGGAAATTTCCTTATTTCCCCCCCCCCCCTGAATCCGCGCCTGATTAATCTGGACCAAGAGTTTAAAGTTGTTGCATATTTCTAATTCGCAATCCGAAGTAATTTTTCTTTTTTATAAACAACGTCTATATCAGCCAAATGTATGACAAGGTTGATGCAAAAAATAGCATCCAACGGACTTCTCTTACAAGATCCACCTGTAATCTTTAGGACAATGTGTTTTTAAAATTGTTTGTTGTAGTATCTTACACGAGTTTCCATAGTTTTTTTATTTCGGTTTCCCAGTACTTCCTGGTTATATAAGCCGTCACAAAATGAAACAAATTTATGTTTATCACCTTATAAGCATATCGACATATCTCAAATTTTTTTTTAATTTTAAGTTAATTAAGCAAAGTGTTCCTTCTATTTTCTCGTAACAAAACATCGGTTTTTATCTCAAACCGAACCGAAGTTATAGCAAAATATATGTATCTTTAAATCGGTACATTTTAACTTTAATCGCATTTTGCCATTTTGTAGATATGAGCTGCTGCAATGAAGGAGCGATATTTTTGGATATCTCCTATTTTTAAGATTTGTCCATGGACAATTAAAATTTACTGCCTGCATCTTATTTTGAATTAATGTTCTTAATTAACCTGGGAATTATTTCCTTCTGGAGGTTACTTTATATTATATTCAACATTTTTATATTTTTCGAATTTATTCTATGAGCTAAATTTCAGTTATGTATTTTTATAAAGCTTTTTTGTAATAGTCATATTCCTTCAATTTTTCAGAAATGACTTAATAGAATAAATTCGAAAAATATAAAAATGTTCTTAATTAACTCTTCACTTCACCAAATTTATTAATCATCAACTGTTGCGCGGCACATTCTGCTTTTGGTAGAGTTATTGCGTCAGTAGACATTGATTTACGAACGTACTCACTTCTTGTTATTGATCTAATCGACAACCCATCAACAGATGCTTATTTTTAGAGAATAAAAAACTAAATTTCAAAGTATAAACTTTTATATCCCGGGATCCCGCAACAAAAATCCCGGGAAAACGGGAAATAAAATAATTGAAATTGAAATAACGGGAAATCCCGGGAAAAACCCCTAGTTAAGCCCCAAAAATTTGCGGTTTTAACTATGTTTCTCTCTTTGGTTTTGAAAACATTTTGGTATAAAAAGATTCTTTCTACATTTGCAGCTGAATGTGGAATTGTGGATAATAACCAAATAACAATTTTCAAGATTTGCTTCATTTTTTGTTTTCGAAACTGTTGCCAAGAAATCACTGATCTTCGAATTATTTTAATATTTCAATGTCAGCAAGGTGTCTAAATTGCGAATTAATGCTGCCGAAATGTTGGCATACTTTTGGCAACATCTTGACTAATAGTGCTATTTTACTATTAGTTTTTCCAACCATTATATTTTCTGGACAATATTTACTAAACCATTTTAAAATATGAGTGAAATTATGAGTTCCTACATAAAATATTAAAACCATGAACATTCCTTAATTGTACTTTATAAGCTATTGGTGTACTTTTTAAGTTTAAATAGTACCAAAAAAAAGTACAAGTGTGCCCTCTCTGCGTGAAACGCATATTGGCATTGTGCAAACACTTTGGTGCCCTTCAATGGATAAAAACTACTAACGAATATGTTTCGGATTGTTCAACATGTCAAAAGATACAAAATGAGGTTAAAGTTTGTCCAAAATTTACATGGCCTCCAACATCGTAACCTTTTGAACGTGTTCACGTTGATCAATTCTAAACTTTAGATTTTTTAATTGCAATCGATGATTTTACAAAGTGAATTGATGTTTATGTGCTATCAAAAACTACTCAAATTTTTGTAATCAACAAATTAAAATTTTCATTTTGGAGCTTTGGTTTTAGTAACACTTTGGTATGTGATAATGGACCCAGTATTTCTAAAATTAAACGTAATAAATAAAATATTCAGTCCTGCATATCATCCACCAAGCAATGGGTTGGCAAAAAGAGGGTAACAAACCGTTAACGTAGTTTAAGAACAAGGCGAATTCACACCAGGTGACCTTAGCAAGATACGTAAGCAACAGCTGATGACTAACCATGTGTCAAAATGGTATAACGTTATGGTGGGGAATTTTTCATAAATTCTATAATTTCTAATAAGAATTACGAAATTTAAAACGCCTGTTAGAGTTTCAGCGTCGCAACTACCTTTCGAAACTATACTTGGAATTGCAAACACCGTAACGCTCGTTGGCATTTTGTGTAGCCACTAATGCTGCAAACAACTTTCCAAACATAATAAAAAACCAATTTCGATGCCTCGAATGCAATAGTCGAATAAGCTGAAAATGATTTTTTATACATTTTCACTTTTTTATTTCCTTGTAACTAAACTACATTTAATATCAATAACAATTTTAATTAATTTTCATGTTGTAAAATTCCTTTCTTCATATAAAAAATAATTTAATGAAAATTAAATTTGATGAACTAAAGCCTGATTAAAATATTAAAAAAAAATTGGATTAAAAACCATAAATAGTTCAACAAAATAACCACAATTCTAATTACATTTATTGAGCTTTTAAATTTTTAATGCCCTTGATTTTTAATGGGTTAAATTATTCAAAACACACAATTTATAATTAAAAACAAATTGAAGTTTGTTTTAATTGTTTACTACAGTCTTGTATTATTTTGACACAACGTTAAAGTATTTTACAGTGTTGTATGAATTCGCCTTGCTTAAAATCATATTTTTGTCTAAGAAGGAAAAACCTCAACGATGCAAGTATTTAATAGTTAAGTTTAACTTTATAATTTGAACATGAAATGTATTAAATATAAAAAGAAGGATGCAATAATAAAGTAGATTAATAAAGAAACCTTGAAGCAATCATAACAGTCAATTACAGGATGGCTGATGAATGCTAGCCGCTACTTAAAGTTTTTAAAAAAGTTTTCTTGTACACAACTTCGCCGAAAATCTGTGCGAATTTCACAAGATGGTGTAACAACTTAGATGGCAAAGCCTATCATGACAGCAAAAATTCTCTAATAAACTGATATTCCGAAACTCCTTTGGCAGCCAAGGTCTCCTGAACTTGTGGGATTATCACAAGCAGGAAGCTTACAAAATAAAACAAACAAAATATAAAGAGTGTTGCTACACCGTATACATACATAAAGCATTTGTTAAGTAAATAACCTCTTATTTAATAACAACCGCAATCGCTTCTTTTATTTATTTATTAATTTAAATTATGAATAAAAAAGAGATATTTCAGTTTCCTTATGTTACAATATTATCCAACTGAATTTTTAATTTTTGTTTCGAACAAAAACCAGCAATAAAAATTTTAACACACATCAAATGCTATTAAGTATTGGGTATAATATGGACAAACATTATTACCATTTCACTGAGTAAATACGACCACAAACATCTTAATTGTCTCTTCAAAAAAAAAAAAACAAAAACAATTTATTATACTTGTCTGCTGATTGGTTAAGTACATTTGTAGTCATTTAAACAGGCAAACGTCAGATGACACTTGCCACTTGCATTTAGGAAAAGAAATTCCCAGTCACAAGACTCGCACACAATTTAATCGATAAGTCGTTTGGCCAAATAAGCGTCAATGTCTGTCTGAAAATCTTGCTGTAGCACAAACAAACCAAGTACTAAAGTGAATTTCCTTTTTTGTACAAAACATAAACATTAAATATGGTACACAAGTATACTCTGCATTAGGCGGGTCTGTGACTTAAGTGAAAATGGATTAGTGGTAATCTCATATTTACATTCAAATAGAGTCTAATAGAGGTTTAATCCTCTACGGAGTAATAAACAAAAATTCCACAAAATTTGTTAAGAATTTTAATTTAATTGGTTTTTGACTATTGGGATGGAACAGATTTAAATATTAACAATAACAATTTAGAAAATATATGCTGTGCAAATATTTTTAGTATTATTTATGCAGAAAAAAACTTTTAAAGTTTTAATTATTATTTGCTAGTACACAGAACAAATTATTGCCGAATTATTTTCAAATAAACGCTTGCTTGAAATTTTTGTTTTAATTTCTACAAATTTTTTACTGATTCAATTAATATTTTTGTTTGATTTTTATTTAACCAACAAAAATATTGACAACTATTCAATAATACAATATACGCGCTATTGGTTTCAAGTTTTCATAATTTTGTATGAAGTATTTAACGCTCTTTAATGTTGTCGTTTTTTGCATTTTTTTATTTGATCGTAAGCAACACTTTCTTATGTGAAATATACCCTGCAAATTTTATTGGACCACCTGATCTCATTTAATGAAATGGACTACTCCATGGACTGGTTCGATGGAATGCAAGCATGGACCATGTCATTGTTAACAAGTGTTTGTAGTGAGACGACATGTCTTCGTTTTTTAACGACATGTTTTCGTTTTTAAACGAGGTTAAAACTAATCCTCTCGTGTACACAATGCAGTAGTTTTAAAACTACTCCTTTGTAGTCCTAAGATGGGTTATATGGTCCAGCCCTAGGACATCGTTATGTTAAATAGACCATGTTTTTTCCATACGTTTGGATTACTTTTGGACTAGTCCTAGTCCCTTGTGGACTACTCTTTACACGCGTGTTTGGACTGGTCCTATTATTTGCAGGGTAAGAACAACAACACAAAACATGATTCAGCAAAATTATTTGTTTGAAATTTATATGAATTTCAGTAAACTTTTTGTTTGATTCTGTAAATTATTTGTTTGAAAAAATCAGTGTTTTTTCCGTAAACAAAATGCAAATAAATTGTATGAATAAGCGAATTTGTTTGTAGGACCGATTTCAGACAAAAAATGTTTTGATTCTACAAATTTTTTGTTTGGATTCGAAAAATAATTTTTTCTGTGTACTGACTTACCAACCTAATATTCAGCCCAATTATGAATACAAATTCCCCTGGAGTTTTTCCCTTTCTCCATTTTTACAATTGAATTTACATAGGACAAATGGGAGAGGGGAATTTTTATTCATAATAGGGCTGATTGTATTTTGGCTTAGTATTAGATATTTAGCAATCTATCAAGCCCGACCATACATTATTCTACACCATAGTGATGACAGAAACAATTTCGAGAGGGTACATGGAGGGACAGCCATGGATCTACCAAATCATCAACAATTTATCAAATTTGATATATGATATTAAAATACGAAATAATTTGATGAAATTTTAACCGGTCCATTTTTGATCATAGGGAACCACAAATATTAATGCCGAAAATAGATTTTAATTCCATAACTTCCTTATAAATATTAGTATTTGCATACAAATTGGCGAAAATGAAAAACTTAAATAAAACATTGGTCCTATATAAACCTCCTTCATATAGATGAGAAATCGAAATAATATTTGGCACATAGAAATTTTATATGAACATTTACATCAATTACATAATTTTGTTCTGGCGGTTTCATGCACAGAAAAAATTAAAAATTTTCTCTTATCACCAATTTTATACCAATTTCATAGAATCAAGCAACCCATTTGTTCATTTTGCACCTATTACCAAAATGCTTAGGTATATTGATTACTAAAAATTGTAAAAATATAATATTTTGAATATTTTATTTTCAATAAATGATATTTTTAATTTTTATTAAAAAAATTATCAAAAGACTTTGCCGTTTCAAGCAATGTGTTGATTAATTTTGGCAATTACCCACAACAAATTTAAAAGTTGTAATTATTTTATTTTAAACGAAATAATTATTTGTTATTTGATTATAATTTTAAATCAAACTTTATTTCAAAACAACTAAAATGTTAATTAAATCAAAATTATATTTTTAATTTTCGTTCAACCAAAAAAAATAATTAATTCTATTATAACATGAATTAAGTTTAAATACTTTTAAAATAATTTTTTTAATCGATAAATAACTACTTATAATTTTTTCTTTGTGATTGCTCATGAGTCACAAAATGGGTACCTTGTGAAAATTTGTTTTTATATTTAAATTTTGTATTCCCAAAAATTGAAATTACTTTTTGATAATTAACAGGAGGGTGCACGGCCTAAAAAAACACTCAATTGACAACATCTTTTGTAAGTTGTTGTTGTTTTTATTTTGTTTTTCTTAACCTACTTACAACTACAATTAATGTTGAGAGAATTTCAACTAATTGTAGCGGGGAATGTAAGACGAAATGAACGCACTGTTTATTGTTGATGTTGTTTTGTTTAAGCTTTGATATTATTACAAGTAGAACTGTTGCTATAAGTCTTATACGTTTAACATTTTTATTTGGTTTAATATCTTTAGTTTTTCTAAAATCTTTATGGATGAAGTTTCCTGATGATCTGGCCTAAGCCACCAGTGAAATGCGCATAGGAATAGCTTATCCCATCAACAATAAATTTCAAGTGTTTTTATCAATAATAAAAACTGGGAATTTAGCACGAATAACAAAATCTTTTGAAATTTTTATATTTTGTGTTGTAGGGTACACACCGGCATCGCTATCTAAATCCTCTATGGATAGCCGACCTTCAAGGACTTTCTTCTCTGTGGTTTAACTAACACCGACTTTGCTTACTCATGGTACTCTGCATAGCTGGACTTCGGCCGGGCGCAAAGATTTTCTCCTCGATGGTACATCATACCGCCTCGCTAAATAAAGGCTAAAGGCCCAGTTAGGCGAACGTTGCTGTACCCGTAATGTACCGCACCGTACTGTAAGCACGTTGGTGCACTTATAGAACATTTAAAAACGTGTCATAAGTTTTTTCCATAAATAAACAAAAAGCAATAGTATATATACATCAAGCAATACACACAGTGATGGGAATCAAAAATGTTTAAATGGTGACCGCTGTGCAGAAAAAGTACCAAATGATTTAAACAGTATTAACACACTATTTTGTGTATGTAAAAACGTAAATAATTTAATATTTATATAATAAATTTACAATAAACAAATTTGTATTTTGCCATATATATTTTTTTTAGCATACATATATTGTATTGTGGTGTATGCACCAAACAAGGTTTGATACCATTTAAAGCCTTTTATTTGTTTCACATTTCCATTGTATGTGTATATGCATTTGTTTATTTTGTACATCTAAACATATATATATATGTATGTTTGTTTACATGGAAATACGTTGTATTTTAAGTTGTTTTGTTGCAATTCCATAGCTATACTAAAAAAAGTACCAAAAAAAAAAAAACAAAAATACCCGCATTCAATTTAACATACAAGCAGCCCATCACTGCTTTACAACTGTCACGTAACAACGGCATACAAATCTGTTTTATACAGATCGAGACGTTCCGTCAACGTGACATTTAAATTCAGTAAGTATTTGCATTGTTTGCAAATAACAAAACGAACCAGACGTTCCGTTAGGGGACGTGGACGTTCGGCTAACTCTGCCTTAAGCAGAGAGCCTTTAGTAACCAAAGGCCAGGGCTGCCAGGTACTTTTTTGCCTTGTCCCCAAAAAACTAAAAAAAAATCCCCAAACTAAAAATCAAAACCTTAAAAAGTTAATATTTTCTTTTGTTGTATTTTCCGAACAAATTTTTAATCTTGTTTATTAAACATTTTAAATTTTTTTAAAAATAGTAAGAAACATTTTAATAGGAAATCTCCAATATAAATTGTTAGTAAAAAAATTATTTATTTTGTTTGTAGCGACTGGTTTCGGCATGTTTTTTAAAATCCTTTTTATGTAATTCCAGTGAGGAGTTACAAGCAGAGCAATATGCTGTTTTTGAAGACATATGAGCCAATTTATAAGAATTTGGAGCTTGTTCAGTCGGTTTTAGCCATTCATAAAAAAAAATACATAACTCCGTCGATTATTTATGTAATACTTCGAAGCATAATAAGAACTAACCAATAGCCCCGCATTCATTTGCCCAAACTTTATTATATTGTCTTTTATATTTCGTCACCTAATACGCAAAAGGTCCTATTTGACATTTTTAAAAATTTCACAGCAGAAGCAAAAACTATTCAAAATGATAAAATAATAAATCGCCTTAACTGTTTATACTTAAATTTCTTTTCTTTTTCTTTTAAAACATTCCAGTTGTTTTAACAATTGACAATGTAGCATAATAAAAGAAGGGAAAATTATATTTAAAATGCATAAAATCCCAAAAAAAATCCCCAAATTTTTTTTTAAATCCCCGAAAAAAATCCCCAAACCCCGAAGACAGTAGAATGAAGCAGTTTGTTTTTTCTTTTTACCCACTTACAACTACAATTCGAGTCGGAAAGAACCCGACCAATTGTAGGGGAATTTAAGAAAAGATAAACTCACTGTTTAGTGTTGGTGTTTTGTTTTGGTTTTGATATTGTTACAAGTAAGACTTTGAGTGTTTATAATTCTTATTCGCTTTAGGGTTTCTTTGGAAAAGGTTTCCTGATGAACTGGCCTAAGCAACCAGTGAAATGCGCATAGAAGCTAGCTTTCCCTCAACAATAAATTTCAGTGTATTTATCAAATATGAAAAACTGGGAATTTGGCACGTCATACGAAAATCGTATTAATAATAAATTTTGTATTCCCGAAAATAACTTTGATAATAGACTTTCTTTGTCCTTTTTGCTCGCATGAAATCCCCAACTTTGGCAATAAATCCCCAAGTCTGGCAGCCCTGCCAAAGGCGTTGTTTGTTATACGATAGAGGAGAAAGTCCTTGCGCGCGGCAGAAGGCCTGCTATGCAGATAAGCTTTAGTTAGCGATGTCGGTCAGGGTTGCCAGAAATTTTCAGCAAAAAATCTTAATTTGACCAAAAAAAATCTTATTTTTGAAGAAAAAATCTTATTTTTGAAGAAAAAATCTTATTTTTGGAAAAAAGTAGTTTTTTTTATTATAAATAATAAAAACAATTCATATTTTATTTAATACATAAAATTTTATTATACTAAATTGTATAATTTAGTTTAAAAATTTTTAAATGGGAACAAAGAAGGTTTTTTTAATTGAACCTAACCTTCGTCTAGACAAAACAAAAAATCTTGTTTTTGGGGAAAAAATCTTAAAATCTTTTTTCGGTTAAAAAATCTTAAAAAATAAGGTAAAATCTTACTTCTGGCACCGCTGATATCGGTGTTTGTTATAGAGGAAAAAATCCTTGCGCCTAAAAACGTTTTTATTCTAAATTTTAAAATGAAATAATTTATGAAAAAATTAAATTTTATATGAAATAATCCTCCCATTAAAAGAATGAAATAACACCCCAAACAAAATTAAATAATTCCGCAAAAATCGTTGTTGTTGTTTTTCTGTACAAAACAAGGTTTACATCAGAAAAATTTAAAATTGCCTAATTTTATTGTCTTCGTAAGAAAATAACAAAATTTTCCAGTTCAGTTTTTTGCACGGCCACATGCAAGTATATTATCAAAGTTATTTTTGGGATTAGAAAATTTATTATGAATAAGATTTTTGTATGACGTACTAAATTTCCAATTTTAGCTTTTCTGAAATCTTTAGAAAATGTTTTCCTCAACAATAAATTTGAGTTGTTAAAAATATGAAAAATTGAGAATTTAGCACGTCAGTCAGAAATCTCATAAATAATAAATTTTGTGTTCCCAAAAATAACTTTGAAATATAAAGACTTCCAAAAAATATGTGTTCATAATATTTCATGAATGTGAACAATTATGACCGCAGTAAAAGATTATTGTTGTATTTTGCTCCTAGCGTTTGGTCTATTGTACCTAGAGTTTTTCTTTTCCCGGACTTTTTAACTTCCCGGGAAAGCGGGATTTATTTTTCAATTTCACGGGATCCCGGGAATTCCCGCTCAATACGAATAGATGCAAAATATTAATTAATTTAATTTATTTGAACAAATAACATTTCCTGAGATCAATTAAATAAGTTTATAAATGCATTCAACTTTTTCATTTATGTGGCAAAAAGGAAAATTTCTTAAGATCTTCATGTTCAAAAGAACACATGGACAAAATTTCAATTCATTTGTAGATTTTTGAGGAAGTTATAGCAAATTTACTCTTTGGTTATCGTTTTTCAATGTTCAATTACATACATTTCGAATAATAAAAACTTCAGAGCTGTGACATTAGGAGTGTTTAGGAATAAAAACTTAAAAAACTATAGCAGCAGAGAACCGATGATTATATTAAATTCGGAGAAAATTTCCAAAAGCCACCTTTGAAGTGGTAAACTGTTCTCTTAATAAACAAAACAAATAGACTTAAACTCTTATTGCCTCATAATTAATTTAAAGTCAACAGCAATTATGTTAAACGGAAAAGTTAAATGATTTTTTCAAATTATTATAAAAAATTTCTTTAAAAATAGGAATTCCGTTCAGAATAAGCATTTACAGAATCGTTTAAGCGACTATCTCTAATTTTTATCCAGAAGATTTCAGGGAGAAAACACGATTTCTGTCTACGGATATTTCAAAGGAACATTATACATATAAACTCGAGACACTTTCAGTTTACATAACACTTCCTTCAAAACCTGTAGTTCTTTTTTAAAAATGAATTATTTTCTTCGAATCGAATAAGCGTTTTCTTAATTAATAACTTTTGTCATCTAATCCGAAAAATCTTTAATGCAGCTGTTCTGCATACAAAATCATTAAATTTTTTGAAGCAAGTGGTACAACATTTTTTCGTTTTTATAAAATAAATCTGGGTCTTTGAACAAATTTAATATTCTGTACATTTTCACTATTCTTCTATCGAAATTTCAGAGCATTAAACATTGCCTTACTTATCGGATATGAATTGACATCTCTTTGGCGTTTGGCAAAAATGCCTCATATCTGTAGTTTTTTTTATGTTAAATTGAAAACTATTTATTTGGTGGATTTCCTAACAGAAGATGGTAACGATTAAAAGCAGTTGTGCTAGACTAAAGTGATTTAAATCAAACAAAAGAGAAACAAAAATTGAAATAAACCCTAACAAAAACTCAAAATGGCTAAGATCTATTTGATTACACAACTTTACAATTATGTCAGCAGTAAGGTTGCCAAAATAAAATAAGAAAATCCCGGGAATTCCCGCACAAATTTCCCGGTATTTTTTTTCCGAAAAATGTGCGGGATACCGGGATTTTTGTCCCGGGAAATCCCGTATGAAAAACACTAATTGTACCGTACCCTTGCTCTATTAAGCTTCCTTAATACTTTTTGCCATACGTTTAGAAACGTTTTTGTAATTTTCGGCTTTATTTTTTTCCAAACTTTAACGGAAAGCTCCAAAAGCGTTTTGGAATGGACCAAAGGTTTTAAAGTGGTACAACTCTGGCGACTGAGGAGGTAAATTTATTTTCGAATTATTATTTTCTTTAAACTAACTTTTAGCTATTTCTGAAGAGTGCTTAGGATCGTTGTCCTGCATAATGATATCACCCTGTCGTGGTTCTTAGCCGAATATGGTTAATCTTGGAATGTACGGGTCTTTAAGGATGGTTATGTAGTACTTGGCACAAATTTTTCTTCTGAATTATCGGAGTGCTAGAAGCTGGTGTCCGCGAAAGTAATCTTAAATTAGGTATTTTTGAGACCATCAAAATTTTAATACTTGCAATTATTCCTCTCTATTACGCTAACACTTTCATCCAGCCATGTTTACTGCCGTCCGTCTCTCTCTAATTTTTTCCGATGTAAGCATGTAACACGCATTAAATCTTCAAAACTTAATTCTTCTTACTTTTTTGCAAATTTAAGCCGTTTTCAGCCTTTATATACTAGAACTTAAGCAACCTCTACATTGTAATAGCAAAATTGCTTACACCTGTAACAACAATTCGCTTTGATTCGCGACAATCTTTGGGCGAAAGTTTTTTTTTGGGCGACCAGCTTTGTTGCTTTTGATATCCAAGCACACCCTTTTTTTATTTTACATAAAAATCTCACCGAAATGTTGTATTTTTTGTGTTCTTGCGATTTGAGACACCGTTTTGTAAATATTTCACAATGCTTTGCTTTAAAAGTGCCGTTTTGACTTGGCGGTTTTGAAGAAACTAGGCACAATTTATTTGCTCATATTTTTTTCAAATTATTTAAAAAAATTTAATTTTAATAAGTAGATTCACTAACTTTAACAGAAAATCCCACAGATAAAACTTGAAATTTTTTGGATTCCCATAGGGTCAATATTGTACACACATATGTTTAGAATGTAAACTAAAATATAAATATAAAAACTAACGGTACTTTTGAAGATAAGTTTACATAGAAAGCCATACAATAGTGTTAGAGAGTTTACATATATTTTTTATAATTTCGTGAACTATTTTGTCCCTAACTGTATATGGGCATTTCCAGCGAAAAGTCTACTTTTTGTAACGTAACGCCAGTGAAATAAACCGGTTATTTTAGTAATGTGTAATTTATATACGTTTTCCTTACTTTTGTTAAAAATGTACGCGTAATTTGAGTATTTTTCTAATTGAATACTTGACAAACTTAAACTTTTTATAAAAAATGTCAAAACAAAATGTAACAAAACTCAAAAAACATTTTGAGAAATGTAAATACAAATTGCTTATATAAGCGTGAGTTCTTGTAACAAAAACCAAAAACATTTCATAATACTACAAAATAAGTTCAGCTTAAAAAGTAATTAGCATTTTGACAGCATTCTTAATACTATATATATACATATATATTTATAAAAATGACATCTCTGGAGATAATATCGAACTGACTTAAAAGACAATGGTGCTTGAACGGCCCTTATATGATAAGTTGCAAAGGTTCTTCAACGTCATGTCTTATTAATCACTTTAAATTAGTCTACAAGCTTGACATTCATATTACTATTGTTTCTATAATGCTGAAACAAAACAATTTAAATATATAATCCCGGATAAGAGGTTTTGTTTGCAACTGTTCAAAAATATGGCTGAAGTTTACTGATTCATATAGACATGCTTAGACACCAACAAATTCAAATCATTTAAAATAAATTTAGGAGAATATCTCAAATAATAAATTTATTAAATTCCTATAATATTTTAAAACCAAAGTTTTTCAAAATTTCTACAGCTATTAAATATTTGATGTCCTACACGCAACCGCCGTTTTCTTAAAGAATTGTTTGGCTAGAGCAAACATAATTTAACGGTTTCTTAACTGCATTATACATAAACGCAATTATCATCTTAGACATAAAGTTTAGCAAATAACTAGAAAATGTTTGAAATAATGCTTAAGTTTTATCAATTCACTGGTCACGTTTTTTTTCTGATTTTATCGTCAAATATTTGTGTTCTGGACATACCTTAAGTCATATCTATGTATTGAAGCCCTATGCTTCTTATAGGCTCGAAGGGTACATATATATGTACATATATGTATTTTGTTGGTTCCTTACCTTCGTGAATTGTTTTGCTTTTATTTTTAGTAACTTTTTTGATTTTTGTATTTTTATGCATTCGAATTAAAACCGGTTAACCAGTTATTTTTAAAATGTTTACGAAAACCGGTTTTTTTAAAATAGCACCTATTCGGAATATTCGAAAACCGGTCATTGAGAAAAGTCGAATAATCGATCACCCTACAAAAGGGATTACGATTGAACAACATGGTCCGAAAATACAACCTTATTTGCAATCTGGCGTTACATTAAAAAACGTAGAGTTTTCTCTAAAAATTCCCATATTTACCTTAAAAAGAGCAAAGATTTATAAATTTTATAGCTTGAAAAATAAATCTGTATTAGTCCAAAGTTTACTAAAAAAGGTTTTATACAAAACATCTTCCTCAATTCGCAGTCTTATTCAGTTTTGTAATACAAGTCAAAATCCACTTCCGTTTTTTAATGTCACGCCAGCGCAGATTTTTGCTTATAGATGTAAATCCTTATCGTCGATTGCAGTTATTTTTTTCTGAATATAGTACTACTTCATTACTTTGTATATATAAAAACCCTTTTTACAAATTTGACTTTGTCATTTAATTTTTTTAGATTTTGTGGTACAAATATCATGACACGTCAGCTCATTTGCTGCAACAACGCCATAAGTCTAAAATCGCATTGACTTATATCCCAAATGCAGAGTTAATCCTTACACAGTACAACATTTTTACGGTGATTGATTCGGGACTCAATTCTGATAATTACTTATGAAAGTAGACCCAAAAAGAAGAACTTCTGCATCATTAGTTTGGTCATGGAATCTCAATAAATAATTTAAAAATTAATTTGAAGTTAGTATGTATCGTATTAGGGAATTTGTCACGTTTTATGCTCTTTTGTTTGTCATTACTCGAGAACCACTAGTCCGAATAAGCTGAAAAAAATTTAAATTAATTAAAAAATTAAGAATTACAATTCCTTTATTCTGTTCATACAACGTTTCGCTACATAAGGAACAGTTTCGCAGTTGCAAATAAATGTATGAAGAAAAAATATATGTTTTGCCCAAAAAATTTAAATTTTTTAATTTTAATTTATAAAAAATCCAAAACGGTAAAAATAAGTGTCAAGTCCTATTACTTTCACGTAAAGTCGCATAACCTTTGAACAAAATGACACATAAATGATGAAAATCAATGAACGCCCTTCGCTTTTATTCACAATTAATTAAAGGAATGAATTTCAAAAATTTGCTCGAGATATCCACAAAACTTTTTCTCAATTTTTTTTTTTAGCTTATTCGGACTAGTGGTTCTCGAGCTATGACAAACAAAAGATCCTAAAACGGGACAAATTGCCCTATACGATACTTTCTAACTTCAAATTAATTTTTAAATTATTTGTTGAGGTTCCATGACCAAACTAATGATGCAGAAGTTCTTCTCTTTTGGGTTACTTTCATAAGCAATTACCAGAATTGAGTCCCGAAGTCATGTGTTGTACTGTGTTATTTTTAAGATATATTATTCACCCTTATTCCATTTAACGTCGTCGTCATCGTCATCAATTAAATATCAACATCAATTTTCATCGACTTCGCCATCAATTCGATACAAAACTTGTATTCTATAACAGCAGTGTAACGATGTCGATTGTTTATCGTTTTTTAAAGCACATCTCTAATAACTTAGACAGTTGGTTTGTTTTAAGTTTTTATCAAAAAAAAATGCAATTTGATGTTCATTTCTTAAAAATGTTGTGCTCTAAAAAAGGGAAGCTTGATTTATTCTAAAAAATTCACAATTACTAATGCCCCGTATAAATCGACAGTGTTGATTGTGCCCTGTAAAATACAGACTTCTGTTTGTATACGCCGCTATTTTTATAACGGCGGCGATTGCCAAAAGGAGCAACAAAAAGTAACGCGAAAGTTGCAAACATTCGAAAAATTTGCAGAAATAGCGGAAATTCGCGAAAAATTTTTTAAATTTAAAACAAGCAATAAAATTGATTAAAAGTCCCTAAAAACATAAGGAATGGCAAAAGTTCCATAAAAATGACTAAATATTCGGAAATTCGCAAAAATTTAATATTTATTAAAAATCGTTAAAGCTGTAAAGAATCACATGAAAAAATCACTTCTTTAGCGAACATGGCTAAAATTCGCGGAAAATTGCAAACATGAAAACAAACCCCAAACATTTATTTAAACTCGTTTAATCGGTTTAAAACATAATAATATCGGAAAAATACAAAAAAAATTTGCTAAAATTCGTGCAAGTTTTCAATATTTCAAAACAGCCACAAAATTGATAAAAAAAAAATTCCTAAATGATGAAACAGAACTGGGGCTGAACGATGTTTTTCATACAGTTTGACATAAAATTATGCCAGAGAATGCGGTCGAGAAATAAAATCAAATTGATTTTTAGGACGTTTTTTCTAATGCTCTCTCATATAGACACTAATTCTCTTTACAATGCTACCATACTTTCATTCAATTTCATACATTTTAAAAACAATTTAAAATAAGAACAAAAGAAAACAAAAGAAATGAGAGAGAATTTAAAGTTACTGCCGACGTTTTAGTTATGGGCTTTAGAATTTTTGCCTGAAGTTGAAGACTCAATTCTGTTTTATCATTAAGACTATAAGAAATTACAAATGTTCGATAAAAATGGCAAAATTAGCGGAAATTCGCAAAAATAGCGGTATGATAGAAAAGTTTGATATATATTAAAAATCGTTAAAGCTCTAAAGAATCAGAAAACTTAGACGAAAAGTTTCGTCTATCAGACACATGGCTTAAATTCGCGAATTTCCGCTAATTTAGAAATTTTTATGGAATTTTTGCTATTTCTTATAGCCATAAAATTGATTAAAAGTCCCTAATTTTAATCAATTTTATGGCTTGTTTGAAATATTAAAAATTTTCGCCAATTTTTCGCTATTTTACAAATTTTTGCAATTTTCGCGTAGCTCTGTTGCTCATTTTCCATTTTATTAATTTAACATTATTATTATGGTAAAGTTAAAAAGGAATAAAACTGTTTCGACACCAATAAGACTGCCGACAAAATCAGAGTCAATTTATATCGATGCCATCGTTAACGTTGCGTACGGCATACCAAAAATACATCGACGCTTATCGATAAAACTTGATATTGACAATGGGCATACCGATTTGCAAGAATCGACACAAAACGTTACCGTTTCGTATTGATGACGCTTAATGGAATAAGGGTGATTATTATTATATTATTTTCATATTACTTCGAATGTGACTTCTGAGTCAAATTACAATTTTTTAAAACTTTTATACTTTAAAGGCTCAGTTAGCCGGGAGTAATAGTAACGTTGCAAATCAACTGATTCATTTTGTTGTATGTAAGGCAATTTGAACGATCATAGTAAGCAGTAACGTCTCAATCTGTAAGAAATAGATTGGTCTTACGTTTTTACGGAATGGTTACTGTTACTGTAACTCCCGGCTAACTGAGCCTTAATAGTCTTAAAGTACGTTCAGACTGATGAAATATTTTATAGCAAACATCAAATATTTCATTAACGTAGTCTGAACACAAAATATTTTTGAGTGTCGAATAAAATAACAGCTGATTTTGAGCAAATAAAAGTATTTGCCGGCAAACAAATATTTGTCCAATGTGAACATAGTGTGAACACAAAAAATCAAATATTTTAGTAATTTTTAAGCAAACATTTATTTGATATTAAGAGCAAACAACGACAAATGAGTTTAGCCATGTACCCGATAGAAGCAATTTTTCCTGTAAGTTTTCGGATTATTTAAAGTTTTAAAGATTTTTAATAATTATTAGACTTTGCTATCATGCCGCTATTAGCCAATTTTTGCTAATTTAGCAATTTTCACCGAATTTTTGCCATTCCTTATACTTTTAGGGACTTTTAATCAATTTTATGGCTTGTATGAAATATTAAAATTGTTCGCGAATTTTCGCTATTTTTGCAACATTTTTTTTTTGGTGTTTCCCCGAAATTTTGTTTTTTAACCGATTTAGCGATTTCAAATAAATTTTGGGGTTTGTTATTAGCAAATTTTTGCGAATTACCGCTAATTTAGCAATTTTTACCAAATTTTTGCCATTTCTTATACTTTTAGGGATTTTTAATCAATTTTATGGCTTGTTTGAAATATCAAAATTTTTCGCGAATTTTCGCTGTTTTTGCAACATTTTTTTGTTCTTTTCCCGACATTTTGTTTTTAACCGAATTATATATTTTAGGGGTTGTTTCAAATTTTTCGCAAATTTTAGCCATGTTTCCGTTAACCATTGTCTTCCAGTTTTGTTTTTCTTTTACATACCCCTGTTCTAATAATATAATAGATGCTGCTCCACAGAATAAAACAAATAATAAGGCTTCTGCGCGAATTTTTACTATTTGTGAAATATATTTTCATTTTTTAACACTTTCATTAAATAATTATTTGATGCAAACATTTGTTTTAGTCTGAACGCATGGCAAACATGAATTAATTTATTTTATTTGACACTATTTGCCAACTGTTTCAACAAACAAAAATTGTCAAATAATTGAGCATAGTTTGAACATCAAACAAAATATTTTTTTGTTTCACACAGTTTGAAGCAAATATCAGAACAAATATTTCTTTAGTCTGAACGTACCTTTATTCCTTCAATATTTTCCATTAATATTTTCTATGCGCTATCAGAATTTTTGTTATAAAAATATTTTAGACTAAACTCTTGAGAGAAAAATAAAATTTCCTTTTTCCATTATGATATGTGTAAATTTAGAACTTTAAGGCCGAGTTTTTGAGATGTGGATTAAGTTTAAACTTAGTTAAACGTAGTCTGAAACTCGGATTTTTCCGGCGAAATATGATTTTTTTGTTATTATTTCATTAAAGACCAACATTTTAAGCACAAATCTGTTTTCAGATTAACTAAACCTAGTTTAACTGAGATCTCAAAAACCCAGCCTAAAGTAGTTTTATGTTAGACTAATGGTGTTTTCTGTTCTGACAATAATGTTCCATGTATGCTGAAACGTGGTTTTATCGTCGGCTGGGGTAACTCAGACGAGTCCAAGATCTACTTACGGCTCCACAAACCTTAAGTGATAAGACAATGAATTTTACTTTTCTGGGGGTTGTAATAAGTTCTTTATTGAATATTTCTTAGTTTAACAATTATAATGTCAAAAAAAAATATTACCACGATAACTTCACTACACCGGCTTCAAAGGATTCGTCGTTGATCGTGTTGTTCCCGCTGAGCTGCTTGGTTATTTCACCAGGTTGGAGTAATCGCCTATTTAACCAGGTTCGGGAATCGGCTATTTGATCAGGTTCGAGTAATCGGCTATTCTTTCAGGTTCGGGTAATCGGCTATTGGATAAAGTTCGGGTAATCGCGTGTGTTAATTATACCTTAATTATATTACAAGCTACTTTCTACCATAGTATAATAAGTATCTACCAGGTATGTTCATTAGAGAGAGTTTTCATTATTTACCCATGTAATGTCAAATTAATTTATTTAATTTTTGACGCTTGTTTTAATTGTTTCCATATTTTCTTTTGTGTGACGTTATATGGGCATTGAAATTGAGAACAAAATTTCTAATGACTATACCTTGTAGTACAAGGCTTGTACTTATTATACCATGCTTTCTACCATTCTAGTACAGTACAGTCAGCCGAAGCCGCTGTAACCAGTGCTGCCAGAACTTTTAGAGGAAAAATCAGCAAAAACCCATAATTTTTCGTCAAAAAATCTACGCCAAAGTTTTAAAAATCTTCAATAAACCTTCAAAACAAATTTATTACATTTTTTATGTAGTTTGTTTAGAAAAAGATATTACAATTAATTTCAAAATATGTTCCCGAAGTTAAAATCGATGGTAGATTTAAAAATCGTTCTGGTCAATATCAGTGGTCCTCGAAGTATGAGGTATAAAAAAGGTAATATTTTTTTGAACTTTCAACACAGAAAAGTTTTAAAAATTTGTTCGATTTTAAGCACATGACTAATAACTTTTGGATATTTTTACATTAAAAATATCTATCTATTTAATTACTCAGGCTGAGTAAGGATTAATCTTGTTATTTTAAAAAACAAATTAAACGTTAATTGTTTGACAAGTTATTTAAATTACTAAGGGTCTTATTGAAAATTTAAAAGAGATCAAATATTGCAACTTTTGAAGATATATATTTGTACATAAGTGCATATAAATATATACGTACATATGTATGCATAATGTTTTTTTTTGTGTAAAAGCTGATGACATATGTCCGGCGATATTAATGTGTCAAGACAATGCGAATTTTTAATTTTTAAGGAATCTTTTGTGCATAAAATGTCTACTTATGAATGTATTTCCACACGGTTCTTCCATGAATGGTTGATATACTATATTTATTTATCAATGCAACAAGTGGAAATAGTACAATCATGACAATGTAAAGAAGTTTCCACCGAGCTAAAAAATCTGCAATGTTAAACCAAAAATCTGCAAATCTGCATTTTGACAATTTTGGGGATAAAATCTTCAAAATGCAGATAAATCTGCACTTCTGGCATCGCTGGCTGTAACAACAGTTGTGATCAGTGTTGCCAGCGAAATTTCGAGAAAGATACATTTTAGTTTCCAAGAAGATACATTTTTTCCCAAAAAGATACATTTTGAAAAAAATCCATTTTTAACGTTAACATTTATTAACATAACATTTTTATTTTATATTTAATGAATATTGTATAAAAAATTATATTAAATAAATTCATTTTTATTAATAAATTAAATAAATAGTAATAAATATTAGGTAAGTAATTTTTAAAAATACAGTAAGCAAACTTTAAAAATGATTATATCGTTACCTGAAACGCAAAAGGCCCTAACTAACCAAAAATTAAAAATCGACTTTTTCATTAATCTGATGTACTGCATTAACACAAATATTCACAAAAAATTTGGAGTCTTTCGACCAAAATATGCGATTTTATTAGCAAAAAATAAAAGGACCTATCTACAAAAGATTATATGGTAAATGCTAAGGGCCATTATTACAACTTGCCAGTAGTTTAAAGTCGGATTTTGTTAGACCGATAAATAGCTTTGCATTATTACAACTTCCATTTTTTATTGCTGTTATTTTCAATAATAATAATATTTAATAGATGAAAACATAATAAATGAAGGTTTCATAATGCAAAGCTATTTATCGGTCCGACAAAATCCGACTTTTAACTATTGGCAAGTTGTAATAATGGCCCTAAAAGGCCTAACTAACAGTTTGCATTATATGCAACATTGTCAATTGTCATAACAACTGGTAGGTTTTACAAGAAAAAAAAAAACAAAAATAAATTATAAACAGTTTAAAGCGATTAATCAATTTATCATTTTTAAATAGTTTTTTCTTCTCCTGTAAAATTTTCCAAATGTTAGATAGGGCGTTTTGCGTTTAAGGTGACGATATGAAACTATCTTTGGATGTTATCAAAACAATTTCATTTATATATGTAATATACGAGTTAAGGCGTTTATACTAGGGCGATTATATCAAAAAATTCACATGTATAAATTTCCTGAAAATAAAAACAATGTACATATTTCCTCAGAACAACTTCGCACTACTAGTAATCATCGATTTAGGTGGATCGTATGTTGAAACATCCTTAATGTTCTCTTTCACCATAATTAAAGCTGCTATTGTATTAGTATTCAGTCGTTGACGATGATCAGTCCTAATAAGTTTTAGCTAAAAATTCTCTCCACACATGCATTCGAAAATGGAAGTACAAATGTTAAACCAACTACTTTTTTAAAATTTTTAAACACCGGCTCATTTACAACATTTTTTAAATTAAAATTTAATAATTTATTTCTGCACAGTTTACGTACATATTCAAAAGATACGAAAAATGTCAGGATTATACATGATACATGAAGTCATCAAAAGATACGAAAAATGTATCTTTCGTATCCTAACGGCAACACTGGTTGTGATAGCGAGGTTTTGGTAAGAAATATTGCATTTCTAATTATTCTAACAATTTTCTATGGCTGTAAAGATATTTATACGGTTTAAAAATATTTGAATTTTCAATCACTATAGCCTTGACTTTTGGTTCTAATAATTTCTAGTAAAATTGAAAAATATTTTCGTTCGAGTCGGTTGTGTATTTTTTTTGGGGTTAAAAATTTTTTAAAGAAACTAAACTATAAAAAGTGTGGCTATACATATATTGTTGTAAGAGTTTTGAGACTATTGGATGAGAATTGCAGATTAAACCAAAATTGTTGGTGGGTATTTGTTTTGTTTTTCCCCTGTCTATTTTGTCCGGTTTGGAAAATTAGTGAAAAATGTGTTTTTATTGTTTTCTTTAGGATTCGTAAATACATTGATATAATTGCTGGAATTACCCCAGTGAAAGTAGCCAGTGTTTGCCTTAGAGGGTCATTCCGTTGGTAATCGTACGCACATCTAATTTAACTGATATTTCCTTTCATTCCTGCAACCATCAAAGAATTATATTTATATTGTGATTATTATTAATTAATCATACATTTCACGCAGACTCAGCACATGTTTAAAAGTGACAAAATTTTCAAATCGTCCGTCTTGTTTAAATTGAGACCATTTGAATGTAACTCATTAAATTGGTTGATAAACGTATTCTCGTCACCCTACTCAAAGTAGGGTGACCCAAACAAACCCTATATATAATTAACGTTTATTAATTCGTACTACCTACTGTTAATTACTTAAATTACGTGTTAAATTCAAATATAATTTAAATTTTCCCTAATTTAATTTAAAAGCTAATAGTTTTTTTGTATAAGTTTGCATTTCAATGCCTATTTAAATTTCAATTTTTTTCATTTTGTATTCCTTGATATGGTCACTTTATTTGGAATTTTCATATAAAATCAAAACGTTTTCAATTTCACCACATATAATGCAGATAAGCGCCCTCTTTATTTACCTAATCCACAGATAAACACTTTTCACTCAATCCAATTCTTTATTCGAATGCATTTACACTCATAAATACAGACATATTACCCCACAAACATACTTATCCTCTACCAAGTGGATTGCATAGCTAATACAACACCATTTGAATACAATCCACACATACCTTTCTTTTTATTCACACTTTATCTTAACGTTAAGTTGTCATAAGCAGTTCACTCATCCAGTCTTCCGGCGCCTGTGGACAACGATGGATTTTGAAATGTAAGTGAATTATAAATGTCATTATTTGTTTGTTAGACATATCGAGTCATATTCTCTTCCACTCAATTACAATTTTGTTTATTTTGGTACGTACATAACTTAATAAATTAAACATACCTACATACATCCATATTTGTAATTATGTTTTAAAACCTACCCGGGGTTTTGTTTATATAGAAATTTAAACTTTTAATCCTAGTAAACGTTGCAATACTCTGCCTATTTTATTTATATGATTAAGTTACGTGCTTATTAATAAACCGTCTTACGTACTTGATAACACATTCAACATTTCATTTGAACTCTTAGGTACATATTAGTGGGTTATTTCGTATTTTGCACAAAAACTCAATCTTCAATTGAGTAAAAGAGAATAACTCCATTTTTTTTAATTCACAATTTCAAATAAAACTGGCCAAATATATATGTAATAAGAATTAAACATCTTAATGAAGTTTTTTTTTTGTTTAGTATACTATTTATAGTTTTTTAAGACTTTTTATTATTATATTCGTACAAATTAAACTTAATATTCATTAAACCTTTACATTTATAATGTTATTTATAATGGAATAAACTTTGAGTTTTTATATTAACGAAAGGTGAAGTTGGAAGTATGGGTTAGGTGAATTTTTGTAGTTTTTTTATTTGTGTATTATTGGGCTGTCAATCGATAGATCACTATGACAGCATAGTGGGAGGGTAAAGACCGGTATAGCAAATAAGATCTTGAGCTACCCCTACACTCATCCGATAAATTTTTCCTTTCTTCTCTCTCCTCTGTATGGTATCGTTTATGTCTTAAAGCTACCTAAATTTAAAATTTTCTGCTGGCGATTCAAAATTTTGTTTCAAAACTACTATTCGGGAACTAAACACACCCCATCCGACGAGCACGGCCGAACTACTAGGTTCCCATAACAATACCCGTAATCCCAAAGAATCGTTACAGAGATTTTTGGCGCCCAACGTGGGGCCTCAGCGGTCGTAACCTTAAAATTTTTTTTGTGCAATTTGATCTAGATGCTGAGGGCCTTGAACTTATTTATGTGTGTCGATTTGTATATAGAATTTCCTATCTTTTTATTTTCCTTTCTTTATTTGTTACTTTTGTTAAATGTTTCGTTAATTTGGATTTAAATTGTTAATTAGGGATTATTCTACAGTTTTCAATTCCTATATTAACATTGCATGAGACAATCGTGACCAGGGTTTAGGTTCGAACTTGAGATGTTGTTCTGGTTCATATCAATTCAATTGAATATTGAATTTAATTGATTATTTTCCAGCATTAGATAATCGATATTTAATTTAACTCAGTGTCGGTTGTGTTTAGAAATTTTAGCCTTGCTTAAAATTTCCAACGAATTCGAGTTCTTTATTTATTTTTTTTATACTCCTATTAGGATGAGTGTAATAAAAATTATTTTTAATTTACTGACCCATACTGAGATACTTCACCGAGTAGTAATAAATTATTATATTTCTGAGGTTTTCGCATAATTTTAGCATATTGTTTTTATTGTTAGTAGATATTGGATAGTTTTTATTTGAAAATTAATTTTTTTTTGTAATCCCTATTGGAGTTAAAATTTAGTTACTTGTTGCAAATTTGGGTTCTTTAGCTTTAATTGTAATTTTTTTTAGGCTAATTTCTTTTTTTGTTGTTTTTCTTCTTTCAAACGAAGATATTTGTTAGGATAAGTTTACTCATTAGCCTTACAAATTTAGGTTTAGCTCGTTCACACAATTACTTAGATTTATGTATTATTTTTAATTTGACGAAATGCCAACAATTCGTAGCAACGAAAATATCCCTGCTAGTGCCGATCAGGAGGCTGAGAATGTAGTTGATCAGGGAGCTGGTGGGGATGCTCGAACAACTAACACCGTGGGAAGACCGATGACTAGATTGCAGACTCAAAAACAGGCAGTTAGTCTAGAAAATTTACAGGAAGCTTGCACTCGGCAAATTGTTAGTGAATCGTTGGGAGGCCTTAGGGATGAAATACAGGATATGATTGTTGTTGCGATTCGAAATTTGGGCGTGGTGAATGCTCCACCAGCTTCACCAGATAGACCAACCAGGATTGAACATGGGGATCCGGACATGACAAGGGGGAATTCTCCCGTGGGGGGGAAACCATGGATACACATTCGGTCCGAATTACTCGGCTGGAGGTTTCGAAAGAAACTCTGAAAGAGTGCTCAATATAATTAAGAATTGGAAAATTCATTTTACCGGTGAGGTGCTAGATATTTCTGTAGAGGAATTTATCTACAGAGTGAATGTTCTCACAAATTTAAACTTAAGAGGCAACTTTGATCTTTTGTGTGAGCATGCTCACGTGCTTTTCGAAGGGAAAGCCTTAAAGTGGTTTTAGCGTTTCCATCGCTCTTGCCTGTGTGAAACCATTCAGCGTAATCTTCGACCAGAGGTCAGACATGAACTTTTGCACATGGGGATTACTAGGGTTGCTGAACTGCGACGTGCGGTACGCCATCGTGAAAAATTCGTCAGTGATATGGCCATAACTAATGACAACAGACGTAATTGTGCGAAAGGTCAGGTGTCGGAAATGGTGACGGCGGATAACAGTGACGAAGATAAGGAGGTTTGTTTAGTAGTCAAGACAAATAGATGCTGGAATTGTGATAATGCTGGTCTCAGCTTCGTGGACTGCTTAGAGCCTCACACCGTGTTTTGCTATGGGTGTGGACCTAAGAACACTTACAAGCCTCAATGTTTAAATTGCTCTCAGAAAAAGGGAAACGTCCTGAGGGATGTCCGTTCAAACAAGAACGGGCATCCGAAATTAAATTAATACCTCAGAATTTTAGATTATTGAATAGTCAAAACAATTTGACTTTTGAACCGGACACGACAAACAAACCGGATGTTACTTCTAAACCGGATATGGATAAAATTCACCCTTTACAGCGTCCTTATCAGATTCGGCTGGAGGAATATAATCGTATCAGGAGTAGAATTTTTGATAGGACTGATTTAAAGCCAACACCTAACCGTTCCTCTCGTCGAAATCGTGAATTCTACAAAAGGCGAAGACGTTTTAAATCTTTTGTGGTTTCGTCGTTAGTGGCAAGGTTGAATGATAATCGACCCTACATTTTGGTAAATTTATTTGGAAAACCTAGATATGCATTGCTGGACAGTGGCGCTAATTTAAGTGTGATTGGGTGGGACCTGTGTGCTGGTTTGATTCAGGGGAAGAATTTTAAACCAGGCGTCGGTAGCGTAAAAACTGCTGATGGTAAACAACAACATGTACAAGGGACGATAGTATTGGACGTGTCGTACCATAATCGGGCAAAGTCTATTGAGTTTTTATTGATTCCATCGATAACTTAGGAGGTGATTTGTGGAATGGGTTTTTGGAACCAATTTGGTATCCAAGTCGCATCCATTAATGCTATCAGTGAAGTAGTTTCCGAGGCAGACCTAGGAAAAATTAAACTAACTATGACCCTAAGACAACAACTTCAAAAAGTGGTTGAATATTTTCCTAACTCGGAACGGGACGGTCTGGGTTGTACATCCCTTATAGAACACCGTATTGACACGGGATCTTCAGCCCCTGTGAAACAAAGATATTACCCCATTTCACCAGCTAGAGAGAAAGTGCTTTGTGAGGAAATTGACCGAATGTTGAAATTAGGTGTAATAGAAGAATGCCCTTCTTCGCCTTGGTCATCTCCTGGGGTGTTAATTGTGAAACCTGGTAAGGTCAGGTGTTGTTTAGACAGTAGGACTCTGAATTCATTAACGACAAAAGACGCGTACCCCATACCCAACATTGACGGACTTATATCCCGGCTTCCTCCAATTTATTATATTTCGAAATTGGATCTTAAAGATGCATTTTGGCAAATAAAATTTTAGGAAACCTCGAGACAGAAGACCGCGTTCACAATCCCTAATCGGCCCTTGTACTAGTTTACAAGAATGCCGTTTGGATTGTGCAACGCTCCGCAGACAATGTGCCGACTAATGGACCAGGTAATACCGTACAACCATAGATGGACGTTTTTGTATACCTTGATGATTTACTAATTATGTCGAAAGACTTTGACGAGCACATACGTCATATACAGGAGGTGGCTACCCATTTAAGATGGGCCAATCTTACCATCAACATAAAGAAGAGCACTTTTGCTATACTCCAGGTTTAATATTTGGTGACATTGTAGGTGAGGGGTGATTAAAAGTACACCCGGAAAAGGTGAAAGCAATCTCCGAATTTCCTGTATCAAAAACCATCCGCCAACTTCGGCAATTTCTTGGCATGGCTGGTTGGTATAGAAGGTTTATGGATGACTATGCCAGGGTTACTTTCGCTTTGACGGAACTTCTTACCAAAAGGAAAACGTACTCTTGGAATGAAAATGCTCAAAGTGCATTCGACACGATTAAAACCAAATTAACTTCAGCTCCAGTGCTGGTTCACGCCGACTTTTAGAAGCCTTTTATACTGCAATGTGATGCGAGTACATACGGAGTAGGTGCTGTGTTAGCTCAGTTGGACTCTAAAGGCAATAGCCTTTATGCCGCAAAAATTGAATAAGGCACAAAGGAACTATTCGATAACTGAGTTGGAGTGCCTTGCCGTAATTTTGGCAATTAAAAAGTTTCGAGCTTATATCGAAGGCCACCCCTTTAAAGTCAGCCAGTCTGAAATGGCTTATGAGGCAACAATACCTTAACGGACGTTTGGCCAGGTGGGCTCTCAAATTACAGGGCTTTGACTTCGCGATCGAGCACCGCAAAAGCAAGGATAACTCGTCCCTGATGCCTTGTCAATGTCCTTTGAACAAGATGACGCAAGTATTGAAGCGTTAGAACTGCCAACATTACCGTCAATTGACCTCAGTTCCACTGCATTTGATGGCCTTGAGTATGAAAGGTTAAGAAACGAGTTTCGGATTTCAGATTTACCAGATTTAAGGGTAGTCGATACCTTTATTTTTAAGCGAACAAAATTTTCGGAGGGGCACCAAGATGAGTCTGATTCATGGAACCTTTACGTTTCAACTGAATTACGCAGAGATGTAATTTATGCTGCGCACGATATCCCAAATGCCTCACATGGTGGCATTGCTAAGACGTTGCATCGTATACGTCATTTCTTCTACTGGCCCAAAATGGTGATAGATGTAAAACACTATGTATTAAATTGCACTTTGTGTAAAACTTCAAAATCCCCTACCATGTCACTCAAACCACCTATGGGTGATATAATCAACACAGAGAGGCCGTTTCAGAGGTTGTATATGGACCTTATAGGGCCATTCCCACGCACTAAGAATGGTAATATTGGTATTTTGATAATCCTTGATCATTATACAAAATTTACGTTTTTGAAACCAAAGAAGAAATTTGTGACAAAGCCTAAAATGGAATATCTGTGAAATGAGATTTTCACGTGTTTTGGCGTACCGGAAATTATCGTGTCCGATAACGGTAGCCAATTCAAGTCAAAAGAGTTTAAAAAGCTGTTGGAGCAATATGGAATAACCCACCATTTCACAGCAGTCCATAGCCCACACTCAAACGTATGTGAAAGGGTTAATCGGTCCATTAATGAAGCTCTGCGTTCGTACATTAGGAACGATTAACGCCAGTGGGATATTTATGTACCTAGTGTTAATTGTGCGATCCGCAATAGTGTGCAGCAAACGACAGGAAGAACACCCTATGAACTGGTTTACGGACAGACAATGATAAGCCACGGAAAAGACTATGAAGTTTTGCGAAATTTAAGACTTTTATCGGAGACCGACACGGAAATACAAAGACAAGACAATTTCACTGTACTACGCGATCCAATACGGGCCAAAATTAAAGATGCATATGAGCGGAATGTGAAATCATACAATCTGAGAGCTAGAAAACGGGAATTTAACGTAAGCTAGATGGTAATCCGGCGTAATTTCACCCAAAGTTCGTTTGCTGCAAATTTTAATGCTAAGTTGGCTCCAACGGGCATACACGCAGTGATGAAAAAGAAAATAGGTAATGTTAATTACGAGCTCGAAGATATTAATAGTAGTCATAGGGGAGTTTACCACATTAAGGATATATGGACGTGAATGCACTTGGTAAAATATTGTTGTTTGTTGATGTTTTTATCGCTTGTTTCAGATTAAGTCCTGCAGCAGGCTTGGTGCTTAATCAGTTTTGTGATAGCGAGGTGTTGGTAAGGAATATTGTTTTTCTTATTATTCTAACAATTTTCTATGGCTGTAAATATATTTATACGGTTTAAAAATTCAATCACCATAGCCTTGACTTTTGGTTCTAATAATTTCTAGTAAAATTGAAAAATATTTTCGTTCGAGTCGGTTGTGTATTTTTTCTTTTGGGGTTGAAAATTTTTTAAAGAAACTAAACTATAAAAAGTGTGGCTATACATATATTGTAGTTAGAGTTTTGAGACTATTGGATGAGAATTGCGGATTAAACCAAAATTGTTGGTGGGTATTTGTTTTGTTTTTCCCCTGTCTATTTTGTCCGGTTTGGAAAATTAGTGAAAAATGTGTTTTTTATTGTTTTCTTAAGGATTCGTAAATACATTGATATAATTGCTGGAATTACCCCAGTGAAAGTAGCTAGTGTTTGCCTTAGAGGGTCATTCCGTTGGTAATCGTACGCACATCTAATTTAACTGATATTTAAATCATTGGAGGGAATCATTCCTGCAACCATCAAAGAATTATATTTATATTGTGATTATTATTAATTAATCATACATTTCACGCAGACTCAGCGCATACTTGCACCTTGGTTTAAAAGAGAGAACATTTTCTAATCGTCCGTCTTGTTTAAATTGAGACCATTTGAATGTAACTCATTAAATTGGTTGATAAACGTATTCTCGTCACCCTACTCAAAGTAGGGTGACCCAAACAAACCCTATATATAATTAACGTTTATTAATTCGTACTACCTACTGTTAATTACTTAAATTACGTGTTAAATTCAAATATAATTTAAATTTTCCCTAATTTAATTTAAAAGCTAATAGTTTTTTTGTATAAGTTTGCATTTCAATGCCTATTTAAATTTCAATTTTTTTCATTTTGTATTCCTTGATATGGTCACTTTATTTGGAATTTTCATATAAAATCAAAACGTTTTCAATTTCACCACATATAATGCAAATAAGCGCCCTCTTTATTTACCTAATCCACAGATAAACACTTTTCACTCAATCCAATTCTTTATTCGAATGCATTTACACTCATAAATACAGACATATTACCCCACAAACATACTTATCCTCTACCAAGTGGATTGCATAGCTAATACAACACCATTTGAATACAATCCACACATACCTTTCTTTTTATTCACACTTTATCTTAACGTTAAGTTGTCATAAGCAGTTCACTCATCCAGTCTTCCGGCGCCTGTGGACAACGATGGATTTTGAAATGTAAGTGAATTATAAATGTCATTATTTGTTTGTTAGACATATCGAGTCATATTCTCTTCCACTCAATTACAATTTTGTTTATTTTGGTACGTACATAACTTAATAAATTAAACATACCTACATACATCCATATTTGTAATTATGTTTTAAAACCTACCCGGGGTTTTGTTTATATAGAAATTTAAACTTTTAATCCTAGTAAACGTTGCAATACTCTGCCTATTTTATTTATATGATTAAGTTACGTGCTTATTAATAAACCGTCTTACGTACTTGATAACACATTCAACATTTCATTTGAACTCTTAGGTACATATTAGTGGGTTATTTCGTATTTTGCACAAAAACTCAATCTTCAATTGAGTAAAAGAGAATAACTCCATTTTTTTTAATTCACAATTTCAAATAAAACTGGCCAAATATATATGTAATAAGAATTAAACATCTTAATGAAGTTTTTTTTTGTTTAGTATATTATTTATAGTTTTTTAAGACTTTTTATTATTATATTCGTACAAATTAAACTTAATATTCATTAAACCTTTACATTTATAATGTTATTTATAATGGAATAAACTTTGAGTTTTTATATTAACGAAAGGTGAAGTTGGAAGTATGGGTTAGGTGAATTTTTGTAGTTTTTTTATTTGTGTATTATTGGGCTGTCAATCGATTGATCACTATGACAGCATAGTGGGAAGGTAAAGACCGGTGTAGCAAATAAGATCTTGAGCTACCCCTACACCCATCCGATAAATGTTTCCTTTCTTCTCTCTCCTCTGTATGGCATCGGTTATGTCTTAAAGCTACCTAAATTTAAAATTTTCTGCTTGCGATTCAAAATTTTGTTTCAAAACTACTATTCGGGAACTGAACACACCCCATCCGACGAGCACGGCCGAACTACAATGTAGCATGTTCCCATAACAATACCCGTAATCAGGGTTGTCAGATTTTTTTGAGCTCCATCGCCAAACCTGATGTCAGAAATCGCCAAACCTCAATTTTGTTCAGTTTTTGTAACAATTTTGTTTATCAAATTTATTTTTCTTTTTTTTTAAATTAAATTTTGCATACGAAAAAGCAAGTATAATTTTGCAGCCAAAAATCGCCAAAAACTAAGAAAAAATACAAAAAAGTCGAAGAATGTAAATTTAGTTTTGTTTCTCTTTTTTTTTAATAACATAAAATGAAGATCATATATTCGGTTAAAAAACAAAAATTAAGAACACAAGTCTATAAGATCGTTCTCTTCAGCCTCACCGATTTTTGACCTATTAGAATTAAATAGTGACTAAATATAAAATTCATTTCAAATGATAACAAAACAAAAATCATGTGACAAAAAGTTGCAAGTTTATTTTATATTAGTAATTATAACAAAAAATGACAAACTGTTAAAAAAAATTGCTGAAATAATCACCATTATTGTGTTTGGCTTATTTAAAATACGCCTACGACTGTTTGGTAATAGATTGAAGGAAATAAGTTCACATTCTCTTTAATCTATTACCAAACAGTCGTAGGCGTATTTAAAATACGCCAAACACAATAAGGGTGAATATAAATGGTAAAAATAGCCAAGTAAATCGCCAGTTATATCTAAAATCGCCAGTCGCCAAATGAAAAAACCCGCCGCCAAACACATTTCAAAATCGCCATATCTGATAGCCCTGCCCGTAATCGCAAAGAGTCGTTACACAGTCAACCGAAGCCGTTGTGAGAACAGTCAGCCGAAGCAGCTGTGAGAACAGTCAACCGGAGTCGCTGTGAGAACTGTCAGCCAGAACAGTTAGCCGAAGCCGCTGTGAGAACAGTAAACCGGAGTCGCTGTGAGAACAGTCAGCCGAAGCCGCTTGGAAATTTATTCGATACTTAACCCACAGGTTAGGTATCGTCCAAAAATATTCAACCAAGTTCACTTTTATGAAATCAGTCGGCTCTTAAATTAATATAATTTCCGAGACTTGTATGGCAGGTTCTTGTCTTGTGTGAATCGCTCCGACTGTAACTAAACCTTGTCTATTCATACTTATTCAGAAATTAACTTAATGAGAATTGTATATGAATAACATATTAACCAAGTGTATGCAATAGTATGAGTGTATGTGGTTATTACAATTGGTGTGTTCAGGATTATTTATAATTATGATAAATGAAAATTAACAGCGGTATGTATAATGAAAAGTTAGCCACAGTTTATACACTACGTACAACGAGCTGCCAACTAGAATACCGATTAAGCTTAGCAGCTTGTTAGCAAAATGTTCATGTATAATATACTTTTTCACTGGTGCAAATTTTTAATAAATCAACTCTGATATATAACGATGCCATACTGTATTAAAAAAAAAACATTATTTTTGCTGAAATCATCCCTGATTTTGACATTTCATACTGTTTTCATACAGCTGTTTTTTCCAAATTAGCAGATATTTGGCAACTCACTAGTCAGAGTTTAGCAGTTTGCTATCCACAGTCTGTAAGTGTATTATAATTCAACTCTGTGCTAACTTCTAGCCAATTTTTCATTATACATAACGCTGTAAGTAAATGAACTAAAATAAACTTTGCCTGAATAAAAAAATACTGTGTTTTATATTATTAAAATAGAGAAACTCATAAATTCATATGAACGTGAAAATATAGTACTGGGGTATCATATTTCCACGTTACACCCTCCTCCTGTTTCGAAGAGCGATGCTCTAATCGGGGGTATCGATTATTTCCTTACGGGTGTGGGCGAGTTTTTGGTCCGAAGACCCACACTACTATATTGGTAACATTAACCTTCATTAAAGGAAGGCTCAGCCCTTAATACTACAAAACTGAATTGCTATTCTACAGCCTAAAGGGTTAATATACGAAGCTTAACCAATCAGCTGTCCTATAGCGTTGTTGTTTTTTTTTTTTTAATTATTATTTATTTCCCCCCCTTTTTTAAGTCTTAAATTAATAGCTGTCCTACAGCTTAGAAATATGAAATGTGAAACCATCTACTGCTCCATTTTGACTACCTTTTGGTAGCCCTAGCAACGAAGGTGTGCAAAGGTTTTGTTCAGTAGCTCGACTTTAATGGGTGGTAAGGACAAGTGCCTTATAACGTACTGCATATGCCTAGTATATTTTTTTGGTCGATGTATTTTAACACCGCGAAATACTTCCTCCTCACTAAATCGTGGATACCTCGATTCAGGCTTGTTCGGCTACTTCTGGGTCGCTCCCGCACTCATCTTTGTACTTGCCCTTGACGTAGAAGGTCCCGTTTCGGTATTGGCGTTTGACGGTGGCAACTTCGGTTGAGTTGTGACGACCGGTATTTGTCTACCCGATTGACCAGTGGTGTTCCCCGTTGGTAATGGTGGCGTCGATGAGCACCCGTTTGCAGCAACTGACCGGTGCCGGTTTCGGATCCAGAGGGTGGGCCGGGGACGCGTGCAATTCTTACCCGTAGAGGAGCTCACGAAATGTACGCCAGAGGTTGTGGTATAGTATAGTTGGCTGCTGGTGGTTGGATCAGGATATCAGATGTTATTCTTGGCCTGGCTTACGGTGGTGGTACAAAATCTGCTGGCCTTTCAGCCATTGATGCCAATGATGTAATTTTTTCTGGGATTGGTGCGTTGTCTATTCATCCTTTCACTATGAGATGCAACTTGTGAATGCTCGTTTATTATTGTCATTACCTCCTTTTATACGATTCTGTTGTCATGAACAGTATGGAAATTTTTATTAACTTTGGTGTGTGTTGCAGTGTTGCCGTTAGGATACGAAAGATACATTTTTCGTATCTTTTGATGACTTCATGTACCATGTATAATCCCGAAATTTTTCGTATCTTTTGAATCTGTACGAAAAATGTACAGAAAAAAATATTAAATTACCGTCTCTGACAAAGTTTTTTAAAGTTATCATTTCGTTATGAATACTTAAAAAAAGAGTGACAGCCAAGGCGAATTCATGTAAAAATGAATTCGCCTTGGTGACAACTTAATACAAAAATAGCATCAAGGTATATTTACACAAGGTAAACTCGTTGGCCCATATGTGTGTCAGCTGTTTACCTAAGTTGGAACACCAATGTCAAATTCCGTGTATATGAGCCAAAATTTGTACATGTGTGCGTTAAATTTATATGAAGACAATTTTGACAATTCCGTTCCACTCGGTTATTTTTATAGAGCAGCATGTCTACACTCCCAAATGAGTCTACCTTGTGTAAATATACCTTGAATAGCATGTATTTTGTTGTTATGTTTTCTAAGTTCTTCATTCGTCTGCTTATTCTTGTGTGTGTTAAGATGAAATTTAAAAGAAAACAATAACGATCTTTACAGTTAATAATTTCAGACCGTTTTTGTATAATAGTTTTATAAAATAAAACAAATTTGATCCCGAAATTAAAAAAAAGAAAACTAAAAAAGTTGAGCGCAAATATTATATTATATTATATACATATGTACTACATATTTATGTAGGAACATAAATTTAAACAAAATGAGTGAGTGAATTTTCACAAATTTCATGTACATACATACATATGTTTCTATATAGAGTTATTGGCATTTCGTTTTAATTTATAATTCATTCTCCAAAAAAGATAACGTACAATTTTATCTGTTTTTATCTGTTAATAAAAGAGTACAATGGGTGGTTAATGAAAAAAATTACTAAGGAAAATGCGGTATCATTTTGCAAAGTGTATAAAATAACATTAGCAAACCATAAGTCAGTATTAAACAAACACCTGAATTCGGGTAAGCATATACAAAATTGTAATGCAATAAAGAACTGCAAACCAATCGAACAATTGGTTCCTTTCCTTCAAACCATGAAGATCATGCCATCAAAAGAGCTGAAATTAAAATTTGCACGTTTCTTGCCAGCAATAATCTTCCGTTTTCTCTATTTGACTCGTTTATTCCATTTTTGGCAAATACGCTTCCGGATTCCAAAATAGCGCGAACAATGCATTTGGGCCGAACAAAGGCAACTAATATAGTCACAAGATTAGTTGGACCAGCATTTAAACAAGACATAATAAAAATTATTAGTACACCCAGAAATTTTTTAAGCATTATAATGGATGAGACAACAGACATTTCTGTTAAGAAGCAATGTGCTTTATGTGTAATATATTATCATCCAGACAATGAAAAAGTTGAAACTCATTTTCTTGGATATTTTTGAAACAGAAAGTGACAAAGCTGAAGACCTCAGTGAGGCACTTTTAAACTGGCTACGTACTAATAATGTGCCTTTTGAAAATTTTATTGGATTTTCCTCTGACACAACAAATAACTCTGTTTTAGTCACTTAAAAAAGTCTGCAAAGAACAATGTATGCATTAAATGTAGTTCACATCTAATACATCTAGTATCGTCAAAAGCTTGTTCGAAATTACCAGGAACAGTAGAGGACATGTTAAGAAGCATCGCAGGACACTTCTGTAGAATTTCAAAGAGGATATCCAAACTTCAAGAATTTCAATATTACTTTCAAGTAGAGAACCATAACATTTTAAGTCCAGCAGCAACACGATGTCTTTCACTTAAATCGTGTGTTGATAAAATTTTGGAACAATATACTGCTTTAACAGAATATTTTCGGTTGGAATTATTTGAGAATCCCACTAAAAGCAACCGAGAAATTTTTGATTTATTGAGTGATGTACTTACAAAAATTTATTTGGAATTTATGTCATACACTTTGGAACTTTACAACGATTTAAATCTAACATTCCAGGCGGAAAAGCCTCGTCTACACCTTTTGCAATCTGAAGTGGAAAATTAATTAAAACCATTGTTAGCAACTATTTAGAATTTAACTATGTAAAGGCAACAGATGTTTTAAAAATAGAATTTTCAAACCCAAAATATTTTTTACCAATTGAAAAAATTTTAGCTCATACTTCGCTTGCTACCTTAGTTGAAGAACAGCATTAGAAATATGATTTACTAAAAAATTGCCAATCATTTTACATCGAAGTTTTAAAACAAAAAAAATTAAAATTCGTATTGCTTGTTTGTATTCGTTTGTCGACCAGAATGCTTTGCATAAGGAATGGCGTGAGCACGCTCTCCTCAATCACCAAGAGCTTGGGTTAAACAGTGACATGTCCGCTGATGAGTATTGGGGAAAAGTGTTTAATTTAAAAAATGTTGTTAATAAGCCGTTGTTTAAAAATTTGAAAAAAGTAGTTTGTTTAAGCCCTAATGACACCTACTTGTTTTCGGCTTTTTAAGATTTTGAAGAACAGACCAAATATACTGTAATATTAAATATTATCAAAAGCAAAGAGATCAACTATATACATAAAAATCCAAAAATGTCAAAATGTTTATACATTTTATCGATAAAAAAGTGCAATCTGTCAAAAAAAAAAAAAAAATATTTGTGTCTTAAAATTGACATTTCAAGCTTAAAATTACTCTGTGTTGCCAATATATAACTTTTATACTCGAATATAGCAATTTTAGTTAATTTTTAAGCTTGACAAATAGGCAACATTGAAAAAAACACTAATAGGGAACAAACCTACAAAAATCATAAATACTTAACAATATACATACATATAAAAAAATCAATTTTTGCTGTGAAAATTAAAAAAAATATTTGTTTATGTTTTTTGTATATGCCTCTCTCTAACCATGCATTTCACTCTTCAATCTCAGATTAAAAAAAGACGAAAAAAAGTAGGTGTCATTAGGGCTTTAACATTTGTACTTCCATTTTCGATGCTAGTGTGGAGAAAATTTTTAGCCATCTAAAACTTATTAAGACTGATCGTCGTAACCGACTCAATACTAATACAATATCAGCTTAAAATATGGTGGAAGAAAATATTAAGGAAGTTTTCACATACGATCCACCTAAATCGGTGATTACTAGTAGTGCGAAGTTGTTCTGAGGAAATAAGAGCATCTGTTTTATTTTCAGGAAATTTATATGAACTTTTTGATATAATCGCCTTAGTATAAACGCCTTAACTCGTATATTTATTTTTACAAAAATGAATTTGTTTTGATAACATAATTTTTAAAAATTACATACCTAATATTTATGACTATTTATTTAATTAATTTATAAATATGAATTTATTTAATATAATTTTCTTTACATAATTCATTAAATATGAAATAAAAATTTTATGTCAATAAATGTTAATGTTAAAAATGGATTTTCAAATTTTTTTCAAAATGTATTTTTATGGGAAAAATTTATCTTTTTGGAAACTAAAATGTATCTTTCTCGAAATTTCACTGACAACACTGGTGTGTTGTTTTTTTTTATTTAAAGGACATATTAGTAAGATTTGTTTATATCTCTCTACGTAGGGCTTTAAATCTTTTATATTGGCTCTTATTTTCCGATTCGCATCATCCTGTAGTTCGTAAATAGTTGATGTGAGAACATCACATAGTTCTCTTTTCCAACCTTTTTTCCCAATCGTTTGATTCCATGGTCGCCTTCGTAGGTTATAATATTTGGCTTGCTGTGCTAAATTCTCTTTTCGGCGGTTTTCGATATGCCTCCAGCATTCTTGGATATTTCTCTTTCTTTAAATATCTGAAGGACAATTATATTGCTCCCTAAGTTGGTTTGGACTTATTGGGTTAGTCCCGTATACGATTTCTGCAGGCGTAAGTCGTGATGTCTCACGCGTAGCTGTGTTAATGGCAAATGCTATCTCTGGTATATGCTGGTCCCAATGGCGATGGCCCGAACCCGTTTGCTGCGCAATCATCGTTATAACAGTGCGGTTCATTCTCTCTGTCGTATTCTCGTGGGGAGAGTATGGAGTTGTCGTACGATGTTCTATACCGGACCCGGTAAGTAGGTCCTGTACGACCCGACTCATAAATTGAACACCGTTGTCGGACAGAAAGATTTTAGGGCAGCCGAAACGAAAGATAATACGTTCACGAAGAGCTTTTACTACGTCCGTAGCGGCCGCCTGTCTGGTCGGGATTAGTTATACCCACTTCCTAAAGACATCTATGAGCACGAGGAGGGCGGTATAACCGTTCGTTGAACGCGGTAAGGGGCCAACGAAATCGGTGGCCACAATTTCCCATGGCTTGGCACATTGCATCGTACTCAAAAGCCGGCTGGCCTCCTATGCTCAGGTTTATAGTGGGCACACAGCTCGCAAGATCGTACATAGTTTACGGCATCGCGATATAACTCTAGCAAATAATATTTTTCTTGAATTTGTTTAACGGGCCAATCGTCCCGATGGGTTCTGCAACGAATGTAGCCACTTGAGAGATTGGTGGTCAGTAATGACGGTAAAATGGTACCCTTCCAGCTAGGGCCTCATTTTTCGTATCCCATATAGAATTGCAAGACATTCTGGTTCTGTGGTGGAATATTTTCTCTCGATTTCAGTCAAAGTGCGCCTCGCATAAGCAATAACAGACGCTGTACCGGACTGGCATTGGAAAAGGACGACACCGAGGCCTTCTGCGCTGGCAACAGTTTGCAGGAAGAACGGGTGTTCAAATTTCGGACAGCCTAGTACAGGTGCATTAGTTAGCATTTGTTTTATGTTGCGAAAAGCTTCATCCTGCTCCGTTCCCCATTGCCACTTGACCTGTTTCTTCAATAAACGATTTTACGGGGAAAAGTTTGGGACAAACCGGCGGTACCACGAAGCTACACCGAGGACTCTACGTAGCTCCTTTAAATTTGTTGGTGATGGGAGCTAATTAATGGCTCTCACCTTTTCGGGGTCGGTGCAAATACCGTCCGAAGTGACCACATGTCCGAGATAGCGTAAACTTTGGCGAACAAACACACACTTGTCGAAATTTACCAACATCTGGGCATTCTGGAGGCGGGTGAACACGGTCTCTAGCGCGTTCAAATGTTCCTAATACGTACGACCAAGCACGATTATGTTGTCAAGGTAGACAATGACTAGAGGATACAAATCGGATCCGATGATAGAATCTAACGCGCACTAGAATGATGCGGGGCCGAGTGCAACCCAAATGGCATTACTTTCCATTGGAATAACATTGGAATAAATAAATAATAAGATCTGGAGGCCACTGTAAGGGGGATTTACCAATATCCGTTCTTAAGGTCTAGGGACGAAATGAACCGAGCCTCGCGTAGTTGGTCTAAGATCGCGTTGATTTGTGGCAGAGGGTATGCATCGGCTTCTGTAGCGGCATTAAGTAATCAGTAGTCGATACACATCCTCCTTGTTTTTTCGTGCGATAACTATTGGAGAGCTGTAGGGACTTCGTGAGGGCTCAATACGATCATCGGCCAACAGATTGTCTAAATCTTCCTTAATAACTGCCATAATGGCTGGATTTCTTGGCATATATCGCCCCACCCTGTTGGTAAATAATCTCAATCGGGAATAAATCTAGGTAGGTTGCTAACGACTGATCCGCCATTTGTATCATACCCTGTGTTCTAATTGGGGGAATCTTCATCCCCAGTAAATGCTGCTTCAATTGTTCTCCTATGTATGTACGTGATGCCCCTGTACCGACTTAAGCCCTAGTCTTATGCCAACATACTTCCACGATTATATAACAGCGGTCATCACCCCTCGGCAATGTGTACTCGGTGGCAGCCGGCAGGAAATGGTGACATCTGCACTGTCGCGAAAGGGCCCCGTCCCGACCCCAGTGCGAGCAGAACAAGAGCGATTAAGAGACTTACTACTGTCTCTACATTTAATATCGAACTCGACAGTAATAAGTCTCTTGCAAATATACCTGTAACTCATTCCTTGATAATGATATCCGAAGGATATCGAAATATTGGAACAAATAATTTAATAAATAATATATTTATTTTTTAAAATAATTGGCCTCGAGCTCGAAAAAACTTTTTATTTTAATTAAAGAAAGTTCGAAGAAATAATAAGATTTAATTTAATTTATGCCAAAACTTTAAAGCTGCAACGATACGGCAGGTACGTACAATTTCAAGGAACTTATTTTGACTGTTCTTTATATACTGGTAATTATTATAGGCGTGCTATTACGAGTTGAGCGGAGTATTTTCGGAGTACACAAATTTTCGTTTTGAATACGGTTGTATTTGTTTTTCGTTTGTTTTACTTTTACAGATTTAATAATTATTTTTTTTGCGCATAATTTTTAACAACAGCTGACTTTACTTATTGAAAATCAGTGTTGCTAACGCTTATTGGAATTCAAAGAAAATTTAATGTTGAAAATCGCTTCAACCGTGGTGAATATCGCTTATTAGTACAAACTATGCATTCAATATTTAACACGCTAAATTCACATTAGTGTTGAGTGTTAAACGTTGCTATTATTTTGTTCCATTGTAATTTAGAAAAATTTATCACTTTGTAAGAGTACACGCAACCTGATAAATATTTTATATTTTTTTAGAAAAGAAAACACCATAATATTATTGAGTTATGAAGAAGTTGTAGCAAATGTGCAATATGTATATATTTATTTTATTTCCTTTATTGCAACATAGTCATATCTCCAAAATCAAAAATTTTAAATTTAATCATAATTGTTCCTTTACACCTTCCTTATATTTGCATTGTATCGCAAACTGAACCGAAGTTATAGCAAAATATATTTTATTAAATCTATATACAAAAGAACATTTTTGTCAAGTTTGATTTTTTTTGGAGATATGACTATGTTGCAATAAAGGAGCGATATGTATGAACAGAACAAAACAAATTCTTAAATCAGTTTTTAAATAAATATTTATTAGATTTTTCTTCTACTCGTACACTAAAACATATTTATTTAGTGGAAGCAAAAGATTAAAAAACATATTGTTCTAAAATTTTGCATTTCGTGTTAATTTTATTTGTTGCGTATTCAAAAGTGTTGGTGACAAACTATTTAAATACTATACTATTTAAATACTACACTATCATATAAAATCAGTTTTGTTTTATTTTTATGCTCCTTGTTAGTTGGTGTTACAAAAGCTTGCCGCTTATTGTTCTCTTTCACTTATTTGAGCAGATTGTGGGTTCAGACGTAGTATGTATATGTATGTATGTGTTGTAGCATTTAAACAAAAACGAATGCTAATTAAAATTCCCATGTTGATAACCATTTTAGGCCGTGCATTGTTGACTTGGGTTCATTAGCTAAAGGTCCTTTCATTCCGTATGCAAGTGGCGAAAACAACATAAAACTATACACCAGAACTGACAACAAACCACCAAGCAGTGAATGTTGAAGCCATCTTGGCAAGCGGCCAGTTAAATAATGAAACATAACTCCTGCAAAAAGAAAAACTTGTTTATAAAAAAGTGCGTTGCTTTTAATATACTCGTACTTATTCATGGTATATCGTCACCTTTAATGCAAATGGACGTAACTACAACTCGAAATCAAGATTTTAATTGATTGTGGTTTGTTTTACTTAACTACATCTTCATACATTTTTTGATTCCAGCGATCAAAAATGGCGTGTTTCTTAAAGAAATTGAAACGCAGTTTATATAACGTTTTTAACTTTCCTTGTAAAAAATTTAAGTGTAGCTATGTCCGTATGCATTTCAGGGGCAGGTACATATGTAAATACTCAATACAAATTTAATTTTCTAACAAAAATAAAAATTAGAAAGCAGTAGTAAAGTGACCTTAATGTGTAAACTTATAAAATAATATACATATGGGCATTTCCATTTTGACGTGTTGTGATACAATGTAAAAACAAAATGTAAAAAAATTAAATGAAGAAGTCAAATTTGTAAAAAGGGTTTTAATATATACAAAGTAATGAAGTATCACTATATTCAGAAAAAACATTACAGTTATCGGTGCTAAGGATTTGCAGATATAAGCAAAAATCTGAGCTGGCGTGACGTTAAAAAAACGGAAGTGGATTTTGACTTACATTAGAAAACTGAAGAAGACTGCGAATTGAGCAAGATGTTTTGTATAAGATCTTTTTTAGTAAACTTTGGACTAATACAGATTTATTTTTCAAGCAATAAAATTTATAAATCTTTGCTAGTTTTAAGTAAATATGGGCATTTTCAGCGAATAGTCAACTTTTTTAAATGTAACGCCAGATTGCAAATAAGGTTGTATTTTCGGACCATGTTATTCAATCGTTATACCTTTTGTTACTATTTGTAGAGCCAGTTGCGCTTTACGCCAAAATATAAAAAAGTAAACTATACAAACTGGGAATTATTTCCTTCCGAAGGTTACTTTATATTATATTCAAAATTTTTTTATTTTTCGAATTTATTCTATGAGCTAAATTTCAGTTATGTATTTTATAAAGCTTTTTTGTAATAGTCACATTCCTTCAATTTTTCAATTTTTTAAAGTCATTTCTGAAAAATTTAAGGAATATGACTATTACAAAAAAGCTTTATAAAATACATAACTGAAATTTAGCTCATAGAATAAATTCGAAAAATAAAAAATTTTGAATATAGTAAACTATACATATAAAATTTTTTGAGAAACAATTTAAACTACTTCTGGCGTTACGTTACAAAAAGTAGACTTTTCGCGGGAAATGCCCATATGTGACAGCGCATAGTGAAAGGGACTAAAGGGTAAAAAAAAATCAATTTTTTTTTTTGATGTGAACAACATCTGAGCATCGAATGAGACCAATCCCATGTCCCCAAAAATAACCGGTTTTTACACTTAGGTCCCTTTCCATTTTGCGCGTCACATATGCTTCAAACGCGACTGTCGTTAAACTGATTTAAAGCTGTAACTTCGCTATATAATGGGCGCTAAGGTTGACTAATGTAAAGCGTTTTTGATTATGCGTAACTTTAAATTATTAAAACCACTAAATAAAACCAAGGTATAAGTATGCATGGGACAAATACTGAAATGCTATACGTTTAAGCGATTTCAAGCTGCGCATTTTTCGCCTTTTCAATTGAATTATCGAAAATTGTATATAAATTCATTACACCACCTTGGTAAATAATTTTAAACATAAATTTGCCATTAAGCGGTTAGCCGATTAATTACTACCCGATGAACTGTAGAGGAATTCTCTAACTTTTAACGATTAACTTTAACGTTTATTTTAATTTGCTAAAATAGCGAAAATTTTTAACATATAAAACAAACTATAAAATTGACTAAAAGTCGCTAAAATTATAACGAATTGCAAAAATTCGGTAAAAATTGTTAAATTAGCTGAAATTCGCTTAAAACTCTAAACAACCCAGCGCTGCCAGAAGTAAGATTTTACCTTAGTTTTTAAGATTTTTTAACCGAAAAAAGATTTTAAGATTTTTTCCCCAAAAACAAGACTTTTTGTTATGTCTAGACGAAGGTTAGGTTCAATAAAAAAAACCTTCCTTGTTCCCATTTAAAAATTTTTAAACGAAATAAAACAATTTAGTATAAGAAATTAAATTTTTTGTAATGTTTTTTTTTTGTTTATTTTATGTATTAAATAAAATATGAATTGTTTTTATTATTGATAATAAAAAAAAACTTCTTTTTTCAAAAATAAGATTTTTTTTTCAAAAATAAGATTTTTTTTGGTGAAATTAAGATTTTTGCTGAAAATTTCTGGCAGCCCTGAAACAACCACAGGAAAAATCGCTTATATCGCGAACATGGCTAAAATTCGCGAAAAATTGCAAACTTGCAAAAAGACGTAAAATTTATTGGAAATCGCTAAATCGCATAAAAAATAGCGAATTTTTCGAAATTGTAAAATATTGCAACAAAGAATAAAATTCAATTGAAGCCACTAAAACTATAAGGAATGGCAAAAATTCGGTAAAAATTGCTAAACTAGGGAAAATTTGGAAAGTCTACCACTTATTTTTTGTGTAGAAAAGAACAAACTTTTAGTGATTTATATAAGCTGCATCTAAATGTAATATTTTTAATGATATTTATAAACTCCCAAAAACCTAATTTTTAAATATTATTTTGGCAAAATGTATGTAAATAAAGTGAATTTAAAAAATGTTAATGTGACTTTTATTTCCAAAATTTTTGTTTGTTTTTTTTTTTTGAAAAATAAGTATAAATTTAAAAATAAACAATGAAAAATATTTTGCCGTTAAGATAACTTAAATACCTGACGTTAAGATAGGACATAGCAGTAAACGTTATTGTTTAAAAAGTTACTGAATAAACTTTACGTTAACTTTGCTGTTAAATATTTTTAACAATTTAAATTACGTTAAAATTGAATAGAGAATCGCACTACTGGTCGGTTAATTCAAAATTTGCAATTTTCGATTAACGATTAAACCGGTACATTCCAGTCGATTAACCGGTGTACAACATTTTTAATTTTTTGTAGAATTGTAACATATTTTTTTGTGTTTTAAATTATTTGTTTCGTCTCTTATGCAAAATATATGAGTTAGGCAAATTATATTTTCATACAATTGGGGTATTCACAAGGTGTGCTATTATATTATATTGTCATTATGTTTTAACATTCTACAATGGTTTAAAAATATTGTTGTTGCTTTGTAAACAAAAAGTGTCTTAAATTAATAGAACTATGCTTGGTATGTTTATTGTGCTGTCGTAATTAATCAGAAGAGACCTGCGCTGAGCGGCTAAGCCGAACCCCACTTACGGCGTCAACAAACAAAATAAAATTTATTTGTGATTTGCGATTAAAAAATGGAATTAAATTGGATCTCAATGTTTTTTTTGGGATTCAAAAAATAATTAACAAGGTTTCTTTCAAATGTGCTAAATTCCCATTTCATATTATTGAGAAACTGAAATTTATTGTTGAAGGGATAATCTATTCCTATGCGCATTTCACTGGTTGATTAGGTCAGATCGTCAGGAAACTTCATCCAAAGATTTTAGAAAAGCTAAAGATATTATACAAATTAAACTGTTAAGCGAATAAGAATTATAAACCTCAGTTTTACTTGTAACAATATCAAAGCTTAAACAAAAACAACAACAATAAACAGTGAGTTTATCTTTTCTTACAGTCCCGATTGGATTTAATTTATTTATTTATTCATGTATAAGAATTAAAAAATATTTTGATTTAAGGCAAAGATTTATTTTTTATATTTGTTTTAAATCATGAGGGGTTGTTCACAACAGTCGTATATTTTCATGTTATTACTTTAGGACTTATGACTTTATGACACCTTGTGAATGCCCCAAATATATTTCCTTCTAGCAATATATTCTTAAAATACAGTACAAAATCATTAACTAAGGAATTCGGAAATAAATTTTTTGCAGAATGTTCGGTGCTTAGCTTAGCCAGGATGCCTCATATAATGAACTGACAATATAAGAAACTCCCGATCATAACACAAGCAATCTGTTAACAGAGTTAACCGTAACGATAAGAAATGTTTTATATTAAAAAAAATTAAAACAGGGATCTCATGGCATAATGGACGATTTTATATGTTTAGAGAAATCCGAGAAAACGACTGAGAAAGAAGTTATCATGTAGTATGGGTTGCCTTCGATTCTCCAACATCTACGATTAGTGATAGAATTTTTTCCTAGTCAAGTTTTATCAAAACTAAAGAAAATATTGGCTTAAATCATAAACATTAAAATTAATTTATATTTCTAAAAGATTATTTTATAAGATCTCCTTAAACTATTGAAATAATTAATAATATGATTTCATAGTTATTTTGTAATAAAAACCAATGTTGGCAACCGATACCAATACCGTTTAAATTGAATACCGGTATTGATACCGATACCGAAATTAGGTTTTTGCATACATTACCGGCATGCGTATACCGTTTGCCTTAATCGTTTCGGCATTTAAAAATAAAATAATTTTTCAAATAGAAAAAAAATTAAAAGTTTTAACACTTTTGCTTATGAAAAAAATATTTGTTAACTTGACGCTCTATGGTTGCAACACTTTTATTGTTTTGTTACTTACTAAAAGTAAGTGACTATTATAAAATCAAAGAAAGTATACCAAGTTTTACAACATCATTTATAGGGAATTTTTAGGTATGCTGTTTGACAGTTTGAAATAAAAAAGTTTAACTATAATAACATTCGATCAGCTTTTTGAAGGGCCAAATACACCTTATCAAAATGGCGGTGCGCAAAATGACCCCAGGAAATATGGCCCCAAAACGAAAGTGAAGAACGGCCCCAAAATTTTACATGTGACACAACAACACGCAATTTTGGGGCAATTTTTTTTATTTTTTTTGAGGAAATTTTTAATTTTTTCGTTAGGGCGTTTTTGCATTTGAAGTGCAATGAAAAATGACCCAAACATCAAGGAATAAAAAATGGCCTCGAATAAAATCACAATTTTTACTTTGGGCTATTTTTCGTTAACTAATAAAAAAATGCAAATTTTAAGAAATGAAAAATCACCACAAACATTTTACACAAATTATATAAAATTTTTTGTAAAAGCTTAGGGAAAGTGGAACAAATCCTTGCCGGTTATGCAGAGAAGCCGGAGTTCCTTTTACCAAAGAAAAGAAAATCCTTGCGACCAGCATAAGGCCTGCTATATAGTGCAGCTATAGTGAGCGAAGGCAGAAGAAAATCCTTGCACACGGCCGAGGACCGGCTAAATGGAGAAGCTTTAGTTAGCGAAGCCAGTGTTCGTTATATCATAGAGAAGAAAATCCTTGCGCCCGGTCGAAGGCCGGCTATAACGTTAAGCTTCAGTAAGCAAAGCCAGTGTTCGTTATACCATAGAGGAAAAAATCCTTGCGCATGGACGAAAGCCCAACCATGCTATCAATCGTAAGATTTTTGAAACCAAACCTGTATAATTATTCGGATTTTTAAATCGGGAAATTTGGGATTTTTAGTTTCGGGCATATGAACTCCACCCAAAATTTTTAATATTACTTTCTTTGTGTTCTTTTTATAAATATTATATTATAAATATTGAGGTGATTTTTAATAATGAAGAATTACCCCAAATTTAGGGTCATATTTCATTTTATTTTTTGGGTTATTTTTAATTTTTTTGGCGTAATTTTTCATTAAAAATATGGGGTCATATTGCATTATGAAAAATGGCCCCAAATTTTGGGTCAATTTTCATTTAATTTTTTGGACCATAGTTCCTGGAGCCATATTTCACAGCGCCTATCAAAATACTCATTAGTGAAAATGTGTTGCTATGTGTGACCCAGACAATGCTGGATGGACAATCAAGAAATTTAGATATAATGGTTAATATTACGTCCAACACGAGTGAATTTCCCAGTATGTGTATTTTGCGCTTTATTGATTTAAGTTTGTATTGTTATTGTGATGATTACATTTTTAGTTGAAATCAACCGTTTTTTTAACCTTGGAAGGTAACTCTTTATTTAAGTACATTAAGATCACAATTTGTTGAATCGACGAACTATGCTGGTTGAGGTTGAACTTTAAATTTTGTTACCTCAAAATTTAACACGGTTCACTTTATTTTTTAAAATAAATAAAACACTTTTTTTATTTTAAGGGTTTTTTGTATTTTAGTTTTTGTTTTTATATTTTGGTTTTAAGTTAACAATTTCGTTCTTTAATTTTTGTTTACAATGTTTTCTTTTTCTGTTGGTTTGTTTTGTGCGCGACGACGATCGAAACTAGAGTGAGTTTAATGATTTTCAACATTATTTAACAAGCTAGGTTTGTTACAAGAAAAATAATGGAATGACAAAATATGAAATAAATAAATAACAATTTAAGGACCGTTAATATTTTACAGGGTGCTGCGTTTGGAACGAGTCATCATTAAACAATGCATTAAAAAAATTCTAGCGGAACGATTTTTAAAGTTAAAAATTAACAAAAATTTGCTTAGCTTGATAAAAAATATATATTCTATTTCTCTGTCTAAGTTCTAACAAACTTTTTTTAGTTTTTGTCAAAGAGTAAATAAGCTTCATCGACAGTAACCATCCAGGGTTACACTATTTTTATTGGCAAGGTGAATTTGTGTGCAATGTATTGCAATCACAAAAAACTAAGTTTCGGCAAAAATCGAGTTAAGGCCTTCCTAGATAAGACCAACGATATACAAACTTGATAAAGCAGGAACTTATTAGCCGAAAAATACATGAGGGTTGTAGGCTTTGCAAAATATAAGCTCTAATAAAGTCTTTAAAAGTAAACCTTTTCGACAAAGGAAATACACTTAAATATAAAGAAGGCCCAATGGACTAATGCTTGGTTATTAGCTACTCCACCAGTGTGCCAGTTGTGGCTTTTACTTCCGCTAAAGACTCTGCGTCCATTTGCAACAGTGTAACTTATGTAACATATAATATCAATTAAAAAGTGTACTGCAATAAAAAGTCGACTATGCTTTTTATTTTGTTTTAATAAAAAAAAAAAAACTAAAAGTATTTGGCGACAGCCGACGACTTGAATCATTTTGCGTGTCTCAATATTTATTATATTTTTGTGCAACATGATTATAAAATATTTCTAGCGTAAAAGGAGGAGAGAGAAAAAATTTTTGTGGTATCATCATAAGCTGTTTTATGCAACATTCTAAATCTATTTAAAATAATCCAAAAGGCCCTAAGTAAAATTTATCAAAAACGTGGATATTCAAGGATCAGAGTGAGGTGGCGAAACGGTCCCTTAAGTCATGTTAAATTGAAATTTAAATATTTATTATATTTAAATATTTCATTACTGCATTTTTCTTATTTTATTTATACCCCAATGTAAAATAAATAGAAATGTGTGAGTTAAATGTAATAAATTTTATAAATGAGGGAGACTGTTTAAAATGAAATTTTTTAAATTGGCAATTTCCTCTTGTTTAGATTTAATTTAATATTTTGCAATATTACCTGATAACATCGAATTAAATATTAAAGCTGGAAAGTAGTGATGGAAGTACAAAACACGTCCCATTGCCCAAAATGGCAGGTAGTGTATAACCCAACCAAAGAACAACCATATAGCAGCTTTTAGTGATACTGAGTTTGTTAATGGATCTAGGAAAGATTTAATAATTATAATAAAGATACATAAGATACAATATATGTATATACATACGTACCTTCTATTTCATTGTCATTTGGTTTCTCTTTACCATCAATGCTTGAAATCTTCTTTGTCAGCAATTGCAAATGGGTAATACCATCCTCGCGTCTTTGCTTTATGGCACTTACGAAAAACACAATAAGAAATAGTGCCAAGAAAACTAAATTACTCCACCAAATTATTGGATTTCCCAATAAGTAAATTCTATAAGAGCTGCCAGAGAAAAATTGGCCCTGAAAAGAGTGAAATCACAAATATTATTTTTAATATTATTTAGGTATTTATTCTGCACACTTAGATAATCCCATATACTCTAAAAATACAACCTCGTCTTCAGATTTTTTTCAGACAAATTCGCCATTTTCGTAAGAGCGAAAAAATGTAAATATCAAAGTGCACGCATCGGTTTTTTTGGAGTTTAAGCCCGGAGTTTTCTATCTTTCAGTAATATTTTTGCTTAAGTGCGATTTTTAAGGAAGCCTGATTTTTTACTCAAAGACTTAGTTTTTTGTTTTTTTATAAATATTCAACATTTCACTTTCTATATTAATTTTCCTTTTCTTAACATAAATGAAGTACAACTGATAACAAATCAGTTCTGATGTCTCAGTTTTAATATGTAAATTAAGGTTAAAGTGAGACTTAAACGAATCACATTAAAAACGGAGTCATTTGTCTGACTGAATTTCAATATTGAACTTTTCCGGAGTACATGTAATATATCTAAAACTTATGTCAACCTAGTCCCATTTGTATATGTTCAGTACTTTTCGCTTATAGTCACATTCTTTAGTTGCAGGCAAATCGTGCACTATATCGCTATAAGTCTAATTCACCAAATTCGAATATAATCAATTTAATTGAGAATGGGAAATTAAAAGTATTATATTAATTTCACCGACAGCAGGATTATTGTTTGGCAACACAGTTGCATATTGAATAAAGAAATGTTTTATTTAATTATAAGATATTTCATCCCTGATGGTTTGTGGATTCGAAAACGAATAAAATTACTATAACGCTTATAAATTGTTATACTTCTGACTTTACTTTTCGCTGATAGATGGCATATATGAAATGTGCTTTTAACTCTAAACGGACTATAACGGAAATACTTTCTTCGTATTTATGTTTTTGGCCAATTAATTATTAATTTTCAGTTTTTTTTAAGCTAATAAGACCTAATGAAGTTGTGTAAATAAAAACAAATTAATTGCATTTCATCCGACGTTTCGACACTTTTTTGGTGACTTTTTCAAGGGTCGTCTATTTAAATAAAAATAATAAAAGGACAATATTAATACAAAATATTTTTCGCAACAAGCAAACACAACAAATTATATATTATTTTACATTAAAACATCAGATTTTTAATAAAATTAAATTGCACAAAAACATTTAACAAAAAACAGTAAAGCACAACTTATTATCACAGATTTTATTATATTGCGGTTCTATAACCAGCGCTAATGGTGTCAATATTTTCATTGTGGTTCATTGTTTTCATTATGTTTTGTTGTATTCTCAATCTTTCTATTGTGTATCTCTTCCTGTCCCCTCGTTCAAAATCCAACACTCTCACTTGTTCTGTTTCGAAGGAGCGAGATTTTCTATTGAATTAACTTATAGCCGCAGGAAATGCCGATAAAATATTGCTAATGTGGCAAAAACTGTAGCTCAAACGAACCAAAGAAGGAAGTAGAAGGTAGAAGTATTAGATATAGCCCTCTGAAGCTTCGTAATTGAATTTTGGAATAGTTCGTATGGACGGCCCAAATTTCTGTACCAGATTGAGTGCACACGGTGACGATTAGAATGGAACCCCAAAAAAAATTATTATATTAACAACAACAAGATCAAAAGTAATAATCTCATAGGGGAGGCGCCAACCTGATGACGCACAGTGTATTTGCGTAGTCTATAGTGTATATAAATACATATGTATATACATATCTTCAGTATATATACTCGAAATTTAGCTTAGTGATAGATCTTGAAGAAGAGAATAAGCATATTTAATAAACTGAAAAAGCACTTATGTGCCCTTAAACAGACCAACATTTTCTTTTGAGAAATTCGATAGCAGATCCTCTTAATTTTCTTGATCCAAGCACTTATTTGCACAATATCAGCTTCTTAAAATAACGTTAACCCGTTCCGAATTGACGACAAAAGTGGCAAACCGGCCCGCATGTAAAATATGCATCCAATATATCAAGCAACTAAAATCAGATCCCTACGTGATTTATTAAGAAGAATAAATGTGTGTACTCCTCAATGATTATATAACTTTTAACACAACAACGTTTTTAAAAGTTCTCTATCACTTCAAGAAATCGGGACATTGCTGTAAATAAGCACACATCTAGATATGCTGCTCTATCATCGGTCGATAACTCAAATTGAGAGCTTAATATTGATATTTTCAGAGATCTCTAGCCATCCATCGAGCTCTGTGTATTGCACTAGGTTATCTTATTGTTGGCCCTTTCTTTCGAAATCGCTACCTAGGTGTAGAAGCGAGTGCCCCGGTAGGCTAGCTAGTAGTGAGCTAGACTATCAACCCCGGGGTCGCGGGTTCGATTCCCGCCAGAGACTCTGGTTTCTTTCCTGCAGACAAGCGTAAAGCTTCGCGGGGATTAGCGTAGGGAATTAAAAAAAAAAATAAAAAAAAAAAAAAAAAATAGAGAGTTCTATCAATTCTCTATAGTCATCTCCAGGGAAACCAAAATTTATGCAATTGCATATTTTTCCTTGTGCGGCCAATGATGGCAGAAACAATACATTTATCCGTTTTAGAGATTTTTATAAATTTTGGAATCGATTTGTTAGTGCATATTTTTGCATATTTTACCGTTTGGCACCATTTTTTTCATAATTTAGTTAAAAGAGCTTTTTTGCAGCATTTTTAAGTTTTTTAAAGCATATGTTGATACATTTTTAGAAGCCTGTCAGAGCTTTCGCAGCAAAAAATTTTTTAGCTTTAGGTTATAGGCTAAAAATTATAAATAAAAATTCCACAAATTTTTGGACAATAACTGGTTAATGAAAATATGACGAGCAGTACGTATCAACTTGTTTGGAGTTTTTAATTTGACAGTCTGGGGTGTCATAGAAACCAATTTTATTTGAATTGGATTTGAAACCGACAATAAAAATACGTTGGTGTCATGAAATCCAATATTGTCGGGTTTTTGTTCGAACTTAAATTAGTGTCGGTTTTAGGTCGGTTTTGTTTTTTATTGGAAATACATATAGATGTTAAAAGCTTAATATTTTTATTTTATTTATTCAACAGTTAGATTTTTTGCATAGATTAATGTACATAAAATTGTTAAAATAGTATTTTTTGCATGTCTCCGGCAGCGGGTTGCTGCAAACTCGCAAAAGTATTTCCCTCACTATTTCAGCAAATATGCAACAATAGCAATGTATTATTATATAAATTTTATGGCTTGTTTGAAATATTTAAAATTTTCGCCAATTTTCGCAATTTTTGCAAACTTTTTTATGCTAGTTTTAATAAATTTTCCAATTTTGCAATTGTTTGCGAATTTTAGCCATGTTCTCGATATACATAAGCTTTTTTTTCCTCTTATATTTGTGGTTCTTAACAGCTTTTATGATTTCTAATAAATATTAAACGTTGCTGTCATGCCGATGTTAGCAAAATTTTTGCGAATTTCCGCTAATTTAACAATTTTTACCGAATTTTTGTGATTCCTTATAGTTTTAGGGACTTTTAATCAATTTTATGGCTTGTGTGAAATATTATAAATTTTCGCGAGTTTACGCGATTTTTGCATACTTTTTTCCCCCAGTTTTTCTGCTCTTTCGTCGCAAACTATATAAATAAATTTCTTTTTGTACTTTAAATAAATTCGCTTTATGTTTTTGCAAAAAACTACAATTACACAAATGTAAACCACAAAGGCAAATAATATAACCATGGCATTTATTTCATATGTTTACTGTATTACCATTCTTATTTTCTTTTATATAATTTTATTTTTATGAAAAACAAACAAAAATTGCATTTAAAGCAGTAAAAACATGTTCCAAAACATAAAACAGATTATTCGAATATCGGTTTTATTTGTGTTCGAAAATAACAAAACCAAATGAAACCAAAATTAGTTTACAAAACCGACAAACAGCAAACCCGACTTGGATTCTATGACACCCCTGAGTGTTTTAAGTCCCCTGAAGATGACCATCGATGTATGGTCCAAGAAACAAAATTAAAATACAAAATGTTGTGGATTTTTTATTTATAATTGGTATATGACCTTAAGCCAAACAAAAAACAACAACATAGATAACACGACTCAACAAAAAAATTTCCGTTCTTTGTCCTAAAGTTTATTTTGTGATTTTTCAGTTAATTATACACAAAAACGAAAAGAAAATACATTTTTTGTGTATAAAGTTTGCTTTTGTGATAGTTATAGTAAAAATTAAAAACACATATTTTGAAAAATATCGCATAATTATGCAAACTTTATACACAAAAAATGTATTTTCTTTTCGTTTTTGTGTATAATTAACTGAAAAATCACAAAATAAACTGTATTACAAAGAACGAAAATTTTTTTGTCGAGTCGTGAAATAGGGCTCCTAAATACAAAAGCAAACTTTTTCATGTCGTATATTTTTCTTTCGTCTAATTAAGACCTAATATATCGTAATTTTATGATTGAATGTCAAAGACAAATTTTGTGTTGACCCGTGTAATCGACACAGGTTAACAATAAATAATGAAAAAAATTTTTTACTTGCGAAATTTTTGGCCGTCTGGCTGGTTGCCTGTTTATTCTAATCTTGTGCGCATTGAACAAGTTGCAATATTGTAGATGATAATTTGATCAAATTTGGTAAACACATTTTAATTGTATCAAGAACGAAGTATAAGTTGATGGTGAGAATCGGTATATACATACATAATTTTAAAAAATAAAAACTCTTGTTTTTGTTTTTGTTTTTATTTTTATTATTTATTTGTTCCAATATTTCGACCAACTTTGTTGGTCATCCTCAGGGAAAAAATTATGATTCTCTTCACTGAACTTAAAACGACAATATCGGACAACACTGCATTAAATTTTAAATCATAATTTTTTCCCTGAGGATGACCAACAAAGTTGGTCGAAATATTGGAACAAATAAATAATAAAAATAAAAACAAAAACAAGAGTTTTTATTTTTATTATAATTTATAAACAGAGCTCAAGCCGAACAATATAAACATAACACATTTAATTATTTAAAATGTTTATTTTGCTTTTATATATTTTTATAATAAAATAAAAATTATTCTTTTAAAAGAAAAACGGCAAGAAAAATTTTATGGCTAAACCAGTTGAAAAATGGCTAAAAAAAATGGCTAATGGCTAAATGCATTTTTTAATGGCTAAACAGGGTGAAAAATGGCTAAATCTAGCCACTAAATGGCTAAATTGGCACACTGCTTATAATACGTTCTCTAATAATATTTAAAATAATTTAGATTTGTAAAAGGCCACTTCGGAGTCTTTTTAGTGTTTCTTTATCAGTTTTTCGCTAGATTGAAATTTTTCCAATTTAATATGCTGAGGTCTATTTGCTTCTTTTTGAAGATCCCCCAATACTGATATATGTAGATTCGTTTATTTTTTAAACAATTGGGCTAGAATTTGGTGGGTATTCCAGATTTTTTAAAAAAATATTGCATTCTCGTATTGCTAGATCTACTATCAATTATTGCTAAAATTTTGCTTCGAGAATGTTATATAAAAGAACTGAGAGAACTCTTTTATTTGGCGGTAATTTAACCCCAAATTAGAAAACTTTTTTAAACACTTTTATTTATTGAAATAACTGCTACAAATGTCAAATAAATTATGATTAGTAATTTTAAAACAATATACAAGTAGTTTTATTGGTAATGATTTAAATTTCATATTCAACGAGATTCAACGAGAGATGCCCATATTTGACATTAAACAAGATTTTGTGACCAAAAAATTATTTTTTTTGTTTTATGTTTATGTTGTATAGAACCAAAGTTTTATTATGATTTCAAATCACTTGTATTTGAAATCACAAGTTTGATTTTGTGGTGCTCTGAAAGTCATTAGGTTTTTGTGCTTCTCGGTGTGCTTTCGGCAAATAAAGATCACAACAAAATACACAAAAACGGGACACTAAAATGTCACAAGCGTGATTTTAGTAGGCACATGTGATTTGAGTTAAAGTGATTTTCGGAACAGGCCTGTTAAATATATAAATTTACGTAGAATTACAAACCAGTCAAATGGAAAGAATGCTGCTAAAGGTGGTCGCGGGCTGGAAAATGAATTGAAAATTAGCTTATAAACATGTAACAGGAATAAAAATACTATGTAATTAAATTATAACTTAAAACAGGAATAATAAGCAAATTGAAAAATTTGCTGAAATAAATAATCACAATATGGTTTACATTGACCATATGATTGTTTATTCTGACCAAATTATGGTTACCTTTGAATAAATTATGGAAAATAGTATGGGTATTTGTGACCATATCATGCTTAATATTGACTAAAATATGGTTATTTTGACCTAATTATGGTTAATTTTGAACATAGTATGGTTGACTTCGGGAAAATTTTTGTTAATTTTAACCATATTAATGTAACAGTTAAATCATAATATAGCTACCTACAATCCAACCATAGTTGCTCTTAGAATTTGGTTACCTCAAACCATATTTTTTTCTGCGTGTGGGCATAATTGAATAGGCATAGCTGAATATAGCATTATCGCTTAATTGCTCTACTTTTAAAGTATAATAAATTTCTCTATGTGTGCAACAAAAGGTGATATTTTGTATCACGTCGTTATAAAAACATACTCGATAATTTATGGGCCATTGCCAAGGGCGACTTGTGACCTCTCCTTCTTTCGGTTTAAGTCCAGCGTTACCTTGAAACATTACAGCATGTGATTCTAAAAATCGCGAAAAAAATCCAGGTGCATAGACACTGAAACTGACGCTGGACACTAAAAAGAGGGTATAATAAAATGTAAAATTAATATATATATATAAAAGTTTTTTTCCGATAAGCTAAAATACTGTGGAATTTAAAAGACATTTTCTTTCTTAATTGTATGTTTTAGTTAAAATGCTTGCGACTAAAATTCTTTTTGCTACTTTGAAAGTTCATTGAAACATAATTTACCTGAGATCTTATCCTGAAAAACGCCTTCACTCGTATAAAATCGAAGTGAATAGTTGTATGTAGTCAATAATAAATAGAGTGCCGAAATTATTAAAACCATAAAGAAGTAAAGGAATCCCAAAGCTCCTCGTACAAGACATGTTTTTTGCATCTGTATTCACTGCAAAATATAAACGTACAGGTCGTGTGTTACCTTTATAACATTGCTTCTGTAAAAGTCAGACGCAAAGTCGCCTGACAAAATGTCAATTAGAGCGTGCTACATATTTTTCTGACAAACCATCTGGCATCAGTTTTTTTTTGTTTTTGCTATAAACAAATGCGTTGTCAGAAACCTATGTTGTGTGAAAACAGGCACCGGAAGTCCACTGTTGGTGGAATCATTAGCCGGCTGAAGTTGATATTTTATAAGACCGATATTTATATTCTTTCAACCATTTAATTGCAATTATGTACTTAATCGAACTATTTAATATTACATATTCGGTTAATCGAATAATTTTAATATTGTCTACCTTAAAAGTTTAAAAATACGACCAAAATTATATTTTATAACATAAGAAATTTATTTAAAAAGTAACAACAGTTAAACAAAAGGTACTTCATGTAATAAATAAAAAAGCATCAAAATTTAATCTAAAATAACCTTTCAAAAAGAGTTTACAGTTTAATATTTATGTCTCAAATGATTTATTTTTCTTTTGATGAAACTTGATTGAGAAAAACTTCTTTCACTTATAGTTGACGTTGGAGAGACTAAAGGCTCAGTTAGCCGGCAGTAACAGTAACGTTGCAAATCAGCTGATTCATTTTGTTGTACATATGTAAAGCAATTAGAACGATTACATTTAGCAGTAAGATGTTACGTCTCAATCTGTAAGAAATAGATTGGTCTTACTTTATTACGGTAAGGTTACTGTTACTGTTACTCCCGGCTTACTGAGCCTTAAAACTTAAGCGTTATAAAGTACATATGTATATCCAATTTCTCTGTTCTCTTTGTCTTGTCTTTTCTAAAAATTCGTAGTACTCTATTATACTACTTGAAACTCTTTTTGATGTTTTAAAAGTTTTAATAGTCTTGCTAAGGTCTGGTACTTAGAAGGTTGTTTTCATTCGTCTAAAAAAAATCATCTTCTTCATCTGAATCTGTTCTAAACACTCTTAAAAATAAATTATACCCAAACTCTTTGCTTTCAGTCTCTGTAATATCCCTGCGGGAAATTTGTGTCAATTGTTCCAACAGACTGGTCCTGGGATTTGTGAGAATAGAACAAGTACCAAAAAGAAACAACTCCTGACAAGTGAAATAAGCACAAATCATATAATAACTCAATAATTGGTATATGAAAAACAAAAAGGTAGAACAAGCAATGCATTACGTAAAGGCTTTACCGGTGGTGTGACACTTTTTTTGGGACTTTCTAAAATTTGGTTCTTTAATTTAGTTCTTGCACTCGTTTTATTGAAATAATACAACATTGTATTAAAAGAATACTACATTGTAGTAACTAACACTTAACACGTTCATTGAGAATATATGTGGGACTGGTCAAATGGTGTCAATTGACCCCATCCTATGACAACCCCATGTAAAAGTGATAAGTCTTATTCATATAAAGTGTTAGAACTAGGACCGGTCTCTACCACCAAAGACCTATCACTACTTTGGTGTCAGTTCGCTTCCCTCTATGATAATGACTGATTGATTCTACCTGGTTATATTACTTTAAATGAAGGGTATCCGTCCTAATAACATGGTTCATTTGGGACAATATTTCCGACAGGAATTATTCAAACTGAAATTGAATGTGTCCGTTTAAGTTTAAAAAGGTGCCATTTAACTCCCTCGTAGGACTTCGCCATGTTAAAGTGACAAGTCCATTTCATATAAAGTGCTAGAACTCGATCCGGTCCCTATCACTCTAGGGATATATTAAAAAATTGCTACTCCAAGGAAATGTTCCTGAGTTATGAAAGAAAACAAGGGACATGCAGAATGACAAGTCAGATGCAAAAAACATGCCTTGTATGTGTTTTCACAGACACATTATTGCGCGAAAATCGAATGCAGCACAGATAGATAATTGAGAATATATATTAAGGAGAAATCCATTGAAAGATATTCATAAATCTAATAAGAACGTTCAATAACTTTTGTTTTTCCGTTCAGCAAAATATCCTCTTTAAGGCATATATTCACCATATATTCTCCTATTGTCATAATGTTCTGACATTTTACAATGGTTTAAAAATATTGTTGTTGCTTTGTAAACAAAAAGGGTCTTAAATAAAAAGATGTTTGCTTGCTATGTTTATTGTGCTGTCGTAATGAATCAGAAGAGACCTGCGCTGAACGGCTGAGCTGAGCCGCAATAGTTTTTGTAAGCCGTCGCCGTTGATGGTAAAATTTTATCCGGCTAACATCCGAATTTAACCTGCGGCTAGCCATTTTTGAAACAAATAACTTGCAGCGTCAAATTAGATCGGCTTAGGACTCTGCTGTTTGGTAAACAAACAAAATATAATTTATTTCTGATTTCCGTCTGAAAAATGGAATAAGTCAGGTTAGCTCTAATTTAATTTATTAATTCATGGATTAATATTAAAAAAAAATTTTATTTTTGGTAAAAATTTATTTTTAATATTTGTTTTAAATCAGATGATTTAAATTCAAAATAGCACACTAAATTATGAGGGGTTGTCCACAACAGCCGTATTTTTCATGTTATTATTTTAAGGCATATGACTTTATGACACCTTGTGTATCCCCTGATTTAAAACAAATATAAAAAATAAATAGAAACTGGGAATTATTTCCTTCCGAAGGTTACTTTATATTATATTCAACATTTTTTTATTTTTCGAATTTATTCTATGAGCTAAATTTCAGTTATGTATTTTATAAAGCTTTTTTGTAATAGTCATATTCCTTCAATTTTTCAGAAATGACTTAAAAAAATTGAAAAATTGAAGGAATATGACTATTACAAAAAAAGCTTTATAAAATACATAACTGAAATTTAGCTCATAGAATTAATTCGAAAAATAAAAAAAATTTAATAAAATATAAATATTTAACAAAAATAAAATATTTATTAATTCTAATCCATGCATTAATAAATTAAATTAGATCTTACCTGTCTTTTTCCATTTTTCAGACGCATAGAAATAAATTTTAATTTTGTTTGTTTACCAAACAGCAGAGTCCTAAGCCGATTCTTTTTGACGCCGCAAGTGATTTGTTACAAAAATTGCTAGCCGCAGGTTAAATACGGAAGCCAGCCGGATAAAACTATACAATTAACGGCGACGGCTACAAAACCTAATGCGGCACGGCTCAGCCGTTCAGCGCTGGTCTCTTCTGATTCATTACGACAGCACAATACACCACACCTTGTGAATACCCCAAATGTCTCAGTGTTTGGAGGCTGCATATATGATACTTAGCACCTGGAGCATATCAAGAGGACTAAGTATTAATCCGTCTTAGGGGGAACTGGTACTCTTCACGATGAAGTATAGGCAGCGTTACCGTTATGCGACTAAAGTCGCATTTTTGCCCCTTTTGGACTGCTGTGCCACTTTTTTGGCCTCTTTGTTTTAAATACCCTTTTGTAGTTTTTGTGCCCCTTTTGCCCCTTTTTGATCCAAATTTTTTTTATACTGGCAATCAACGAAGGCGCCCCAAAAATATTTTGCTGCAAATTAAATTCTTTTCGATTCATTTAACATAAATAGCTTTAACCTTCTTTCAAATGCTTATATTAATAAATAATTTAGGAGGAGGAGTCTATTTTATGTAATTGGATCAGGTGGTCCAATAATATTTGCAGGGTAAATTACAAAACCAGCGATGATCATTGCAAAACGTGGTGCATTTTTCAGCTATATAATGTTGCAGTATTACAATTGAGAGTTGTTTTATTAAAATTTAGCAGACGAACTAAAGTTTGTTAAGAATTAACCCTTCTAACTGTTCTAGCAGCTCGTTGTACACAGAAAAAATTAAAAACTTACATTCTTTAATTAACATATTAGTTAGAAATTTGTACTAATTATTAAATTCCGTACTGATTTTCCGCCGGCAAAAAAATTGATCATGTCAATTAACATTTTTGTAAGTTTGAGCTTTTCTTGCTCTACAGTTTCAATTAATAGGTTAATTGAAATGTATCCACCAGTAAAATGTAAACACTAGGGTGATCGATCGAATAGTATTCGACCGGTTTTAACCGGTTATTTTAGTTTTTCCCAAGTCGAATATTTTAAAATGTCCATTTTTCGAATATCGAATAAACCGGTTATTTTAGTAAAATTACCCGGTTATTTTAGTAATGTTTAATTTATATACGTTTTCCTTACTTTTGTTATAAATGCACCCGTAATTTAAGTATTTTTCTAATTGAATATTTGACAAAATTAAACTTTTTATAAAAATGTCAAAACAAAATGAAATTAAACTCAAAAAAACATGTAAATACCGTCGGAATCAACGTTTTGGGAAAATGCATCAGTTTTATTTATTAAAACACCAAGAACTTAAAATAAAATAGAAGGAATCAAAAATGTCCTGGAAGGGTTTAAATTGTGTGATCGACGAATTGACAGATAGTTCACATAAAAAGCATGTTCGTATTACTATTGTTTCTATAATGCTGAAACAAAAAAAAATTTAAATATATAATCCTGGATAAGAGGTTTTGTTTGCCACTTTTCAAAAATATGGCTGAAGCTTACTGCTTCATATAGACATGCTTAACCAGCAACAAATTAAAACTCATTTACAATAAATTTAGGAAAATATGTCAAATAATAAATTTATTGCATTCCTATATTTTTAAAACCAATGTTTTTAAAAAATTCTAAAGCTATGTTCTATTAAATATTTGACTCCTAACGTAACCACTAGTTTTCTTAAAGAATTGTTTGCTTTTGCAAAACGTTTGGCTAAAGCAAACATTATTTAAGGGTATCATAACTACATTATACATAAATGCAATTATCATCTTAGACATAAAGTTTAGCAAATAACAAGAAATTATTTAAAATAATGCTTTAGTTTAATCAATTTACTGGTCACGCTTTTGTTTGATTTTATCGTCAAATATTTGTTAGGTCTGAACATACCTTTTGTCATATCTATGTATTTTGTTGGTTGCTTACCTTCGTGAATTGTTTTGTTTTTATTCTAATTAACTTTTTATTACAAAAACTAATTTGATTTTTGTATTTTTATGTATTCGAATAAAAACCGGTTAACCGGTTATTTTTAAAATGCTTAACCGAAAACCGGTTTTTTTAAAATAGCAACTATTCGGAATATTCGAAAACCGGTTATTGAAAAAAGTCGAATAATCGATCACCCTACTAAACACAAATCAAACTATTTTTTTCAATCAACACAATTATTTGAAACAATCAAAAAACTGTTTGAAACTTTATAATATTTTAAAGTTTGTGTGTATGTTTTCATATTTGCAAATATTCACAAAAACATTTTAATTTTTATTTCAAATGATTTTGTTATTCGTGCTTAATTCCCAATATTTATTATTTGATAAAAACACTGAAATTTATTGTTGATGGGATAAGCTATTCCTATGCGCATTTCACTGGTTGCTTAGGCCAGATCATCAGGAAACTTCTTCCATAAAGATTTTAGAAAAACTTAGATATTAAACGAAATAAAACTGTTAAGCGTATAAGAATTACAGAAACAATTCTATTTGTAACAATATCGAAGTTTAAACAAAATCATCAACAATAATCAGTGAGTTTATCTCTCCTTACATTAAGCAGGAATAACAAAATCATTTAAATTAAATTTTGTATTCCCACGAAAATTATTTTGATTTTAATTTTTATTTTCAATTAAGGCAAATTAATTGAAACAATTAAAAACATTTTTTGAAACAGCATTACTTGATGTAATTGAAAACATTTTGGTGAAAAGTTTTTCAGAGTACGTAGTGTACAGCTGTGGCTAAATATTTTTAATACTTCTTATTAAAAGTTTTCAATAAATTGTATAGTTTGCAAAACTGTTATACATTGAGACAACAAGGACATAATTTCTAAAATAATGCTTTATGAAACGCCTACCTGTTATTATCCATGTCTTTAATCCACGACAAAGTTGCAATTTATAGAAAAATTAAAATTTTTTATACTAACTTGGCCTGTGCTATGGATGTGTAAAATGTCATTGAAAAAGGAAAATCTCTTAAGAAACTGCAGGGTTTTTTCCATTTTTTATAGCACCAACTGTGGGGCGATAAATCAGTCAGTCGTCCATTCAAGTGTTTGCTAACAAAAAGATCAAAGTATAATAAAATTATCGAGTGTGGCAGCTGGATAGCATGTATGTAACAATACCGGTAATCGGGAGGGCACTTGCGACCGATTTGGTCTTTTTTTAATGCTTTATATCAAAGCGAAATGTGTTTCCCTAGTTTAATTGGTAGGGGCGCTTTGTGCCACAACTAATATTTCGAAAAGAAAAAAGGTTGTTATCTGTCTATACCTCGGTCTTTTCTAAACCAAATATACTATGACAACAAGTCCGCTTCGTGGGGCCTTCGGAAAATTTTGGAGAACAAAAAATTTACATTATTCAAATTTTAATTTGTAATATTTGTTGGTTCAAAATTTATAGGGAAAATCTTTTTTGGCGTGAATGAAAAAATCTTTATTTTTATTGACTGTGTGGGAGAAAAGCACTGGAGACACCTATTGATTTCCAAACTTAAAATATTAGAACTTCAACGAGCTTAACTTACAGTTCTTGTGCTTATTGTCCTCTATATTCCAATTGGCATTTTTATCCCGAACATTAGGATTGCACGAAACCTCCTGTTGTTCGAACCCCCATTTTGGCAATTGTTTTCCACTCGAAGTCAGAGTGCAGCTTTGCAAGTAGTGGACCAACTTAAACTTTGTTGTAACGGTTTTGACAGTATCGTTGTTTTTGCCACCAACAATTAATAGCTGCCAGATGTCATTGGCATCACCGATACCTTGCTAAAAGAAGTCGTTTAATTTTCACCTTGTCAGTTCAGAAAAAATTGCAGAAGCCGTAAAAGAATCTTACCTCACCATAACCTGTGACTTGTAAATGTTTCCTCGTCATTGGAGCCGGTTCGTTATGAGAATGGAGATTGCGATGAGTGGGTGTATGCTCTAAGCGTACTAGATCTCCATGCTTCAACAGTTGTGTAAAATCGTAGGACTCTTTATTGTATGGCTTTACAAGCCACTTGTTGTTATCATCCTTGTGAGTGTACGTAGTGATCTTAAATGTTTCAATTCAAGATTTTATTTAAATGTTATTAAATTATTTCAGTTAATCTCCTCACCTGCTGTTGTTTGGCTCCAAGCCCATTTGGATACAGATGAAAATGTGAATGCAAGTAACCTCCGCCAGTTTTATGGTTCTTAATTGTTACTATAGATCCATAAGCTACTTCGCGGGGCATACTGGCGTTATATAGAGAATTTCCAATGAGATGAGATTGAAAAGCTGAACTGTAGAACCCATCACCGTTTCCGCTACGATTTAGTACTTTCAAGTGTATGTAGAAGAAGGTCATGTAAAGCAACAATGGCCAGACAATAAGTGTCATTGCTCGGCACACCAATTCCGTGAATATCTCTAGCTGTAAAAATGCAATTAAAACCGAAAATTAGGTTATTGGTTGGTGCTGTTGAAATAACTTACAATTGGTTTCTTCAAATCGCCAAGAATAATCCAAAGCTCATTGGCCGTGTGTAGACCTACAAGTAGAACAACAAAAAGACCTACAAACTTTACACTTATAGTGCAGGACAGCATAGTGCCTGTAAAGTAAAGCCACAACCACCATTGCCAGGTAAATGATTGGCCTCTATGAGTTGCTTTCGATACTTTTACCATTCCCCATATTGATGCAGTCATAAAGAAGAGTAAAATGGGATCTAGTAAAATATACTGATTTAAAGTGAGTAGTCCAACATCTGCAAGCAAACAAATTCAAAAAAAGTTTAAGTGTCCAATTAGATGTGAGATTTAAACGAACCTACCGAAAATTAAATATGCAGCAGAAATAACAGCGGCTTCGACTGATTGCGTTAGATCGTGCACGGTATCAAAGGCCATTGGCATAATTAAAGCGCCAAGAGTGGTGCAAAACTGCAAAAAAAAATTTGAAATATTATTTTAATGTGATATTTAAAATGTTTATTATCAACAAGAACGCAAACTCTGTTATATTCAGGTATGCGATGAAAATCGTATTTGGGTGTATATGATTTCATGTAAAAATACGCGGACTCTGATTTTCGGGATTTTTTCATGAGATACTTCTAGAACTAGTTTAGAGTACGGCGGATATGTGATCATGCCTTTTCAAATCATAAACATACTTACGTTGTGATTTTGTTTGACAGAACATTTAGTTTAGCTTTGCTTGCAGATTCATAATAATTAATCGATTTACTGCCATGCCCACTTATCCAATCCCGTTCAATTTTTGTCAGATATTATGCATTAATAGCTAAGGTGCCTATTATGAACTACATTCGATTTTCGATAGCAGTAGAATAAGCTGAATTTTTTATTAATACGATTTCCGTATGACGTGCTAAATTCCCAGTTTTTCATATTTGATAAATACACTGAAATTTATTGTTGAGGGAAAGCTAGCTTCTATGCGCATTTCACTGGTTGCTTAGGCCAGCTCATCAGGAAACCTTTTCCAGAGATTTTAGAAAGGCCAAAAATATTATACAAATAAAATCTAAAGCGAATAAGAATTATAAACACTCAAAGCCTTACTTGTATCAATATCAAAGCCAAAACAAAACACCAACAATAAACAGTGAGTTTATCTCTTCTTACATTCCCCTACAATTGGTTGGGTTCTTTCCGACTCGAATTGTGGTTGTAAGTGGGTAAAAAGAAAAAATAGAATTAAAAAACAAACTGCTTCATTCTACTGTCTTCGTAAGAAAACAACAAAAAAACCAATTCAGTTTTTTGCACGGGCACATGCAAGCATGTATATTATCAAAGTTATTTTCGGGAATACAAAATTTATTATTAATACGATTTTCGTATGACGTGCTTAATTCCCAGTTTTTCATATTTGACAAATACACTGAAATTTATTGTTGAGGGAAAGCTAGCTTCTATGGCATTTCACTGGTTTTTATTTGGTAATATTGCGCACATTCGATAAAAAAAGTCTATTGTGATTTAGATTACTGTGCTACCTAAACAAGAGCGGCAATCGTTTTTTAAACATTTAAACATTTAAACAAAATTCTATTGCCATTTGCAATAAAATAAAATAAAACGACCAAGCGATCTATCAGATAAGATTTTCCAGCCGGGTGGTGTTAAATTCGCGTTCTAAAGGTTTGTGTCGTATACACTGTGTAAAAATGAAAAGATTTTTCATAAAACAGATGCTTGCCACTCTTATTTAGGTAGCTCAGTAATGGCTAATAAATCACTGATGGTTTAAACGTTGGTTTAGTTGAACTAAACTTGAATTTATATGTTGTTTAAACTCAACAACTATAAATCAGTGTCCCATGTATTATATGTTGTTAAAAAAATAACATTTGGCAGCACAACGACAAATCTTTGTAAATTCATATGGTCTGTATTGGTAGTTTAAACGCCCAATTTTATGCGTTTAAAAATGGTTTATCTCTATGGTGATTTATAGATATGTTGGTTTAAACACATTTTAAACCAAAAAGAGAGTTTAACTCGATCTGATTTTTTAGCCCTAAGTCATAGTAGTACGTTTTCTTTCAGCTTTCAGTTAACCCTTAATGCATACCGTGCCATATATGGTACATTACTTAGTTCGTTTATTATTCAATTAAATTAAATGTTAACATATTACAATTCTTCAAAATAAAGCAGACAGTGCAACTGTACTTTAATCTACTGTTTGTTATATTTTATTTTTCCGCAAACGGTTAAAGTGAACCCTGATTTTAAAGTATGGTGCTGACCTCATGCATTTTTGTCCACAAACTTAAACATAAAATTAAAGTTAAACGTGACGGAATCATTGTTGTTTCCAAGCAATTTAGCTTCTGTGGGGGTTTCATTCTAATTTTTTACATGCTCAATTTTTATGCAAATAATTTTGTCAACAAATAATTCTGTTTCAGAAGGAAAACAAGCCTTTCCAGTATCTGTTTACGACTTTTAAGTTGTTTAAAATAAAAAAAACTGATTTAGAATGATGTATTTCGTTTACGAACACAAAAAATTTTTGAATATTTTCATTTCCAAAAAAGTCTCTTAAATTTATTTGCACCGTTGAAAGCCAATTTGTTTTCGTTGAAAACTTCGAAGCACAATGAAATTTTCGACAGTGCTGTCAATTCAAAGGACATAATGTATATTCGTTACTCGATGTTCGATAGCCAGCGAAAATCGTTTGTCTAATATAACTTTTAAGAGGAGCTTTAGCTATTTTTACCAAATATGGACAATTTTATTCCTACCGTAACATAGGCCCCATATAAAGCCTGCTCTCGTACAACAGTTTATTTATCCTAAAATCGTAGCAAATGATGCTACTGTTATACAATTTTGTCCGTCACAGTTTTATAAGACGAAACATTACACTGTCGAATTTCGTGCAGATGGTTCATAATTTACCAAAGGCCCCTGTCGGAAAACAGTTTAGTATGTCTTAAACAATAACGAATAATGTTTTTGTAGCAGAATTTGGTATTGCGTAGCTTCATAAGGCTTTAAATCACATTAAAAAATGTCGAGAAGATCGGTCCATAATTTCCCATATCTACCATAATGAAATGTAATGAAATGTAATGCACTCTATGGGAAACACTTTTAATACAGTTGGCAGATATAGATATTGGGGTAAAATTTGGTCCAATTTAGCCGGAAATAATACTATTTAAATTTGTAATAATCGATTCGTTATTTCCTTTATGTCCCATATTAAACAGCCTTCTTAAAACCACTATAAAACGCTATAACAAATTTTACTTCCATATCGCAATTTGTTCTAATTTAGGTTTTTAATATCAGAAATCCCTCAACAGAAATTTTTGATTTTTATTCCATAACTAACCATTGGTGCAATAAAAATTACCTTCCCAAAAAATAATTTTAGTTCAGCTAAAACTTTTATACATAAATCATGATATTTTACTAATATTTTATCAAATTAAGTTTTATTTGACTAGAAATAAGAGCATAAAGTGTTCTGATTGCTGGTCAATAATTTAACATATGTAGGTCCAACCCGCAACCAATTTTAAATCTAACGTCCGTTTTTATAACGATTAATAAACAGGGAAACCTGAAATATACTCTAAAAACCGCGTTTTATGCGCATTAAATATGCAGTAAAAACATGCAAATATGCCCTGAAAATTGTTAGTAATATGCCCCAAAAAATAAAAATTGCTCATTTGAAAATAAAATCCATATCCAACAGTTAAATAACATTTGCATTAAAAAAAACTATCCTTAAATTATAATCGCTGAAGGCCATACTCCAGAGTATTTATGAATGAATTTTCGAGATTTTACCCTAAATGGAAACGATAGACAGTTATGGGCTCAAAAAAACCTAGTTATGTTAAGAGGTTAAAACTCAGAAAAATACAAACATTCCGATAATAAGTAATACCTCATTTAGGAAAATTTTGGTGGGTCCTTTAGACTCGTATTCTAAAGTTATTAAAAAATCATCTTAATATGTTGGGAACTATTGGAATATGTTATTCCGAATTTCAAAATGCAAGTGCCGTATTGAAATGAATTCGGAAAGCAGATGTCCCAAAGAAAAAAAAAATCCTCTAAACGAAATGCACTTTTTTATTGATCAGTGTGGACCAAGGGTGTTAATGTTCCATAATATCCCGTTTAATAATATAAGCAATGTTGAGGACAACCAAGGCTTAAGTAGTTATACAGCTGAGTCATATGGTTATACCTTTTCATACGCGCCATGTTCTAGTAAAGAAAATGAATTTGAAAATGAAAATAATGACATTTCGCAAAACGAGCAGCAACTTAAAGTATCAGACATATCCCTGCAAAACTATGCTTTAGCATTGGTATCTAAGAGTTAGCCTTTAGATACTTTGCGGAATTTAGTGACATTCATCGTAAAAGTAGTGGGCCTAACTTTGGGGCGTGGCACAAAAGTGAGAAGTACAAAGTTTTAGAAGGGCTTTCTTGCCACGTGCAAAAGTCAATAGGGGCGTAAGGCGATGCAGTATACAAACAACTAATAGGGCGGTATCCAGAGGAGTTGGAAAATATTAAAAAAAAAATTCTGGAATTATTTTCAACTCTCTAGTGCCCACGCCTGAAATATTCAAACTGTCAAACTGTGGAGGGTGGTCAAGATTTAGCTCAGCTATATACAAACTTATATTCAGCTGTGCTATATCACTCTTACTTGTTTTAATTTAACTTTAACCACAAAAGCTTAGGTGAGGTCTTTTATTGATCAACAGTTGGCAGTAAACTCAATACGGAGACTTGGTTTCTTTTTAAAAACCAAAGTTGTTTTCCGAAGATACCAACTTTTGAGGTCTTTCTATGCTACTCAACGAAACTGCCAATGGATTTATTAAAAATTAGATATCTCAAAAAACAAAAGCAATATAAACCTGCCAATTTCCTAAATGTTAATGAAGACATTCTGCAATGGTCACCCAACATGAATTCACAGACAGATGTAGACCATTTCTAATTCATATACATATATCTTGATGAAATATTTTCTTTTTTATGTAAATAAATTTTCATATAAATTCGAAGGTGTATTCTAAGTCAAATTAGAATTTACAAAGCTGTTATACTTAAATAGTCTTAAGGTATGTTCAGACCAGAGAATGACAAAATTATCATTTTAAGTACTCTTCCAATATTAGTGAGAAAACATGTATGGACATTAGTGTTGCCGCAAGTTATATGGACAATTTTTTTCGTATTTTCTCTTGGCAAATTAGAAAAATATAATATATAAAAAATTTTAGATCGTTTGCATAGTTATTGGGCGTGCCTTGAGCCCACAAAGTTTGTTAAACATGCTATTTTTCTCACTTTGTGTCGCTTTAATTGTTGATAACTTCAGTAATATTTATTTTAGAGAAAAACCTTATTCACAAATATTCTAGGGCTTTATCTTATGAACAATGTTGCGCTGTATTAGTTTCCTTTTAAATTAATATTTAATCCAGAAAAAGCCAAATTAAAAAATTACACCGAAATTTTCACATATCTACGCATTCTTTGCCTGATGATTACACTACGTGACAAATTTTCAACAAAGTCGTGACCAAATAAATCTGACAGCTAATCTTTATGTCAAACTTTCCCCTGAATCCGAATATGAAGTCAGAATTGTCAAAAAAAGAACCGTTGTTGAGATCTTCCAAAATAACCGTTATTTGTGTTTTTGAAAAAGATGATGTGACTGAAAAGCAATTATCTTCACAAATTTTTAACGGACTATGTATTTCTTTCTTTTTATTGAAAGGTAATAAAATTACTAAAATAACAATGGATTGCTAGTGAAGATCAGTGATGTTATACACTTTTTTGAAAAGTTCTTACGCAGTCCGAAAAAACCCTATTTTTCTCTACAAAAATCCCTACAACTTTCAAATGATAATGTATCAATAAAATAAATCCATTTGTTTTAATGCATATAAATTGTATTTAAAGTTGTTCCCAGAAATCATTTGGATGATAATTTTTTATAAAAATCACCTGATTTATCAGTAGAGCGATTGAAAAAGGATTCATATATAATTCATTGACGAAGAAATAAAAAGATTGGCGAAACTAGAAGCCCAAAAACTTTTGTCAATTAATGAAAATAAATTAAATTACGAATGTTTTCTGCTTTTATTTCCAAAATCCCTATAACTTTTGTTGTTTTGTTCTAAATAAAAAACATGACGATTAAAAATTTATTTAAAACATAATCAAAAACAGAAACTGGGAATTATTTCCTTCCGAAATACAATATAATAGTCTGATAGTGTATAAAGTTATTTCTGAAAAATTGCAGGAATATGACCATTACAAAAAAGCTTTATAAAATACATAACTGAAATTTAGCTCATAGAATAAATTCGAAAAATAAAAAATGTTGAACATAATCAAAAACTTTATAATTAACGATTGAAAAATTAGATGATAAATACTCACTAATAATTATCAAACTACCATTAAAGTGCTCAAAAGAGATCAGAAAATTGTATCACAAGTTATTCTTTGAGGTGATTCATCGCTAGGGTACCATTTTCTCACACTCACTTTACTATTTCGACTTTACTCCAAAACTTTTTGAATCCCATCTTTTACATATGTATTATCTATTTCTTGCTCTATAAAATAAGGTTCAACAGACCCCATTCTTCTAAAAGAGCTTATCACAAAATTAGGTTAAAATCAAAGCTGAAATGACGGCAAGCGATTACTCAAAGAAATTTAACAATATTTATTGCTGCCGTATTAACAAATTTATTAGTATGCTATCACAAATCGAAAAAAGCTACCAAACGTATAGTTTTCCAACATTACTGAGAAGTCCCTATGTAATAACCCCGATAAATAAGATACGAACACGGTTTCAAGGCTTTATAACAATTTTATTAAACAATCACTTTTACAAATTCAACGCCATTTTCATATATCTTCTTTCAATAACCAGCCTACTATAAATCTATTTTCTGTAATAGCGTTGCCACGAATTTCCAATAACATCCCGGCATAGTTCAGTGTTGCCACATCCCTCCTATTTTTTTCAGCTTCAATTTCATCACAGGATCTCCCGGTTGCACTGCACCTACTGGTGGAGCATTTGTGTGTCTTGGTGACAAAGAGTTGATTGACGTCGATGACGATTTCTGTAAAGAAACAATACCCTCCGTGGTTGTATTTTCAGAGGTTGTTGATGCTGGTATCTTTTTGACATGCGCAATGTTCCTCTTAAATGTTTTTCCATTACCAGCTATTTCCACTACGTTTCCATTCCTCTCTAAAACATCGTATTCAGTTACATCGAAATTCGTTGTCAGTTTATGAGGGAATACAACATTCTTCAGCAGCACTTTGTATCCAACAGCTATCTCTGATTCTTTTGCTTTTCGTCGCTTGTCACCTCTTTCCTTTCCTTTTTGTTTACTTATGCCATCTAAATCCCTAGCTGACGAGTCAATCATGTCTTCCGTTATATCCTGAATACTTGGTATCTTGTCCCGTATGACTCGGTTAAACATTAGTTCAGATGGCGGTGATCCGGTTGTGCCGTGAGGTGTAACATTATACATTAAAAAGAACTTTTGTATCTCCCGTTTATAGTTACTTTTGTTAGAACTGGCAATTTTCAATCGTTTGACCAGGGACTTATTCATATTCTCGACCTCACCATTGGCCTGCGGCCAATAAGGTGGCGTTGTAATATGTGTGATGTTGTTCATTTTACAAAAACTTTCAAATTCAGAGCTTATGTACTGCCGTCCATTATCTGTCCGCAACGATTTCGGCAATCCAAGTCTGCAAAATATCTCCTCCATGGCCTTAATGATCTTCTCAGAGGATATGGTTTTCAAAAACACTACTTCCTGATACCGTGAGTAGTAATCTATAAAAACCAACACGTACTCATTGTTTGGCAGTGGCCCTAATAAATCTGCTGCCACACATTGCCAGGGACCATTCGGAAATGCATGCCTTTGCATGGGCGGCGGATTTGATATTTGTGATACAAGTAAGCAGTCGCGACAACTCTTAACAAAATTTTCCGCATCTCTATCTATTAATGGCCACCACACTTTGGCTCTTAGTCTGCGCTTCATAGCTGACTCACCTGGGTGCCCCTCGTGTGCCAGCTGTAGTACCGTTTCACGCAACGACTTAGGTATCACAATGCGAATGCCTCGCAGAAGAATATTACCTTTAACTGTGAGCTCAAACCTGAATGGATAATAATTAGTTGATTTATCAGAATCCCACGAATCGTGCTGGATATGTGTTATAATATTGGTGATTTCTTCATCTTCGGCACTTTTATTAGCTATAAGAGTGATTCCAAGAGGTAATGGAACAGATTTTGACACAATATGAAATATGTTGTCCTCGCAGTTTCCGTCAAATGAAGTTGTGTCCGAGATTCTGCAAAGCCTGGACACAGAATCCGCTATATTCTCCTTGCCACTTCGGTAAATTACTTTAAATTTGAATGATTGTAACCGCAATAACCATCGTTCTATTCTGGCCGGAGGCTTTGATGTTGGTTTAAAAATTGCCTCTAGTGGTTTGTGGTCAGTCACTAATTCAAACTCCAGACCCGCTAGATAGTAGTAAAATTTTTCAACTGACCAAACCAGCGCTAAACTTTCCTTTTCCGTTTGGGAATATCTTTTTTCAACATCGGATAAACTCTTACTAGCGAAAGATATTATCTTTGGATCACCATTTGAATCAAACTGGATTAAGACTGGATTAAGACGCGACCGGACTAGCATCCGCTACCACTCGAGTTCGCTTCTTTGGGTCAAAATACGATAAATTGGGAATCCGAGACAATTTAATTTTAAGATGTTGGAAAGCGCTAGCCTGATATGTGCCCCATACAAATTTTGTGTCTAATTTTAACAAGATTCTTAGTGGTTCGGTGACAATTGCCAAATCGGGTATAAATTTGCCAACGTACGTAATCAAACCCAAAAAACTCCTTACCTCTTCTTTGGTGGTCGGGGCTCGAAAATCTGTAATTACCTTGATTTTTCCGGGATCTGCCGTGAAGCCCTTTTCCGAAAGAATATGTCCTAAAAATTTTAGTTCTCGAGTTTTCCAAACACATTTCTCTTTATTAAGTACCAGATTATTTTGCTTCAATACGTGGAGCACTTCCTTTACCGCCTTGTCATGTTCACCTTCATTGCTGCCAAATATGATCACATCATCTATATAATTGAGACAATTACTACAGGTCGCCAAAAGCCCCTCCAGTATGCGCTGAAAAATTTCAGGTGCCGCATTTACGCCAAACATCAATCTCTTATACCTAAATAGCCCTTTATGTGTAATAAAAGTCGTTATTTCCCGGCTGCTCTCATGCAGTTCGAGTTGATGATATGCGCTTTTAAGATCTAACCTCGAAAAGTAATTTGCTCCTCTTAATTTTGTCATGAAAGAGTCAAATGTAGGCAAAGGATAATTTTCCCTTAAAATTGCTTTGTTCGCGCGTCGCATATCAATGCATAGCCTCATTTCGCCATTGCCCTTAAACACAATCACTACTGGTGAAATCCATGGACTTGGTCCGTAAACAGGTTCGATTATGTCTAAACTAATTGCCTCCTCCAGCTTAGCTGCTACTTTTTCTTCAAGCGCAATTGGTATACGTCGTAGTGGTTGTTGCACAGGTTTAACAGAGGTATCGATAGATAATTTAACTTGTATGTTTTTCATCTTGGGAAATGCCTCTACGTTTTCAACACGATTGACATTTAAACCGATTCGAAGTACTTTAAGTTTGGTCGATGTTTCACGTCCTAATAATGACTGGCTTCCATTTTCAATAACGTAAAATGTAGCAACCGTTTCTGACTCATTATTAATTGCGATCGGGGCGTCAAAAACACAGATTACCTTGAGGATATTATCTGACGCATATGCTTTGAATTGGTTTGATGAGTTTGATCGAATATTCCATATGACCGCTTTTTTATCTCATACAGCCTGTTTTTAGAAAACGTAAACAAGTGAGTGAGTGAGAAATTATATTGAAAACTAAAACAAATTTTCGTTTTTTATTGTTGTTTTCAATATAATTTCTCACTCACTCACTTGTTTACGTTTTCTAAAAACGGGCAGTTAATACTTTCCAGTCATTTTCACTCACCAGATTAAATCGGGAGCCGGAATCAATAACCATTAAACATACTTGTCCGCCAACACGACACTCTATTATCTCATTACTTTCGCAGTTGTCATCAATTTTGAAACAGTCAAATTCGCGCAATGCTTCATCATCCCCTAAATTATGTTGATCTTCATTGTGTACACAGCATACCTTTGCAGGTCTACTGTTACGCTTACTGCCGCTACTATCATCATACTCGGAAAATTTTCTCTTAAAATTTTTAGTTTTACACTTTAAAGCAAAATGTCCGATCAGGGAGCATTTGTTGCACTTTGCTTTTCGCGCCGGGCAAATCATGGAGTTGCCCATGTGACCACTTCGACCACACCTGAAACACTCCACTTCCGAATTTTTAGGAAAGCGTTTCTTTGATGAAATCTTATTTACCATCTCCTCATCAACCCGTGTCAACATGCCTTGCGACTGTTTATTAATTTGTTCATAAACCTGGCAAGCTTCAATGACGTCATTTAAATTTTGCTCTTTTTCTAGTAGCCTTTTCTTTAAATCAAGAGGAGCCCATGTATCAATTATTTTGTCTTTAATACAAATTTCCTCTATTTCCGTTTTCGTCGATCCGAATGAACATTTCGAAACTTGTTGTCTTAATCGCATTAAAAATTTGTTAAGAGATTCTCCATCAGAGGGTGTCAGGCTTCTGTAAAGATGTCTTTCAAATGTTGAATTTCTTTTGGGCGAGAAGTTTTCATCTAACTTTGTAACCAATATATTGAATACATCATTATTAGATTCCGAATTGATTTCTACCAGAGCACCCGGAATATTATAAATTACCTCTTGAAGTTGCGGTCCTCCCAAATGAAGTAACTTGTTCTTCTTTTTAACTGGGTCGATTATTTCCTCCGATGCCAGATACAGCTTGAAAGATCGGAACCACTTTTCCCATTCCACACGTAACAACGATTTGTCTTTAACATCGCAAGGAAAGGGCTTTATGTCGGACATTGTTCTCCTTTAAAAAAACATAACATTAAATCATTTGCCTGAGCAGCCAGTTGTCACACAATTGTACAATTTAATGTACTATCAAATTCACAATTGAATGCGATTTCAAATTCTCAATTTAATGTATCGTGAAAATCACCATATACATACCTCTCCCCTTTAATAACACAATTTAATATACTCCGTTATGTACAAAGGAAGGAACACAGCAATCACACAATTCAATGAGTTTTTTTTTCAACTTTCTTATCCAATTCTATGATCTCTTCGCAATTTAATGCAATCAATAAACAAAAGACACAATTTAATGAGATTTGTCCCAGTTGGCTGAATTTTATTTAATTTTTTTTCCTCTAGACGTGGTTTTCCTCGTCGCCAATGTAATAACCCCGATAAATAAGATACGAACACGGTTTCAAGGCTTTATAACAATTTTATTAAACAATCACTTTTACAAATTCAACGCCATTTTCATATATCTTCTTTCAATAACCAGCCTACTATATATCTATTTTCTGTAACAGCGTTGCCACGAATTTCCAATAACATCCCGGCATAGTTCAGTGTTGCCACACCCTACATTTTAATGATTTCAAAAAATCTGTCCTTTTTCCCTATGGCTATTTTTTTTCAGAAGAAAATCCCTTCGAATGGGGATTTGTCCCTAAGTATAACATCACTGGTAAGATTGCCCAAGAAATGACAGAGTTACAGGGGACAAAAGTTCATTGACAATTTTATGATTTTGTTCAATTTTGCTCTTTTCAAGTTATACTTTTTAAACTAATGATTTAAAAATCCTAATGTTTTATTGCATGCGGCATTAGATTATTTTAATATGAACATTTTTGGCACAACAAGACATAGATTGCTACAAAAATGACAAAGCTAAAGAAGATTTTGTAAATTTACCCACATAGAAATTCAATAGTTTTAAGTTATTTTTAATATTTATTTTTACTAAAAATTTAGCTTTGTATATTTATTTGTTGTCTTTTTCTTTGGTTTGATACAAACCGAAAAGTTGGTTAATTCAATTAATCTTCTGTAACTTTGTAATTTTTGCACCAATCTGGATCCTATTGGGCACAAAATGTTTCAATTGAAATAGGCTAATATCGTTAGTAATAAAACTTAAAAAAATGTTATTTTTTGGTTAAAAAAAAATAACTTGGAAAGAGCAAAATTGAACAAAATCATAATATTTATAATAAAGTTTGAAGTTTTGTCCACTATAACTCTGCACAAGCGACCCTTGGTTATTTCTCAATAAAAAGAAAGAAATACATAGTCCGTTTAAAATTTTTGAAGATAATTGCATTTCAGTCACATCATCTTTTTTAAAAACACAAATAACGGTTATTTTGAAATATCTCAAAAACTGTTCCACTTTTGACAATTCTGACTTCATATTCAGATTCAGGGGAAAGTTTTACATAGAGATTAGCTGTCAGATTTATTTGGTCACGACTTTGTTGAAAATGTGTCACGTATTGTAATCATCAGGCAAAGAATGCGTAGATATGTGAAAATTTCGGTGTTATTTTTTAATTTGGCTTTTTCTGGATTAAATATTAATTTAAAAGGAATATTAATATTATTAAATATTAATTTAAATACAGAGCAACATTGTTCATAAGATAAAGCCCTAGAATATTTGTGAATAAGGGTTTTCTCTAAAATAAATATTACTGAAGTTATCAACAATTAAAGCGACACAAAGTGAGAAAAATAGAATTTTTAACAAACTTTGTGGGCTCAAGGCACGCCCAATAACTATGCAAACGATCTAAATTTTTTTATATATTATTTTTTTCTAATTTGGAATCAATCTAAGGGGTTTGCCAAGTGAAAATACGAAAAAAATAATAACGGCCACCCTAATGGACATGCATGGGTAAAGATCAAAACCATACACATACCAATAACAACAATTGGTGGTCCTATTTTTTTTAAAATATATAGCTTATGTGTCCATATAAATATGGATCTATCAATGTTTTAAATTTCATTAAAATCTGTTAGATAGCTTCCCCCCCCTCGCGGTCCTATTTTTTTATAAAAATGTATAGCTTATGTGTAGTTTTACATAGGTACTGCTGATGTAACGGACAAATTTATTTTATGTATCATAAAAAATATTTACATAGTCCCATACCTGCCTAGAGATCAAAGGATATTTTTGCTAAAAAGATTTTTTTATTTTTAGACAGAAGTGCCAAAAATACTAGAGGTATTTTTTTAAACATGGATATTTGATATGTATGGTAGATAACCAAAACACATTCATGGGTATTGAATAACATCTGCATAATATTCATGTATTTTTGTTTACTGAATGTGGTTGCATGAAGATATTGCAACGCACAACCATAGCTGTTAAATACCTCTGGTTCAGACCCAACAAATATTTAATGCAAAAACCCAAAAAAGGAGTGACCAGTAAATTGATCCACTTAACGTTATTTTTATGAGGATAATTGTAAATTGAAAAGCAAAGAATTTTTTAATAAAACTAGTCGTTACGTGTAGGACATCAAATATTTATCAGGTGTGAACATAACTTTAATCCTTCAATATTTTCCAAGAGTATTTTCTATGAAAGTATGAAAGCTTTATAAATTGTAATTTGACTTAGAATACACATTCGAATTATTATGAAAATTTATATAATAAATGTTACTCGCCATGAGAAATAAATTCCCAGATTCTATTTATTTCTTTTTTGTTATTTTAATAATGTTTGTGTTTTCTAATTTACAATCTTAATAAACAGATATAAATGTACCGAAATTTTTTGATTGTTCCTTTATAATAAATTTTTTTTTTTAATATGTTACTTTTATTAAAATTTTTGAAACTTCAAAGAGGTTATTAACCTAATCTTAGTCTATACTCGCACTGCATCTTGAATTGCGTTGTTCGCTTTTTGAATTACGCTGTTCACACGGCATCTTATTAATTCAACAACTCTTCTTCTTACATTTATGAAGAATTTTTTGCTCTGAAATTTATACAAAACTAAACAACAATTTGAAATGTAAACTTTACTTAACTATTTTGTTTCTTTATTTGTGGTTGTAAATTTTACAAAAAAATTTTTTTTAAATATTTGGGGGATTCACAAGGTAGTCTATGGTTGTAAAGTCATATGTCTTAAAATAATTACAAGAAAAATATATGACTGCTATGGGCTACCGCTTATAATTTAGATTTCTATTCTACAGTTATGATTACTCAATGAACACTGCATTAAAATTTTTATTTTGTTTGAAACACAATAGCATTTTTTTTAACAATTGTAAAATATTATTTAGGACATTATGACGATATGACTTGATAGCACACCTTGTGAATCCCCCAATTATGTTTTGTTCTTATTTGTTTTGGCAATGATTTGTTTGTACTTGAAATGGTAATTTAAAATGAATAACGTAAAACTAAAATAATTCGCAGATTACACTGTCACAAATTTTCGACAAATTCGTGACCAAATGAATCTGACACCTAATCTTTATGTAAAATTGGCCGCCGAATCTGAATATGAAGTCAGAATGGTCAAAAGTTATTGGCGGTTTTTAAAAAGATGCTGTCACTTAAACAAAAGTATCTTCGAAAATATTCGACGGAATTTGTATTCCTTTATTTTTATTCAAAGATAATGAAACAACCACTGGTCGTTCGTAAAAATAGGTCAAGAAATGACTAAGTTACATTGGTCCAAACTTCAAATTTCACAAAATATTAAATGATTTTTTTAAAATTTGCTCTTTTCAACTTATTTTTTTAAACCCGAAAAATTAAATATTTTAAGTTTTAATACTTATAACGTAAGCCTTTTTCAATACGCACATTTTGTGCCCAAAAGGTAAAAAAATTACAAAATTACAGAAGATTATTTGAAATATCCCACTTTTTAATTTTTACCAAATCACAAAAAACATACCAAGTAAATACACCTAGCGAAATGTTTAGTAACAAAAAATATTTAAAAAAAAAACCTAAAACTGTCAAATTACTATGTGGGTTAATTCACAAAATCTTCCGTAGCTTTATCATTTTTCACCAATCTAGGTCTTGTCGGGCGCAAAATGTTCGTATTGAAATACGGAAATGTCCCATGCAACAAAAGGTAACAAGTTTTAGTTGATTGGTATAAAAAAAATAACTTGAAAAAACAAAATTGCAAAAAATCATGGAAATTTCAATAAAGTTTCAACTTTTGTGCCCTGAAAATCTGTCTCATCGTGACCAATCTGTTATTATAGTAATTTTATTATCTTTCATCAAACAAAGAAATACATAATCAGTTTAATATTTTTTCAGATACACACTTATAAAATTATTACAGTAACTGATTGTGGGTCATTAAATTCGTTTTCCGTACTGCTAAAATTGAATAAAAATATAGTTATTTTACGAATAATTTTATTTTTCAACATTTGTGTTTGTTATTCAAAAAACAAACTACCAAAAAATAATGTTTTTCCGTATTTATTTTGTTATGTAGTTTGATTTTTTTCGGTTAAAATATATTTTTTTTTTTAAGTAAAATCTATTAAATTTTACGGAACATGCTGTTTAATAAATAAAAAAATTAAAAATGAATGTAAAAATCATTTGTTTTAAATGAAATGTAAATGATCCGTTTTTTAAATGAATTTTAAGTTGTTTCAAATGAGTTTTCGTTTGAATTTAACTACATAATTTTTTGAGTGCACATTTGTATTAAAGTGACATCATCTTTTTCAAAAACACAAATAGCGGTTATTTTAGAATATCTCGAAACCCGTTCTACTTTTGAGTATTCTGACTTTGAATTCGGATTCAGCGGGCAATTCTACATAAAGGTGTCGAATACATTTGGTCAAAAAACAGTTACATATTGTTATGTATCTGAATAGTTGTGTGTTGCAATAAATTGCATGCACTTAATATAATGTTCGAAAAATTATCATCTACGAAAACTGAAATGACCATTTTCTCTATCAAATATTACTTAAATAATTTTTGTTTGTTTTTACTATTATAACATAAGCACAGGCTTTGTTTCAAATATATTCATTTGTTTGAGTCTCCTGAAAACTTTGTATTTGGGTACCAGTACCTCAATTCTGTAACTTTTTTAATTTAACTACCGATATCGTTAAGTAACGAGAAATCTCGGTTACTTTAACGAATTTGTTATTCTCTATTTTAAATAAACAAATATCGGTAAAATATAAGAACGTCAAAGTTGAAATTTTTTAAACTTAATATAAATATAAAATAAATTTGCTTGTAAAAAATTTATTTTAACAAAACATGAATGAAAATGATTAAATATTGCTTATATTTCTAAACAAATATGTTAGTTTATATTATTTTCATACATAGGGAAAAAGTTCGAGGTGCCTAACCCTCTCAAGCACAACATTCTGCTCTTACTTTTTTTACTGACACAACTGTGTATGAAGAGGGTATTATGTGTTTGTGCAAATGTGTGGAACACATTGAAATACAGGTTCTGGACCCACCTTTTAGTATACCGATTAACACAGAATCAATTTTAGAATCTGTGAGGCATCGTTTTTTTTTTTATTTGGAAATATATTATTTTTTTTTTTTCATCGCATTAGTTTTGAAATTTTTATAGGAAAATTTTTTTTGAACATTTAAATATTATTTTCATTGTCTTGATTCAATTTGTGGAGATAAGTCTTTTTAAGATGTTTTTTTGTGTACCAGGATAATAAATAAAGATCCTGTGAACTGTTCTCAATTTTGTTTTAACACATCACCTGCGATTGAAGATTTTGTTTGTGGAAATTCGTTAATAATACTCCAAATTTTTCATAGGTAAGAAAATAGAAATGTATAAGTTTTTTTTTGTGTGTTTTAATCTGGACCATACTTTCTTCGTCATAGGATCTCTTGATTAGAGAATTGAGCCTTTACACCATCTGTGATTGAGGGTATTGTCTACCGAAATTACTGCGATATATTCGAAAAGGGGGAAAAAACACATAAAATAGAAGAAACAGAGAACAGTTTCAATATATTGCAACAACAGAACGTCATTTAGCAAAAAGGCACTTAAAAGTCGAAATATTAAATCAGTTATTCGTCTTGGACAAGATTGTTTTTTTTATATATTACGACTACAAACATTTCATAAACATTTTCAAAAGATTACTTCGCCTAGATAGGAAAGTAATACTTAAAAATATTCTGGTGGTCTGCGGGGAGAAGGGAGTAAATGCTCCAAAATTTGATTACTTAGGATAATTTCTTCTTTAAATTAATATTTAATTAATTCTGACATTTTTTTTTTCATATCAATAATTAAAAATGATCTATGTATATTCGTCAATTTAGAAAATAAGTTTATCTAAATTTTTGTATTGAAACAATAATTTTCTGTTCCCTCCTCCTTTTGTTGTCAGTATGCTAGAATTCAAAAGTTTAAAATTTCGAGTTTAAAAAGTAAAATTTAAACATATAAAAACCAAAAAAAATTACCAACCAAAATAATAACACACTATACATTCATAGCAAAATATACAAAAATACAAAGTTTAACATGAAAAAAGAAAAATAATAACATCTAGTACTGTTATTTTAACAATTAAAGAATATTTATATTTAACGTAATAATTTTAAAACGTGAATTTAAAGATAAAATACATCATAAGATTCAACTTCCATTGACATCAGGCCTGGAGTCAACGTGGGACAAGTATGTGGGTGAGTCTAATATAAATTTTTATTGTTAATTTTAAATATTCTTTAAATTTAAAAAAAAAAAAAAACATTCATTCATACATAGTATGTTTGTACACTTTCTTTAAAATACAAACAAATTTCCTTAATTTCAATTTTAATAACATAACCATTGTTTTTTTTCCCCCCCCTTTGCATATTATTACCATAAACAAACTACAATTTTAATACTCATACATCAATTCTGTTAATAACATTGGTAAAATATATTGTTTTGATTTATTATCGGAAATAAATTAGATTTTATTTGAAACAACATTATTTACTTCTTATGAATGTTATCAACATAATTTTTCTAATTAATTTTAAGCTTTCGGACGGTGATATAATTTAAAATTGTTAATTTAATATTGTTTTTTTAGTATAATTTTAAATTTTGATAATACTTTAAACATATGATTATTAATTGGTTTGAAATGGACCTAAAACAAAATATAAGACGGTTTGTTGTTAAAATGTATTAGATTTTTTTTGTTTTTTTTTATTCACGAAAGGTTAAGGTAAATTCGGTATGTAGGAAAAGTTGGGCTATCTAGGAAGATTAAGAGAAAGATAGCATGGTTGGGTGGGTATAGACAACGAAAGAGGATTTAACACCTTTCCTTTTCTACTAGGTTTTCTCCCTTCTTTACTTTCTATCCACAATATTATTATTTCTTATTTATTATTTTATTTGTCGATTCCCTAGCTACCTAATTTTTAGTTTGTGTGGCAATCAATAAGCTGTTTCGATAGGGGTAAGAACCACCCCATTTTCCACTAGCACGGCCGGTTATAAAGGTAGCACAACCCCTTGAAAAATACGCCCTCGCGGTTTGGTTCGTTACATAAAATTAAATGGCGCCCAACGTGGGGCATCAGCCAATATACTTTTCTTAAACATTCAAATGTTTAAAAAAAAAATTTTTAATTCTCATAATAACATCTTGGTGCTGATGCTTCTACATATTTATATCTGATTTTTTTTTATCGACTTTTTTTTTTGTTTCCCTCTTATTTTTTTTTATTTGTCATCTAGATTTTAATTTTTCTTCTGGATTTTTGAACCTTTCAGAGTTGGGAGGTTTTAACTGAAGAATTTTTAGTAGATTTTATTTTGTGTTAGACTTCTGTTGAGATTTTTTATTTTAGATTTGTTTTGAGATAATACTCACAGTTTTTAACATTATGTTTTTGGGTAATCATTTTTTTTAGTTGCTTTTCATTTTTCAAAATTTTACTTTGAGATACTGTGTGGTTGAGATTTCTGTATTTGGATGTATCTAAATACCTACTCTCATACTTATCTCATTGATAATTGTTTTTTTTTATCATTTTAGTATTTAGAGGATTGATTCTTACAATGAATGTATAAAGTTTATTGTATGCGTTCTCTGAATATTATTTTAATCTGTTCTATTTTTTTTTGGGAGAAAAGTTTAGGAGTTTATTCGTTTTAATTTAGCTTTTCCTACATATTATTCTGACCCTAACTGAGTAGTGAAATTTTGTTATTTGTTTTTTTTTCAATTTGAAAATGCCTGTGACGAGAAGTCATGATAATTTATTAAACTTGGACGTACCTACAAACTGCAGTTTTACAGTTTCAGTAGAAGACTCCAACACAAATCCGACGCAATCTACGTCCAAGGGACGTTCCAAAAGAAATCCGGTTCAGACTAGAAATGATGGTGCAGATATTGAATCTGATAATCATAATCAAATTGAACAAATTGTTTCCAACTCGATGATACAATTTCGCGGTGAAATTACAGAATTTGTTAGAAATGAGCTTAGGTCAATGCTAAGTGAAATTAATTTTAATAGTAATTCTGAAACTCGTAACGTGGTATCTTCTAATAATAACGCATCTGGAACTCCTCGGACATCAAATTTTTCTCGGAAACCTTTCGTAGGTGAAAAGGTTTCCAATATAATACGCAACTGGCGTATTAAATTTACTGGCAGTGACGACCAAATGACGGTGGACGATTTTATATATAGGATAAATATACTTACAACGAATAGTTTAGACGGGGACTTTAGGCTTTTGGGCAAGCATGCTCACGGACTATTTGACGGCAAAGCTTTAGACTGGTATTGGCGATACCATCGACATGACAATGAACTAGACTGGTTTAGTTTGACGAGAGCTTTGCGTGAACAATACAAAGGGGACTACAACAATTATGACGTAATGGAGGACATACACAGACGCAAACAACGGGTAAATGAAAACTTTGATGACTTTTACGACTCCATTTCGGCGATGACGGACAGACTTAAAACACCTCTTTCGGATGCGGTTTTGTGTTCCATTGTAATTCGAAATCTCCGAAATGAAATCAGACATGAACTGATACACTTTGACATATCGACAGTAGCTCAACTTCGTCGTGAGGTTAAACGACACGAGAAGTTTGTAAAAGATATTCGCAAGTTCGATTCGCGGAAAACTGTTGGAGGACATGTAACGGAAATAAGTGACACGAATTGCGATAATGATTTGACTACGGACTTATCACCTGAGATTTGTGCAATTCGTGGCGAAAGTAAGTGTTGGAATTGCGACAAGATTGGACACAATTACTATGACTGCTTGGACAAAAGACGCATATTTTGCTATGGATGTGGTGCAAAAGACACCTACAGACCTTCTTGTCCTAATTGTGGTGCAAAATCACAGGGAAATGGACAGAAGGATGTCCGCAGGATCTAATGCGGGCATCCATGACATATGCTTTGAATAACTTTGATTTGACTAATTTTAATCCAGACAATGCTACAAGGACTGAGACAGAAGCTGGTATCCCCAGTGGGGTTAGCCAACATCCATTAATGAGACCATACCACGTGCGTTTGTTGGAATACCAAAAAGCTCGTGATCGAATTTTCGGATTTACGGACAATACGGCAAAATCCAAACGTTCATCACTACGTATACGGAATTTTTATAAAAACTTAAAGTCTCTACGATCCATTACCATTTCGCCTATAATTTCGAAGGATGATGATAGTAGACCTTTCATACAGTTAAAAATTGAAAACAAAAAAGTTTTAGCTTTATTAGATAGTGGGGCCAATAAGAGCGTGATCGGTGGTACATTGGTTTCAGACGTTAGGGAGATGGAAGGTTTTCGCAAGTGTAACGGAAACGTAAGGACGGCAGATGGACAAAGACAGAATATATTAGGGACGGTGACATTGGCAGTGACCTTTCAAAAACAAACGAAAACTATGGACTTTTTAGTAGTTCCAACTATCCAACAGGATATTATATGCGGGTTCGATTTTTGGACCACTTTTGGGTTGAAAATTTCTGTTCCGGAAATCGGGGAGGTTGAATATAGCGAACCTGATAGATTAGTATTGACACCTTTTGAAAAACAAAAACTTGAGAAGGTAATTTTAGCATTTCCTAATTCGGAGACTGAGGGGTTAGGGTGTACAAATTTGGTTGAACACCAAATTGATACGGGTGACGCCAAGCCAATTAAGCAGAGATATTATCCTATATCTCCTGCAGTTGAGAAACAGCTGTGTTCGGAACTAGACCGAATGTTATCGCTTGGGGTCATTGAAGAAGCTCCCAGTTCTCCGTGGTCATCTCCAACTGTGGTTGTAATAAAACCGGATAAAGTGAGAATGTGTGTGGACAGTAGGAAACTTAACTCTGTGACAGTAAAAGACGCTTACCCAATACCCAACATTGACGGACTTATATCGAGACTTCCTTCAGTTTATTGCATTTCAAAAATTGATTTGAAAGATGCCTTTTGGCAAATTAAACTGGAGGAAAGCTCAAGACAAAAGACAGCTTTTACAGTTCCCAATAGGCCATTGTACCAGTTTACAAGAATGCCGTTTGGACTGTGTAATGCACCGCAGACGTTGTGCCGACTTATGGACATGGTGATTCCGTATCAATTGAAAACACATGTTTTTGTGTACTTGGACGACTTATTAATTGTTTCGACAAACTTTGACGAACATTTGACACATTTGTTGGAGGTGGCTACGCAATTAAGGAAAGCGGGTTTGACGATTAATGTCAAAAAGAGCAGTTTTGCTCTCAATAGGGTGAAATATCTTGGATATGTTGTAGGAAACGGGACTTTACAAGTGGACGATGACAAAGTTAGGGCAATACGAGACTTTCCGGTACCACAATCTATTAAACATTTGCGACGTTTTTTGGGAATGACAGGTTGGTATCGACGTTTCATTCAGGACTATTCAACATTGACTTTCCCACTGACAGAATTATTGACGAAAAAGAAGACTTTCAAGTGGACTAACGAAGCACAAGCTGCTTTCGATATTTTAAAAACTAGACTGACAACTGCCCCATTACTTGTTCATCCCGATTATATGAAACCATTTATTGTACAGTGTGATGCAAGCACATATGGTATAGGTGCACTGCTGGCGCAAAAGGACGACAACGGACTGGAAAAACCTATTGCGTTCATGTCCCAAAAATTAAACAAAGCTCAGCGTAATTATACAATTACAGAACTTGAGTGCCTTGCGGTGGTAACGGCAATTAGAAAATTTAGACCATACATAGAGGGACAGGAATTTAAGGTAGTTACCGATCACGCGAGTCTTAAATGGCTTATGAGCCAGCGGGATCTATCTGGTAGGTTAGCGCGGTGGTCCTTGAAGTTACAAGGGTTTCACTTTTCAATAGAGCATAGAAGTGGCAAGGATAATATTGTGCCAGATACGCTTTCACGTATCCATGAGGGTGAAGTGTTGGTTGACTCTATTGAAATTGAGTCCTTGCCTTCTATTAATTTAGAATCAGCTGCTTTTGATAGTGCTGAATATAGCGACTTGCGTGAGAAATTTTCTTCATCTCAGTTGCCAGATTTTAAGGTCATTGATAAATTTATATATAAACGCGTGGACTTTTCATCAGGTGACCTAGACGAATCAGACTCTTGGAGGCTTTTTGTACCTTATGACCTACGACATGGAGTAATTTATTCAGCTCATGACACGCCTAACTCTGCGCATAGTGGCATTGCCAAGACTTTGGAAAGAATCAGACGATACTTCTTTTGGCCAGGACTAGTGACTGACGTAAAGACTTATATTCTGAATTGTGATATGTGTAAGACATCCAAAACTCCGACATCAACTTTGAGACCACCATTGGGAAGGATGGTATCGACCGAAAGACCGTTCCAGCGTTTATATATTGATTTAATCGGACCCTTACCCCGGACTAAATCTGGACATATCGGTATTTTAATTATTTTGGACCATTTTTCTAAGTTTACCTTTTTGAAACCACTAAAAAAGTTCGTTTCGAAACACATTATTGACTACTTGCGTACGGAAATTTTTTGCTGCTACGGTGTTCCTGAAACGATAGTTTCTGACAACGGATCCCAATTCAGGAGCAAAGACTTTGAGAAGTTTCTGGATAAATTCGGTATTGAGCATATGTTGACGGCTGTATACAGTCCCCAAGCCAACGCTAGTGAGCGGGTAAACCGCTCAATAAATGAGGCTTTGAGGAGTTATGTAAGGAATGACCAAAGAGAGTGGGATTTGTATGTACCCAGTATTAATTGCTCATTGCGGAATAGTATTCACCAATCGGTTGGCAGGACACCGTATCAGATAGTTTTTGGACAGAGCATGTTGACTCACGGTAAGGACTTCGAGGTTTTACGTAAACTGAAGATTTTGGCAGACGCAGATTCTTTTGTAGAAAGACAGGACGAATTTTATTTGATAAGGAGCAAAATTAATGATTATTTACGCAGGGCGTATGACAGAAACGCTAGAACATATAACTTACGCTCGCGTACAAGAGAGTTTGCATTAGGACAGGATGTGTTTCGACGGACATTTACCCAAAGCTCAAAGGCGGAGTATTTTAACTCGAAACTTGCTCCAGTGGGAGTAAAAGCTAAGGTTTTGCGTAGAATTGGAAATGTGTATTATGAGCTAGAGGACCTTGATTCTGGTAACAAAGGTACATATCATGCAAAAGACATCTGGTCATGATAAGTGTGTATCTCACGGCTATTGATTTTGCCTTTTTCAGCTTCAGTTTTGGAAGGTAATGTTCTAAAACTGTATCTGTTTTGTGAGGCATCGTTTTTTTTTTTTATTTGGAAATATATTATTTTTTTTTTTTTCATCGCATTAGTTTTGAAATTTTTATAGGAAAATTTTTTTTGAACATTTAAATATTATTTTCATTGTCTTGATTCAATTTGTGGAGATAAGTCTTTTTAAGTTGTTTTTTTGTGTACCAGGATAATAAATAAAGATCCTGTGAACTGTTCTCAATTTTGTTTTAACACATCACCTGCGATTGAAGATTTTGTTTGTGGAAATTCGTTAATAATACTCCAAATTTTTCATAGGTAAGAAAATAGAAATGTATAAGTTTTTTTTTGTGTGTTTTAATCTGGACCATACTTTCTTCGTCATAGGATCTCTTGATTAGAGAATTGAGCCTTTACACCATCTGTGATTGAGGGTATTGTCTACCGAAATTACTGCGATATATTCGAAAAGGGGGAAAAAACACATAAAATAGAAGAAACAGAGAACAGTTTCAATATATTGCAACAACAGAACGTCATTTAGCAAAAAGGCACTTAAAAGTCGAAATATTAAATCAGTTATTCGTCTTGGACAAGATTGTTTTTTTTATATATTACGACTACAAACATTTCATAAACATTTTCAAAAGATTACTTCGCCTAGATAGGAAAGTAATACTTAAAAATATTCTGGTGGTCTGCGGGGAGAAGGGAGTAAATGCTCCAAAATTTGATTACTTAGGATAATTTCTTCTTTAAATTAATATTTAATTAATTCTGACATTTTTTTTTTCATATCAATAATTAAAAATGATCTATGTATATTCGTCAATTTAGAAAATAAGTTTATCTAAATTTTTGTATTGAAACAATAATTTTCTGTTCCCTCCTCCTTTTGTTGTCAGTATGCTAGAATTCAAAAGTTTAAAATTTCGAGTTTAAAAAGTAAAATTTAAACATATAAAAACCAAAAAAAATTACCAACCAAAATAATAACACACTATACATTCATAGCAAAATATACAAAAATACAAAGTTTAACATGAAAAAAGAAAAATAATAACATCTAGTACTGTTATTTTAACAATTAAAGAATATTTATATTTAACGTAATAATTTTAAAACGTGAATTTAAAGATAAAATACATCATAAGATTCAACTTCCATTGACATCAGGCCTGGAGTCAACGTGGGACAAGTATGTGGGTGAGTCTAATATAAATTTTTATTGTTAATTTTAAATATTCTTTAAATTTAAAAAAAAAAAAAAACATTCATTCATACATAGTATGTTTGTACACTTTCTTTAAAATACAAACAAATTTCCTTAATTTCAATTTTAATAACATAACCATTGTTTTTTTTCCCCCCCCTTTGCATATTATTACCATAAACAAACTACAATTTTAATACTCATACATCAATTCTGTTAATAACATTGGTAAAATATATTGTTTTGATTTATTATCGGAAATAAATTAGATTTTATTTGAAACAACATTATTTACTTCTTATGAATGTTATCAACATAATTTTTCTAATTAATTTTAAGCTTTCGGACGGTGATATAATTTAAAATTGTTAATTTAATATTGTTTTTTTAGTATAATTTTAAATTTTGATAATACTTTAAACATATGATTATTAATTGGTTTGAAATGGACCTAAAACAAAATATAAGACGGTTTGTTGTTAAAATGTATTAGATTTTTTTTGTTTTTTTTTATTCACGAAAGGTTAAGGTAAATTCGGTATGTAGGAAAAGTTGGGCTATCTAGGAAGATTAAGAGAAAGATAGCATGGTTGGGTGGGTATAGACAACGAAAGAGGATTTAACACCTTTCCTTTTCTACTAGGTTTTCTCCCTTCTTTACTTTCTATCCACAATATTATTATTTCTTATTTATTATTTTATTTGTCGATTCCCTAGCTACCTAATTTTTAGTTTGTGTGGCAATCAATAAGCTGTTTCGATAGGGGTAAGAACCACCCCATTTTCCACTAGCACGGCCGGTTATAAAGGTAGCACAACCCCTTGAAAAATACGCCCTCGCGGTTTGGTTCGTTACAAATCCATCTAACGAGGTTCGTCCTTCTATCAGGCTGGCTGGTTGTCTGCATAAGATAACCTTGTGCGCAAATTACAGGTCGCGATTTTGGAAATTTGATCAAATTTGGCACATATGCGTTAATTGTCATAAGGTCGAAGACTTTTCAAAAGCGGAGAAGCGGGTATTTATTTTGCATGCTTCATTCCGGAGTAGGGTTTTGTGCCCACACGCAAAGAAAAAACATGGTTGTGGTAAACATATTCTAAGAGCAACATATTATGATAAGATTCATGATTGTAGTCACCATATTACGATTGTTATTAAATCATATTATGACCAAATATGTTCGTAATATTACATCATAATATTTTTCTCTTAATCATATTGTTATCCTGTTAATCATAAAACGTTAAGAAGTTATAATATCACTGTCATGGTAATCATAATAAGATAAGAAGTAATCATATTGTTGTCATGGTAACCATAATAAGTTAAGAAGTAATCATATTATTGTCATGGCAATCATAATAAGTTTAGAAGTAATCATATTATTGTCATGGCGATCATAATTAGTTTAGAAGTAATCATATTATTGTCATGACAATCATAATAAGTTTAGAAGTAATCATATTATTGTCATGACAATCATAATAAGTTTAGAAGTAATCATATTATGATGCAAAGTGATATGAACTGTTATACATAAATTTTTTACATCATAATATGATACAACTTTAAACATAATATTTTTATTGGAAAAAAATACTTATGATAAAATAAAAAACATAATATAGTTACTGTAATCTTTTTGTCGTAGGAAGCAATTATTTATAAATTATTTTATGGAGTTTTCATTATTTTTCTCTTAAAATAACACAAAACTTACCAGTAATGGTTAATATTTTCTACCAATATTTCACAAATTTTTCCACCACTTTAAGATTATTAAAATTTTTAAGCAAAGATATTTTATTTTGTGACACTACAACCCATTTTTAATGTTTTTTTTTATTTTTTTTTAATTTCTTGTTTATTTTAATGGTTATTTTGTTATTTCTTTTTTAATATTTTTCTTTATTTTTTTTTAATTTCTTGTTTATTTTAATGGTTATATTTTTATTATTAAGCCACTCACTAACAAATAATTCGATATGTTTATGTAAAACACGACACAACTGATACAAAATTATTTTACAAATGGCGATACCAAAATATTATTAGAGTAACGATATTTTGATTGCATCTTAAACTTATTATGATAAATGTATAAAAAGTTATCATGTTATGGCTATTAAATATCATGTTATGGCTGTGAGTAATATAATATGTTTTGAAAGTTATCATAATTTAGTTGTTAGAAAAATAATTATTTTTCGGTCAACAATACTTAAATTTATAATTGCGATAAACATTAATATGTTTACAGTAACTATAATATTGCTGATATTAAATAAAAATAACAATTATTTGTGTACAACAACAATATATTGTTACAATAAACACAGTGTGGTTGCCGTAACCATGCCCAACCATATTTTTTCTCTGCGTGCATTACCCATCTTGTTTTATAGACATTTGGGTTAAATTAAGTTGTAATATTATGTTGTAAAATTGAATTGAATTAAAAATCAGCAGAACAAATTAAATTAGAATCGCTCTCAAACGAATACACTTATAATAAGCACGTATGGGCAAATGCAAAAAGAGCGAACGATGTGTATCAGGGATGATAAATTACCCTACAAGAAATGAATGAGCGAGTAGTCACATTTTTCATTTTGGTGTTAAGAAAATGATAGAAAAAAATTACCGATTGTGACCGAACACTTGATTTCGGTCATTTCTTTCTATCATTTTCTTAACACTAAAATGAAAAATGTGACTACTCGCTCATTCATTTATTGTAGGGTACATTATCTAAATTGTACTTAATTATGTAAAGAATTGTACTTTTTTGACCATAATTGTACTAAAAATATTTTTTACTAGTTTTATTATTGAAATAACAGAAAATGTACGAACATATATATGTACATTAAAATTCACTTATGTTCATATACATACGTATTTGCAATACACCTTTGGCAATTAACAAAAAAATATTAAAGCGTATAGAACATGGAATGTAAAAAGCCACAGTAGCAAGTTCGTGTTGTGTGATTGCGACAAAATTACATCAGAGCCACATGCGCATGTAGCTTTTTACATTCCGTGTACTTTAGGCTTAAGTTAATACGTAATAAGTAATTTAGACGATGCTTTTTTATCTGTCATTTTTAAATATTCAACAGGGTATTTTTTATATTCCTCTAACTCCCACTGGAGCTTAGGGCACCAAAGAAGAACAGGGTATAAATACGTTTTAACCCAGTAATAAGCCCAAAAGATATTGTCTAAGCGCCCTTATGCGGGCCCCCAATACGTTGTAACTGGTCGTACAATTAAAGCTGTGTTCACATTATGTGTATTTGTCATGTGGATTGTCACTTTTTCACATGTTAAATATGTACATATCGTCTGAACCCCTTCAAACACTATCATGTGTTATTTCTCTGTGTACAGTACACATGACAATTTTGATTTAGAACGTGTTCTATTTTCAAGTGACAAAGCATCTGACATCAGCTGTTTTTTATTAACAAAATTGTTTGTGGCGGCAAAAATTAATTGAAATTGTAATACATAAATATTAAAATAGTAAATAAATAATAAAACAGATAAAAAATGCACAAATTAATTATTAAAAAAGTTTTTATTATTTTTGATAGGTTATGTCAAATGTACGTTACATACCATTATGTGAACATGTAAATTAAAAACCTTATGTAAAACTCAAATTTTGACATACACATGAAAACACATGTGGGTAGAAAAGTGACATTCCATATGACAAATACACATAATGTGAACACAGCTTAAGTTGAATAGACCAGTTGATCGTTCGCTGCACATGCTACAATTTTTTAACCACCTTTTAATTAAGCTTTATTAAGAAATTATTTTTAAAGAGTCAACATGAGTACTGATTTTTTAGCACTAGTGGCGATTAATGAAGCAAGAAATTAAATAAATAATAGTTCCGGTAGTTTGTATATTCTTAACTAAAATTGTGCATTGGAATTTAGTTTTAGTTTCTTAAATATTGTTTACTTCGCACACTGTTGCATTCAAAACGGCAGAATATAAATTAAAAACGAAAGAAAAAATCGCCATCACACGTACCAATTTGAAAGCCCAAATCTAATTCATATTTTATTCAACCAATGACCAACCACGCCTCTAACGTAACAAATGGTTTCATTATACTTTAAGAAATCAAGCTTAAAAGTTTTCGTTTATTTTTATCAAGAAGATTCATTAGAATGTAGTAAATCATTTTCTGAATTAAATTCGATGCAATATTCACAAAAAGGCGGTTTCTACGCTTTGTTTTCATTATATTTTGCTACGAAAAAATCCTTTCCATATTCGCCGACGAATGTTGTGTAGACAATATGCCATTTACAATTCTTCTGATATTTGGACATTTTTAAATTGTACTAAATATGTCATTGGAGTACTTCAGTACTTTTGCAATGCAAATAGTACTGAAAAAAGTATAATTGTACTGACTTTGTCATCCCTGATATGTATACATATACTACCGACATTATTTGCCGATAAAAATTGTTAAAATTTCAATACAGAATAGCTCTTAACAACAATTATCGTTAGCTAACGAATTGGACTACTTAACGACAATTTGTTGTCGTTAAAAAGTTACAGAATTTCAGTACAGAGCCCTTTTCAAAATTCATTATTTAATTATATAATACCAATTAAATGTAATGGGTAATTATTCACTAATTTCACGTATTTTGCAATTGTTCCCGTAATTAATAAAAATGTTCAATTATTATCTCGTAAGTATTGTACTATGTTTAAGATTTCTAAAGTAAATATTTTTTTCTAGCTAAATTATTTATTAAATTATTTATTCCGATATTCCATTATCCATCGGATATCAGTGTCAAGGAATGAGTTACAAGTATGTTTGTAAGAGACGTATTACTATCTCCACATTCAATATTCAACTCTTTTTCTAAAGAAAAGGTCGAAAGAATAAAATTTTATTTGATATTTTTCTTGGCACCGGTATTTAGAACATAATAATTGCGATGTAACTTTAATTAAGAGAAGGCATCTTAACTGGGAAATGAAAACGGTAACTAAGCATGCATCCAACTTATTTGTACAAATTCGCATACATACATAAATATTCAGTACTATGGTACTATTTTCAGTCCTTTCAAAAATACCTTGGTACCCTCACGTCCGTTTTAGTACTATTTTTGTTACGCTTTTTGTTTAGAAATTTAGCGTTGATTTTTTTTAATTCCAACCGCTGAAATTTCATTTTCGACTCCTAATTTTACTTTATGTTGGAGTCGGAGTCGCGAATTTTTTGTGGGTACTACGGCTCCCACTTTAGTACAAAAACCTTAACTCCGATACTACAGCTTCGACTTCACAGCCCAGTTTACAACATTGCCTACACAAAATTAAAAATTATCAAAAGGTAATGGACACATTGCTTAATGGCTTATTTTAATGTCAGGTATCCTCACCAGAAATTTTACTGTTGAACTTTAGCCAGCCAGGTCCATAAATGGCTGAGAAATGAGCAAAAAAAATAATGTTTAAAAAAGTATCAAAATGTTAAAAAAAGTACTCTTTCTGCTTGGTGGTCAGTACTAGGGTGCTCAATTAATTGGGTTTTTTTTTTGTTTGATTAAACGATTAATCGATATTTGGCATTTTTGAGTTATTCGATTAAACGAATAAAATTTTAAAATTAATCGAATAATACCAAATTCAGAAATTTTACGAGATTTTGTTTCGATAATTTTAGAAAAAATTTGTACTTAAGTGAATAAACATTTTTAATTACATTTTATTACCAAAAAAACAAAACAATTCATACTTTTACGTTGTATGAATTAAACGTTTAAAACGAAAAAACATAAATAAAACATGTGTTGATATCATATAATTTTATATGTGCAAACAATTAAACAGATCTTTCAAAATAATCGTTTAAAAATAAAATGTTCTTTAAATGTTTTGCCTTACGACGATTTTTTCTTTTGTTTTTATAAAGGCAGACTTTGAGAAAGCTCTCTCGCTTATTGTAGAAGTTGGTGATATCGAAAGTAGTGCATTAAAAAGCATATTAAGTTTTTCAGATCTCTTCTTTGTTTTTTCTAAATATATAAAATCGTCGATTATATTATTTGAGTCTTTTTTTGGTTTTTTAAAATTTTTGACGCTTTTAATAGTTTTGTTTAACTCTGCTATCAGACTGTCTTGACTTGAATCATCAACTGTTTCATTTATAATAGTATCATCTGGTACATTCGATACGTCCAAATTAAATTCATTAGATTTAATGACGAAGAGTCTGGCAAACAATTTATTCCCGATTTCTTTAGTTTCAGATTTTAAAAAACTATCACCAGTAGGAATTGATCCCGAATTAAGGTACAAAATACAAGTATTCAGCACTTTTGTTCTTCGATCATTTAAACAATACTTAAGTATTTCAATCAAATCATTTGCAAAATCATTATTTGCCTTTACCAAACTGTTAATTAAGAATTTAATAATGCCTTAAAATTGTTGAATCCTTACTTAGCTCTTTAATAATCATATTACTGGCATATCGTTACCATACTTTCGCATTGTGGCTGCACCATCGTGTGTAGAGCCGACAATGTGTTTTTCAAAATCTAGTCCAAAATCTTCTAGTTAACAATGTTAACAAATATTTCATTTTCTTTTTAATTTTAAATTGTTTGTTTTGAAATGTAATAATTTAAAAAAATTTTAAATTTCATAATTTTGAGCAAAAACTATAAAATTTAGTAAATATTCCCCAGAACCACATGAACGGTATATCATTTTGACACAAGGTTAGTAATCAGCTGTTGCTTACGTTGCTGGTGTAAATTCGCCTTGCTCATTTGGTTTGTTTATTTGACTAACGGCCAATTTTAAGCTTTGATATTATATTACAAATCGTCTTAAATACAAAATTATGTTCTTCACTAAGCACTTAAATGTAACCTAATTCGCCCAGCTGGTGCATTTAAAAAATTCGTCTAAATTTGCATTGTAATAACTTAGCAAGGTGGCCGCAATACCACAACAATTCAAAATACGATTTAAGTTTTTATGAAAATTAACATAATTATGCTTTAAATTCTATTCTGAAATTTGGACATTAAAAAAAATTATACATTTAACAGAAAAACCATATATTATTATTATTATTATTATTCGATTAATTGGCATAAATTCTTCGATTAATCCTTTAATCGAAATTAGCAATTTTAAATTAATCGAACAATCTTAAACGATTAATCGTTCGATTAATCGAACAAGAATTAAACGGTTGAACACCCTAGTCAGTACCATCTTAATATTTCAATTTTCCATTACTGATCTATAAGTCTCATTTCTAGGAGGAAATTTTAACAATAAATTGTGTACATAATACCCTGATTTGCCCCTTTTTAATAAGATTTGAAGCAAATTTTACGAGAATATGCAATCGCTCCTTGAATGGACGAATATTAGTAAACAGATTTATAAGGCGATTATTGTACGATACGGGCCAATTTAAGTATTTAATATAAAATCTGTATCAACTCGCGTAAATTTTTCTTTTTCTTATATAAAATATATATTATCATCAGGAGTTGCAACATTCAATCCCATATAACCCCTTAAAAATTAATTTTCGTGTTTAAGTTAATTTGCTTGAGGTATTTTAACTTAAATATTTATAACTTACATAACGCATGCCTTCGTAACGAGTTCCATTGTACTTATCCCCGGGTTTTTCAAACGGATAAGTTCCATTATAACCAGTTAAATAGCCCGACAAACCAATTAACATCTAGAAATATTTTTTTTTTAGAAATTCATTTTCACAATCTTTTGCTTAATCGTAACATACTTTACCCAATGGTGGGTGAACGTCAAAGAAAAACGTGCGATTTATATACCAACTGCCCATTTTACCAAAATGAGTCTCATCCCAGCTAAAAAAAAAATATGATATGAATAAATACATATGTATGTAGGTATGTATAGACATATGCAATTAAGAAGTAAACGTAGAATATACTTACCAGACATGATCTGGCTCTGTGACTTTGTAGTATCGAGTAGCAAAAGTTAAAAGTAAAACCGAAGCGAAAATAAACCACCAATTTCTAGAAATATGTTATTGAATAATAAAACAATTAAATTAAAATAACAAAGTCCATAATTTCTTAATAATGTTTTATTGTTTTAGGGCGTTTGCTTTAAAAATTGTTTTTTTTAGTTGGAGTTTGTGTCTTAAGTCTTTTGTTTTTTGATTTTCTTAGCCAACTTACAATTTTTCATTGTTGTAGTGCAATATGAATACTTTTACTTCGTATTTTGTATTTCTGTCAATTTTATTTTTCATTTTGTATTAAATTTCCTAATCTTAAAATAACTTTAAATAAATATTTTCAGACTTTCTTCATATTTCTTATTGGACAAGATGAACTTTAAAAAATAAACAAACAAACAAACCAACTGCCACGATTGCACTAAAATTTCTTTTTTTAAAATAGTTTTTAACTTTTCTTTGTCGTTTTTGTTTTGCTAAGTAAAAACCACTCTTCTTAAAAAAAAAACAATGGGAGAGTGTAGAGATGCAAAGAGAAACGCTTATCAGAAATTTGAAAGAGACATTTCCAACGAAATCAATTTAGAAAAGAGTCGCAATCACTCAACCAGAACTGGTAAACAAAATAAAGTGCTGCCAATACACATACAGAAAATGTTTTATTAAAACTAAAATGTTATAACTGAGGCCATGTTCATAATAAAAGCAACGTTTTTATCGTCTGTGAACAATTAAAGCCACAATTTTTTTACAAACACACTCATTTTATGTAGAAAAAACATATGCAAGTTTTGCCACGAACAGTATTTTCAAAACATAATCTGACATGTGATGGAAAAGATTTGAATATTATTTTTAGTACACGAAAATAATTATTTAGCAGGTCACTAGAAAATAATACTTGAAGCAAGAAAATGTTGCACGCACGTCCAAGCCAAAAATTACATATTTTAAATATATGTGTGGCTTGGTTTCACCAAAATATTCCATTATTATTTAAGAAATGTTTTACTAAATACGAACAAAATAAGTTAAAATCAAGAAAATATTTTGGATTTCTTGTTTCAGGAAACAAAATTAATAACTTTAGGAAATAAACTTCATTCCGTGTATCTTTAAAAATAATATGAAATCTTTCCTGTCCATATTATTTTAAGTTTTATATTATATAATTGAAGTGTTAATTGAACTGTATTTTGAACGGTCTAATGCGAAAATAAAGTTAATGTTCACATTGGTTAACATAACTATGCTTAATGTATAGGCTTATATAATTTTTCTAGAACTAATGCACTGGTTAAATAATGTAAACTTTAACTTTTCTTTGCATAAGACAGTACGACTATTATTCAGATATGTCCTTTAAAATCGCTCGAAATTCATAACACATGCTAAAAACGATCGTTGAAATTAAAAATGTTAACCTTTTCACTCAAAACTTATTCGAATTATCAAAAACGTCATTTACAACTAAGCGATTTTTTTAAATGAAATACTTGGGGAAAATATGAGACCGAAAAAAACCAAATTGTTGCTTTTATGTTGAATGTAAATTAAGTGACAGAATAACTAGATTTTGGGAATTTATTTCTCATGAAAAATATTGAAGGAATAAGACTATTAAAGTAGGTATAAAAGCTTTTGAGGATTGTATTTTGACTTAGAATACACATTCGAATAATAAGACAGAATAACCTATTTGAACCTTATTTTAAAACGTACTTGTTTTTCAGATTTCATTTATATTAATTAGTGCCGGTTCACACGGTTCAAGTCTTGAGTTTTTAGGAGAGAGGGGAAAAATGGCACTTGACGAGTCAAACTTGTCGTGTGTAAACCGGCACTTACAAAATGTTAATCAAAAACATTTTAAACAGACTGTAAACAAGTACAGTTAGAAGAAATAACATTTCGTTAAATGGTTAAATATAGCAAAAAAAAAAAAAAAGATTCCATAAAAATTTCAAAATAGTTATTTACATATGAGTAGGTGAGATGCAAAACTCGTTCGTTACACTTTATTCGAATTTTGGGAAATAGTTGAACTATTTTAATTCTGAAATATAGAAAAAAATAGATTTAATTTTAGAACTAAAAAGTTTTGCTACGAAGTTTCACTACACTATAGACCACCAAGAAAATTATTCATTGAGCTTAAGTGCTAACAAAAATGTAACAATAGTTCTGTAGGGGAGGGATAAACTACACCAATTCACATCTTTTTCAAAATACGTTTTTTATACTGTTGGAATCAGAATTTTTCCTCTATGGATGTGAAAATTCCCATAAGTCTAAGCTAATGTAGTTTTCGAGATAGAAACGTTGAAAGCAACACCGAGTCCAACTTGCTTAGACGTACATTGCATCAAATTTATTTAGTGTGGCTTACCACATATTTAAACATGTTGATGCGTCTTCAGTTTTTACTTGAATAATTTGTAAAACACATTTCGAAGAGAAAATTAAGATAAACGAAATTTTTGTAAGCCTTGCATTATTTTTGGGAAATAGCAAACCTTTTTTTGTTGAAGTTGGTACTGTTTGTCTCAATGGATTTAACAGTACCTATACCATCATGGGAGGTAAAGAACAATAATTCCAAATTAAAAAGTAAAGATATGTTACCTTATGTGACGTAATTTTATTATGGATATCATCGACATAAAGTCATAAAAAATATTCGAATAAAGCCAAATTTTAAATACAGAAATAAAAGTATTTGTGATTTTCAACGTGTTTTTGCGGTCTACTCTAAAGTTTTCAAAGTGTGGCTTGGTGTAGTTTATCTCCCACCTGTAGAGCTAAAAGAATATGAATTTTTAAACAGTGGGTTTTGTTACAGAAAATGCAAAGAGATAGTTTTGAAAATGTCTGGTGCGTGCAAGTAATTACTTTCATGTGTAAAGGCAGGATTAGGTTAAGATTTAACTAACTATTTTAAACAGTTACGTACATTTTTCAATGTAATTTTATCGCTGTTCCGAACAGTTCTTTTATTAACAACATTGTTTTGTTGGAAAATGGCTAAATTACCTACACAAGCGGTTTAATCAATGATACATATAAAAAACGTATGAAACATGTGTGCACGAACAAAAAAATTATATTCACACAAACAACTTTTTGTTAAGTTTATTTATATACGATAAAAACTCTTAAAAAACATAGTAGACTATCCAATGCTTGTGAAAAATAATATCGCTGGCTTAACATGTACAGGCTCTAAGTCCATATTTGCAAATTTTACAGGAGAGACAAACAACAATCAAAATACATGTAATGGAACAATTTGAGAGAAATGGTTAAACTGTACTTTTAATTGGGACTTAGAGCTTTTTCTTGTTATAAATTGGACTTAGCGCTTTTGCTCATCACTACAAAACAACAACAAAAAATGAGATAACTGTAATTTTTTCTTTGTAAACAATGTATTTTTACTTATTGCACATAACTGCATTAAAATCTCAATTTCTTAAAAAAGGACTTAGAGCCTTTACATGTTAAGCCAGCGATATATGAAGTTTTAAAATGGACAAACCATGGTGAAATTACTAAAAGGTGGCCTCGGTAAGCCAGCCGTTCATTGTTTGGCTGTATGTATTCTTGTATTCATCTTGTCAAGTGTGTTAGAAATGGGCAAATTGATAAAATATATCGATATACATATATATCATATATCGAGCTAGTAAAAGAAGAGTAATAAATATTTACGATTTTCAAAATTTTTTAAGACCTTTGCTTGAAAATATGTAATGATTTTATATGTAGAGAAGCTGCAAAAAAAGATTTTTTATTAAATTCTAAAAAGGCACTAAATACTTTTATATACAAAAGTAAAAAATTTACATTTCAGAAAATATGAAAGGCAGTAATAAGTAAAGAAAGCGCTTCTTCGATTCAAAAAATAATTACTTTTTTTTTGAAAAGAAATTACAAGTTTTAGAAGGCAATATTCTCTTCTTGCAATATGGTGCGTATAAACGTAGTTCACAGCACGTCGTTTTAATTTATACTCAGTTATTACACTGCCATACCGTACACAAATACATTGTATAGTACCAGACTTCAACACTGAACTTGTATTGCGTACCTTAAAACTTTAATTGCACCACAAATAGTACCGACTTTAACAAGCAAGGTTTTTCATTATTTTAGTTAAACCAGTACAAATCCGCTTTGGACATCAATCTTCGTTTAACCGGCCCTCCTAAATATATATGTTCATGTACTATGATACTGAGGATGGATGGCAGATTAAATATTTCAAATTAATTTTAGAAATAACAGTCGTAAAATGTCTCTTTAGCTAAAACTTTACAGGTTCTGATGTTGTTTTCAAAATATTTGTTTATAGGAGTCTACTGGGAATCTCACAAAGAGTGTTTTTGATCGTCGACGATCTCATTTTTTAATTGTAGACGATTCCTCGCAGCGAAAGACGCTTTTATTAATCATAAAGGGAATCGTTTATGATGCATGTAGGGATTATCTAACGAGTCTTTCAAAAAGCATGCAAAGAGTCGTATGAGACTCACCTTGGGATTATTTTACAACTCGTAAAATGCTCAGCCATATAACTGAGCTACCTAAATAAGGGACTCAAGCGTATTTTTCATGTCAAAACTTCTAGTTTTGATACAATTTATATAAAACAAACCTTAAGGTCGCGAAAACAACAGCTTCTAGTCAGAAAAATCCTTTTTTACAGGTCCTTAGGCCGGTTTGTTTTGTATTGACATTAAATTAGAGTCGCAAAAGGTTCATTCCATGATTAACCCTTCTTTAACAAAACCAATAAATTTAAATGTTATGCTTCTTTTTTTTAACCGCTATGATTTATTGCATACAATAGTGATGAGAAATGATGTTGGCAGCAGTGCTGCCACAACCAATTCAATTTTTACAACCAAAATTTTTGAAAAAGTTACCAAATGAAAAAAAATATAACCAAATTTAAAATGCCTTTTATTAATTGCGAAATTCATTAAAATTTATTTTAAGTTGTATTGCAATTCAAAGGTTATTTGTTATAAATCAAAAAACCAAACATGAAATTTAATTCATTTACATATTAAAAAATATAACGAGAAACTTAATTAAAAGGTTTTGTCTATTTGAGACTTTTTTCGTGAAAAAACCGTAAAATTTCCATACAAAATTCAGTATATGGGCATTTCCAGAAACATGTCCACCTTGACCGAAAAATTAAAAGCTAACAGATTTTTTTCTACAGTATTATTAAAGAGAAATATCTAAAATTAATTAAATTTAACAGTTCGAAGCTTTCTTTAGTTGGGATGGCGAAGCACTGAGCAACAAAATTGACGTTCTCGTTTTGATAAGTTTTGCTTAACTTCAAGGGCATTTTCTCTTTATAATTAATATTCCTAAGAGCAAATGTGTCATAACCAGGGTTGCCAATTTGGCGCCTTTGGCGCCTTTGGCGCTAGATTTGGCGCTTTTTAACTGTCGAAAAGGCGCATATTTTTCCCTTAGCGCTTTTTTTTAAAAGAGCGCTAAATTAGCGCTTTTATAGATACCCAACATTTTTGTACTTTTATTTGAATACATTAAAATCAAATCATATTAATCCAAAATTTGTTTCCGTTTTTCCAATACTTTTAATATACATATAGTACTTTGAAATGCATACTATTGCACGGAAAGAAGTATATTTTCTAAAGAAATCCATTTCTTTTCTTAAAACAAGAAAATCCAAAAAAAATATTTCCTGATTTTAACTTGTTTTGTTTGTATTAAGTGAAACTTTCTTAAATAAAAAATATTATCTCATGATCAAAAAATTCATGTTTTTGGTAGGTATATGTATGATCAAAAATTTCTTAAAACAAGAATACAAAAGTAACTTATTTTTATTAAAAACTTGGTTTGATTTAATTAATTTTTATTTGGAAAGACATGTTAGGCAAATCTATCAAAAGTTTCTTATTTTTATATCATTACTAGCTTAACCCGGTGCGCTTTGCTACCCCAATCGAAATAAAATTAGTAAAAATTTTTTAAAGCAGATCTCGTGTATTGATTACTAAGCATCTTCTAATAAATTTAATTACTTTTTCATTAACCGTTTTGCAGATATACAGAAATTTTAAGTGTATGCGTATGGGAGGTGCCATTCGAAGTATGCCAACTTTCTTTATATTTTGCTCCCATTTTATTGCTAGTGATGCATGAAACTTCTATTCGGTTCACATGATATTCTAACTTAAATTGTTTTTTATAGTTTTTTTTTAATTGTAGAACTTAAAAATTATTCTTATCAAATAAAACTACATTTTATTTTAGTTTCTGAACAAAATTTTGCCGAAAGGTATCATAAACACTTTTGTTTGAACCTTTTTTAAATATACGATAAGAAAGTATTCGAATAAAAAGTTTGTTTACTTTTTGTTAACATCACTATTATTATGATTTGTTTATTCTATATTTTTCAATTTTTTTGAACAATAATTCGTAAGTTTAAACAAAAAAACAACTAGTTTCAGTAATTTAATAAGTTATTAATGATAATGATTAATGTCCCTGAACATATTCTTTTTAATTATATAAAAATGTTTTAAATAATTAACCATAAAACTTTAAATTGGTTGTCTAAAATAAAAAAAAAAAAATTTAGTTAAATGTATTTAACATGTCCATATTAATAAATAAAACATTTTTTTCATTATTTTTGAACATATTTCACAAAAATAATATCATAAAATGCAGACACTTATCAAAATTTCATTTTATTTTTGGTTTAAAGAAGGGTAAATCAAACAATAAATTTTCTTACTTTATGAATGGTTTATTAAAGGTTTAATATACTATTTTTCGTTAATGAATACAACTTTTGCAATTTTGCCTTATATGTATTTGGTTAATTAACCATTAATAAATTTTTATTAATACGGCTATTTATGTTTTATTAACACAGTTGGGCAAAAGACAAAAAAAGTCAGTGTAGAGAGAGAGAACTTGATTATGTGATTTTAATGTTGAATACAAATAGTTTATTCAATCACGTCTAGTAAACATTTTCATGATTTCATGTTTTATTTTATTCATAATATACCTGGATTTTTGATAAATGACAAAAATGTGTAAATACTAATTTGCATGAAAAAATCGTCGCCACTAATTAAGAAATAATTTTGAAAATAATCATTGGTAAATGATCCAAAACGCACAACTAGTTCTAAAATTATGATAAAATGTATGGGGCGATTCTATTCTGACGGGTGCAACATTTAGACGCTTTAAACGTCTTTTACTAATAGAAAGAAACACATTTGCAATTAAGTTATTTCTAGAAGGGGTAACATTTTGTTATATACTATTGTTATCTATTCACAAGAATTTATATGAAACGATCAAATAGCCACGAGAGAGCTTTAAAGTGCATGACGGGTGCAACCAAATTGGCCAACTTTCATAAGATCATACCACATAAACACAAAACTCTGTTAATTTTTAAACTTTTTTTGTATTGTTCTTTTTTATTGTGAAAGATGAGATATCAGACAATGATTATCAAATCAAACATCATAGAGAAATATAATCTAATAATAAGAAATTTGCTCTTTAAGCCATGACGGGTGCAACATGCAATACATTTTCGGTTAGCGCCAAATCTATGAATCTTAATGCTTCGAAGTGCACAACAAATTTATATTCAAGCGTATGTCTATAAAAATCATATTATTATAAAATATAGATATTTTACTTTAAATTGGCATCAAAAAAGTATCAAATAGTGTGATTTGAAAATTGATGTTAAAAGTTGCCTAGAATAGAATCGCCCTATGTACCATAACCGCCTTATTTCGGACGAAAATTAGTCTAGTTCATAAAAAAACTAGACATGATAGAAAAAACTGAAAACGGATTTGAAGTAAGCGCTGTAAAATCTTTGTATTTAATATATTTTAATTTAAAACGATCTCTTTTTGACGACCAGTTTAATTAACCCATTAACGCCCTCTGTACTATAAATAGTACACCACTTGATCTCCTCATGCGATTTTTCACTCTGGTAACGCTTTTAATTTGTCGGTAAGAGTATATGCAATATGAATGAAGCGAAAATTATAAAAGCAATCAAATAATAGTACGGGTAATCCCCGTTTTGTTCAAGCGTTATTTTTAAGTGTTGGCGTGTTAGTGTTTATTTAGTTTATTTTATAAAATTTGCCTTTGCAAAGTGCCAAAAAGTAATTTTTTTAACATATAACACTACAAGTTATTAAAAAAATCACATAATAGTTAAAGTCATCTTAAGTTGTTCGTGCTGTAATATAAAAAGTGTTGCTGTACTAAATTTAGTACACTGGTCGCTTGAGGTAAGAAAATTTAGTGCAGTGAAACTTTTTTTGTCCTTTCCAGTTAAAGTTTTTTTTGGTTTTTTTTTTTCAATTCGATACTTTTTATTAAACTTTTTTAAATTAGAGACTTTGAAAGCATAGAAAATGGCAAACCGACGTGTTTTTACGAGCAATAAAAACTATTTTGGCTTAGAAGAAGCAATACATGACATTATCAACCAATATACTGATGAAGATGCTGCTTTCGACGTGTTCATGCTTCCACCTGATCCAGCTATTATCACCGATGAAGAGGAGGGTGGAGACGACGACTTGTATGGAAACAAAATACCTCGAGATGTTCCCGGTAATATAGAAGTTGTTACTATAAAATATGCATCGACCGTTGAAGAACAATGGAGTAGCGATGATGACGAGCAGAGAACTGCAACAATACATAATACTCGCGAGCGCACTCGCTGTTTACTAAATCATTTTTAGTCTCGAATACTTTTAAAAACTCGCTTTTACTGATATGGTTGGCTCGTTGGCTCGTTCTTCATACAAAGCGAGCTTCATGCATAAAAATATTCACAATAACTTTTTACTTGTACATGTGTGAACTACATAAAGTAGTAAAAGCCCAGAAAAATGTATGAACAATATCACAACCACGCAAAGCTAATTTTCGTGTTTTTTCTATTTTCATATTCGGTAACTTTATTGTATTTAACTTACACGACTTAGGTGTTACGACCAGCTCGTAACAACAACATTCACGGCATATTCATTAAGTATATGTTCGTGTATTTAAAATTCAACATTAAATGAAAACGTGAATGCCAGATTTCATGATTTGCCCTAGGTTAGACGATTTTAGGCGTTTAAATGATTTAGTGCATGTTTTGTTATTTATTTTATGGATGAAAACTAGTAAAAGAAAAAACTCAATTAGCAGCCGATATTTACCGTTAATTAAGAGCGCATTCAGCCATTTAAAAAAAATGTTATTATGTGCATCTTTAGCATCATAGAATATAATTGTGGGTTTGTTGTAAAATTTGTTGTCAAAAATTTATAAATATATAAAAAGTAAATTCTGTGTTTACGTAGCACAATGAAATAACGGAGTGCGCAACGTTGCCATTGGTCAATATTTTTGTAAAAATATTTACATATAAATGAAATTGACGTATAAAAATATTGTGATTCACAAGCCTGTCGCATTCGTTATATATTTTAATTAAAATTTTCCACGAAAATTTTTCTTATAATAACTTTTAAATTCATTTTATTTCATAATGAATTTAGCCCTACATGTTTACTTAAATATACGATCATTGTTTTTTTCCTAAACCATCTGGCAACGCTGCTTTAAGTATTACTACGAATGACGAATGCTGCGAGTAAAAACTTGTGCACTCAGACAATTATAACTCTACGTCAGCGAAGGGCAGATAGAGAACATTGAATAAAAGAGAGTAAATTTGTTGATTTATCAGAAGTACGAGTGCTATTGCCGAATGTTGAAATAATATATTTAAGAAACAATACAAAACAGAACTCATATAAATTTCATTGCGTTTGCTAAAGGCTCGTATGTTGAAAACACAATTTCTTACGAGCCTGGCGAGTACATACAAAAACAATAGGCTGTATTAACTACACCGCAACTCGTTTTAAGGCGAGTATCATCAATCATAAAAACGGGTGCTCGTTGCAGTTCTCTGATGACGAGCCCCTCACAACATTCGCATCATCTACTTCTCGGAATGTTCCAAAGAGAATAAGAGTTGAAACTGGTGAAGAATTGCCAACTTTGAGAAAATGTAAGCCTCTTTATTCAGTTGTTCAGTCCTCTCCTGACCAAACTTTTGTTGAAGAACGACGTGCTAATGTTTCGGATATCCTTAAAGACATGACCCCAGTTAAAATATTTGAGCTTCTTGTTGACGATGAAGTGCTTGAGCTTATTGCATCAGAAAGCACAATATATGCCGGACAAAACAATAGGCACGACAATATTTTTACCAAAGAGGAACTCCGTAAATTCTATAAGTCTGTACCGAATTGCAATAAAAGGAACAAAGTGGCGGTGGGTCTTATTCACATACGAAGTGGACATGAGCATTTCAAACGCATGGAGATTATACTGCTTTACAAATCCTGATGAACGTTTGGATCAACTATCGTTTCGTGGGCATATAGCACGCTCCTATTTGAGTCAGAAAAAAAACAATAAAACAAGGCCATCGTCATCTAGAATTGAAGGAGAAGAAAGAAAAAACAATGGTCATAACCCCCAAAAAATACCAAGCCAACTTAGATGTATTGTATGCTCTAATCGAGCTAAAACATCATGTGAAAAGTGCCTGAAAACGCTATGTATGGAAAGAGGATGTTTTGCTAAATACCACTCCTAAGCGCCCATTGTACTAAACTTAGTACATCCTTAAAAACACAACTTTGAATTCTTTTTTGTTTGTTTTTCTTTTATAGTATGTTAATAATAGTGTTTTAGCACAGAAATAAAAAGTCGAATCAGTAAAATTGTTTACGCTTTTCATTTGGGCGTTAATGGGCTCATAAACATTTCATTAAGTATTTTATTTAAATTTTATTTAGCGCTTTTTGATTAGAGTCACGGCGCTTTTTGATTAGAAATAGTTTACAACCCTGGTCATAGCACTATTATTGCAAAACTCTTGCTAAAACAGCATTTAATCATTAAAAAAAAGGCAAAATAATCATTTTAGTATCTATTAACGGTTACATTTTGTTTTTCTTTAAATGATATTCCAATGAATCGTAACGCCATCCAAAATAACATTTGTTTTCATTATCTCTACGATGATGATCGGAAGTGCGTGAAATTTTCATTTTAAAAGAGATTTATAAACTAAAGTGTTAGCAATTGAAAACTCATTTATTAAACAAATATTTAATTTAATATACATAAATATTCTAAAGTGTGTAACGCAACGCCAGATTGTGAGTAATTTCTTTGCATAGTGTTATATTGTTTTATATTTACATAACATTTTGGTTTCTGCAGATGTAATCTTCGTTGGAAAGTAAAAATTACTCAAAGCGCTACAGGGAAAAATTAAAATTGGATCCGCGAATAATTGAGATAAGCCGTGAAAAAACAAGGGAAAGAGTATCCAGATACAGGAAAAAGCTTTTGGAATCAAGCCAAAATACCAAAATAAAAGAAAAAGGCAAGCAAACCCAGCAAAAACTTTACTTACCTGGTAAGTTAGCAAGTAATTTTGGAGAAAATAACCACTACTTATTTTTCGGCTGAATAACTACTTATTTTTATTCGAGGTGTCCACAGAATTCAGTACTTACAATACACTTACTAGAAGTCAAAAAGTATCTAGTTATTATTTAACTACGAGTAAGTTGAATTGTAAGTACTTACAATATACTTACTAAAAGCCAAAAAATCACTAGTTAAGAGACCTAATAAGTAGTTATTGAACTCGTTACCAGTAAGAAGATATTCAGTACTGAAAACAACACATCTTATAAGTAGTTATTGAGCTGATTATTAGTAAGCAAATATTCAGTAGTGAAAATTATAGAAGTAATTAGTAGTTGCTGAGGTCATTACTAGTAAGTACTTATTGAAGTTTTCAAAATAATGACAATTTTAATGACAACTACTTGCCAGGTAACATATGGTATAACTACCACCTATTACCAAAATTCAAAAAGTTTTTCCAGGGAATTTTCGTTTAAAATAGAAAAATTAAGTTGAAACCAATATAAATTCGCTAGCCAATCAGCCTTATATATGCAAACAAACGTTAGGAAAAGCGTTGACTAAAGCCCAAAAAGCTTTGCCAGTCGATACACAAAAAGGGCACATGTTGTTGACACACTTTATGAAAAGTATGGCACACACAGTACATCATCTTTGGCACAGGAGGCAAAATCGGCAACAGATGAAAAGAAACAGTTTGTTAAGGAGTTTTATTTGAGTGATGATATTAGTATCTAAGCAGCAGGTCGAAAGGGTACTATAATCATTGATGGGGAAAATACTTCCCAAGCGTTTTATGTTGCTGACTGTTTTTGAGTCGTACGAATTATATAAAAAAAGAGGGAAATATTAACTTAGTTAGTAAGTCGGTATTTTATGATTTACGACCAAAAAACGTGCAACTTTCAAGCAAGATACCACAAAATATGTGCGTGTGTAAGTACCATGCGAATTTTGCATTTATTGTGGAAAGCAGTGCTGAGGTTATAAAATCATTTTCATCCAGTTTTAAAATATTCCTTAAATTCGTCTGTTGCAACATTGAGAGTGAAAAATGTATGACAAGTAATTGCAGAAAGTGTATAATAAATGTAGAAAATGATTTAAGGCCCAGTTAGGCGAACGTTGCTGTACCCGTAATGTACCGCACCGTACTGTAAGCACGTTGGTGCACTTATAGAACATTTAAAAACGTGTCATATGTTTTTCCCATACATAAACAAAAAGAAATAGTAGGTATACATAAAACAATACACACAGTGATGGGAATCAAAAATGTTTAAATGGTGACCGCTGTGCAGAAAAAGTACCAAGTGATTTAAATGGTATTTAAAACAGTATTTTAATAATATTTATATTATTGATTTACCATAAACAAATTTGTATTTTTGCATATATATTTTAAGCATACACTCACAATATTCTGTACGTAAAATTAACTGAAATTGTAATCTACCTATTTTTCATTTATTTTTAACAAAAAGTTCATTTAATTTTTACTGTCAAAAATTCAACACCATATTCAGTAAAAACGATTAAATATTCAGTTATTTATTAAAATTTTACTGTCAATTTTTTACTGTCAAATTGATACCATATTCAGTAACAACAAATAAATATTCAGTTATTTTATTAAATTTTCGTTTACTCCACAAAAGAGCCGAATTTCTAAAAATACCAGATAGACACCTGTCCGCTTGTTTTTCTTATAAGCGAGAGAGGGGGAATATTTTTATTTACTTACCCAGTTACACACGTTTGTTTTACTTTTGTTGTACTGACCACGTTGTTTACAGAATAACTCTCAATTATAAGACACCAGCAGCATGACCGATATGGCTTCGCAATTATTTTACTTTTAAAATTTGACGTATTTAACTAAATTATTTAACAAATAGAAAATGGGTATTGCTTACACAAAACAAGCAATTCATTTTTTATAGATAAGTAAAAATAAATTTTTGGTAGTAAAATTATATAAAATAACTGAATATTTAATTGTTTTTACTGAATATGGTGTTGAATTTTTGACAGTAAAATTTTATAAAATAACTGCATATTTATTTGTTTTTACGGAATATGTAGTTAATTTTTTGACAATTAATTTATAATAGATAACTGAATATTGATTTGTTTTTACGGAATTCGCGGTTCAGTTTTTGAAAGTAAAAATTAAATTAGCTTTTCTTTGCTTTAAATTTCATTTTCATTTAATTTTACATAAAGAAGAATTTAACTTAATCAACGGACAAAATTAACTGCAACTGAAAATCCGTATTAATATGCACTTAGTTTTTTGAATAACTGTTAGAATCAGTTAAAAATAAATTTGCTTGGAATTTTAAATGTTTATTTATTTAAAAATGACTGAACGGAATATTTCTTAAATAAACTACAGTCCGTTACTGTAATAATATTGTGAGTGTACATTTATTGTAAATGTGCTTACACCAAACAAGGTTTTGATACCATTTAAAGCCTTTTATACGTTTCACATTTCCATTGTATGTGTACATACATATCTTAACATATGTATGTTTCTATTTACATATAAAAAAAATGTTGTTTTGTCACAATTCCATAGCTTTACTGAAAAAAGTACCAAAAAAAAGAGCAAAAATACCCGCATTCCAAGAAACATACAAGCCGCCCATCACTGTTTTACAAATGTCACGTAACAACGGTATAAAATTCTATTTTATACAGAATGGTACGTTGCAACTACGGTACATTACATTTCGGTAAGCTTTTGTATTGCGTTTCATATAACAAAAAGCGAACAGCTGATTGATACAGTACAGATACGGTACAGCAACGTTCGCCTAACTGAGCCTTTAGTTCCCCTTAAATATTTTACATCAATGGATAAAATGGAAAAAATCATTAAATGGAAACACTGGCGCAAAGTGAACAACCGTATTGCATTGACAGAAACCGAAGATTTAGTCCTGCAAATTGATTTCGCTGAGAACTACAGATTGATTTGTCAAAATGAGATACAGAGCGCTCACTTCAGATACCGCCAAGTAACCATTTTTACTTGCGTTGCATGGATAATTGGCGGAGTAAAATCCTATGCTATAATCAGTGACAAACTCAGCCATAATAAGTTCGATGTTTGCTGCTTTCTGACTACACTTGTAGACCTGATTAAAAAAGAGCATGGACAATTTAAAAATATTTATATTTTTTCGGATGGATGCAGCTCTCAATTTAAAAATAAGTTTATTGCACGCAGTTTACCTGATTTTCTTTCTACATTTAGTTTTAAAATTTTGGAATGGAATTACTTTGCGAGTTCTCACGGCAAAGGTGCTGTCGATGGGGTAGGAGCAACTATTAAACGCAAAGTTTGGCAAATGACAAAAACAAAAATTTAATTTTAGAAAACGCATTTGCTTTTTATCAATGTGCTCAAAATAACATATTTGGAGTTCATTTAACCTACATTTCCTCGGATCAAATCGACTAATTTTTCAACCTTGCTATACGAAAAGTGGGAGAATCTGCCCAAAATACATGGAATACATAAAATTCATTTTTTATCATGCAGCGAAGATATGCCAATAAAAGCAGCTGAAACAGCATCTGCAAATAAAACTATTATCATATAATATATATTATATGTAAATAAATAATAAAAATAAAGTCTATATATAGTATTCTAATATTTATGTCTTTTTCGTATTTTTTAACAAAAAAAAATATCAAGGGAAATTTAAGTAACGTAACGCCACATAACGTAACGCCAGATACTTATGCTAAAAGAAAAATAAAGTACAAAAGATTTTTTTATTTGAAAATTACGTAAACTAGTCCAAATCCTAACAAAAAAGTTTTGCTTGAAAAAACTTGCCCAATTCGCAGAGAAAGACAATTTTGTTATCCAGCTCAAATCCCACTTCCGTTTTTTGTAACGTAACGCCAGGTCATATTTTTGAGTAAATCTAGAAATCCTTAGGCCCGATTAATTGCATTTTTTTCACTGAATTTAGAGCAATGTAATCACTTCTCGAATTTAAGAAAAAAACTTATTTTTAATATTGGTTTTTAAATTTTTTTCAACACTTTGTCGTGCATATGTAACGTAACGCCAAAATGGAAATGTCCATATTGAAAGTTAATAATGGAATATTTTTTAATATGCCAGTTATAAATAACAAAAATATATCTAAAATATTATAAAAAATTAATTCTCTTGTTTGTAAATTTTATTTCAAATTTATAATTCTTATTATAAATAACTGTTTCAAAATGGTTCTTTTTGATATATTTTGTGTATCATTGAAAAATATCGTGGCGAATATAAACAAATTCGCCTTTCGTAACGTACATTCAATGGGGAAAAAGTATATGACTGACAGTCCAAAGTTGTTTTTTACCAAACAATTATTTTAAAAAATATTGTATTCTTCAAATCTTTACATTACCTGTTCCTATATACCTCCAAGCTCGTCAGCTGAAATTTACTATAACCACATTTCTGCAATTAAACATGTTCTTGGTCAGTCTAAACCTTCTGATTTGTTTATTGCCCTTGGTGATTTCAACCTTCCAAATATAGTATGGAGTAATCCTGCATTACAACTAAATGAATTTATTCAGTCTTTGCTGTCATGTGGACTTTCTCAGATAAACTACGTCTCGAACGCATTTGGGAAACTCCTTGATCTAGCTTTTGTTAACCAGCCATCAGACATACATGTTAGAAGCTCGCTACCTATTTCTTATCCTGAAGATTGTTACCATCCTACGATACAGCTTGATATTTTCCTTTCTACAAAAATCTCTTCCCAGGAACTAAAAGTAAATTTAAATAATATGGCTTTCTGTTTTTCCCGTACGGACTACACAAAACTGAACTGTTTATTATCGAACGTTGATTGGGATACTATTATTTCAGGAGATAATCTGGATAACGTCGTATCAAATTTTTATGCTGTATTACATCACTGCTTGTTAGAAACTGTTCCCAAGCAAATTATTCGCAATAATAATGGCCCTCCATGGAATAATCGTTATTTATCTAAATTGAAAAACAGAAAAAAAAACTTTTTAAAAAATATAAGATATCCGGCTCATCTGTTGATTTTACGAATTATTGTATTATACGATCTAATTACAATATGGCTAGTAAACTAGCATATAAAAGTTATTTAAGTCATATGAGAATTAAAATGAAAACCAACCCCAGATCTTTCTACAATTTTATCAACAGTAAGCGTCGTGCAAGTGCTTATCCTAAAAATTTGAATTTCGGATCTCGGAGTGCTGGTGATGATGTTTCTATTAGCAACTTATTTGCGGATTTTTTTGCAACCACGTATTCACAGAAGTCATTTGATAATCAAACTTCTTATCCCTATAATATATCTCATTCTACACACGCAGAGAAAAAATATGGTTGGGCATGGTTACGGCAACCACACTGTGTTTATTGTAACAATATATTGTTGTTGTACACAAATAATTGTTATTTTTATTAAATATCAGCAATATTATAGTTACTGTAAACATATTAATGTTTATCGCAATTATAAATTTGAGTATTGTTGACCGAAAAATAATTATTTTTCTAACAACTAAATTATGATAACTTTCAAAACATATTATAATACTCACAGCCATAACATGATATTTAATAGCCATAACATGATAACTTTATATACATTTATCATAATAAGTTTAAGATGCAATCAAAATATCGTTACTCTAATAATATTTTGGTATCGCCATTTGTAAAATAATTTTGTATCAATTGTGTCGTGTTTTACATAAACATATCGAATTATTTGTTAGTGAGTGGCTAAATAATAAAAAAATAACATTAAAATAAACAAGAAATCAAAAAAAAATAAAGAAAAATATTAAAAAAGAAATAACAAAATAACCATTGAAATAAACAAGAAATTAAAAAAAAAATTAAGAAAAAACATTAAAAAAGGGTTGTAGTGTCACAAAATAAAATATCTTTGCTAAAAAAATTTTAATAATCTTAAAGTGGTGGAAAAATTTGTGAAATATTGGTGCAAAATATTAACCATTACTGGTAAGTTTTGTGTTATTTTAAGAGAAAAATAATGAGAACTACATAAAATAATTTATAAATAATTGCGACCTACGACAAAAAGATTACAGTAACTATATTATGTTTTTTATTTTATCATAAGTATTTTTTTCCAATAAAAATATTATGTTTAAAGTTGTATCATATTATGATGTAAAAAATTTATGTATAACAGTTCATATCACTTTGCATCATAATACGAATACTTCTAAACTTATTATGATTGACATAACAATAATATGAGTACTTCTAAACTTTTTATGATTGTCATGACAATAATATGATTACTTCTAAGCTTATTATGATTGCCATGACAATAATATGATTACTTCTAAACTAATTATGATTGCCATGACAATAATATGATTACTTCTAAACTTATTATGATTACCATGACAGTAATATTATAACTTCTTAACGTTTTATGATTAACAGGATAGCAATATGATTAAGGGAAAAATATTATGATGTAATATTACGAACATATTTGGTCATAATATGTTTTAATAACAATCGTAATATGGTGACTACAATCATGAATCTTATCATAATATGTTGCTCTTAGAATATGTTTACCACAACCATGTTTTTTCTTTGCGTGCATGTATCAACTTTTCATTTATTGACACCGAAACGGTACTATCCAATTTAAAGTCTCTGCAGTGCTCTCTTAATCCCGGACCAGATGGTATACCTAACTGTATTTTAAAAAATTGTGCAGATTACTTATGTATTCCTCTTACAACTATCTTCAATAAATCTATTGAACTCGGCCACTTACCGCCTGAATGGAAAAAATCTTATATTACTCCGTTGTTTAAAAGTGGAAGTAAACTAGAAATATCGAATTATAGAGGTATTGCAAAGCTGAATGCGATTCCCAAACTTTTAGAAAAGATATTGACTGATAGTTTATATCATCAAATCTCTTCCCTTTTATCACCTTGTCAACATGGTTTCAGGAAATCACGTTCCACTATAACAAACATTTTACAATTAACAACTATTGTAAATTAAGGTTTTATTAATAATAAACAAACCGACGTTATTTACACGGATTTTAGTAAAGCTTTTGATAAAGTCAACCATGATATTTTACTTTATGGGATCCTTACTTTAATACTTATATTAACAGCATTGAATCTGTACAGAAACAGTTCCTTTTATTTTGTTTAAGAGGTCTTGGATGGAATTCACTTGTATTACCTTCCTATGAAAGCAGACTTGGTCTTATTAAGTTACCGACGTTAAAAATTCGAAGAACAATGCTAAGTATTTCGTTTTTAATGGGTATATTACGCGGTGATGTTGATTCTGATTACTTGTTGAGTAAAATTAACTTAAATGTTCCAGCTAGACCTACACGAAACTTTCAGCTGTTAAACTTAAGGTATTATCGTTCTGTTTACGCTAACAATGACTCATTTCGTCAAATTTGCTTAAAATTTAATAGTCTATATCATCTAATTGACTTTTCTGATAGTAACGGTGTTTTAAAAAAAAAATTATTGTTTATTTAAACTAATTACTAAAATAATTTCTTTAATTATTGTACTCTAATATAAGCACTTATGTCTGTAAGGATTTTTTAATCTATAGACTGAAATAAATAAATAAATAAATAAATAAAAATACATACATACCGACAATTTATCAACAGTAAAATTTCAAATTTCTTAAAACTTACAGCCATTTCTTAAAGAAAATTCCATAAATTTTAAAATGATATTGATATGTGTATTTTCAAATTTGTATAAAAATATACTTCTGAAAATAACCTAAATTCAGAACATTAAACTTATTTTCAAGTTTTAGGAACACTAAAACGAATTTTCTGAATTCGATTCCTCATGATTGTATGCACTTCCTAGCGTGTCAAAAAATAAATAAAAAAATTATAATAAATAAAAAAAATGTTGATGTTTTTGTTACTCGTCAGATAATCATCAGAAGATTCTTTTAGGAGTTGTGTATTAAACATAATCGTCAAACAAACAGCCTATGCTAGCTGGGAACATTCTCAAACGCAACTAATTCGACACAAACATACACACTTTGCTACAATAAATCATATTTGTTAAATTAACTGCGTAAAGCTGAAGGTCCACACCATGCGTTTATGCATCTGGCCTTTTTATGCATCTGGCAGAAAAGTAGAATCAGTGTAATTGTATATGACAAGTTACACAGAAAATCGCATGGAATGCATAGTTGTATCAACACATGAAATTAGGTTTACTTTCTTCTTTTGTATTCGTCGCACGTGTGGTGAAAAAAAGTCAGCTGTTATTGATGGCCATGGATGATTTCCCTACAAGAAATTAATGAGCAAATAGTCACATTTTTCATTTTGGTGTTAAGAAAATGATAGGAAAAAATGACCGAATGTGACCGTAAACTTGATTTCGGTCATTACTTTCTATCATTTTCTTAACACCAAAATGAAAAATGTGACTACTCGCTCATTAATTTCTTGTAGGGATATTTAATTTTTAACGTTATCCATGGTGAAATTACTACAAGGTGGCATCAATAGGGCATCTGGTAATTTTTTGCTTAACTGTGGCGAGAACCCAAAGATGCCATTTTTTATGTTTACATTACACTGTGTGTAATTTTTTAAGTCATGGCAAAATAACCATATTCGGACAATAAATAACCATAAAGGACCAAAAAAAAAAGACCCGTGTCTCCCAGTTTTGCCGAGAGTCATGCACTTTTTTTGTGGGCCCTTAAAAATTTACGGCACTGTGTTATTGAAAAAAAATGTTTGTTTTTAAATGAAAATTGATCATAAAAGTTAAAATATTTGCAAAAAATAAATCCTATTTGGTTTTTATTTGTGCATCTTTAGTTGTGCTAATAGTTTTTTTTTAAAATAATCACCCTTATTCCATTTAACGTCGTCGTCGTCGTCATCGTTATCGTCATCAATTAAATACCAACATCTATTTTCATCGACGTCGTCATCAATTCTTACGTTACGTAAGAGTACCTATTGGCACAGCAGCTTGGTAAGGAAAACTGAACAGTTAATCCGCAACGTATACGTAAGAGTAACGAGGCCTTATCTCTTCTTATATCCCCCACTACAATTGATTGGAATTCTTTCAACATTAATTGTAGTTGTAAAATAAAAACAAAAACAACTTGCTGAATTATGAATTTTATGAAAAATTTTAAACCTTTGACGAAATCTGAGGCAATCTCCGAATGTAAAAGTCCTTTTAAAGAAGTTATTTAAATTTATGGTCCGTAAAGTATTCAAAATGTTAACATTTAATGTAAGATCTCTTGTGGAGTCTTGTAAAAGATTAGTTTTAGCAAATGTTCTCAATTAAAATAACATTGGTTTTGCTTTTATTCAAGAAACGCAAGGTGTTGGCATTGCCATTAAGAAAAATTACTACTTTTCCAGAGTTGAAATCCCTAACTTACTTTTTCCCCATATTTTTATTGAGGTACGTATTTCTATCAATAATGTCATTAAAAAAATTTTAGTTGGCTCCGTTTATATTCCTTGCAACTTCAATTCTGCTCAATTTGAAAATGGGCTAGCAAACATTGCCAACTTTTCAAACGATTTGATGCTTTAATAATTGGTGGTAACTTTAATGCTAAAAACATCTCTTACGGTTCCTCTTTTTTAGATCGTTTTGTTTTAAGCTCTAATATTGTTGATATTATAAGTCCAAATTACAATATAACAAGTCTTCCTTCCTTCTCTGATAATTTTCCTTTGAATTTGAAATTTTTTGATTTTGAGTTTGTATTTATTCCTCCGGTTTCATTTTCATCATATAAAGATACTAATTGGGATTCTTTTAAGAACGATTTGAGTACTTTAATCTTAGAAAATTTTCCTTCTTCTGTAAGAAATTTAATGGATTCTGAAATCGAAATTGTTGCTCTATTATGAACACCAAGTGAAAATGTTTTTTTGATTGTGAACGCAGCTTTAAGCTTTTGAATTTTTAGTAATAATTTTCAATAACTGTATAAATAATGCATATTTTCCAAATAGTTGGAAAATATCCAAAATTTATCCAATTAAAAAGAATCCTTGTTCAACAGATATTAATAATCTGAGGCCTATTTTTTATTGTCAAATTTAGGAAAATTATTTGAAAAAGTTATTCGTGAGAAAATGAATCTAAATTTAGACGATAACTATATTTCAAATTTACAATTTGATTTCAAAAAAGGACATTCTTCTGTTGACGCTTTATCTAAATTTCAGAATGATGTTATATGTAATTTGAGACAGCGCTTCTGTACAGTTGCAGTTTCGCATGACGTAGAAAAGGCTTTTGATAAAGCAATTTATAATGCAATTCTTTTCAAAATGCACACAATTGGGTTTGATCATCACGTAATTAAACTTTTTAAAAGTTTTTTTCGATAATAGGCGTTTTTGTATGCAATTAAATTTTTCCTTATCTGAGTTTGGTTCAGTTTCTTGTGGTGTTCCACAAGGCTCTATTCTTTCACCTTATTTATACAATACTAGCGGACCCGGCAAACTTCGCCTCGCCCCAATTTTAAATGCCAAAATGACACCTGTGATATTGCGCAAAGTCTAAGTCAACGTATAACGCCATCTATCGGACTGTGTTTTTTAGAAAACTCTAAACGGGCCGATTAAGGTCTTGTGTTTTATGAAAATAAAAAGATTATAACATAATTTTTTCTTCCGACGTTTCGTTGGAGATTCCCAACATCTTCAGGGAGATATTTTTATTGATCTGGTAAATATAAACAATAGAAAAACAATAATTTAATAAAACCCACAACAATACAGTTTCACAGGAATAATATAACTTACATACCTATAATCTTTTCGTCAATTGTTTTAATTTTACAAATTTAGTTTTATACACACAACATAAAACATAATTTTTTTTTTTAACAACACAAATGAAAACAAACTATTACTATTAAAAAATTAATGTTAAATTATAAAATTTTTTTTGTCAAACTATATCACAGATGGTAAATTGTCAAACTAAAATATTGCAATTGTATATATTGCATTCGTGTTATATTTGTCCTCTTTTGTATTCAGTGCTCTAGTAGCTTTTTCCTGTATTCGTAAACTTTCCAGAGTGTATCGTTTATTTGTTCTCTTTTCCTTGTCTTATATTTTGATGTTTGTCAGATCGGGTACATGTTCCTCCTCAACACAGTGTGTGGACAGAGCTGTTGTAGTTTTGTTTTTCCTTATGTCTGCATCGTGTTCTGATACTCTTGTACCGATGCTTCTTTTTGTTGTACCCACATACACTTTACCGCACTGTTCATTTGTTTTTCCCAGGCATGTAATTTTATATACGAGAATACTTTGTTCAGTTTTTTCTATTTTTGTCTTTGTTTTTGTAAATAGTGTATTAATTGTTTTGTTTGCTCTGTACGCCAGTTTAATCTCTTTGTCATTTATGATTTCTTGAATTTGTTTGTTTTCTGAGAGTTTTGGAATGTAAAGGTCGATTCACCCATGCGTTCCGAACAATATTTTTGTCCGTAGAATAATTTTTTTACAGAGAGTGTTCTGCAGAACGATTCACCCATTTCGGAAAATTTGTCCGGACAAACAAAGCTACCATATGGTTTACAGATGTAAACGATTATACAAAGTGGCAGCACAGTTACCAAATTATTAATTGTTTTTTAATAAAAATGTGTTAACGAAAATGGACGAAATGCAATGCAATTTTCAATTGGTTTAAAAGATAGATAGGGTGACAAAAAAGTGCCAAATTTCAGGTTTTTCCTTTACTCCCTAAAAGGGCTCAATTTCAAAAAAAGTACCACACACCTATCCGCTTGTTTTTCTAAGCAAACTGGATAAGTTTTTATTTCTTTTTGTATCTCTTTTTGTTTTGGAGATATAAGGTTACCGAATTTAAACGTTTTTACCCCCTAAATATTCGAATTTCCTAAAATTCCGACTTAGTGGATCGATTTGGGGAGAGGCCAACCTTCGGTCCAAATTTGAAGTTTTTAGCTTCAGGCATTAAGGCTGTACGATGATGAATCAGTCATTAGTATGTCAGTAACGTTACAATTTTATATATATATATATATATATGTATATGGATTGTTAATAAAGAAAACACATTTCATATGTATATTACTTTTTGTACGATGTTATCACATAAAAAACATTTTTATTATATTTTTTTATTTATTTTACACCCATTTTTGTTTAATTTTTTTTATTTTAACATTCAGCACAAAACGAAAAATGTAATAACACTACATACTTATGTGGCAGCTCAATTCAACTTTCATGTACAAATTGAAAAAAGTGGCATCTCAGTTCATTTTGTTCGGAACAAGAATTAAAATTAAACCAATTCAAGAAAAAACGTGCCGAACAAAATAATTTCTCTCTCTCTCAAAAGTAAAATGTCAAACTCAATATAAAAAAAATTTTGTCCGGACAAAAATTTTGTTCGGAACACAGAGATAATTATTGCGACATATATTGCAGTAATTGTCAAAATTATGTTATCTTTAATGTAGACAGCAATTTTTTGTGCATATTTATTGCAAACAATTTATGTTGCAATAATTGTTAGTCCATTTTCGTTGACAATTATTGCTTACAAAAAACGTCAATTTGGTTGTCAGTTGAAAAAATGAAGCAAAAAAGAAAACAAAATAGAAGCAAATTGTGTGAGAAAGATATTAAGTTTTTGAAATTGCAGCAAATTATAATTGTAGTAAAATAATAAAATTAAAAAATTAAATAAACACTAAAATAATATTCGATCTTTATTGTTAAAATTAATAATTATTTGTTTAAGTTCGAGTTCTTTTTTATATAAAAATAATAATTTTACATTAACAAAAAAAAATTAATAAAATTAATATTTTTGTATTAAAAATTACCTCAAGCCTAAACAAATTATTATACATTTAAATAATAAAGTCGAATAAGAAAGAATTTATATTAATAATAATAATTCTTGTAAGATACAGCCATTTTTTACACTGCACCTTCTTTCTTGATTTTTTTCCAACTATGAGTTAACATAAATACGTTTTCCCATGCCTTTAACATAAGCTGAGCAATAAGAAATATTGCTCTGTTATTATGCCGACGTTATTGCCAACTTGCTGAGATAATTATCTTTAATGTAGACCTAGTGTTAGAGAGGCTGTAATATTTATTGTTGCCAGATGTTGTGTTTATGTTTTCCCCGGTTACTTTTTCCGTTTGCGCTTTATTTATTAAATTATTAATTAAATATGTTGGATAGCTGTTATTAGTCAAGATGTTTTTTAATTTTTCAATATTTTTGGATTTAAATCTGTTGTCACTTAATTTTAACGCCGTTGTTATTAAATTTATAGCAGTATTTGTTTTTTGACTTGTTGGTTGTGTGGAGTGGTAATTAATTAGACGTCCAGATGCAATTGTTTTCGTGTACCAATCCGTAATTATGGTTTTATTTTCTCGAATTATTTTCATATCAAGATATGGGATAGAAGTTTACTGTGGTAGTTATTGAATTTTCTTAGAATGTGTTCCTCGTCCTTTGTTTTTATAATAGCAAACAAATCGTCCACATATTTTGATATTAATTTTATGTTTACGCCGTCCTTTCTAAGATCTGCGGTGACTTGTTCCAATAGTGTATCTAAAACGATATTAGCTATTGTTGGTGATAATGGGTTTCCCATGGGCATTCCGTAAGTTTGATTGAAATAAGTGTCCCCATACATAAAATAATTGTTGTCGGTTAGACAAAATTGTAATATTTTTAAAAATTGAGTCCTAGGTATTGTAGTATGATTTTTTAAAATATTCCATTGTGTCATTATATTATTTATTGCTAAGTGAATTGGTATATGGGCATTTCCAGCGAAAAGTCTACTTTTTGTCACGTAACGCCAGAAGTATTTTAAATTGTTTCTCAAAAAATTTTATATGTATCGTTTACTTTTTTATATTTTGGTGTAAAGCGCAACAAGCTCTACATTAAGTAACAAAAGGGATAACGATTGAACAACATGGTCCGAAACTACAACCTGATTTGCAATCTGGCGTTACATTAAAAAAAGTAGACTTTTAGCTGAAAATTTCCATATTTACCTTAAAACGAGCAAAGATTTTTGAATTTGATAGCTTGAAAAATAAATCTATATAAGTTCTAAGTTTACTAAAAAAGGTTTTGTACAAAACTTCTTGCTCAATTCGCAGTATTTTTCAGTTTTGTAATGCAATCAAAACCCACTTCCGTTTTTTTAACGTCACGCCAGGGCAGATTTTTGCTTATATCTGCAAGTCCTTAGCGTCGATTACTGTAATTTTTTTTCTGAATAAAAAACCCTTTTTACAAATTTGACTTCGTCATTTAATTTTTTTTACATTTTGTGCTACAAATATCACGACACGTCAAAATGGAAATGCCCATATTTGTAAATAGGGATACTACGTCGAGAGAGATCAGAATTTCGTCTTCGTCTCAAGTTATATTTTCGAATTTTGCCTTAAGTTCTAACGAATTCTTAATATTATATTTTTCTAATATAATATTTTTTAAAATTTGTCCAATATATTTTGAGAGGTGATAGCATGGTACTTCTATCGAAGATGAGATTGGGCGAAGTGGCATGGCGGGCTTGTGGATCTTCGGAAGTCCATATAGTCTTGGTGCTGTGGCGGCATGTGATGTCAGTTTAAATTTTTCGTACCTTGTTATGTGTCCCTCTTTGTATATATCCATAATTATCCTGTTGTTTGTGCGCTGTAGTTTTTGTGTTGGATCTAATCTTTTTTCATTTGGAAAACCATTAAGGAATAATTTCACACAAAATTTCGTTAAAAAAATCAATTTTCGATTTTTCCGACTTTTGCGGAGAGATTTTCCAACTATCCGCATTTCGGATATTCTGCAATTTTTAATGATTTACACTAAGAACTTTCTATTGTTTGATTTGGAAAGCCATTAAGGAAAAATTTCACACAAAATTTCATACAAAAACTCGATTTTCGCTTTTTCCAATTTTCCGACTTTTCCGAAGGGATTTTCCAAAATTTTTGCCGTAAAAACCTTCTCCACGAAAATACGAACAACTGACAAGCAATTTTACAGAAATCGCCCCAGCCGTTCTTATTTTATGAATTACTATACATTTTTTACACAATTTTTATATACATATTGGATTTTGCTACGCAGACTTCACATTGTCACCCTCCTGAAGATTCCCTGAAAATTTCTCCAAAATCGGCCCAGCCGTTTTGGAGTTCATACGGTACATACATACATACCAGAGAATGACAAAAGTATCATTTTAAGTACTCTTTCAATATTAGTGAGAAAACATGTATGGACATGCGTGGGTAAAGATCCACACACATACATACCATACCAAAGAGCCACACACATACATACCATTACCCATAACCCGGTGCCGTTTATGAGCGACATTGTCATTATGACATTTTCATCGATGAGTAATCGCAACAGAGTCAGTAACAAGTTGATATTTAGGGAGTTATGCATGACAGCGGCTTTGCAATGTCACTGTTCCCTTAAAAGGAAAAACTTAGCGACATTGTCTGTTATGAATAGATCACGAAGTGAGTATTACTTGAGTTTATTCTGTATTTTCCTTGTCACTCTACCTGAAAAAATTCACTAATGAAAGTTGATGATATTGTCTGTTAGGACTCACAAACAAATGGACGCCTAGAAGACAAAATCAACACTGGCCATCTATGACAGTTTGGACAAATACTTTAAAAATTCATATATGACACCAAAGTAAAATCAACACTTGTCATCGATGATTTAATATTGACTAAATCACTATGACGTTCGCCATCGGATAACAAGCTATAGTTGAATACGTATAGGTATACGCTGCCAATGTTTATTTGCATATTCCCGGTGGCGTTTATGAGCGACATTGTCATCATGACATTTTCATCGATGAATAATCGCAACAGAGTCAGTAACAAGTTGATAGTTAGGGAGTTATGCATGACAACGGCTTTGCAATGTCACTGTTCCCTTAAAAGGAACAACTTAGCGGCATTGCCTGTTATAAATAGATCACGAAGTGAGCGCTGCAGGACTTTGTCTGCTACATGTCACCGTCAATGAATAAATCAGAAAATAACGAATCGTTTCTTTTCTGTTTGTTCTGTTCCATTTATTACTTTAGTTTATTCTGTGTTTATTCCTTGTCACTCTACATGAAAAAATTCACTAATTAAAGTTGATGGCTCACAAACAAATGGACGCCTACAAGACAAAATCAACATTGGTCATCTATGACAGTTTGCACAAATACTTTAAAAATTCATATACAAAACCAAAGTAAAATCAACACTAGTCATCGATGATTCTTCTTTTTGAATGTATTTCTGTTAGCTATCTGCAATGCCCATATAAGAACATACGTGTATCAGTGCTGCCAGTGAAATTTCGAAAAAGGTACATTTTAGTTTCCAAAAAGATGAATTTTTAACGTTTAACATACCATTTTAATTTCAAATTTAATGAATAACAAAACATTTCTTGAATCCGCATCATTCATAAAGATCGCTAATTTGCATACCGCAGCATGATAGCGAAGTCTAATATTTATTAAAGATCGTGAAAGCTGTAAAGAATAAAAGGAAAAAATCCCTTTCACACTTTTTCTATAATTTTAACAACTTCATTAACTGAGACAAATCGGCCTGCAATCACACCTGTTTCAATTTCACAACTAAAGGGCTGTGAACCACCTTTCCACCTGAGAGATCAAGACCGCCGAAACAGGTGTGATTGCAGGCCAATGTGTCTCAGTTAATGAAGTTGTTAAAATTATAGAAAAAATCCCTTCTTTCGCGAACTTGACTAAAATTCGCGAAATATTGCAAGCTTTTAAACAAACACTAAAATATATTTGAAATCGCAAAATGGGGTAAAAATAGCGAAAATTTTCAATATATCAAATAAGCCATAAAATTGATTAAAAGTCCCTAAAACAATAAGGAATGGCGAAAATTCGGTAAAAATTGCTTACTAGCGGAAATTTGCAAAAATTTGCTAACAGTGGCATTATAGCAAAGTCTCCTATATATTATAAATCGTTAAAGGTGTAAAGAATTAGAAAACCTACAGTAGCAAATCGCTTCTATCGCGAACATTATTTTTTTTCATTCGCAACCTTTAAAAAATAATCGTAAAACGAATTTTCATATTGTAATTTTGAGCAATAAGTACACTATGCTAGTTGCAAAATCAAACAAGCCGGGCAACTGGCATTTTAACCTAATTGGGGCACGCTGAATCCAGTGTTGCTAACGGGTTTTTTTAGGTTGCACTGCATATATTCGCGTAATTCAAAAACGGTTTAGTTTATTAAAATTACCTAAAAACCCGAAATTCCGCAATAAATAATAAAGTGGGGTTGGTCATACATTTGACCCATCTAGGAGCATCCTACGCGCTGTACCACACAAATATGTAGGCTTAATAAAATTCTTTAATTTGGCCCCTGCATCGCGTAGGATGCTCCAAGAAGGGTCAAATGTATTACAATATAAAAATTCTATTTTAAGATAATTTATTTATAAGTTGCGAAAGAAAAAAATTCATATCTTAAAAAAGAAAAAAACAATTCCTTCAAAGTTTCAGGATTTTTAAAGAACGGTTTGAGGTATTATAAAAAAAAAAACATAAGCCAAATAAAAACATAGGTAATAGACTTAGTCCGTTTTTAAAAATTTATATTTTGCAGTTATTACATTTAAAAAAAAAAATTTTTTTTTCATTATATTGTTTGTAGCCCCAAGTATTCTCTTTAAAATGACATAAAAATCATCTGCGTATATGAAGTAGTTTGTGAGATATTGAAGAAATAAGCTCAACACATTTGGCTAATTCGGCGAAATTATGACATTTTGAAAAAGACATAACTTTAAAAAAAAATTTAACATTTTTTTTGTTAATGCAGTACAATACGCATATAAGAAAGCCTAAAAATGCACCGATTTTCTTTCTTATATGCGAGCTTTCTTATAAAGAAAACACGCATATAAGAAAGATACTTTCTAATATCTGTAACACGCAAATAAGAAAGATATTTTCTTATATCTGTAACACCCATACAAGAAAGATATTTTCTTATATACATCAGTAACAGAATTTAAAAAATGTCTTAAAGAAATACCTATATAGTAATTGAAATAAAACTGTTTAATACTTATACATACTACACATCATTTTATACTAAATTTCGTTTATTTGTCGTACAAATATAAATATATAAATACAGAACTAACTGCCAACCCACGATGTCGACAAGAACATTTTTTTTCGCAAATTTATATTGAAAACAATAGTACAAAACAAGGCGAATATGTAAATCATACACAAAAAAATCTATTATATAAATATATACTACTTTCTTATACACGTACTATTTTCTATGGAAAAAATAAATAAATAAAATATGAGGATTATTTAGCACGCAGATACATATATACAAATGTGCATGGTGTCTGAAGATGTCTTTCTTATAACCGAGTTTTACTTATAATCGAGTTTCTTATATGCGTATTGTACTGTATATGTTAATAGCATAAAAGGAACCTTCTCACCAAATTTCATTAAAATCGAAAGAGGCCGTGTCCCACTCTTGGTCGATTTGACATAGAATTGCCCATGTTTGAAGGCGATAATATCAAAAAATTAATATAAATTTCCTGAAAATAAAGCAGATGTTTATATTTCTTCAGAACAACTTTGCGCTACTAGTAATCATCGATATAGGTGGAGCTGCTATTGTAATAGTATTGAGTCGGTTACGATGATCAGTCTTAATAAGTTTTAGTTGGCTAAAAATTTCCTAATATTTTATTTCTGTACATTTTGGGTACAGATTCAAAAGATACGAAACATGTCAGGATTATACATGGTACCTGAAGTCATCAAAAGATACGGAAAATGTATCTTTCCTATCCTAATGGCCAGTGTTACCGTTCAAAATTTTCAAAAAGGGGCATAAAAAGGGGATTTTCAAAAAAAAAGTGTCACAAAAAGGGGAATTCTGAGAAAAAAGTGGCAACTTTAAAATCAGGAAAATTTAAAAAAAAACGTATGTATTTATTAAATTATTTTCATCGAAAACTAAACATAACAAAAAATAAACTTCATATTTATAAAAAAAAATACATTATAGGTATATAATACAAATTGTTTGGGAAAAACACACCTATATGTGTATATATACATATATATATATATATATATATATATATATATATATATACATATATACATACATACATATATCGTGAAAATACATGTCTTGTTTGCAAGTAAACGATAATGAACTATTGCATAAAATTTTTATTTCAATTATTTATACAAAAACAGTTACTAATTACTTGTAAATAAAACGAGCTTAAAATAGTGTAATAACAATACTTATAAAAACAAAAAATAGTTCAAAATGATTTGATACAAAAAAACTTTACATTTAAATAAATAGAGATATGTATATATGTAAGTATATGTACATAAATATTTGGCACTTGGATTATTTTACTTTTTTACAATCAACATTTTTTATTATTCGAATTTATTCTATGAGCTAAATTTCAGTTATGTATTTTATAAAGCTTTTTTGTAATAGTCCTATTCTTTAAATTTTTCAGAAATGACTTTATACACTACCAGACTACAGGCGCGGATTCAGGGGGGGGGGGGGAAATAAGGAAATTTCCCCCCCCTAAATTATAAAAATATGTTTGGTTTATCTCGATAATACAAGAATTCCCAATAATAATATTTTTTATATGCACAAAATTTTAGGAAATCCCAGCAAGATTTTTTTTTATTGAATCTAACGAAATTTTCAATAAGTATCCAAATCTTAATTTTAACAGTTATTTATTAGATATTTCCAATGAAACATCTAGTTTACTGTATTCAAATACTTATTATTCTAAATTCAATCCCAGCAGGTGCCATCAATTTATATCCAAAGAATAAACGTTTGACTTGAAAATGCGTGCGCTCAAATTTTTAATAAGCCTTAGTATGTATGTATATGCAATATTTATGTATATATGTGTTATATGAATCAAAATTCTATTCGATAATTTTTGACGAAAACAGAGATTTTTCGGGGAAAACCCAGATTTCCTTATCTTAAAGATATTTCAAGATACAACAAAAAATTATTAGAAAAGCATTTATTGGCTTTGTTGTAAACGCATTTGAAGAGGCTTCAAAGGCTATTGATAATGACGTTGATGTGTCAATTGATGCGAAAATTGTGTAGGAAATGCAACAGATGAGTGTCCTCTGATGTCAGCAGAAAATGGCGCTGTTATAAAATGCTGGACAAATGCAAAACAAACGCATTGCTATTCCCATAAATCAAACAACTCAATTTTAAAAAGCAACAAAGTGCATTCATACAATAAGTTGTATCATTTGTTAAAGAAACGACAAATTTTTTTAAATATAATCATCCCAAGCGAAACGCAGTTTTAGCAAAGTATTTGGGAGCCAAACTCTCTACATTATGCGAGACAAGTTGGTTGGACCGTCACGACTCAATTTTACACTTTGCAACAAGTGGACATCATATAGTAGAAGCTTTGGAAAAAATATCTGAGTGGAAAGGTAGAGATACTTCATCAAAAGCCTTATATTAAGAAACTCGCTTAGTACTTTTGAATTCATTTACGAACTAAACATATTAAGTGTGATACTTATTGTATCACAGCCGCTTAGTATCATTTTACAAAAGCACGATCTAGATCTTCAAAAAGGATCAAGCCTTATCAAAACTTAAATCATGTGCCTTGAAGAGAAAAGAAATAAAGCCGAAGAACTATTTAAAGCGATTTTTGAAAAAGTTAAAGTTATCTGCGTTCAAATCGAGGTTCCAATATTATTCAAAATGTTAAAGATTACTACCGAGTTGTAGGTTACATTCCTCTTAGTGAATTTATTTTAGAAGATCTAAAAACATGTTTCCCAATAGATATCCTAAATGTATTGAACATACCTTAACTTCTACCTCAAAGTGTAATCAATTCAAATACAGACACAAAACTTTTAAAATCACAACTAGCTGATGAGCTGATTATGTTTGATAAAAGATATAGATAAACACCTACTAACATCTAAACTTGAGTCTGAACTGTTGCATTTGCAACAAACATGGAAAATATCTAAAAATCTATCAGATGACGTTGTAGATGCTTTAATAAACTGTGATGAAGAAATCTACCGAAAGCTAAGAAAAATATTTCAAATTTTCGTTTCAATGCTCGTCAGAAGGGCAAGTTTAAAAGGGCACGAAAAATTGTTAAAAACGGCTGGCAAAATGGCACGAAAAATGTCAAAAACAAACATGTTATTTAAGAAACAATTATGTATTTTATTAAGTTTTTATCGTATGTACAATAGTATGTTTCTTCAAATTGTCAAAAAAAAAAAAAAAATACTGGGGGGGCAAAACGCAAGAATTTGGAAGTTGTTTTTAATACACTTTTAATCTAATTTTTGTTATAAAATTCTGTTTAATTGTATAATATTTGTCATAAAATTTTTTTATCAGGGAAATCTTATTAAAGATCGACGTTTAAAATTTTTACGTTTTGAGTCTTCGATTTCTAGAAAACCCCTGATAATCTCCTGTTATCACATAAAATAGTTCCACAAATGAAAAACTCTCTTTTAACATCGCAAGATGTAACTGGAGCATATTTGAACACTAAAAGTTCAGATGGAGAAAGGTTGTCAATTTATTCATCCGTCTCACATTCATTTAAATTTTGAGAAAATCGATTAAAACACTTTTTTAAAATTGAAATGCCAAGCCATATAGATTTTTCAGGAGTATTGAATAATTTACGACACGTAAAACGTTTTTTAAACTTTTTAACAAAATCTTTTTTACTGACATCTTTTATTATTTTCCTTAGCACTGTCAATTAAGCCAAAGCTTTCATTCATAGAAATCCCTTTCGTTTGTAACTTCAAGAGGCCTGAGCAGATGCATTGAAAGTACTTTTTACGTCCGATTTTTGCATTATTCAGTAAGCATTTCGAATAGATTCTGCCGCATATTCGCTAAGCTTATTTAAAAATTTTTTTCTATGCTGCAAAAATGTATTCTTTGGCAAGCTGGACCAAAAATTGCTTAAAAAAATAATTGAAGAAATGGCAAAAATGGCATATGCCATAAAAAACTTGCCCTACTCGTCAGTAATGCTATGAGAGAGAGGTCATTTCCTACCCGTCGTCTAATAAAAACATGGCTCAGGTCAACAATGATAAAATATCTAAATTTGCCTCACAAGGAAATCATAAATTGCCTATTTAAAAAAATTAATTTATATTGAACTGATCTTACATTTCATTTAACCTTATTGTTGAGTGTTTTTAATATAATATACACATATTAATTTTAATACACCTTTAAAAACAAATTTTTTACTTTTTGTATCAAAAAAAATTTCCCCCCCCCCCCTAAGGCTCGAGCTGGATCCGCGCCTGCCAGACTATTATATTGTATTTTCTTGTTACATTTTACCTTAGGTTTCCTTTGGAAACCAATGAGGTATATTGTATGTACATAAAAATTTACAATTATTAGACACCAGCAGAATGTAATGCATTTTCTGGCCCGCTACAGCCTTCGTCAGCATTCTTTGTGTCACACTGGATAGTGATACTTTATAAATTGAATGTATTTAACTCAACTATTTTAACAAATAGAAACTGGGAATTATTTCCTTCCGAAGGTTACTTTATATTATATTCAACATTTTTTATTATTCGAATTTATTCTATGAGCTAAATTTCAGTTATGTATTTTATAAAGCTTTTTTGTAATAGTCTTATTCTTTAAATTTTTCAGAAATGACTTTATACACTACCAGACAATTATAAATTTAGCTCATAGAATAAATTCAAATAATAAAAAATGTTGAATATAATATAAAGTAACCTTCGGAAGGAAATAATTCCCAGTTTCTATTTGTTAAAATAGTTGAGTTAAATACATTCAATTTATAAAGTATCACTATCCAGTGTGACACAAAGGGAACCTAAGGTAAAATGTAACAAGAAAATACAATATAATAGTCTGGTAGTGTATAAAGTCATTTCTGAAAAATTTAAAGAATAGGACTATTACAAAAAAGCTTTATAAAATACATAACTGAAATTTAGCTCATAGAATAAATTCGAATAATAAAAAATGTTGAATATAATATAAAGTAACCTTCGGAAGGAAATAATTCCCAGTTTTTACTTTTTTACCAAAAAAATTAAGTTACGAAAAAACCTCGAGGAAAAAGCATATAAAAGTATTGATAGGAAGATAGTTAATATCAGGTACAGATCGATTTTTTTATAAATTGCAGTGTTATGTTGTTTCTTCAACTATTAAATATCTATTTTTTTGAAAACGTAAATCTATATTTATTAATCAATTCATCACTTGGAATCCAATCTTCCAAGTCATTTTGATACAAATTTAAAGCGGATAACATAGACTGACAGGTATCTACTTTCAGTCTATTTGTCACTTTATTTTTTAAATATGCTAACTTAGAAAAAATCCGCTCAACGGATGCACTACTATGTGGTAAAGTAAAAACATACGAAGCAAATTTATACAAGTTTGGATATGAATTGTCACCCAAACAGTTTTTTAGATTGCCAATTTCGTACCAAAATGTTTCAGGCTTAGATATTTTAAAAATTGCTTCATAGCTTTTATCGTTTGATCTGGTTTCTTAAAGTTTGAACTCTTTTACAAAATCATCTGGGTTAGTAATTATATCAATAAAAACGGTAACAATTTCAAAGTTATTTATATATATCAAAGCTGGCAGGCACATCGCCTTCATTGATTGACAGTATAAAAAAAATTTTGTTCAAAAAGGGGCAAAAGAGGCACAAAAAACTACAAAATGATACAAAAGGGGATTTAAAACAAAGGGGTAAAAAAAGTGGCACGGTAGTCAAAAAGGGGCAAAAATGCGACTTTAGTCGCATAACGGTAACACTGCTAATGGCAGCACTGATGTGTATTAACGTAAGTATAACGTAAATATACAGAGTGAAGGCCTCGTTACTCTTACGTAAACGTATACGTTGCTAATCAGCTGTTCCGTTTTCCTTACCAAGCTACTGTGCAAATAGGTAATCTTACGTAAACGTAACGTTGCGTTGCGGACGAACCTGATAAAATTAAAATTTCTCTCCGTTTTTACGTATCAGCTGTTAAGCATTGTATTTTTGTTTTGAAGCAGTGTTGTCAACAAAACTTATTAACCAGCGGTTTACCTTTAAATTTTATTAATGAGTTTCTCATCAAAACGTTAATTTAAATTTTATGTAATGAAATCCAATGTTATTGGTTTTTTGTTCGAACTGAAATCAATGTTTATGTGTCACAGAAACCAAAGTTATCGGGTTTTTATTGAAAATAAAAGAAGCAGCTTACAGCTCTTGTTTATTTGTTGGAAATAAATATTGTTGTTAAAAGTTTAATTTTTTATTTTATTTAATCCAACAGTTAGATTATTTCCATAGATGGAAGTAAATAAAATTGATAAATATTAAAATATTATTTTTGCATGTTTCCGGCAGCGGGCTGCTGCAAAAGCCTTTTTCTCACTTTTTCTATGGTCACTTTATTTATTTATAAGTTTGAAACAAGAAATATTTTCGTATTTTAACTAAATTCGCTTTATATATGTACAAAACAATAAAATTACACAAATATAAACAACAAATGCAAGTTATACAACGATGGCATTTATTTAATATTGTACATTAGTATGTTTACTGTATTTCCACTTCTTATTTTCTTTTCTATAATTTTAATTTACATATATAACAAAAGTTTTAACAATATTTAACGCAAAAATCATAATTTATAAAATTATTAAATAAAAATTGATTTTATTATAAAATAATTATTTGCATACATTTTGGACAATGCAAATAGAAAAAAATCAGCGCATAGTTCCGAATATTCGCCTTAACCTTATTATATTAAATATATATGGGTATGGTCCACCGTGACTTAAAAAATCAAAGCACTATCATAATTTATTTAAGCGCAAAAATTATGTTGGATTAATTTTGTAGTATATTTTTATTTTTTATTTTTCATTTTTGAATAAAAATTTAATTTTTTTGTTAAAAACTTCTGAAAATATATGTAAAATTACTAAAATATGTATAAAGTGTCACGTGCGTAATGTCACGTGCGTAATTTACAATTTATTTTTTTCTTCGCCAACCCATGGATAGTTGCTTTTGAACAAAACATGATTATAAAGGACCATTACTAACCTTTATAAAAACATTTTTTTCCGAAATAAAAACCTCCTACAATTCACTTACTTTCGCACTTTTTCTTACGGTCCTAAAAGGCACTTCTATTTTTGTCACGTGAGTAAGTCAACTTTGATTGCATGGCATTTGGGTACTCAGTGCTCAATTTAACATTATATGTATATACTTTTTAGAAAGAACTCATCACAAACAATGTAACGATTCTAGAATTCATTCTAAAATTCCATTCCACTTCTATTTTTTTAATATTCAAACACAATAAAACGCGTACAAATGTCGCGTGCATAACCAGAGAAACACCCATATATTATTTATTTTTATTTGACCTTTCTCTTTTTACAATTATTTTGAATTATTTAAGCTTGAGGTCTTTTTTAAAAAAATATATTATATTTATTTATTTTTCTCATTATTGCGCTAACCTTTGGTTAGCATCTTTAGGACATTAAATTAAGTTTACAATAAAATATTTTTTTTTTAATTTTTGGTTAACACATATTGGTTATATCAAGTTTCATTTCAAGAGATATTAATAACGACTAAATATATTTTAAGGTCCTTAACTCCAAAACTAGATTCTCAAGTGCAATTAAAACTAAATAAAAAATTAAATTTTTCAAAGCAATTTTAGTGCTGGATATGTAAATATACAGTAGCTGGTACTTATCCATCCTAATTGAATTTATGACGTATTACATCCTCTATAGTTCGCATTGATTGCAAGTTCGCTAAACCGAATTTTTATCTATTTTATTTTTATAATTTTAAGAACCGAATTTCTGTGCAAACTTTGAAAATTTGCAACTCATTTTACCGCAAGAATGACGTGTGAATTTCTGAAGAGGAAATTCTTAGCTGGATTATTAAATCTGGCAATACTTCGTGGGAGCATGTGCACTGCAAGAGAACAAACCCTACATCACAAATTTTGTATTTAAAAAAAAACAAAACATTTAAAAAAAGCTTAACTGCCGTATTCATTAAAAACTAAATTGGTCTTGAAATATATTTTCAGAAAAATTTGTATAGAAATTTTGTTCGAAAATACGTTTGATACAGAGCGAATTCATACAAGGTGGTCTTATTTGAAAACGTTTACAACACTGTAAAATATTTTAACGTTGTGCCAAATATTCAAACAAATATTTTTTTTTAATTGTTAATTGTGTGTTTTGAAATATAATAACATTTTAAATTTCATAATTTTAATCCATAATTATAGAATTTAGTAAAGATTCCACAGAACCACCAGAATGGTATACCATTTTGACACAAGGTTAGTTATCAGCTGTTGCTTACGTAGCAAGATAAGGTCACCTGGTGTAAATTCGCTTTGGTTTGATATCTAAATTATGTTTTTAGAATACAAAACTTAATTTGTTCATTCTTGATTAATAAAAATAAAATAAATTAGTTTTAAAATCCTAGTCTGCGTTTTATTTTCGGATATAGTGAATTATAATACATAATAACAGCACATCCAGTAATCCGAATATCTCGTTAATCCGAATCAGGGTCTGCAATCATTAATTCGAATTAGCAAGCTGGCACTGTATATCTGTGGCATTTTGACAAAACATCTTAAGTCAAATTCAAAAAGTTTAAAAAAATGTTGTTAATCATACGAATTTTCATTCAAAAAACAATTATGTTATGTTTTAAAATTTTGTAGTATAAACGAAATTTTTCTTTAAGTTTGATTTTTTAAATGTTTTATTATTTGATAAAAATGATATTTCATCGAGTTTTTTTAAAGCTTTTTGCTTTAAGTTTGATTTTTTAAATGTTTTATTATTTGATAAAAATGATATTTCATCGAGTTTTTTTAAAGCTTTTTGTATCACGACATAAGTTGTTTTGTCAAAATGCCAAAGATATGAATAAAGTATTTTATTTTTTTGTACAAAAGCGCCGATATCGGTATGTATTGGCGATTTTAAACAAGAATGTTAGCAACATGTCTTGGAACAAGACTGTGAGCAAAATCAAAACAAATAATAATTTACATACATACATATGTACGAGTACACGCATACACCTCAACAACATATGACACGTTACGATTTTGTAGTAACTACCAACATTTCAAGTCGACCGCAACGTTTACGTATCCGCAACATTTACGTAAGAGTAACGAGGCCTTCAAGGCCTTCAAGGCCTCGTTACTCTTACGTAAACGTATACGTTGCTAATCAGCTGTTCCGTTTTCCTTACCAAGCTACTGTGCAAATAGGTACTCTTACGTAAACGTAACGTTGCGTTGCGGATGAACCTGATAAAATTAAAATTTCTCTCCGTTTTTACGTATCAGCTGTTAAGAATTGTATTTTTGTTTTGAAGCAGTGTTGTCAACAAAACTTATTAACCAGCGGTTTACTTTTAAATTTTATTAATGAGATTCTCATCAAAACGTTAATTTAAATTTGATGTTATGAAATCCAATGTTATTGGTTTTTTGTTCGAACTGAAATTAATGTTGGCTTTATGTGTCACAGAAACCAAAGTTATCGGGTTTTTATTGAAAATAAAAGAAGCAGCTTTCAGCTCTTGTTTATTTGTTGGAAATAAATATTGTTGTTAAAAGTTTAATGTTTTATTTTAATGCAAGTTATACAACGATGGTATTTATTTCATATTGCACATTAGTATGTTTACTGTATTTCCACTTCTTATTTTCTTTTCTATAGTTTTCATTTATATTTACAACAAAAGTTTTAACAATATTTTAACGCAAAATCGTAATTTATAAAATTATTAAATAAAAATTTAATTTAAAGCTGTAAACACATGAGCCAAAACAAAAAACAGCTGATTCGATTATTGATTTTATTATAAAATAATTATTTGCATACATTTTGGACAATGCAAATAGAAAAAAATCAGCGCATTGTTCCGAATATTCGCCTTAACCTTATTATATTAAATATACATACATATATATTATTTATTTTTATTTGACCTTTCTTTTTTCATAATTATTTTGAATTATTTAAGCTTGAGATCTTTTTTAAAAAATATAGTTTATTTATTTATTTTTCTCATTATTGCGCTAACCTTTGGTTAGCATCTTTAGGAAATTAAATTAAGTTTACAATAAAATAATTTTTTTTTAAATTTTTGGGTTAAGCTTTGTTTACAATCAGAGAAACAATTTCGTTTTTTCTTCTATCTTTTTTCTTCCAAAAGTATTTCATATATTTTCCTTTCGTTTTAGAACACAAATTTAACTAAAAATTTTTTAAAAATGTAACTAAAGTTGAGTCAACTCGAACTTCAGCAACAATTTGTATGAAATTGTTTCTGACGTTTAAAATAATTTTATTTAGTTTTGAATGAAAATTGTAACAAAATGTTTACAAAAATAAAAATATATGCTTAATATTGTTGTGGCTAAAATTTGCAAACGGTTTCTTGATGCAAAATGTGTGTAGTTACAAAAGAAATTGTTGCTCTATTATGAACACCAAGTGAAAATGTTTTTTGATTGTGAACGCAGCTTAACACATTGGTTATATCAAGATTCATTTAAAGAGATATTTATAACGGCTAAATATATTTTAAGGTCCATAACTCCAAAACTAGATTCTCAGGCGCAATAAAAACTAGATAAAAAATTAAATTTGTCAAAGCAATTTTAGTGCTGGATATGTAAATATACAGTGCCAGCTCGCTTATCCGAAGGTGTGTAATCCGAATTATCCAGTAATCCAAATTGAATTTATGACGTATTACATACTCTATAGTTCGCATTGATTGCAAGTTCGCTAAACCAAATTTTTATTTATTTTATTTTTCTGCTTTTTTATAATTTTAAGAACCGAATTTCTGTGCAAACTTTGAAAATTTGCAACTCATTTTACCGCAAGAATGACGTGTGAATTTCTAAAGAGGAAATTCTTAGCTGGATTATTAAATCTGGCAATACTTCGTGGGAGCATGTGCACTGCAAGAGAACAAACCCTACATCACAAATTTTGTATTTAAAAAAAAACAAAACATTTAAAAAAAGCTTAACTGCCGTATTCATTAAAAACTAAATTGGTCTTGAAATATATTTTCAGAAAAATTTGTATAGACATTTTGTTTGAAAATACGTTTGATACAGGGCGAATTCATACAATGTGGTCTTATTTGAAAACGTTTACAACACTGTAAAATATTTTACCGTTGTGCCAAATATTCAAACAAATATTTCATTTTGTTTTTAATTTTAAATTGTGGGTTTTGAAATATAATAACATTTTAAATTTCATAATTTTAATCGATAATTATAGAATTTAGTAAAGATGCCCCAGAACCACCAGAAAGGTATACCATTTTGTCACAAGGTAAGTTATCAGCTGTTGCTTACGTAGCAAGATAAGGTCACCTGGTGCAAATTCGCTTTGGTTTGATATCTAAATTATGTTTTTAGAATACAAAACTTAATTTTTTCATTCTTGATTAATAAAAATAAAATAAATTAGTTTTAAAATCCTAGTCTGCGTTTTATTTTCGGAATTATAATACATAATAACAGCACATCCAGTAATCTGAATATCTCGTTAATCCGAATCAGGGTCTGCAATCATTAATTCGAATTAGCGAGCTGGCACTATATATCTGTGGCATTTTGACAAAACATCTTAAGTCAAATTCAAAAAGTTGATAAAAATGTTGTTAATAATACGAATTTTCATTCATAAACATTTTTGTTTACCCTAAGTCTATACGAGCAATTTGTTTGGCAATTATTGCTGAAGCAACTATCAAATTCTGTTGCCAATACTAGATATTAACGTGTGGACAGCATAAATATGTATTTGAACACATGTTCAGCAACAAATGTCATAATACATTGCCGAGCAATTATCTTTTAACACAAGCTGTCAAAATCAATTATAAGTAACAAAAAAGAAAAATTTTAAACTTAAAAATATGAAATTTAAATACAAAATTTACAAATTTATAATAAAAAAATAATTAAAAATAAATTGGTTGCCAAAGAAAATGTAAGTATTTATTTACATACAAATTCATGTTTTGTGTTAAGACACACCTTTACTCCACTCGGAAAAAAATATTAAGCATAGAACATTTCTGTGACGTCATTCTGCCGACGTTATTGCTTATGTTAACAAATACAAACTGCGCGTATAGACGTAGGGTTACATATTTAAAATTTTGTATTATAAACGAAATTTTTCTTTAAGTTTGATTTTTTAAATGTTTTTTTATTTGATAAAAATTATTTTTTCAGCGAGTTTTTTTAAAGCATTTTGCTATCTTATCACGACTTAAGATGTTTTGTCAAAATGCCACAGATATGTATGTATAAAGTATTTTATTTTTTGTACAAAAGCGCCGGTATCGGTATGTATTGGCGATTTTAAACAAGAATGTTAACAACATGTTTTGGAACAAGACTGTGAGCAAAATCAAAACAAATAATCCCAGCAAATAAAATTGGACCACCTGACCCATTTTGATAAAATGGACTACTCCATGGACTGGTCCGATGTAATGCAAGCATGGACCATGTCATTGTTAAAAAGTGTTTGTACCCAGCAAATAAAATTGGACCACCTGACCCATTTTGATAAAATGGACTACTCCATGGACTGGTCCGATGTAATGCAAGCATGGACCATGTCATTGTTAAAAAGTGTTTGTAGTGAGACGACATGTCTTCGTTTTTTAACGACGTGCTTTCGTTTTTAAACGACTTCAAAACTAATCCTCTTGAGTATACCATGGAGTAGTTTTAAAACTACTCCCTAGTGGTCCAAAGGTGGGTTATATACCATGGAGTAGTTTTAAAACTACTCCTTAGTGGTCCAAAGGTGGGTTATATGATCCTCTCCTAGGACATCGTAATGTTAAATAGACCAGGTTTTTTCCATACGTTTGGGTTACTTTTGGACTAGTCCTGGTCCTTTGTGGACTACTCTTTACACGCGTGTTTGGACTGGTCCTATTATTTGCAGGGATGATTTACACACATACATATGTACGAGTACACACATACACCTCAACAACATCCCAGCTAGCATTTTCAATCGTCTAGGAGTCTACTGGGAATCTCACAAAGAGTGTTTTTGATCGTCGTCGAGCTCATTTTTTAATTGTAGACGATTCCTCGCACGGGAGAAATTGTTACACGTGCTGATTCGTATGAGAGATTCTTCCATAACGCAGCGAAATACGCTTTTATTAATCATAAAGGGAATCGTTTATGATGTATGTTGAGATTATCTAACGAGTCTTTCAAAAAGCATGCCAAGAGTCGTATGAGACTCACCTTGGGATTATTTTACAACTCGTAAAATGCTCAGCCATATAACTGAGCTACCTAAATAAGGGCATCAAGCGTATTTTTCATGTCAAAACTTCTAGTTTTCATACAATTTATATAAAACAAACCTTAAGGTCGCGAAATCAACACCATCCAGTCGGAAAAATCCTTTTTTCAGGTCCTTAGGCCGGTTTGTTTTATTGAAATTGTATTGACAATAATATTTTCATTTTTCAAAAACGCTCTTATTTAGGTAGCTCAGTAATTGTTATACGACTCTTACAGAGACTCGCAAAAGGTTCATTCCAAGATTAAAAGACGAGCGTGTCAAAAAATAAATAAAAAAATAATAAATAAAAAAAATTTATATGTTTTTGTTTTTGTTACTCGTCAGATAATCATCAGAAGATTCTTTTGGGAGTTGTGTATTAAACATAATCGTCAAACAAACAGCCTATGCTAGCTGGGATATGACACGTTTACGTTTTTGTAGTAACTACCAACATTTCAAGTCGACCGCAACGTTTACGTATCCGCAACATTTGCGTAAGAGTAACGAGGCCTTGAGAGAGAGAGCAGAGATGGCAAATGCAATTTTAAAAATTTTGGAACTAGGCAAAATATTTTTCTGTTGTTATTTAGAAAAATATCAATATAATTTTAAAGCTTTTTAAGATTTGACTAAGACGGTAAGCTTATTTTACTAGTACAACGAGGGGCGGTTGGCGGCAATTTCTGCTTCTCCGAAACTATATAATGCATCTTCCAGATTTTTTCAATGGCTTTTACACTCCATCATTTATTTTCTCCAAAATTTCTTGATTACTTTCCATACTTTAAATTTATAATTTTTCATATACTACATACATACACTGGATGAAATTTTTTAAGAAAAACTCTCCTTTACAACTTATTAAAAAGAAATGTTTGAATTTTAAATATCAAAAACAGAAACTTAATGATATGTTCTGAATTGAATGAATTAAATCAGAAAAATACGGCCCGTTATGAACCAAGTTCAATTAAACTACAAAAACCAAGCGCAAAAGTCGTTTCAGCTGTGGTAGATGCGAAAAAGCAATGTGCAAAACTAAGGACTACATTTTCGATGTCTTGCATGTAAAATAAAATAATGAAATTATAAAATTATATAATAAATTCGTATAGTATAAAATAATAAGCATACGTTGAATAAAAAATATATGTATTTACAATAATTAGAATTGTGGTTATTTTTGTTGAACTATTTATGGTTTATAATCCAAATTTTTAATATTTTTAATCAGGCTTTAAGTTCATCAAAATTAAATTTCATTTAATTATTTTTATGAAGAAAGGAATTTTACCACATGAAAATTAATTAAAATTGTTATTGATAACACACTGCTACAAAAAAACACTTTTTGTCAGAACTTGAAAACAGACCTATTGGGGGTTGTAGGCCTACTTGAGGACATACAAAAACCGTTTTCAAAAATTTTGAAACACCCTCAAAATTTTGAGTTATTTTCAAAAAACTGTTTTAGGGTAGGTCGTAGCACTTTAGTACCTCTAACTCACACATTTTTTGATCGATTTCAAAATTTTAAACAGTTTTGGAAAGGCAAAGAATTAAGCTTTTATGAAATGTATTCATAAAAAATGTATTCCAAAAAATTAGGTGAGTTTTTCTCAAAATTTTCTAATATTTTTTATTTTTTTTTCCTAATTTTTCAAATTCAACAAGAGTTATTTTATTTTTTTTCTATGAAAACCTATCTTTATTTGCACTGTATTTTAAAGATAATTTTATGTAGAAAAAACGAGATATCATTTGTTAAAATCGGCTTACATTTGCAAAAGTAACTAAAGTTTTAAATCTCGCACAAGATCGCAAAAATATGCATTTGTCACAAAATGTGGCTCAGCCGATTTTGGTAAATATTCCATATCACATTCCTTGTTTTCAGATTCATCATCACTTTGTTTATGTAAAGTTTCATTACATTTAATTGCACTTAATACTGGCTTAGTAACAGTTAACACATTAGCATACTCAATGCTTTCACGATTTTTATATTGATAACCAGTGATGTTTGTTTGGCAAAAATAACAGTCTTGTGGTTTATGGAATATTTTATGATGCCAAATCATTGGGAAAGATAATGGCAATGGCTGGCTTATAAACTTTTCGGACTTAGTTTTCTTTACCATACTGGAACAGCTTGTACAAATACTTTCGGGTTCATATCATTTGCTAGAACTGTATGAGCAGTTAAAAACTGCATTGAAGGCATTTACCAAGGCTTTATTTTTCTTCAGATCAAAGCGACGTTTTTTGTCAGCGAATGAACCGCAAACATAACAAAAGTTATTACGCTTATCACACACTGCAGAAAAAATTAAACACAATTTAAAATTTGTTAAAGGATTACAAAAATTACAAACTGACTTATTTTAATAAAATTAAATATTAATATCACTTCACTTGTCACAAATTTTAAACTAGTTACAATTTTTTTAACTCTTAGCTAAAAACAATATCCTTCACCAAAAGGTAGTATTTAAATTTTACCATTGTGTTGGTAATAAATTCGATTAGTTTATGTATTTATCCAAATATATATAATTAAAAATTGCATATAAAAACATTCTAAACTTTTTTAATGATTCAAAAAAATAGGGCATAATAAACCCTATTCATCTGTATTATCTTCCAGTTCTTTTTTTTTTTAAATAAAGACAGATTAACAATAACTTATTAATATGTGGTTTACAGTACACGAGCGCCTTACTCGTCCGTTCAACTTACATTTAAAACAACCAAAACTTTTGAATTCGTGTTCTGTAAACCGCACATAAGTTAATACCAAAAACGTAACTGTAAAATTACAACAAACAAAGTATTAAGTTGACAACTTTGCTTGTATAGTTAATTGTTTTTTTTATTCATATGTTTTGCGCGGGGGGAGAAAATACTAAAAACAGGTGTTAATGAAAAGTTGAATAACTTATACAATTTTTATCCGATTTAAAAAATTAAAACCATGTTTTGTTAAGAACTAAATTTTCTTCATACGTTTATATAAATTTTTATAAGCTTTCATATTAAAATAAGCAATGAAAAGCTATTAAAATCAAAAAAGTTTATAATTTTCGTTTTTTTTGAAGATATTCTTAACAAAAACAATTGTTATAACTTTCAAATGTATAAAAAATGCACAAATGCATTTTAAAGCGTAATTAGTTTTCTTTCCAACCCCGTTAAAAAAATTAAAATCGGACAAGAACTGACTGAGTTACAGGTCGATAAGTTGACGAACATCACTGAAAACGGTTTTTTTAAAATAACTTCTGAATTTGAGGGTGTTTCTGAAATTTTTTGGCACAATTTTTTATGTACTCAACAAGACCAATAACCCACGCTAGGCCGTTTTCCAAGTTTTTTTACACTGTAGCACCGTGTAATCATTCATTCTTGACTGACCTGAGATTTTAATTAATTTTCATGTTGTAAAATTCCTTTCTTCATAAAAATAATTTAATGAAAATTAAATTTGATGAACTTAAAGCCTGATTAAAAATATTAAAAATATGTATTTAATTTTTATTTAATTGAGTTTTTTTAGCTGTTCTAATTGTGGTCTGGCCAGACCAAGAGGACAACTTAGTGGTAAAAGTTACCGAGAATTCTTTAGTTTGAAAATTTCACATTTTATGTTTATGATAATTAAATTATTTCATGTTTCAATTGCAACCCTCTAAAGAGATTGCGCTTAATTTTATAGCTTCTAGGGTAAAGTATTTTTGGGATTTTTTGAAAGAGGTTTAGAGGTCGCTCAAGTCGAATTTTTGCAAAAAATCGTGTTTGCCGACCTTTTTTCGAGTTTTCTTAATAGCATTTAAAAAAAAGTTGCCAAGGTTTATTTTGGTGTACAAAGGCTATAAGTTATTCCAAGGCATTCGCTCATTTACGCGCCCTTCATTACAATTTTTTTCAATTTTTCCATGAATTTTGTAAACAACAAACTAAAAACGCAGAAAGATCGATTAATTCTAAAAAATTTAGAAACAAAAATTTTGGAGTTTGCTTTTACCGTTCCTGAGTTATACCCGTTTGCAGCTTTGTATCCAGCTTATGATATTATTACTCATACCCAACAAACACATCTACTCAAACGTTTTGCTTTTGCTTTATTTACAAATTATATATTGGAGTTCTAACGATGTAGTTTATGCCCTGCAATGAATTCTGAAAATCAGTTTCAGAAGTGTTAGCCAAGGCCACACCTCCAAAAAGTATGTTCTTATAAAAAATTAATAAAATTTTGCACCTGTTGTAAAACATTTTAAGATTTTTTCTCTTCAAAATAAGATTTTTTTCTCCAAATGAAGATTTTCCTTCCAAATCTTCTGGCAACGCTGCTCACAGCACAAATGTCACAGTGGTGAAAGTAAGTTTTATTTTATTTACCAAAGTCGATGTTAAATTAGCAGAGGCATATTCCTCGTCTCTTTTATAAGAAACTGTATTACCATAATTGAGACTGCATAATTTCGAAATATGGCATTATTTAGCCGTGGCATGAACCCAATTAGAAGTGTGGGATTCGTGGTGAAAAATTAAATTTTTAGTTTTACTACTGAACAAAAGATGACGCTGTGTATATAAAAAGCAACATAAGACAACTTGGCAACATTAATCGATGTTTCTATGACAGCAATAAAATATTTATTTAAAAATTTTCAATATACATAACATTTTATACATATTTTTCAAGAAATTAGATCTTTGTTTTTTCTTTAAAAAAATTATGCCGAATATTTCAAAAGCAAAAATAAAAATTGATCCGCACAAGCACGACGATCAAATAAAAGCAATTGAAGCTGCTCATCGAGAGGCAACACGCTTAGCTGATATTGTAATTGAATACGAAGAAGAAGAGGATCTGAGCTACGAAGATGAAAATAATTTGGAAGATTTTGCAGATGAAGAAATTCAATCCGAAGATACTCTTCATGTTGGACAAATTGATTTATCTTTTCCGGAAAGTATCCAGGAATTTAAGGATTCCGTTCAATGCTACCCTCCTTCGTATTACACGCTTTCACCTAAAGAGCGACTGCTTTTACTATACACCGAAAACTTTCGACGTCAGTTTGTAGTCAACAATTGCAAAAGACGTCCCCTAGTTTTAGCCCTGCCCAATGAATGTAATGTACAGGTAAAGAAATACCAGAATTGTTTTTAAAATAAAACGCATACTTATCATTTTCTAATATTTTAAGAAATTCGTGTGTTCGACTTTACGTCCCACAGCGTTTCTACACGCACCTTTAATTAGAAATGCGGAAGAATGTTCCAGTTTTGTTGCTGATTTTATATATTATGAACCACTCGAAAATATGAATTTTGTAAGTAGAAATAATTGCATATATGTATACTTTTTAAATTTGTTTGCAAATATCAAATTGAACATGCCATAGCCAAAATGTCCATAAAAATAATAACAACCGCCATCTTTCTTTTTTGCTGCTTTTAAAAAAGTTTCCGCAACAAACTTTGAAATTTTTTCTATACTAAAAAAAAATAAATATACATATTTACCATTGTCACAATTTTAAGCGGCTCAAGTATATCGTAGCTCTTTTAAGAGGCGGTGACCCAGGAACATTTTAAAACGTTACATGAATTTATGTAGAAAGCAACAACAGAATTACAAAATATTTATGACTTTGTTCTTGCTTTCAATGTAATTCTTTGGCGTAGCGTTGCGTTTATATAATCAGGGCCATATAGGAAACAAATCCTTGTGCCCGACCAAAGGCCAACCATGCTATCTTTCGTGCGTTTTTTAAAATCAAAACTAAAATTATTCGGGAAATTAAAATTTAGGAATTTTAAATTCTTGATTTTTAAACTTGGAATTTTAAAATTTGGGATTTAAGTTTCGGGCATATGAACTGTTAACTTTTTTGGGGTGAAAATTTATTAAAAATTTTAGGGTGGTTTTTTATAATGAAGAATTATCCCAAATTAATGGATTGTTCGTCAATTTCGAACGTAGACTTCGTTCGCTTAACTTATGTATATGTATAACAAAAACAATATTTTATAATTTGTTTTTGTTTTAAATGTAAGTTAAGCGAAAGAACTTTTCGTTCGATATCGACGAACAGGCCATTAGGGTGTGATTTTATTTTATTTTTAGGGCTATTTTTTTGGGGGTAATTTTTTATTAAAAAAAATGGGATAAATTTTAATTTATTTTTTGGGGCCATATTTCGCAACACCGTATTAAGAATTCTAACGAAAACTCTTCGTATTTTGGTTTTAGATTTAACAGAAGACTTCCCTACAAGAAACGAATGAGCGTGTAGTCACATTTTTCATTTTGGTGTTAAGAAAATGGTAGGAAAAAATGACCGAAATGAAGTTATCGGTCACATTCGGTCATTTTTCCTATCATTTTCTTAACACCAAAATGAAAAATGTGACTACTCGCTCATTCGTTTCTTGTAGGGAAGTCTTCTGTTAAATCTAAAACCAAAATACGAAGGGTAGTAAACAAAAACTAGCGAATTTAATTCGCCATGTCTCTCAATTTTTGATACTCGTTCTCTTTCTAATGCTGCCATAGTTTTTGAATAATTGGCTATGTTCACAACATTATAGAAAACAAACAACATGATAAAAATGTATGCACAAATAAATTAATAAAAATTTAAACAAAAAATGGCAACTATTTCCGTCGCCGTCTTCCGTTGTATTATGTTTTTTTTTCTTTCCCATAACGAGAAATCGCACCGCACCACAAACATTGTGTTTAGACCAGGGGTTTCCATTTCTTCCCTGCAAATAATAGGACCAGTCCAAACACGCGTGTAAAGAGTAGTCAACAAAGGACCAGGACTAGTCCAAAAGTAACCCAAACGTATGGAAAAAACCTGGTCTATTTAACATTACGATGTCCTAGAAGAGGATCATATAACCCACCTTTGGACCACTAAGGAGTAGTTTTAAAACTACTCCATGGTATATAACCCACCTTTGGACCACTAAGGAGTAGTTTTGAAACTACTCCATGGTATACTCAAGAGGATTAGTTTTGAAGTCGTTTAAAAACGAAAGCACGTCGTTAAAAAACGAAGACATGTCGTCTCACCACAAACACTTTTTAACAATGACATGGTCCATGCTTGCATTACATCGGACCAGTCCATGGAGTAGTCCATTTTATCAAAATGGGTCAGGTGGTCCAATTTTATTTGCTGGGTTTGCACAATTGTGCAAACCACTACAAACACATATTTTTATGCTCTTCAATTCAGTCGTCGGTGTGACTTCGACAAGTGTACATGTTTAGCGGATGCTATATTATTTTGTTTCAGCTTACACTCAAAAATATTGTGCGGTCAAAAATGCTTTTGGTAACATCCAATGCCTTGCGTGCAATATTTAGAGTCTAAATTTTAAGACTTAAATGCAGAGTAATATAACATTTCTATTTAATTTTAACATAATTTAAATTGTTGAAAATATTTAACAGCAAAGCTAACGTAAATTTTATTAAGTAACTTTTTTTAACAATAACATTTACTGCAACGTTTAAGCTAACGATATGTGTTTTGTTTGTGGAAAAAAATTCTTTGATACCTGTAAAAGGGTCCATTTTGCTTTCTTTAAAAAGACGTACCTAAATGCAGAAATTATTAAGAAAAAAAATAGCCAAAAGAATTTGTTGGTATTTTGCTTGTAAAAATATTTTGGTTCCTGTACCAATTGCGTCGTTGGGTTTTTTCTTTCTTTGAAACCCCTTTTCTTAAGTAAGTGCCGGTTCACACACGTCAAGTTTGACTCGTCAAGTCTTGAGTTTTTAGGAGAGAGGGGAAAATATGTGGCATTCTCTTTTCCCTTCTCTCCAAAAGCTCAAGACTTGACGGCTAAAACTTGAAGAGTGTGAACCAGCACTAAGTAGAAATATTTAAAAAACATGTAAAAAAGTCTTGTTTTGCTACAATTTATGTGTAAATAACCTCTACACATAAAAGCAAATTTGACAGTAGGTAAAATATTTGGGTAAGAAGATGTGTTTTATTGATGTATTAATGAAACTTTATTGTGTTGCACTATTTGTATTGCTTACTTTTTTATGCTACAATTATTTGACCGAGCCAAAAGAGTTAAGGCTCAGTAAGTCTTTACTTTCTGTTCTGTTACGAACCAGCTGATTTGTTTTTGTTATTAAAAAACCTGTGAAATTGATTAGTTGTTCTGTTCTGTTGCGGTTCAGTTTGATAAAATCAAAAACTTGTAAAGTAATTGTAAGTGACCGCAAAATAAAAAATACATTAATTAAATTTTATTTCTTCAAATTTATGTGCATAAAAGTTATTGAAATAAAACAATGGATGGTGCAAAACTAATAAATTTGTCATAAATGGCTAATAAGTTGCTACAGAAAAAGTAACTTTTACAATTTTGAAACAGAACGGCACGGAACAGAACAGAAACAGAAAGTAAAGACTAATTCTGCCTTAAACCTTACTAATTTATGGTAACTATTTAACGTAACTTTGACCTGTTATAATGACTTTATACATTTTTGCAGCAAACTCATGTGTGCATTTGGTATTTTCTAAAAAGTTATGATATACCATTAGCTAGAATAAAAATGTATGCACAGATGTTGAAGTATGAGCAACCCAACACCGTGAATACCATTTCTATATTACTTACCACTATGAATACCCTAACTGTTTACTAAAATAACTTTTTCACGTTATAATTCTCATATTGAATTGAAAAAATGGTTATTAGAAGAGGAAATTAATGAACCAAAATCAGTTCCCAAACTGAAAATGGAGATTTCAAGTTTAGAAATATTGGAAATTGTTAAGAAAGGAGGACCATTGTGGGATGGTGTTTTTATCAAGCAATTGCTGAAGAAAATTTGGGAAAGGCTTAATTATAATACTAAATTTATAGAGTCTCTTCCCCTGTCCAGTCAAACGGTAAGCCGTCGTACTGTTCAATTAGGAACTTGTGTAGAATTAGGGGAAAAGTAGTAAATTGCTTTTTTTTTCAATTTGTTTAGACGGAAGCAATGACATAAATGATCTGTGTGAACTTGTAATTTGTAGTCGATGCGTAGACAGCGAATACACTATTTTTGAGTCAATGTTTACTTTAGAATCATTTTATCGAAATGTAACTGGCACGTTGTTGTACGATGTTGTCAGAGAAAAGCTTCTTTCCATTGTAAGCATAAACAAATTTGCTGGAGTCTGCACAGATGGAGCCAATGTAATGTTGGGCAAATATAATGGACTCATAGGCTAATTAAAAAAACACGAATTTGCAGTTCATAATTTTCACTGCATAATTCATCAGACCGCTCTTGCATCGAAATTCATAAATGATACCCCAGCTATGAAGACAGCATCACAGGCGGGCATCAAGCGTAGTTTTAAAATCATCGACATTGAATTGGTAAAGAATTGCTACAAATTTTTTATCAACACAAAAAATTTTTAATTTTGTACCTTTGTGTTATACTTATAAAATATATTACTAACATTTTATTTCGGCTGTAAATAAATGCATTTTCTAAATTTGCTTACTCTCTGGTACTCACTAATACACAACCAAAAAAATTTTGGAAATCCCTGGTTTAGACTCTTAAGCGAAATATTGTTTCTTAAGGAAACTTGTATATTGAACATTTTCCTGGGTTTTAATATAAATTAGAGAACCAAGGTACATTGAAAAGGTCTGCGCAAGAAGCCTGATGATCATTGTTTATGTTCTTTTTAGTTGTCAAAAGTTGTTTACATTTTGCTTACATGTGCATGTATACGTTTGTTTACGTTTATGGTATGCCACACAAACACGTTTTTGCCTTTTGCTTTGTGTATGCGGAAGTAAATTTTTAACAACTAAAAAGAATCGTTTTTTGTTTTTGTACAAGTAAGCAGACCTGATAGATGGGCCTTGGTAAGTCTGTATTGCTTATGAGTAACATTATTGTACTCATTTTATTGTTTTATAATTTTTAAACAGACAATCCCTTGAAAAAGTCGACAAACAATTGAAGAAACGTCGGTAACAAAATGTATTGACAAAGTGGCCTCAGTACTACAACAATGAAACAATAGAAAAAACAACAGGCATTTTGTTGCTAGAATTGAGACGGCAAATGTCAAAATGCCTTTATAAAAAATGTAAATAAATAAAAAAAATGACGCTAAACGTCACACACGAAGAAAATCATTTCAAACAGCTGCGCTTGTGAGGTCACTTTATTAGTACATTCTGGTCGGACAAAGGTTAAAAAAAAATATATGTACTTTTTTTTCTTAAATGTACTGCTTTTTTTTCATCAATGTACTTTTTTTGTCAATTCCATATCTGGCTACCCTAACTTTCGGATCCCTCGGGATCTACAAAGTCGTAATACATTGTATGACCGTGTAAACTTGTCTTAGGATAGGTATCTTATATATAAATACGGGAACAATAATTTTACGGTTGATTTTTAAGTACATATTTTATCGTCCACCGATTTTAATGAAACGTACTATATTATTTCAAAGGTATTTTTGTGTAGATATGCACAACATTTTTTAAATTTTAGGTATTAAAAGGTTTAAAAGGCGTTTTAAATTTGCTTGCAAGCACACGCACATACATGTATAAATGGTGGTTGAGTTTTTTGATAATCTCCCAAAATGAAAATAATACAAGATGTCAGTAAAAAAGATTTTGTTGAAAAGTTTAAAAAACGTTTTAGATCGTAAAACGTGTGGTGAATTATTCAATACTCCTGAAAAATCTAAATGGCTTGGCATTTCAATTTTAAAAAAGTGTTTTAATCGATTTTCTCACAATTTTGTTTTAATGAAAGTGAGACGGATGAATATATTGACAACCTTGCTCCATCTGAACTTTAGTGTTCAAATATGCTCCAGTTACATCTTGCGATGTTGAAATAGTGTTTTTCGTTAACAGAACTGTTTTATGTGATAACAGGAGATTATCAGGGGTGCTATAGAAATCGAAGACGCAAAACGCAAGAATTTTAAACGGCGTTTTTTAATAAGATTTCCCAGATAAAAAAAAATTAAGGCAAATATTATCAAAATATTTCTTTATTAATAACACGAATAACGAAATCTTTTGAAAATTTAAATTTTGTACATTTTCCCAAAAATTGAAATTACTTTTTGATAATAAACAGGCAGGTGCACGGCCTAAAAAAACACTTAATTGACAACATCTTTTGTAAGTTGTTGTTTTTATTTTGTTTTTCTTAAGTGCCGGTTCACACACGTCAAGTTGGACTCGTCAAGTCTTAAGTTTTTAGGAGAGAGGGGAAAAGAAATGGCATTCTCTTTTCCCCTTTCTCCTAAAAACTCAAGACTTGACTTGACTTGTGTGAACCGGCACTAACTTACTTACAACTACAATTAATGTTGAGAGAATTTCAACTAATTGTAGTGGGGAATGTAAGATGAGATCAGTGTTGCCAAAACTCTGTGACCAAAAATGGCTAAATTTACGGGAAGAAATGGCTAAAAATGGCTAAAAGCTTTTTTAAATAAAAACATATTAAAATTTAATAACAAACAGAAATAATTCATTTAAATTTGTTTGCGATGAAATTGTAAGTTAAGTTTGTTAAATAAGAATAAACGTTAATTAACATTTTGATAGATGTCGTTATTGATCATCTCATAGGAATCACTCCTGCCTATTAGTTTTAAAAAATTTGAGGTAAATCATAATCACGACAATATTTACCCAACGTTTTGAATCCAGATCTACAATAAAAAACAAGTAAGAAAGTATAGTCGGTCAAAACTGACCACAGTAGCACTTACGTACCAAATTTTATCAAATAATCTCCAAAACTGCGACCTGGGGCCTAATTCTGGCAGTCGTGATCGAGTACTTCCTCGATTCGAAAGCAATTTTATTTCAGTCGATACTTAACGAAACTAAAATTAATGCTTTATAACACTGAACAAATTATTCCGATTCGTTCAGTATTGACTGAAATAATTTAATAATAAATTGCTTTCGAATCGAGAAATTACTCGATCACGACTGTCAGAATCAGGCCCCTGTACTTTGCGCACAAGGTTTACATGTACAGCCAGTCAGACAGCCGGACAAACATAGATAATTCGACTCAGAAAGTGATTCTTAGTCAATCGGTATACTTAAAGGTGGGTCTAAAACCAATATTTGAAGGTGTTACAAACATCAGCACTAACGTATAGTACCCTCTCCACTATTGTGGTGGGGGTATAGGTAAATATTTTATTGTAATGTTAAAAATATTTACCTAATTGATAAAATCGAATTAATGGTTGCTAAATGTAACCTATTTCTCAAATTACTTTAGAGCAATTCCATATGAAAACGATCAAAATTGGTAAATTTTTGGACGACCCCTCTCCGATTTTAAAATAAATAGTCTCAATCGATTGCCCAGCAAAAAATAATGTACCTACATATATTTTTTTTTTTTTATAGTGACAAAATTGAAGAATTCTTCATAAGGGACCTCATTGAAAGTTGTTTAAAAAAAAAACTACTAAAGCGATCGCAACGAGTGATAGCTCGTTGGAAAGGTATTGAATCAGGCTTTAATTGAAAAATAAAATTTTCCTAATTTTTCTTAGAAATTTACCTTTAAATTTTCCCATGAAAATTACATTTTCCGATTTTCCACAGAAGCTCCTAAATTTTCCGGCAAATTTTTTTTTTTTGGATTCCTCATAATTTTTGCTTTAAGAATCAGCAATAAAAAAATGGGCCCCGACTCCTTGTTTGGACAGGAGAAGAGCATGTAGGTACATTATTTTTTGCTGGGCAATCGATTGAGACTATTTATTTTAAAATCGGAGAGGGGTCGTCCAAAAGGTGATCGCTTTCATATGGAATTGCTCTTTAAAGTTTAAACGATGTTTACTTGTCTAAATACACTCTCTACTTCAGCATTAGTCCATGGAAGTAAGATCAACTTTTGTCAATTCTGAAATTTCTAAAAAAAGAAACACTGATGTTTGTGTTGTTCCATTTTATAAATTTAATATTGGAATACTGTTCCTTTATTTTGAAAGATGTTTCATCAACATGGTTTATATCGATTTTCAACATTTATAAAAGTTCTGATTTAATTTAAAGGCGTTTTAATTGCTAAAAATGTTTAATTTACTTTTATAAATTTTTAAAATAAAATAAAAATTATTCTTTTAAAAGAAAAACGGCAAAAAAATTTTATGGCTAAACAAGTTGATAAATGGCTAAAAAAATGGCAAATGGCTAAACTCATTTTTTAATGGCTAAACTGGGTGAAAAATGGCTAAATCTAGCCACTAAATGGCTAAATTGGCAACACTGGATGAGATGAACCCACTGTTTATTGTTGATGTTGTTTTGTTTAAACTTTGATATTATTACAAGTAGAACTGTTGCTATAATTCTTATACGTTTAACAGTTTTATTTGGTTTAATATCTTTAGTTTTTCTAAAATCTGTATGGATGAAGTTTCCTGATGATCTGGCCTAAGCAACCAGTGAAATGCGCATAGGAATAGCTTATCCCATCAACAATAAATTTCAAGTGTTTTTATCAATAATAAAAACTGGGAATTAAGCACGAATAACAAAATCTTTTGAAAAATTAAACAGAATTTCATAACAAAAATTAGATTAAAAGTGTATTAAAAACAACTTCCAAATTCTTGGGGTTTGCCCCCAGAATTTTTTTTTTTTTGACAATTTGAAGAAACATACTATTGTACTTACAACAAAAACTTAATAAAATAAATGTTTCTTAAATAACATGTTTATTTTTCCATTTTTCGTTCCATTTTTTATACTTTTTCGTGATATTTTAAACTCCCTGCTGACGAGCATTGAAACGAAAATTTGAAATATTTTTCTTAAATTTCGGTAGATATCTTCATCACAGCATATTAAAGTTTCTTCCACGTTATCTGATAGATTTTCAGATATTTTCCATGTTTGTTGCCGATGCAACAGTTCAGACTCAAGTTTAGATGTTAGTAGGTGTTTATCTACCTCTTTTATCAAACATAATCAGCTCATCAGCTTGTTGTGATTTTAAAAGTTTTGTATCTGTATTTGACTTGATAACACTTTGAGGTAGAAGTTTAGGTATGTTCAATACTTTTAGGATAAATATATTTGAAAACGTGTTTTGAGATCTTCTAAAATATATTTAATAGAGGAATGTAACATACAACTCGGTAGTAATCTTCAACATTTTGAATGTGATTGGAACCTCGATTTGAACGCAGATAACTTTAACTTTTTCAAAAATCGCTTTAAATAATTCTTCGGCTTTATTTCTTTTCTCTTCAAGGCACATTATTTAAGTTTTGATAAGGCTTGATCCTTTTTGAAGATCTATATCGTGCTTTTGTAAAATGATACTAAGCGGCTGTGATACAATAAGTATCACACTTAATATGTTTAGTTCGTAAATGAATTCAAAAGTACTAAGCGAGTTTCTTAATATAAGGCTTTTGATGAAGTATCTCTACCTTTCCACTCAGATATTTTTTCCAAAGCTTCTACTATATGATATCCACTTGTTGCAAAGTGTAAAATTGAGTCGTGACGGTCCAACCAACTTGTCTCGCATAATGTAGAGAGTTTGGCTCCCAAATACTTTGCTAAAACTGCGTTTCGCTTGGGATGATTATATTTAAAAAAATTTGTCGTTTCTTTAACAAATGATACAACTTATTGTATGAATGCACTTTGTTGCTTTTTAAAATTGAGTTGTTTGATTTATGGGAATAGCAATGCGTTTGTTTTGCATTTGTCCAGAATTTTATAACAGCTCCATTTTCTGCTGACATCAGAGGACACCCATCTGTTCCATTTCCTATACAATTTTTTAGGTCAAGACTAAGGCCCTAATTTTGTAAAACACAACGCAACGACAAAGAATTACATTGAAAGCAAAAACAAATTCATAAATATTTTGTAATTTTGTTGTTGCCTCTAACAGAAATTCACATTGGTTTTTAAGATTTCATACGCCTCATTGTTTGTGGCGTTGAAAATGTTAAAACGGTAAATAAATTTCTGTACAAAGCAACAACAAAGTTACAAAATATTTGTGAATTTGTTTTTGCTTTCAATATAATACTTTGGCGTGCGTTGTGTTTTACAAAATTAGGGCCTAAAATTTGTCAAAGCTTTTAGAACTATTGATGATAGTGCCTTCGAATCAATTGACACATCATCGTCATTATCAATACCCTTTGAAGTCTCTTCAAATGCGTTTACAACAAAGCCAATTAATGCTTTCCTAACAACTTTTTGTTGTATGTTGAAAGTCTCTTCAAATGCGTTTACAACAAAGCCAATTAATGCTTTCCTAACAACTTTTTGTTGTATGTTGAAATATCTTTAAGATAACAAAATCTGGGTTTTCCCCACAAATCTGTGTTTTCGTCAAAAATTATCGAACAGAATTTTGATTCATATCACTCATATATACATAAATATTGCATATACTAATGCCCAATTTTCAGGATTGTATTTAAATCTATATTAAGTTAATTTTCATAAAAACTAAAATCGTATTTAAATACAGATTGGTTTTTTGAGTTTTATTTAATTAAGATAAAAGTATGGTAGCACTACTAAATACAAAAAAAAAATATAAAAAAGTGTATTTATTTACAAAAAAAAACAGCTGACTGTTAATGTTGCATGTTGTTGTTGTATTGTTGTGATATTGAGGCCACTTGCTAAAATATTACAATGGAAACTTAAGTTGAAAATAATACCATGTTCACACGGACAGCAATATTCGTGTTTCGCTATCTTATTCCTGTTTCGCGCCCCAAACATTATTGAAACGACTTGTTTCCCCATACAAAATTTTGAGAGCGAAACAGGTAGATTCATTTTGAAACAGGTTGCGAAACAGGAAAAATATACTATCATCTCCAATTTTGATAACAGTTATCGTTAGTTTATCTGAACTAGCTCTCAAAAAAATCAAAACAAAGAAAAAACAAAATAAAAATTGATGTTTAAGAAAATAAAGTGATAATAATAACATAATAACATTAATAAAAGTATGAAATAATCTATTTTTAAGTTTATTAACTTTTTTATCTATTTTAAAAAGAATCACACTAACAACACAAAATGTGAAAATGAAACAAGAACGTATCGTATGAACAGCATGTTTGGCAATCTAGTTTCACAGAGCGAAACCAGTGGTTTATATCGTCGTATGAACATAGCATTAGTGTACAACATCGGTCACTTAAGTTCCACTTAAGTTTTAAGTGAAGAAGAGAATTTTGTATTTAAAACGATTTTAAACATAAATGTGTTTTAATATCTATCCTGAAAATAGGCCATAAGGCTTATTAATAATTCAACCGCACGCATTTTCAAGTCAAACGTTTATTCTTTGGATATAGATGGCACCTGCTGGGATTGGATGTAGAACAATAAATATTCGAATACAGTAAACTAGATGTTTCATTGGAAATATCTAATAAATAACTATTAGAATTAAGATTTGGATACTTATTGAAAATTTCGTTAGATTTCAATAAAAAAAACAAAAACCTTGCTGGGATTTCCTAAAATTTTGTGCATATAAAAAATGTTTTTTTTGGGAATTCTGTATTATCGAGATAAACCAAATGCCAGATGGCCTTAGCAGGGGTGATATTTTTAGAATAAGTCAAGCTAGCCTCTTTGAGATAACAAAGAAATTAACATTAAATTGCATATTTTTAATAAAAACGTATTGGAGATGTATTTTAAAAAACGATAAACTATCGACATCGTTACATTGCTGCAAACTTGGAAACAAATCCTGAAATTGATTTACGCTTGCTAAATCGGTTAACGACAAAATGTCGAAAAAAAAAATTTGCAAAAATTCGTGGCAAGTTTTAATATATCAAACAAGCCATAAAATTTATTTAAAATTTCTAAGGCTATAAGAAATAATAAAAATTCGATATAAATGGCAAAATTAGCGTAAATTCGCAAAAATTTTATCATAGCGGCATGAAAGAAAAGCTAAATATTTATTAAAAATCGTTAAATCTGTAAAGAATCAGAAAACTTACAGGCAAATTTGCTTCTATCGCGAACATGGCTAAAATTCGCGAATTTCCGGTAATTTAGCCATTTTCATGGAATTTTTGCTATTCTTTATAGTTTTAGGGACTTTTAATCAATATTTTGGCTTGTTTGGAATACATAAAATTTTCGCGAATTTTCGCTATTTTTGCAATTTTCCCGAAGTTATATTGCAATTTTTCCATTTTTGTAATTTAGCATTATTATTGTTAAAAAAATAAAAAGAAAAAAAAACCAGAGTCATTTTATATCGATGCCAACGTTAACGTTTCGTACGGCATACCAAAAATACATCGACGCTTATCGATAAGACTTGATATTGACAATGGGCATACCGATGACGCTAAATGGAATAAGGGTGATTAAATTGACGACGATGTCGACGAAGTTAAATGGAATAAGGGCGAATAATTAAAAAAATAACACACGAAACACCAAAAGTATTTTTATCCATCACAAAATAACCAAAAATCACAATAGGTGTGTTCCACAAGATCTCGGGCAAGTTCGGACTAATGAGAGTAAAATTAAAATTACTCTCTAAATTTGCCGAAACTACCCAAAATTGCTGGAACGCAAAAAACCATTTTTGAACATCTTCAAATGCTAATGCTGCTTACTTTTCAAATTAAGATCTATTTAAGTGATTTAAGACGCTTAAAAGTCATAACATTATAAAACTAAAACATTTGCAACATTGTAATTTTTTATATTTTGTTTTTTTTTATATTAAAGATTAAGGAAAATATGTATGCAATAACGTTTTTACCACTTTAATTTTTCACAAAAACCTTACATTTTGCTTTTTAATATGTTTTTTAATTAAAACTAAACTTTTCCTTTTGCTTGTAAATTTCCTGAATTATTTATCAGTTTCATATGTAAACAAAAACAGCTGATTGTTTTTTCCTGTCCGAACTTACCCAAAGAAAAAGTTCGTGCAAATTTGTACAGGAAATGAAAAAAATTACTCTCTCAATTACTCTCTTTATTGCACAAAAATTGTTATGTGGAACGCTTTTGGGTAACTTTGTGCAAGTTCGGACTGTTTCGTTATGCATGTGGAACAGAGCTAATATAATGCTATGTTCATACGACGATAGAAACCGCTCTCTGAAACTAGATTGCCAAACATGCTGTTCATACGACTTATTCCTGTTTCATTTTGACATTTCTTTTTGTGTTGTTAGTGTGATTTTTTTTAAATAGATAAAAAAAAAAAATAAAACTTAAGAATATATTATTTAATACTTTTATTAATATTATTATGTTATAATTATCACTTTATTTTATTAATAATCAATTTTTATTTTGTTTTTTTCTTTGTTTTGATATTTTTTGAGAGCTAGTTCAGATAAACTAACGATAACTGTTATCAAAATTGGAGATGATAGTACATTTTTCCTGTTTCGCAGCCTGTTTCAAAATGAAACGACCTGTTTCGCTCTCAAAATTTTGTATGGGAAAACAAGTCGTTTCAATCATGTTTGGGGCGCGAAACAGGAATTAGAGAGCGAAACGCTAATATTGATGTCCATGTGAACATGGTATAACACATATACTTGCTTGCATAAAAAGGTACTTAGCGCAGATGCAAAAAAGGGTATTATCACACACTCAATTATAACTGGGTGTAAGAAATGGAAAAAATTTGCCATTTATTTAGAAAAGAAAGATGTCACACGATAACGATAACGTTCGCATATGACATCGTGGGATTGGATGTTATTTTTTTTTTTTAATATATGTTGGTGCTGTAAATATAACTACATAACCATATAACCTGATAATCCGCCTTCCGTGAACAACCCAACTATAACTTTTACTTCCAGTTTACAATCTGTTTTTAACAGTTATAAATGGTAGTTAATTATCACTGAACTTGTTAAAATTGGCCGTAACTTATTCAAATTACGTAAATGTTAAAAAGTGGGTTCATAAAACGATTCTCGTAAGTTTGCCCATTTCTAAAAATTACAATTTTAAGCGATTTCATGAAAACCCTTTATATTTTTAATCTGAATATAGGAGCTAAATACTCTTACAAACCCCCATAGAAAGGGATATGTTATTTTTTTATACAAAGTGTTATAAGTTTATTTACTTACTTCACAGCATCTTTGCATGTCTTATCGCATAGTTGTTCTCTTATATTTTTATATATGTATACTAATTTTTTTTAATTGGGTTATGTCCGCGGCAAAAAAAAAACAACTTCTCTTGTGCGGCAAGATACACGGGCAGCCTTTTCGCATTGAATATCTAGTTAAGAAGCTGTAAAATATTAGAGGGCTTGGCAACAGCTAATTAGTTATTAAGGTGGCATTTAACCTGTTGTTGGTCTTGTCCTGCTTAAAAAATATTCTCCATGCGCGTCGGTCTTTTCTACCTGGTCTCCAGTTTTATTCAACAATGAGTTTTGGGTCTTCCCCAGTTACGCTTTCTTTTAAATAGATTCTTGAATGTATTTCATTCGTCACCCAAAGAAAAATATATAAACATGTACATAATGTTTAATTTAACCATATAATTGTCATTGACAACCATATTATGGTTAAAATAGTCCTCCATCAGGAAGCCATAACCATATTATGGTTGTCTCCGAAAATATTGTGGTTTTAACACTTTTAATAACATGGTTGGTTTTCAACCATAGCATGTTGCTTTTGAAAAAGTGGATTATTTAGGCAGGAGTACATAACACGCGTGAATTTGTCGGCGTTTGTCGTGCGTTTAAAAACTTTAGTGCATGAAAAATTACAAGTTACACAAGACGCGTTACAAAAGCCGTTCCTGTCAACTGTTTTTTATTTGTTTACTTGTTTGGGCATTGAAAACGGACTCGAAAGTATATCAAGATTTATTTATTTTATTGAATTTATTCTTCTTATATAAATATTGTATGTTTTTGAAGCTCATCAATAAATTTTTCTTTCACGATTCGAAAATTTGTAAATTTTTTTTATTGTCAGCTGATTACTTGTCAAAAATACACAACGCGTTAAAAAGTTCAAAGTTAACCAACTTTCTGGCGCAAACGCGTCAAATTATTTTGCATGTAGCTTGTTCTATTAAATTACACTAGCTTAACTTTTTTGACAGAAGTCTACAGAGCGCGCGCGCACTAACGCGTGTTATGTACATCTACCTTTATTATTGCCAATTTAAAAAAAAAATTATTGTCATATTTAACCATATCATCTTTAATTAATATAATTAATTAATATAATCACCTTTATCATGAATTCCACATGTGAAAATTTCCGAATGAAATTCTTAATTCACATGGATTTTAATTTCGTATCATGAATTCCCTGTGAATAAAATAACATACCTGATTTTAAAAACTTTTGTCATTATATTCGGAGTTGTAAACAAAAAACAATTAATGTATTTAAGAAAATTGTGTTTTTGGAAATTTATGGAATTATTTCTATATTTGAATTAAATATCGCTAATTTGCACAGTCTAATTCTTATTAATGCGGACATGGATAAAATTCGCGAAAAATAGCAACAAAAAAAAATTTGTTAACAAACCCTAAAATTTATGAATTCGCTAAACGGGATAAAAGAACAGAGTGTCGGGAACTAACAAAAAAAAATTTTTTTTCAAATATAGCGAAAATTCGCGAAAAGTTTTAATATTTCAAACAAGCCATAAAATTTATTAAAAGTTTTTAAAACTATAAGAAATGGCAATAATTCGGTTAAAAATGTTATATTAGCGGAAATTCGCAAAAATTTGCAAACAGCGGCATGGTCTACTATTTATTAAAATCGTTAAAGCTGTAAAGAATCACAGGAAAAAATCGCTTTAATCGGGAACAAGGCTAAAATTCGCGAAAAATTGAAAACTTGTAAAAATTCGCGAAAAGTTTTAATATTTTAAACAAGCCATAAAACGAATTAAAAGTTCAAAAAACTATAAGGAATGGCAAAAATTCGGTAAAAATTGTAAAATTAGCGGAAATTCGCAAAAAATTCTAACAGTGGCATTATGGCACAGTCTACTATTATTGTAAATCGTTAAAGCTGTAAATAATCAGAAAAATTACATTAACAAATCGCTTCTTTCGCGAGCATTTCTAAAATTCGCGAAAAATTGCAAAATTTTAAACAAACCCTAAAACTATTTTGGGATCGCTAAATGAAATAAGTTAAATTTGTGCATTTAAAGTGTTTTCTTTTTTAATTTTAAATAAAAACTTACATTTTCTTCCTTTTCCGACAGACAACTCTTGTGAATTATTTTCTTTATAAGTCGTAAAAATATTTCACATGTGAGCTGTTAACAATCATGTGTAAAACAATAAATTCACAAATTATTTTTTTTCGGAGTTTAAAAATATAAACATTCGGAAATTTCCACAACAAATTTTATTCATGATACCAACTGTTTTTATTCATGATAAGGGTGAGTATAATTAAACATTAGATGGTTAAAATTTTCTTTAAACATAGTATTGTTGAAGGTGACCATATTTTAACATTAAAAAATGGTTGATAATGAAAAGAAAATGTTTGTAAGAAGTAGTCCGGATGATGCTATTTTTGGCATCAACCTTGACATCAGAAGCATGCAACAACGGTGCACTTTTTACTATTTGTCCAACCTCGGTAAAAAAGTGAACGAAAATTTTCGGAAACATGGTAATTAGTAAATAAAATTAGAAATATACTCTTTGATGACTCACTAAACGCTTTGAGTGTGTCAGAAAGTTATTCCATAAAGCGGCTCATACACTTGCAATAAAATTATTCAATTTTACGTATTGTACAATATGTCGCTAATGTGTATGTGATGTATGATGATGACACAATATATTGGCAACAATTAAAAGACTTTTGATTTTTATTGAACAACGAAAAGAATGTGAAATGTGTTGGCAGCATTGTACAATGCTGTTTATGTTATTCCTATAGGTTAAGCTCACCTTTTTATTAAATGAATGAAAACATTATTCGACTTATTGCATAATATAGAACAAAATGGAAATAATAAATATACAATTATATTGTAAGTGTATGGGCCGCTTAATAAGCCGTTAAAAAATGTTAATATAGAAACTGGGAATTATTTCCTTCCGAAGGTTACTTTATATTATATTCAAAATTTTTTATTTTTCGAATTTATTCTATGAGAATAATAAAAAATGTTAAATGTTAATATATTTATTAAAATATTTTAGTTATTTTATGAATTAACTTTTTGATCTCACATCTTGAGTACCTCAATTTTTGTTTGTATTTATTATTGTTTTATGAATTAAATTGTAACGTTTATGTTAGCTTTTTATCTTGTATCTACAGAATAATACTATGGAATTTACATACATATAAAGCCGTATAGTAATAATAATTCAAGTTCCGCTTTCAATCTTCAATTAATGTTTGTAGTATTAAAGCATTTATTTTTCTTTTTTTGTAAACAAGTTGCCTTACGTTTGTTTCTAAATTTTTTTTTTTTTCATTATTTAAAAACAAATTACTAATGCATTGCATTGTGTTGGAACTAGGAAAATAGGTTATGGGAAGGAGGATAGAGAAATTAGTGTTTGTGAACATTCGACTTGAACTTATTCATGTTGTAAGTGAGAGGGAAGACTTCAGCAGGAAGGATATTCCACATACGAACAGTCCGGAAAAAAACGAATTCTCTCCGTAATGCGTTGTACGATTCACCTGCCAATCGACCACAAAAGGATGGGCTCTTGAGGAAAAATGTGCATTACGAGCAAACGTACGGGTTTCGGGTATCAGATCCCTAATTTCGTCAGCACACATCCCATTGTAGTAACGATAAAACAGGCAAATACAACCTACATTAAGACGGTGCTCAAGGGAGTCAATAGAATTGGATACTCTACTAACACCAATGAGAACCTTCGCCCTCTCTTGCACGCGACCGAGAAGCTTAAAAATAGACTTTGGAGCACCGGCCCACACATGAGAGTAGGTGGTATATATAGTACGGTGATCAGATGGAGTGAAGTATATCCTACACCGTCTTGAAAAACCGAGGCACTTGAATGCGTCTTTCGACAACTTGAATATATGTTCTGTCCATCGGACATCACATTGTATCCTCATGCCCAGAACATCAAGAGATTCTGATTCCTCAATAATTATTATTATTTGTATGGAGCGGGATCCCGGGAATCGAAAAACTACGGGGGGAACAAATCTACATGTGTTGTATATATGTATATGGCAGCGTTGCCATATATGCCTTTCGGGTATTTTTTGGTGCTTTTTTGCTTATGCAATACCCGAAATTTTGTTTAATACCCGTTTTTGAAAAGCGGGTATTTATAGTGCTTTTAACAATTTCTCACAGTGCTTTAAAGTGCCTTTTAAGTAATCTACATATCGTTTTGGCAGCGATGCCAACTTAGTGCTTTTGGCACTATTTATTGTGCTTTTGATGTCTCAAAATGCCAAAATGTTATCCTTAGCGCCAAACCTAGAAAAAACACTAACTTGGTGCTTTTTCAATTTTTCGTTAGTGCATTTAGTTCTTTTAACAATTTTAATTTTTTTTCTACCGTTTTTTAAAACTACGATTATAGGTATAGAGGATGATTTAGATGAGCTTTGCTATTTGGATTACAATTTTGAGAAAGCCTGTAAAGATTTTAAGATTTCAAATGATAAAAAAAGTGATAAAAGAATGTTGCATTCGTTTTGCCAAAAACTTTATTTACGAGGTTAGAGCTAGGCTTCCTAGCAATTTGGAAATTTTACAAAACGTTTTACTTTTTAGCGATGACAACATATTTAGTAATCGTAATAAAAACGATGTATTTGTTTGCGATAAATATTTTTTTAAAGATGTAGACACTGTCAAAAATAGAAAATGGCTTGGAAAATATTAGGAATTGTGAATGGAAAAATAAACAACGATTTTGAGTCATGTAGAAAGTTAAAAAATGCAGTAGGAAACCGTACAAAATAACGCAAAGACTTTAAAAACAAACAAAAAAGAGTCGTAACTTAGTAAGCAAAGTGTTAAATAAATTAAAAACAGCTGACAGAAAATGCTTTTTTAACGAGCGTTGTGTAACCTGCTATTTTTCATGCGCTTTAGTTTTCAAACGTCTCCACTCCACTCGTCTCCAAATAGCCGCGTGTTGTGCACTTCTACCTCTAGTGCTATTGCAAAAAGGTTTGACTAAGTATCAGAATGCAAACATACAAGTTTTTTCTATTTTACACCTTATTTTCATTCAGAAGCGTACATATGTAGGTTAAAATAATTGGATAATATCATACGCCAATTGTTTTATTCAACTTTGCACGATTGTAATTTAGATTGATTTAAACGATAAAATATAAAGTTTTTTTTATTAAAAAATAGACTGTCATTAAATTTTATAAACAATGGTCAGTCATTGCAAATTTTCGGTAATTGCAACAGGCAAGATTTTTCGAGTTACAAAAATCGAGCTCGCACTGTATTACTTTAAAACGGTATTATGGCCAATTCAAACATAGCTGATGGATCATCATGATTTGGATAATATTATTTTTATTGAAGATAATAATAATACAATTAAAAATGTTTTTATACAAATGTAAATATATATATTATTTAATCTTAAAAAAATGGTCCCAATAAACGCCATATGCAACTTGTTTTATGTTTAATTAAATTTTTAAAAATAGCTTAGTGCTTTTTTTGATCGAAATAGTGCTTTTTTTAAATTTTAAAGTGCTTTTTGCTCTCAAAAAGTTGGCATCACTGGTATATGGGCTTACTATATTCACAGTGTTATAAAAATCATACAGCTAATGATACATTGGCCGCCTATACTTTTCGTCAACGCAAACATTTTACGAACTATTTGTCTTTCATTTCTATAGATGGCTTTACTTTAACCCATATGTACGCGGCAAAAAACATCTTATATTGCGCGGCAAGGTACCCGGGTACCTTTATAGAAGATAGTTAGAAAACAATTATTTTTGCATTAAATATCTACATAGTGAAATATCTAGCAAGGGTTCCACCAGCGGTTTTCGTTTTCCTGGAGATGGCTTTACTTTGGTTAGTTCATAATAACACCTGTTTTCAAATTCAGTTTAATTTCAAGGCTGATGTTATTTTCCTTATTTATAGCGGAGCCAAGATACATTCTTAAACTTCCAGTTGATTTTTATGCAGTTGCAATCAATATCTTCGTTTTGTCGTCAAAACTGCTGAATCATTCTCAATCTTTTCATATGCAACAGTTGGATCTCGCATATCTATTTTAACAATGTCAATTCTATCTGCATCGGCGTGGATCATATGTCGTTTGTCTTATTTAAATTTTTTTTATTTAAAGCTTGAAAAAATTGCACGATTTTGTTATTTATCGGTTAATCGGCTAATAAGTTTTTTTCTAAATTAAGTAATTTCAATAAATAAAAATTAAAAATTATTAATTATTTGGAGTTTATTACACTAGTTTACAAAATGAAATTTTTTTCATGTACATTTGATGAGATGTGATTTTTCTTATGTATTTTCTTCCGCTGAATTCAAAAATCAAAGTTAAATTCACTTAACCTTGATTTTTGAATTCAGCGGAAGAAAATACATACGAAAAATCACATCTCATCAAATGTACATTTTCAATGTAAACCAGTGTTAGTAAAAAAAAACAATAACATAACAATTCTTGAACTAAAACGAGCCCACAAAAAAATAATTAATAACTATGCATACATATTTTTTAATTAATACTTATTATATATTTATTAAAAAATTAACTGTGAGATTATTTTATAATTCATTTCAATAGTTTGAGGAGATCGTGTAAAATAATGTTTTAGAAAAATTAATTGGTTTAAATGTTAAGGATTTAAGCGATTCTTTTCTTTAGTATTGATAAACTTGACTTGAAAAAATTCTTTCACTTATCGAAGATGTTGACGAAAGCGAAAGCAACAGATTATATAATTTCTCAGTAATTTTCCTTTAATCGTTTTAATCTTCCATTATGCCATTATAATTCTGTTGTTGTGCTCCTGACAAAGCTGAGCAACAAAAATTATGCAAGAAAGTTTACTTTGAAATTCCTTAATTTCTGTTTTTGTACTGTATTTAAAGAATGTATTTCTGGAAGAAAATATATTGTATGAACTTTTGTACGGATAACATTGTAAAATTCTACACAGAAAAAATTATTGCCGAATTATTTTCAAACAAACGCTTGTTTGATTTTTTTTTTAATTTCTACAAATTTTTTTACTGAGTCAATTAATATTTTTGTTTGATTTTTATTTAACCAACCAAAATGTTGACAACTATTCAAAAATATAATTTACGCGTTATTGGTTTCAAGTTTTCATAATATTGTATGATATATTTAACGCTCCTTACTGCCCGTCTACAACTGACATAACTTGCTGTTATAACTTGAAGTTATAAAAGCGTTGTTAAAACATTTGCATTAACAACTGTGTTATAACATGAGAAAACTTCTAACATGATAAGTCTATACTTAACACTTACATCATATTAGTGTTAAAGTTAAGCATTTTATGTTAGTTGTAGACTGCATTTTAGTGCCGGTTCACACACGTCAAGTTTGACTCGTCAAGTCTTAAGTTTTTAGGAGAGACGGGAAAAAAAGGGCCTTCTCTTTTCCCTTCTCTCCTTAAAGTTCAAGACTTGACGAGTCAAACTTGACGTGTGTGAACCGGCACTTAATGTTGTCGTTTTTTTGCATTTTTTTATTTGATCGTAAGCAACACTTCTATATGTGAAATATAAGAACAACAACACAAAACACACACTCTATTTTATGGCGCTTTAAAAAAGTACAACAAGAAGAAGATGATAAAATAGCGCGACGAGGTTATTAGTAAAAAAAAAACAAAAACAATAACAGGTAAAAAGGTTTTACCAAAGACTAGTTTCACTCTTTTTTTAAACAACAGAAGCAACAACAACATAAAATAAATTTTTGGTTGGTTTCAAAGTTGGTAAAAAAGAATTTTTGTTTTTGGTTCATTATTTATTTATTGAATGTTCTTATATTTAATATGAACTAACAATAATACATATAATACATATATAATACATTATATACATACGTCCAGCCAGTGCCATACAAAATTTCGTCATAACGGTTTATGTTCACATATGTGGGTGTGTATCGTTCTTCTAAGTGTTTGAGTGCTGCAGTGCATCTTCTCCTTAGGCGAGAGTGGCCGCGATAATTAAAAATATTTCGAGCTAGTGGATTTGGGTGTTGTTCAAGCCTTGTTAAATATTTGACTGCATATTTTGTAATCATAGTTTTAACTAATGGCACATTGAGATCCTTAAGAATGTTTGAGTTTTTAACGTACCAGGGAGCTGCTGTGATTATTCGAAGAAGTTTATTTTGACGCCTTTGAATTTTTTCGATATTAGAGGCCGAGGCGGTGCCCCATAGTTGAATACCGTAGCACCAGATGAACTTTAAGATAGAGTTGTAAAGTAGAAGCTTGCAATCGAGACTAAGGACAGAATTTCTTCCAATAAGCCAATGAATTTGAATGGCTTTTAGTTTCATTTGAGTTAATTTTGCCTCTATATGGCATTTCCACGTTAATCGCCGATCCAGATGTAAAGCGAGATATTTTACAAATATTTTACGAATATTGTGGAATTATTTGATTATTGGTTGTAATAGGGGGGCAAGATTCCCGGCGCAAGGGAATTTTTGCTCATTTACCATTATCCTCCATTGTCTTAGCCATATTTCTAGTTGAAATATATGATCCTGTAAATAACGAGATGCTTCATATCTGTTTTCGTGTACGCTTAGAAAAGCTGTATCGTCTGCAAATGTTGAAGTTTGGGTGTAGTTGTTTGTTGGCATGTCCGAAGAATAAATTAGTTATAAAAGAGGGCCGAGGGATGCTGTCTTGTGGAACTCCAGCGCCAATTGGCTGAGGTGAACTTAAGAAATATCCTTCTTTAATAATAAATTGACGGCCGACTAAGTAGCTTTCTAACAGCTTATGTGTGTTTGCTGGTAAATTTTGCTTCAGTTTATAAAGTAAGCCTTCATGCCAGACTTTATCAAAAGCTTGCGAAACATCGATGAAGAGTGCTGAGCGATATTTTTTTTCTTCAAATGCTTTTCTTATGACATTTACTATTCGATGAGTTTGTTCAATTGTGCTGTGTTTTCTTCTAAATCCAAACTGATGGTTTGGAATACATCTATTGTTTTGAAACTAATAATTTCTCAAACAGCTTTGACATATTGGATAATAAGCTAATAGGCCTATATGACTTAACTTTTGTATGATCTTTCCCTGGCTTTGGTATCATGGTAACTAAGGAAACCTTCCATTCTTGCGGGTAGTATTCAAGCCGTAAAATAGCATTAAAAATTAAAAGAATAATTTTCTTTGCTATGCGAGGTAGCTCTAAAAGCATTTTATTACTGATCTTATCAATACCAGCTGCCTTCTTAGTGTTTAAGTCACAAATAGCCTTTTCGATATCTCATATTTCAAATCTTATGGGAATGGCTGCTCTAGCAGCAACAGGTGGTAACTCGACCGCAATATCGTTTGATATATTTGGTGTAAATACGTTTTTCAAGTGACTCACAAACAGATTTCCTTTTTCAATATCGTTTCTTGCTCAACTACCATTCAAGTTTCTTAATGGTGGCTTTGATATAACTGGTCTTTTTAGATTTCTGGCTGCACGCCATAATGAGCAGTCAGATTGTGGAGTTGTATCAAGTTCCTTAAGATATTTTTCTAGAGAAGCCGTTTTCTGGGTCTGCAGTAAGTTTCTAAGCCTTTTTGTGCACTCTTTTAATAAATTCTTAAGTTGCGGGGATCTGTGAAGTTGCCACTCTCTTCGAACTCTCCTTTTTTCAGTCAAGAGCCGCTCGACATCTGGGGAATATATTTTAATATATTTTGTTTTTTTTTGGGGCAGTACTAGAATGTTGAACAGCTTGTTTCAGAAAACTGTCAAAATTAACAATAGAGCGAGCGATCTACATTCTCCGGTGTTCTAAGCGGAATATTTTCTGTGCAATGGGTACTGAGATATTTTTAAAATTTTAACCAATTAATTTGTGTGGCTGACGTCGCAAAATAACCAGTCGGAGATACAATTCTATTGGCGTTCATTATAGTAACAACTGTAGGTGTGTGGTCGGAGGATAATTCTAAGGAAGCTTCAACATGAATAGTTGCTGAGGGGATGTTTTTAACCACGCCAAAATCTGTAACATCTGGAATTTTTTGATGATCAGTAGGCCAATATGTTGGTTGTCCGCTCGCGACCACATTTAAATCCATTTTAGAGATTGCATTAAACAAAACACGACCCTTTTGTGTTATAAGTCGTGACCCCCAGAAGGTATGTTTAGCATTATAATTGCCAGCGGCCAGAAAACAGGGTCCTAGTGATTTATAATATTCTCAATATTGGCTTTCTGATATTGAAAATCTATGTGGAGAGTATAGAGATGAAATTACTATATTTCGATTTAGCTCCTCAACACAAACTTTTGTTGCTTGCAGATAATCCTCACGATGATCACACATTAAGAAGTGTTTGACTCGAGTTTTATCAAAATGGCAGAACCTCCTCAAGCTCTATCTCGAGGGTCCTTGGTATCATACAGTATATAACCATTAATTTTAAAACTATTTCTTGAGGTCAAATGAGTTTCAGAAACCATCATGACATCAATTTGTTTACTTTTAAGAAAATATTCTAATTCATTTTTATGTTGGCGGATGCCGTTTGCGTTCCAAAAACAAATTTTTAAACAGTTCATGGTTTGTTAAGTACAGCTTGCAATAACATCGATTGCATTCTAAGAATTTCCTGCATCATATTACCCATTATGTTCGTAAAATTATTTACTGTTTGCACTAATGTTTCCATGGTTTTTTCTAAACGACTCAAAATTGAAACTGGAGTTTCATCATTACAAGCACCTTGCATTGGCATATGGTTTGATTTTAAGACGTCAGCATATTCTGTTATTACTAGCCTGCGTAGCCCGAATGTCATTAGTGTTTACTTGATTTGCTACCTGCGTTTGAGGGGGTTAGTTTTCGGCCCAGACGACTGCTTGACGATATTGTATACAGGGCATCCTCTAAATTTGGCAGTGTGATTACCGCCACAGTTGCTGCATTTGTTTTACGTTGGGATCGGTTTTAGACTTATCGCAAAGAACTGTAACTAGAAATTCACCACATACTACACAAACAGAGGGTAAGTAGCAGTATCCCTTAGTATGACCAAATTCTTGGCAGTTTAAACACTGAACGGGTCCATTTCTTTTATGCGGCTCCTCTATCGTGATTTTCCTGTACAGGATATACATATCTCAAACTGTATATAGGATGAGTTTCGTTTTTTTTAGCTTAACAATAATACATTTTATAGCGTAAAAAAATTATGTTATTAAAAATCATTTAAAATATTTTAATTTTTTTTTTGGAACTATAAACAACAGCAGATTAAATGAAAAAATATACTGCTTTTAAAATAAAATTAGTTTTCAGGCATTGCACGTCGTAAAAGTCTCAGATCACGTTGGGTACATACGTAAATATATAAAAGCTATGCATCACCGCCGCATTGATGCAAAATGTTGTTGCTGATGCGTGGTTACCAGTTGCAGTTGTGATTCTGATACTTTTTTACTGCACAACAGCTGTGCAAAGTAAGAATTTTTTAACACGAGCTAAATTTCAAAAGTTTAATAGGCAAACATAAAATAATAATAAAAATGTTATCAACAATTAAGATGACAAATTCTATTGAAAATATTGAAACAAAAGGTGGCAGTGTTCTTAAAATTATAAGAAAAAACACCACAAAAGAAAAATAAAACGATTTCTTTTGTCAAAAGTCAGAAAATTAACTTAAGCAATATTTGCAAAAATTTGCTGTAGAGCTGCGGCATGACTACATAAAAAACTTTTGACATATGAGAGTGATGCCAAGTTTCTTACAAGTGATGCTTTCACGGACATTAAACTTTACTTCTGCGCAAGTAATACCCAACCACTGAATTTACGATAAAGATAAGATAAGATAAAGCCAATTTTGTAAATAAAAGTCAGCCATGGAGTACGAATATAGATCCGAAATTGGATCTTAATTGGTTAATCGGCATGCTTTAAACGCCATGCGAAAAATACTTTGAAGAATTTTCCAATGTTTCCCATATTGTAAAGATTAATTTTATAGCTAAATAAATATAGATAAAGTATTTTGCAACTTTAACGACCTATAACTCATAAGCTAGGAAAGCGTAAGCGCGAAAAACATCTTCTTATAGAACTTCTTTTTAGGACACTAAAAATATATAAAATTTTTTCAATTTCAAGCGTATTGTTTTCTGTTAAACAAAAAATTTTTAAGCACTTATTCTTCAAATATTTTTTTATATTAGCAACACTTTTTCTGTTTTGTAGTGGACAAAAATAGAAATTAGTTTAATTTGACTACAACGACAAAATAAGCACAGACAACAACCTGCAGCCATGTAGGCGTGTCGCGACATGTCGTCGTGAAAATAATCATTTCCATATACACACATGTATTCTATGTTTGACATATTGAAGTCGGTGGCTTGCTGTCTCGAATGTGTTTATAGCATGACACCACAAAATGTATTATAAAACTTTTTTGTATACACTATTATATAACAAGAAACCCATTTAGTTTAGTACATAAACTACTATACAGAAAATTTCTCCCCAATTGTTTTTTCAATTAAACCATTAATTAAAAATAAAATAATTTTTAAGAAAAAATTAATGAAGTGAATTAAACGTTTACTTATTTATATCAACAACATTACTGCAGCAAATATTGTAAATATTAACAAAATATTTAATTGATGATATTTATTTGATTGCTGGTGCAAATTAAATAAATTGTGTAATTAGTAACACAAATTTTTTATTTAAATTGAAAATAAATTTTTTCTGTGCAGCCTTAACCCGTGATTTCGTTCAAGTGAAAATAGGAGCAAGATTATATCCTTTAAAAAAATTTTTGTAGTTTTTTGCATACATACTTATTTAATGTTCAAATAACTCAATAAACAACATTTTATGAATTATTATTGTTGGTCAACACAAACATAAACAAATAAAAAATTTTATCATTTTGCGAAGCATCAATGGTACATTTTAAAAAATAACCGCACAATTATACGCTACACAATAAGACATACAGTAAAGTAAGTGAAAGAATCTCAACAACTTTTATAAAAAAATAACATTTCAGGTGCTACGGCATTCCCTTACCACGAAGCAGGTTTGTAAGGGAGAATACTTAAAAATAACTGTAACAAAACATTCAGTGTGTAAAGCTGATCGTTACATCCAACAATTTTAATATGCGTTGGATAAGGCGATTTATGTGCCAAATATGTATTGCTTCAAAGTGGCAACTCACCATATAAAATTCATGCTTTTTGTATGCGATATGGTAAGCGAAACTTTTATGTTTCTCCCTTACAAACATCCTTCGTAAGAAGCTCCATTTTTTTTTGGGTAAAAAAGTATTTTTTTTTTGTTTTTACACCATAAAGTGTACACTATATTTCTGTGGCCTTTTGACAAAACATCTTAAGTCAAATTTTAAAAGTTGAAAAATGCTGTTAATTATACGAATTATCCTTCAAAAAACATCATTGTGTACGATTTTAAAATTTTTCTTTAATTTCGGTTTATTTTATTATGATTTTTTTACCGAGTTTTTTCTTAACTTTAGTTCTATCTTATCTAGACTTAAGATGTTTTATCAAAATGCAACAGATTTAAATATAGACCATATGCAATCTGCATAACACATTTATCAAAAAAAGAAAAGGAACCAAACTGAAATTTTTCCCTATTTACCTCAAAAAAAGTTCCCTGTATTTGAATTTGTAAAGAACCAGAAATATAAGAGGAACAAACGCTTCTATCGCAAACATGACCAAAATTCGCAAAAAATTGGAAATAAACCCAAAAATTTATTTGAATTCGCTTAATGGGTTTAAAAAAACAAATTGTCGGAAAATATCATAAAAAAGTTTGCAAAAATCGCCAAAACGCCATACAATTTTTATAATAATAAATTGCTGTTGTTGCATATTTGCTGAAAAAGTGAGGGGAAGACTTTTGCGAGTTTGCAGCAACCCGCTGCCGGAGACATGGAACAAATACTATTTAAACAATTTTATTTACTTCCATCTATGCAAAAAATCTAACTGTTGAAAAAATAAGATTAAAAAATTTAGCTTTTAACAACTATATGTATTTCCAATACAAATATTGGTTTCTGTGACACCTAAAACCGACACTTATTTTAGTTCGAACATAAAACCGACAACATTGGATTTCATGACACCATCGTATATTTTTGTCGGTTTCAAATCCAATTCCAATAAAATTGGTTTCTATGACACACCTGTCTAATTATCTCGATTTTGATGTGATTTTGAGCTTAATTACGGTCGATGTGCTAAAACGCGTTTAAAACCCCAAGTGTGAACATAGAGTATAAGACGACATAAGACAAAATTGAATTACTACAAATGTGTAAATTAAATCTTTAATTTAAATAGTTTTTATAGTTTTCTATATACAGGCTTTCAAGGTCTTTAATATTTACTAACAATTTTTTTAATCATTTACTTTTAGGTTTTAAAAAAAGTTGTTTTGAATACGATAAGCAAAAATTCCTCAGATAAAACTTCAACAAATCTGAAGGTATCTGCAAACTAAAATATTCGACATAAGCTTCTCTTCCATATTGGCACAGATATATGTATATATGTATCATTGTATATGGCCTTAATTTAGCTACATATAATTGCCTAAAACTCAAAAGGCTCTAACTAACAAAAAATTAAACATCGACCTTTTCAATATATTCTAATGTGTTGCATCAACACAAATGTCTCCAGTTTTCTCTATCATTAAGGCACTTTCACTACATATATTGGAAAAACTTGAAAACGGTTCTCCATATTCAAAATTCGGTAATAATATTATCTATAAGCCGTGCTTACATTGGTTTTTAATTATTTACTTAATAATAAGTATTGTGGTTATTTTGTTGAACTATTTATGGGTTTTAATCCAAATTTTGATATTTAAGTTGGGCTAAAGTTCATCAAGAAACAAATTAAGAAATTAATATTTTTTCATTCTTGACTGACCTGAGGCTCGAACCCAGGCGTTTTTACGGACAGGTTACTCTTACATGTTTCGATTGCCACCACTCAATCTCTTCAGAAGGGTTTGCCGTTTAACACTCGCAGCCATCGACGACTGCGACTTAATTTATTTATTATTAGTCCCTTTTATACAGGCAAAGTTTACTTTGACAACTTTAAGTTTGTTTGTACAAAATACACAATTTTATAAACACAGTAAATTTTTTAAACAATGAAGTAGCGGTTGTTAATTTTAGAATGTTGATGAAAAAAATTATTTGTTAAAAAAACCGTATTATTATAAAGTTATATAATAAAGAACATAAAAACAATTATTTAGTACCAATTGGTAAAACTAATGGAACTTAAAAAACTTTTATGGCGTTTTCTTTTCCAAAAAAAAGTTTACCATAAGTGCTAAATGGGATCTGGCAACATTTTTATATGTTTACCTGATTTTTAAGAAGTGTTGTATATTTACGTTTACAAAAGAACACAAGTTTCTTCATAAAACAATAAAGTACAACTATTGTTAAAAATTTGGAACCTTTTATACCGCTAATTTCTAAGTAACAAAATACAAGAGACGAATTAAAAAATAATTTATTTTTGCTGATATAATAACTAAATCAGCTGTTAATCTATTGCTCCACTCATGCCCCTTTAATAAAAATGAGTGTTGAACATGTAGCATTTTTTTCTTTTTAAGTGGAACATCTTCAGAAAAGAACACGTTGAACTTTTAAAACAGAACACATAAAGAAATGTAAAAGGCAGAATAAATGCAAAATATTACTCAGAAAAGAAAACGCCATTAGTTTTAAAATTCCACCCTGCATATTAATGATGATTTTTAAACAAAGTTTGTATAATATACACTGTATATATACATAAGTGCTTCAGCATATCTTTTAAAAGCTGTTCCAACATTATTTTAAGAATTAATTCATATTTTTCAATGAGTTTTTGAGAATGATTTTTTTCCAAATATCTTCTTTATTACATCGATATCAAAAAATAAAATATTAAATTAAGAACCCTTAAGATTTCATATTGCTTAAGAGCTTCATAGCTCCCAAACTTAAATCTTCTCACCCAAAATTTATATATCAATACTTTCAATGAAACTTCTTAATTTAGATGGACTTTTTTACATTCTTATTTACTAGAAATTAAATGGATATTTTAAAAAAAATTTGGACTAAAAATAATTTAAGCCCATTAAATTTTGTACAAATATGGCAATAATACATAATAACCCGACAGAAAAAGATATACAAAATAAGTAATAAATGCATGAGTTCCAAGTAGAGTTTTTTTTCCCGGACTTTTTCGATCCCGGGATCCCACTCCATATAAATAAGTAAATTTTGTTTTTAATTAATGAACAAAACTTTTATAAAAATACGTTAGGGAACTTGTTTACAAAGAAAGTAAACGAAATGGTTCAATACTAAAAAACTAATTGAAGATTGAAATAGGAACTTGAATTATTATTACCTCACGCTTTTATTACCTATTATTATGCTTTTATTCCGTATTATTATGCTCTAGATACAAGATAACATAAACAATGCAATTTAATTCATAAAACAATAATAAAAACAAACCAAAAATTGAGGTACTCAAGATATGAGATCAAAAAGTTAATTAATAAAATAGATAAAATATTTTAAATAAATTTCAATATTATTTATTAAGCTTGAGGTTTTTCTTTTTTTTATAAAAAATTAGATAACATTTATTTTATAAAAATTCCAATATTTCGATACAGCAATGTGTATCATCGTCAGGGAAATAATTAAACAATAAAAATAACAAAATAATGAAAAAATAATAACAATTGTCACAATAGAAAAAATTATTTACAATTAGAAAAATTTTTATACAAATAATCTATTACATTCTAAAAAATTTTTCAATTTCCTGTTAAATAAAATAAAATTTATTTTAAATAAATATATGTACATACATATAACATTTTAACGGCTTAGGAAATAACTGTCTGACACACTCAAAGCGCTTAGTAAGTCGTCAAAAAGCATATTTCTAATTTTATTTACGAATTATCATGTTACCGAAAAATTTCGTTCATTTTTTACCGAGGTTGGACAAATAGTTAAAAGTGCACCATTGTAGCATGCTTCGGATTCACAATCAGAAGTAATTTTTTCTTTTTTAAATCAGTCTTTTCTATATCAGTCAAATGCATGTCAAGGTTTTTCAAGTTGTATGTTGTAGTATCTTACACGAGTCTTCGGTTTCCCCGCACTTCACTGTTATATAAACCAATACAAATTGAAAAAATTTGTGTTTATTACCTAATAAACATATCGCTCCTTCATTGCATCATAGTCATATCTCAAAAAATCAAAAATTTGAGGTGACTTTAACAAAGTTTTCCTTCACACCTTCTCATATTATATCTCAAACTGAACCGAAGTTATAGCAAAATATATCTTTAAATCGGTACATTTTGACTTTTCATGGACAATGAAAATGTAATGCCTGCATCTTATTTTGAATTAATTTACTTTATTAACTCTTCACTTCGCTAAATGTAATAATTTTCAACTGTTGCACTGCCCATTATGCTTTTAGTCGATTTATTGCATCAGGAGACATTGATTTAAATATGTACTCACTTCTTGTAATTGATCTAATCCGCAACTGATCCACAGATGCTAATTTTTAGAGAATAGAAAACTAAATTTCAAAGTATAAATTGTTTATTTCCCGGGATCCCGCAAGAAAAATCCCGGGAAAACGGGAAATAAAATAATTGAAATAATTGAAAAACCCCTAGTTCCAAGGATAATGCACTGGTTCCTTTTAACAGCTCGTCATAAAAATTCAGGGATGAATTAGGATTTTCATTGATCTGAAACATTCATTTGAATGAGTGCGAATTAAAACAGATGAAGTTCAATGATTCTAATACGTATTTTCATTGGTGCTCGATATTAATTTTTTAAATGCATTATTAATTGTATTATAAAAGAAACATGAAAATACTAAAAAAGTAAGGCAATTTGTAAATTTTTTATTAAATGCCTGTTTTCAGAAAACGTAATCAAGTGAGAAATAATATTGAAAACAAAAACAAATTTTCGTTTTTTATTGTTGTTTTCAATATTATTTCTCACTTACTCACACAACAGGCAGTAAATTCCATTTTTAAAAAGTTTTAAAATCAAAATATTAATCCTAATGTTATTTATACCCACACCACAATAGTGGAAAGGGTATTATGTATCAGTGCTAATGTGTGTAACCCCTTAAAATATTGGTCCTAGAGCCACCTTAAAGTATACCGATCGAAGAATCACTTTCTGAGTTGATTTAACGATGTCCGTCCGGCTGGCTAGCTGTCCATGTAACCTTGTGCGCAAAGTACAGGTCGCAATTTTAGAGATAATTTAATAAAATTTGGTACATAGGTTCTAATTGGCACCAAGACAAGGACCAAGCCTATTGAAAATGGGCCGATTCGTAGGATCATGAAGGGAAATAGGGGCAATTTCTGCCTGTCAGAAACTATCAAACCGATTTTAATGAATTTTATAAACATAGATAAATCCATTTTTATATGGACACTTTATATGGAAGCTATGCAGTTTTTAAAAAATAGGACCACAAAAGGAGGTAGGGGGAAATTTATGCATCTCACAAACGTTCAAACCGATTTAATAAAGTTTATAAACATAGATAAATCCATATAAAAAATAGGACCACCAGGGGATATACGGGATATAATAAGAAGAATTTTTTTTGTATTAAATTAATAATTTTTACTTTTTTCCCCTTGTTATAAACAATTTGATTAACAATTTTTTTTGTAGATTTTTCTCTTCAAGATGTTATTTTTTTCGTCCAATGATGATTTTTTTTACTAAACTTTCTGGCAACGCATTTATATGTAAATATAATGTTGAAGCCAACTTCAGGTATAAACTACGAACGAAAGTGCCTTAATTTTGGACAAAACGGTTTATCTCGAAAAGTCGAGCTGATAGAGAAAAATGTTGATTTGATTTGAAATCAGCGACCTCAAATTAGTAAAAATTTGTTCCAGGCCGCAAATTTACTGTTCCGCAGTGTAATAAACCTCAATTTTCCAAAACTTAAATGAGCAAAAAGGTACGTTTTGTTCTATGGCTATATGTATGTCTATAAGAAATAACTTTCTCCATTCTTGTAAACAATAATTGCTTATAAGAAAAACCGCATATAAGAAATATTTTCAGGAATTTTTAATGTTTCTGATATCCGATATCTACTGAATGCTTAAAAAAGATAAAATATGCGCTATAAACTCTAATAAATGCTCCAAATTGCTCTTAAGTGATTTCTTCAAAAGCTGAATGTCTACAAATTAGTGATTTTTTTGCTTTTCGGCGGTTTGCAAAGTGACACAATTTTTAGAATCGGTCCATAAATACTTATTATGTCTGGCATTAAATTTTTTTTTATATAATTCCACAATCCAAAGAGAAAATTCGGTTAAGATTTAAGCAAAGATACATATATATTGGCGTTTGTTTTTCATCTCTAATATCGGGTGAATCCCTAAACGTCTGTATGTATTGTTATGTTTTTTAGAAAACTCTAAACGGGCTGATTAAGGGCTTGTGTTTTATGAAAATAACAAGATTATAACATAATTTTTTCTTCCGACGTTTCGTTGGAGATTCCCAACATCTTCAGGGAGATATTTTTATTGATCTGGTAACCATAAACAATAGAAAAACAATAATTTAATAAAAACCACAACTATACAGTTTCACAGGAATAATATGATGTAATAATAACCTATAATCTTTTCGTCAATTGTTTTAATTTTACGTTATTTTACAAATTTAGTTTTATTAACAACACAAATGAAAACAAACTATTACTATTAAAAAATTAATGTTAAATTATAAATTTTTTGTTTTGTCAAACTATGTATATCACAGATGGTAAATTATCTGTATGTATTGTTCGTTATATTTTCTCGCAATGCGTTATGCTCTAAACACATAGACCACAGCAAGCTACAGGCTACAATATGTCAAAAATAAAATACACACTTTTATACGAAGACGATTATTTTGAAGCCAACACGGCTACAGGCTACAAGACGACGATTGTGGCTGTCGCCAACTTTAGAATAATTTCTAATTTTAAAGGCGGCAATGAGCAGATTAGTGCTGCCAACATAATAAACAATGTGAAATAAATAAGTGCTTTAATATATTTTATAAAAGGTTAGGAAAATATCAACATTCTTGAAAATTAAAAAGAAACATGAGGTAGTAGCCATTTTTACAAAAATGTATCAGTGAAAAAGTGTTGCTAATATAATTAAAAATGCAAAATGCAAAATTTTTTTTTGTTAAACATAAAAGAACCAGCTTAAAACAAAAAATAAATTCGATTCTGTACCAAATTTGTATTTATGTATACATATAACTTTTTAGTATCCTTAAATGAAGTTCTAAAGAAAGAGGTAATTACAGTACAAGTTACTTTATCCATATCTCTTTAGTATAAACTGTATTTTAGCAATATGAGTATCATTGAAAAATGTTTCAAAATGCCTTTGACATGGTGTTCAAAACGTACCGATACTATAAAAGAGACAATTACAAGAATTAATACTTCTTGCATTGACTGGGTTTTTATGCAAAATTGGCTTTATTATTAAATTATGTCGATATAACAATAATTATATAAACATCATATAACTTAGAGAACACTTCAAACTTTCGGATTATTATTAGGGCTTTACTTAATAATTATGTCCATATTACAATAACTAAATATGTAACAAATACATAAATTATTATCAAACATATATTTTTAGTTAAACTTTTATATAAATTGAGTAATTATCTAAAATAAAAGTTTTTAACCCACGTATTCATAAACGATTATTAAATTTAGCAAACGTTTATTAAGGAACATTGTCATAGAAAATTAGTTTTATTAAGTATAAAATATTTTTATGAATACAAGCATAAATGTTTGTCATTTTATATGATGGAGTTTCTAAAACATAGCATATAAAGGCTTGAACTGTTTTCTATAACATGCATAAATAAAGTTATATCGACAAATTTGTAACATAAACTCCACTTTGTAAAAAAAAGGCTCCTCACGGATTTATAAAAAAATAATTTCGAAATATGTACTTTCCAATGATACCAATACTGTTACTATGAAATTTTTACCTAAAAAATATGTATATGTATGTAAATAAAATATTGTGAAACTACTAATTCCTAAACCACGTGCACTTGCGCAAAAAATATGTGTATACATTAGTGATATTAGCATTTTTTATTTTAAAAGCAGTTTGTATTCATTTTGTATTAAACCTTTGTTAAAATAATTGAAAGAGTTTTTTTAGTAAATTTATTATTTTAACGTTATAAAATATATTATAAATAAGTATAAAATATAAATACTTAATAATAATACAGGCTTTAATTAAATTTATGTAAAAGTCGTAATTGTGCATGTTGTTCCATTTTATAAAAGTAAGCAAATAAAAATTTATAGTGGCACCACTGAAATATAAAAGCATACTGCACAAAAACAGCTGTTTATATTTTTGGAATTGTAGCTGCCGTCTTCAAAATAATTCAGTAGCTGACTACACGGCTCCATATGCAACCAGCAGCATTTGTAGTCGTGTGTTCGTGTAGCCTGCTGTGGTCTATGTGTTTAGAGCATTACGAGTATTTGTAAAACTTAAGGTCACTACACACTATCCTATTTAGTCGTACGATATGTCAAAAAAATCGTGTGTGTTCATAAAGTATGATAGTGTGGCCTAAAAATTTAACTAAATGACAGATTTTTTTGACAAGTCTGACCGACTTGCAAAAGTTTTTAAAAATTTTCATAAAATGATAGTTTCTATGCGATCAGAGTTGTATTTTCTAATACAGCTGATAAGAAAACAACAATGTCGGCTTCATTGATTTAAAGCATCTTTTTTGTGTAATAGTGTGGCACCTGTAACAGACTTTTGTTGCGATTTTTTTTGAGTGTGATAGAAATTTGTCAGATTTTCCAGTGAATGAATCGTACGATTGTGTAGGATAGTGTATCACGACCTTTATCATGACTTTAGTTTTTAACGAAATTCTGTCTCTTCTTTAAAACTATCTAACTTATCAAAATATTTCTTATGCGTTATTTAAATATGGTCCATTCTTTGAAGGACTTTTGTACTTACCAAATTAATGAAATTGTCTTTTAAAAAAAGGCGTTTTGTGTAGATTTTAATTAAATATGCAAATAAAACTGTTTATTTGTTCTTTTACTGTGAATGTATTATTTGTATTCATCATTTTTAACTCGTGTTTAATTCTATTTTTTTTACCACCTCTTATTATTTGTTAATGAACTGATTATAAAATTGTAATAATTATTTGGTTATTGATAATGTTGTTTGTTGTAGGCTTTAGTATCTTGTTTATTGTAGTTGTTTGTCTAAAAATTTCAATAAAAGAAATGAAGAAACAATATTTCTTTATTGGATAATCTATACTGTGATTACTGAATACGGATATAAAGAATAAAACTCATTTTTTATAATAAAAAGAAGACATTTATCTAATAACATTTTTGTATTAATTTAAATTTGGTTTTTTTAATAACACTTTTATCTAATAGAATGGTTAATAAGAAAAAAATGTATATTAAAATTTTTTTTTAAAAAAGTAGTGAAATAAAAAAAAATATAAAATGAATTAAGTTATTAAATGTATTATATACAGAAAAGTTTTAGTTACGATAAACTTAAATTAATTCAGATCTAGTAAGCGCAAAAATGTTTGATCTCAGTAAGTCTTGTTCCTCAATATACAGGAAAGGAACTTTTTCGACTTTTTTGTTTTGAAAATAACTGTTTAATTATTTGGACTCTTTTGGGAGAAATTATTTTTTTTTTTGTATATTATGTGACAAATTGGGATTAGTTTAGTTTATAAAAATTTCTCTACATAAATGACAATTAAATTACTTGCTATTTTAAATTTAATTTCTATTCGATAAAATTTAAGAAGCTCATTTAAAAATAGTTATTGATCAGTTTTTATGGTTGAAAAATATTCAGCGCGTCTTGACCATTAAGATGCTCAACCTTTTCCGAAAACGCAGAGCTAATGCTATCGTTGTCAACGTTGACATCAGTGATGTTGTTGATGCTTGTGCTGTTGTCATTGTCATCAGAGTCATCGGACCGAACGATTTCGTATGGGGGAAAGAACAAGGAGTTTAAAAGTGTGGCTGATGATTGATAAACAGCGGTAGCGAATGGTTTTGGCATTTGGTATTCATCGGCATCGATAATTTCTACCTCTTTATGTGGCTCTGCCTCCGGCTCAAATGTAGCCAATTTAGGTTGTTCCTATTTGCGACGGCGCATCTTTGAGCGATTACTTTCTTCAGAAGAGTCATCTATTTCAATAGCTGTAGACAAATTTGATGTGCTAGTTGATTCCTTTAGGGTTGCTTTAGGATCGACAACCATTTTCACTGAAGAAATAAGGAATCGAAGTTGCATGAGTTGAACAGCGGTCACTCGGGGATTACTACAGTTTTCCAGCCACTGTAAGAATTTCTCGCCATGTGTTATAGCTTCCCTGTAACTGGCATCCATTTCTTCATCTTCGTATAACTCCGCACATTTTGCGCGCTCTTCTTCGTCCGTTTTGTTTGAGTTATTGTTGTTGTTATGAGAACAGTCATCCATATTATTGTGATCACTGTTATAACTGGCTTCAGACTCGCTAACTGCTGAAGAAACTTGATGGCTGCTATTCGCATTATTATTGTTGTTATTGATCTTATAGAGAAGGTTATCTAAAACATCTCTACAATCGGCTACGCTATTTCTTGTTTCGTTCTTAGACTCAGATTCCTGTAAATCTCCCTCAGAACCTACGGGAATTGGACTAGGTGCTTGACTATTGTGTTTGGATTTAATTTGATCAATTTTTTGCACAGGGCTTTGAGCTGGAGTTGGGAGAGGGCTAATCGGTGGACTTTTGGCTTTAGCTGTTTTAGCAGAGAGATCTTCTGGTTTGTTTGAAAAGTCAACATTGTGTGACAATTCACAATTAATTTGCTCGACTGAAGAGGAACTTTGAACCGAAGGACTAGGAGCCGAGTCTTTAGTAAGTTGTGAATACAAAATGTTCTCAAATCCAGTTTTTCCAATAACCTGGCTATCAAGATTAGTCGTCGATGGATCCACACTATTGACTGACGCTGCTGACTGATTTAACGGATTTCCATGAAGATGTACTGCAGCAGCTGGGGCCAAGGAGGTTAGACTTGCGCCAAACGCTTTGCACCAATTAAACCATGCCGAGTTTTTATCATCCAAACTGCCAGAAGGGGTTGAAGAAGGGGTTAATGGTGTAGGGATGATAGGTGGAGTGCTGGCATGCAAACTCTGTTGCTGAGGAGTTGATGACCGAATTGGGGGACTGGTGGTGCCCATAGGAGGTGGTGGTGGATAAAGATTATTTAATCCCAACATTGCCTGTTGCGATTTCAGCCAATAAAGTAGTGGATCTTCTGATAATGTTGGAAGAGGAGGTAAATTTGCACTTAATTGTGGTGGCATAAGTGGAGCACCTGGACTTTTTAATTGATTCTTTGTAGTTTCATTTTGAGTCAGATTTAGCCCAAACGAAGAGGAGTCACTTGAGGTGGGAGTTGATGGTTTCTGCTTAGCCCAATTTTTAACAGTAAGACCAGCTTGTCTATCGCTTGTCTCGCTACGAGGACTATTTATCTGTGGTTTGGGCTTTAAATTGTTGGCACGTAAATTGTTTCCATTATTTGCTAAACCATTTAGACCAGACATGGCAGCTAAGCCAGGATTAAGTTGTGCCAATAAATTTAAGTTCGATGTGAGCTCATTAAAACTTATGGCCAACGGCGATTGAGACAATCCGGTCAAACCCGATAAATGTGAAAGGCTTGATAAGGGACTAATTGCAGCTAAAGATGGATCTGCTGGTCGAGAAATATCTGCTCCAAAAACTTTATTTTTAGCTGCGCCATTGAATGCTGCATAATCCGGCGCCAATCCATTGAAAGTGCTTAAATCAGCTAAAGACTTATTCCCCCCAAAATCTAGACCAGTTAGAGGAGCTCGCTTATATGTTGTTAACTCATCAAATTTCATCTTGTTTGAGAAATTAAGGGGCATCGAAGTATCCATACGCTGCCTTTTTTCAGGTGGCCCTCCCAAAATGTTTGTATTACCATCCAATTTATCCGTTAATGACTCCCCACCCATTTTTTCAGCTGCGGACTGGCGAGACATAAAGCGTAATTTGTCTTCATTTTTACACCAGCCGCGTAACGTCGACTCTGGAACTCCAATATCTCGAGCAACTGAAGCCTTCGATTCACCATCGTGTATACGCTGGATAGCGTGAACTTTATCGCTTGGAGTCAAACTCCGCAAAGGGCGTTTGCCCTTTGTGCTCATCCGGATGTTCATGTGGGGGTAGCTGGAAATATCCAACCTCAGGCCGTTGTCAAACAGTTTGAATTCTAAAAAATAAGAAAACGCAAAGTCAGTCAATTTACCGAATTATGAGACCAAATAAAAAAAGTTACAAGAATAGTTAGTTATATAAACTAGTATTAAATGAAATGTTACATACATTTTTGCAAATTAATAAAATAAAAATTTGGACGCATATTTAAATGCATTCTTTTCAATATGTATGTGTGTGTGTACCAATTAGTTAGTTTACCTGTATCCTGTAGCTAAAATTTATTAAAGATTCGGTACAATTAAGTGTACAATTGTTTAGATAACTACAATACAAAAAGTGCAGTGCGCTCTTATTCGCCAATGTTGTACATATGGCAAATATATACATAAGAAGCCAAATGTACATAATGATAATGTACGTATTGCTATATACAAGGGTTGATTAAAACATCTTGTACATTGTGCATGTAAAATAGTTAAATATGATACATTTCTTGTACACGCGCATCCAATAAAAAGAAGACGCGCTATTTAATATCCTTTCAATGTTTCATCGCGATTTGACGAAATGCTCAGCAAGTGTACGTATGAATATGAGTTCGTACACTTTCGAACGCACACACACTTTTTAACAAATATACTTACGTCCATGTACATACGCAAAGAGGACAGACAGTGCTAAATGAGTTTTTGAAACAAGTACATCGAATATAAAAGCACAAGGAACGCCCGCCAAACCCACATTTCATTTGCATAAATATAACACAACAAAAACAGCAACAATACAATAAGGGTTCGAAATTATTGCGAGTGAGTAAAGACAATGCTAGCAAGACGACAACAGGGTAACATGCTAATTGGCGCGCTTGTTTTTGCTGTACGACCACCACCACCTCTCCTCCCTTACTTTCCCCAAAACTCGTCCTGATTCACTCATCCTCATGCTCAGCATCGAATCATCAACGTCACACTAAAAACATCACAATTGCTAACAATTTCGGCGCGCATACAGTTCCTCGCGAATTCACGACGAATAAGCAACAAGCTCATACAATCGCGAACATGTCACGTGCTCCTCATTCACTTGCATGCAATTTATCATTTATTTACCTGGCAATTTTATGCGTATGAATGGGTTGGGGACGTGTGGCATGAAACATCCCTCTTTAAACACAAAAACAGGTAGGTACACTTTAGGAACCTACAGTTAAATTTCGATCTAACATGCCTCCTGTGTGCAAGAGCGAATAAGAAAGCTCATTAGCTCCGCCTTCGATTGCAAAAAAGGAACAGATTGTATACACATACTACAAAGAGGGGACTGCATACGCACAACATTCATATAATAAAGAAGAGCAAGTTTTGCGCATGACAACCTCCAGTTGAGCAAATTGAGAACTACTTGCAATACATTCATTTTAAGAGTACGTACAACAACTAAGAGCTTTTTTTGCAATCGAATTTCTCTTACGAATGCAGTTTTAACTTATTTCTCGTGGTCGATTACCCAAAAAATTGACTTAATTAATTAACTTGAAACCATTGGGATGCACATTTGGCACATTTAGCCAATAAAACTGTTGATGAGGAGGTGTAAATTATTAGTTAAGATTTGTTAAAACTGAACTGATATATTATTCAAATAAAACTTATTAAAATGTTTATAATTACATTCAGTTTGGCATTATTTATAACATATAAAATTAATGTTCACATGTATGTACATAAGTTGATGAACCAACACACATACATACTTACGAACAAATTTCTACATACTTACATATTTTACGTGTGCCCACAAATAAAACTTAAACAAAGTGATCGAAAAAAAATCAAATTAAAGTCCTTTTCCTATTTATATTTAAACTTTCACTTTCTGTCTTTTGTTTCTAGGAAGTTTATTTTTTATATTTGTTAAATAGAAAAAATTACTACAAATTTTTGTTGCAACTTGGTACAAATCGTCTGTCTGTCTGTCCGTCTGTCCCACATCCTTGTGTGATTATGTTTATTTATGTAAGTCAATGTGTTATCTGGATGTACTTTGTGTGTCTGTGTTTGCGTTGTTTGTTTCCCTACTGGTATTTAGAAATTGTATTATTGCCTATCGCCTGGACGTTACATTAGTTGGAATAAAGTTTCAAAAGTAGCGAAGTTTTTTTATCTCTTAATTTTAGATGTCTTACCTACTCCTGGACAGTCTACCTATGTACTACATATATACTCTATGACGATTTTTAGTGGTTTGAAATTTACATGTTACAAAAACAAAATTGCATTAATGGACTTTGACAATAGAAAATGTTTGCAGGGACACTACTGCATGTGGTTGAATTATTTTTGCTGTGATTTTTTATTTTCACTTGTATTTGTGTTAATGTGTGATGTGTTTGTTCGTAGTTTGTGTTTATGTTCACTTCCATTATAATTTTATTACATTTTTATCGTTTACCAGTTAGTTAGTCACTCAATGGAAGAGGCTGGGAGTGAAGTGGGTTACAGGCAATTGCCATCTCTTCTCAGCAGCTCCACCAAAGCAGACACATGTATGTACTCATACATTTAAACATACTCATTCACATATTATAGAGTCTGGCAAATAAAGGTCAACAGCAGAAACAATTTAATGTAAAAAATATATCCCACAAATAAAAAAATGTATTTCAACTTTGTTATTTTTTCCATTCTCTTCTTCTTCTTTTTCTTCAATTTTTATATAAGTCTGTCCGGCTGTCTGTGTGCTTTCCAAGACAAATTTTTTTCACATTTATTTATTTTTTCTTCTATTTTACTTATTTTTATTTCTATTTTCAATGTATTTTTAATAGGTTTAGGTTATAGGGAGACATACGATACCGAAACTATGTTATAGACTTATTCCATATAAACACAAACATACACATTAGACAACTAAAATAAATAAAAAACACATATAAAAATGTACACATATTGTACAAACATACATACATGTATGTATGTATGTATGTATTTAGGTACTTACGTTTGTATATATGTACTACATACATAGATGCCGGTCGAGACAATGCAATAAAAATGAACTTGATGATAATTTTTTTCCTTCTCATGTGCTTTGAAAGTGTGTTATTCTTTAATATTGTATATTATCATTACTTTATCTTTTAGCGTTCTTCCAGTTCTATACATTAACAAACTTCCATTTGTAAATTCGTACATAGTACGTATGTATCTGTATCTCAGATATGTTTATATGTACTAAATATTTGCACACACATGTACAAATTAAACTTATAATTTGTGGCTCTAAATATGTTTGACAGACAATCAGCTGTGTGTTTACTTTTACAACGAATACGCGAAACATAACAAACTTAAAAATATAGATCAACAATTTGTTTTTCATAAGACGCTTTTTGTATTCCCGGGAAAGCGGGAAATGAAAATCATATTCCCGGGATCCTGGGATTCGCGAAAAATTTTTTATTTATGTATTTCTCCAATGAAAATAATATTTATTTCTGAATTAAAAAACAAAACGAAAAATCAAATTATATTAAATTTATTTGAAGACACTTTGACTGGGTTTATAATTAAGCTTGGATTAAGTTTAAACTTAGTTTTACGTAGTCTGAAGCTTGGATTTTTCCGGCTTAGTGTTATTTATTTAATTATTTCATTATAGACCAGCATTTTAAGAAAAACTAAGCTTTTCAGTCCAAATTTTGTATACAAATCTGTTTTCAGCTAAACTTAACCCAGCCTTAAGAGGTTATTTTTGATGCCAATACGACCATAGACAAAAATATATGTATAAACTCAGAGCTCATTTCCATAATTAGAATGAATATTTTAAACTTAATACGTTTAAAGTCTTAAGGAAATAAAATTTCTGGAAGGGCGAATAGGAATTACACGCTCATCATTGCGAATTAAGAATTCTGAAACCATTTCACTGCTTAACAAATTGAGCATGAAGGAGAAACTAAATTTCCCGTTTTTGCATCAGTAGCAAAAACTAACACAATTTGTGGCGATTGTCATTTAATTTCAACAAATTCGTTTCATATGTCACCAAATTTTGTAAATATTGGTGTAATTTACCTACGGCCTCAAGTGAAATGTTCTGCTTGTTGTTTAAAACAAAAAAAAAAAACAAAAAACAAGTAAGAAAGTATAGTCGGTCAAGTTTATAAACTTCATTAAATCGGTATGAAAGAAAGAGGCAGGAATTATCCCCTACCTCCCCTTGTAGTCCTATTTTTGAAAAACTGGATAGCTTATGTGTCCATATAAATATGTTTCTATCTATGATTAAAATTTTATTAAAATCGGTTTGATAGTTTCTGAGAGACAGAAATTGCCCCCTATCTTCCCTCGTAGTCCTATGATTCGACCCATTCTCAATAGGCTTGGTCGTTGTGTCCATAAGAACCTATGTCCCAAACTTCATTAAATTATTTCCAAACTTGAGACCTGCACTTTGCGAACAAGGTTATATGGACAGCCAGCCGGACGGACATAGTTAGTTCGACTCAGAAACTCGATTGGTATACTTTAAGGTGGGTCTAGAACCAATATTTTAAGGTGTTACACACATCAGCACAAATACATAATACCCTCTCCACTATTGTGGTGTGGGAATAATTATCGCTTGGGAATTTATATTGTTAAAAAAAATAAATAACTCAAACTGGTTTTTGTTTTCAATATAAATTTTCGAAACGAAACGAAAAAAGCGGGAAATGAAAAAAAAGTGAATAAACTTTATAAGGGCCATTATTACAACTTGCCAATAGTTAAAAGTCGGATTTTGTCGGACCGATAAATAGCTTTGCATTATTACAACTTCCATTTTTTATTGCTGTTATTTTCAATTATAATAATATTTAATAGATGAAAACATAATAAATGAAGGTTTTATAATGCAAAGCTATTTATCGGTCCGACAAAATCCGACTTTTAACTGTTGGCAAGTTGTAATAATGGCCCTAAGACATACAAACTTCTGGTGTTTTCTTTTCTACAAAAAAATGTGGCATTTTATTTAAAAAAATGCAATTTGGTGTCTGTTTCTTAAAAATTTTGCTCCCGAAAAGCATGAGTTTTTTAGAATAAAACAAGTCACCATTTTCGGGAAAAATTGCATTTTTTTAAAATAAAATGTCACATTTTTTGTAGAAAAGAAAATACCATTATATAGCTACAAAAATGTAAATACATACGAGTATTTTTTTCGTTTGCACTTTCGCATAAATTAAAATTTTTAAGTAAAACATTTATGTATTTGACGATACTATCCACATACGAGTATAACGCAATTTTCTTAATTTTTCAGCTGTAACGCATAGATTTTTCATCAATTTAATTACCCTAATTATGTTGGGTTATCTAAAAAAAGTTAAAGTTTATATCAATTTTGCCTTCCATTTGATGTAAGGGAATGTCAAGGATTCGGCAAGACCTTTTGTGGATTTTTGTTAAACAAAAACTATGGGACCGGATTCATAAATATAGCTGAAAAAATAAATTTTGAATTAATAGGCTTGATAGCGAATAATTTTCTTTTAGATCTTCAAATAAATTTCAAGCTTTTTTTGACTTATCAGTTGTTTGACGGGCATTCTCCGCTGATGTTGATCTTGTCGATTAAAGGCTTTCTCATTTTTGTAACCTGTTTCTACTGTAACAATGTTTCGGTACCAACAATTTTTTTAATTTTTCCAGCGTCTCTAGAACAACAAATGGATTTTATTGTAAAAGGGCTACTCCAAGCTTTCTTCCAATATCAACAGCCTTTTCCCCTAATTTGGAACGTTTCAAAATGTCCAGTTTTTATTTTAAGCTTATTTGCTTTCGTTTTTGACTCATTCTCGCAAAATATTTAGATTAAACTTTACTTAAGCAAATGTTATTTGAAACTTCTAGCAACCTTCAACTTGAACCCAGCAGACAACCTTAACATGCAAGTAATTACTTGCAAGTAGGCTATACGTATTAACATCGAAAATGGCGACGAAACAGTCGAATGTCATACAAGTTGCATGAATGTTTACACAGTCAAGTGAAAGTTTTTTATAAATCAGAGCTACCAAGTGCGAAACAGACCTTCATTTCTAAATAAACATTTGGCATTAATAATTATTATTACTTTCTCAAATTAGATTGATGTTTAAAAAATAAATTAATTGTCTTCTTTATGTTTATATGCAATAAAATCAAGATATATGTTTAATTATACTTTAAAAAAGTTAAATCGATAATTATGATTTCGACAATCAAGTCAATTTGGTAACACTGCTTATGTTTTTGACATTAACTTTCTGTCAAATATCACTGTCTTCAGAAATTTCTTGCAAGTTGAGCTGCAAGTTATCTGCAAGTACGAAAAATGTGATGGTGATAGTAAAAAAGTGTGAGTGTATTGAGTTTTTCGAAATTGTACTTGCATGTGTAGGGGCCATTTAACATACATACATACATACATATTTACATTAGACTTAAGCCAAGTAATCTGTTCGAATTTGTGAAAATTTTTTACTAATATTAATTATTTCACACTAAAATTTTGACATGTATCAATGTTACCTATCTTGCGAGTTTGCACAATTTGACGTTTTTATTCCTTCAAATTATGCGACATTGTTTTACGTATGTAAACAAACCCCACATAAATTATTTTATTAATAACAATTGAAAAAAGAAAGTAAAAATGTTATAAATATGTAACTGGTATATTTAATTTTAAGTTCATACTCTTTTGCTTAAAATTCCACGTGAGATGAGCTACGTACATTATTTCGCAGTTTTAAATAAAATGTTGCCAGAAACATTTCGGAACTTTCTCACAAATAAACAGAGTACAATTCCATTTACATTATTTTATAGATATTCCGCACAAGTTTTTTTTTTCATATGCGTTTTGACAGCGCGAAATGGTGAACAGAGTACCAGGCTTAAACCGGGAAATCCTCTTTTTCTGTTTTGCTTTGTACAGACATTTTTATATAAACGACGCAAATCGATGCACTAACGACGCAACTTCGAAGCCAGGCGACCCAAAGTGAAAAAGAAACTACGCAGCTGTGTCCAAAATTCAATATCCTTTACCAAAGAATTCAAACACAAACATATGTTCTTAAAGCCATATTTAAGCCTCTATATTAGATTTTTTTAATATTTTGCTCGGATTTTTAAAATTTGTTGGTACTTTTTTTTTAAACTCAACTCAAATTTTCTAGCGTTTGAATAAAAATATGTGGACTATAAAGATTGTAAAGTGTTTATTTATTCAAATCTATTTTCAGCTTTTTTCCCGGCCTGTTTTTATTGACAAGACTGTTATTTGGCCCGAAATAAGGAAATTTGTCCGATTCAGATAAAGTTACCAGCAAATAATTTGGAATAATGGAATCTTAACAATAGTTTTTTTTATATTTCCAACTGCTTGAAAGATATTCATAAAACAGTGGCGGAAAACATTTTTTTAAGCAAATGCAATGCTATTTTTTGTTTTAAAAAATTTATTAAAGCATTATTAGGGCAAACATTTTACATTTTTTATAATGTATCGGAAATTCAGGTGTATAGCGAATAAAATGAGCTAAAAGTCATGAAATTGGGTTGACAAATTAAAGACAGGTAAACAATATAAATAAAGTACAATTTCTTCGTGTAAAGGCAGACAAAACAAGTTTCCGTCTCTAAATGTCTGCTCCTTTTAGGAACCTCAGAAAATGATCGAATTCGCAGTGTAATGGTATAAACACAACTGGAACGAACGACGAACTTCGCATAGTACGACGAATTCGTCGGCAACAATTCGTTGCGTAAATTCGTCAAATGAGACACAATAAGTGCGTAAATTTCAGGTATTAATAAGACTTGAATTTTTTTTAATTTATAAAATTAAATACCTTGGACGCTTGATTATATAAACATTTTCATCCATTTTCATCTTCGTTAACTAGCAATAATTTTATTAAAATTTCTTTGTTTGTTAACATTTATCAAATCATAGGTTGACCATATTTCAACAAAATAAAAACATAAAAAACTATTAAACTCGAAAGTGGAATACTTAAGCATTTTTGGTGTTCTTCATTTCGATTTAGCAAACTCAAATTAGTTTTTGGGATTGTTTCAAATTTGCAATTTTTCGCGAATTTCAGCCATTTTCGCGATTTGTGTCTGTAAGTTGTCTGATTCTTTAAAGCTTTAACGATTTATAATTAATAGTAGACTTTGCTATCATGCCGCTTTTAGCAAATTTTTGCTAATTTTCGCTAATTTAGCAATTTTTATCGAATTTTTGCCATTCCTAATAGTCTAAGGGACTTTTAATCAATTTTATGGGTTCTTTGAAAAATGAAAATTTTTCGCGAATTTTCGCTATTTTTGCAAACTTTTTTATGTTATTAGATATCGGATATTTTGATATTTTAAACTGATTTAGCAATTTCAAATAAATTTTTGCGTTTGTTTAAATATTGCAATTTTTCGCGAATTTTCGCTATTTTTGCAAACTTTTTTATGTTATTAGATATCGGATATTTTGATATTTTAAACTGATTTAGCAATTTCAAATATTTCAAATTTAGCTATGTTCGTAATATAAGCGATTTTTATCTATAAGGGTTATGATTCTTTAGAGGTTTAACGATTTTTCAAAAATATTAGACATTGTTTTTATGCCGCTGCTAGCAAATTTTTGCGAATTTCTGGTAATTTAGCAATTTTTATCGAATTTTTTGCCATTCCTTATAGTTTTAGAGACTTTTAATAAATTTTATGGCTTGTTTGAAATATTAAAAATTTTCGCGAATTTTTGCAAATTTTAGCCAAGTTCGCATTAGAAGCGAGTTTTCCCTGTGATTCTTTACAGGTTTCATGATTTTGCTGCGATTAGCTGTCTCTGTCCCAATTTATTCGTCGTTCGTCTGCGTAAGAAATAGAAATAAACCTATCGCAGTGTTCGTTACGCATGACGAATTTCGGTCTACGCAACGATTGTGTGTATTCTCATACATACCAATGTGCTCTATTTCTGACGACGAATATTCGTTGCGAATTATTCGTCGTTCGTCCTAGTTGTGTTTCTAGCATAATGCAAACATGAATAAAATTATCTAACATCGGCTATTGAGCAAACCATTTTTTTTGTTTCCGGAATAATACATTAAAATCTATTTATTCCAAAACATTCTTTTAAACAAAAACTTTTTCAATTAATTGAAATAAGTGAATAGAAATAAAGTCAGTGTATTATTTGCTGTTGTAAACGATTTAAGGTTATGTCAGATGAAACCAAAAACGAACTTGTAAAAGGAAAAAATTATAAATCTTTTGTATTTGAAAATTTTACAATTTAAAGCGATTAAGGGTCTATTTCAGCATTCTATTAAAATATCAATTTATGAATTAACAAGATTTTCATTAACAATTATTCTTGATAAAAACACTGAAATTTATTGTTTAAAATTCGTTTTTGATATTTACAGGAGTGTTCTGAAAATCGCGTGAATTCAAATCACACGTACTTTTAAAATCACACGTGTGATTTTGTGGTGTTTTTTAAATCACACTTTTTTGTGTGTTTTCGGTGTGATTTTGTCGAAATTATCGAAAGCACAAGCAAACACAAGTGGAATGTCCTGTTTTTAACACATAACAAAAATGTTTTTCTAAAAAATTATAGCTGTTTACTGATTTCGAACGTCAACGTGAAATTCATAATCGGACTTATATCGTTATTTTCGGACAATTTCTTTTTTTAACCGATTTAGCGATCTGAAATTAGTTTTAGGGTTTGTTTAAAATTTTGCAATCTTTCGCGAATTTAGCCATGTTTGCGATAGAAGCGATTTGTTGCTGTAAGTTTTCTGATTCTTTACATTAAACTCTGCTCTCATGCCGCTGTTAGCAAATTTTTGCGAATTTCCGCTAATTTGGCAACTTTTACCGAACTTTCGCCATTCCTTATAGTTTTAGGGACTTTAATCATTTTCAGGACTTGTTTGAAATATTAAAAATTTTCGCTAATTTGCAAATATTTTTTTTTTGTTATTTTCCGCCATTTTGTTTTTTTTTTACTTATTTAGCGATTTCAAATAAATTTTAGGGCTTGTTGTTGAAAGTTTCCCGCATTTCATTTATCATTTCTCAATTTAAGACTAATTTAATTGGAACCATGGAAAGCTACACAATCGAGCAATGCGTTAAAGTTATTCAGGCTTATTGTGAAAATGGGCGTTCTAATCAAAATGCATATCGTGCACTTCGTGATTTTTTCGGTCAATTTAATCGTCCAAATGTGCGTACAATCGGAAAAATCGTGCATTAATTTGAGCAAACCGGGTCTGTAGTAGATGTGAAAACACCAGTGCATGCTCGTACTGCAGAAAATATTGCTGCTGATCGCGATAGTGTGGCTGGAGAGCCGTCCACCTCAAGTCGTCGTTGTGACCAACAATTGCACCTCTCACGCTCGTTGTTGATGAACATTATGCATAAAGACTTGCATTTACACGCTTACAAGGTGCAATTGACTCAAGAACTAAAGCCTCTTGACCTTTCCAAACATCTTCAATGGTCAGAATGGTGGCAATAAATGCCATCAGTGGATGACGCACATATTTAATAAGCAGAATCGCAGCATTTGGGCGAATGATAATCCAATAGTGATTGTCGAAAAACCAATACACCCACAAAGAGTGACTGTTTGGTGCGGTTTATGGGCTGGCGGCATCATCGGGCCGTATTTTTTCCAAAATGTGGCCGGTCAGGCAGTACCTGTGAATGGTGTTCGCTATCGTGAGATGATAACGAACTTTTTATGGCCCGAATTGGAAGATATGGACGATTTTACGATTTTTAATAAATATAAGACTTTGCGTTCATGCCGCTGTTAGCAAAAAAGCGAACTTTAATTCAACTAAAAAAACAAACCTGAAATCACAACAGAAGTCACAAAAGCAAATATAATTTTGTAGTATCATTGAATTTTCTTAATTTTAAATGATTTGTTGTAAATAAAATAGCTAATTGTATAAAAAATTAATAAACAACACATGGAATATTTTATTTAAGAAATTTATTATAACGGTCAACTTACAATAGTCGAAAAAATAACAAAGTGATTTCAAAAAGTTGTTTACGTAGCTGAACGTTTTAAAATCACAAAATAATATACCCAGAACACCTTTCTTGTGATTTTAAATCACTTTCAAAAAATGTGATTTTCAGAACAGGCCTGATTATCAGGTATGTTCTAGGATTAGACTCGAATTGAAAACGAAAAATTTTTGGAATCCGCAAAACGAAAAAGCTTTTGTTGAACTAAAGATCTCTAATTTGCTAACCGCAGCATGTTAGCAATGTCTTATATTTTTTAAAAATCGTAAAAGCTGTAAATCATCGCAGGAAAAAAAAGTTAACATGGCTTAAATTCTCGAAAAATTGCAAACTTTTAAACAAACACTAAAATTTATTTGAAATCTTTAAATGGGTTAAAAAAACAAATTGTCTGAAAATAAAATAAAAATCGTTAAAAAAAATTAGCTATACAGTACAATACGCATATAAGAAACTCGATTATAAGTAAAACTCGGTTATAAGAAAGACATCTTCAGACACCATGCACATTTGTATATATCTGCGTGCTAAATAATCCTCATATTTTATTTATTTATTTTTTCCATAGAAAATAGTATGTGTATAAGAAAGTAGTATATATTTATATAATAAATTTTTTTGTGTATGATTTACAATTTACATCTGTTCAGTGTTACTTCATATTTAGTATTTTTGAAGTAAACACATGTTTTAAAACTATGTATTCATTCTTCTTACTGATTTTTTATGAAATCTAATTTTAAAACTGGGAATTAATATTTTTTTTACCAAATTACTTTTGTTATCAAATGTGGTTTTAAGTGAAGTACAATCACCTGTTTTTGTTATGTTTCTACTGCCAGGCCCACGATGTCGACAAGAATATTTCTTTCGTATATTTTATTGAAAGCAAAAACAAATTTTAGTTTTTATCATTGTTTTTAATATAAATATGCGAAAAAAAAATTTTCTTGTTGTGTACTTATATATTTTTATTTGTACGACAAATAAACGAAATTTAGTACAAAAAGATGTGTAGTATGTATTAGTACCAAACAGTTTTATATCAATTACTATATGTATATGTATTTCTATTGGAAAATTTTTAAATTCTGTTACTGATGTATATATGAAAATATCTTTGTTATATGGGTGTTACAGATATAAGAAAATATCTTTGTTATATGCGTGTTTTCTTTATAAGAAAGCTCGCATATAAGAAAGAAAATCGGTGCATTTTTAGGCTTTCTTATATGCGTATTGTACTGTAATTACATCAAAATCAATGAAAATGTCGACTTTAAATTTAGGGTAAGTAAGTGCCTTTTGCGTTTTAGATAACGATATATTTTTGATTAAATTGGATTAAGAAGATTTAAGGCTAAAAGCAAAATTAATTTTTTTGTTAAAAATGTTTTCACATATTAAAATAAAAGTCGATTCGGTTTACTTTCACCAACCCATATACATATACTCTAATTGAAAACGAATTAAAACATGTGGATGTGAAATGCAGAACACCAATAATGCTAAAGTAATCCAATTTCGAGTGGATTCAGATTCTAGAACACCCCCGTATATTTTTTCCGATAATTTATAACACATTTAAATATAAATTCTAGACCCGCCTTTTAGTATACAGACTGAATCAAAATCAATTTCAGAATCGATCTAACGAGGCCCTCCTTCAATTCAGCTGGCTGGTTGTCTGTCCAAGTTAACCTTGGCCCAAAAGTACAGGTAGCAATTTTAAAAAATGTTGGAAAGCAGTTCCTTATTTTACATATCCCACATGCAAACTTCTTTCCGGAATAGAGCTTTTGTGCCAATTAACCTCCATTTTTTGTAAATATTTAGGTTTAATTAGGTCCAAAAACATTTTGTTGCAACCTAAATCTGCAGAACAAATTTTATTGGAATCGGACCATATTTGACCATAGCTCTTTTACAAACACACTTCCGATAATAGCTTTTAATGTCATAACTTCCTTATAAGTGTTGGTATAAACATAAAAATTGGAGATAGTAACTTTAACGATTGCCACTATGCCATGACAAAATTGGGTCTTGGTAGGTCCTAAATTAACCATAGCTCCCATATAAACCCCCATCCTTAAATCCATAAAGATGAAGATATCTAAATAATATTCGTGACAAATGACTTTTACATGAATCTTAACCTTAAAGCATAATTTTGTTCTGGAGGCTCGATGGTTGCCCATGGGTCCCCAAAAAGGGTGCATGCTCCTAAATTTATTGTGAAATACTGTGGTGTAGGGTGTAATTATAGATTTTTCGAATGTGAATGCGAATGAAAATATTTACCATCTACTCAAAATTGATAAGAAAATAAATTTTTATTTATCTTCTATTATAATTGAAATATATACATATGTACTGTATAGGCTTAAAACATATTAGAATGTGCTAAAATAGGACAGAAACAGCTTGAAAAATAAACTTAATATTGGGGAAGTGGTACCCCCATAGGACGCCAATGTTTAATATCGCAAATATCTTAAGAGCCGAAGCACCCATTCTCTTCAATTTTTTGCAGTAGCATCTTCTGAGCCCCGAAATTGTAATAAGATAGCAGCAGGGAAAGTGTTGCCCCCCATAGGATGCCAATGTTAAATATCTCATATCTTAAGAACTGTTATAGTGAGAATGTTCAAACTTTGTAGGAAGCACTCTTAAAAATAGCAATACCCCCATCGCATACATATAATAAATATCACGTAAATAAAGTGTTCAAACGTGTTTAAAGCCACTATTATGGTAAGCTATAAACCCCAAAATAAAAAATTGACGGGGTAGGGGCACACAAACACGGAGAAGGAACACACAAACCTTTTTTAGAACAAAAAGTAATATGTATATTTCTTAACAGGGACGCAAAGCGTACCGGGTTAAGCTAGTTTTCTATAAATCTTATTTTTTGACACAACATTTTCTTAAGGTTCATATCAAAACGAATTTATTTATTATAGTCAGCAATGGTGCTTTAGCTACAAAATAGAGGTTTTTACGCATTTACACAAAATTGATTTATTAAAAATCTCTTGTATATAGAGGCTAATCTTATATTTGAGGGACAGTAACAAAGACAATCAAGCCAAAATTGTAGCCTATTTGAGATCCAAAATTAATTTGTGGCAGCCCAAAACTTTTTTGATGGGGATTTTTATTATTATACATGCCATTTGTGCAATGGCAAGACCAGTTTGTTCAAGACGTGGATACAAATTAAAGTCTTTTTTGGTTCGAAAACTTTGTAATACCAAAACGCTGTTGGTTTGAAACCTTTTCAAGAACTTGCTGAAATTGTTTTAAATATGCTTTCTATACCAACATGTAACGCTTGTTACATAATAAATAGAATTGATAGCAACATAGTGCAGTATGAGTTATTAAAAGTTCTTCTTAGAATTAATAGACACTTTAAAAATATTTCTGTTTGCTGTGACAAATGCATTCCATCTTCCCAAATTCTAACACTTGTTTATACAAACAATTTGTAAAACAAAATTGCATTGGTTGATGAACCAAAAGATTTTATCTGAAGTTTTTGAAATGATAATTAATGCATGATTATTTTTTTTGCTTTTTTTAAGTAACATAGTCTTTAAACATACCTGTGTGAGTAGAACTCATAGTACAAATAAAATAAATAAATGATTTTATTGGCAACACTTGCATCATATTCTAAAGTGTCATGGTAAGTCCATATTTATATTTTACGGTTTTTGTCGTTTCCTCTTTGAAGTCTGTTTTATATTTATATTGTTCGATTTTTGACGTTACAACTTTTTCTGTGCCCCCGAACTTAAATATATTTATTGTCAGATGAGAGAACAATGAGAGAACGAATGAGCGGACAAAACGAATCGAAGAGTACACTTGCTTGTGTATCCCTTTTAATTCCTCTTTTCGCGGTTAGCGTTCGATATGAAGTTTCAATAAAGTGATATAAACAACGAACTGCAGCCTGATAAAAAATTAGTTAAAGCTTTCCTACTTAAGTACAAACATTCAAGCGATAGTATCGAACGTAAAATCTGATCTATCGATAAATATCAATAGTAGAAAATATCGATAGTATTGTTAACCGATGTGCCTACAAACTTAAAAGCCTTTGGTAAGGCGAAGGTTAATAAGAATTTAAATTTGACCTTAATTGTCTGCACCCTACCCAAAAACATAAAATATGCATTTTATAGTGGAATTAACTGTATGTATTTTCCTAGGAAATATTATATTTTCAACAACCTGCTTGTGCCTAAAAAAGTCTGTCCTCGTTATTTGAGGCAGGGATTCACTATCCGACACAATCATACGATTCATTCACGTGAAAATCTGACTGAATTTTATTCGACATGAAAACAATGTCCGCCAAATCTGTTGTCCATGCCACATTATTGTTCAAAAAAGAGGCATAACCATATGACTCAACTACTTAAGAAGAAAATGCAACTCTGATCATATAGAATCCATAATTTTATAAAAACTACTCAAAAATAATTTGCATGTTGGAAAAATTTTTCAAGAAAATCTGTCACTCAATTTAATTTGTAATAGTGAATTGCCGATTTTAACAACACATTTTCAAATTACATAATTGATTAATTAAATAACCAGAATCGTTTTAAATTTCTGTTAATAAGTTGAAAATTAGATATTTATAGCAACACGTATTATCGATATTGACTTTATTCCCATTACACCCGGAAACAATTTTCCCAAAAATATTTCACACGTGTGCAAATTAATATACGCTGGAACCTAGAAAATATTTATAATCAAACAGCGTTACCAGATTTTTTTACGATCACATCGGAATTTCTTTAAGCTGCTTGGCCACGCATTTAAACTGACTCATCAAGCTCACATTTCGTTTGGTGTGAGTTTGACGAAAATCAAACTATTTACTGCCCGTCTATACCAAAAGGTAAATATTTATTTATTTATTTCGACACATATTTCAGTAAATGTCAAAATTATGTCATTTTTAATTGATGGCATTTTATGTTGCAATAATTGTTAGACTATTTTTGTTGACAATTATTGCTAACATAAAACGTGAAATTTGGTTTTCAATTGAAAAAAAGAAGCAAAAAAGGAAAAAAATAGAAGCAAATTGTGTGGGAAAGAAATTAAGTTTGTGAAATTGTAGCAAATTATAATTGTAGTAAAAGAATTAAATAAAAACTAAAATAAAATTGCAAAAATTATTTTTATCGATATAATTTTTTTCTTATTCGATCTTTTTTATTTAAATTCATATTAATTTGTTAAAGCTTGAGTTTTTTTTATATAAAAATATAAATTTTATTTTAATATACATTTAAAAAATAAAGTCGAATAAGAAAGAATTAATTAATTTTTGGAAGCTCCAATTATTTAAATATGTATGCATACATATGTACATACATACAAATGTTAGTATGAATAAAAATACTTGGATAATTCTGTTCTATATAAATACATACATATTTATGTTTATTAGGCATATTAATTTTTACAATTTGTGCACAAAAAAGTATGAACCCGTTCAATTTTTTTTCTCGAAATTGCAAAAAAGTTTCCACACCAAACGCAATTATACTATGTTCACACTTGAGTTTGTAAACGCGTTTAAGCAAAATGTTGATTTAGTTAGTCTGGGTTCCTAGACTTAATCAAAGCCGTTCACATTACATTTGAGATCATTAAGATGACAGTTGATTATGAAAAACACAACAAACAAATTTATATATATTTAAAGTATCAAAAATGGATAAAAATACTTTTATAAAGTTTTCAGAAGATTATTTTAATCATTTTAATGATGAAATTGTGAAAATTTATGAACAATTTAAGGAAAAAATAAAAACAGTAAGCTGAAATCGTGGTCGGTAGTACACTTTCAGTTTGGCCGATTCTACATTATATTCAGTTTTCAGAAGATTATTTTAATCATTTTAATGATGAAATTGTGAAAATTTATGAACAATTTAAGGAAAAAATAAAAACAGTAAGCTGAAATCGTGGTCGGTAGTACACTTTCAGTTTGGCCGATTCTACATTATATTCAGTAAGCTGAAATCGTGGTCGGTAGTACACTTTCAGTTTGGCCGATTCTACATTATATTCAGTTTGACATTATATTCAGTTTGAAGTTTGATCAGTGGATTCTATGTGATTAATGAAGTGATTTAGTTGTAACCATGTCAATTTGAAGTGATTAACAAATCACTTCAATGTATGGTAAATCATCTCGATTTTGATGTGATTAGAGATTAATCACGTTCCAGTTGCTTAAATGCGTTTAAGAACCCAACTGTGCACATAGTATTACTTTCTTTATAAGATATTTGTATTAATTGTGAAAATATTTAAAAAGTGATATAAGTGTACCATGCAATACTTATTTGAGCTGGTCCAAGATTTTAAATACTTTTGAAAAATAAATATTTTCCCTATAATAAATTAAGAGCAATGCCGGCACTCAGTAATGCTCGTTGAACTTCTAGAGCGATGCTGGCAGTTTTATGTTTTATACTTATTCCGGGTTATCGATCGCAACTATTTTCAATTTGATTATTTGTATGTGATAATGGGATCGAAGTTCGGTGTTCTGAATCAGGGCTGCTAGTTTTTGGGGTTTGACCCAAAATTAGGGGATTTCATGTTGCTAAAAAGTACACAATTTTGGGTTTGCATTGGAAGTATAAAAGAAAATTAGATTTTTTTGGGGAAATAAAAAATATGAGTTTAATTTTTCTATAAAAGACAACTACAAATACATTAGGGTGGTAATTTGGCAACATGACTAAATACCAACGAGCACTGGTAAAAACCGTTTCTTTTTATTTAAAAAAATATCTGCAAAGTTTAAAGCTAATCTGTCAATAATTCAATTATGCATGATAAGCCCAAAATTTGAGTTTTCCTAGACAGGGCTGCCAGACTTGGGGATTTATCTCCAAAGTTGGGGATTACATGCGAGCAAAAAAGACAAAGAAAGTCATTTGGGGATTGGGGATTTTTTCGGGGATTTGAAAAAAAAATTCGGGGATTTTTTGGGGATTTTATACATTTTAAATATAATTTACCGTACATAAAATATGAAAAAATTAGCAAAACTTTTACCTTACTCTTATCAAACACTAATACAGTGTAGAGCGTCTTAATTAAGATTATCATTTTTCTTAAGGGCGTAAAAATTTTTGAGAGTGTTTTAAAATGGAAGAATTAAAAAAAAAGAATCTTAAACCGTTGACAACACATACAATTTTTGATTTTTAAAAGACAATTTTCAATCAAACATGTCCTTCCCAAAAATAAGTAAATCGTTACCTGAAACGCAAAAGGAACTTATTAACGAAAAATTAAAAATCAACGTTTTCAATGATTCTGATCTATTGCATCAACACAAATGTCCACAAAAAAATCTTTCGACTAAAATTTGCGATTTTGTTATCAAAAAACAAAAGGGTATATCTACAAAAGATACTATGATAAACGCTAAAAGGCCTAACTGACAGTTTGCATAATATGCTACATTGTCAATTGTCAAAACAACTGGAATGTTTTACAAGAAAAATTAAAGAAATTTAAGTATAAACAGTTAAGGTGATTTATTAATTTATCATTTTGAATAGTTTTTACTTCTGCTGTGAAAGTTTCAAAATGTTAGATAGGCCCTTTTGCGTATTAGGTGACGAAATATAAAAGACAATATAATAAAGTTTGGACAAAAGAATGCGGGGCTATTGGTTAGTACTTATTATGCTTCGAAGTATTAAATAATCGACGGATTTATGTATTTTTTTATGGATGGCTAAAACCGACTGAACAAGCTCCAAATTCTTATAAATTGGCTCATATGTCTTCAAAAACAGCATATTGCTCTGCTTGTAATTCCTCACTGGAATGACATAAAAGTCGCTTCAAACAAAATAAATAATTTTTTTACTAAAAATTTTAACTTGGGGATTTTTGGGGATTTCCTATTAAAATGTTTCTTACTATTTTTAAAAAAATTTAAAATTTTTAATTAACAAGATTAAAATTTTGTTCAGAAAAAAAACAAAATATTAACTTTTTAAGGTTTTGATTTTTAGTTTGGGGATTTTTGGGGATTCTTTTTTAATCTTTTGGGGACAAGGCAAAAAAGTACCTGGCAGCCCTGTTCCTAGACAAGCTCATGTATATGGGCTAATTTGTATAAAAAAACATTTATGCCCAATTTTCAGGATAATATTTAAATCTATATAAAATTAATTTTCATATAAACTTAAATAGTATTTAAATACAGATTGATTTTTTGAGTTTAATTTTCAAATTCTTATTTAATTAAGATAAAAGCATGGTAGCACTACTAAATACAAGCAAATATCATAAAAAAGTGTATTTATTTACAAGGTGACCTCAAAAAACAGTTGTCTGCTATTGTTTTGACTGTTGTTGTTGTATTGGTTTAATATTGCTATGTTTTTCCAATGGAAACTTAAAATGAATTTAAATGTACCACGTCAGTGAGCTAAGTTACATTTAAGTGTTTAGTGAAGAAAATAATTTTATATATAAAACGATCTTAAACATAAATGTGTTTTAATATCAATCCTAAAAATTGGGCATTAATATGAAGTTTGGTGACGATTGGGTAAAGAAAAGTCGATTGAAAAGCTGAATAGTGAATACAAGGCGAAAAAATCTCTTATTTAGTTCCTTTCAAATATTTTGAATGAATCAAATTGTAGATACAATTATATTTTCAAAAATCGGTTTAGAACTAGTCCAGTAATAAATAAGCCCCAGACAATATAATTTCTTATTTAAAAGTCTCAAAATTGTGAGATATTAATTACCAATTACAGAAAGTACAGTTCGTTGCTGCATTACATTTACGGTCGCCTAAAGTAACCTTTATTCGTATAATGTAGAATGCAAGCAATTTAGCACTTAACGCAAAAGGCGCCTGTATTTGTAGGGAAATTAATAAAGCAGTGCTTAAATGGATAACCGCTGCACGTGGGAGGATGATCCAATATAAAGCTGCCTGATTTTTTTTAAATCAAAAGTGGTAATAAAATTAATTCTGTATAATGAACCCTACAAGAAATGAATGAGCGAGTAGACATATTTTTCATTTTGGTGTTAAGAAAATGATAGGAAGAAATGACCGAAAACTATTTTTCACTCATTACTTTCTATCATTTTCTTAACACGAAAATTAAAAATGTGACTACTCGCTCATTCATTTCTTGAAGGGAAGTTTCTTAAAAATTAAATGATAACCATAAAGGTCACATACAGATTCATTATAGGGAAGTGAGACTAAATATATATTGTATATATATTTATATCTAAAATAAAAAAAAATATTTAAATTATTGTTTAAAAATTGCGTATTTTTCTAAGGTATTTTTTCTTTTAAGCCTGGTACTTTGTTCAGTATTTCGTGCGAAATGTTTTCAAACTCAATCTAAAAAAAATTTCTGTGAAATACAAACGAAAAAATGTTGGTAGAGTTGTACTCTGTTTATATTACGAAAAACATGAGAAATGTTTCTAGCAACTTTTTTATTTTCCGTACGAAACAAGTGCAGCTCATATTATTTCGCACGGAATTTTAAGCAACAGCGTATAATTTTTTGTAATATTTTATTTTGTATTTGTGAGATGGGGTTTATAACAAGCGTTTCAAAAAGAAAAATGTAGATAAGTGCAAAAATGAATAATAAAATTTAATTCTTTTGTTTTTGCTATAGAAAATTATTAAAATAAAATTGTTTTATTTTTTTAATGACAATTATCAAAACAAATGGTTTTTGTCATAGATGGGGGCAGTGCACTAGTTTGAAATGATTGCAATAATTTCGTTGATGTTGAGTGATGAATTGAAAATTAGAAATCTCACTACGCATAAGTGATTGCAATGTTAAAACATTTTGCTCTAAAAAAATAGTCTGATTTAAAAAAAGCAATCATCAGTTAATTGCAGTTTTTTTCTTAACTTATTTGACTAAAAATTTTGCACACAATTTAAAATACAAACCTTGTGTTTTAATGACTAAATCCAAGAATTATTCCGGTATTTGCAAAATTTCATTTAGTTTAATTTCCTTTGCTTATGCATATCATCGGAAAAATCAAAAACCATGCACGTACAAAATTAAATTTATTTAAATTTGAGTGATATTATGTTTTTTGATTGCAAGTTAAAATTTTGAACTACAAATTTGGATTGAGTGAAAAAATGTTCAATACCAATTCATTTTTTTAGGGCTAGTGAAAAAAACACCAATCATCACTAAAGCTGGTGAAAAATTGTAAAAACTAATTTTTTGCAGTTTTATTAAGTAGGAGTGCAATGTTGATTTAAATCAAAATTTAATGCACTACCCCCAACTATGGTTTTTGTTTACCTTCAAAATTAATGTTGTATACTTGTAACTAATAAAAACGTTGAGTTTTTAAAAACCGCAAGATAGATAATATTGATACATGACAAAATTTTCGTGTGAAATAATCAATGTTGCTCAAAATTTTTCGCAAGTTAGAAAAGAGTACTAGGCTTTATTGGGGGATTTTTGGGAAGAAAAATTTTCAAGTAAACCCTGGTTCTGATCATACTTTCAACAAAAAAAATTTCGACACACTAAAAAAATCATTGTCTGCCGTTACGAGAGCAAATTTATGTTTACTCAGAAATTGGGTCAGCGAAGCAACCTCTGCACAGAACGTTCAATTAAAATTGGGCAAGACATTTTGCTATTAGCGGAGTTCAGTATTATGCTTGCAAAAGTGCAAATTCAAAATATCGGAGCTCTTTGTGAAATCCAACAACGAAATGCACAGAGTTTCCGTTAGATTTCAATAAATTGTAGCGATATTTTGCATTTCCTCTTTTGTTAGCCCAATACTCCGCTTTTGTGTAAATCATTTTATAATTTAAATTTAAAACTTATTTCATCTAACAATTGAAAACATTTGTGTTTCAAAATAAAAATATTTTTAAAAACTGCCGTTTTTTATAGGTCACGTTTAGTGCGGAACTTAAATTGCCTAAAAAAGTTAAATTCATTACTTTTCCAATATTTGCCACCATGTAGTGCAATGCCAAATTTTGCATAAAATTAAGTTATATGCCTAATGTGCATATGCACATACAAACGTTAGTATGAATGTATATAAAATTCTTGAATAATTCTGTTCTTCAATAAATATGTTAATACAACAATATTCGTTTATAATTGAATAACAAAACGCAAAAAATACTACTTTAACTTGTTACTTAATTAACCTGGGAAATTGATTATCGAGTTATCACTGCATTGAATGAATATTGTGTTCAATAGCAAAATATTTTATTTAAAATAGAATTTGTAAAAAAATTATCGATTCTTACCTTTCATTTGATACTTATACTAATTTTTTTAACTGTTTTAAAATTTTTATTGAAACTTTTTATTTTTAAAAAGGAGATCTAATGTGATCATGAAAAACTGATTATGCAAAGTTTCGTAAAATTTTTCTAAAAAATTGTCCATCAGTTCGATGAATTTCACATCAACAAACATAAATTTTCACTATGGCAAATGGTAATACAGAATGAAACTTACCTTTTTAACTTAACGAATTCTTTAAAAAATTGGTTACAAGAGCTGGAAGATGATGAACTTGAAAAAAAGTTTGCAAACTTTTAGATGGTAGTATGTTTACTGTGTGTTTTTTTTTAAATTAATGTTATTTATGTTGTTCTTTTGAAAACACAGCACTCACGAAAAAGTTCAAATGCAAAGGCAGTCAACGGAAATGTTTATTTTGATGTACCTTGTTCATTAGTTTTGTTCTTTGGAATAATTATTACTAATTTTTTGTAGTTTTGGTTTTTTATAAAAAAATCCAAACAGTAGCGATTCAGTCGGGATTTGAGTTGTTATTTTGTATTTCCAATTGTGATTTTAATGAACTAATTCGGCTCAAAACAGTTTAACTTTACGATAAAAAAAATATTTATTCAGCTTTTAAATAAGTGGACATAGAATACAGGAACATTAGGTGTTGTTGTTTAAAAGCTGTCACCAAAATTTTTTGTTATTTTTGTTTTGGCTGGCGACTTGTTATTTTTTTTTAGTTAATTGCCAAAAATTAAGTTTTATGTCAATGATAATGGGAATAATTAATTTAAATGAGTTGTATTTTTAGTTTTATTCATTTTATGTTTCACAAATAAGTTTAGGAAGAACAAGGAAGAAACACTGTGAAAACAAGTCTCTTAAGTGGAAGCACTGACAACTTTTGTGTTTTGGGGTTTAATCATTATCACTGATCAACTCCTAGAAATTATTTAATTCACTTTAATTACATTAGATTAATGTTTAAATGATGTTTGGCACTTTATTATTATTTATTTGCTTTTACGTTGAAAATATATTTTGCATTCGTATTAACTCTGCTTTAATTTGACTGTTGTTTGGAAAATATCTCGTTTTAAGGTTGAGATTTAAAAGCGCTCCAGCGAATAAATTTGTCTTGACTCGTTCGAGTGCGAAAAGGATGTGACTGTGTTTCTAAACAAGTTGTGACAGCGAACCTTCAGACTTCGCGCCCGGCGACAAACAATCGCGAGTATTGTAAGCGAATATTGAATTTTGGCGGCGAAAGGATTTATGTATTTTCATGTCCATACGTTCTCACACACACACAAAGCTAAATGTTTTTTGTATGATGAGTACATGTGTTTCGTTTATATTTCCGCACTTACATACAAATGTGTATGATTGTTGCGTATAAACTGAAACGCTAGTGTGTAAATGGTGGTTGTTCTTGCTTTTGCTTTTTTGGTTGTATGCATTCCACAATCGGTCACTTGTATTGACCGTGGTTTGTATTGTGTTGTTGCAAAACTACCCGCCGTTTTCGGTGACAGTCAAAAGTACAATGATTAACGGCGAAAACGAAAAGAAAGAACACGGCGACGATGACGACAATGAACACGACAACGACGACTACGAAAATGACAACCAACGACAAAAGCGACGGTGGCATCGTTTTTCTGCCAATAACAACGCCGTTGGAAGGAGAAATTTACACACGTTTATACACGTACAAAGAAATAAAATTGAAGAAAGATTAATATTGTATGTATGTACGTCGTTGACGAGTAACCTGAATATTTGCCAACCATTTATGGCATGCCAGATACATTTTTTACTTAAGATGCTGTAGCCCTCTGATGAAATAGTGTTTTTTCTTCGACCGTTTCGCGCAGCACCTTACACGCACGCACACATCCTGTGCAAAACCAACCAAACCATTGTCAGTTGACTTCATTCCGTCAAGCAATTTACTCAAGCCTACGATTATTTTTACTATGTATATCAATGTGGTGCTATAGTCGCTCTAATACTAGTTTCTTTAACTTGACCATTTTTTGGAGATACATACATGATGTGTGTTTGAGCTCGTTAAGGTGAAGACTTTGCGTCGCATGCCACTTCGACGTAGCGCAGTTGATGCTGAGGACAGACATTCATGCATACATTTATTTAAGAATCATTCGGCCATTGGCAGAGAGATTTGAAGATTGGTATATTGTTGTAAGCCCTCTTGGTGTTTTGAACGGTGTTAAAATTTCGCCTCTTTTTGCTGCATACCAGCCATGTACTTGTCCAGCAGCAAGAAAATAAAAACTTTTTTGCCACACGTCATACCAAATATCGCAAGATGAAGACGATGAGAAAGAACATGACATCCGACTTAAATGTAGTTGAGTCAAGACAAAGACATTGTACAAAGATACAGTCGGTCAGTCAGACATCCAGCCAGCCAACCAAGCAACTAACTAATTGGTGGTATTGGGAAGTGCAAATTCGCAACAAAAGCAAGTTGGTCATTTGACCTGAACTAACCCAAAAACAAAACTAAGTCGCTCTGGGCTTATTTCTTGTGTTCACGTCTTAACGAAGACAATGTTTTATTCCAGCATATGTTGTACGCCGGACCTTGTTGCATAAAATAAATTTGATTAATACATCAAACATGTTAGTTAATACAAAACCATAGCGTGTTCACACTCTGTATGATACGAACAATTCCTTTGTTGTAGTCAAACAAACAGTCTGCAGACAATATGTATGAAGTTTTATGTTCGTGTGCGCATTTGAGGTATGAAGTGAGTTTTTATGTATGTGTGTAGGTCTTTACAAAGCACATGCACTGGTAATCTAACATTTGACACGTTCTATGCGAGAATCTAGTGAGTTTTGTGTTTAAGGGATATAAATTGCAATTCATTGATTTCATAGAAAATAAAATGAGACATTAGAACACACATACAACGCATTTGCTCGTTGCACTTTTAGTTATTTAGCATTTTGGTGTTGGTAAGAAATTCTTAATTCGATATGCCTACGTTTAGGAACATTAAAGATTCTCTGCTCAAGCTGTGAGCAATGCTACAAATCTTACCGTTTCTAAGAAAACTCTGCTAATCCAATAGTTGTTAAAAAAAAACAATAAAATCCTGCCATTCACACAAACTTGCCCTGAGAAAACTACAATACTTTTAAATTGCCACTGCAATAAATATGTTTGTATATTCACGCATGTATAAAACTACATGCAATAAGTTGTAAGTAAGGCCCTTTTCTTAATTCTTTCAAAAAGTGGGGATGAATTGTGCACTATACTATGTATGACTTTCCTACCACAAATTGTTTGTTCTTAAGAGATGCGTCAAGTTCTTTTTGTCTCAATTTTTCTAGAATCTGCCTTGATTGTGTGTTGGCCAAAATTTTGTCCATCCCGAAGAAATTGCAAGTAATTAAGCCTTTCTAAGATACACAACATAAAATGTGAATAAATACATATACAAACATACATATATAAAACTATCCGACATACAAAGACTCAAATGTACTAACTTGGTACATTCTTGGAGACTATCTACATACGTCCATATACGAACTAACTACTACTGGTCCTGCATATTCTCATTCCGAAGTATATGCATTCACTCATACAAAAATGTGCTTCTATTGCGGAAATTATACATATTGCTCATTTGCTGTAACAACGTTATAAGTTAAAAATCGCTAATTTTGACTTAATATTCACGAATGCATAGTAAATCATTCTTATGAAGATATTGTAAAGATTTCTTATGAAGATATTCGGCCATGTTCTAGAAATCGAAACCGAATAAATTTTGAAAACTCACTCGTGTTCAAAGTTCATACTTTTCAAATCAGGAATTCAATTGAAAGTCTTCATCAATTTAAATTTCACGTGATTTAGATTTCCCAAACAAGGCCGATTAGAAGTTTCTATGCTCATTTCACTGGCCCAGGCCCAGGCCCACGATGTCGACAAGAACATTTCTTTCGTATATTTGTATTGAAAACAAACCCAAGTTTTAGTTTTTTATTATTGTTTTCAACATAAATTTGCAAAAATTAATAAAAATTTAGGCCCAGGCCCACGATGTCGACAAGAACTTTTTTTCGTATATTTGTATTGAAAACAAAACCAAATTTTAGTTTTTTATTATTTTTTTCAATATAAATTTGCAAAAGAAATGTTCTTGTCGAGATCGTGGGCCTGGCAGTAAATAAATAAACCTAAAGTTGCCTAATTTAGTTTGGAATTTTAGAAAAAAATAGAAAAAGGAACAATATTAACAATACCGATTTAACTATTTTTTTATAGAATATTGCTACAACATTAATAAAATTTACGAAAGATGTTCTTTAAGGATTTTTCTAAACCTCATTGCGTTGCTAATAGTTTGCAAATTATCAGGGAGTTCATTCCAGAGACGGATGCTAACAATAAAGAACTTACATTTAGAAGCCTGGCTACGATATCTTAATTGAATCAACAATTTACCTCTTGGAGATCTTGCAAATCGCAAGCGATCAAAGAGATACTTTGGTATCTTTGTCATAATGACTTTATAAAGAAATATTAAGTTTTTGAAAACTAGGAAGTTATCAAATGTAATGCTGAAGATACGAATGGAGAATAGGTTAGGTTAGGTTAGGTTAGGTTAAGAAGGGTTATGTGCCCAAGATAACACTTCCACTCGGAGACCAATGTGAATCCCTTCAATGAAAAAGTTATTGAAAGTGAAAGCACTATTTCCCTGACAAACCCCAGTAGATAAGCCGGATTACACCCAACGATGCACCCCAGTCCGTCGTGAAATCTATCTCCTAGCCACTTCTGTCTGAGACCCTGCATCCTAGGACAATGGCACAATACATGCTCGATCGTCCCCAGCTCTGTTACCCATAAGCTCCGTAGCATGCCGTTGGTTCTAGCACAGACTTATGTAATATGATCCGACCAAGTTAAACGCTTATTAAATGTTCCACCTTAATTCTTTGCTTTACATACAATGTCAATTTTTGACCCACCCAAGAAAATATTTACTTCATCCTCTATCCCCAATATGTTCTTGCTAATGACTAAGCATCTTGATTTCCCTGGATTAAGTCTTAAGCCATTTGCTGAAACCCAAACGAAAATATTATTCAGATCATAATTCAACTTCTGCACCTTAGACAAAAATAACTCCTTGGTACTTGGTACTCAGATACAGCTGAACGTCGTCAGCATACATCTGAACCTTACAGAAACAAATTTGTTGGGTCCGAGTATTGTACCCTGTGACCCGTAACGGATTTGAAATAGATTCCCCATTGGTCACGGATTGAGATCTGTTTATAAGATACGACACCATCAGCCTAACAGCAAGTATGGAGAAGTTAAACATTTTTGACAAATTTAGACATTAAATTGAATGATGCACTGTATCAAATGCCTTTGAATGGTCCAGTAGGTTAAGAAAAAACAAAATAAAAATAAAAACAAATTCCTTTATTGTTTTCACAAGAAAACGAAGTCTTGAATGAAAAATAAAAAAAAAATCAAAACCTAAAAGTCGTGTTATGTTAAATTTATATTTCTGAGATATGGCGATGTTGCAGCAAATGAATCATATGTATTATTAATTAGGGATTTCCCAACATTTAGCAAAAAATGCACGTTTACAAAAACACCAAAGATAATCACAATTTTTTTAGATTGTTGTAAAAACTCAAAGAACATAATGCGTTAGGTCCAACAAGGAATACGTGTAACTCATATGTGTCAAACCATATTGAACTTAAGGCATCTTTTTGATACGTTTTATGAATCTGTCATTGGCTTAAGTAAAGTGCAAAACTAATCAATTTTTGTCAAATTTTAACAGAGTGATAAACAGCCCTATGCATATTACAGTTGAGCCTTAAAGCCGCCGATTCACTTGAAGGGATACCGATCCCGAAAATCTCGGGATTTTTGGGATTTAATCAATCCCAAAATTGTTTACTTATTTTTTTGTTTTGTCTTTTTTAAAAGACGAACTTATTATGACTTCCCCCAAAAGAAGGTTTTTTTGTTTTTTACTTATAATAAACTTACCCGGCTTAGACTAACGCCAATATATGTTATACAACCTCCTCTATCTTCGAAATAACAATATATCTCAAAAGCAAGAGTTTACCTAAAAAAACGAATTCAGCGGTGCCGAATTAGTTCTATGTTAATAAACAAGCTCGAGGAATTAGGTTAACCCGCCAGCACAGTGTAATTAATCAAATCTTAATCTAATTCTTAAGTTTGAGGCTTGATAATGCTGGACAAAAATTCTTCTAAGCACAGTTCCCATTCACATCGGTGCTTAGCGCCCTTCTGGTCCGATAAGTGCTGCAGTATCTCTTCTCCTTAACTCTAAGTCTAGACGAGCAATTTGTTTGGCAGTTATTGCCGTAGCAACTATCAAATTCTATTGCCAGCACTAGATATCAACGTGTGGACTGCATAAATATGTATTTGAACACATGTTCAGTTTTTATCTAATTACTCGGCCCATTAGCACGATTTTCTTTGTTACAAAGTCAATTTTTTTAAAGAAAACTTCTCAAGATTTACTTCTCTGTGCAGATATTATAAGGTTTGGTTATTTTGTTTGCTCATTTGGATCCCCTTAATGACATTTTTTTGTAAATTTAGCATAAATTTGAAAAATAATGCTTTTAAACTTTTAAAATTTATACTGAAGTTAAGAAAACTAATTATTCAGTTTAAAAGATGGATAAATTCTGATTCATTCAAAAAATAATAATTGAATTTGCTCTTACTGTTCCAAAGTTGTACCCTTTTTAAGTTTTGTACCCATTTTGTGAAATTCAAAATACCCAAAAAAAAAAATTAATAAACTATTTTGTTTAGCTTTCAATTATTTATTAGAGCTTTTACGATGGAGCTCTACGCCCTGCAATAAATTCTGAAAGTCTGTTTCAGAGGTTGTTAGATTAATGTAAGTATTAGCCAAGGCTACTCCGCGTTCTGCGATATCATTTACGACGTGCTGAACTTTGTTCTTTGCTTCATTAAAAGATTTGTTTGTATGCCATTTTCCCGGATCTATTTGTAAAAAATCAACAGAAATTTTGCTGGCTTCAAAAAAGGCTAGGCTGGCTTCGGATATAAAATCTTGAATTTTTTTGTTTTGAAGCGTGTTTTCTGATAACTCAGCTTTTACTAATTCTTTGCCGTTACTTAGTGCGTGCAGATTTTAGACCATTAACGCAAAGTTTTGGTGTCGATACGTTCATCAAAAAACGCTAAGGCACCCAACATACCGGATAGGTACCACTGATTCCGCAGAAAAGTTTTTAACGTGGCGCGTGCGATTGATTCGTTAAAAGTTTTGTAGTCACCCAATTGCTTTAATAAACCTAAATCATTGAGAGGAGCGTATCTAGGGCATTGGCATAGGTACCACGTTTTTAAGTATATTCTCAAAATAAATGAATTAAATTCAAGCAAGTTGTCAATTTTTGAAGCGTTTATGAAGGATTGCAGCTGGTTTTGAAAAATTCATATTTTTAATGAATATATTATTTTCATCATCCAGCGTGCCCGATTAATGGCTCCAGGAGCCTTTCAGAATTTATTGCAGGGCATAGAGCTTCATCGTAAAAGCTCTAATGAATAATTTAAAGCTAAAAAAATAAATGGTTTAATTTTTTTTTGGGGAATTTTTAATTTCACAAAATGTGTACAAAGTTTAAAAAGGGTATAACTTTGGAACAGTAAGAGAAAATTCATAATTTTTTTTCTAATGAATCAGAATTTATCCATCTTTTAAACTGAATCATTAGTTTTCTTAACTTCAATATAAATTTTAAAAGTTTAAAAGCATTATTTTTCAAATTTATGCTAAGTTTACCAAAAAAAATGTCATTAAGGGGACCCAAATGAGCAAAAAAATAACCAAACCTTATAATATCTGCACAGAGAAGTAAAGCTTGAGAAGTTTTCTTTAAAAAAATTGACTAAGTAATAAAGAAAATCGTGCTAATGGGCCGAGTAATAAGATAAATTCAAAATAAGTCGAGAAAACTCGATTTTTGGTTTAAATTCGATTTTAGCGACCTCTAAACCTCTTCCGAAAAATCTGAAAAAAATCACAAAAATACTTAACTCTATAAGCTTTCATAAAATGCTGGGGTACCTATAAAAATCGAAAAAAAAACACTAATGTTCAGCAACAACTGTTATAATACATTGCTGAGCAATTGTCTTTTAACACAAGCTGTAAAAATCAATTCTCAGTTTAAATACAAAATTTACAAATTAAAATAATAAAAAAATAATTAAAAATAAATTGGTTGCCAAAGAAAATTTAAGAATTTATTTACATACATAATACATGTTTTGTGTATAGACATAAGTATGTACATTAGGGATATAACCAAAATTTTGGCATAGTACCACGGAGTGGCCAAGAATGTTTTAGTAATGAAAACACCTGTCTCCCGTCGTTTTGCGAAAAAAAACCTCACGCAGGGAAGCAAATTTCTAAAACCTTCCAAGAAATTTTGAATTGTAACCGAAGGAAAATTTTTAAATTTAAAGCAGTGGATAAATTCCAAAATACATAAAATTTAAGTGATACGTATAGGAATATATACAAATATCAGGTGTATATTTTTTAAAATTTCCGTTAGATAAAACTTGTTGTTTTCAAACTTCAACCCGATACCTGCGTGAACTTTTTTAACAATCCGAAAAAATTTTCATATTATTTATTCATAACTTTTGATGTAGTCGTGTAACACTATGCCGTTTTTTTACTTCACTCTGATATAAATATTAAACATAGAACCTTTCTGTGACGTCATTCTGTCGAAGTTATGTTATGTTAACAAATAGAAATTGCGCGTATAGACGTAGGGTAAGCGAGTGTGGCCGCCATCATTTAAAACATGTTAAAATTTGTAATCATTGTTCTTACTGATGGTACATGGAGCACTTTTTGAATGTTCGAGTTTTTTTTTACATACCAGGCACCAAACGTGATGATTCGAAAAACTTTGTTTTGGCGCCTTTGGACATGCTCTACGTTGGAGGCCGACGCAGTGGCCCATAACTGGATACATTAACACCATATTGGATTTTGATAGAGATGGAAAGTAGAAGGTCGCAATCTAGACTAAGGACCGAGTTTCTTCTAACGAGCCAATTTATTTGAATAAAATTAAACTTAAAGTTTAAGATGCGTAAAATCCAAAAAAAAAATTGTATTACTGTATTGGAATTTGGTCAAATTAAGGTTTCTTAATACTAGAAATCAGTCTTTCGAATTTTGTAATAAATGATATGTAATTAACGATAGGCCCAATAAAAAATTCCCTCCTGAAAATCACTTTAACTGTGAGCTCAGGTTTTATAAAGATTGGCTTATATTTAATAGATACCATATAAAGCCCACTGTTGTAGTATTCAAGTTCTCGGTGGAGGGTATTTCATGTTTTGTAATAACTTAATCATTTATTACTGATTTTTATTTTTATCATTTTTTAAAAAAAAATTTAGTTTGAGAACCACTGATTTAATTTTTAAATGCATACATACACATGCTAATGAATTCATTGTTAAGGTACCAATGAAACTACAATAAATAGAACTTTAAGATGTGCAGTTTCTTCATCGGCATAAGAATCATCATACTCAGTATTGGTAAGTTAGTTAGTTAGTGCACGAATCTAATATTGTATATACAGACTAGAGTAGGTGTATGTGTATTGTATGTATAACTAAATATAGAAACATCAATATACATTCTCTAATTTATTTTTGAAAACATACATCATCATGAGCAGCAGCAGCAGAAACTTCATAACGACCGCCAAGAGTCCAGCAAAATATTCCATGTTTGTTCCCTCGCTGGGCTGACTGGATGGACTGATGATGATGGTTCGCTTGCTTTCTTCAAGTTGTTGCTCTTAAAGACATCTCTCAGATTCGCTCTTCTTTCATCTTTATAATAGTATATAGTGCCGTTTCATTCATCATTTCGTCTTGTTGCGTATGTAAATATGTTGCTTGATTGTGGTGGTCAGTTTAGTTTGCATCCTTCCAAGTCAACGAAATTGTTGGATGTCGTTGTTAGGTGTTTTGGGATTCAACTATTGTTTCTCAATTCTGGACAACGTTGATTTCGTTAGTTATGGTGATTCCTCCGCACACAGTTCTGTCCCTTACAATAAGTTCCTACTCTCACACATCCATACGCACAGGTATTCAGGACAAATAAGCATTTGCATACACGTATATGTACACATACATATATCAACAAACACATGTACATAGTTATGTATGTATATGAGTGTATGTGTGTTTGTAGATTTTCGGTCATTTGGTAAGATAGTTGCTGAGCTTTTAGAAAATAAGCAGCCAAGAAGCATTTTTACTGTTATAAAGAAAGGACAAAACAACAACAGCAACAACATGACCAACAAGAATATAATAATAATAATAATAACAATAACAACAAATTCTCACGGCAAATTTTGCTACATTTGAATTTTCTAAACAAACACAGGGAGTGAATACTTTCAAATATATTTGTTTGTTTATTAATACATGTATGTGTGGGGATGTGTACGCACAAAGATATACCTTCTAATACATATGCACAATATATATTTGTGAATGGGAATGTACATTAAACCTGCGCTCTATTTTTGGATAAATATCGGAAATTTGCAAACAATTTTGGAAAGATAACTTTAAATTTTGTACTTTAGTATTTTCTTCAATCTAATAGAATCTAATGCGTGCATGCATTTTTGGGTTTTGTAGGAAATTTCCTCAAGCATTGCAATAACAAAAAACAGTGCTTGAGTTATTAATCAAAATTATTAAAAGCTGAAATTTGTCTGCTGATATTTCATGTAATATTTAGATTTGTATATTAAAAACTTAAGATTCAATAATTTTTCTTGATTTACTGATGTTTCGATTTCCTTATTTAGACTGAATCTCAAGTATTATATTTATAGTTACAACATAAAGACTTTTTATTAATATTATCGAAAAGTCACTGTTTGCCATAATCTTTTAAACATATTGTATAGAATGAAGACAATATTTTATATGACCTGCGAATTTGAAGCGGAAGGTCCATGATTGATTTCAGCGGCCATTTAAGTCGCATTCTATTTTATCACTCTTAGAGTCTAAACACAATGGCCCATATTCATAGTCAAAAATAAAGTCGACTTTTTTTAAAGTATATTTTAAAACAATGGTGTTCACATGCATTTAAAACCGGTTTTTATTTAAAGTCGACTTTATTTTTGACTATGAATATGGGCCAATGTTTTCGGTGCGGTGCGATTTCTCGTTGCGGAAAAGAAAAATTAACACAATACAACGGAAGACGGCGACGGAAATAGTTGTCATTTTTTGTTTAAATTTTTATTCATTTATTTGTGCATACATTTTTTTCATGTTGTTTGTTTTTAATAATGTTGTGAATTTAGTCAATTATTCAAAAACTATGGCAACATCAGAAAGAGAACGACTATAAAAAATAGAGAGACAAGGCGAATTAAATTCGTTTTGTTGGGAGAGAAAGAAAGTCCGCAATGAAAATATAATAGATTTTAATTTTATTTCGTTCCGCACTGCGGTTTTTTATTTCAAAATCGTATGAAAAATCGCACCGCAGTAAATTATCGTTACATTGTGTTTAGATTCTTACTAAATAATATGCCATAAAAAAGTGAATGCCACTAATATTAATTTTATGGTATTTTGCAGCTAACTACAAACTTTTATTTCGGGTGGTCCATAATGAACTGTAGTTTAAATACAATCCCTATTAGATAATTGGTATTTCGATTTTGAATTAGTTAAAGTGTGTATTTGCCTCTTAACAAATTATTTCGAATGTAACAGCGGGCTTTTTAGCTGCGGAATACTAAAAGTTGCTTCACTGTCGTATGGGACAGTTAATTTGACATTTGTTTTAGGTTTGTTTGTTGGGCAATTCTTAATAAACAGAGTAGCGCCAGGGCAACGTTTGCAAATTGTTTAAAAATTATGCTTCAATTCTACAATTTCAATTTCATTTGTAAATTTCCTTTTGCGATGAATTTCTACAAAAAGAAAGCTAGTACGAAACACGAACCCAACCGTTATCATTACTTATTTCAACGTTTATTTGGCCTACATGTTTTTAACTTCAGGTTTATTTTAAAATATGGCAGCATTTACACCATATGTTTCTATACACAGCTAGATTTCTGTTTGTAGAAATAAGGGGTATAAATCAACAAATAAAATTGGCAAATATGAAACAATGATAGCACTGTGCTCGAATATGACACTTTTTTAAGAAGTTGGGCACTCTACCGGTAAAGCTTATTTGAGTACGCTGAATCCAATGGTGGTTGTAATTTTTCAAAGTTAGCGCGCGTATTCGCGATTAAATTTCAACACTAAAGTGCCATAAAGCGATATTTTTTTATAATTTTGGTATCACTGTTTAATTTTACTCATCCAATTTTTCATATTTTTAATTTTTGGTGCGCTTAATAAGCCGGCGGGGCGGAATCACTGCTCCATATGTCTTTATAAATAGCGATGGCCAGAACGTAACGGACATGCATTAAAATGGAAATCTAAAGTTTTAAAGAAAATTCTCCATTAAAGAATATTAACTGAATTCTTCATTTGAATTAGAAAATGTAAATAATATTAAACTTGAGAGCCCTGAGGGAAAGAGGAGTAGGCTTACGTCTAGGGCGGCATAATTTAAAAGACGCCAACATTTAATGGGAAAATAATGTAAGGCCGATTCATTATTTGATTTTGACCTTAGATTTAATAATGAAATATAATAATATTCTTTAAAAACCTGTGTACCTAATCTTTTCACCTGGTCACCAAACAAAAAAATTGCTTGGATATAATGAATATCAATCTTATCATAATGCAATTAATATGTCAGGTACATAAATATTCAGGACTTTTGGCACGAATTAAAACGATAAATGGCTTAGCAGATAAAGTGCCTTGCGCCGCCTATGCTTTAAATTTAGTATGCACTTGTACAGCTCTGGTTCTGTACTCAAAGCAGTACATTTTTTTCACCTTGCAAGAATATTATAATGTTTTGCGATATTTGCATTTGTTCGGAGATCTTGGTGCAAAGAACAAATTTAAGATTTAAACGCCTCTCTTAAACTCGCTGGATTACCCGGCATGATGCATGTTAACAGTTATCCAAACGTAAAAACGCATATGAAACATTTTTTGTTAACTTCAATGTTTTTGATAATTTATCTAAAGAAGATACAAATGAGTTAACAATGCAAGCAAATAAACTCGTCGAAAAGTATCCTGGTGATTTAGACGAGGCATTCGCAAATGAATGCGTTAATTTACATTATCACCTCAAAGATTCATCAACAAAACAAAAGATGTGCGCTGTGGTAAATTGAATTGAGTTGCGTCATTTCCTTAAGGATATTTTTTGGTAGAAAAATGCACCGTTTTTGGCTATAGAAAGTCGACGGACGATTAATTTCCGCATATATATCCACATAGAACTTTGTAGGCGAGTATCAAATATCAAAACTGCTTTAGTTGTAACAATTATCTTAAAAAGAAATAATACATTTCGGTTTTAAGGGCCTGTCTAGTATAGTAGGTACGTTCATAGTATGTGTAATACAATATAGAATTTATCGAGAAATGGTTATGCAAATAACCAACCAGTAACAGAACCAAGGGAGCTCCAAAGAAGATGAAGAATTTACAACTTGCGAATAGAGTACGTGTGAGTGTGAGAGTTCTATATTTATAACAGTGGGTATGTACATGGTCATCTCAACCTGATTAGAAACATCTAAGTAACAATAGATGATTCTTTGCTTGAATATGACTACCCAGAGTCAAGCACACATTCACATACACATAAACTCTTTCGAAAAAATAAAGTGTTTAGTGTGCGATGGTTTGTTTGTGTGTGTGTGCGTGCATGTAGGTTGATGAATTTTGCGTGCGGGTAAACTTTTGTTGAACATTGAAAACTACAAAGTATGATTACTACATTTATGTACAACATACGCTCATAAGAGATACCCACACACGCTTCTACATCTAGGATGCTTCTGGGGTCCTTTGGCTACTAGCATGACACTTATTCATAGTTGGAGAATCGGAGGAAATTATACCAAGAATCCTTCATTCATTAAGGGTGGTCGGGTGGTTGATTGTTTGGCTGGATGAACGGCCGGTCGGCTGGCTGGCTGTCTTGTTGGTTGAGGTTGAGTAGAAAGAAGGTGGGTAGTTTTGTTGGACATTATTGATGGGTAGTGAAAGAGTCTTGGTTATTTCGTGTGGTTTGTGTTTGGGAATATAGTTTTAACGTTTGTGTAAAATAGCAAGTAGTTTTGAATTTCTTGCGTATTTTGTGCGTTGTGCGTGTATACATTCGTGAAACGAGTGCGAATGACTGTGAGAGTTTCTCGGTATTCCTACACATTTATGTAGTAAGTATGTGCTTTAATTTATTTATTTGTGTTATGCTCAGAGACGCACAAACCTACAAACTTACTATTAAAGTGCCACGTAGGAACATGACCAAGGCATGGCATCTCAAAGGTCCGTCCATTCGTTGAATACGTTTGGAAATTGTTTTTTGTAATTCACATTTGATAATTTTCTTTCATTTTATCCTACTAACCCCCCCACTTACACATTCATACGTCATATAAATGTACATGTATGTGTGTATGTATGTATGTATTAGGTACACTCTTTGTAGTACTTTCTTCACACAAGGTGATTTCTGTTTGTATGTTTGTACTTATTTGCAGCTGATGCTTTTCTAAATTACATCCGCTCTTGTTGTTTTGCAAAATTCAAGTCGAATTTACTTCCAAGTTTTCTTATCTATTGTCTAATGGTAGCAGATTACACATATGTATGTGTATTTATATATACGTTGAAACGAATAATTTCATTTGTAGTTATGGCTACAAACCTTCTTGGATTTTTTTTATCAACAACAACAACAATAACAAAATTAAAATAAAAATTCCCTTTCAAACTTACATGGTGTTCAATTCAATTCACAACTTTATTGAAAAGTAGTGCGACAAATTTGTAAAACAAACTTTAAGTTCAATTTTCTGGACACTTTGAAATTCCCGTCCATCTGATGGATCTGGGCAAGCTATGCAGAAGAAACTGGACAGAATAGTTTTTGTTTGATATCCGAAATGATACTAAACAGACTGAATATTTTAAATGAAGAAGGTATTTCAAATGTTTATGCAAAACAAAGAAATGTGAGTGACTGTATTTTAATTATTAGATATTTAGAGTCTTTGAATTGTTATATTTTATAAACGATTAATCACCCTGTAAATATAAATAAAATTTTGAGAAAAACTTTAAATGTTTGAAAGAGTGCCTCAAGTAAAGAAAGGATAAATTTTTGCTTCAACTATAAGTAAACATACCAAAAATTAGACTAAAATATGGTTACATACAAACGTGAATATACATATATTCATACACACAGTTACATATTAAATGAGTGTGTGTGTGTGTGTGTGACTTTCCCAGTAAAAAATAGGATCATCCAAAGTGTAATCTTGGAGCGCTCCTTTGCGAGTAATGGATTACTCCATAAAACTCCGGACTTCATAGGATTTATTACACAGCATGTCCGCAGACACGAGTACTCCTTTTAAGCTTCTTATGGAGTACTCCCTTTGATCTTGAAAATGATGACAGAGGGAGTAATCGTTTTCGATTACAACTTAAGAATTTTTCAATTTCTTTTTGAACTAGTCGTCTTAAATGACGCTTAGAAAATATATTTTGACACATTTTTAACAATTTGTTACTTTACCCGTACCTTTACGCTTTTTTTAATACACGTCTTTCACTTTTTAAAACTAAACTGACTAAAAAGAAAAACAAAACGAAAATTTCAACAATTAACAGTTGGAGTATTAAGCGAGGCATAAACAACAAAACAAAAAAAAAAGTTTTGATATCTCGCTTATTGCTCCAAATGGATGAACAAGTCATTACTCCTTGATTGCTCGAGTATGGATTAATCCATATAATTTTTACTGGGTTGTTCGTATATACATATATACACCTAATGTACATTAGTATAAGGTATATGTAGATTTACACACATTTTTACTATATGAATACGTATAATATATACAAGATCTAATGAAACATTTCCAACAATTCTACATACATTTAAACGAATATACTAAACACTGACCACTAGACCATCAACTAGGCAACCATTCAATTTAACCAACACACACCAACCGTGTACAATCAACCGAACGGCTGACTGACCGACAGACCGCCTCGACTTTTATACGGACTAAACCATACTTCACCATGCCATAGCGATTTTCTTCAATGCTTTTAAGAATACTCTTGTTCCTTAAAAATGTAAATCCTTGCAAACGAATATTTCTTCACTCTTTCATCAACACAACTTGGCATCCCATCTCGACTCAGTCTCGTATTGTTTCGTGCCGGTCATCTCAATCTCCTCATTCAGTCCTTTTTTCTATATTTCTTTTTCTTCGTTTTTCTCATTTTCTATTTTCTTTGCATTGTTATTGTTGCTGTTGTTGTTGTTGTTGTTGTTTTTGTTGTTTTTGTTATTATTGTGCTGTGTACTAACACAACAAAAACCAACATCCTTTGTATAAAATTTTCTTCGAATGGGGTATGCAAACGAACTACAATTCATGTTGATTTCAAAGACTGTTCAAAAAATTCTACAATATATGAGTATGTGTGCGCTTGTGTTTGTGCCTGTCGTGACATAAGAGTGGATGGTGTGGGAAGAGTGGTAGGTTTCTGAGGCAGTAGTGGCTATTCTTCTTCTTGTGTCCGTAGTCGGCATTCGATATACGCGAAATTTTCCTTTATTTTGGGTCATTTTGTAAGTGTGGGGACCACGTACACAAAATACTCCAAACATTTATATGTATGACGACATGTGTGTGCACATGAGTTTGTTTCTGATGTTTGCTATAAAATGTCATACCTACATACATGTGTACAGAGATATGTTAGTAAAGAATGCCCACATTAAAACTGCTACCATCATTTCGGACAATAAAATGAAAACTTGGATCTCGAACAAAAAAATATAATTTATAACACTATCGAAAACTAAATGTTATTAGCACAGGTTGTTATGCTTTTCGCCATACTGAAGCCAAATATGAACTCAGCTTTCTCCCATCACGTCACATTTATCAGATAATGGTTAATTTGTACATTTCGCTCTATACGCCTCTTTCATCCGCCATCCAAAGTCAACTACTGGTTCAATTGAAATTTTTTATATCCAATTTTATTGGCTACTAAATAACGCGTCGAATAGTGGCTAATTGGTTTTGATAAATGCATAAGTTGAAGTGGATCAAATCTAAGATTTAATGAAAATTTTAACGTTTTCACCAATTATTGCATCATTGGAAATTGTTTTTACAGCAACTAATCACAAAATGTATAGTTTAATTATTGCTCGGCATACATTCTAGTAAATTTAAATGCTAGTGTTTTCTTTTTTATATATTAGGATTTTTAGTTTTTACCCGCCTTTAACCCATTATAGCTTAAAATGGTTGTAATCATATAGTCTATAGAATAAAATTATTAAGCTATGCATTTTGAAATTAAGTTAGTGTAAAAATATGTTCCGAAAAACGTTAAACTGTTCATTAGGGCCCTGTTATGTGTTACATTCGATAAACGATTTTTGCTGGCTATCGACCATCGACTTTCGAATGTTCATTTGGTAAATGTAATAAACTTGTTGAAAATGTAACTATTTGTAAATTGTTTGTGTTCGTATACCAAATGCAGTCAAATCCCGATAATTTCTAATCGCAAGGAACCGGTCGTTTATTACGAATTATAGGGGGTTTCGATTTAGCGGGGTTTCGATTTAACGGGGTTTTTCAATTTTTTTACTAAAACGATGCGTGTGCTTTGACATTTTTCTTTATTATTCATGTAACAAACTGATCTTAAGAAAATAAACACACACAAGCAAAAACCCACACAAAAAATAGCGGCAAGCAAAATATCATTCTTTCCATGTTTTTGTTGTTTTTATTACGAATTATAAGTGGTAGTTAGCAAAAAATTACGATTTATAAGTGGTAAAGAATATTTTATTTGAAAAAATAATTACGAATTAGCGAGGGGGCCAAAATGTATGGAAATTTTACGAATTAACGAGATTTTTTCAAGGGACCGACAGTTTATTACAAATTATCGGGAATTACGATTTATCGGGGTACGAATTATCCGGATTTGACTGTACCATATTCTTTATCAGTTTTGTTCATTTTATGCAAGTCCAACGTCGTAAACAGCAATTTTTGACCAAATGATTTGCAGCAAAGTTCAGCATGTAATAAAGTGGGATGAAGCTGAATTATTTGAAAACAACGATAATTCCGCCGTGGTCACGTTGACCTTTAATTTTATTGTTTAAATTTATAAACAAAAATTTTTTATTTTAAGTGACAGCTGATCGAAAATGTACTACTGTGAATTAATAAAATCACAATAGTAAATTTTTATCGAATGCGCGCCATAATACCAAATGAAATTTCGTTCGATCAGCTAATGCGGCTGCTGTCGAAAAAAGAATTTAGTTCATAATATGCACCTAAATCTTAGATTTGATTCACTATAGCTTTGGCATTTTTTATCCAATCATCACTTCTTGCCATAAAATGCTCTTACTTGACGTTTTACACCATTCATTGAGTTTTGTTAACTTTTTTTCATTAACTGTAGCAATGTTGATTTTTTTGTCTGAACCAATCTCATTTAAAGCGCTTTTCATTTACATCCAAAATTTTTCCATCGAAAGTAGTCCTTAGATGTTCTGGCCAAAATAGTACTGGCATATTTTTTTTGTGTAAATTCTAGGGCGTTCAATTAATCGGATTTTGTTTGATTAAATGATTAATCGAGCGATTGGCATTTTTAGCTTATTCGATTAAACGAATTAAATTTTAAACTAATTGATAAATCGAATAATTTTAAATCCAGAAATTTTAGAAATTAAGAGTTTTTTTCCATAATTTTAGAAAAAATTAGTACTTGAGTAACCAACCACTCTTTTTTAAATAAACTTTGTCAATGTTGCTCGAAATTTTAGATTCACTTTCGGGCACTTAGATTTTAAAAGAGTCAATATAACCATTTGTTGAAACTTTTTACGGACATTCCATCCTCTGCTATGCTTCTGCAAATAATCTCCTCTAGAGAATCCATCCAAGTTGAAAATATTTATTCATTGGAAAACTTGAAGCTCCCTTTAATTTTGTTGGTAGAGCAGCTTCTTCAAGTACTCTGTTATAGTCACTGTGTAAGTGGCAAATTAGTGAAGTTGTTGAAGGAAATTTTTGTTTCATTAAGCGTTATTAGATTGATTCTTCGTAAAATATTTGTTAAAAAATACGGGCGTGTTTTAGAAATCGAAATGAAGTGGATTTAAAATCGAGCAAATTGTAAAAGTGACCCTGTAATGAAAGTCCTTAAAAATATTCCATTCTAACTACTTAATTTTTTAAGTTTCTATTATTTATGCACGAACAACACCTAAAACCACGAAAAATTGCGGTCATAGTAACTGAAATAGTAGCTGAATTTATATTATCGTTCGATTTCAATTTCACTTCATATCGATTTCCAGAACATACCCGATAAATTAATATAAATCTTTGAGTAAACATAACTTTGTCGTTTTTTCTTTTGTGAAATAAATTATTAAATTGTGGTGAAAATTTTTTTTAATTCCAACGGACACAAACATTTGGTTTGTTTATTCGACTTAAAACTTTAACAAATTATACATTTAACATAAATACTATATATTATTATTAAAGGAATAATCGGAATTAATTCTTCGATTAGTTCTTTAATCGATACTAGCAATTTTAAATTATTTTAACAATTAATCGGCTAAAATTGTTCGATTAATCGCACAAGAATTAATCGACTGAACACCCTAAATTCCTTTAATGATTCTTGCAAACAATTTTTATAATTTTCTGAATTTAAAGTTCTTTTAACGACGACTTCTTTGCCTCTTCGTTTGGGCGCATATAGTTTAATCTAAAAACGGTCAGAGGCTTAGTGGACTTTTCATTTGCAACCAAATGTTTGACGAATAATTTGTAAAAACATTGGGATCAGTTTCAACGTGGGCATTCTTTGCATTAGACCTGCCCTTAAAAATTAATTTTTCTTAGATATTTCTAATTTTGTTCTTTGGAATCTAAGACTTTGTGCCGGTTCACACACGTCAAGTTTAACTCGTCAAGTCTTGAGCATTTAGGAGAGAAGGGAAAAGAGGATGCCATATATTTTCCCCTCTCTCCTAAAAACTCAAGACTTGACGAGTTAAACTTGACGTGTGTGAACCGGCACTTACGGCGAACCATTTTAAGTCCATTGGAAAACGGAGAGTCATGTCGAAAACGGTTTGGAAATCGAAAACTCATGCCTTTTTTCGCTTTTTGCAAAAAATTAAGAATTAAAATTGTTTTTATAATTGGAATAGCCTAATTAAAATATCAAAATTTGGATTAAAAAATATTTTTTTTATTATACACAACTAGACAAGTAATAGAAAGCAGATTTTTTAGGCGACATAAAAAAAATGTTGTCACGTTTATTTGCCAAATTTTACACAAAATCAATCAAGACCGAAATTTGCGCAAGCAATTAATTTTTTTTTAGTAAATTTTACCTAAAATATTTTTAAGGTTGCCTGACTTGAATGTTTAAAACATCGTTTAAGTGGTCACTTTGCATAGAATTTATAATTAAAATGCAAAAAAATTTAAATTTAAACTTAACTACAAATTGTGAAATTTTTGCAAAGCAAAATGTGATAAGTTCCATTTATAAGATTTTCAATAAATATTTGAAAAGGTTTCCCATTATTCGATTGACTTAAAATTTACACAAGTAGTTTCTGATGCCACACTTAACCAAAAAGTGTTCATAATACTAACGCACATCGATCAGTTATTGAAATTTAAGTACTGTTCATTGACACAATGAACATGCGTTTATTAAATATTTTATATAAAATATACGTTAAAGTAAATTAAATGGTCTTTGATGTAACGAAACATTTATTAAGTCTTGTTAGCACACATGCCCATTGATTTTATAAACTCGAACGTTAACATTAATGATGTGTACGTTGGCCTGTAAAACCAACCTCGTTCGGTAAAATTTATATTGTGTTCGTTCAGTTTACGAAAAATTAATAAAATGTTATCTCCCTACGCATAAAATTTACATTTGATTTGTCGTCTCAACGAACTCTTACCTTGAAGTCAAAAAAGTTTCATAGGGGTAACACCATCTCAATTTAAATAAAAGTGAAAAGGACATTTGTGAGTTAAATTCGATTCAGAAAAATGATTTGCTATCTGTTCAAAATAAAATCAGCTTCAAGTGGTTTATTGACGTCCAAAACTAACAAAGGAAGCCCCAAACGAATTTACAATACAATTTAATTTTAAAAGATCTTTGTAAAAATTAAAAATAAGCTATATGTATGTATATATTATCATATATACAATGTATATTATACATACATAAATATATATATGTACTGCAATAATCAAAAATTTTTGTAAAATAGGAAAAAATATAAAGTAAAATATACAGGGGTGTGCTGGAAATCGAAAACGTAAACCGCAAGAATTTTAAAAGTCGTTTTATAATAAGATTTCTGGAATGAAAGAAATTTATTACAAATTTACAAATGTTAAACAAATATTTCTCCATTAAAAATAATTTTATAACACAAATTAATGAATTGAAAAATTCTTTCATTAAATGATAATTATAAATTTATGATAATTTTTCGTTATTAAAATAAAATATTTTAAAGAACAGTCATTCATTGTTACAACGAACAAATTCATTGGACGAAAATTAATAAATTTTTCCTTTGTTTAACGTACATTTTCGTTGCCTCCACGTACCTTTTTGGTTCAGTGCAATAAACCAAGGTGCCCTTTTATTTGAAAAATGTATTTCTTAAGGGCAGGTCTAACAAACATATACAGGGGTGTGCTGGAAAACGTAAACGCAAAATGCACGAATTTTAAACGTCGTTTTTTAATTAGATTTGTTATAAAAGAATTTTATGACAAATATTAAAAAAATATTTGCCTATTAAACAGGATTTTAAACCAAAAATTATAAGAATTAGGTTTAAAGTTTATTAAAAACAACTTCCAAATTCATGCGTTTTGCGTTTGCGATTTCCAGCACACCCCCGATAGTGTATGGCAAAATATGGACCAACATTTTTTTTATTTTCAACTCTTAAGTTTTTATACTTTGCCATAGCAACTTAAAAAAATCTTTTGGGTGAAGTCAGGTAACAACGCTCATGTTAAAATATACAAAAAAATTGTTTTATTTTATACCATAACATGAGCGTCGTGGCCTGATTTCGCTTCTGGCAACCCAACTTCATTTCAGTTGCCATCCGCAATCGACCCATTAGTTTGTATTTAAAAGAGCAAAACTTTGTTGGGCCTAAAGGTTTGTAATAAAGGTCTGAAGTTTTGCAAGTCGCTTTTCTTTTTTGCAAAATTTAGTAACTTTTCCTGTTTCAGGCTACGCTATGATTTGCTTTATTTTCAGCATTACAAAAATTTTCGTCGAAAAACTAATTTTTCACCACATATAATCTAGCAATTCCTAAAATTTAAGTCTAAGAAAAATTTTCCAATTTTCTGTCGAGAAATTTTCAAGAATTTCCTGTAAGTTATTTTGAATAGAAATCCTAGACACTAAGGTGGTGCTTTAGTTGTGACCGATACTCTATGTCAAAACGGCTTAACCGATTTTGATGAAATCAAGCACCAAAATATAATGCTAATTGGCAAGGGCTATATTTTTCTCGGAATTTTGGTCCAGGAAGGGAATACACAGTCAAAAAGTACAAAAATGGTACCGATTTTTCTGAAATAACCTTTGTTCTTCTTATTTCATTATTTATTTAATGAATATTTATATATTATTTTATGTCCTGCCAGTGCCAGATAAATATTTTCTTCATCACTGGCTCTGTTGACATATGTAGGTGTTTATCGCTCATCTAAATGGGTAAGCGTTGCAGTGTCTCTTCTCCTTAAGCGAGTGTGGCCGCTATCATTTCGAGCTAGTGGGTTCGGATTCAATTCGATCCTTTTGATACTGATTGGGTATTTTTTAATCAAACCATTAAGACCACAAAATTTTGAAAGTTTACTAGGGACATAGATTTATAAAATGTCATCTTTAACTGGCAGAGCAGGGTAAATTTGTTATTTTAGGTACTTTTTGTAAAAAAAAACAATTTTTAAATAATTTTGCCATTTTAAAACAACAATTTTGGTTGAATAAACTTCTACAACTTTGTTGGTATATCACAAAAGAAGTCGGCCTTTCAATAATTAAAATAATTTTGCATGAATTTGAAATCTATATTCTTGAACATAAACTCACCCAGCAAACAAAGTAAATATGAGGGACAAAATAGGTTAAAAAAATTTTGCATACGCTTGAAACCTTTCTTCTTCAACATAAAGACGGCAATTTCTACCAATTATAAAGGAACGTCAATGCAAAAATAAATAAGATAAAATAAAACACAAAATAATTAGAATTGTGGTTATTTTTTTGAACTATTTATGGTTTTTTATCCAAATTTTTAATATTTTTAATTTTAATTTTAAATTATTTTTATGAAGAAAGGAATTTTACAACATGAAAATTAATTAAAATTGTTATTGATAATCATTAATTCTTGACTGACCTGAGATTCGAACCCAGGCGGCTGGTTACCATGACATGTTTCGATCGCAACCACTCGATCTCCTCAGATGGATTTGCCGTCTTACACTCGCAGCCATCGACGACTGCTGACGTCAATAGTCAAATATCAATCCTTAAACCAAAGTTTTAACCTTTGGTAGATCGAAATTTGCTTTTTGAATGATTATCCATTTTTTATTCGATTTTACATGTTTTTCCTAACTTTTGTTTTTTCGTACTTATGTCAAGAATTCTTCTTGAAGTCCAAAGTACATTTTTTTTGTTTTTTCATTTTGTCTTTCTTTTTCTTGTTGACCTTTTTCAGCACAACTTGAAGGACAAATGTACACATAGAGCTCGTGCCTTAGCTTTAACAATAATTATAATTGTGGTTATTTTTTTTGAACTATTTATGGTTTTTTATCCAAATTTTTAATATTTTTAATCAGGCTTAAGTTCATCATATTTAATTTTCATTAAATTATTTTTATGAAGAAAGGAATTTTACAACATGTTAAAATTTCTGTCTAAAATGTGAAATTTGTTTTGTTGTTTGTGATATGTGAAAACTTTGATTTTGAGGAAAAAAACGACTCCTAAAAACATCTGTTTTAATAAATACACAATTGAACAGCGCCAGCTTATGAGCAGCCTAAATTTTTAGACAAATTTTCCAAGTTGGTGTAAATGAATTTTCATACAATTGTCGACAGTTCAATTGCGATGGCGTAAAAATCTGCATTTTGCATTGATTGCAAGACTTTTAAGTGACTTCAGGAAAAACCTTTCCTTTTTCCTTTTTGTAACGAATTATACAAATAATAATTCGAATTGGATTGAAGTTCGTAACACGTGAAAATATAAGTTCTTTTGAGCCGATTTTAAACTTTAACGTTTTAGACTTTAAGAGACTGACATCGATTAACTGACGGAGTTATTTAAGGAATCAGAAATGTATTAACTTTAAAGGGCCTTAGATGAATCTTGCAAAAGTGTTTCATCGAGGGTATAACACGAGGGTATAACACTCACTCGAATTAAAATCCTTCGATGAATTTTAGAATTTATAATTTCTCTCAATAAAGGATAATTTTTTTTTTGCCGTCGATGACATATTTTTCGGCTGCTGACCGATTTGGTCGATCTTACTCTATGTCCTGATCCCTCAAGTATGGGTTTTCTAGCTTTAATTAACAGCAACAGTTGAAATTTGATGTGTATATATTTTTGTGATATACTGTATACACACATACGTATAAAAAATTCTGCATACACAAGCAAACTTCTGTACTCGTAAAAGCTTCTGTGTGCATAAACTAGTAGTGGTATTTCTTATATCAGAATGGTTTGAGGTGGTTTGAGTAACTTACTGGGAAAATGTGTATGTAAATTTACATTTTCTAATCTTAAACGCGAATGTGTGTGTAGTGTATGATTTTTTTATCGTCTATTTTTACAATGGTCGGTAAGCAAGAAACGAAAAGTGGGTGGAGAATGGGTTGATTATGATGGGTTCTTACGATGACCACGACAACGAAGATTTTACAACAGCAGCCATCATGTGTGTCCTAGATCTTGGTGCACACTTACACGTTCACATAAGTAAGTTTGTATGTTTATAGGCATGCCAACATACACATTTTATACTAAGACCGGTTGGAGATGGTAGTACATATGTGCGTAAGTTAACGTACGTACTCTTGGAGATGTTGAACAGAGATGGAATATTCTAACAGCACATTTGTTGCTGTTCTTTAGTCGAAGCGACTTAAAACGATGAGTCCTAAATGTTTGTCGGTCAGACTGTCCGTTCGTTTCATACTGAATTGGTAGCACATTTGTATGCGTTCCAGAGTTTTGTGGGTTTGTAGGAATATAAATTGTAAAGTAAAGATGCAAAATGTTACTTTATCAGGCCAGAAACAAAGAAATGGAAAGATGAGTTTGATTGCTCTGCGGAACATTGAAGATGGTGTGGGTAAGTGAGTCAAACTGAAGACAAAGTTCGAGTTCGGGGTAAAAGTAAATGATTTTAGTAGGTTAGAAGAAACACAGAATGTTCAGTTGTTTAAATGACTAGATGCTGATTCCAAGGTAAAGTAGGTAGACAAACACAAGAACGTTGGTAGCGGTCACTGGTGGTGCGGGGGCATATTGTTAGTTTATATTATTCAAGCAGACATCGTGTTCTTCTTCTTATCATCGTCATTTTAGTTGTCGTGAGTAAGATTTTTGAAAATGACCAACCAACTATTTCAAATTACCATCCTTTCCTTAGCGCTTTCCCGAATTTATTAGTGTCGAGTGTACACTTTTTGCATTAAAGAACCATACCTTACGTTTTTATAGTTATACATATAGGCAAGAATGACAGGTTAGTACTCTATAATTAGAATAATATGTATTGCACCACGACTGGGACGAACAACGGTTATTTGGCCGTGAATATTCATCGACTAAAATAACTCATGTGTGTTTGTGCCTACGAAAATACTCATACCCAGCGGGGAAACTCAAAAGACCCTCTTACTTAAGGCCTACTTAAATTTTTTTTTTGATTTAATTACTATTTTTAACTTAATGCTAAAAAATACCTCATAGAAGGCCTCGACTCCTTCGTATAGAAGATAAGATACACATTTTGTTTGTTTGTTTTTTTTTTGCACAAGCAAAAGCAAGAGAATTAATAATTTTGTATGGTCCTGTTAAAACGGTTTTGATAAAAAATCGGCATATTTTAAAAAAAATCGGCAATTAATTTAAATAAAATCGGCAAATTTTAAAATAAAAAAATACATATTTTCAATACATTAAAACAAACTTTTTATAACAAAACAAAATAATTCAGCATTAACTAATGTTTATGACATACATATAAATTAACATAAAAATCAATTACAAAATAAATTGTATTTAATTAAAGCAAATAATATGTAAACAATTTTTATTTATTTTCAATAAATAGATAATAAATGTACTATTTCAAATTAAGGCTAAATTATTTTTAAACAAAATCTTTTTTAACTTTTTTTACTATACACAAATATATCAGTTTCAAACTTAAAAATTCTTTAGAAAAGAAATACATTGCAAATTTAATTTTTTCAAGGAACATCGATCGATATTTTATTTATGTTGACTTGGCTAAAAATCCTTTCCACATTTTCGAATGAATGTGAAAGGAAAATAATTTTTTGGGAATGAATCACTAAAATTATCACGCTTTAAATTTGAATTTGTTTGCCAAAAAGTTTGGAAATTTACTTCACCTCCTTACATTAGATTGGCTATCAGATGCACTTGCATCATCCTCAATTGCATATACAGTAGTTCTAAATTAACTGCGTTTTTGTTTAAGTGCACTTTTGACTTAACTGCACAAAATTAATAATTTTTTTCATTATTGTTTAAAACACCATACAAATTCCTTTCTTAAGTGCAATTTGTATACCTTTAAGATAAATGTACAATATTTAGGCTTTTTAAAATTATTTTCATTAAAAAAATTCAAGTTAGCTGCATTTTGACTTAACTGCCCAAAATACATATTTTCTGTAATTATTCTTTAAAGTCCTTGCTCACGTGCATTTTGTATACCTGCATATTTATCATATTTTTGGGCAGCTTTAAAATATTACCATATACAAAATCAAAGTTAGCTGCACACATAAAAAAATATAGTGGCCACTTTTTCACATAAATATCCAATTAAAGCTGTTTATACAAGCAAAAATCGCAAAAAATTCAAGTTGGCATCATTATAATTCATTTATTTTGCTTGCATGTATGTACCTGCATTTATGCATGAATCAATGAAACAGGATTGCGCAATCAGCCGTACAAAAAAGTTTCTACTGCGCATCTACGTCATCATAGACTAATTATGAGTGTTTGTTGTAACAATGTAAGACACACACAAATGCACATAAACAAAGTATATTTCTTCGTCACACACAGTAATAACGGACTTGCGCAATGCGCAATCTTGTTTCTTTGAATCATGACATTTATGCATATGCTTTGTGGTTACATATGCAAGCAAATCTTAGGCCTGGAACAGAATGAAGTAGTTGTAGCAGTATCTTAAGCTGACGAATGTTACGAATTAATAAAAACGTTGTTAATCCTCTTTCAAACACTTTACTTTAGCTGCACTTTTATGCAGGTATCCAAAATTGCGTAACTGCACATTAAGGCAGCTAAATACATTTAAGAAAGCTGCATTTTTTATTTATCTGCACAAAAAATGGTGCAAAGGAGATTGTGCAGCTAAGTCGAAATTACTGCAATATCATAAGTATAATTCTATGATTTTAATTATTTTCGTTGACAATGAATATAAATTTTATTTACCTTTACTCTTCTGTAAGTGTCAATTAATTTTTAAAGTCAAATATTCGTTTTCAATTAGAGTAGCTATGGGTTGGTGAAAGTAAACCGAATCGACTTTAATTGTAATATCCCTAGAGGGAAGCGAACTGACACCAAATTAGTCCCGTGATAGGTCTTTGGTGTTAGAGACCGGTTCAAGTTCTAACACTTAATATGAATAAGACCTATCACTTTTACATGGGGTTGTCATTAGAGGGGGTCAATTGCCACAATGGAACAGTCACAGATCTATTCTCAATGAACGTGCTTAGTGTCAGTAACTAAAATGTAGTATTATTTCAAAACAATGTAGTATTATTTTAATAAAACAAGCCCTAGAATTAAATTCAAGAACCAAATGTTAGAAAGTACCAAAAAATGTGTCACATTACCGTTGAAGGCTGTACTGTAATTTATTACTTTTTCTACCTTTTTGCTCTTTATGAACCAGTTAAGGGATTGGTTCTTCTTTCACTGGTCATGAATCCTTTCTTTTTGTACTTGTTCTATTTTCACAAATCCCAGGACCAGTCTGTTGGACCAATTGACACAAATTTCCCGCAGGGATGTGATAACATTTTTAACAAAAAAATTAATTTAGCATTTAGCTAAAAATCTTCTTAATCCAATTTAATCAAAACTATATCGTTATCTAAAACGCAAAAGGCCTTTACTAACCCTAAATTGAAAGTCGACATTTTCATTGATTTAAATGTAAATAGCTAATTTTTTTTTAATAATTTTTATGTTTTTTTCAGACAATTTGTTTATTAAACGATTTAGCGATCTCTTAGTTATTGGGTTTGTTTAAAATTTTGCAATTTTACGCAAATTTTAGCCATGTTCTGATTCTTTGCAGCTTTAACGATTTATAATAAATAGTAGACTTTTCTATCATGCCGCTGTTAGCAAATTTTTGCGAATTTTCGTGAATTTAGCAATTTTTACCGAATTTTGCCATTCCTTATAGTTTTAGGGACTTTCAATCAATTTATGGCAGGTTTGAAATATTGAACATTTTCGCTATTTTTGCATTTTTTTTTTGTTACTTTCCGACATTTTGTTTTTTAACCCATTTAGAGATTTCAAATAAATTTTAGTGTTTGTTTAGCGATTTTTTCACGTTTTTTTAAATAAAAGGTATCATGCTATCATGCTGCGGTTAGTAAATTAGATATCTTTAGTTCAACAAAAGTTTTTTTAAACAAAACTTCGAATACACAAAAACTGCGGATTTGAGAACACCAATTTATGACTTATGCGGATTCAAAAAATTTTTCGTTTTCAATTCGAGTCTTAACCTAGAGCATACCTGATTATGTATTTTATATTTTCCTTATTGAAAAAAAAAATTTATTAATTGAATTATTTATTTCTTCGGCAAAAAAACCGTTGGCTTTTTTTATTTGGATTTAGTTCTTTCATTCATAGTTGAATATTTTTTAAATAGAATTTTAAAAATTAACCAAGTACATAGAGGCCTTCTGGATGACATCCGAACTCCTTCTATTTCAGCTGGGCATTTATGTCGTCGACCGGCTCAGAGTTTAAGGCCCTAATTATGTAAAACGCAACCGAAACGCCAAAAATTACATTGAAATCAAAAACAAAATAAAAAATATTTTATTATTTTGTTGTTGTTTTACACAGAAATTCATATTTGGGATAGGAGGTTGTCATAAAGTTGTAAAGTCATATGTCTTAAAATAATTACAAGAAATATATATGACTGCTGTGGGCAACCGCTTATAATTTTGATTTCTACTGTATGCTTATGACGAATTAATGAACACAGCATTCAAAAATATTTATTTTGTTTGAAACACAACAATATTATTTTTAAACAATTGTTAAATATTATTTAGGACATTATGACGATATGACTTGATAGCACACCTTGTGAACGCTGCATATCTTGTGGCGTTGAAAATTTTAAAACGCAGTATGAATTTCTATAGAAATCAGCAACAACATTATGACATTGTTTTTGCTTTCAATGTTATTTTGGCGTTGCGGTTGCGTTTTACAGAATTGGGCCTAAGTGTTTTACAAAATAAAGTTGCTTTATCCTCTAAACAATATGGTTATGTATTTTATAGCATTAAATATAAATATACAAAATAATTAGCTATAAAAATAGTTTTTAGTTGTGTGGTAGATTTTTTTCATATTAAATGATCTAAATAACGTCCCTTTATTGGCTAGTTTTAAAATATTTTATTTAAAAAACGTTTCCAAAATGTATAAAACTTTTAAAATTTAATTTTTATCGTTTTGTTCATGAGTAAAACCCTAAACATATACCTTTTAAGTAACAAAGAGTGCAAACAAAACAATTGACATTTCACTCGTCTGCATTTTCAACCACGAAACGAATTTTGCAAAATGAATTAATTTAGTTTTGTTACTTACATTTTAGAGTTTTGCGCCTAGATGTTATGAACAGCTTTTTATAAATGAGCATTTATAAAGAAAACTCACAAAAATCAGTCTTTAATTCTACTCAAATAAATCACTTTAGGTAGAAAATTAATTTGTTTTATTTTCTGGCTGTGTAGCCATTTTTTTATTTTGTTCGTTGGTTCATGGCCTAAAATAATGCAAACTTATTCTCATTGTTTTTGGTTTGCTTACTGCGATCTAGGAAACAGCTGATTGTTTCTGTGGTTTTTATATTGTTCTTACATTGAGGCCTCCTTATCAAGTTGATACAATATGGAAACTTTAAAATACCTAAAATAAGCATCGTACGCTATTTAAGAACCAGTTTTAAAAGCATTAATATACTTAATTTCGTATTAAAATAAAACTTAAACATGAATAACATTTAAGTACAAAACAGGCCCTTAGTACGTACAACCAGCCTAAAATATGCATATGACAGAAATGCGTCCTAAAATGATTCTGCATTTCAGGACAAATCATCATGTTTTATTAACTTTTGTTTTTCCAAACGCTGTCCTTCAGTTGCGAAATTAGTAAGAAGTTGTATCTGTTGTGTAGGGTATCAATCTATGTTGCTGCCTCGCTGTTACTGTTGCTGCTATTATTGTTATTACAGTTCTATAAACTAAAAATATTGTACAAATATAAAATATTTGAGCATGTGCATGTATTTGGGTTTTAAAGATATTTGTATGTAGTAGTTTGCTGCCAACCTTAGAGTTGTTCTTCGTCTTTTGGCTCCTTGTCATTATTAAGGTTGCTATTTCTACATACATACATACATACATGCATGAATGTATTTTAAAAAGGAGGGAGAAATAATAATGTCCTGTTGCGACGCGATAGACGGTCGACAGTTCCTCGTATCGTTTGGTCATCCTTATGTACGGATACATGCTGTTTAGTAACTTTGCATACGGTTTTTATCCTTTTGTTTTTGGTTTCTTCTCTTTTTGTCTATTTGTGTGTGTGTGTTAGTGAATGTTTTTGTTGCTGTCTTGTAGATTTCATGTTGTTGTGTTTTTTCATCTAAATTTAAACAAACTCTTCTGTATCTTTTTGCAGATAAGTATCGTTGTCGTTTAGCAAGTGTCCGTCGTCTTAACGTTAGGTACTAACATCCATTCAAACATAAAAAAACATTCTTAGTAAGTGTGTATGTGATTGTATTTTTCTTGTTGTTTTAATATTATTATGTCTGTTTGTATAGTGTGTTTCAAGATACACACTCGTACGTATATACATGTATACACAGTTGCTTCTTTCATCTAACTGCTGTGTGTAGGTTTCCAATGTCCATCTGAATTTCGTTTTAAAATTGAGAAAAAGAAATCGAATCATACTACTTTTACATACCAACAGTACAAATACACAAACAGTTACACGCTTGGAAATACAAAGTAGGAATCAAAGTCAATATAAGAGTCGAAAGAAGGTAAATTTACAAAGGCGACGAGTACGAAGGTCTGTTTGCACATATTTAAGAATATTATTTGCGCAAAATACCACTCCTAAATATAACATGTATATTGTAAACACATACTTACATACAGACATACAAACGCACGTATAAATTAATGTTGTTGTGATTGCGAGCCCAGGCGTTCTTTTTTCTTTTGTCGGTTGCTCTGTGTTCACCTTCTTCTTCTTCTTCATCTCTATTCCCTTCTCCTCATTTAAATTTTATTTCGTTGTTTGTAGTTTCATGCTAATAATCTTTTTGTTTAATTCACATATTTTTCTTGACAACGGCAGGATGTTTTTTACTTTGGTTTAACCATCTTAAAATAACACGATGAGGTTTCTAAAATTCAACTTGTATAAAACCGGACACATAAACATACATTTACACTAAATAACTACATGTTCTGCAAGCTAATGCATTGCACACGCATACACATTCGCACTTCTTATCCCTAGTTTTATATGCAAAAGAATCCTTTTTATATATGCACATAATCGTTTCTATATGTATGTGTGCATTTTGAATTTATGACACCTGCCTCTCAATCTCGGTTAACCACGAACATTTAACAACAACGAAATCTAAAATCTATTTCTTTAATTCTTTTTATAGTTTGTCACTGAATTGATTCTGCAGATAAAAAAATTCTGAGAAAAATGCATGCAGATACGCTTGTTTGTATATGTATTTGTTTGCATATATGTATGTGTAAACCAAATTTTGATAGAAGCGCAAAATTTTCGTACTATACGAGTACATTAATTGGATCTGGGCTCTTTTTGCTCTTGTTCATATCAATTTTTTCAAAGATCAAAAATTTTTTTCTAATTTAAATTATTCCCAGATCAATTATTGCTTTTTAGACGATTGTGCTTAACATGCAACTCCTAAAAGAATCTTCTGTTGATCATCTGCCAGTATCAATAATAGCAAAATCTTTTTTATTTATTTTTTTACATGTTCTTCTTTTTATCTTGGAATGCTTAACATGCAAGTCCTTAAAAAAAATGACGATTATATATCTATATTTTAGATTTTAAATAAACAAATAATACTTTTTTATTATGAATTTAAGCACATACTTACATACATACAACAAACCCAGAGGGAAAAAGAAGGAGTACAGAGGTCTTCTAGAAGGCATCGGTACTCCTTCTTTTGGATATGCAATATCTTTTTTACACACGTTAAGAATTGTAACGGGATAAAAAAAAAATAATTATTTTATTTTGCTTGTGCAAAAAAAAACAATACAAAACATGTTACTCCTTCTCATGGAAGCGAGCTTGAAAGGTGTATCTTATCTTTTATACCACTAGACGAAACCTACTATGAGGCATTTTTTCACTGTCACTAAACGCAGATTGAGTGCAAACAGCTCAATTTAAATAGTGCAAAATTTGAGCTTGCAATCAAAAAAGCTGCATTTAAAACTAATCTCACTAATCTTTCAAAAATTATTGGTCATGACCAGGGAAACCATAAATATGCAATTGCATGGTTTTCCTTGTGCGACCAATGAAGGCACCAACAAGATATTTATCCGTTTTAGAGCGTTTTATAAATTTTGGCACCGATTGTTTAGTGCATATTTTTGCAGATTTTACCGTTTGCATCTTTTTTTTTGCATAGTTTAGTTATACGAGCCTTTTTGCAGCACTTTCAGGCTTAATTTCAATAGCAAATAATTTCGGACTATATGTGAAAGAAAGATACAACTATCTTGTCCCCATCATATCTGGGCTCTAAGTTTAAACGATTTCAACGGAAACATGGTCAGACGGACATCATTAAATCAACCTCGCTTCTGGTAAGGACCCATAATATATACTTTAGGGTCTTAGGCCAATATCGAGCTTTGTCTGGACGATATGTTGAATCAGAAAATGAATGCTTACACTCATATGCTTAAAAATAATAACAAATGTCTCTGTCAGCATATTCAATATGTTGGGTGTCTAGACGATATGCTGAAAATACCAAATTTTTCAAATTCAACATATGCCAGCAAATGATATTTCAACATATAAGTTAGCATACCATTTTTGTGTCTACACGATATGTAGAATTTCGTATGTTGATAGGAATGTAGAGTATTGAGAACATTTGCTTAAAACTTATACAATATATATTTGACAATTCTCTTGACTTGACCAAATACACAGAGAGTTAGAATACTTCAGACGTGGAATTTATACGGGATCTAAAAATGATCAACTAAATTTTACAGTTTTTTCATTGCAGTTCTATGGTTTCAGTTTGCTACCTACACCACCATAGTGTTTGTAACACCTCAAAATATTTAGAATACCGATCTACTCAATCACTTTCTGAGTCAAAGGCTGGCTGGCTGTCCATGTTAACCTTGTGCGCAAAGTACATGTCGCAATTATTTGATGAAATTTGGTACATTTATTCCAATTATTTATTGTTATTAAAAATGGTGAGGAACGTTCCGTACATTCTCAAAGATCTTATACAAACTTCTTTCCGGATTGCAGTCTTTGTGCCTATAAACCATGTTTTTTTGTTCTTATTAATACTAAATTTGGCCCAAATTATAACCTTACAGCCTTATTAATAAAAACTTATTAATGGTTAATTAACCATATTTAAGGAAAAATTGCTAAATACAACTCATAAACGAAAAAAACGAAAATATTTTAATCAGGCTTAAGTTCATCAAATTTAATTTTAAATTTAATTTTTATAATTTTCGATCTACCAAAGGTTAAATACAATTTGGTTTAAGGATTGATGTTTGACTATTGACGGCAGCAGTCATCGATGGCTGCGAGTGTAAGACGGCAAATCCATCTGAGGAGATCAAGTGGTTGTGATCGAAACATGTCATGGTAACCAGCCGCCTGGGTACGAATCTTAGGTCAGTCAAGAATGAATGATTATCAATAACAATTTTAATTAATTTTCATGTTGTAAAATTCCTTTCTTCATAAAAATAATTAAATGAAAATTAAATTTGATGAACTTAAGCCTGATTAAAATATTAAAAATTTGGATTAAAAACCATAAATAGTTCAACAAAATAACCACAATTCTAATTATTAAATAAAAATATTTTTTGAAATTGGTTCTTAATGGATTAATAACACACTGCTACAAAAAAACACTTTTTGTCAGAACTTGAAAACCGACCTAGTGGGGGGTTGTAGGCCTAGGTGAGAACATACAAAAACCGTTTTCAAACATTTTGAAACACCCTCAAAATTTTGAGTTATTTTCAAAAAACTGTTTTAGGGTAGGTCGTATCACTTTAATACTTCTAACTCACAAATTTTTTGATCGATTTTAAAATTTTAAACTGTTTTGGAAAGGCAAAGAATTAAGCTTTTATAAAATGTATTCATAAAAAATATATTCCAAAAAATTAAGTGAGTTTTTCTCAAAATTTTCTAATTTTTTTTTTTTTCCTAATTTTTCAAATTCAACAAGAGTTATTTTAATTTTTTCTATGAAAACCTATCTTTATTTGCAATGTATTTTAAAGACAATTTTAGATATTTGTAGAAAAAAACGAGATATCATTTGTTAAAATCGGCTTATATTTGCAAAAGTTACTAAGGTTTTAAATCTCGCACAAGATCGTAAAAATATGCAGTTGTCACAAAATGTGGCTCAGCCGATTTTGGTAAATATTCCATATCACATTCCTCGTTTTCAGATTCATCATCACTTTGTTTATGTAAAGTTTCATTACATTTAATTGCACTTAATACTGGCTTAGTAACAGTTAACACATTAGCATACTCAATGCTATCACGATTTTTATATTGATAACCAGTGATGTTTGTTTGGCAAAAATAACAGTCTTGTGGTTTATGGAATATTTTATGATGCCAAATCATTGGGAAAGATAATGGCAATGGCTGGCTTATAAACTTTTCGGACTTAGTTTTCTTTACCATACTGGAACAGCTTGTACAAATACTTTCGGGTTCATATCATTTGCTAGAACTGTATGAGCAGTTAAAAACTGTATTGAAGGCATTTACCAAGGCTTTATTTTTCTTCAGATCAAAGCGATGTTTTTTGTCAGCAAATAAACCGCAAACATAACAAAAATTATTACGCTTATAAATTCGTAATAAATTCGATTAGTTTATCCCAGCGGGGAAAAGAAGGAGTACGGATGCCTTCTAGAGGCATCTGTACTCCTTCTTTTGGATATACAAGGCCTGCTCGCTCCATTCCATACTCATATCTTTTTTACACACGTTGTTATTGCGGAGAAGGCCTTCCGCTCTCGCTTCTTAAGCAGGTACATAAGAATGGCAACGGGATCAAAAAATAATTGTTTTGCTTTTGCTTGTGCAAAAAAAAACAATACAAAAAATGTTACTCCTTCTCTACTCCCTTCTCATAGAAGCGAGTGTCGAAGGTGTAAATTATCTTTTACACCAAAGAGCCGAGGCCTTCTATGAGGCATTCTTTAGCAGTTAGATAAGAATAGGAATTTAATCAAAACAATTTTTAAGCAGGCCTTTTAAAAGGCCTGAAGTAAGAAGGTCTTCTAAGTTTTACCGCTGGGATGTATTTATCCAAATATACATATATAACTAAAAATTGCATAAAAAAACATTCTAAACTTTTTTAATGATTTAAAAAAATAGGGCATAATAAAACCTTTTCATCTGTATTATCTTCCAGTTCTTTTTTTTTTAAATAAAGACAGATTAACAATAACTTATTAATATGTGGTTTACAGTACACGAGCGCCTTACTCGTCCGTTCAACTTACATTTAAAACAACCAAAACTTTTGAATTCGTGTTCTGTAAACCGCACATAAGTTAATACCAAAAACGTAACTGTAAAATTACAACAAACAAAGTATTAAGTTGACAAATTTGCTTGTATAGTTAATTGTTTTTTTATTCATATGTTTTGCGCGGGGGGAGAAAATACTAAAAACAGGTGTTAATGAAAAGTTGAATAACTTATACAATTTTTGTCCGATTTGAAAAACTAAAACTATGTTTTGTTAAGAACTAAATTTTCTTCATACGTTAATATAAATTTTTATAAGCTTTCATATTAAAATAAGCAATGAAAAGCACCTAAAATCAAAAAAGTTTTTAATTTCCTTTTTTTTTGTAAATATTCTTAACAAAAACAATTGTTATAACTTACAAATGTATAAAAAATGCACGTCGTTTTAAAGCGTAATTAGTTTTCTTTCTTCTCAAACCCGTTAAAAAAATTAAAATCGGACAAGAACTGACTCAGTTACAGGTCGTTAAGTTGACGAACATCACTGAAAACGGTTTTTTTAAAATAACTTCTGAATTTGAGGGTGTTTCTGAATTTTTTGACACAATTTTTTATGTACTCAACAAGACCAATAACCCACGCTATGTCGTTTTCCAAGTTTTTTTTACACTGTAGCACCGTGTAATTCGGCATGTTTTATATAAAACTAGCTTAACCCGGTGCGCTTCGCTACACTCCTTTAACCACTTTATCGGTTGAGAGATATTTAATATATGCATCCTATGGAAGGTAGTTCCCCCCTGCGCCTACCCGCTATATTTTTATTTCAAAGTGAAGTATACCATAAGAGTGACTTCTACAAAGTTTGAACTTTCTCACTATAACAGTTTTTAAGATATCCGATGTTAAACATTGGCGTCCTATGGGGGGTAACACTTCCCCCGCTGCTATTTTATTTCAATTTTGGGGCTCAGAAGATCCTACTACCAAAAGTTCAACAAATTGCTTGCAGCGGCTCTTATTAATATTTCTATCTATGAGGGGTACTGCTCCTCCTCTGGCTACCCCGCACATTTCTATATTGAAATTCATAGTTTACCATAATAGTAGCTTTAACTACGTTTGAAGACTATCCCTTTAATTGTTCTTCAGTTGAGCGATATTTAATATATCGATCCTATGGGAGGTATTTCCCCTCTTACGCCTACCCGCTTTATTTCTATTTTCAAAAGTGTAGCATACCATAAGAGTGACTTTGCAAATTTTGAACATTTCCACTATAACAGTTCTTAAGATATCCGATATTAAACATTGGCGTCCTATGGTAGACACCACTTCCCCCGCTGCTTTTTTATTTCAATTTTGGGGCTCAGAAGATCCTACTACCAAAACTTCAACAAAATGTATGCAGTGGCTCTTATTTATATATCTATCTATGAGGGGTACTGCTCCTCCACTGTCTACCCCGCCCATTTGTATACTGAAATTTATAGTTAACCCTAATAGTAGCTTTAACCACTTTTGAAGACTCTCCCTTGAATGGTTCTTCAGTTGAGCGATATTTAATATATGTATCCTATGGGAGGTATTTCCGCCCTGCGACTACCCGCTTTATTTTTAGTTTCAAAAGTGTAGTATACCATAAGAGTGGCTTTCACATAGTTTGAACATTCTCACTATAACAGTTCTTAAGATATCCGATATTAAGCATTATCGTCCTATAGGGGGTAACACTTCCCCCGCTGCTATTTTACTTCAATTTTGGGGCTCAGAAGATCCTACTACCAAAAGTTCAACAAAATGCGTGCAGCGGCTCTTAAGATATGCGATATTTACTATTGGCATTCAATGGGGGGTAGTAATTCCCCTGCCCCTATCGGAAATATAAGTATCCTATTTTATTTTTAGGGCTCACGTGATGTTACTGTAAAAATTTCAGGAAAATCGGTTCAGTAGTTTCGGAGTCTATAAGCCAACAAACAAACAAACAAACAAACAAACAAACAAACAAACAAACAAACAAACAAACAAACAAACAAACAAACAAACAAACAAACAAACAAACAAACAAACAAACAAACAAACAAACAAACAAACAAACAAACAAACAAACAAACAAACAAACAAACAAACAAACAAACAAACAAACAAACAAACAAACAAACAAACAAACAAACAAACAAACAAACAAACAAACAAACAAACAAACAAACAAACAAACAAACAAACAAACAAACAAACAAACAAACAAACAAACAAACAAACAAACAAACAAACAAACAAACAAACAAACAAACAAACAAACAAACAAACAAACAAACAAACAAACAAACAAACAAACAAACAAACAAACAAACAAACAAACAAACAAACAAACAAACAAACAAACAAACAAACAAACAAACAAACAAACAAACAAACAAACAAACAAACAAACAAACAAACAAACAAACAAACAAACAAACAAACAAACAAACAAACAAACAAACAAACAAACAAACAAACAAACAAACAAACAAACAAACAAACAAACAAACAAACAAACAAACAAACAAACAAACAAACAAACAAACAAACTGACAAACAAACATACAAACATTTTTCATTTTTATATATAGAGAAGATACAGACGGAATGAAAAACATATATACCCTCTCCACTTGTGGTGAAAAGTATAAAAATATACTTAACATATATATTTGTCTGGATTCACACTCTTAGGCCCGTTTTCACAACTAACCGATAGCTAAAGATAGGATTGTATCGGCCGTAAAAAAATTGTTCCATTATTACAACTTTACTTTCACTTCGGGTGGTTGCTTGGTGTAAGTAGTTGTTAAAGTGCTTAACTACAAAACCAAGCACCCCAGGTTCGATCCCTGGCAGAGGACGAACAAATTTTCTTCATGGTTTTTGAGTTAGCATTAAATGGCTTTAATATCCCTTAAACCAATACATCCAAGAATCCAGACATAAGCACATCATTTCAATGACCAGGTATGAATCAAAGATCAAGAAGGTTCCCCACCACTACACAAAAATAGACGGAGGGCGTTGGTTTTAGGCAACGACACATAGCAGCCCCATTATCCCAGGACCTGCTACAGCATATTCAACTTCTTAGCTGGAACAACAACCGATTAACGAAACTGATAGAAGGCAAAATAAGAATACTGAATCCAAGAAGAAGGACAGCGAAATCCTACATGGGAAGACACGAACATAACTGCAATAAATCGTGTAAGATGGAGATGCTTTGTGGGAGCCATATGCTCCAAAAGGTGGTAATGGAGAGAAAAAATACTTCTCTTCACTATTTGCTTGTGATGGCTACACTACAGTATAGAATAGAGTTTAAAAAATGCTCAGTAATTTTAATGCCTACTAGGAATATAGGCCAAGTTTTAAACCTTTTGGCATTTTTCGAAACCTAAAGCTCTATGCAGCTGATAAGACATAATGTGAAATGTGTTTTTTTAATTAATACAGCCGAAACGAGCTCTAAAGAGGTTTCCTTTTACCAACAACAAATATTACTCGTTTTAACCAGATGTACTAAAGTATTCTCGTAAAAATCTTATACTTAATTTATATAACTCTTGATTTGTAGTCCTGGCCGGCTTGTTGCTTTTAGTAAGAGAAATTGAAGAGCAACCCTCATTCGCTCATAATTGAGTATATTTATTGCCCTTGGCAAATCCTTAATTCAGTCAAATAAATGAGTGAAACGGTTAACGTTATAGTTAAGTCATACTTACCACAGTGCAGTGATTTTAACTAATCAATGAAAAATGAGACTTCTACACAGTTTTTACAAATCAGCACGATACAAAACAAAAACAAATGAAAACACAACCCACAACGTGGAAAAAACAGTGACAGAATATGCTTCCGATTGAAAGTATTACGCGTTCCAAAGTTTCAAATGAACTGATTTGTGACTTGTTCATCTGTTGGAATGCAAAGTTACTGATGCAGATGTTTTCTTTTGTATGTGTGTATTTTTTTTCAAATATTGCACATTTTTATATTTCTTAAGTTTTGTGTCGGCGCCGTGACTTCATTTGTCGTTTTGCTGATTTTCTTTCCGTGCATGGTGATAGCACATGTTCTACACCCCTGGCGGATTTCAATGCAAAAAGAAGCTTACTTGAATCAACGGAATGCAAAACAATACGTTTTTGTCCGTGTGTAAAGTGGGCTGCACTGCTGGAAATATTCTGACTATTTAGAAATCTATAAAACACACTTGTTAAGCGTAACCATTTGACTTTTTATTTTCTGTGTACACAAATACACATGCATCATCTCAAAAACATATTTAACAGAATTGAGTGGTAGTGTTCATCTTACGATGGATGGCATATATCGCGATGGGTTTAATGTAAATGTAAGTACATACATATATCAATATGTGTGTTTGCACGTGTAGGAATGTATATGAATGTAAACCGCTAAAACACAGTCAAGTCTTTGAAACGGTTGATGTGCTAGAAGCGAAAGCTTCCCGTCTATATGTGTGATTCTATCAAGTCATACATGTGTATTTGTATGTGGGCATGTAAATACTTAAGAATTGGAAAGAGTTAAGAAAAAGAGCTCAGAGGCAGGAAAATATGGAATATGTTATTGTGCTCAAATGCCATGCATCAGCGTTGTCCACCGTCATCTCAATGTTGGGTATTAGTAGACTTGTGCTCGGTTGTGCAAAAAACAAAGACCAACCAACTGGTATGATGCCAAGCTTATACTTTTAGTATGTGTGTATGTGCGACTAATATACCGTGCAAGCATTTTATATCGCAGAAATATGGAAAAAGTGTCGTAATTTTATTGAAATAACGCCAATCTTATCATTCTTCTATCATAGTTCTAATATTTCGTAGGGAAAGGGATATTCGTCGCTTTGGGCATACGAAAATAAGTCTAAAGACGACACTAAAAGGACATTTTTGGTTTTGCATGACAACTAATTAATTACGATTACAAATAATCAAACATAATCAGAATTAATGTTATTACTTCAAAATATGAAAAAATAATCTGATTATGTTCAACGATTTCTAATTACTTTCAAGAATTGTTAATTTATTCGAACTGCATTTTTTTATTTAAATAAAATTGAACCAGCAGTCGATTGCAGTTATGTATTATCAAACAAAAACTAAATGTAATCAAATTGATCTTTATTATATTTAATAACAGCATTAAATACTATTTAATAGTTATTGCCATTATTAAAAATAGGCGAGTGCTGTTATCTGACAGATAACAGACGCTTTTTGACAGATAACACTTTAATATCTGTCATCTTAATCCTAACTTTAGCTATCGCCAAGTTGTAATAATGGGCCTTAATGTATTTAAAAAATTTTTAAACGTATGTATCCGTATTAATTAAATTCGCGGTAAAAATGGGTTAAATGAAAATAAGATATGCTTCAAACATTTGTCTTTTGTATATACATATAACAACCAAAAATCCTAAATGAATATTCAAGTCGACGCCTAAGTCCGCTCAAAATACCCATTTTGTTGGTGTTTTGGTTTCCCGGTTTTTTAATTCCTATTTGCTCCATAAGAGTCATTATAAATATTTGAAGCGCTTTTTATTTTTCCAAAATAATAAAACTTGGCAACACTTACGATATGCTCCCAACTTTGGTATGGAAAAAGGGAATTAGGACCATCATACACACACTACTCAGAGGGCCTCAAGAAATTGGTTGAACATATTCCTGTCTTGTGCCAACGCTCTCACTTTGCCCCAGGTTTTACCCATTCCGGTCACTTCTACATTAATTTTCCTTTTTCACGTATGAGCTGGGCGCACTCTTCTTTGACTTCCTTGCGGGTTACAGTCTATGGCATTGCTTGTAATGACGTTCCTTGATCTTCTTAACGTGTGGCCAATCCACCGCCACTTATGTCTTTTTATTTCTTTGGCCATCTGTTGTTGTTTAGATTGTTCCCCAAGTCTTTTGTTGGACATCACTCTAGGCCAGAATATTCGTAATATCCTGCGAAAACATTGATTAAAAAAACTTGGATCTGCTGTATGTCTCGAGAGGCAGCGTTGCATGTCTCGCAACAGTAGAGGAGAGTGGACTTGACACTTGTGTTGACAATTGTTAACTTTGTGCGCTGAGATAGTAAAGACGAATTCCAAATGGGTCTTAAACGACCGCTTTCTCTGTACGGTTGCCAATGTCTTCACTTGACCCGCCATTTTTGGAGATTATGCTCCCAAGATATTATTGCTATTATCAGGGTAAGTTCTTACCAAAAATGAATGCTGTGGATAAATTTGCATATTACTCAACTTGGAAGCCGTTTTCAACAAGAGAATTGGGTTTGAATCAATCTGTTGCAATTACAAAATAAAAATGCATCGGTCTTTTTCTTTTATCAAAATTTTTACCAAAAACTAAAAGAAAGTACCGGCTTGCAACTACATACATTTAGAGTTGACAAAAAATCAAACAATTGTAGCCGGACAGTAAGAAATGATAAACTCAATGTTTATTGTTTTTGTTTAAGCTTTGATATTGTTACAAGTAAAACTGGGGCTTATAATTCTTATTCGCTTAACAGTTTTATTTGAATAATATCTTTAGTGTTTCTAAAATATTTGGATGAAGTTTCCTGACGATCTGGCCTAAGCAACCAGTGTAATGCGCATAGGAATGACATTTTACAAATATAATGAAGCAATTTCATTAACACTACGAAATTGAGTTTCGTAATTTCGTTAACATTTTTCATTAAATTAATGACAACTTAAAATCTCTTTCAAAAGAAAAATTCATATTATTGTTATAAATAATTTCAACAGGTTTTTTTAAATTTAAATGAACTATTAATTAAAGTATTTTAAAGTTAATGAAAAAAATGAATCTTTTTTTAACTTCATATTTTCCATGATAAATGTCACTAAATCAAAGAAAACAAGATTAGATTTTTTTTAATTTTTCTGATAACTTAAAAATTGTCTTCCTATAACTGTTGTAAAAACGTTTTTTTTTTAATTCAATTTTAAGCGATAGACATGAAAATATATGGAAAAAATTGTAAATTTTAATGTTTCATAACATTAATGAAAAAAAATTCCTTTCTATAACGAAATACTGATTTTAGCTCAATGTAAGAAATATTTAGGTTCAAAAACAATCAACGCGAGAGCATTATTTTTGCTTTAATTATTAATTTAAATACACAAAATTTACACTACGGCGCAAACCAGGAAAATGGAAAGAAGGTAATTGAAGGTCGTCGCGGACTGGAAAATGAATAAAGGTATGCTTATGAAAGTAACATAACATGATGTAAAAGTAATATAAAAACGAAATAAAATTAAAAAAACTTGATGATTTGAAACAGGAATAAAAAAAATTAAATTAAATTCAAAATAACTCAAAACGCACATTGAAAATAACCATAACAATCATTTTACTTATAAAAGACACAAAAAAACCCGCTAAGAACATTGCATTCCAATATAAAAACATTTATTTTAATATAATAAAAAAATTTCTATAAACGTTTGACATTAAAATAACGAAACAATTCATTAACGGGTTGCTATTGTAACAATCATTAATTCAATGAAGGGTTACATAGGTTGACTTTTAATGTAATTTGTCATTGGATTAATGACGAAATCCATTGGATCTGTGAAGAAAATTCTTTCAGTGTAGTGTTCACTTTTCTCCAACATTACTTGCTAACTTACCAGGTAAGTAAAGTTTTTGCTGGGATATAGCTATAATATTGTACTTATGATCAAAAATCTAAATGAAATAATATTTCATTATTATTTAATAGCTTTTTTATTGATACGAATTAAGGTAAATACCACCGCTATTATTTTTTGACCAATATTTTTTTGGTCAAAATTAAAAGTTAAAATCTGACTGCTATTTTTTCAGTCAAAAATAATAGTTAAAATTTGACTTTATTTTTTTTAATTAAAAAGAGAAATTTGAAAATTATTCTTTTTACCTAATACATTTTTCATAAATTTCAAAAAATTTTAACTTTTATTTTTGACTCAAAAATATCAGTTAGCAAATAGTAAAAAAATAAAAGTATTTAAAGGATTTTATTCTTCGGCTAGTAACCATCACAATGCTATACTTAGATAACGTATCTATACGTTACATTTTAAAAAGTTAACAGTTCTTTGTGTTTGAATTCATTTATTATGGGCATCTCAAAGTAGCATATTTTTGTTAGTATAAAGAAAATTAAAGTTAATCTTGTGGAAAATGACAGATACATTTATTTCGTTTTACATTAGCGGACACAAAATTCAAAATAATAATTTCATTTTTGATCTATAAGGGGTAATTTTCTATGGAACACCCATAGACAAATTCTTTCTCCGACTTTTTAAACTGAAATTTTGGTATTAACTATTAGATACCTGGTATATAAAAAACAGTTTGTTATATTGTCAAATTGTTTGCCGTAAAAATATTAATACGGATGTTCTTTTTCAAAGTGGTAAAAAGAGAGAAGAAGGAAGTGAGTGGCTGATGAAGCTTGTCGTTTGTTAAAGTTGTAATGAGTTTTACAATTTCTCGAAAGAATCTATAGACAATTTACAAAAAGGCGATAAATGTACCGTGTTTAAATATTTAAGTCCATACATATCGTCAGCTCATTATTGCTTTGGCGCATATTATGGTAACTTCACCATGATATGCGCCAAACCACTAATAAGCTGACGATATGTTAATGTTAGGGATGTAACGATGCGCCTTTTTGCCGACAGTCAAAATACAATAACGCCGATATCGATACGCATATTGAATTTGAATTCATGTTAAAATTTACAAATTTCAAATAGAGTTATTTTTTTATTATACAAAATTACAGAGTAAGAAAAATTAATATTTAACATTTTACAATATTTAGAAAACAAAGAATTTAATTTGAATTCATAATAAAATTAAAAAAATTTACATTATTAAGATTTTGGTTTAAAAACCAAAGTATCCTCAACTTTTACGGAGATAGACGATTTCGAAAGTCGGTTCAATACAGACCTGCAGTGGAAAACAGTCGCTCATATGCGACAGAACTCATTTGAAATCTTTTTATATTTCTGCGCGATTACCTTAAAGTTTGGTTGTAACATGTCACTGTAAGGTATCTCTGTCTTATTCTTTAGCAGAACCACAGCTAAGGATGGCTTATCCTTCTCGCATTCTCTTATATAATGTTTACAAACGCTCCAAAGGCCAGTTCTTTTAGACTTATCAGAACTTGTATTACCACTACAAAGGAGACTGTGTTTTGAACACTTTCGTTATGTAGAGACATGCTAAGTAGCTCAATGAGACGTTTTTCGACATGATTGAAGTCGATTGTCTTTGAGATATTCGAGCATTGTATCTAACGGTCAAGAATTTTAGATAAACAATAGGTTTCAGTATTTTCTAAAGCCAAGAATCTTTTATTTATATCTAATGCTAAGTCAGCCGCTAAATTTTGGGACTATTCTTTTAAATACCACAATTTATAATATTCATCAATTAAAAGAAAAAAATTAACGTTAAAATGGTATTCCTGCGTTGTTGTTTAATGTTGGTATGATTTTACTAGTAATTTTTAATGATTTTTTTAATTTGACAATGACAATTTTGGATTTTTTCGCAATAATTGTCTACGTGGGTTTTGTAATGTTAGCACATTTGCTTTTTCGCAAGAGTCCAACTTTTGACTTGAATGCCTTTAATGTTTCTTTGTAAAATACTAAGGCCTGTTTTCACAATTTACCGATAGCTAAAAGTAGACTTTAATCGGCCATATAAAAAGTGTTCCATTATTAAAACTTTACTTTAACCTTAAGTGAGCGATAAAATAAATAAAGGTTCATCCTACCTATAGTGGTACCTTTTACCGATTAACGTTAGCGTTAATTTTACCGGGCCAGTTTATTGATTTTTTTATTTTCTTTGAATCGCTACTAAACATTTAAATAAAATTTATATTTTATTTTTAAATATTTTAACTTTTTGTAGGGGAAGTCCTGTTTTTTTTTACTTTTTAATGTATAATAATAAGGTATTCAAATTGAAAGCTGCACTCGTGCGAAATAGCAAACACGTAACAACAACCACTTGAACAATTATTTCGCATAAATAATTCTTTGTGGTTGTTATGTTTTTGCAATTTTACTTTTTTGCAAGAGTATAACTTTTACGTGAATATCTTTAATGCATTAAAGACGAGAAGACATCGGTAGGTTTTCTTGCTTATATGTGAGTGCTGTTCTTTAATATACATATACATATTTTTTTCTTTATTATTATGGTAGTATTTCAAAAGAAATATGTATGTAAAGGTTCTTCTTAAGTTTAAACTTATAAAAATAGCAGATCAGGACGCTCAAAGCATAAAAAAATCATAAAACTTACCTTTAGCAAGTTATTTTTCTTAAAAAAAAAATTTTATAAAAAAATAGTATTAGAAAGGAGAGAGAGAGTAGGAGTAAAGTAGCAGAATAAACAAAAAAATTTGTAATGAGAAAATTATTTAAAGATTAAAAGGTTTAAATAAAGTTTTTACATCGTTATTAATTCTAAAAATACAGGTGTTTAAAGTTGGTTGATAAGATAAATTGGGTTTTTTTTTGTTATTTAAAAATAATAGACGTTAATGGCTTGCGGTAACAATACATAAATTCAGTCACTCAATTTTAACAACATAGCTAAAAATTTCAATCCGGTGGCATATTTGTTAATTAATTAGTATATCTAACGAACACTGCCATCTAGTGCAAACTGCTTCTCGCGTTGAACTACTTAAAATACTTTCGAAAATAAAAAACCCCACGTGGGTTTTGCTAGTCTAGCAAAAATTGCAAAAATTCGAAAAATTTGGAAAAAATAGCGAAAATTTTTAATATTTCAAACACGCCATCAAATTTATTTAAAGTCGCTTAGTCCCAATTCACATTTTACGATTTTTGTCGTTGCGATTATTGTCGTTTCCTCTTTAAAGTCGGTCTGTTGTTTACATTGTACGATTTTTGTCGTACGACTTTTTCTTTTGCAACCAAACTTCAAAACATTTTCCGTCAAATGAGAGAACAATGAGATAACGAATGAGCGAACAAAATGAATCGAAGAGTACACTCGCTTGTGTACCCCGTTTCATACCTCTCGTCAATAAGGTAAGAATCGCATCGACAAAAATCGTATAATATGAATGGGCACTACCACTATAAGGAATTGCAAAATACAGTAAAAATTGATATATTAGCGGAAATTTGCAAACAGCGGCTATTTATTAAAAATCGTTAATGCTCTAGATGACCACAGTAAAAAATCGCTTATATCGCGAACATTGCTAAAATTCGCGAAAAATTGCAAACTTGGAAAACCCCGAAAAATGTATTTAAAACCGCTTAAACAAACAAACTGTCGGAATGGATAAAAAATTGTTTGCAAAAATTCGCGTAATTTTTTAATATTTCGAGCAAACCATAAAACTGATTTGAAGCCACTAAAACTATAAGGAATGGCAAAAATTCGGTAAAAATTAACAGCGGCGTGTCAACAGCGGCGTGATGAGAAAGTCTGCCACTTATTTTTTGTGTAAAAAAGTAAACACTATTAGTGATTTCCATAAGCGGAAATTACTGAATAAAATATACGCTAACTTTGCTGTTAAATATTTTAAACAATTTAAATTATGTTAAAATTTAATAGAGAATCGCACTACTGGTAGATTAAATTAAAGTTGTAATAATAGAACACTTTTTATAAGGCCGATAAAATCCTACCTTTAACTATCGGTAAGTTGTGAAAACGGTTCTTAATCAAGTAGCTAACAAGAAATTAAAAATCGAATGCTTAACAAATTGTGGTGGAGATTTTTCGGTGTTCACTTTGTATTCCCGCTATAAATATATAATTCATTGTCTTGAAACAAGTCAGTTTTGTCGATCAGCGTGGAGTTTCTTGAAGTGTAAAACCAACTATATTTATCGTTTTCCTCTCAAGCTGCAAATATGGAATAAAAAACGTTTTTAGTCTCTCCTCTTTAATGTGGTAAAAGGGAGTTAGCAGGTTTGCATATTAAGCCGACGATATGTACTTTTCAAATTTAACGGTTTTTTTCTCTTACATACATACTTATTTCTCCGACTAAATAAATTAAAAGGTATTATTAAATTATTATGTATAACTTTTTAGAAATATTGTGAATAAATCATTATACGGGAACACGAAACTAAATACACACGCGAGTTAACTGTTTGGGGAGAAACAGTTTTTAAATAAAACAAAATATATAAGTATTTGTTTTCTGACGTTCTTTAGAACGTCTTATTTATTTTAAATGAATCTTAAGACTAAATTTTTAATTAAAAATAATTTTGTATTTGTAAAAAAGCTAAACTATGGGAATAGAAAATTGTAATATTATATTTATTTTAAGCGTTTAATATTACTGTCTGGAAAAAATGTGGGAACATAAAATATAAATGTAATATGATGTTGGTTCCCTACACTTCTACCAGCCAATACTATTAGACAAAGGAGTGAATATGTAACTCCTCCACCCCTTGTTTGAAATACTCCTGGATTTCATTATACTTGATTTTTCTTATGGTTTTTAAATAATTGTTTTTTTAATTTATCAATATAAAATAGATTTTAAACTTTAAGTGTTATTATAATTTTTATTTTGTCAATATTCCATTGTAAATATACTGCATTTTTCCAGTTTATTTTATTTTTATAAAAATTTTATCTTAAATTTAAATTATTAGATTTTTATTATGACTTATATTTTTTTAATATTTCTCCTACTTCATTTGAACCTGATAATTCGGCTCTGCTACCTCTAGTTGCAACATTTTCTTTAATGGTTACCTTTACATTATTTCTTTTAATAAGGCAATACAAAACTACAGATATCACAACGATTATAATTACTAGCGTTGCACTTATACCATAAGAAACTGTTTTATGAAATTTAAGCTCCTCAATTTGCTTAATGTTCTCAAAATGCTCTGTTATGATATTAGTAAATTTTGGGTTAACATTTGATATACTTAAATTCTCAAACTTATTAAAGTTTGGATAAAAATATTTTTCTTTTATTATAAATTTTTTGTTGGAAAATGTTTGGTTGCGAATTGTTATACTACAATTATTAAAATTTATAAAAAAGTTTCCTTCCAATTTAAATTTTCTATCATCACAATCTTGATTCACCTTTTCGAAAAAAACATTCTTTACAATAATTGTTTCCTCGTCAAGACTTAATATAGATGTAATGTTATTAAAATTAAATTTACACGTATTATAATAAGTACAATGATTAGTTATTTTCAATTTCCTTAAAGGTACGTTATCTTGATATGCAAAAGTTTGGTTATCAATTTCGACTATGTATTCGTCATTTGCGTCTATTTCAATTTTGTTTTTGTTTGGAATAGGTGTAATCATTTTTAAATCAGTTTTAATGTAATTGTCAGGAATTAGTACCGCGATAATCAAAGAATGATCACTATAAGTCATTATGCCTACTTTCAACATCCTTAGCTTGTAAAAATCAATTTCAAACTTCTCTATTTCTTGTGTAGTAAACATACTTGGATGTATAATATTACTTTTTGCTGAAACTACATTATCCTGAATCTGATCTATTTTATGTTCTAAGGTTTTAAGTTTTGTAAGTTGGTCTAAGTAAATTATCTCCTTCACTATTTCATTATTCGTGTTCTTTATCTTCTGCAAAAATATGCTTATTTCCTTTCTATCGTTTTCCACCGCAGTTTTCAGATGATGCAGTGATTTGTTCATCGAATTGTTGATTATTATTTGTTTATTTAAAGTCTCGATTGAATTGTGTGAATTTTGTTCAGTAACGGAAAGGTGTTCCAGAATTTCTTGTCTATCATCATCATCCATTGTCCCGAAGAGCCATTTGTAGACCTTTCCTCCTATATTTATCAAACCTCTTCGTTTCCTATTTTGAATTGGTTTAAGAGTCTTGATCTTAGATTCTATTAATTTAATTTCATTTTGCATAATTATCTCTTCATGTAAAAGTAAATGTTTTATGTTTCCCTTTATTTGGTTCAATATTTCTTCTATTTCGATTATGTTTATGACATGTACAAGAGTAGTCGTTTTGTTGACAATTTCCACTTCGCCTATTCTTATTTTGATGAATCCGCCGTCTCCTGTTATTGGATTAATCCGTAGAGTGGATTGGTTCAGCTGAATGTTCATCAATAACAGAAGCATCAGTGATATTGTCTGAAAATTTGAATGGTCTTTTAATGTTTGATACATGAACATTTTCTAAAGGTTTTTTAATAAACTTTGGTTCTTCTTTATGCCTTAAGCTTTTATAATTTTTTATAAAACCTACGTTCCTATTTTCTACATAGTTTTCACGATATTTATTTCTTTTTTGAACTATTTTGAATTTAGCATTTTTTAGTCTCTCTTTTATAATGCTATGATCAATCAATTTATTTTGAACATCTAAAGGACTGCATTTTATTGTGCTATGATAATTACTATTGTAGAATTTTATTGCTTTAAGAATTTGGGAATTTATTGGGAGTTTTTCTTCCAAATTAAAAACTCTGATTTTTTCTGTGACTGTATTATTGAATCTTTCAATATCCGAATTACCGGTATGGCTGTTTGGTTTTGTAAAATGATATTGGATTCCCTCTTGATCAAGGTAGTCCCTTACATTCGCATTATTGAATTCATTATCTAAAACAAATTTAGTAATCTTACCTTTGATGGCTAAAAATGCTCGAATTTTACCAACTAGGGTTTGACTGTTTCTGTCGTGCAAATGGAATGAAATTACATGTTTTGAGAATTTGTCGATAAAAATTATAAATGAATGTTTACTGTTTACGTAAGTATCGACGTGAATTATTTCATTCGTGGTGGAAGGGGTTTCAGTTATTTTGAATTTTGGTTTTATTGGGTTTCTATCGTATTTAGCCCCGGAACAAGTTTCGCAATTATTTATTACTTTTTGTACGAATTCTTTCAAATTAGGGTTGTATATTTTGTGTTTAATTTTTTCGTAAGTTGGAATTATGCCAGCATGGCCCGTTTCGAATTTGTGAAACAATGCTATTTGTTTTTTTAGGTCGTTTTCCTCAACAATATCTTTGGCAAATTTAGAACACTTAACAAATTTAAAGTTCTTTTTGTCAGGAAATTCTTCTATCAACTTCAGTTGAACCTTGTAATATTCGTGATCATTCAATTTGGAAAATATTCCTATTTTTCCTTTAGCAACCTCCCTTCTTAAAATATTTGAAATATTTTTATTCGCGATGTCGTTTCTGTCTATGTAAATTCGTTTTTTACCAAAAATTGTTTCAGTGACTACCTCCTTAACATCTAGTATTATAATTTGAGTTTTAAAACGATTAACCACCGTATCTAATATTGGAACACTATCGCCTAGATCTTCCTCTTGAGAGTGTATGGTCTCACCGTCTTCTGACTGATCAACCAACAAAATTTTCAAAGTAGTAAGTACTTTGTTACAATGGTTTTTAAAGTTCTGAACAGAGCATATAGAAAAAAATGGATCATTCTTTGCCCATTCTATAATATAAATGCCATTATTGTTAGCTCTTTTTTGTAACCTTAAAAGCATTTCACCGAAGTTTGATGTTTCGTTAACTAAGTCAATACTTACAATACTTTCAAATTTGTTATACATTCTGATCTTGATGTTTGTAACATTTTCAGTTTTATAAAAGATTTCTGATTGAATTCTTGAAACTTTCTCATTAAACTCTCGTAAACTTTCGATTGAGTTTTCATCCAGAGAATGATCAGTGTGTACCAACAATGAATCTTGATCCCTATTATCGTTTGTATCATCGGAGTCATTTTCTGTTAAGTAATTAATTTCATTAGTGTCAGAATTAATACGACTCAAGAAATCGGCAACTTTGTTTAGTTCACCTTTTATATAATTGATTTTCATATTATATTCTCCCAATTGAACCAACCATCTTTGAAGACGTGGGTTGATGTCCTTACCCGTATATTTTACTTGTAACCACTTCAATGGTTCATGATCACACTCAAGATCAAACTCTCTTCCATAGATATATGGTCGGAAGTATTTAACGCCCCATACTATCGCCAACAATTCCTTTTCAATTGTTGAGTAGTTTGTTTCGTTTACATTCAGAGTTCGAGAGGCATATGCAATTGGGTGGCCTTCTTGTGAAAGAACGGCGCCAATTGCGAAATTGCTTGCGTCAGTGGTTATCTTGAATCTTTTGGAAAAGATTGGATATCTTAGGATTGGTGCATTGGTGACGATTTCTTTTAATTTTTCAAAAGCCAAAATGTAATTGGGATCAAATATATTAATTTTTCCATTTTTCCTAAGCGCTTTTGTTAAAGGGGTTGCGATTTTCGCGTAATTTTTAATAAATTTTCTGTAGAAACCTGTCATTCCCAGGAATGATTTGATTTGTTTGGTCGTTTGAGGAAGTTGCAGGTTTTGTATTATTTTAATTTTCTCGGGATTCGGTTTAATGCCTTTATTGGTCAGTAAATGACCTAGAAATTGCGTTTCTTTCTTCAGAAAGTCGCATTTATCTATCTGGATTTTTAATTTGGCTTTTCTTATGGCCTCGAAAATTGATTTTAAAGAATTTTTATGTTCTTCTAGAGACGTGCTAAAAACCAAAATGTCATCCATATAGACAACACATGTTTTATTAATTTGCTCACGCAGAATTGAATTCATCAGCCTTTGAAAGGTTGATGGCGCATTTTTCAAGCCGAAGGGCATACGAATAAACTCGTAGTGTCCGAAAGGCGTTGAAAATGCTGTTTTCTTGCGATCTTCTTCTCTTACCAAAATTTGGTGGAAACCTTTGGCAAGGTCTAAGGTTGTAAAATATTGGGATTTTCCCAATTTATCCAGAATACCGTTTAGATTTGGTATGGGAAATTTATCATCGACTGTATTCTCATTAAGCTTTCTGTAGTCAATGACAATTCTCCATTTTTTTATTCCCGAATTATCTTGCTTTTTCGGTACGACCCATAAGGGGCTATTATAAGGAGAATTACTTTCCCTTATAATATTTTGTCTGAGCATGTCTTTGATTTGCCTTTGGATTTCACTTTCGTGAACTTGGGGGTATCTATATATTTTTGAATAAAGAGGTCTATCAATGTTAGTAATTATTTGGTGTTCTATCTCAGTTGTTGCCGAAAGGTTGTCTCCCTTGACATAAAATAAGTCCGTGAAATCCCTAAGCAAACGTATCATTGTATTTTTTTCGTCTTCGTTTAAATGACTAAAATCGAGCTTATCTAAAACATGTTTTCTTGAGATAGGTTCCAATGCACATATGTTAACAGTATGGAGTGGATGGTTTATTTTCTCAAAAAGGAATTTATTACCTAAAATATTCACATAACCATGCTCATCATCTATTACAGCCTTGAGTGGTATCAGAAAATTTTGACCCATTATAGCGTCGTATCTATCATTTCTAAAATCTACTATTTTCCAACTAAGTGTTCCCTTACATTGAAATTCCTTGGGGAAAGGTGTAACCACATGAAAACATATTTCATTAAACCCATTGATAGTTCGATATTTAATTGGGGTTTCCAGTTTCTGTTCTGGGTAATTTTCAATCAATATATTTTTCTTAACAATACTAGTTGTTGATCCGGTGTCTATAAGGCACCTGACCTTTTGCTTTCCCAATGAAATAACTATTATGGGCAGTGTTGATTTTGAGGCTGCATCAGAAAATTTATTTCATTTTCCCTATAAAGGTTGCCTATTTCCATTGGTTCGTCCGTGGACTGATTATTACGACTGTCAGTACGACTAGTCCTTGTTTGATTGCTATATCTATCTTTATTCGGGTTGTACTCTTGTCTGTTTTCATGGCTTTGCCTTCTGTTACTAGTTTGTGTAGTTAAATTATTGTAGTTAGTTGGTTGGTAATTATGTCGGGTTTCATAATTTCTATTTGTGTGTTCTGAGCTAAAAATATTTTGGTTATTTGCATGATAGGTTTGTCGTGTTCGGTTAGAATTTTGTGAGCTTAAATTATTGTAATTTTTTGTGCGATAATTTTGTCGTATTTGGTGGTTTTGGTTTTTGTTAATGATTGAAACTCCTTGGTTGTATCCCTTAGTCCTATGGTTGAAAGCAATGGCTCTTGTATCGTCCAATAATTTAAGTCTTGTGTATTTAAGAATAATGTCGGTCAAAGTCTCATGTTCTCCTATGTGTGCCCTAATAGGTCCGTCTATTTTTTCTAGCAAAATATCTACCAGATCCCTGTCGACATTTTCTGGCCTATATATAGTTGGTTTGAATTGATCCCCTAAATATATGTCGTTTATTTCGAATTTAGCTTTTTCAAATATATTAAATAATTCATTTAGATTCCTTACTTTTATTGTACGGCAGTAATTGAAGATTTCCGCATAGGTCCTTCTCGGTCTGTACTCTTGTAGAATCCTTGCTTTAATTTCCTCCCAGGAGGCATTGTTTGGTAGTTCTCTCACCCTTTTACCAGCATTTCCGAGAACTTTTTCGTTTGCCACAATCCTAATGCAGAATTGAGCCAGAGTTTCATTGTTCCTGCAGAGAGCAAGATTTGCCTCAACGGCATGTATAAATGCTCTTGGGCTATGCCTTTCGTCAAGAGGCTTTAGACGCCGGAACTGTTCAATGACGTCCTTGGCCGTCATATTAAATCCGAACTCATCGTTCAGAGGATATTGTTGTGGGGGTAGCTGTTGTTGTTGTGTTTGTTTTAGATTAAGTTCTTGTAATTGTTGACGCTGTTGCTGTTCTTGTTGAGCTTGTTCTAGTTGTTGCTGTTGTATTTGTTCCTGTTGTTGTTCTTGCAACTGCTGTTGCATTTGCAGCTGTTGTTCTTGCAACTGCTGTTGCTGCTGGAGGATTTTTTGTTCTTGCAACCGCAGGACCGCCTCTAATTCAGCGATCTTTTCCTGCATTGCCCGGTCGTCTTGCTGTAGATCCCTGTTTACATCGAATCTACTCATCTTTTCGCAGTATCTTTTAACAAATATCACTTTGTTGTTTTTAGTTTGAACAATTCAAACGTTTTATAAAAAAAAATATGTTTATTTATTTTTCCTTAAAAAATTTTTCTTTCTTTTCACAAATATTTTTAGAGTTCTCTTTCTAATTTTTTTTTTGTTTGTATAAATAAGGATTTAACACTTTACTTTTTCTCAAAATTATTAAATATGGGTTTCTTTCTTCTCACAAATATATACTTTTAAAGTTCTCTTTCTAATTTTTTTTTGTTTGTATAAATAAGGATTTAACACTTTACTTTTTCTCAAAATTATTAAATATGGGTTTCTTTCTTCTCACAAATATATATTCTTTTAAAGTTCTCTTTCTAATTTTTGTTAATTTAAAAAAAAAGGTTTAAAACTTAATTTTTTCCAAAATTATTAAATATGGTTCGCGAAACCGACTGCGCCAGTTAACTGTTTGGGGAGAAACAGTTTTTAAATAAAACAAAATATATAAGTATTTGTTTTCTGACGTTCTTTAGAACGTCTTATTTATTTTAAATGAATCTTAAGACTAAATTTTTAATTAAAAATAATTTTGTATTTGTAAAAAAGCTAAACTATGGGAATAGAAAATTGTAATATTATATTTATTTTAAGCGTTTAATATTACTGTCTGGAAAAAATGTGGGAACATAAAATATAAATGTAATATGATGTTGGTTCCCTACACTTCTACCAGCCAATACTATTAGACAAAGGAGTGAATATGTAACTCGCGCTTTTGTGTGAAATGCAAAATTGTTCCGCAAGCAGCTTTTCCTGGAGGAAAGAAGAACTAAAATCGATGTATATCACCCGCAACATAAAACAAAAAATTTATATGAAAATCGAGTTAAAGATAAGCGTGCGAGTAAGTGTACGGCTGTTAAGCTCGCTGAAAATTATAAGAGGCATATTAGACGCATCTTTGGCTAAAATCCATTTACCAGTGCCACAAAATTAGCCGTTGAACAAAAAAAAAATATCAAAATACTAAAGTTTCAACCGATTCTATGCTACGAAATTTTAAGAACCAAATGTTTATGTTCCTTTCTAATTTGATGTATTTAATGTTGCATTTTTTTTTTGTAGTAAGACTGAATTTATATATTATTTTTTTTTTGATTTTATAGGATTTATGTTGGTATTTCTTCTTTATATAAAAAATAATAAAAAGTTGTTGTTAGTTTTGCTTGGTAATGTATGTAAATATTAGGGTTAGTCGATTTAGCAATCGATATTGTGCCATCGATTTTTGGATAGCATTTGGCATGAAGAAAAAAGTTCCGCTACGACATATCAAAAAAATCATTTTCGAGGCGCCCAAATGTGCACGCTTAAAAGGATGGCGATATTATTCTTTCGAAAAATAATGTTTTATTTTTGGGTGTTTAGTCCAGCTTTTGTCGAGAAAACGTTTTTTGTTCGATTTTTTACTCTTTTGTTTTATTTTTTCTATATTCTCATTTCTAAAGAAATTCACACGTTAAAGGCGACGCTGTCCAAAAAACCAAAACGATTCAGAATGAATTTGTAGCAAGCTTACTAACTTATGCCTTAAGCTTATGCAATTGTTTAATAACGAAAACTGATCCCTTGCGATAATATAATTTGTCTAAAAAATAATGTAAGCTAAAAGGTCTAATTATAGAATAAGCTTGAAGAAAAATACTTTTGTAATCTATAATAAGATTACATTCTGTTTAAATTTATATGGCATATTTACAAAAAGTTTTATAGGTACTTATATGTATAATATTTAATAACTTTTTCTAAAATTGTGCACTTTCTAAAACACTTCACTCTTCGAACAAAACACAAAACACAAAGACTAAAAACTTTAACTAATACATAATACAAAATTTTTGCACACGTCAAATAAGGGGATTTCATTCTCAAAAACACTTACAAAACTATAGCGAGGATAAGCAATTTACAATCATATTTTTTGTCATGTTGTAGGAAATCTCTTATGATAACTTTATTCTACAACTCATTTACATTTTGCTCTGCATTGGTCTGTTGGTTAATATGAGATTTCGAAAAAAAATAATTTTGAACAAGATTTTTTCGAAAAATTATAAAAAAAAAATAATATCGCAATCGTTTTAAGAGTACAATTTGACATTGTATAGTACATATTTAAAAAATTTTTAATTGGCAAATTTGTTTTTAACATACCTACTTAAAAACATTAAAATTAAATTAATGCCGAAAGCTATCGCAAAATCGATGGCACAATATCGACAAATTTTTTTCGTTACAAATCGGCCTGGCCCGCTCTAGTATATAAATATTTGAACACAAAAAAAATTACAGTGATATATTCGACTGTTCCGAATCTTTAATACCCTCCACCGACAGTTCGAATATTTCGGAAGTGGGCCCATAAGATATCAATGCATTTTTACCAAATTTTATTACAGTTGTAATATTATTTATAATGGATTTAGGGGTACTAAACTGCTTTCCGGGATTATGGTTTATATGGTAAATTATGGACCGATCTTCACGAAACCTAACAGTATGATTTCCAGTCTTATAAAACAAATTTGTGCAAAATATTATATCTTACCGTGCAATGTTCCACCATTTATGTTAGTTTTTGTAACAAAATTATCAATTTTTTTGGGTGATCCTACTGATCCGATTTCGCTGGATTTCCACCTCAAATTGCTTAATATAACTACAAGCACTTTGACACCAAGTTTGTTATTTTATTTTCTTTTGAGTTTTCCGAAAGTGAGTGTGTTTTAAACAGACGGATATGGCTAATCCCCGTAATTTCTACAAAAAGAAATCAAGCAGTGCGTAGAAATCAATGGCGTAAAAGCTGTCATATTTTAAATGAAAACTGAAGGATTAAACATCTACGCTAAATAAATGTTGAAATAGGTAAAGATAAATGTTAGGAACGAAATCGACTTAGAGTTACGCAAGGAGCAAGAATATATATGTATACTTTATGGGGTCTTAGATGTATAGTAAAAACATTTCACACGGAATGACAAACTTAGTACACCCTAAAAGAAAAATAATTTTATTCCAAGTCACATGTTGTTATTTTGATCAAAATCGGAAAAATCATTTTCAAATTATGATGAAATGTATTTGCATAACTGCCTTATTTCGGGTACCTATTAGTCATGCCCATTAAAAAATTTTAGCCCGATGGAAAAAACTGAAAACGGATACTCCATATTTTTCAAAAAAGGCTTGAAAAAATAATTTTTTTGCAGACCATTTGAATTTGAATTTTGGTGAATGAAGCAAAGTTTTTCATTCCGTGTGAAACTTTTCTTTTTATATTTCTAAGACCCCATAATACATATACATATTCTGGCTCCTTGAGTAATTCTTATTCAATTTAGCCATGTCCATCTGTTGAAAACACGCTCACTTTCGAAACACTTAAAAGAATAGAACAATATTGATATCTAAATTAGTTAAGTAGAACATGAGTTATGAATCCAAACGTGGAACCACCACCCTAAAAAAATTATAATTTTGTTTTTTGGCCCGAGCCCTTTTGTGGGCTAAGTTGGGCAACAATCTAGTCCCTTATAGGCGACTGGGCTCGAAGGGAGCCTAGAGGATACTGGGTATCGCTTCCGGGAATGCATTAGGCAAGGGAATTGATCTCTTGCCCGGAGGAATGGATCTCATCAGACGGGATCTGCGACTGTTGGAAGCTTACCTGACTGATCACTACGCGATTATCGGATGGGCCTGGCAAAAGATCAGGAATGCAGACTGTGTCTTGATGAAGAGGAGTCCACAAAGCATATACTGTGTGAGTGCCCGCCGCTGGCATGGGCCGGAGTAGACACTGGGTGTACGGCACAAGAGGTGCGTCCCGAGTCGATATCAGCGCATTATTTATAAAGCCTAATCTCGAAAAACAGTTAAGTGCGCCTTAAATAAAAATAATGCTACTGTAACAAAATTTAGTAGCACACATTTTTGTATGTAGATTTTATAATCACAATGTCAAATGTCGTGAAGATCGGTCCATAATTCATATCATGGAACATAACATATGTATGTCCCATGTAAATCCTACTCTCGGAAAACTGTCTAATACGCTCAAAGCCGTAAAAAATAATGCTACTGTAATAAAATTTGGTACGTCAGAGTTTCACTACTATATCGAAACTCGTTTTAATTAAATGTTTCAGTACCAGAAATTACTATACAGATTTTTGTGATGATTGGTCCATAATTGAGTAGTCCACATGCAAACACCGCTGAGTTAAAAAAATATTCTGTCAACCCCGCCATTTTATTTGTTTTCTAAATGCCATTATCAATCTCGTTTCTGGTAAAATTCAATACTCCTGCAAAACACACTATATGACTTGCTATATCCCATTTATAAAATAATCTTAAGCGACTTTCTCAGAATTTTGCTTATTAACTTAGCGGTTTTTTCAAGAACGTGATATTTTACTCAAATTTGTTTAAATAAAATTTTATATGACTAGAAATAAAAGCACAATGCTTTCTGATTGTCGGTCAATAATTTAACCTTCATATTAAGTTGGTCTATGCCACAACCAATTTTAATACTGACTTCAGTTTTTGTAATGATTAATTGATAAATTATGGTTCCCGTATAGGGCCCACGCCTGAAAGAGCATAACTGTCGGTGTAGGGTATCAAAGATTTGGCACAGCCGAATATAACACTTACTTGATTTTGTAATGTGTGGCGTTATTTTTGTATAATTGGATAGAAGTGACGAAAAAGACTAAAATTTCACGAGAAAAATACGATTGCAATGTATTTTATTTTTTTAAAATGTGTAAAATCTTCTTCCAGTCGGTCGGAAGTGAGGAAAAAGTGACTCCCGGTCACTTCCATTTTCCATAAATATTTTAAATGCTTGCAAGGTATGTACATGGCTATGTTGGTATGTATGAAAGTACACATTAAGATATACTTGCACATTAACTACATACTTTATACAAACGGTGTATTGAAAAAGGCGCGAAATGTCGCAACGTCATTTTGGTTTTTGTTAGTCACTTGACTGAGCAGGAAAATACTGAAGTACCGTATGAGGAGTAGGTATGTTTTTTTCTATTTTTCGTTCGTTTTTGTTGTATTTAAGCTGAGGAGGAAACAGAAGAACAAGCGATGTGCTAGTTTACTTTCTTGAACGAGTTGAGTTGTATTGTGTTTTGTTTTGTTGGCGGTATTTGATGGGAATGGGGATGTTTTAGTCAGCTTTTTGTTTTCTTGTTTGAAATATGCTGCAGTGATATCAGTTGTTATGAGTACGACGCCCTTTGTCGTTGTGCGGTGACTGCCACAAATACACGGCTACGACATCGGCTGGTGATGCTGTTCATGCATGTAGTCCACTTGTCGAGGACATGCAAGTACACGTTTGAAGCAAAAGCCACACTACTTACTAATATGAAAGATGTAAAAAACGCGATTTGGCGCAAAATTTGCTTTGACTTTGCAAGTAAAAGGGTTACCTCATGACCAGTTAATATTTTCTTCTTTTTAACCATCAAATGCCCCTTAAAATTAAAAATAACTTTTTTAAGATTCTCGTTCTCTGTTGCAAGTAACACAATTAATTGCTTTTAATAAACTATTATGAGGATTTAATGTGACATTGTTGGCAACTCTTGTACGTCCACTTGAATGCACACAATCGCGAATTCTCATCGAAATGGAAAACTGCATCCGTGCCAAAAGACGTATGTAAAGAAATCGACAAAAAGGAGCACAAAATGCAGAAAAAATAAAACCTTTCGACCGTTTTCTGCATTGGCATTGTTTAACTTGGCTTGGCTTGGCGATGACTGTGCTTTAGTTGAATTGTGCTCACATCCTACCCATTCTCTGTATGTTGTTGTATGACGTGATGTGAGTGTGATGGCTAGACCCTCTGCCTACCACTCAACAACCAAAACAACCGTTAGTTTTTTAGTTAGAACTGACTAATAGCGAATAAAGTCCGAACAAACATGGTCACACATGTACTTGGCTGGCTGCCTGTCGTGATGTGTTCTTCAGTGTGAATGTGTGTTCACTGAATATCAAACGAGCAAATATGTGCAAACCACTTACCATCATCATTCTCAGCGGCATGTGCATTTGTATAAGTTTGTCTGTGTATATGGCTTTTGACTACATATCGTTTTACATCAGTGTTCTCGTCGTATTGACTGCTGTTGTTGTTTCTACCAAGACACATCATTATGTTGATGAGGACTATGGGGTGGGTTGTTGCTGTTGCTGTTGCTTAACCAAATATCCTCCAAATGCTGATGTATGCTTGATATTGTCCAGCGCGAATTTGCGTCTCAGCATATTGTAATAAAATGAGAACCAAACGGCACGTACTTATTTGTTTCTCGACTACATCTTTGCATGCCGATGTACATTAGTGTATTAGGTCCTTCAGTATATTAATGTCAACATTTTTCTTTAATTGTAGACAATATTTTCGTTTAGTTTATCGGCTTGTAGTTACTGCTGATTTTTTTGTCAGCAAAACTTTTCGGGAACTAGTTGGCATTATTACTTTTTCAAAAGGTTCTGCATATTTTCGAGATGTACCTTCATAAGAATCAATGAAAAAGTCGATATTGAATTTTTGGTTAGTAAGGAACCTTTGCGTTTAAGGTAACGATATGTTATTTAAACACTGTCTGCCAAACCGGACGATATAAAAAAGTGATCTATAATTTAGATGTAACATAAGTGCATATAATTTAATTTTTGAAGCTCCTTAATAATTACACACTTACGCTCAAACTTGTAATATTTGGATGAACAAATGCATACATACTTTTACTTCTTCTGAATTAAACATACATATAATAAATTATGACGTGTGGCCAACAGGGCCGTCGCACTGTAATCCATGTAAGCAAAGTCTACAAAATTGTCTCCGCTCTTTTGTAGAAAACACATATTCTTAATTTCGCTTGTATATTTTTACTCTTGTCTAGTAATTTTTTTTATTTCAGTCTTGAGTTTATGGTAAAATCTTGAGTTCTTAGGAGAGGGGAAAAATAATGGAAAGAAATACAGACTTGATCATACTCGGCAATTTCGTATATGTAATATGCTAGATTAAAATTAAATATCAATAGTATAAAATGGGAATTGAGCACATTTAAACGAAACCTTGTTAATTAATTTTTTGAATCCCAAGAAAAACTTTGATAAAATAATTTAAGCTTGTGAAATTGTTGTTGGAAATTGTCAAAATCAATCAACACATTGTTTCAAACGGCAAAGTTGTTTGATTATTTTTTTAATTGAAATTAAAAATATCGTATATTGACTTTATGAATTTGGAATAAATTTGGTGATTAGAGACAATTTTTAATTTTTTCTGTGTAACCACTTTCGGTATTCACAACAGTATTTTAAGTGTTGTCACCATACATCACGTTTTTATCACAGTTACAAGCCAATAAAAAATTGTGCTTCAAACGATGCAGGTTTGTAAGGGAGAAATGTAAGAGTTTCGTTTACCATACCGCCTACGGAAGACAAGAATTTTATATGGCGAGTTCCCTCTTTAAAGCAACAAAATTTTTACACAAAAGGCGCTTTATTCAACGCATATAAAAACTGGTGAACGTAGCGGTAAGTTTTACACACTGAATGAGTTTTTACAGTTATTATTGTTGTTATCCCTTACAAACCTGCTAAGGTAATGCCGTGGCACTTGAAATATTATTTTTTTTAATGAAACTTGTTAAGAGCTCCTTCAATTACTTTACTGCATCTCTGTATGTCTTTTTGCGTAGCGCATAATTGTGCGCTTATATTTTTAAATGTACCACTAGATTCTACAAAACAGACTTTTTTATAATTCCCGTCAGTATGCGCTAAGTGACAGGTCTGGCTTTGGTTTCTGGTTTACAGCTAGGGTTGCCAAATGGGACAAGGTTTTTTTAAGCCCGTGATTCGTAATTTTTAATTAAAAAAACGGGATCCCGGGACGGATCGGAAATTTCCGGGATTTCATATAAATATATTTGTATGCATCATCTGATGGGCATTGCTGATGTGTTTATAAATCAGGAGTTTCTATCTTTTTATTAAGAGCAGTATGAAAAAACTGATGTAAACATTCATGTACGTGTGACATTTTTTCCCCCTCATACTTGTGAACTTTAATATACATATGTATATACGAGAGTTTAATAAAAATTGCGAGTGTGTTAGTTTATAAGTTTTGTATGTGTTAGTTTACATCAGCAATTTCTTGTAGGGTTACAACCCATAGGCTTACTCCACATAGGCTTCGCCGACTTTACTTTTTTTAATGTTTATTATGTATACATAAATGTAATAATGTTGTTTTTTAGTGAACATTTCCGGTTTCCCTGATTATTGATTAGCGTCTTAGCTGTTTTACCTATGGTTAATTCTGGACCACTCTCCACAAACGTTTTTTTTTAGCGTGGTTTGTAGTTTCACGAAACTAAATTGAACCGAATTGAGGGCTTTATATGGGACCTATAGTAAATTATGGACCCATCACCACGAAATAAAATGGTGATGTGACTAGCCATATAAAATTTTACTTAATTACACCACAATATCATTGCTCGTTTGTTTTAGGTGTAATTACATGTTTTCCGAGAATATAGTAGAGTTGTCAATTATTCACATTTCAACCTTGTTCGAATAATTCAAATAAATGTTTTTGTTCGTTTGATCAAACGATTAAATCTATAATATTATCCTATTAATCGATAAGAATAACGAATAAAAAAATTATTTTTACAAAAAATATAACGTATTTTTAATGAGTTACATTCGTTCATTCATTCTTCCATTTTCTTCTTAATTTTTACTTAAATCTGTTATGAATTCTTCTTTTTTCAAACGTAAATCTTATTTTCTACTTTCATGATATGATTTATGTATGTAAATCCATTCTTTATTTTTTTAGCATTTTGTTTATTTCTAAGTTGTTCACCCAAAATTAAAAAACCCTCCATTCTTGAAATTTTTTTTAACGTTTGATTTAAAAAGAAAACAGTTAATACAATTGTTTGTCAAAGATTTGTGCAATAAAAATATATAAAATACATTTTTGAAATACTATGAGTACCCAACAGGATTTTTGCTTAATAAAATTTGAGATTAATTACAGTCAGGACTATGGCTACAATATTTTGTAACTTTCCTACACTTTGTATAAAAGAACTAGAAACGCATGAGAATAAATCAAATTCTAAGCTCTTATTTCATTTATTTTTTTATAAAAAAATTGTCCGATTAATCGACATTAATTAATCGATTTATTCGTTATTCGAAAATCGCCATTTTAAAATTAGTCGAACAAGAGTTTGGTTTTGTTTGATCGATTAATCGAATTATTCTTAATCGGTTGACAACTCGAGTATATACAACCCACGGTTTTGAACCGATCTTTACGAATTGTTCTAGTGTAATTTATATCGTTTATTATGAGTTGAGTTCTAGTCTTTTTAATCTTAATTGTACAAGATTAAACCACTATAGTGTTTTCCGACGTATGTTAAATAATGGAGCGATCTTAACAAACTTTGGCATTGTGCTTTTTCTTAATCTTATTTAATTTTTAGCCCAAATTTTACTACACAGCAAAAAAGTAGCGAGTAATGGCAAATGATTTTTACCTTACCCAAAATTTAATTTGCATTCAGATCGTTCAAAATAGCAGTTGTTCTTTGTTGCGACTACAAAAGTACTGTTACCTTAAATACAATTCGGCAATTGCCGAAACCGTTTTACGAAAACAATTATGTACCTTAGTCCAAAATACAATTCAGCAAATGCAAAAACCGTTTTATAATTTTTAGGCTTTATTTTTACCAGCATTTTTGATATTATTAAATTATAAATTGATATTAATCCAATTTAATTTCATTGAATCTTTTAACCAATGGCATTGGTGGATCGTAATTTGCTGTAATTGATTATCTATTTTCAATTTATTTACATGATTTTTCCTCACTGTTATTTTTATTTATAGAGAATACATTTTAGAAAAGGCATATATTTTATTTTATTGACAATCCGTGCTACCATTATTTAAAAGGACTCTTTAACAAGATCACGAGAGCTTTTCAATTCTTTCAATATATTTTTACTTATAATCACATATCTTAGATGCAGACAAAGCGGTTGAAATTTCTTGCCCGATTAAATATATTTAAGCTGTAGACTGATAAAATTTATGTTATTCATATCTTTAATAATTCATTTTGCATTTCTTTTCGTGTGTAATTAAAGTGTCAGAAACATAACACAATCAATTGTTGATTACATTAGAAGTAAATAATTTTTGTCATGTAATCTCAAATTAAAAGCATTTATCAAAGTTGCTTAGGCCAGATCATTAGGAAACCTTTTACAAATACATAAAAACGTAAAGCGAATAAGAATTATTAACACTAAAACTTTTCATTATAACAATATCAAAGCTTAAACAATACTCCAACAATAAACAGTGAGTTTATTTTTTCTTACAAGTAAGACTTTGAGTGTTTATAATCTCTAACAACAAATGAAGTGAAAAGTACGATAAACTCCATCTAAGATTCCTCGTATGCATTAGTTTGGCACTGCCTCAAGCTCCACAAAGAAAAGCCAGTCTCTAAATATGTAAAAATTCAAAGGCATTGTTTGAGTTTTAACATTAAAAAGTGAATTGATTCAGCGACTTGAATATGATGATGTATGGTTTATACAGATGTTTCCTGAGCCCGACTTTTCTGATTGCACAGACTTGCCAATCTACGTGCAATTACAAAAGTATTTAAAGATCAGTTGGTAGAAATGCTATGTAATTAAAGAATTAGTAAATCGGTATTAGTGATCAAGAGAATCAAAAAAAAAAACTGATGAATATGAGAAATTACCATGCATTGGTTGCTTTAAAGAGATTTTATTGTTCAAAAAAGCGATCATAATAATTAAATGGTTTCGATTCTATTTGTAGAAATTGGTTTGATACAATATTTCGCCATGTACCTTAGAGTGGTTCGAAAAAAAATTTTTTTTGTCAGTACCCCCCTAGGATTAAAGATAATGTAAAAACAATTCCAAAAATATTTTTTTTATTTTTTTGCCACGCCTAGAAATACCGCCCTATTAGTTTTTTGTTCACTGTGTCGCCATTTTTAGTCCGATCATAACATTTTGTATATCGGTGTTCATGGCTCCGTAAGGGCTACTTGTGTGTCTTTAATAGTTTTTTTATACCACGCAAATTCTAGTCATGTCTTTCAAAAGCTCGGTTTGTACCCTCCCAAACGCTAAATATTTTTGAACTAAAATGAAGCTGTGTTATTTTGATACAACTTCTGTATTGAAGCTATTTATTTTTATTCATAAATAAAGAAGTTATAGGAGTTAAAGGAAATACTTTACGTGTTTTGAAATATGGCAACACTTTTGACAAAATTTTTGGGACACGATAGAAAAAATACATTTAAATTTATTTGTTAAGACAAATTTTGGCGTGAATTTCGGTTGCTATACTGTTCGCGACTTCTTAATTTAGCAAATATAAAACCCATGCGCCTTTCTTCAACCTTATTAGCGGATTCACTAACAACCCGTACAAAACGTTCAGTATTTCGAGAGTGGCAAGGAAATTCTAAAAAAAAAAATAATTAAGTGATTATAAATTAAATTTTAGATGTGAGTACACATTTACCTGGTATTTCAATTATTTCATGAGATGAATTTTGATTATGCACCAATTCGTTATCAGTGTTGAAATGAAGACATGGTGGCTCAGTTATTTAAAGATTGCCCCACTTTACAATTTCATTTCATAACCCTGGAATCGTACCATTGGATAGGGATCTGTTATCATTTCTAGCAGTATATTTTCAGGGTGTAAATAGTAACTATTGTGTTCAATTGTCGGTCGAATTATGTCTTGAATATGTAATGGCAATTCTCGTATCCAAAGTACGTACATAAAGATATGGCGGCGTCCATGAATAGACTGTGGTTAGCTTTTAACAAAAAACCAGAAAGGTGCATAAACTTTAACGACAAATGTCACTAAATTTCGCAAAGAATCTGAAGGCTGACTTTTTGATACATAAAGTCGAAGTAATCTACTTGCCGTTGTCAACCATCGTGCTGCACTTACAAGGCCAGGTTTCTGATTAGCTAATTCATATGGGCAAAAACCCTTATTAATGGCCAGAACCATATGATAGAGGTAGAGCTGGTCTCCGCGGATGTTCCAGTCAGCTACATTGTCTGGCATAACACCCATAGAAATTGCTTTGAAATCCTTAACGACCTTAAAAAAATATTCATATACATATGTACTTATTTAAATGTGGCGATAGTATTACAAACTTACAGGATGAAGGTTGCACTCCATTAGTTCAGATCCAAATGGTTTAGGCCAAATTCCAGGACCAGTTTGCTTTCCAATTAAATGGGTCATCAATTTTTTGAGTGGTTACTCATTAAAATGAAACAAGCAAACATTCCACAGTAATGGTCGTTGCAAGTATCTTTCCATACAAAGTACTGAACGTTTTGTACGGGTTGTTAGTGAATCCGCTAATAAGGTTGAAGAAAGGCGCATGGGTTTTATATTTGCTAAATTAAGAAGTCGCGAACAGTATAGCAACCGAAATTCACGCCAAAATTTGTCTTAACAAATAAATTTAAATGTATTTTTTCTATCGTGTCCCAAAAAATATGTGAACTGCATCACTTTTTGTCAAAAGTGTTGCCATATTTCAAAACACGTAATGTATTTCTTTTAACTCCTATAACTTCTTTACTTATGAATAAAAATAAATAGCTTCAATACAGAAGTTGTATCAAAATAACACAGCTTCATTTTAGTTCAAAAATATTTAGCGTTTGGGAGGGTACAAACCGAGCTTTTGAAAGACATGACTAGAAATTGCGTGGTATAAAAAAACTATTAAAAACACAAATGTAGCCCTTACGGAGCCATGAACGCCGATATACAAAATGTTATGATCGGACTAAAAATGGCGACACAGTGAACAAAAAACTAAAAGGGCGGTATTTCTAGGCGTGGCAAAAAAATAAAAAAAAAAGTTTTTTTTAGATTGTTTTTACATTATCTTTAATCCTAGGAGGGGACTAACAAAAAAAATTTTTTTCGAACCACTCTAATGTACATTTTATTGATAATGCAAAACAACAAGATAATGATCAAATCTGGAAATCACCTTAGTTTGTATTTTTTTTATAGGTTTATTTGACTACGGTAAACTGCTGTTGAAAATGTCATTGATATACATGCATATGTATAAAACACAGATTCCTGTAAGCATAAATGGGTAAAATTAAAAAAAATTATTAAATTTTTAATTCCTGGGTTAAATAACGCAGTTTTTAATAATTTTTTAAAATCAAGCCATTTTCGGTTTCAAGTCTACTCCGTTTTTTAACTGTCGAGTTAGCATCCTTGAACTAGGAACGAATTAAAAAGAGAATGCGATTTATTTTTCCCTCTCTCTCCTTTAAACTCAAGTCTTGAAAACTTAACCAGTGCTGCCACTGCCAAAAAAAATTGTAACCAAAATGTAAAAATAAAGTAACCAAAAAAATTATGTATGAAAAATACTATTTTATTTGCGATTCATTTAAAAAATATTAAATAGTAGCATGTTTATAGACACCTAATCGATTTTTGTGAAATTTTGACAGTAGGTTTTATAATTTGTCGAAGTCTATAGTCGAATTGGTACATCCCAAACAAAGCTAACACTTAATTTCGACTATGTACAGTACTTCTCGCTTATAAACACAGAATAAATATCAATGTTAAATTAACATGGCTCAATGTTGTTTAAAAACATAGTTGCCTGTTTTCATAAAAATTTTTTAAATTTAAGGAACAAATTTACTATGAAAATTATCCTTAATAAACGTTTATTAAATTTAATAATCGTTTATGAATGCGGTGGAGTAAACTTCTGCAAAAGTATGGACTTGGTTTCATGTTTATTTTAAATGAACAATTTTAAAGTAAAATTGGTCGATATTGAAACCATTAATAACCTGTTTTGTATTCAAAAACCGACAACACTATAAAAAAGAAAACATAAATTTTTTTTTGTCATGTTTAAAATAATCTAAAATGAGAAGAAAAATTCTCGTATTATTCTTGTTAAAGTTATTTAGTTAAATATTACATCAAATTTTCGAAGTTGATGAAACCCATACCGGGCCATTCTGCTAACAAAGGGGAATACGAAAAAAGTGGAACATGTGTTACAGGAAAATAAATAATTAAATCCTCTCTTTTTCTGGCTCCGCGGGTAAGTGTTTTGAATTATGCTGAAATAAATGCATATGTTGTCTCTGAAGATTCTTCTCACTGTTATTTTACACTCAAACCGACTTGATTTTACATGAAATGTTTCAACTTGAAATAACTTTCATTCAACGTGATTCGGATTGTTATTTCAATATAAATGAAATTTTGATCTAACTTTACTGCAATGTTAAATTCTTGTCAAAATTTACAAAAATTCAAAGCTATGATATATAGATGACATCAAGAAAACAAATTATAAAAACAATCGAAAAACATGCTCATTACATTTGTAATTTTGGTTTAAAATAAGCCAAACGGGAACGCGGGTCTTATTTACACAATATGTTGATAACTCCATATATTATAATTATACAAGTTGGAATGCATAAAAGCGTTAAATGCTTATTACCGGCAAATTATGTTGTTTATTGAAAAAGATAACACTGCTAATGGCAATTTCAATAATATTTGGAAACTTTTATAAGAAAATAAATTGTAAAAAACGTAAAAAATTCAAGCTCATTTAATTGACGCATTACTTTTAGATGTGATAAATCATCAAAACTCAACGTTATTAAATATAACACTGACCATAATGCATACGTCACTGTGGTGTTGGTGAAAGCAGTGCGAAACAAAATAAAAACTTTAATGAAAACCATTATTTAATAGCGAAACTAACAGCCGCACCTAAGCGGCTTTTTCGAATAAAATCAAAAGTTGCTAAGAGATTTTCATGCATTTTTCAATTTTTTATGAATTTTTAAAAACAAAAATTTCGATAAAAAAATTATTTTTTCAAATAAATAAAAAAAATTATGTTTCTAAAACGACTGCGTATCTTAGAAAAAAAGTTTACCTTTACTTAAAGGTAATTTTACTGCGGAATTTTTGGTAATTTCAATAAACTAAACCGATTTTGAGAAACGCGAATATACATATGTTGTGCAACCTCCTCCAATTTTTGAAATAACGGTATATCTCGAAAACAAGAGCTAACCTAAAAAAAAAAACGGTTAGTACACTCAAAAGAAATATCAATACATCCGTACTCAAATCAATCCGAAGCGGTATTATACGGTGAGTGCGGATTTTCTTAAATCAAGTACAGAATAATTGATTCAAGTACGGATAATCAATCACAAAATACTTAAATTATCCATATTCAATCCCGATTTCGTACTTGATATAATCCGAAAATGAGATTCATTTAAGTCAAACAATTTAAGTATTATAAAGTTGATTTTATCCCGAACTTGTGCTTGAAAAAAACATTATTATGATTGATTTAATTACCCGTATTACACCTTTCAGAATGATAAAACATAGGGTGATCGATTATTCGACTTTTTTCAATAACCGGTTTTCGAATATTCCGAATAGTTGCTATTTTAAAAAAACCGGTTTTCGGTTAAGCATTTTAAAAATAACCGGTTAACCGGTTTTTATTCGAATACATAAAAATAGAAAAATCAAATTAGTTTTTGTAATAAAAAGTTAATTAGAATAAAAACAAAACAATTCACGAAGGTAAGGAACCAACAAAATACATAGATATGACAAAAGGTATGTTCAGACCTAAAAAAATATTTGACGATAAAATCAAACAAAAGCGTGACCAGTAAATTGATTAAACTAAAGCATTATTTTAAATAATTTCTTGTTATTTGATAAACTTTATGTCTAAGATGATAATTGCATTTATGTATAATGTAGTTACGATACCCTTTAATAATGTTTGCTCTAGCCAAACGTTTTGCAAAAGCAAACAATTCTTTAAGAAAACTAGTGGTTACGTTAGGAGTCAAATATTTAATGTGTAAACATAGCTTTAGAATTTTTTAAAAACATTTGTTTTAAAAATATAGGAATGCAATAAATTTATTATTTGACATATTTTCCTAAATTTATTGTAAATGAGTTTTAATTTGTTGCTGGTGAAGCATGTCTATATGAAGCAGTAAACTTCAGCCATATTTTTGAAAAGAGGAAAACAAAACCTCTTATCCAGGATTATATATTTCAATTATTTTTGTTTCAGCATTATAGAAACAATAGTAAAATGAACATGCTTTTTGTATGAAATATCTGTCAATTCGTCGATCACACAACTTAAACCCTTCCAGGACATTTTTGATTCCTTCAATTTAATTTTAAGTTCTTGGTGTTTTAATAAATAAAACTGATGAATTTTCCCATAACGTTGATTCCGCCGGTATGTTCTTGTTTTAAGCATGAAGATGTCGTAGAACTACTTAAGAGTTTTTCATTCATTATTGGCAGCATATTTTAGTAAAGTATTATTTGCAGTCTCTTAAAAACTACTTGACCCTGTTAAGTTTTACTTGGCGTATATTTATGTCAAGCTTGTAGACTAATTAAAAGTGGTTAATAAGTCGTGATGTAAAGAACCTTTGCAACTTATCATTTTAGAGCCGATTAAGCACAATTTTTTTTTAAGTCAGTTCGAAATATCACCAGAGATGACATCTTTGTAAAGCTATATATAGTATTTATAATACTGTCCAATTGCTTATTACTTTTTAAGCTGAACTTTTTTTATTGTACTTTATATTGTTTTTGGTTTTTGTTACAAGAACACACGCTTATATAAGCGATTTGTATTTACATTGCTCATAATGTTTTTTTGAGTTTTGTTTCATTTTGTTTTGACATTTTTTATAAAAAGTTTAATGTGATGTTTTCACAACACAAGTGACTGAACGTGTAGGTAAATTTATATGGGAAACACTCAAAAAACTGAAGTGCTTTTCATATAAATTTCAATAAACGTTCAGTCACTTGTGTTGTGAAAACAGCACATAAGTTTGCAAATATTCAATTAGAAAAATACTTAAATTACGGGTGCATTTATAACAAAAGTAAGGAAAACGTATATAAATTACACATTACTAAAATAACCGGGTAATTTTACTAAAATAACCGGTTTATTCGATATTCGAAAAATGGACATTTTAAAATATTCGACTTTTGCAAAACTAAAATAACCGGTTAAAACCGGTCGAATACTATTCGATCGATCACCCTAATAAAACACCAACATCATGCCCGATATGAGTTTTCTTTAGAAATCTTTTACACATATTTAACCAAAAATATAAACTAAATGAGAATCAAGAGCTTAAATTTACTTTTTAACCCTTCGTGGTATCAAAACAAGCGTAAGCCAACGAAAAGTTTAATCTTTTTTTTACTTGATTTAAGAATTTTATACTTATTTCAAGAAATTCGGGGATTGATTTAAGAAAGTAATCCCATTTAGGATTGTTTTGAGTATGTTTAAGTGTTATTCGTACTTGAATTTTTGAGTACGACTCGTATTTAAAGTAATCATAAAAAAACTTGATTTATCCCGAGTGTTTTTCTTTCTGTGAACCATTGGATTCAGCGTACCCGAATTATGTTAAAACGCAATGTGCCCGGCGTGTGCACAGTGTTATTGGTTATTCATATAATATATGGAGCATACAGCGCTCAAAATTGTTGCGAAATTCTCCGCACACTTTGCCTTAGTTCAGTTCTGTAACGGACTAAATTAAAAAATTTATCGTTCCTAAGCTTACCCAAGACAATGGCTAGAGAAATTAATCACCCTTCATTTACTGAACTCCAACTATTTTCAAATTTTCTTTTATTTTACTTTGTTCACTTTAGCTCTGAAGATTCGATAAAAAGTATAAAACAAATTAATTTTTTTTTTTAATTATTTTTATGTTTTTATCTAACCAAATTAAAAATTTGTTCTCTTTTTAAGATTTTTTTTCAAAGGATCTGTACGTGATAATAGAAAGTTGAAGGCAGGTTTATGTTCACCAAACTAACTCTCAACATCAAAAATATTTTTACTTAAAGGACGCCAAAAATGTTGACTTTTGCATGCCAGTATTATTAAGATAATTTTAACTTATCATTTTTGTGTGTGCATCTGAGTTTTTAAAATATCGCGGGTGGGAACTCTTTTTCATTCAAAACATCTTTTAAATGTGCTTACTGCCTGTTTTTAGAAAACGTAAACAAGTGAGTGAGTGAGAAATTATATTGAAAACAACAATAAAAAACGAAAATTTGTTTTTGTTTTCAATGTAATTTCTCACTCACTCACTTGTTTACGTTTTCTAAAAACAGGCAGTTAGTCCCTAGAAATAAACGTATATTCATGCAATATATAGTCAACGGCAATACATGCAAATATTTGTTTGTATATTTGCAAATATTTACTTACATCTAGAGTTTGTTAAAAACCGTATAAATTTAAAACCGCGGTTTCGGTTTTAAAATAATTAAAACCGGTCGGTTTCTCTTCGGTTTTCGGTTTTGAAAATATCCGAATAAAACTAAATAAACATATAGACAATATCAACCCAGCTAGCATTTGTAAAAACCACCTAAAAGAGTTTTTTCAGATCACTTTTGATGATTACAAACTGAATTATCACTTAAATTACACTGCTATACAGTCATTTTGCGGCAGGCATACTTGAAGTCGATTTTAAGAGTGTTTTTAATAAATATTGTAATTAAGTATAAGCAGCAAAATAAGAAAGATTTTTTCTTCATAAATGTATTTTTAACTGTAAAATAATTTTTAAAATGTATTTTTAACAAGGTGGTCTCTTAAATGCTCTTCTCCTGTTCAAACAAGGAGTCGGGGCCCATTGTTTTATTGCTGATTCTTAAAGCAAAAATTATGAGGAATCCAAAAAAAAAAATTAGCCGGAAAATTTAGGAGCTTCTGTGCAAAATCGGAAAATTTAATTTTCATGGGAAAATTTAAAGGTAAATTTCTAAGAAAATTTTATTTTTTAATTAAAGCCTGATTCAATACCTTTCCAACGAGCTATCACTCGTTGCGATCGCTTTAGTAGTTTTTTAAACAACTTTCAATGAGGTCCCTTATGAAGAATTCTTCAATTTTGTCACATGACAGTGGTGTACACCACCACTAAACCAGTCACTATAAAAAAAAAAAAAAATATGTAGGTACATTATTTTTTGCTGGGCAATCGATTGAGACTATTTATTTTAAAATCGGAAAGGGGTCGTCCAAAAATTTGCCAATTTTGATCGTTTTCATATGGAATTGCTCATTTTTATTGTTTATCTTTACAAAAATAATAGTTTGGGGTACATTTAACTAGAATAAATAAATGAAGATCATAAAAAACTTTTTCTTTGGGATTTTCTCTTATTTACTTTGTCAGGACAATCTCTTTTCAAGGTCCAGCATAGGGTATTTCAATTATTTCTTAGTTCCGTTTATCTCAATAACCAGAGTGAATCAAAAATAAATAAGCATGCAGCGTGAAGGTCTAATATGAGTATTAACAAAAACCATTAACAAAATCCCTGCCGGAGATTTTTTTTTTTTTTTTGTATAGCAGTGTTATCAATCATATATGACATTATTGAAAAAGGATTGACATATTCCCAAAAACGAATCAGAAAATTGTATCACAAATGATTCTTTGAGGTGATTCATCGGTAGGGTAAAATTTTTTCACAAGGAAAAATAAGTTCATATGGATTTATTTTGTTCGTGAGGCTGAAACCTCAAAGATTCAATAATGATACATTTTTAATTATATTAGAGACTGTTTAACTCTTCAGCGCGATTAAAGAACAAGAATATGCACTGATTTTCTGATTATAAAAGATAATTTGTCGGGGAAAATGGTTCCATACCCGCGACTGTTCTTGATGAGACACTTATGATTCGTTTTTTTTTGTTAGTGTAACTGTAACTGATTAAAAAGTTTTTGGATCAATAAAACTACTCAAAAAAGAATCGTAAAGATGAATTTTGAAAAAAAACGATCTTCCAAATACTACCAGGGAATCAAAGTACTTTTATTAAAAAAAAAGTCACATTTATTTTTCTTAGTACAAATTTAAAATTTTAAGAATTTTTGAAACACCATGCCATTGTGCAGGCCGTTATGTATAAACTTTTTTATGTAAAGTATGTACATACTAGTATTATGTAAATATAATTTTCAATTTCTTTAAGCATAATACATTTTTAAAGTTAAAGCTAAAAACCGAGGTTTTCGGTTTCGGTTAAAACCGAACAGCAATCTCTACTTACCTCCCAGCTAGCATAGGCTGTTTGTTTGACGATTATGTTTAATATACAACTTCCAAAAGAATCTTCTAATGATTATCTGATGAGTAACAAAAACATCAAATTTTTTTTATGCATTTTTTATTTATTTTTTGACACGCTCGTCTTTTAATCTTGGATTGAATCTTTTGCGACTCTCTGTAAGAGTCGTATAACAATTACTGAGCTACCTAAATAAGAGCGTTTTGGAAACATGAACATTTTATTGTCAATACAATTTCAATCTAACAAACCGGCCTAAGGATCTGTAAAAAAGGATTTTTCCGACTGGAAGGACTGGTTGATTTCGCGACCTTAAGGTTTGTTTTATATAAATTGTATGAAAACTAGAAGTTTTGACATGAAAAATACGCTTGATGCCCTTATTTAGGTAGCTCAGTTATATGGCTGAGCATTTCACGAGTTGTAAAATAATCCCAACATGAGTCTTATACGACTCTTGGCATGCTTTTTGAAAGACTCGTTAGATAATCCCTACATGAATCATTCCCTTTATGATTAACAAAAGAGTCATTCGCTGCGTTATGGAAGAATCTCTCATACGAATCAGCACGTGTAACAGTTTTTCCCGTGCGAGGAATCGTTTACAATTAAAAAATGAGCACGTCGACGATCAAAAACACTCTTTGTGAGACTCCCAGTAGTATCCTAGACGATTGAAAATGCTTGCTGGGATATAGTTACATATAAACAAAAATATATCCGCATTTGAGTCTGCATAATTTGTCAAAACTATGCCTGTCTATTGCGTATTGTAACATCTCCGAATTAGTAAATTCTACTTGAACGATTCCTTCCATTTGTAAACTTTGAGAACATACACTTGCACGTTAGTCTGACTGTGTGTATGTATGTTTTATTGGAAGTTTGAATTTAAAATTGATATACGTACATACATCGAATACACACATGTGCCTCCAAACTTACTTATACTTACTTACTTTGTGTGCTTATGTAAGATGTACGTACTCGTCCTATTCATGTTTTGTTGACTACAAAAAACAACCAAACTAGAAATAATATTTAATTTCTTAGTCGATTGCTTGTCTAAAACATGCGAGCAAATGTATGGTTCAGTACACGAAAGACTCTAAACGAAAATCACAAAATGCGACAAAACGCCAACGGCTACTCGCGAAGTGAATTCAACATCGTTGACGTCAAATGGACCGACCCTTTGCCAATATTTTCTTTCTTTCATTATGTTTGCCTTACACTCATAATAACATTCGCACACACTCTTATACACGAAAAGCCAACGACGCAGATAGTGTCTAAAATACACACATGTACATACATACTCATTCATTTGTATGTTGTATAAGTATAAATAAATACACATTCATATATGATGTAGTTCGTTTTTTTTTATAAATATAAATACCTTCAAAGCCCACTTCTTCCCTCCAACATCCTACCAATATCGGCACCAACATGTGGACTCTGCCCATCAAGAACTTACTTGCCATCGTCCATTGAATTTCTGTTTGTCAGTTCTAGTATGAATATGTCTCAAAATATGTGTGTGTGAAAGAATATGGGCTTAAAAATAAAAAAGAAACAAACCTCGAAGCATCAACAGCAGACGCAGCAGCAATATTAAGAGGACGCCATAAGAAGCACAAACATCCTTCGATGGATATGTTTGAATGTATGGGATATTCCTACATATGTATGTTTATATTTATGTAATTGTATACAAAAGAGTGTTTTCTACGTTCTACTGTAGATGTGTTTATCGCGAATTCATCTATTCGTTTCAAAGTTTTGTATACATACTTGTCTTTAGTCAGACGCTTAAACATACAATCACACATATTTACTAATACAAGTGTTTATTCACATTTACTCTCGTAACACAAATCCACACACATGTACATGTACATTATGTATGGACAATAAAAAAGTGAAATGTCTGCATATAGAGAAGTGCACACATACAGCCCCACACACTGAGTGTTACTGTTTTCCGTTGCTTTCGATGGGTACGGTAGCGGAGGCAATGGAATAAGAAGCAGACCGACCTATACAGAAACGTGTCTTTTGTTCAAAAAGGACATTAAAAAAGCGCGCGTGTATATTTTCTACTGCAGATATTCTATCAGAACATAACATTAGAAAATACTTGGCAATATACTTAAAACGTTTACATTAGTAAGGCCCTTGTTCGTATGAATAATTCTAAAATTAATTTTAACTTTTCGCAAAATTTAGTTGTTTGTATTTTGAAAAAAATGATTGTGATTTTTAGTTTAAAGTGTACGGTCAAAGGGACGACAAACTGTGGCTGAAAATTTAATTTTATCTGCCAAAAGTCCAATTTTTAGTTATCGTCGATTTCAAAAATTTGAATGCCATTCGACAGCAAACATATTAGAAATAAGGTATCCAAAAAACTGCATTAAAATATTGGTAATTCTGGATGTGGCATGCTGCTGGAAACAAATATTTTATGTGGTTTAAAAAAAATTTTATTTTTGCAAATTTAAACTGTTCACGGAGAACGTAGGTCGTCAGTGAATTCTTTCCATCTATTTCTATCTATGGCAAGTAGTTTAATCTCGTTCCATGTAAGACGAGCAGTTTCATACTCTTTTCTGATGGTAAGGATCTAGGAATTACGTGGTCGACCAGGCTGGCGCTGACCTTGAGGATTCCAGTCTAGGGAAGCTCTTGCAATATCATTTGATGGTCTTCTGAGAATATGGCCGATCCATGTCCATTTACATCTTCGTATACCACCTTCAATAGGACATCAATGTGCCAGATTCCACAGGGTTTTATTGGATACCCAATTCGGCCAGTAAATCTTTAAAATCTGTCTGAGACACCGGTTAACGAACATTTGTATTTTATTTGTAGTAAATTTTGCGAAGCTCCATGTATTGCAACCATGTAGCCGATTTGACGCTACAATTGAATAAACGTAATTTGGTCCTCTGGGATATGTTGCGAGCGCGCGTAACCTTGTGCAACTTTAGGAACGCAACACGTGCCTTGTTAATACGGTCATCAACATCGGCTACAGAGCCACCGTTTTTTGTAATTTTGCATCCAAAATAATTGAAAGATTCTACATCTTCAAATATCATATAACCGACAGTGAGTGGTGTTGTTATATTAGTTCCCATACGCATCTGCTTTGTCTTATTTAACCCCAAATGTACCTTTGCAACTGTTTGGAACTCTCTCTTGATCACTTTTTTCATTTTAGTGAAATTACTCCCAACATTTTGTTTTCTCTTTTTATTTTACTGAAATATAACACAATGGTTTACAAACGTTTTATTTTAAAAAATAATTCTGCAAGCGATGTAATTCTTGAAACTGTCAAAGCTTTTGACATGAATTGAAAGAACACGGGTCCATAGAGGGTCGTGAGAGTTACTTGTGGTTCTTTTAAATTGATCTCCCTTCCCGAGGTAGTAAGCCGCAACGACCACGTTATTCCTGAACATATTTTATTTTTTTAACGGAAAAGCGAAACTAAAAAGCATTTCCTGCAGAAAGTATACTTTCGGGAGCCCCAACTGACTTCTACTATTTTTGACTTCCATTGTACTACATAAGATCTCGGGCCAGCCGCTATTGCAACAGATCGAACAGATATCTGGATAAATGTTAACTTTAGATGTGTGCATAATCACAGGTATGTAGTACAGTACCTGATCATCCCAGAAGATGTAACACTTAAAGGTTAAATATCCTTAAGATGATTCCTCCAAACTCCCGGGAGATCTTATAATCCGACTGAGGTCTTAAATGCCAAAACTATGTCCCTGCAACTACCCTGCGAGAAATTTTGTATCAATTGGTTTTGAGGCACTTATCCCATGACAAGTGAAAACAGGTTTAAAATAAAAAGGAACGAATTGTGATAGGTTAAAGCAGAACATGTAACTAAACTGGTATAAAATATGTTTAAAGAGACAAACAATTTGTCATGTAACTGGATTTTGTGTGGGTAATGACTGAGGGATTCTACCTGGTTCTATTACTTTAAATGAAGGGTATCCGTCCTAATAACATGGTTCATTTGGGACAATATCTGCGACAGGCATAATTCAAACCGAAATTGAATGTGTCCATTTAGGTTGTTGCTGTGACCTTTTACAAAGCGTCAAAAAGGTGTCAATTAACCCCCTCGTAGGACATCGCCATGTTAAAGTGACAAGTCCCCTTCATATAAAGTGTTAGAACTCGAACCGGTCCCTATCACTATTGAACTGTCACGTGACAAGTTTAGTGTTAGTTCCCTTTCCTCTAGGGTATTGTGTATGACTAGTGCGTAATTGCTTTTATTTTTGAGGTCCGTATTTCGCTGACTTTTATAACGAAAAATATTTTTTTAGTCTATGTCTCCAATACAATTAGAAATTAAATTTTTATTTTATTTACAGAGAAATAGTAACGTCCCAGCAAACAATATGAGTCCTAAAAGAGTCTTTTAGGACTCCTTTTTATGAGCAAAACGCTCAGAAAAATGCGCGTTTTAGGACTCCTAAATTTAACGATTTGTATGGAAAATTGTGAGCCTTTTTGCTCACAAATCAATCATAAAAACCTCTTAAAAGAGTCATAAAAGAGGGATTTCGGAGCCAAAAAAGAGTGATATAGGAGTGTTTCCTTTTCTTGAAATTAGGGTATTAATTTTATTTGTAAATTTATGCTTGTTAGCTTTTAAGGGAAAAGTTTTGTTAATTATTTATTTTATTTTTTTTATTTATTTTATTTTATTAACTTTAAACCAATTTCAATGAACAAAGGCTTCAAATGGATAGTTTTGTCTAATGAAAAGATTTACAAAGACAATGTTTAGTCAGCTATTTACACATAAAGTACACAAAAAACATTAGTGAATTACTGAGCTCAATCCAAGTGACAAAATATCGGAGGTTGTTATGCCAACAAGACCTGATTTTAAAGGAGAATCAAAAAAAAAATTCTCAAAGATTTTATCAAAATCACAACCGAACAGCGCAAAATGATCACAATAATGACAGACAAACGAAAAATATTGAAATAATTAAGAATAAGAAAACAAACCTCCGTTGCCCCTCAGAAAACCCTCATAAATAAGAGTTTTCTAGGAATGTGCTCCTAAATTGCTCATAAAAATGAGTCTTTTAGGAGTCCTAAATTCTACAGGCTCCGAAATCAATCAGAATTGCTCATAAATTAGGAGGGTAATCATAAAACCCTCAAGAAAAGGTATCTTTTAAGAGTCATATTTAGGAGCGCTCCGAAAATTGTTTGGTGGGGTATACCTTTGGACAGTAGTATTGAAACAGACGCGAATTAAATCCGCAACCTACAAAATCTTTTAAAATTTACATTTAAAAAGATTTGGGTGAACTGATTTATTTCCTTTAGAAAAAAAATGTCCAGGCGATGATTCCTTCTTTTCAAACTATCGTCTCGAAGCTGAAGGCGGACAAAATTTCATTTAACCTTTTTATCTTTTCACTCAGTTTGAAGCAGATCGTTTTGCAATTACATTATTTTTCTAATGGTTGTCGTGCTACCTTTGTATACCACTTGTAGTGGTAGAAAGTGTATGAAGTTATTTTATGAGCAGGTCTAATAATACAACAAACATTTGAATACACACATACATGCATATGAACAAACATTTGTATATGAGTGTGTGCTATAGATATTAGTTCACTGTTGTATGACATCAAGTAGACCGTTATAATAAGGCGAAACGGCAAAGACAGCAAGCAGCAAAGTATTTGAGAAGACATCGTTCTACTTATAAATTTACCAATAACTCTCTCACGCTGGACCCGTGTTAAGTATTGCAAAACAGTAAAATATTTTCGCGGAATAAAACCCCTTAACAAAACACATCTAACGTACAACCGTTAGAAAATTTCATTTATAGGGGTTGTTCTAGCAGATGTATCATTTATTATTATTTTTTGGGTGAACATTGACCGTTTCTCAATCAATATATCACAAACAGAATGATGGGTATTGATTTTTTAGTTTGTTTTCAATGAATGTGTTTAATATAAAATTTATAAATTTAGTAGAATTCACAAGAACTTTTTAAAGAAATTGTTTTTAAGGAATTTCTTTTTAACAAACCTTTTCTAACAGTTGAATAAAAGTCGCTATGGTTACAATTGTAACCAGAATTAGAAATATAAAGAATTTGTATTGGGACAGTTTAAACGTTAACATAAAAATTAACTTCAAATTGTAGGAAATAACAATTAATTGTTGCGTCTTAATCCATTAAGGTTGATGCAATTTTTTTTAAAAAAGTATTTAATTGAAATTGGGCCGAATTTTATTTAAATACAACATAATAGAAAGGGTTACGGACACAAAGACTCTTCTCGGAAAAGAAGTTTGTAAAGGGTCCATATTTAGCTTTGGACTGATTATTACCACTTTTAACGGCCTTGGTCCTTATGATAATTCAAATGCTTTTACCAAATGTCATCTAATTATCTCCAAAATGGCAGCATGTATTAGCGGAAACGGGACATTTTTATTTATGACACACGTTATCAACATATTGTTATATACAAACATATTATATTCTTATATTTCGTAATTAAATATCTTGGAAACTACAAGTGAAAGTTTTCTTTCACAAAGGCGGAGTTTGTTGGTGGGACGGGAAGAGAACAAGATATTCTTCTCTCCAATAAACTCAGACTTTCGTGTCTTTCTCCCAAAGTAATCGGGAAACGTTGGCAGACGGCCTGGATTGTCCCGTTTTTTGGGTCTTGTCCAGCAAACAGCTTAAATACAATTTATCCAGTTAAAAAATTTATTTAACTTTGAAAAATTACCTTTTATCATTACATTAATTTTTTAATAATTTAATTTAATATTTTGTATTTTTAATTTGCCGAAAGACATTCCAATTAACATGATGAAGATATGCGATAAATATAACGTCCAAAATCTATATAAATTGATCTAGTTTGTTATACATGCCAATTAGCAATACTTTTTGTGAAATATCGAATCCGAGTGAAATTAAAATCGATCAAACTTTGAAAACGAGCTAGTGCTTAAAGTTCTTTAAGTTATTTCGTTTTATATACTTTTTACTTTGAGTACAGATAATCTTCATTAGAACTAATCTTAGTCAGGAAGAACCACGGTAATTTTCAAAAAATTTTATGGGGAAATCTCCATTGATTTCAATTTCACTCGATTTCTATTTCCATAACATGGCTGTATATGTACTTTTTTATGTGATCAAAATTATTATATACCAATGCGAAGTTATGCAAGCGCTGCCAGCAGTTCTACAACAATTCGAAAAACAACAAAAACATTGCATTGTAAGCAGGTATGATAAATGAGAAAACCAATATCGTACCAACGAACTTTAAAAATCGTACGTGTGCGGTCCCAATAGTACTAAATCATTTTTTTATAATTTTTTTTTATTTCATTTTCAAAAACAAAAATTTAATACAACAAAAACATAAGGTAATTAAAATTAATTTGTACATTTAAAGTATAGATAGCAAAAAATACATGATCATTAATTATACATAATAATATGGTGGGTAGGATTTTTTTCTTGTTCTATAAGTCATTCCTAGAAACTTTGCCAAAGAAACCATAGGTCAAAAAGGAATTTCGAGCCCCGGATTTTTCAAATAAACTAGTTTTTCAAAATATTCAAGAATAGAGTCAACCAAATTGTATTTGGTCTAGCCATTTTTATTTTTGATTGCCGCCAAAGAGCGTTTTCATACTATTTTTAGAATCTCTGTTTTTGTGGGAAATTAACGAATATTTCTCAATATGCAATGTCGAATTTAGAAAGGAGTAAAAAGTCCGAATATAATAAAATTTAAATCTTTTGAAAACTTATCTATATCATCAGAAAATGCACGCGTATATGCTGCCGCTGATACTAAATTTAGAATGTGGCATAAGCAATCGTTCAATGAACAAGTGCAAAAATCTATTCACAATAGCAGAGTTCAGTGTTTGCGGCAAATGGTCTTGCAAAAGAGCAAGTGCAAAATATCGTATTTGTTTTGTTTAATCCAACAACAATAAATACAGTTTCCCTTAAATTTCAAAAAAAAGCTACGACATTTTGCATTTTCGCATGACTATTTGCAACAAACACTAACCTCCGCTTATATTCATTCGACAGTAAATACGAGTTGCCATTTTATATCAATTATGAATAGCTTTAAAAATTTGGAAATAATACCAAATGAGGCACGGGGGTACCAGCATCATTTTTAGTTATGAATTGTTCCAAAACAGTATAATTGTACCAACTTTATCAACCCTGATTGTAAGTGTTTACTGCTCGATATGTCAACCATTTCTTAACAAAACATTGTGAAGCCAAAATGAATTTGTTCGAACTGGCAAAGTCAGCAGGCTTTTCGATGCCACCTGTAGTGAATTGGCCCTGATATATACATAATTTTGTAATATGAAATATGAATCAATTTTTAATGTTACGTTTCCCCGCTTTTTATGGGTTTTTATTGTAAAAAAATGGGAAGTAAAATGTTACTTTTTCTTATTTTACATTTATTTTTTCAAAATCCATGTGAAATTTTTTTATTGTCCAGTAATTTGACTCTTGCTATCTAACAAACCTAAGCTAAGCCCTTGTTGCGAAAGCCAAAACTCCCTGAACCCGCTTCTTCTTCTAACACTCTACTGGTTTAACCATTCCCTATATTAATACGGATTTTGTTTTCATAACAAAAACAGCTGACATAAAGTTGTTTGTGTAACACCAAAGCGAATTCACAAGGTGACCGCATCATGAGATAGAGTTATGCTGGCTATCCCTTTTTTGTAAAATACTATGTATTTTGTTCTTGTTAAAAGTTAGAGTGAATGTCAAAATTATTTTATGCTTTATAAAAATATAATAAATTTTTCTGCCAAGATTTTTATTGAATTTTAAAGTTTAACTAATTTATTTACAAAATGTTAACAAAGCTTGACATTCATTATACACACAAAAAATAAACAGATGACTCGAAAATGTCACATGCATGAATTCGCCTTGTGTAACACATACATACAAATAAAGAAGTAGGCATTTAAACATTTGAATTACCTTTTATTTGTAATCAACTTCATTTGTTTTTTCAATATTATTTGTTTTTTTTACTATTTTCTCAAAATTTCTTTATTTTTTTTTAGCAGATTTGACAAACTGGCATTATTTTTTTTTTGTTTGATTTGTGTTTTATTAATTGCATTTTTAGTGCTATATGGAAAAAACCATAGTTGCATGACTAATTGCTACTAGATTTTGAGTAGATTTCGCTAGAATCTAGTCACGAGGTAGTAACATTTTTTAGGAGAATGTTTCCTGGTGATCTGACCGAAGCAACCCGTGAAATGCGCACAGAATCTAGCTTATCCTCCAACAATAAATTACAGTATATTTAGCAAGAATAACAATTGAGAATTAAGCACGACAAACAAAATATAAAACGGCTATAAAACTAGCATTAGCTTAAACTTATTTAAATGTTCTTGTATTTTACTTCTTCTTCTGAAGTAAAGGCAAAATGATGAGCAAAAAATTAATATTGTTTAAATTTTAGTCTTAAAAGGGCAATATCATCAGAAACAAAATTAAAGTAAAACAAAAAGTATGTGTTGTCAATACACAGAATTTAATTCTCCACCCCTGATGTTACACTTTCTATCGCTACGTAACTTCACGTTTCTCATATGTGAGCATTACAATCAATTTAAATTCATAACAATTTTACGCCAAAGTATTGTGTGTAGTTTATATTGCACTACAACTCTCTGTTGTTCGCGACGTTTCAGTTCATATTCCTAAAGACTTTTTACAACACGTTTAAACTGAAAACAATTTGAAAAAGATGCTAATATTTGCACAATTTTCCACCCCAAAAACAAAAGGACTCTTACTATAAGACAGATCTTATATGTTCGTGATGGACAATTCTTCAAGCGAATCTAATCATTAAAACTAACAGAAAAGGGTCTATTGGATGACTTTGAATTTCACGTTTTCAGCTGTATAAAAGTGAGGGAGGGTACACAATGTGCCTTTCGCTGTTAATATTTATTTTGATTTTCGTGTTTCTGATGAGACAAACCGGCACGCGAGACTAAACTAATTAAAATGTTCACATGTGTGTGTTTGCGCAGAAAATATTATTGATTAAATTCTGAATAGAAAAAGCGTGGATTTTTATACGTACGTTTTGTATGTATATTATTAGAGTGGGGCGATTAGTATGGAAGGAAATAAATTTTAATGGGCGCTTCGCGTTTCTGATTCTTGGGATTGTTATGAGCAAAAAAGTCCACTAGACCATACGTCTACGGCGAAAATCGAGCTTCCCGATTTTGACTTGTAGTTTTTTCCCACACTTTTGTCAAGTTTTTTTTGGATATTTTGGCCTATAACAGCCAAATCATTGAGTTTTTCGATCCAATAATAAGACAAAAATTGTAGCCAAGGCAATAGTTAAGAACTCTCTAGTACATCGCAAAATCATTGGAACGCTCCTTCTGGGAGTTTTGGCCTTGTGAAATTTTTTTTTGGATTCGGATGCAATTCGAGCCTTTTTAAGTATTTTACTGCATATTTCGTAATCACAGTTTTAACTAATGGAACATTGAGATCCTTGTGAATATTTGAGTTTTTAACATACCAGGGAGCGGCTGTGATTATTCGAAGAAGTTTATTTTGACGCCTTTGAATTTTTTCGATATAAGAGGCCGAGGCAGTGCCCCATAACTGAATACCGTAGCACCAGATAGGCTTTAAGATAGAGTTGTAAAGTAGGAGTTTGCAGTCGAGGCTAAGAACAGAGTTTCTTCCAATAAGCCAATGAATTTGTATGGCTTTTAGTTTCATTTGAGTTAATTTTGCCTATATATGGCTTTTCCACGTTAAACGGCGGTCTAGATAAATACCGAGGTATTTTACATGCGAATTTTAAGGGTTTTATTTGATTATTGATTTTAATAGGGGGGCATGATTCCCGACGCAAGGTGAATGTTACATGTACGCATTTGTGCTCATTGACCTTTTTCCACCATTGCTTTAACCATATTTAGAGTGGAAATATATGATCCTGTAGGTATCAAGATGCTTCTTGACTGTTTTCGTGCACGCTTAGAAAAGCTGTATCATCAGCAAATGTTGAAGCTTGAGTGTAGTTGTTTGTTGGCATATCCGAGGTATATATTAAGTATAAAAGTGGGCTCAGGATGCTTCCCTGAGGGTCTCCAGCGTCAATTAGCTGAGGAGAGCTTAAATAATCATTTTCTTTAATAATAAACTTTCGACCGACCATGTAGCTTTCTAACAGCTTGTGTATATTAACCAGTAGGTTTAGCTTCAATTTACGTAACAAGCCTTTATGCAGATTTTATCAAAAGCTTGAGAAACATCGATGAAGAGAGCAGAACAATATTTTCTTTCGTCAAAGGCTTTTCTTATGGCGTTTACTATACGAAGGGTTTGTTCAATTGTGCTGTGTTCTCTTCTAAAGCCGAATTGGTTGTTAGGTATACATCTATTTTCACTTAAAATTGGAGTTAATTTTGACACTAACAGCCTCTCAAACAGCTTTGATATATTAGAAAGTAAGCTTATAGGCCTATATGACTCAACTTTTGTGTGATCCTTTCCTGGTTTAGGTACCATGATGACTAAGGAAACCTTCCACTTTTGAGGATAGTATTCAAGGCGTAAAATAGCATTAAAAATTAAAAGAATAATTTTCTTTGCTATGCTGGGTAGCTCCCAAAGCATTTTGTTGGTGATCTTATCAAAACCAGGAGCCTTCTTGGGGTTTAAATCACAAATAGCCTTTTCGATTTCTCTTATCTCAAATCTTAGGGGAACAGCTGCTCTAGCAGCAACAGGTGGTAACTCGATTTCCTATTTCAACATTATTTCTTGCCGTTTTCTGATTCTGCAGTAACTTTCTTAGCCTTTTTGTGCACTCTTTTAATAAATTCTTAAGTTGAGGGGATCTGTGCAATTGCCACTCTCTTCGTGCCCTTCTTTTTTTAGACAAGAGACGCTCGGCATCGGTGGAATATATTTTAAAATTTTTTGTTTTTTTGGGGGCAATACAGGCATTGGAATGTTGAACAGCTAGTTTCAGAAAACTGTCAAAATTGTCAATAGAGCGATCTACACACTCCGGTGTACTGAGCCGAATATTTTCTGTGCAATGGGTACTGAGATATTTTTTATATTATAACCAATTAATTTGCGTAGCCGTCATCGCTTAGTCACCAGTTAGAGATACAATTCTACTGGGGTTCATTATAGTAACAATTGTAGGTGTTGGTCGGAAGATAATTCTAAGGAAGCTTCAACATGAATCGTTTCTATGGGTGTTTTTAACCACGCCGAAATCGATGACATCTGGAATTTGTTGATGAATAGTAGGCCAATAAGTTGGTTGTCCGCTCGCTACCACATTAAAATCCATTTTAAAAAATTGTGTTAAATAAAACACGACCTTTTGGTGTTATAAGTCGTGACCCCCAGAAGGTATGTTTAGCGTTATAATCGCCAGCGACTAGGAAACACGGTCCTAATGATTTTAAATATTTATAATATTGGCTTTCTGATATTAAAAATCTAGGCGTGGAGTATAACGATGAAATTACTAGGTTTCTATTTAATTCCTCAACGCAAATGTTCGTTGCTTGGAGATAATCTTCACGATGATCACACATTAGGTAGTGTTTGACTCGGGTTTTTATCGAAATGGCAGAACCTCCACAAGCTCGATCTCGAGGGTCCTTGGTATCATATAGTATATAACTTGCAGTTGATTTTCAACGTACTGCTTGAGGTCAAATGAGTTTTAGAAACCATCATGACATCAATTTGTTTTTTTTTTTTAAGAAAATATTCTAATTCATTTTTATATTGGTGGATGCCGTTTGCGTTCCAAAAACAAGAAGCGATATTTGAAATCAATAAGCAAAACAAATATAAACGCACAAAAGTAAGGAAAACTCCTTCATAAACAGTCACGTTCTAGAAATCGAATTTGTGTAAAATTAACATTGAATAAATTTTGGAAATTACCCTGTTTTAAAGTTTATAATAATACTATCATCATTTATACTTCATACTTTGTGTTTCACCTTTTTTTTACCTGAACTACACTTAAAATAAAAAAAACTTCGGTTATTTTTAACAAATTTTGACGGAAAATGTTCATCGATTTTAATTTCACTGAATTATGATTGCTAGAACATGGCCGATATATTGTTTTTTTATTTCTTAAAAAATAAAAAAGTACCAAGAGTACAAAACTATTCCCGTTTTGTCCCTCACACTCAACTTTTTAAATTTCATGACTCTGGATTGTATTTTATATAGAAAACTTAAAGTACCGTTTTGTAATATTGCTATATCTTTCTAATCCAATATAATTGCCTTTAATTTGGATTATACTCCAAATATATTTTTGAATTTTCTATAAAATTATTTAATAGCGTATTTACTGAAAAATTTCCAAAAATGCTCTCATTCCTTCAAAATTAAAAAAGAACATATGTTTCAAGTTGTATTTTAAGCTCATAGACAATTCTATCTAAACTAGAGTTTGCTAAAACCCGTAAAAATGTGAAACAGCGGTTTCGGTCTTAAAATTAGTAAAACCGGTCGTTTTCGGTTCGGGTTTCGGTTTTGAAAATATCAAAGATAAAATTAATAGATAAACATACATATTTTTTTGTATGTTATAATTTTTTGTTTTTTTAATTTTTTTTTTATTTTTTCCATACAGGTAGTTTTATTAACAATTAATTGTATACCTGGACCTGGCCAGGCATTTTTGACTTTTTGCTGTTTTTTTTATAATAATTATTAAGTATATTAGAAAGAAACTTTATGTATTCCCCAATTAAAGTGTTTTTTTTACAAGGAAATGGGAAAAATTGTAAACGCTGTGGGTGTCGCAATTGGACTAGTAAAAATGTTGTGCATATTGTATCCACCTGGGCCTGACCAGGCCCTGCCCATTCACATATGAACTGCAGTAAATAAAATCAAATTGAAACGTATCAAAAAGCATTCGCAACACATAAGAATTCTTTCTTTACTGTTATTTTGAAGAATTATTCTATTTCCCGACAAAATGTTCCTGCTATAGCAACAAAAACTACATACAAAATAATAGTGGTCCCAGCCAGGCCCAGGTGATAGTTTGTGCCACACAAATTAGGTGTCTTCTTAAGAGTTAAAAAGGTAACATTTGTTCTTTTTAGTACTTATTTTGAGTTTTAAGAATTTTGAAATAACTTGCCATTGTTGCAGGTTGTTATGTATAAAGTTTTTGTATATGAAGTTCGAGTATTTTCTATAATTTGCAATTTCTTTGAGCATAACTATATTGTTAAAGTAAAAGCTAAAACCGAGGTTATTTTGACGGTTTTCGATTTAGGTTAAAATCGAACAGCAATCCCTAATTTAAACAATTCATCTTTAGTTTGTTTATAATGTACAACAGTTAATAAAATACCCTTTTGCCCATTTTGCCCCATAACTTGTACTTAAATATCGTATATATTTGTTGTTGCCTTTAGGCTGATGTATGTATTGGTTTGCACAAAATTACTGGAAAAAATAACATGTTCACAAAAAGTACCAAAGGTACGCATTTTTGCCCTGTCTTGTCCCTTTAAGTCTGTTTTTTTAATATACATATGTGCCTGGTAAAAGCATATACTATGTAAAAAAAATAAATAAGCTTTTCAAATTTTACAGTCTAAATGGATTGAATAAAAAGTACTTATAATTTCCCTTTTTACCCCTAAAAGCCCACCATCGAAATTGACTATTTTGTAACATGCTGACATAGTTATGGAAATTCGTAAGAAAAAAATTGTTAATTAAAGGTTGCGAAATTATTTAAAAAACGTGCTTTCCGAAAGTACGACTTTTACGCAGTATTTATTTTTTAAATTAATTAAAAAAACTTTTCTGAAACTAAATTAAATATCAATTTGCCCGATGCTTCAATGATTGCAGCGTTATGAGCAGGGCAAGTTTTTAATGCATGAAAACTATATGTTGCCATATTTTTTAAGTTTATGCAAAAAATACAAAGTGGCCCCAAAGGACCCAAGGGGTTTTCATTCCTTATTACATTTTCAATTATGAATTATTTTCGTTTTTTTTTTTTTTGTTATTTTTAGCATTTTGTGAATAATACTTGGGAAATTAAGTAGGAATAACTTACAATAGAACAAAAATTATTTCACTCGAAATCTTGTGAAAAGTTATGGACAATATGTTGAATAGAGCAGATAATGGCCACCTCTTCCGAGATATAATTTTTCATAAGTAATTTTAAAATATTATCTCTCCATTAATATACTGCATTAAAAATAAAAATTTAATAATTATTTTAATAGTCGGGTGCCCTGGTAGGCTAGGTGGTAGCAAGCTAGCCTATCAGAGCGGGGGTTGCGGGCAGAGACCTGCGCCTTGACGGCTGAAGCCGGCTGAGCCGCGCCGCCGAATATTTTTAACAGCCGCCGCCGACGACGAAATGTATCGACTACAATCGGCTTAAAAACAGCCGCCGGTTACAGTCACAATTTAATTTAATAGAATATTCCCTGCAACAAATGCATAAACAAAACTAAAAAAAAAATTTTTACTAACATATTTGCAACAATTTTATATAAGTTGTTACACTTCTTATATAATTTGTATACTACTTTGTAATATTAAAGTACAGCTAAAAAAAATTTGAAAATTTGCTGGAATGCTAGTGGTAACATGCAGTCTCCACCTAACTTTTTTCACAATTAAACATATTTTTGAATTATGAAATTTTACGAATTTTTATTTTTTCTGACTTTAGTTACGAACCTTTTATTAATTAAAAATTTTAATTAATATCTGGGTTCAGATCGTCGCAGTCGTGATCGAGTGACTGATTGAAATTTTACTTTTTGAAATCGTCCCATTCGTTATCAAACAACTTCTATCGAAATTTAAGATTAAGCCATTCGATAACGAGATATCGATCGAATACCGTTACTCGAAATGTCATTCGATAGGTTAACAACTTTCGTTAAAACATTAAATTGTTTTTTTACAAAAAATTTATACACTTTTTGGAAATAATTATTAGATTTCTTCAACAAATAGCTAAAAAAGTAAGTCTTAAAAATTTTTCAGCAATAAGAAGAAAAATAATAACATTCAGTTTTGCAAATTTTAGTTTTCGATAGAACCGATTTTTGTATTGTAAGTTTTTTTGATTCTTTACAGCTTTAACGATTTTTAATAAATAGCAGACTTTGCTATTATGCCGCTGTTTGCAATGTTTTGTTAATTTCCTTGTAGTTTTAGGGCCTTTTAATTAATTAAGTGGCTTGTTTGATGTATTCAAAACATTCGCTATTTTTGCCAATTTTCTGAATTCGTAAAATTTTTCCGAATTTCTATAGTTTTCGAATTTTTTTAATTTTTGCGTTCCTTTGTTGCTCATTTTGGCATGCGCTGAAAACCACTAAAACGAAGTCGCCTGTTTTTCTCATTACTATACAATCATAAAAATCTATTACATATTTTAAACAAATTTCGATTCGAAAGCTTTCGAATGACGCAATCACGTTTTTAATACGTCACGAAGTTTTATTCGATACAAAAGTTCATTCGAGCACGTGTGCGATGATTGGGGCCCTGGTAAAATTGTTCCAGAATATTTACTTAAAAAGATAATGTTCATATATACCACTATTGGCTTTATTGACAAAATTTTTTTCCATTCATTTTATTTTTAATAAAAACAGGTTTTTTAATAAATAAAAATGTTAAAGTATAGTCTGTATATATTTTTGAAGGTTTTGCGGTAAAAATTTAAAATCCGATTTAGGAATAGATTATAGTCACAAGCATTAAAATAAGTATATCTGCAAGTTTATTTTAATTTTCAAACTAAAATACAGAATTTGGTAAAAAAAAAAATATTTTTTAGTTTAAGTCGGCTTAAGCCGGCTTTAAGCCGCCGCCGGCAATATTTTTGCAAGCCGCCGCCGCCGACAAAACTTGATGGCGCAGGTCTTTGGTTACGAGTTCCATTCCAGCCAGAGACTGGTCTGTTTCACTTCAACGGGATGAAAGTCTACGTTACTATTGCTCGGCTAATTAAGTTAGAATATAATTTGTAATTGTATTTGTAACTGGTATTAAATAAAAATAAATATTTTAATAGTCATTTTGGGTCACCCTGTAAATTCTTTGCATAAATTTGCATATTACGCAGACGTAAAAGAATTGTTCAAAAAACAAAAGATTTATTGAAAAACTTACCAAAGTTTTTAATCGCAATGTTGGTTATCAAACGTTGTCCAAGTCGAAAAACCATATACATATATTTTAGTCAAAGTTTAACCGGTGATTATATTGACGCCAATCGTGAACAAATTCGAGAGAAATTTTGTTTACGATATGGGTGATTGTCTTCATGAGAATTATTGTGGTTGTCGTTGTCGCATAAGGCTTTGTCGTTTTTTGTAATATATTAAAGAAACGAACAACCCAACCCGTGTTCTTTAATCTACTACAAAAAACAACACAGTCGTTTGCGAATTTTAAATTTGGGGGTTCCCAGCTCAGTCAAGAATGAAAAATTATCAATAAATTTTATTTAATTTCATATTGTAAATTCCTTTCTTCATAAAAATATTTAAATAACAATTAGATTTGATGAACTTTAGCATAATTAAAATATAAGAAACCATTAACAGTTCAACAAAATAACCACAATACTAATAATTTAAAATTATTAGTTTTTTTTTGTCTGCTTTCAAGATTTGTTCGGTATATTTGCATGCATATTTAAAAATGGTCTGTGCATGTATAAACTTGGCCTTGTATAGGGAGAAAACAAAAAGCAACAAAAATCATATGTTTGGGCTTGCCCAGCTATACTTGTTTTACCTGTTTAATATGGAGATCATTTTGACAATTTGGAATTTTCTGTTAACACACAAAAATTATGAGAGTGACGAGTTTAGCTTATCGAATGTTCTTTGATTAAAACGTTTCCACTTTCACTTTCGTACAAATTTGTTTTCTGTGACACACTTGATTATATCATACGTATTCTATTGAATAAATCCGCACAATTTTATGAGCAGAATATCAACATCATAAAAACATTAGGAGAAATCGTGAACCAATTTGTGTCATGATATCCTTCACCACAGGTGGAAAGGGTATATACTTATGTATAAGTTTGTCATTCTATTTGCAATAAATTGTAAAAATATTTATGTTAGACCCAGACAAAATTCTCGGCAATTTTTTTTTAATTAAGCCATCAATCAAAAATCATATAAGTTTTAATTAAAAATAATTTAGCTTAATTTCTTCGACCTTCTTAATATTATTTTATTTCAATAATCTCTCAAGCTCAAGGTCTGTTTTATATAAAGAATATTTATTTAAAATTGATCCAATATTTCGCTATCTCAATGGATAGCTTCTTCAGGGATTTTTTGGCTTTTTATATATCAAACAATTTTTTTAAAAAACAAATTTTAATGAAACAACAAAATTGTCAATAATGGTTCCTATATATACTTTACTACATACTTCATTATCCTTACCCTTACAAGGTATCTTGTAAATAATATTAGATTTATCTAATTTTTCTGTCTTATCTTTCATTTTACTGAATAATCTATCCAATGTATTATATGTTTTATGAGCCATCCTATTAATATTAAAAATTTAATTTAAACATTACAGAAAATTTTGACAGTATCAAAAAATGTTTAACTGATACTATTTATTTGTTTACTGGTGCAAATTGCATTAACTTTTTAATTAATATTACAAATCTTGTAATTAAAATCAAATTTAATTTTTTTTTGTGTATAAAGCACACAAATGTATTCTGGGACCTTATGAGCAGCGAAGCTGATTTGACAATGTCCTTATGGCCGCTTAAATGAGTTTTCCGAATACCCCAGATGCGATGGGAACCAGGTTGTTATATTTTTACAGCACGTATAGTCCCAAAAAGTTTGGTGTTAATACTTAGTTAGATCGGTCCACAAATAGATGGGATACAAACAAAAAACCACGGCTGACTCTAATTTTATCCACAATTCCCTTATGGTTGTTTTAGTTTCTGCATATCTGGAGAACGGCAAAAGCTGAAGTTTCCAAATTAGGTAAAAGCATCTTGGTTATCAATACACAACATCGGACAATATTTGGTCGGTATTGGAGAAGTGTATTTCCCAGATTGGGTCTTTATAGATTACTGCATTTCTGGAGAACCAAAGTTTCCAAATTAGGTTCAACGTTTCAAAATTAGGTAAAAGCATCTTAGTTATCAATAGAAAAACATCCCGACAAAATGTGGGTAGAAGTGGAAAAGTGGTGTGTCACAAAACAGATTTATTTATGCCTTGAGAACGGAACCTTCATAACGTTTTGTTCTTATCGGCCCAAGGTGAGCGGTATATTATATTCGGCATAGCCGAAGATATCACTCTTAACTAGTTTTGTTGTCCGTGTTTAATTTTTAGTTAAAAATTGTGCTAATATCGAACAAAAAAATATTCGTTCATTATACTGAAAGAGCCAAAAATTTGATTTAAAAGCCAACGCGTAAATTAAAACAAGCATCTACTGTGATGTCTATTGGAAGTTTTTTTGTAAAGTATAATTTCTTATCTCTCTTGGATATTTTTGATATTTGTTTTAAAATTGTAAACAATAATTTAATAGCAGCCAAATAAACATCTAAGTATTTAAATTGTCATTGTTTCTATAAATAAAGCGTCACAGTTGTTGTTTGTCTTTTGATTCAACTTTTATTTTTGTTCCATTTATTTTGCGTAGAACTATGACAAATTTAGGCTGGGAATGGTGTGTTCTGATTTGTCCCAAATCAAGGCATAACTTCAAAATGTCATTTAGTTTTAAAAGACACATTAGTAGATTAGCTTTATCCTAAGAAAAGTGTTAATAAAGGCGAAGATAAAAACGAACAGCAATGTTTTCTTGTGTTAGACCGAATAAAACAAAGAAAATCCCAAAATTATTATAAAGATGAAGTTATGTGTGTATGTGGAAGATGACAGTGTATTAAATACAATCAGTCGAAAGTGGTCGTCAGTTTTAAGGCACTTTCATCCCTCCAGAGGTTTAAAATGGATGTATAAAAGAAATAGCTTCTGGCTTAAAAATTTTAAATTACTATATACATATGTATGGATCGGTGTGTATGTGAGTGTGTGTCTGTGTGTTTTTATGCGACACGACATGTCTTAATCCTTATTACGCTTATTAAGTCGAAAAGCTCGCGTGTGATGTGTTTTGTTTTGTTTCTGGGCTCATTTTGACGGACTCTTTTAGACGGTTTCATAAGTTTAACTTGTATGGTTGCTTCACCACTTGGCCATCTGACTACACGAAACAATATTGTTTGCTAAAAAGGCGCACACATACTTACACATGTGAATAATCGTAGACATAAAAGTAAAATCAACTCTTTTTAACTGAGTATACAAACTATGTTTGTGAATGTGTGTAATCTTTTGTATAAAACATGTCAAATAAAAGAAAACGTAAAACAAGCATTAATGGTGGCTAAGGAAAGAAGACACAAACCATTGTCCCAAATATACGGCGGTAGTGACATTGATATCATTCCTGTAGCAGGATATGCGATACTTGACGCAGCGGAGATGGTGCCTCATTATTACCACTGATTACTTTGGGCATATTCATATCCACACGCTTTGAATTATACAAGTACATACATAAACATTTCTACACTTATATGAGTGTGTATTTCTCTGAGTACAATATTGCACACAGCGGTGTTTATGAATGGGGTAATTCGAAATCTTATTTATATTATGTACTCTTTACGTGTGTTTGTGTGTCAATGCTTCCCTCTTCTTTCTTTTTTGCGGGTAAAGCAAAGTGTCCTTTTGTCCCTAGGACAATGACTGTATCAGGCTGCTACATTACCATAAAGGGGTTAAGACATTCATTACATAAAATTCGTATATGAAATTTAACATTTATGAATATACGCCTGTATGTTTTAATGTTCATCAACTTCATTATAATGTATCCTTTCAGCAGTTTATTAAGTTTCTTGAGAGCCGCGTACAAAAACTTCAAGTGAGCTCACCATTTATATTTCTCAATTCACATGTAAAAAGATAAATTCACTGAAAATTCAAAAACTAGGCTAAGAAGTTTTTGCCCTGAGTATCGATGGGATGTGTTGTTTTTTTAACGCGTGTGATAAGCACAATTTCTTCGATGTGTTGTCAAAGTTCCCATGTGTGTCCCTTTGCCTTTGGGCTGACAACAATGTCGTGGTAAAAGTCGTCATAAAAGCCATGATTTTATTTTAGATGTTTAACTTTATGCTTTTTACTATCGCAAATCAAAATACTAAACACAAAGTGGCCATTTACATTATATCGCTCCTTTATTGCAACACAGTCATAACTCGAAACAAATCATACTTTTGCCAAATGCGGTTAAAGTTTTCAAAATGTACCTTTTTATACACAGTTTAAAAAATATATTTTTCTATAACTTTGGTCAAGTTTAAATTTTCCAAATTTTGATTTTTTTTAGATATGACTATGTTGCAATAAAGTAGCGATATGATTTTTTTTGCTTCAAATTTTGTCGTTTCTGTTTTAAAAAATGCTTTTTTGTTTACATTTTCCAAATTTTAACGCAGCAACTTTTCCTGTGCGACCGAACTTAAATGCATTTTTCGTTAAATGACAGAACGATTGAGCGAATACAACGATTCGAAGTTAACACTCGCTTCTGTACCTCCTTTTAATTCCTCTCGACCATAAAGTATGAATCGCAGCGTTGTGCAAGGGTTGTGGATTCGATTCCTGCCAGGGTCTCCGGTATCTTTCACTACTACAGGCTGAAGGTAGAATTTTTTGAATAAGCAGATTTAAATTTTTTATGAATTAGTATTTAACCATTTAAAATGAGCTGCATTAAAAAAAGAATTTAAAGTCAAATAAGAACCAGCCCAGCAGGAGTCAGAGCCGTTGTCGGACTTACAACATTTCAGTGCTTGGAGTCGTTATTTCACAACATATATTCACGTCTAATGAAATTACTAAAAAAAACCGAAATTCCGCAATAAAAAAGGTAAATATACGCAGTCGTTTTAGAAACATAATTGCTTTTTTTAAATAATTTTAAATAATATAGTTTTTCTAAAATCTTTATGGATGAAGTTTCCTGATGATCTGGCCTAAGCAGCCAGTGAAATGCGCATAGGAATAGCTTATCCCATCAACAATAAATTTCAGTGTTTTTATCAAATAATAAAAATTGGGAATTAGGCACGAATAACAAAATCATTTAAATTAAATTTTGTATTCCCACGAAAATTATTTTCATAATTAAAAATTATTTTAATAAAATTTTCTTCATTTAAAGAATTTTTGGTTAAAAATATTTATAAAAATTTAATTGAACTTAACTGCTTGTTTTTAAGAAATTTCAAAAAGTGAGTTAGTAAGAAATTATATTAAATACAAAAACAAATTTTCGTTTTTTATTGTTGTTTTCAATATAATTTCTCACACAATCACTTGTTTAAATTTTCTAAAAGCAGTCAGTAAGTGCCGGTTCACACACATCAAGTTTGACTCGTCAAGTCTTGAGTTTTTAGGAGAGAAAGGAAAAGAGAATGCCATATCTTTTCCCCTCTCTCCTAAAAACCTCAAGACTTGACGAGTCAAACTTGAATTGTGTGAACCGGCACTTAGTTTCGTGTTTCAATGAAAACAAATAATTTTTTTTTAAACATTTCGTGATTGTGAGAATTTAAAAATGATTCGTACGTGGTAACAAAAATTATGTTAATGAGCGCTTACATTTTTTTGATAATAATAATTTTTTTATCCGTATTTTTTTTCTCTGTGTGTAAGAATGCCACACATACATACATATGTATTAAGAATCTGCAAAATTCAGTCAAATTCTGGAAGAAATGTAAGTTAATTAATCGCACTTCTTGGTCCAATTTTATTCGTTACTGTACAAAAAATCTACAAAATACGTGTAAACGTCAACATTTTTTCCCCCTTTATCATTTTACACATTTGTGCGATTTTTATTTATATCGTACCTTACAAATATTCATTAGTTCAAAGCATTTTTAAAAATTTTCTTTCGCACGAAAAAAAACGTGCGCGAATTTATGCAAGGATTTTTTTCACTTACTACTGATACTTTAAAGACGATTTACATTGGACTATTGTTAACACCAGTTCGCCACTTTAATACCAAACCACCTCAGTATTGAAAAGGAAGTTGCATAGCTGCGATATTTAAAGCGTTTAAATGATATGTAGGTACTTCGTACAGCCACATGTTGACGGTATATCTCTATACATAATTGCAGCACGGAGGCTGTTTTATTTGCATATTCGGTAATATAAAATTGTAACATCAGGATGTGGTGTAAACAATGACGAGTAGATGCCGTTATTCTATGAAATTATGTTTTGTAGTCCCGCTTGTTTCCATTGCCTTTCGCGTAATTTGAGACATTGTTTGTGGGGGTTCCTTTTATACATTCTTTTGTTTTTATGTATTCTGTTTTTAAATCTGTGCACACATATATACATATGTATGTATGTATGTTAATAATTGTCATGGATTGTCACTTGCATTATCGCGTTTCACGCGCAATCCTACTGCATGTCCTCGTAGAAATGTATGCGTGTATGTATGTATGGATGTGTAAGTAATGACTTGAAAATAAGACTGAGTGTCACAACAGGGGTGTCTTTCTATACTCAGCTAAATAGGTTGTGAGTTACTTTTGTTCACTGGGGTTGTAAGAAAATTTAACAAAACAATTTTTTTGTCTTTTTAGCATTCAATATTCGCATATTATTGCTTTAAATCAATATCACTTATTTTGGAATTGCTAAAAAACAATTGGTTTTCTTTTCTTTATTTTAACACTTAGGGCCGTTTTTACAATTAACTGATTTTAAGCTCTGATTACAACTTAAGTTTAACCTAAAGAGACCGTTAAAGGAGGGTTCATCCTACACTCCTACTACATCCTAGGATATAGCAAAGTTTTAATAATGGAACACATTTAATACGGACGATATGCAACCCTTAGTTTTTAATAGGTTGTGAAGAGTGGCCATTTTGGTTATCTAAAAAGTTGAAATTATATTATTTTACCTCCCAAATGTCATTTAAGGCTTTATCTATGATATATTTTGAAGGTTTTTACTAATTGTAATTTTGATTTATTTAGTTTCAGCTCGGATGCTTAGTTTAAAAACATTAGAATCCCTAAGGCCCAAACAGTCATTTGTTAACTATAACAATGGTTCAACCAATAAAATAATATTTCCAGTTTTTTGTTAACCTTTAGTTAAACTGTCAAACCGCTAGTTAGACAAGAGCTCTTCCGTTGAAAGGTTTTATTTGCATTTGTTTGTTGTTTTTTTTTTTGTAGAAAATGACTATTGTAAGTTCTACAGTGACGCTTCCACGCATATTCTTTTTGCTTAGCAACAACACTGCCGCCGCTTTTTTTTTGTTTTCTATGGCATTTCGGTATTATTTTAATATTTAGAATTACGAATTTTTGCTCTGACAAAAATTTTAAGTTAACCAATATACTAAAAATATGAAATGCTAGTTAACCAATAGTTATCATCTTAGGTTATTATTAACAATCAACTAATGACTGTTCATTTGGGCCTAAGTTGCCTCAAACTAAATACTTAATTTACAACTTATTTTTTGTTTTAAATAAATGCGGAAGCATCTAAACATTTACAAAGCTTCATTTACTTCCTTTTCGTAAATCTACCTACATTTACAACTACGGCTTATGTTTACAATGTGTGAATTTTCAATGTTATATGTGTGACACTAAGCATTTTTAAAAATTAAATCTCTAAAGGCGTGAGTTTATTACTAGAAATAAAGTATATTTCAGGTATGTAAGTTGTTTTGTTTAATATTTCTTAGGAATTTCCAATTTGATACACAAAACTGTCTTTTGCACAGGTAGTAAACAATATTGTTGCGAGTATCGCTTTAAAGTGTTAGCAAACATAAATAGTTCTTGTTTACATTCACGGAAGTCCTGAGTTTGTATACTTAAACAGCATGTACAATAGGCTTGAGTGTCGCAGTATAAAGGAAAAAAGTCATCTAACAATTTTCGAGTACCTCCAGAATATGTTGCATCGACTTATATATCAAATACCTTTACAAGATGCCTTTTGCTTGGGTAGGAACGAAATCGGAGCGTACACTTTAACAACGTAGAAGAAGATCTAATTTTCTAATACTTACGTAAAGTCTGTACTGAACCAAAAAAGGTACGCGAAGACAACGAAAATTTACGTTGAGCTAACGAAAAAACTGTTGATTTTAGCCCAATGAATTTGTTCGTTGTGAGAATGAATGACCGCTCTTTACATGATTTTATTTTCATTAATTTATCGTTCGTCAATATTTTTTCTGTAATTTAACAATGTAATGAAAGAATTCTGTAATTTAATGAACTATACATTACTTCGGTAAACCTTTTCGTTAATAGATCGAATATCTTAGTTTTACAAATTTGTTGACTTAACGAACACAGTACAATGTTTCAAATCGATAGATTTATGTTAATTTGTTTGAAATGCACACTTCGTAAATCTTCACTTCATGCTGCCATGCCTGTGAGATGTGGCGATTTCACGCAAAGAAAAAACATGATTGATACAATCACAATTGCGAACTATCATTAATGTTTGTGGTTATGATTGTGTCAAACACGTCTTAAGTAACAATATACATATGTTCAGGCATTATGTTTATAGCTAATTATTGTCTAAACATTTTATTATGTTTAGAAGAAAAATGCAATCGTTTTTCAAACCATGTTTCTTTATTCTACAACACCATTCAAAATGCCCATGTCAACATGTTATATGGTTCTTACAATAAAACCAATAAAAATATTGTCATTTCAAAAATTTATTTTTTATTAAGTAAATTGAAACAAATTCGGGGCTGGGGGCAAACATTTGTGTTAAAATTTCTATGCCGGTTTCAATGTTGTATTTGTTTTTGGCCGCAAGAAAGACAACGTAATTGGATAAATATGTATGTATTTTAATAATTATTTAGGGTGTGTGTGAAACGGTAGCAAAGTACTCATGGAAGTAAAATTTCGACACTATTGAGGTGAATAAAATTTCACTAGCCCTGGGGGCTAGTATAAATTTTGACATTAGTGTAGAAATTATTGACAACCACAAAATTATTTTTTTCATAAAATTTGTTTAAACTAAATAAAAAATAATATGGAAGTAGGACCAGCGGCAAAAAAATTAAAAAGAATTATACAACATATAAGTATTTACACATGTATAAGCTTTCTTGCCCGCACTTTTTGTAAAAATTGTTAATATATCAGAACGAATTCATCAAATAGTTGGGACGATGTCAATTCCAACAGAATTGAAATGATTATTGGTAAAAACTTGATTAATTTATTAATTTTCACAAAACTACTAGTAATTGTTTTTTCTTATTGTCAAAATTTTACGTTGTCAAAAATCTTATAATTTCACACAGCACAAATCATGGTGAAATTACTAGAAGGTGGCAGCACTAGGAGTTGTTGTACAACAATACAACAAAAACAGGCAAATTTGTTTGTGTAAAATAGTCCATTATGTCAAAAATATGGATTTTCACCACACTAAAATAATATTGTTAAGAAACGTCATTCCTTACAAAATAAAAGTGATATACATTTGTAAGCAATTTGCAATAAATTTCATTTTATGGATTCAAATAAATGTAAGTATTATTCAAAGAATGTCGCAACAAACAAAAAGCACTAATTTCAAATATCTCTCCAACAGGACATTGATCTAAGAATTTTAGTACAAGAGAAATATGGCGGAGGTTCCATGAAGAAATATCGTATTCCCGAATGCTTTTATACGAATGGCTTTACAATTAGCGTAGTATCGTGACGATGAACGTTTCTCTTTAACTTTAAGACTTCAATGACACGTCTATTAAGCAAAGGTCGTACATAGACAGTGAGACATTGTATCATAGAATCTTCGGATTCAGTTACGGCAATGAATAATATAACAACCACAACGGTATGTTTTATTTATTTGTATTACAAATTTGGATTAAATGTCATTATTTTGTTAAATGTACATATAATTTAGAATATTGAACGTGAACGCTGAGCGTCATCAATTGGGCTATCAAGATGCCATGTGTGGCAGTGGTATTGTTTCCAAATATTTAGAAGTGGATTCACCTTTTTTAAATGAAGTTTTAAGTGAACCCTTGTGTTTTTCTTCTAGTCAAACACCTCATGGACAAACGCCATCAATCGATTTAAAAACCATCTAAGCTGTATCAGTTCTGGTAGTGGTTTTGGTGCTGTATCTGATGATGGTTTTGCTGTGTCATACATTATTGCCGGAGAAAACTTTATATTCTTCCATATATTAGCTAATTTATGTATGCAAGGCTTTAGCCGATATTGGTACAATGATTGAGCAGCATAAGAAAGATCGTCCTCTGAAAAAAGCAATTGTCTTGGTACTTCAATATTAGCTGTAGAGAAATCGAAGGAGAATATATATTCATATATGACCTTTTCCGAGAAAAGGGACCATCTAGTGTGTCAAAAAACGGGTTTGAACTTAAGAGTGGATTCTGGTACCTTAAAGGGTGTAGAATAAGATGAAATGAGTTAGATTTCTGATGAAAATTGATTTACCCCATAAAAACGTTCTTGGGAAAATCGATAAAAATAAAAAAAACATTAAAATTATAAAACTTCATTTTCACACAATAGGTCACTTTTTTTAAAAAAATAATTATATCAATTTTTTGACATTTCCTAAGAATAAACAAATAATTTTGACATAATGAATTTTCACCATGGATTGAGCAAAAAATAATAGATTCCGTAGTGCTGCCACCTTCTAATTATTTCACCATGGCACAAATATGAAAATTTTCTACCACAAACAAATTTCATTTCACCATAGAACTTTGCTACCGTTTCACACACACCCTTAGTCATAAATACCTTACCTGTTTCAATAAACGTATAAAAATTTATTTCGTTAATTTTGCGAGGCAGCATGGCCTTTTTCTACCCGAAAAACGTTTTAATTATTTTATTCTAATTCATGTTTCCTGATTGACTGACGCTCGCGGATGGCAAATGACGTGGGGGAAAATTTTATTTTCTTTATAAACACATACTGTTTGTTTTGACAATAAATGTTGTTTGCTCATTTAGAGAATGTGTTTTACAACAAACAGAAATTATGGTATTAAACACAACTTTTGTGTGCAACTAATATTATGATTTCAATTGTATAGTTGAAAATATATGTATGGGCTACTTCAAATTTTTTGAGCACCTGCTGAAACCGACATACTATGGCTCTTAGTCTGGGTTCATACTATGAAAGTTTTCTTTCAGAAAGTCTGAGTTTACGGATGAGAGCGGAGAAAAGAAAAGCATGTTCTCTTCCCCTCTCACCAATAAACTCAGACTTTCTGAAAGAAAACTTTCATAGTGTGATCCCAGACTTATTTCGTTAAGTTTTATGAATTGAAAAAAACGTTGTACAGGGTTTGGATGACAATACTTGAAGGATATGACGTGCAAAGTTTTACGTTGAAAAGTCCTCACCTTAAGAATTGGTGGTCATCTAAAATTCGAAAAATTAAAAAAACGACTTGAAACTTGCAAGAGTTTTTTCATTCATTCCGTTTTCTTTGTAATAGTTTTAAGCTTTCAGATCCAAACCCATATAAAATATAGTCACTAGACTTGGAGGATATATCCATTAAAAAAAAATGTTGATACCGCTGCTGGGTGAAAAGTTGCATGGTGTTTTAAAGTTAAACCAACATTTTCCGAATTTTGAAATTTTTGAAGATTTTACATAGAGTTTTTGCACCGTTTAATAAAAATGAGTTTTAAGCGCAGAATTAAAAAAACTGCGTAATTTTATAAAGTTTGAGGTGTATCAAGTTGGTGTCAGCGCACCAATAACGTATCACGGACATCACAAACTTAAAAGAAATTAGCGTAAATTTTTTAAAAATGTATCTTTTTTGCGTCTGACAATCTGAATTGCCTTAAAGGGCACCTCCCAGGCGAAAACGCACTTTAAAATTTTTAAACGCATGTCATGGGAACATGTTTAGGTATCTAAATAGATTCTTCGCGACGGACTAAACTGATAAAGTGCAAAAAAAAATTTTTTTTTTCAACCTTGGCGCGTGCAGCGGCAGTTTTTTCCAAACACATTTCGCTTTGTGACAACTGAAGCGCTGTATCAATTCTGCTCAAACGTACATCGAATAGAAGACTTTACTGAGCTTGATACTAAAATTGAAAACGCACCAAAAATGTTAAGGATTTAAAATTTTATGGAGGAAACAAAATGTTTCTAACCGCAAAAAGCATCCTTGTATGAAATATTTGATTTGGTTTCAGATTATACATTTTAAAAGTCCAAATAGTTTTTTTCCCAAAATATTGCAAATTATGTCTTATACTAGCCGTAATTTTGTAAAATGTTTAACAATTTTAAATAAATTTTTATATGCATACACGATCAAAAAAAATTTGCTTATATTTTTTTTCCAGTGTATTTTAAAAAGTATTCAAGCTTTTCAAATATTTTAGTGTGCTAAGAAAGCCCTTAGGGTATTATCCACACGCGTTATCTTTTTTCAATTTTAAAAAAAACTGTAATTTTTATATTTTTTTTTAAATTGTAACTATAAACCGCAGTAAAATTTGCGCCGTGTAATAAAAATGATTAACGTGAACGGATTTCACATGCTCAAATATCGGTTAATGCACACGCAAATCAACATTGATGTCAGACAAAAAAAAAAAATTAAAAAAAAATGTCTAGGTGTCGTAAATTTTTGAAGTTCCTTGTATATATTATAGTAGCAAGCATTTCATATAATATAATATGTAAAATCACAATTGAGGAGCCGCACAAAAAAAAATGGACCTGTTCAGTGCTTAAACTGCCAAGAATTTGGCCATAGCAAGGCATACTGCTACTTACCCCCTGTTTGCGTAGTATGTGGAGAACTACACGGTACAGTTTCTTGCGATAAGTCTAAAACCGACCCCAACGTAAAAAAATGTAGCAACTGTGGCGGCAATCACACTGCCAATTATAGAGGATGCCCTGTATATAATATCGTTAAAGGTCACTACACACTATCCTATTTAGTCGTACGATATGTCAAAAAAATCGTGTGTGCATAAAGTATGATAGTGTGGCCTAAAAATTTAACTAAATGACAGATTTTTTTGACAAGTCTGACCGACTTGCAAAAGTTTTTAAAAATTTTCATAAAATGATAGTTTCTATGCGATCAGAGTTGTATTTTCTAATACAGCTGATAAGAAAACAACAATGTCGGCTTCATTGATTTAAAGCATCTTTTTTGTGTAATAGTGTGGCACCTGTAACAGACTTTTGTTGCGATTTTTTTGGAGTGTGATAGAAATTTGTCAGATTTTCCAGTGAATGAATCGTACGATTGTGTAGGATAGTGTATCACGACCTTAAGCAAACGGTTGGACCGAAAACAAATACCCCTCAAATGCAGGTTGCAAACCAAGTAAACACAAATGCAATTCAAGCCCCCCAGCCTGGTAATAACAGGACCTCTTACGCTAACGTCCTAAAATCAAACCATGTGCCAATGCAAGGGGCCTCGCCAAGTAATGACGAAACTCCAGTTTCTAATTTAAGTCGCTTAGAAAAAACCATGGAAACATTAGTGCAAACAGTAAATAATTTTACAAACATAATGGGTAATATGATGCAGGAAATTCTTAGAATGCAATCGATGTTATTGCAAGCTGTACTTAAGAAACCATGAACTGTTTAAAAATTTGTTTTTGGAACGCAAACGGCATCCGCCAACATAAAAATGAATTAGAATATTTTCTTAAAAGTAAACAAATTGATGTCATGATGGTTTCTGAAACTCATTTGACCTCAAGAAATACGTTTAAAATTAATGGTTATATACTATATGATACCAAGGGCCCTCGAGATAGAGCTTGTGGAGGTTCTGCCATTTTGATAAAAACAAGAGTCAAGCACTACCTAATGTGTGATCATCGTGAAGATTACCTCCAAGCAACAAACATTTGCGTTGAAGAATTAAATAGAAACGTAGTAATCTCATCGTTATACTCCCCACCTAGATATTCAATATCAGAAGGCCAATATAATAATTATTTTAAATCATTAGGACCTTGTTTCCTGGCCGCTGGCGATTATAACGCTAAACATACCTTCTGGGGGTCCCGACTTATAACACCAAAGGGTCGTGTACTATTTAATACTATTTCTAAAATGGATTTGAATGTGATAGCGAGTGGACAACCAACATATTGGCCTACTGATCAGCAAAAAATACCAGATGTCATCGATTTTGGCGTTGTTAAAAACATTCCCTTAGAAACGATTTATGTTGAAGCTTCCTTAGAATTATCTTCTGACCACACACCAACAATTGTTACTTTAATGAACCCCAATAGAATTGTATCTCCAACTGGTTACTTAGCGACGCCAGCTACACAAAACAATTGGCTAAAATATAAAAAATATCTCAGCACCCATTGCACAGAAAATATTCTGCTTAGTACACCGGAATATGTAGATCGCGCTATTCTTAATTTTGACAGTTTTCTGAAGCTAGCTGTGCAACATTCCAGTATTACCCCAAAAAAAAACTAAAAATATTAAAATTTATTCCACAGATGTTGAGCGTCTCCTGTCTGAAAAAAGAAGAGTTCGAAGAGAGTGGCAATTGCACAGATCCCCTCAACTAAAGAGTTTATTAAAAGAGTGTACTACAAAAAGGCTAAGAAAGTTACTACAGACTCAGAAAACGGCTTCTCTGCAAAAATATCTTAAGGAACTTGATGCAACTCCGCAATCAGACTACTCATTATGGCGTGCAGCTAAACATCTAAAAAGGCCAGTCGCCTCTAAGCCACCATTAAGAAACTTGAACGGAAGTTGGGCAAGAAATGATAGCGAAAAGGGAAATCTGTTTGTTAATCACTTAAAAAACGTATTTACCCCAAATATACCTCACGATACTGCGGTCGAGTTACCACCTGTTCCTGCTACACGCAGAGAAAAAATATGGTTGGGCATGGTTACGGCAACCACACTGTGTTTATTGTAACAATATATTATTGTTGTACACAAATAATTGTTATTTTTATTAAATATCAGCAATATTATAGTTACTGTAAACATATTAATGTTTATCGCAATTATAAATTTGAGTATTGTTGACCGAAAAATAATTATTTTTCTAACAACTAAATTATGATAACTTTCAAATCATATTATATTACTCACAGCCATAACATGATATTTAATAGCCATAACATGATAACTTTATATACATTTATCATAATAAGTTTAAGATGCAATCAAAATATCGTTACTCTAATAATATTTTGGTATCGCCATTTGTAAAATAATTTTGTATCAGTTGTGTCGTGTTTTACATAAACATATCGAATTATTTGTTAGTGAGTGGCTAAATAATAAAAAAATAAACATTAAAATAAACAAGAAATTAAAAAAAAATATTAAAAAAGAAATAACAAAATAACCATTAAAATAAACAAGAAATTAAAAAAAAAATAAAGAAAAAACATTAAAAAAGGGTTGTAGTGTCACAAAATAAAATATCTTTGCTAAAAAATTTTAATAATCTTAAAGTGGTGGAAAAATTTGTGAAATATTGGTGCAAAATATTAACCATTACTGGTAAGTTTTGTGTTATTTTAAGAGAAAAATAATGAAAACTCCATAAAATAATTTATAAATAATTGCGACCTACGACAAAAAGATTACAGTAACTATATTATGTTTTTTATTTTATCATAAGTATTTTTTTCCAATAAAAATATTATGTTTAAAGTTGTATCATATTATGATGTAAAAAATTTATGTATAACAGTTCATATCACTTTGCATCATAATATGATTACTTCTTAACTTATTATGATTGTCATGACAATAATATGATTACTTCTTAACTTATTATGATTGCCATGACAATAATATGATTACTTCTTAACTTATTATGATTGTCATGACAATAATATGATTACTTCTTAACTTATTATGATTGTCATGACAATAATATGATTACTTCTTAACTTATTATGATTGTCATGACAATAATATGATTCCTTCTTAACTTATTATGGTTACCATGACAACAATATGATTACTTCTTATCTTATTATGATTACCATGACAGTAATATGATTACTTCTTAACTTATTATGATTACCATGACAGTAATATTATAACTTCTTAACGTTTTATGATTAACAGGATAACAATATGATTAAGGGAAAAATATTATGATGTTATATTACGAACATATTTGGTCATAATATGATTTAATAACAATCGTAATATGGTGACTACAATCATGAATCTTATCATAATATGTTGCTCTTAGAATATGTTTACCACAACCATGTTTTTTCTTTGCGTGTAGAGCGGCTGTTCCCCTAAGATTTGAGATAAGAGAAATCGAAAAGGCTGTTTGTGAATTAAACCCCAAAAAAGCCCCTGGTTTTGATAAGATCAGCAACAAAATGCTTTTGGAGTTACCCAGCAAAGAAAATTATTCTTCTAATTTTCAATGCTATCTTACGTCTTCAATACTATCCTCAAAAATGGAACGTTTCCTTAGTCACCATGATACCTAAACCAGGAAAGGATCACACAAAAGTTGAGTCATATAGGCCTATAAGCTTACTTTCTAATATATCAAATAGGGTGATCGATCGAATAGTATTCGATCGGTTTTAACCGGTTATTTTAGTTTTGCCCAAGTCGAATATTTTAAAATGTCCATTTTTCGAATATCGAATAAACCGGTTATTTTCGTAAAATAAACCGGTTACTTTATTAATGTGTAATTTATATATGTTTTCCTTACTTTTGTTATAAATGTACCCGTAATTTAAGTATTTTTCTAATTGAATATTTGGCAAACTTAACTTTTTATAAAAAATGTCAAAACAAAATGAAACAAAAGTCAAAAAACATTATGAGCAATGTAAATACAAATCGCTTATATAAGCGTGTGTTCTTGTAACAAAAACCAAAAACAATTCAAAATACTACAAAAAAGTTCAGCTTAAAAAGTAATCAGCAATTTGACAGTATTATAATTACTATATATATATCTTTATAATCTCTGGTGATAATAATAAAGTGACTTAAAAGAAAATGGTACTTAAACGGCCCTAAAATGATAAGTTGCAAAGGTTATTTAACGTCACGATTTGTTAATCACTTTTAATTAGTCTACAAGCTTGACATAAATATACGCCAAGAAAAACTTGGCCCTGTTCCAAGTAGTTTTTGAGAGACTTCAAAAATTACTTTGCTAAAATATGCTGCCAATAATGAATGAAAAACTCTTAAGTAGTTCAGCATATCTTCATGCTTAAAACTAAAACATACCGGCGGAATCAACGTTATGGGAAAATTCATCAGTTTTATTTATTAAAACACCAAGAACTTAAAATAAAATTGAAGGAATCAAAAATGTCCTGGAATGGTTTAAATTGTGATCGACGAATTCAGATATTTTATACAAAAAGCAAGTTCATATTACTATTGTTTCTATAATGCTGAAGCGAAAAAAAATTTAAATATATAATCCTGGATAAGAGGTTTTGTTTGTCACTTCTTAAAAATATGACTGAAGTTTACTGATTCATATAGACATGCTTAACCAGCAATAAATTAAAACTCATTTACAATAAATTTGGGAGAATATCTCAAATAATAAATTTATTAAATTCCTATAATTTTTTAAAACCTAAGTTTTTCAAAAATTATACAGCTTTGTTCACACCTATTAAATATTTGACTCCTAACGTAACCACTAGTTTTCTCAAAGAATTTTTTGCTTTTGCAAAACGTTTGGCTAGAGCAAACATTATGTAACGGTTTCTTAACTACATTACACATAAATACAATTATCATCTTATACATGAAGTTTAGCAAATAAATAAATATTGTTTAAAATAAAGCTTAAGTTTAATCAATTTACTGGTCACGCTTTTTATTTTGATTTTATCGTCAAATATTTGTGGTCCGAACATACCTTAAGTCATATCTATGTATTTTTTTGGTTCCTTACCTTCGTAAATCGTTTTGTTTTTATTATAATTAACTTTTTATTACAAAAACTAATTTGATTTTTGTATTTTTATGTATTCGAATTAAAACCGGTTAACCGGTTATTTTAAAAATGCTTAACCGAAAACCGGTTTTTTTAAAATAGCAACTATTCGGAATATTCGAAAACCGGTTATTGAAAAAAGTCGAATAATCGATCACCCTAATATCAAAGCTGTTTGAGAGGCTGTTAGTGTCAAAATTAACTCCAATTTTAAGTGAAAATAGATGTATACCTAACCACCAATTCGGCTTTAGAAAAGATTACAGCACAATTGAACAAACTCATCGTATAGTAAATGCAATAAGAAAAACCTCTGAAGAAAGAAAATATTGTTCCGCTCTCTTCATCGATGTTTCTCAAGCTTTTGATAAAATCTGCATAAAGGCTTGTTACGTAAATTGAAGCTAAACCTACTGGTTAATATACACAAGCTGTTAGAAAGCTACATGGTCGGTCGAAAGTTTATTATTAAAGAAAATGATTATTTAAGCTCTCCTCAGCTAATTGACGCTGGAGACCCTCAGGGAAGCATCCTGAGCCCACTTTTATACTTAATATATACCTCGGATATGCCAACAAACAACTACACTCAAGCTTCAACATTTGCTGATGATACAGCTTTTCTAAGCGTGCACGAAAACAGTCAAGAAGCATCTTGATACCTACAGGATCATATATTTCCACTCTAAATATGGTTAAAGCAATGGTGGAAAAAGGTCAATGAGCACAAATGCGTACATGTAACATTCACCTTGCGTCGGGAATCATGCCCCCCTATTAAAATCAATAATCAAATAAAACCCTTAAAATTCGCATGTAAAATACCTCGGTATTTATCTAGACCGCCGTTTAACGTGGAAAAGCCATATATAGGCAAAATTAACTCAAATGAAACTAAAAGCCATACAAATTCATTGGCTTATTGGAAGAAACTCTGTTCTTAGCCTCGACTGCAAACTCCTACTTTACAACTCTATCTTAAAGCCTATCTGGTGCTACGGTATTCAGTTATGGGGCACTGCCTCGGCCTCTTATATCGAAAAAATTCAAAGGCGTCAAAATAAACTTCTTCGAATAATCACAGCCGCTCCCTGGTATGTTAAAAACTCAAATATTCACAAGGATCTCAATGTTCCATTAGTTAAAACTGTGATAACGAAATATGCAGTAAAATACTTAAAAAGGCTCGAATTGCATCCGAACCCACTAGCTCGAAATATTTTAAATGATAGCGGCCACACTCGCTTAAGAAGAAGAGACACTGCAGCACTTGTCCAATTAGATGAGCGATAAACACCTAGATAAGTGAACAGAACCCGTGATAAAGAAAATTTTTGTCTGGCACTGGCAGGACATAAAATAAAGTATTAGGTTAAGATTTGATTAATTATTGTGAGTTCATATTTACTATATGAAGATTCAATAAATAAATAATGAAAAGAAAAAAAAAATTTTTAATCAATCATCGGCTCTTTACGGAAAAAATAGTACATTTTTAATATGTTTTAAAAAAAAATTCTAAAAACTGAATCGCTTTTGATTGCATATAAAGTTAAATTTTGAACATTTTAACAGTTACAAGTTAAAATAGACTAAAACAAATATTTTCTTCAAATAATTATTTAAAGTGAAAGTACAGCGTGCTAGCTCTGTATATTCGCTAGCCCTTTAAGAACTACCGCTAGCAGCGTTGCCAGAAGATTTTGAAGGAAAATCTTAATTTGGCGAAAAAAAATCTTATTTTTAAGAGAAAAATCTTGAAATTTTTTATAACAAGGGCAAAAAAGTTTAAAACAACATACTTCTTATTATGGAAACTATTTAATTCGAAATACATAATTGCGGTTTTTATACAAAATTAGATTGTAGGTTTAAATTGTGTTTAAGCTATATTTTTTCATAAAATTCTTTCTAAAATAAATTTTTAATCCATTTAATATTTAATAAATAAGAAATTAAAAAAGTCCATCTAAATAAAGAAGTTTCATTCAATGTAATTAAACTCTAAAATAAGAAATATGTACATAAATTTTGAGCAAGAAAATTTAAGTTCATATGAAATTTTAAGGGTTCTTAATTTAATATTATGGTTGTTGACACCGGTCTTATATCCAATGCATTTCGAGGAAATTGCATTTAAAGAAAAACTCATTGCAAATATATGGATTTTCTTAAATATATTCCTTATGGAATTATTATTAAAATAATGTTGGTACACCTTTTAAAAAGATATTCTTACGCACTTTGTTTAAAAATTATCATAAACATGGAATGTGGAATTTTTAAACTAAACGCTTCTTAAGTTCCATTAGTTTTACCTTTTGGTACTAAATACCTGGGGTCGAATAACGGCATTCGATATCGATCGAAAATTCCATTTAAGTTGCACTGCAATTTCGATCGATATCGAGTGCCGTAATTTGCCACCTGAACTTTTTTGTTATTTTATTTATGAAAATTTATAAAAATGCATTTTTTCTTTTCACAACTAATTTTTTTTCATCAGTATTCCCAAAATGAACAACTGCTAATTTAAGATGCTTTTTTAATATTCTGTATGCCCAGAAATAATGATGTATTTTTGTGTATGCCAGACAATGGGTTCAAAAGTGTGCAAAACCAATAGTTAGACAACAAATGTGATGCAAAACCTCATTGTTTTAAAAATTTTCTGTTTAAAAAACTGTAAAAAAGTAATGTATTTTGTACAAACTTAAAGTTAATAATCTTAATTTCTAAAAAAAAAAATCTTAATTTGAGATAAAAATCTTCAAATCTTATTTTGGTCAAAAAATCTTTAAAAATAAGATAAAATCTTAATGCTGGCAACGCTAACCGCTAGTCCCACCACAATCTACCTCACATGCTTTGAAGTGGCGAATTTAACGTGGTGATGTCATTGGAGGTGACATTTGACCCCTCCCTGCATAACCTCTACCTACCATAAGGGTAACCTATTTATATCTACAAAACGTGATAGTAAAAAGCATGAGCTTTTTTTATTGTTCCGGTAACGGGATCTATTTCGGATACACATTTTTTGTCTTGTCGTTGGAAAAAAATTGTTTTCTGCATTACTTGCAGCTATAGAATTAGCTAGCGAAACGAAACATCAGTAGTCACTAGTAACAATTGAGTAAAAGTGCTAACTATTTCGCCTGTCATTAGTGGCGATTGCTTCTTTTAATACCAGTGGGTGTTCAAAAAAAATATATATTTCACAATTAGTAAAAATGAGCAATGACAATGCGTAACAGGACCATGGCTAAAATTTGCAAAACATTTCAAACTTGGAAACAAACCCAAAAAATATTTAAAGTCAGTTAAAAACAAACAAAAATTTGCAAAAATAGCGAAAATTCGAAAACAATTTTAATATTTCAAACTATAGGATTGGCCAAAATTCGATCAAAATGCCTAAATTAGAGGAAATTCACAAAAATTTCCTAATAGCGGCATGAAAGCAAAGTCAAATAATTATTAAAAATCTTTAAAACTGTATAAAAATCCGAAAACTTACAGAACAAATTACTTCTATCGGGAACACGGCTAAAATAATTTGTCGCTGTTTGCTCTTACAATTTTTTGTAATATCAATATTTGATTGATATTTGATATTTGAGTTTATGTGTTCACACTATGTTTACATTGGACAAATATTTGTTTGCAAGCAAATACTTTTTTTTTTTGCTCAAAATCAGCTGTATTTGTTAAGGACAAGTGTGACCATAGCTTTACTCGAAAATATTTTGTGTTCAGACTACGTTAATAAAATATTTGATGTTTGCTACAAAATAGTTCATCAGTCCGAACGTACCTTTAGAATATTTAAAAGCAAAATAAAACATTCACTTGAAATTGTTGAAAACTCTGACTTTACATAGAATCGAAAATGAATCTGTGTTAGAAAATACTTGTTCAAAATAATTCTTGTAATAAAATTGTTTAGAAAACCGTGTTGACATCAAATATTGGATATTGGATATTTTCTTGGAAGTCTAATTATTATCCAATATGAATACAACTTTTATGACATTTATGCTTTTTATCATTGGGGGATATTTAAAATACAGCATTAACATTTTTATTTTGTTTGAAACATAACAATATTTTTATAAAACAATTGTAAAATATTATTTAGGACATTATGACGATATGACCTGATTGCACACCTTGCGAATCCCCCAAATATCTTGCAGAAAGTTACATTATGTTTCGGTCAAAATCGAAAAAAAATTTTAACATATTCTGACTTATTTTCCCATAGAAAATAACGCTTATAAAACTGATTGTTTTGGAACAAAATTCTTCTCATTTTGCTTTATTTGTATTTATCTTAATACGCTTAAAAACCTACAATAGAAGCACACCTTTAGAATTAAACTAAATATAGTAGTTTAGTAACTGATATTAAAATGTACGCGCTTTTGTATTAATAAAACTTAATAAATGTTTCGTTAGCTCATTGAACATTTAATTTGCTTTAACATACATGATTTAGTTAATTTTAATGAACTGGGGTATACTCATTATTATAACGAATTGTTCATTATTCATTATAAATCCATGTTAACGAAATATTTAATAAATGAAAGTTCATGGAGTCAATAAAGGGTACGTAAATTTTAATACCTGCTGACCGAATGTCTGTCCATGTATGCCTTATGCGCAAAGAATAGGTGAAATTTTGAGCTATATTTGGTAAAATTTAGAACAGACGTAAGGACAAATGGTCAGAATGGATACAAAATTTCAGCTGCCATACAAACTTATCTTAGAAAGGCTAGTCTTTGTACCTTTTTACCATCAACATTTAAATTAAATTTACTCAAAGTCACCTTACGAAATTGTATTGAGATCGTCCATAACTGATCACAGTTGGCATTAAAATACCACTCCCCAACATTGCATTAAATGCTGCCATAATGTTCTTTTAATTGTTGGAATTGATATAAAATTTGGGGCAAATAATAAGGAAATATTTCAAGATGGTAGGTCTAGGAGATTCATACAAAACCCCTCAAAAAATCATTTTAGCACAAAAATAATTATTATAGATATTATAATCTCGGGAAAAAATTACTCTTGTATGAATTTTTACCTCAGGACAAAGTTCCGTTCTAGTAAGTCCATGATGCCCATACATCCTAAATAGAATCTGTCAAAACTATGTTGTAGGATACTATATTGTACACTCAAAAGAAAAATCAATCCATCCTTACTTAAACAATTCGAAGCAGTACTGATAGATTCAATTAAGTACGCATTTTCAATCTCGAATACTTAACTTATCCATGTTCAATCCCGAATTCGTATTTGAAATAATCCGAGAATAAGATTGGTTTAAGTAAAACTAAGTTTGAAACAATCTTAAATTGCTCTTTATATAAGAATTATAAAGTTGATTTAATCCCAAGTTCGCACTTAAAATAGTCCGAAAAAAAGAGATTGATTTAAGTAAAACCAAGTTTGAACCAATCTCAAAATGCGCTTGTTTCAAGAACGGAAATAAACCAAAAGTGTAATTAGGAGAAGAATTTTATTATGATTGATTTACTTACCCGTTTCACACCTTACAGAATTTCAATTATATTCATTCCCGATATGGTTTTCACTTTAAAAACTGAATGTTCATATTTAACTAAAAATATAAACTAAATGAGAATTATTGCTTTAAATTTTCCTTTTTTTTAACATGACAATGATGTGTTTTTGTTGTTTCTACACACAACATAAAAATGGTTTTTAGCTACTTGTTTGTTGTTGTTATAGTTTCTACAACAAACTTTGCTAAGTTATGCTAGGAACACAACTGGGACGAACGACGAAATTCGTCCAGCACGACGAATTATTCAGAAGAAATTCGCTGTATAAATTCGTCGTATGAAACACAATAACGACGAAAAAACAAAATGGAAATAAAATATTTTGTATAAACAAGAAATAGTAGTACCATACGAACAAAAAATACTTCACAAATAAAACATTAAAAACAACTTAACTAAAATACTTTTTTATCAGTTAAAATTTTACAATTTCTAAAGTAAAAAGTAACTTTATTTACTAAAACACCAACCATTTTGAAACAATATGGCTACCCAGTACTGATTTGTTCGTCGTACGCCGGCGTAAGAATTAGAATTAAATCTATTTAAAGTTTGAAACGTCCGGCGAATTTTCGTCAGCGCCCTGATTGTGTGCATTTTCATATGCACAGATATTTTTTATTTTTGGCGACGAATATTCGCGGCCAAAAATTCGTCGTTCGTCCCAGTTGTGTTCCTAGCATTATATGACATTAGAACGGTCATTTTGTAAGTTTGCTATCAGAGTGGCACTACCGGTTACCTATCGGTAGTTTTTTTTATAAACCATTGTTTGGAAAGCATTTAATCAGTCAATAAATGAATAATAAATACTTCAAAGCGTAAGTTATCTTGCAATGTCAAAGAAACATATTTGTTGCGCTAAACTATTTTATATTATGAACTACTGTAAAATTACCAACGAAAGTGCCTTAGAAGCTTTTGTAAGGTAAAATATTTTGCATATAATTAATCGTCAAATTCAGGGCATAAAGCGTTAAGTCGTTAGTAATTCATTTTTGGATCCAAAAATCGTAAAATTGGCGTTTAATGGCTAAATCGCACAACCGTAGCTGCAAATATCGGCAATATTGCACATAAACGCAAAATTTCTGATGTAATGGAAGAGCAAAACGTAAAGCTGCTATCGTTTTAGTTTTAAAGGTGATTTTAAAAAATTTGCTCCTATTATAATATACATAATCACCACTTATTTGCGATTATATTTTTTAAAGGTTTTTTTCTTAAATATTCCTAATGTCACAGATCGGAAATTAAAAGTTTTTTATTAAATTACTTTTATGAAGACATGAATTTTACAACATGAAATTTATTAAGATATATTGATAATTTTTCAATTTTGACTGACCGGAGGACCGAACCCACGTTCACGGACAGGTCGATTTGACATGTTTCGATAGCAACCACACACTATCTCTTCAGAAATCTTTGCCTTTTAACACTCACCGCTACTGAAGACCAAATGGTATTTTTACTTGTTGGATCAAAATTTGTTGTTGTGAATGATTATCTGTTTTAATTAATTTACATGCTCTTCCTTACTTCTGTTTTTATTTCTAATATTAATGCACACTGACGTAAACAGTCATTTTACTGTAACTTCAAAAAAAAATCGTACTAAATAATTGAAACTTTACCCATTTGTACTTTTGAACGTGAAGATCTCAAAAGTGCCATTAACTTAAATTTAGGTTAATTCAACTTAAGTATTTTTTCCTTTTTGTCACAGAATTTAAAAAGTTTATGCCCTGCCAAAAACTTGCTTCGAATAAGTTGTTAAAAATGTTTCGTTCACTACATCTAATCACCTTTGCAGCTTCTTTGAAAATTTGGCATAGTATCGATAGTTATAAAAACCAGCGGATAGTCCGGCAAAAAAAAACAAACGATACTATCGATTGTTTTGCAGTTCTAGCAAAACGTCATCATCATTTACACGTTTTGGGTAAAGGATCACTACAGATACAAGGTCCATATAGTGATTACTTATATAATTAATATCCATATTTCTTTTATGTTTACAACTTGGTTATCATGTATGTATGTATGTATATTTTCTTTTAGTAGGTATTTATATATTTGTTGCTTTTACGCCAAATCGTGGGCGCATTGTGCCAAAGTAGGTATTTAATTTTACTAAATACTTATCTAAGCGCAACCATGGAAAATAAAATGAAACAGCTGATAAGTGAAGATAATATCATGTAGGCCAATGATGAAAAGTTTTAAAGAATATTTGATTTTTTTTAAATTAACAAATTTTTTTCCGATTGTTTTATAGATAGATATTTATTGGGTATTAAACTACTGCTACTTATAAACACGTGCATACGTGTCAAGGCCACAGAGTCTACATTCAAACCCATTTTAACGAAAATCAAAATACTGACATAAAATACTCTGATAATCATGCTCAATTACTTGAATAATAAAATAAACATAAAAATAACACTTAAGGAATATAAATAACGTAACAAACACACATGCAGATGATTTAAACATAAAAATTCAATCGTAAAACTGACCTCAGACAAAAAATTCTAAATTGCGAGCGTTCAGCATGAAAGTCGAGACTGAAGCAAAACGAGCAAGTAAATCAGATGAATCAAAACAATATAAAAAATACATAATAAAATGAAGAGAAAAGGAATAAATAAAGATTTAATGATTTTTTTTCCTTTTATTAATTCATACATAAGATATCTATCTACATACATACATATGTATATACATACGAACATACACATGCATACTAACAAAAATATGAACACACATACATACATACAACACATTTTTATTTTGTACATATGTACATAAATATAAATATTGTATGTAAAATTATAAATATACATACAACGAAGTTTTACTTGCCACACAGATGTGTGTATTCAACTAGAGCACATGGTTTGATATTAATTATTATTGGCAAGAGTTTTAAATAATATCAACTCCCCTACCGAAATTCTATTTTTTAGTACATAGTATACATATGTACATATATTGTGAGAAAATTATTTACGAATTAATAGTGTTTTAATGTATTAAAATGTAGTGAAAAAGTTTTCATTAGTTTAACACAACAGGTGGGAAGGGTACATACATATGTACATACATATAAGCTTGTCATTCCATTTGTTATTTCTACAATATTAATCTTCGAATCTATAAAATATGTACATAAATACTTACATATATTCTGAGTCCTTATAAGTAGCGAAATTGATACAACGATGTTCGTCTGTCCGTGCGTATGCTAAGACTCCAGAAATGGTAGTGACTTGGTTGTTACATACCTACTATTTATGTGGCATATTCGCTGTTAAAGCTGGCTGTTGAAATTCAATCAGTTCGCTCCACAAATGGCTGAGATATGAGCCAAAAAACAATGACCACATTTAATTTTGCCAGAAAATCCCTTGTGGTTAATTTTTAATCTCTTTTTTTTATACATCTAAAGAACGGCAAGAGCCAAAGTTTTTAAAATAGAAACAAGCATCTTTGTTATCAATACACAATATCCTACAAATTGCGGCCGGAATGGGAGATGTGGGCGTGGCACTAAAAAAGATTTACTTATATCTAAAGAACTGTCTTTAAATTACTTTCTGTTCTTATTGTACAATGGTATATAAGATTCGACATGGCACTCTTTCTTGTTTTTACATAATTATGCACCTTTTTATAATCTGTCATTCAAATGTAGCTTAGTTAACTTTTTCGGCGTTTGGACTAAGTTGACAATAAAAAATTGCAGTTACAAGAAACTTAACTCATTACAAAGAAGCGAAAAGGTATAGTCGGTCAATCGTGACTGTATGCTGCATTACACTATACACACAAAGAAATCATGGTTGTGGTAAACATATTCTAAGAGCAATAGATTATGAAGATTGTAGTAACCATATTACGATTATTATTGAATCATATTATGATCAAAAATATTCGTTATGTTAAATCATATTTTTCCCTTAATCATATTATTATCCTGCTAATCATTCTAAGTTAAGAAGTAACCATATTATTGTCATGTTAATCATAACAAAATAAGAAGTTATCATATTATGATACAGCAACACTTTCACAACAATAAAAAATAAATAAATAAAAATTTGTTTGCATCGATTTTTTATTTTGTGGCACTTTACAATATTTTTAATGCATGTAAATACAATTTCTTTTTTTTAATTTCTATGAACATGTTGAACCGCTCATTTACAAATAATTCCATAGGCATATTTAAAACAAACGACATAACTGATGGTAAATGGCGCTTACAAAATATTATTAGAGTAAATATATTTTGATTGCATCTTAAACATATTATGATATCGTTGTGAGTAATATAATATGTTTTGAAAGTTATCATTATTTAGTTGTTAGAAAAATAATTATTTTTCAGTCAACAATACTCAAATTATAATTGCGATAAACATTGATATGTTCACAGTAACAAAAATATTGCTGATATCAAATAAAAACAAAACTTATTTGTGTACGACAACAATATATTGTTACAATAAACATAGTGTAGTTGCCGTAACCATATCCAACCATATTTTTTCTCTGCGTGTAGAAATGTTCCAATATCATATTATGTGGGACGTGGTTTACGATCAACTTACTAATTATGACATACGGGCATGTTTTACAAATCGAATTGAAGTGGCGTTGAAATCGAAAGAGATTTTGATCTCAATTATGAACAAAATGGCTGTAGTTTACCCGGTTTTCAACAGTGGTTCTTGTAACAATTATTAGTACTCAAAGTATGGAGTATATAAAAAGAAATATTTTCATGAAACTTCTATACAGCCTCGTTTTAAAAATTTGTGTGATTTTATATCCACTTCATTTCGATTTACAGAACATGCCCGAAAAGTTTTTGTAACCAAATTGTATATCAATACCAACATTTATAGCGGTGATATGGCGATAGTGGGTATAAGTGCTAAGGTTAAATATGTCCTGATTCCAGTAAAATTTGGTTAGAAGATTTGGGTTGCAATAAAATGTAAACATTAACATAATGTTGTGCTTCATTTTCCGAAGAAATATGTGTGGGGGCTGTGTGAAATTACTAGGGAGATCGATTATTCGACTTTTTTAATAACCGTTTTTCGAATATTCCGAATAGTTGCTATTTTAAAAACACCGGTTTTCGGTTAAGCATTTTAAAAATAGCCGGTTGACCGGTTTTAATTCAAATGCATAAAAATACAAAAATCAAATTAGTTTTTGTAATAAAAAAGTAAATTAGAATAAAAACGAAACAATTTACGAAGGTAAGGAACCAACAAAATACATAGATATGACTTTTTTGAAAATCTTGGGTTTTAAAAAATTATAGAAATTTAAAGAATTTATTATTTGAGAAATTCTCCCAAATTAATTTTAAATGAGTTTTAATTTGTTGGTGGCTAAGCATGTCTATATGAATCAGTAAACTTCAGCCATATTTTTGAAAAGTTGCAAACCAAACCTCTTATCCAGGATTATAAAAATACTTACATTTTTTTTGTTTCACCATTATAGAAACATGAACATGCTTTTTGTATGAAATATCTGTAAATTCGTCGATCACAATTTAAACCCTTCCATGAGATTATTAGATTCCTTCACTACTTAAGGGTGTTTCATTCATTATTGTCAGCATATTTTAGTAAAATATTATTTGCAGTCTCTTAAAAACTACTTGGAACAGAGTCAAGTTACACTTGGCGTATATTTATGTCAAGCTTGTAGACTAGGGATGCCAATCCCGAAATCCCGAATACCGAAATCCCGGGATAATTCTAAATATGTAAGTCTCGAATTTTGGTTTTAGTAAATATGTGGTATTTTTTTTATTAAAAACAACTATATTTAAATCAAAATGGCAATGAATCTAATTTTTAACTGGTTACAAAAAAAAGTCGCAAGTGAATAAATGTTACATGCAATGCATTTTGGACCACATAAAACAAAATCAGAAGATAAAGTTCGGTGTGGTCTTTTTTCTAAGTAAATGATAATAGAACTACGCACGCAAAAAGCAAGTTATGGAAAAAGGTGTTAAAAACTTGAGCGGGTTCTACCAAAGGTCTTTTGACACATACCTATTTGCTTAAGTTTATTTTATTAAATTTATACTTGCATATATATTTTATATAAAATAAATTAAATATTGTCATATAGCATATATGTAGCTATTTATTTACGATACCACCCAGAAGTGTTTAATGCGAGCATTGTTTTCGTCGGCAGCATATGTTTTCAATAAAATAAGGTATCGATTATCAGACGCAATTAATTTGTTTTAGAAGCTTTTTAAAATATAAGTTTTAATACATCATTTTTCCATATTACTTCAAAAGAATATAATTAATATTTAATATTCTTCATGAATTTATTTGTTTTAATACTTATACATAAACATTTTATTATAAATATGTATATGAATTTAAAAAATTGGCCTTTATATATGAAATTCCGATCAGTCCCGGGATCCCGTTTTTTTTGAATAAAAAATCCCGAATCCCGGGTTTCAAAAAATCTGGTCCCATTTGGCATCCCTATTGTAGACTAATTAAAAGTGATTTTTAAGCTCAACTTTTTTTGTAATATTTTGAATTGTTTTTGGTTTTCATCACAAGAACACAAGATTATATAAGCGATTTGTATTTACATTGCTCATAATGTTTTTTTGACTTTTGTTACATTTTGTTTTGACATTTTTTATAAAAAGTTTAATTTTGTCAAATATTCAATTAGAAAAATATTTAAATTACGGGTACATTTATAACAAAAGTAAGGAAAACGTATATAAATTACACATTACTAAAATAACCTGTTTATTTTACTCAAATAGCCGGTTTAATCGATTATCGAAAAATGGACATTTTAAAATATTCGACTTGGGCAAAACTTAAATAACCGGTTAAAAAGTCGAATACTATTCGATCGATCTCCCTAGAAGTTACCCAGTCAGCATTTGGAAGATCAAATCACCAAACTGAGTCCTTTAAGACTATCTTGGATGATTAAAAACTGATTAATCAGTTGTGCGCTAAAAACAAGACTCGAAAATGATTTCCAAAAATGCTAAGAAAGTGACTTCCTTAAAAACCCAAAACAAATTGTATATAATGTGCCCAATCATTAATTAACCATGCAGCTGATCGAAATGTGTCTGTTTTAAGCATTATTTTGCAGTCATGTTGTTTTTTTTTATAATGGGACAATTATTTTTGCAGATTTTAAAGCAAGTGAGATTTGTAAATTTATACACTCACAATATTCTGTACGTTAAATTAACTGAATTTGTATTATAAAATACTAAATGAAAATTCAGCTAAAGCCCGGTCTACTTATTTTTCATTTATTTTTAACGAAAAGTTGTTTTAATTTTTACTGTCAATAATTCAACCCCATGTTCCGTAAAAACAAATAATTTTTCAGTTATTTTATATAAATTAACTATCAAAAAATTAACTGAATATTCCATAAAAACAAAGAAATATTCAGTTGTTTTATTAAATTCAGTAATTTTCTTTTACTCCAAAAAAGAGCAGAATTTCTAATAAACACCAGACAGACACCTGTCCGCTTGTTTTTCTACTGAAAGAGAGAACTTAATTGTTTACTTATCCTGTTACACAGGCTTGTTTTACTTTTGTTGTACTGACCTCGTTTGTTTACAGAAGAACTCACAATCATAAGATACCAGCAGCATGACCTACATGGTTCCGCAATTATTTTACTATAAAAATTTGATGTATTTAACATAATCATTTTAACAAATAGAAAATGGGAATTTGTTAGACAAAACAGAACATCGTTTTTTAAAGATAAGTAAAAACTAATTTTTGGTAGTTAAATTACATAAAATAACTGAATATTCCTTTGTTTTTACGGAACATGTAGTTAATTATTTGACATTTTATTTATATAAAATAACTAAATATTTCTTTGTTTTTTACGCATTATTCAGTTAATTTTTTGATAGTTAATTTATATAAAATAACTGAAAATTCATTCGTTTTTACGGAATTCGCGGTTAAATATTTGACAGTAAAAATAAAAATTTACATTTTCATTTAATTTTACTTAAAGAAGAATTTAACTTAATCAACGGACAATATTAACTGCAACTGAAAATCCGTATTAATATGCACTTAGTTTTTTAAATAACTGTTAAAATCAGTTATAAATATGTTTTAAATGTTTATTTATTTAAAAATTACTGAACGGAATACTTCTTAAATAAACTACAGTCCGTTACCGTAATAATATTGTGAGTATACTTATTTATGTCATTCAGCTCGTGCTGTAAGGAAAATAATATAAAGTTTAATTTATATAAAAAAGTAATGAGTCTCAAAAATGAGTCGTAATTGAACAGAAACGCGAGTCATAAAAGGCTTGCAGAAGAATCGCGGGAAGAGAACTATTGCCTCCCGAGCGAACAGTAATTTCCGACTCAAAAACTAGCGCCTAAGTGATAATTTTAATCGAGCAGAGTGGTCAAAACAGATTCGAATATGATCAATAATTTAAAAAAATGTTGACCGGGTATGGACAACTATGTGTTGCGCATTAGAGAACGGCTTTGTGAACACCATCAAATACACTCGCTTGCGTTCATGCAATCAAACTTGCGCAACCACACACATTCGCTGCTGATTTGCAAACATTCAAATAATGCACATCGTGCTTTGCTATTTATAACATCGTGTAGCTTCGTTCGTCAATTAAGAAGTTTGTGTGCAATGCACACATCAGCATAAACCCATTAAACACTCCCAACATATGGTGGGGGGGTGAAGAGTATAAAGATTGTCTTGATTAAATTTAATCGGTCAATGTTGATTTTATCACTTTATATTTGAGTTCATTCTTAAACTAACTGGCATACGTAACATTAAATTGCACATCAAAAATATAACAGAACACGGGCCAAGTTACGGCATTAGATATCGAACGAAACTCCCATTTAAGTTGTATTGTAATTTCGTTCGATATCTAACGCCATAATTTACCCCCAGAATTCAATTTGAACAGAAATATAGTTGTTTACATACATATGTGTCTGTGCGGTTTTAGCTGTATAATAACTTTCGGTATCGATAAATATGGCTCGACAACTGAGAAAGCCAATCTGTGTTGATCATTCTGTTCAGGAAGGTTTGGCAAGTCGTCTTGAATCGTTTAACGTTTGAACACCGCTTCCAAATTGTGGAAATTTACTTTGAAAAAAATTAATCTGTTCAGAGAGCCCAGCGTCCATTTTACAAGGCTAATTTCGGATCAAATGGCTACGTCAATAAGCAAAATTATCGTTTTTAAAGCGAAGGCAATCCTAAACCCGTTAACGAATCACCATAACATCCATTAAAACTTACTGTTTGTTGCGGCGCGGCTTACACGTACTTTCGAAATGAGCAAGGAGCTGCCGTGATGGTGAATGGCGAGCGCTATCGAGGCATGCTGTTTAAATTTTTGTTTCCAACAGCTGTAAATTGTAATTTAAAAGAAAAAATGTTGTTTTAATTACAAAGAAATTATAAGCTTAAAAACAATAAAATCTAGTATACATTAACGTCATTTGGTTCCAACAAGATGGCCCAACTTGCCATACAGCGCGCTTTACAATCGATTTATTGCACAATTAATTTGGTTACAACTATATTTTCAGAAGTGGTCCTGTTAATTGACCCTCAGGGTTGTTAGGTTTTTCGTAATTTTGACGATTTTTTGAGAAAATACTCAGGGGTGTGCTGGAAATCGCAAACGTAAAACGCAAGAATTTTAAACGTCGTTTTTTAATAAGATTTCTGTAATAAAAGAATTTTATGACAAATATTAAACAAATATTTCCCTATAAAACAGGATTTTAAACCAAAAATTATGTGAATTAGGTTTAAAGTTTATTTAAAACAACTTCCAAATTCTTGCGTTTACGATTTCCAGCACACCGCTGACTGTAAAATGACGATTGACGATTTTTTTTAAAATTTTGTATTATAAACGAAATTTTTCTTAATTTTTGGTTTTTTTATTATTTGATAAAAATGATTTTTTCACCGAGTTTTCTTTTAAAACTTTTTTGCTATCTTATCTCGACTTAAGACGTTTTGTAAATATGCCACAGATACGTAATTACATATGTTCATATACCTATATTAAGAAAAAATATTAGGAACCTACAAACATTAAAAAAAATACATAAAAATATGGTTTTGCGCAGGAATGATAAGTTACATTTTCCAAATTGTACTTAATTTAGTAAAAATTGCACTTTTTAGACCCGAATTGTACTAAAACCTTCTTATAAGGATGATAGCGGAACAAGGCAAAAACAGAGTAACAAGTTCAAAAAATATTGTCTTGAAAAGTGAGAAGTCTTCGTCTGAATCCATATTAAAGTATTCATATAGTTCATCCTATGTAAACGAAGAATAATAAGGAACATAATAGTCATTTTATTATTTTTAAAGGACATCAAAGTCCGATTTATCTAGAAAATTAGTTTTTTTATTAACTTGTACTTGTTTAAAAACTAAAGCAACCAGATTCATTAGACTGTAGTTAATATTTTGTCTGAATTATATTCGATGCAGTAGGTATTTACTTAAAAGAGATTTCTTTGCTTTGTTTTTATTAAATTATGGTATGAAAAACTATGTTCCACACACGCCAACGAACGTGGTTTATACAATATACATTTTGCAATTTAGTAGAGTATCTGGAAACATAAGTTTTTTAATTTTATTTTTCAATTCTCCAACCATAGACCAAAAAGCTTCAATGTTAAATGTTTGAAATTGTACTAAACATGTAATTGGAGTACTTTTGTTATGCTAATAGTACTGAAAAAAGTTCAATTGTACTTACTTTATCATGCCTGGTTTTGCGTAACTCACTAAATAAAAGTGCAAACGAATATACCTACATTATTAGTTTTTTCGCAAAAAAAAAAAACATCTTACGGTAACGATCTTTAAACAATTCTCTCTGCAAAAATACTAAGAAATTCGAAACTGATTCATTCAAAATAGGTATATGTATGAAGTGCCAGCAACAGCAAAGAAGTTAATTTGCTGACTTAAAGCGCATGAAAAGCAAAAAAAGAACATAAACAAAATTTATTACTTAAGTTGTTGCGTTGCTGACTGATTAAGCAAAGAAAACACACATAGCGAGACTAAAAAAATTATTTACTCTCTCTTTTTCTGCTTTTGCTCACTCTCTATCAAAGTCTTAAGGCCTAACCATAATATGCATAGCCTTGCTTAACCTACTGTCAAAAATTAACAAAAAGTCTCTCAAATGTTTAAAAAAAAACCAAAAACAAAATAAAAAAAACATTTGATTCCGTACGGAATGTGCGGTTAGATTCGCACCTTGCTTAAGCAAATGACAGTTTCATTTAACTTAGCAAAAAGTTTTCTTTAGTTCAATATGGTTTGCCTCATATAATTTACATGTACTCGTACATTTGCTTAAGCCAATTTAAGCACATTATGGTTGGGCCTTTAAAAGGCATTAAAAAATACATTTTTTTAATTTGCAGCGACAAATGAGAACAAAGCAAACATTTTTAATGTATCACGCAAACATCAGCAAATAATTAAATCAAATTAAGCGATTACGGCTATTTAAATATACATGTAATAAGCATATATATATATATACATACATATATATATGTATATATAAACTTCTATTCTTTTCCAACCATGGTGAAGGGTATATAAGACTCGGCATAGCACTCTTACTCGTTTTAACTTAATTTACTTATTTATACATGTGTATGTATATAAATATGTGAATGTTCCCTGTAGTTTTTTCGTGGAAGTAGACTGGTTATAATACTATCCACAGTGATCCTTTACTCGGAAGACTGGTTATAAAACTTTGGAAAATTTTATTGTCACTTTGTGCTGGCACCAGGGTTGTTAGACTTTTTTCCTCAAAAATCGTCAAAAGTTTTAACAAAATTCGTCAAAATCATCACGAAAATTGAACAAATTCGTCAACAAAACGTCAAATATATAAATTTTACAAATTAAAGACAATTTATTGCATGGATTGGTTCGAAAATAAAAATTTTTAGCAAGAAATTATATTTACATATGAAGAAGAAAGTGATATGGTTAAGTTTTATTCTATTTATTTCAGCAAGTGAGCTGAATATATTTATCATTTAAAAAGAAAACATAAGAAAAAATATATTTGCATAAATGCATAGCAAAAATATTTTTTATTTGATTTATCCATATTCAGAAAAATATTAAATAATAAATAAAATCTCATTTGCTTTTAACTCGAGCTATTTTTAAATGATTAACTTTTAGCGCTGTCTCTATTGCAAATTGTTTTTATTGTTAAAGGTGCTAAAAACCAAGGATTCTGTCTATATCAACCGACTTGGAACGTTTTATTACGTCCAATATTAGTTCCAAACTAATACATTTTTTTCTCATTGCACTCATTTTTCTACACAACTTCTTATTTAAAAGTAACTTCTTACTTCCTAACAGTTTCTGTTGCTGTCACTTAAAATTACTTAACAAGTTTTTAATATTACTGATTGAACCGTAACAGAACAGAATAACAAATCAATTTCACAGGGTTTTTTAATAACAAAAACAAATCAGCTGATTCGTAACAGAACTGAAAGTAAAGACTAACTGAGCCTTAGCACTCAATTTTACTAAGAATAACTAACCAACAGAATTAAATGGGATTTGCCTTTTTACACACAAATAGAAAAATTCTTCACATGTGATTATGACTTCATCGAAAAATGCATTTGTATGTGGCGACGCAAATCGAAGTCATAAAAACGCAAAGCGGATTTAACCAATTTTTTAAAAGCGGACCAGATAGGACTGACGCAAATCGGAGCTCTAGTGTATATTTTGCAGTACAGATGGCATTTCTATAATTGTAGAATTTGAATTACTAATGCTTATAATGAAATCCACCTGGTTTGTGATAGGAGAGGAATTTTTTTGTTTAATTTCCAAAAATTTTTGTATTTCGAAAAATTGATTTTTAAGTTTTGGACTTGTGTTTTATCGATGCCAGAAAATCGTCATAACACTATTATTTTTAGTCAAAAAATCGTCAATCGTCATATTATTGTATTTTTTCAAAAAAATCGTCAAAATTACGAAAAATTGTCACATCTAACAAACCTGCTTGCCAGATTAAAGTGTTATATGCCAGGTTAAAGTTTAAAGTAAATTTATTGACGGGATTAAATCGTCAAAACATTAGTGACTCTACATCAAAAATCGTCAATCGTCATTTTGGTAAATTCATCGAAAAAAATCGTCAAAATGACGTAAAATCGTCACATCTAACATCCCTGGCTGGCACTTATGTAGCTGTCTAAATAAAATAGTAACAAATGTCTGTCATTGAGCATTTCGTTCATTTTATAGAGAGAGAACCCGAACGTATGACAACATTTAACTTAGAGAAAGAGAGAGAGAACCCGAACGTATGACAACAGTTAACTTAGACAGTTAAGGGTAAGCCAAGAGGATATCCTCTTGTTAAAGTGGCCAGTCATATGGCTAGCATTCGGACTTGTTGTGTCATAAAGGAGATAGTATTATAACCAGCTCGGAGACAGCCACATAAACTACAGGGTTAATTTGTCTGTAAAATATGTAAAAATCTTGAAGTCAAATAAATTTTTTTACTTTTTTCTTTATATCCTCTGTTTTTATTTTCAAAACCTTGTCGCCTTATATGTATATATGCATGTTGCAGGTGGGAGACACATGTCTATAATTAACTTTTACATGAATTAATCAAATTTGAAGTGCATATCGTTACCTTAATATAAAAAGGCCCCAACTCATCAAAAACACTTTTTACAGGAGAAGGAAACATACATAAATTACACATAAATTTCACAACACACGCGTACACCTGCAATTATAACGCACAAATGAAAATAAACGGCTCTTGCTCTATCAGTTATACCAAAGAATATAAATCATATAGAATGCGCATCTCAAGGAAAACTAAAATATTTTTGAAAAAAAATGCATGATGCGGGCGGGAAGACAAAAGGGAAAGAAGCAAAAACAAAGAGCGTAACAATGAATCGTTCTCTCGTTGTTTATGAGAACTTTTAAACAGTGTTACCGTTATGCGACTAAAGTCGCATTTTTGCCCCTTTTTGACTGCCGTGCCACTTTTTTGACCCCTTTGTTTTAAATCCCCTTTTGTATCATTTTGTAGTTTTTTGTGCCCCTTTTGCCCCTTTTTAAACCAAATTTTTTTTATACTGTCAATCAGTGAATCCGAGCTCAATTTGAAGACAAAATAGCATATAATTTGGAAAAAATTAAAATAATTCAGGAAGGGCTATCTATTAACAATAAAATTTACCTCAAATTTCTAATATATGTATTAAATATTATGAATAAATTAAACCTTAATTTTCAAAACGAATCATCACAAATTATATATTTAGTTTCATCCACGAAAGATATTGTATTAGAAATTTTTAAAAATTTTTTAAAAACAGAGTATGTTATGCAAACAAATATAGAACAAATTGATTTTGTTGATGTTCTGCATATAAAAGAAACTCTTAATATATATATCGGCCACGAAGCCGAGCTAGAAATATGTACTAACAACATCTTAAGTAGTGATATTGTAGAAATTAAAAACAACATTTTACTTTTTTACCAAAAGCTGTGCAAAGAAATTTTATCAAGAATTAATATTAGCGTTAAGAGGCTGAGTTCATTAAAGGTTTTAGATCCAGTATTTATTAAGTCAGCTGAAGACATATGTAAATTACTTTGAAATTGTTTCCGTTTTTATTAATATAATTACTAACCCAGATGATTTTGTAAAAGAGTTCAAACTTTTAGAAACCAGATCAAACGATAAAAGCTATGAAGCAATTTTTAAAGTATCTAAGCCTGAAACATTTTGGTACGAAATTGGCAATTTAAAAAACTGTTTGGGTGACAATTTATATCCAAACTTGTATAAATTTGCTTCGTATGTTTTTACTTTACCACATAGTAGTGCATCCGCTGAGCGGATTTTTTCTAAGTTAGCATATTTAAAAAATAAAGTGACAAATAGACTGAAAGAAGATACCTGTCAGTCTATGTTATCCGCTTTAAATTTGTATTAAAATGACTTGGAAGATTGGATTCCAAGTGATGAATTGATTAATAAATATAGATATACATTTTCAAAAAAATTTAATTTAATAGTTGAAGAAACAACATAACACTGCAATTTATAAAAAAATGAATCTGTACCTGATATTAACTATCTTCCTATCAATACTTTTATATGCTTTATCCTCGAGGTTTTTTCGTAACTTAATTTTTTTGGTAAAAAAGTAAAATAATCCAAGTGCCAAATATTTATGTACATATACTTACATATATACATATCTCTATCTATTTAAATGTAAAGTTTTTTTGTATCAAATCATATTATGAACTATTTTTTGTTTTTGTAAGTACCTATTGTTATTACACTATTTTAAGCTCGTTTTATTTACAAGTAATTAGTAACTGTTTTTGTATAAATAATTGAAATAAAAATTTTAGTTCATTATCGTTTACTTGCAAACAAGACATGTATTTTCACGATATACATATGTATATATATATACATTAGGGGTATAACCAAAAAAAATACCTATCACGACGGGGTGGCCACTGATGTATATATCAAGAAAACAGTTTTTTGAGATCAATTTGGATAAAAAACCTCCCCCCCAAACCGTTTTTTCCATTTTGTTCAAAAAAGAGTTTCCGTGTTATTTTAACTAATTTTAACTGTTTGGATGTAGTATAATTGGTGGTATAAGGCTTATTTGTGAAATAGTAAAATAGAACTGAATGTTTTTTGTTTTTACAATAGAGATATTGTATTTTTAATTAACAAAAAAAAATACAAATACTAAACTTCAAAGTGATTTGGGTGGGAACTTTTTTAACGCCCGCGAAAAAGTGACCCCAATTTTTATCATAGATTTTCATGGTCTATATGGCATGGATTTTTGATAATTTAAAAAATTGTTCAAAAGTTATACCCCTAATATATGTACATATGTGTGTTTTTCCCAAACAATTTGTATTATATACCTATAATGTATTTTTTTTATAAATATGAAGTTTATTTTTTGTTATGTTTAGTTTTCGATGAAAATAATTTAATAAATACATACGTTTTTTTTTAAATTTTCCTGTTTTTAAAGTTGCCCCTTTTTTTCTCAGAATTCCCCTTTTTGTGACACTTTTTTTTTGAAAATCCCCTTTTTGTGACCCTTTTTGAAAATTTTGAACGGTAACACTGCTTTTAAATCTCATTTATCAGCGTATATGTATGTGCGTGCACGAGTGTGTGTGTATGTACACCCTGCAAATTTTTTGGACCACCTGATCCAATTTCATGAAATGGACTACTCCATGGACTGGTCCGATGTAATGCAAGCATGGACCATGTCATTGTTAAAAAGGGTTTGTAGTGAGACGACATGTCTTCGTTTTTTAACGACATGTTTTCGTTTTTAAACGAAGTTAAAACTAATCCTCTTGTGTAAACAATGGAGTAGTTTTAAAACTACTCCTTTGTAGTCCAAATATGGGTTATATGGTCCTTCCCTAGGACATCGTAATGTTAAATAGACCATGTTTTTTCCATACGTTTGGGTTACTTTTGGACAAGTCCTAGTCCCTTGTGGGCTACTCTTTACACGCGTGTTTGGACTGGTCCTATTATTTGCAGGGCATTGCCAAGTCAAAAAAAAAAACACATTAACGTAAAAATAAAACAAAAACCTAACAAAAGAATTTTTGTTTCTTGCAATTTTTGAACCAACAACCTTCGTAAAAACAAATGTGACCGATTGTGTAATTGTAGGGTAAGAGTATGTGTTTTATTGTTGTACAGATAAAACTATATCGGTTCGCACTGAAATTCAGATGCTGTTTTTCTGTAAAACTAAAGATTTATAGGAATATATATGTATGTATATGGTCACACATTTATTTATTTCATAGCTGTGCAGTATAAATACCTATTCTAATTAAAGATATTTAAAAATAGATTAAAATAAAAGATATTTTTATTCCTTCTTAAGAATTTTGTTTGGTTTTTATTTAATCATGTTGCTTGGAAATTAAATAAATTTAGTTCTCATATATTCGGAATAAATTTAATTCATTTCTAACTTTATGTCTATTCACAAATGTAAAAAAAAGATACTTACAAAAATAAAATTATTTCCGATTAAATTTTCAATCAACCAAAGCGATACAAATTCATACATACATATTTAAAAAGAATTTAATGAGGATATCAACCACCCTAATAAAATTAACAAAGTTATTATATTTTAATAAATTAAATCATTCGTTAAATAAAACTTGTATTTTTCTTTTCTTGGAACTTCCTTTTTCTAAAGACCAAAAAATATCAAAAACCTGTTTTTAGCAAAAAAAAAACAGAAAACACACACACTGCACATTTTGGATGGTAAGAACAGCAAACATGTGTATATATTAATGCACGTTGATTTTTGCTCTCTTCAGTTCTCTAATGTGAGAACACAAGCCAACAACAAATTGCCTTTGCAATATTTGTGAGCGAAATTATATGAGACCGGGGCGTAATGATAAACCCCGCCATAAGAAATTTTGCTTCTACATGATGCGCATTCTATATGATTTATATTCTTTGGTTATACACAATATAAAACAACAACAATTCTAGAAATGCAATTCCTACTTTGTATGTTTCTACAGAAATGTATGAGTCAGTGTTTTTTTCTTTCGAAAAATTGTGTGTATGAGTTAGCGCTTTTTGTGTTCTGCTTATAACTTCTTTATTTTTAATCTAATTTGCTTGAAATTGTAATAGAATGTGTATTAGCAACCATTCTACAAGAATCAATAAAAAAACGGATTTTCAAAAATAATGAGTTGGGGCCTTTTTATATTAAGGTAACGATATGTGAAATTGATGTATGTAGGTAATATATGTATAGTATTACATAACTATTTATAAGAGCAAATATGTGTGTGTAGATTTGGAAGAAATGACATAGCGATTTTTAAGCGCTGAAATTTCATGTGCTTATTGCAAAATTTGTATAAATGTACCTAGGTATGTACTCGTACGTGTATCTTAATGTTTTAATTTATATATACATACATATTAAAAAAAAGAAGTTTAAGTGGAACAACTTTTACTTTCATAAGCTCTAGTAACCACATAACACTGTTGTTGGCTTTAATGTTACACTTTTTCCTTTCATCTCTTTTTAAGCTTTGATTCTTTTATAACTAAATGTATAATGTGTTTGTGTAAATATATGTATAAAATGGAAATGTATGTATGTATGTTTGTATATTAAGAAAAATGAATTCCATTCTTGACTCTGAATTCGTTTTTACTCAAATACTTACAGATATTGGTACATGTATACGGTACGTTCCCATCCATATAGATATTTATATTCGTTACAAATTCACACAAATACCGGCAATATACCCATATACACAAACATAGATATTTGTTCTATTCTATTTTATTCTGTTTATCTTTCTTTTATTGTTTAAGTTATTGACATTGAAATTTTTATAATTTTTTCCATCCAGACTTTTATTATTCTTTGCTTTTTTATAAATAGTGTTTTATTGTTTACCATGTGAAAGAATGAAGAACACAGGCATACACATACACAACTACACATTCAAACATGTTTTAATGTATTTTTACTATAAAGTTGTGTTAAAAAAAATTACTTGATTTTTATGGGTTAGAGAAAAGTCCTGTCTTCTTGGCTGGCCAATTGACTGGCCTGGCTGGACTAGTAAATATACATATATTTCATGATGACGTCATATATGTTTTTACCCATGCATTATTGAGAGAATACGTGGCCGGTTCTATAAGTCCTCGACTTTTTTGCTAATGGATCCACATCTCAAATAAAATATCATAACTTTCTTCTTCTTCTACACGCACACACAACAGAAAAGCGATAGATTATATCAAAACGATAATTTTTTTCCCAATCTTTCTTAAGGTGTTATCAGACGGGATGTATTTTACATTTGGAATTACCAAAGTGTTGAACGTGACAGTCGTACGCATCTTAAATGCAATAACATTTTACACAACAAATATTTTTAAGTCCTTTTAACCCTTAAATTATAGCACTAAGAAAACATTGTTATCTATGCTAAAGTTTATGGAGGGCGCGATTCTAGGTCAAAGATAATGGCAAAAGAAGTAGCGGTTCGAACGTGAAAAAATAGAAGTAGTTTTTGTGGCCATGTATAAAAAGGCGTAATTCAGCGAAACCTGTCACAATTTTTTAGTCAAACTACTTTCAGAATTTTACGTAGCAATGTAACTTTAAAATGTATTTGGTTTGATTCCAAAATCTTCTGAATATTTATACGTGACATTTCGAACGTGAAATTTTTTCCATAATAATTTAACGGAATAATGATTAAAACAAAATAAAAATTTACCGTAAATCCGAACAAAATATTTCTCTTCGAACTCTTTCTTAGATAACAGACCATGTAAGAAAATTTTTTTGGAATAATTTTTATCAAATATCAACTCTTTTAAGGAAGACAATATTAATGAAAACATACAATAAAACATGCTCACAAATAAGAAATAACGTTTGCACAAGTTTGCAGTTTGATTGTTTATATGAGTGAACAAATTTATAGGTAAATTTATAAAATTAGTAAAATCGAAATATTTCTCTATAACAATATCGTAAAATAATCAGCTTTTAATAACTTTTAAATTTTCGGTCACGGTGGACCTTTTGACGGAAATGTCCATATGTACACTCACAATATTCTGTACGTAAAATAAACTGAAATTGTAATATAAAATAAATGAAAGTTCAATTAAAAACCGGTCTACCTATTTTTCATTTATTTTTAACAAAAAGTTCATTAAATTTTTACTGTCAAAAATTCAACACCATATTCCGTAAAATCAAATAAATATTCAGTTATTTTGTAAAATTTTACTGTCAAAAATTCAACACCATATTCAGTAAAAACGATTAAATATTCAGTTATTTATTAAAATTTTACTGACAATTTTTTACTGTCAAATTGACACCATATTCAGTAAAAACAAATAAATATTCAGTTATTTTATTAAATTTTCGTTTACTCCACAAAAGAGCCGAATTTCTAAAAAATACCAGACAGACACCTGTCCGCTTGTTTTTCTTATAAGCGAGAGAGGGAGAATATGTTTATTTACTTACCCAGTTACACACGTTTGTTTTACTTTTGTTGTACTGACCACGTTGTTTACAGAAGAACTCTCAATTATAAGACACTAGCAGCATGACCGATATGGCTTCGCAATTATTTTACTTTTAAAATTTGATGTATTTAACTAAATTATTTTAACAAATAGAAAATGGGAATTGCTTACACAAAACAAGCAATTCATTTTTTATAGATAAGTAAAAATTAATTTTTGGTAGTAAAATTATATAAAATAACTGAATATTTAATTGTTTTTACTGAATATGGGGTCAATTTGACAGTAAAATTTTAATTAATAACTTTTCGTTGCTTTAAATTACATTTTTATTTACTTTAACATAAAGAAAAATTTAACTCAATCAACGGACAATATTAACTGCAACTGAAAATCCGTATTAATATGCACTGAGTTTTTTGAATAACTGTTAGAATCAGTTAAAAATAAATTTGCTTGGAATTTTAAATGTTTATTTATTTAAAAATGACTGAACGGAATATTTCTTAAATAAACTACAGTCCGTTACTGTAATAATATTGTGAGTGTACTGTCACTTTTCTTAACCATATGTAATTCCGTATGTACATATGTCAAAATTTCCATTTTAAGTACGATTTATAATTTTTGCTTATGTTTTTCCTTATGACATAACCTATAAATGTAAACAAAAGCTGACTTTTTAACGTGTATAAATTGTTTTAATTATAAAGCTGCTGAAATTATAAAGTTCTTAAGAGTAAAATGGATATAACAACTGCTAATAAAATTATTGTAGCGTCCAGCATTATTGCAGTAATATCTGAAATAAAAATACAAAAAAAAAAAACAAAAACCATCTGTTTAGTTTATGTTTGCCACAGGAAAATAGAGTGTGTTCTAATCAAAAAAATTGACAGTTAAATAACAAGATTACTTTGAACTTACAACGCAAATAAATAGGCCCATGCATCAAAAACAGTCAATTATTAACGTATACTAATACATTTAATACATAATCAATAGACTTGTGCCAAATCGTTCATTTCAGTGACCGGTCATTTTCGTTCAATCATTCAAAGTGAACCCGTTCGTTCAGTTCGTTCATTCCGTTCAATCGTTCGTTTTATGTACAAGAAGACAAAAACAACAGGCCAAATTGTTTTTGTACGGCAAAACATTCATTCACAACTGATTGAATACGGTAATGTGATAAAAGAAACAAGCATAGCATACTTGTGTGATGTTACACTCAAAATACTATGTAGGTAAATTCAAAAGAATATTAAGTTGAATAATTGAAAATTTGATTAGAAAACGGGTCATTTCATTTAAAATAAAGAAATTTTACAGCTATTTTTTTAATGTTAATTTTAAAATGGATAAACGCTTTAAAAATAAATAAATTTTTCCGTTATTTTAAACTTAAATATAGTAACTACAAAAAATACATTCAAAGGTATTTTCAGTTAATTTTAACTCGATTTGAATTATGTACATACTAAGACAGACCTACCGAATTGGCGAAACATTTTTGTTGTTTTATTCACTATGTGCACATATACATATGTAGGTATGTAAATAATAAAATAATTTAAAATAAAGGTAGAATTAGTCTTTTCTTGCTGTTTTTGTTCTGTTCCGTGCCGTTTTGTTTCGATATTGTAAAAGTTACTTTTTCTGTAGCAACTTATCAGCCATTTATGAGAAATTTATTAATTTTGCATTGTCCACTGTTTTATTTAAATAACATAAATGCACATAGATTTGAAAAAATTAAATTTTATGAATTCTTTTAATTAAAAAATAGTTTATTTTAATATAAATATGTACTTTTTGTTATTTATTTTGCTGTCACTTACAATTACTTAACTAGTTTTTGATTTTAGCAAACTGAACTGCAACAGAACAGAAATACTAATCAATTTCATAGGGTTTTTAATAACAAAAACAAATCAGCTGATTCGTTACAGAACATAACGTAAAGACTAACTGAGATTTAACTTTGCAGTTAAGTACCCAATTCAGTTTTATTTTAAGCATAACAAATAACTGAACATATTTATTTTTGTAACAACATGTAAGTTTATGAATTAGTTTATGTGCTGTTTTCACAACACAAGTGATCGAATGTGTAGTAAAATTTATATGAAAAGTACTAAGTTGTTTGAGAGTTTTTCATATAAATTACTCTTACACGTTCAATCACTTGTGTTGTGAAAACAGCACATTAATTATAAAATAACAAAATTTTCACTAAGTTTTAACTTTACGGAAAATGATTTAAGTAAATTACGTTCAGTTACTGCAAAAATTTTTGAGTGTACCCAAGAATGGATAACAAACGCAAATCAAATTCGCATTTGTTTTTTGGTTTACCAAACAACGGATGGAAAAGAAACAAACTATTATAGTGCTTATGTTATACCAGTATACTATACTTGTTTCTTTTAACACATTGCCAGTGGCAATTTGCCACACTGCATAAAAAATTCAATAGTACAATCTGGGCTGCCATATCTACTGATTTCTCGCGAAACGTGGCGGTTTTAATACTTGTTTGGTGTTCTCATATTCTAAATGCTAATGTAACTTTATTTAAAGAGAAAGAATTACTTAAAAACTTTTACTGCCTGTTTTTAGAACTTATAATGTCATTAATCAATTTATATGATTTAAAAGCATGTTGCCTGTTAATACACAATTTTTTTAAATATGAAAGCTTGTCGCGAGATTTAAGAACTTGTATTTACTTTGTTTGAGAAATTAAGTAGTTAAAATCAATCACATCAACGCGTTCAACGGTCAATTTCACCAAGTTCAGTTATAATTAACTATCACCTATAACTGTCAAAAACATATTATTAACTAAAGGTTAAAGTTAGTTATAACTGAACTTGGTGAAATTGGCTGCAAGTTATTTAAATCTCGCAACAAGCTTTAAATCATATAAATTGTGTAACGACGTTATAAGGTGATAGTAAAAGTTTTGAAGTAAAATTTTCTTTTTTTCTTTTTAGAGCATTTTATTAAAAGTTTTTTTTTTATATATTATTGAACTTTAAATTTAATTTGGTACCCATATTGAAGGAGAGCATAAAAACTTAGTCCGTCATATTTGATTTAGAGATTTAGGCACTTAATTTTTTGACTTATTCTCAGCAAGTCCTCCCATTTGATACCTACTTATATTGTAGGAATGCATTAAAAATAATAAGTCTGCCATCTTGGGTGTTTTTCCAGGTTGGATTTAGTTTTTAAAATTCATAAGTAGTTTCTTAAAAACTATTTTTTTTATTTTAATAGTCTTAAGCGGCCCATACACTTGCAATATTATTGTTTAAGATATTCGCCATATTATTTCCATTTTGTCCTATTTTATGCAATAAGTTGCACAATGGTTTCATTCATTTAATACAAAGTTAACATAACCTATAGGAATAACATAAGCAGCATTATACAATGTTGCCAACACACTTCACTATCTTTTCGTTGTGCAATAAAAATCAAGTCTTTTGATTGTTGCCAATATTGTGCATCTTCGAATATTACATACACATTTGCAATATAATTGTACAGCACGTAAAATTTAACAATTTCATTGCAAGTGTATGAGTCGCTTTATTCAAAAACGAATGCTTAAGTAATGTATACATTAAAAGTGGGTTTTCCATACTAATTTCGTGCTCTAAAACTTGACTTAGCTTTAATAAATAAAGCTGTCGAATATTGAAGTTGGTTATTTATTTACAAATCTTATTTTAAAACTAAATGGAATATATATGTATAAAATTTTCTGCTCAAATAAAAAAATTTTCATTTGGCGGGTTTTATATTAAGAACAACTGGCAACGCTCATAAACATTGTAGAATAATTGTCAATAGCAGCCAGGGTTGTCGGATTTATTTTGATCTTTCTTCCCAAATTGATTGTTCAAGATCGCCAAAGCCATTTTTTGCGTTTTTAACAATATAAAATATGTATTTCAAACATTCATAAAAATATTTTGTATAAATCATAAAAAATAAATGTCTTCCTAATTGCTAAAATTTGCTAAAAATGGGAAAAAGTCGCCATGATATATATTTTGTTTAATTAAAATAAAATGATTGGTTAACACAAAAAAGGTACAATAGTTTACAATAGTCTAATTAAAGCAGCAAAACATTTTTTAGGTTAGTGTTAAAGAATTATTGGATATATATCTAAAACGATATACACGTCACCGACAAGGTAATTCTTACTGTTTGTTTTTTGGAAAATAATGTATACGATTCAGTTTATTCAACATATCGGCCTCTTTGCGCAAAATTATCGTATATGCCAATTTTTTTGAAATTTAGTTTTTGATGCAATCTTGTTCTACATTCAAAGAGACGTCACCTGGCAAAATATTGTAGGCGAATTCCACTTCGTCTTATTTTAACTTATCTTATCTAAGCACATGTATATATTCATTTTGATATTACAAGTGAAAGCAGAGAAAAGTAGAAAAATGGCTGTCCTGTAAAATTTGGTATTTGTAACATACGATAATTTCGCGCAAAGGGGTCGATATCGTGTGAAGCTACAAAAGTGCTATTTACATTTATATAATTTATAACTCGTATTAACGTGTCAAGAAGTTTATATTGCTCTCTATTTTGAAGGCGAGTTTTATTGGAGTTAATTATTAAAAAGAACTCTTTCAATAAAGAGTTACATAAAAAGTTATTTAAAATGGTACGTACCGGACGTATCCTTATAGCTATATGCTTTTTTCAAAAACTGATTTAAATTGGATGGAATACCATCATTGAAATAGCCTTTCCAAATAACAAATGGTAAATTTGTCTACGAGTCTCAAAACATATTCATGGCTTTTACTATGTTCACACTTGGGTTCTTAAGCTCGTTAAGCAACATATAGAATTCTCTGAACATGAACGTGTACAACCGGCCACGATTTCTGCTTAATGATATATTTTTTTCCTTAAGTAATTCATACATTTTCACAATTTCATCATAATTATGTTTAAAATAATCTTCTGATAACTTTAAAAAGTATTTTTATCCATTTTTAATACTTAAAAGAAATATAAAATTGTTTGTTGGGTTTTTTCTCAACCATCTGTCATCTTAATAGGGTGATCGATTATTCGACATTTTTCAATAACCGGTTTTCGAATATTCCGAATAGTTGCTATTTTAAAAAAACCGGTTTTCGGTTAAGCATTTTAAAAATAACCGGTTAACCGGTTTTAATTCGAATACATAAAAATACAAAAATCAAATTAAATTGTTAGTAATAAAAAGTTAATAAGAATAAAAACAAATCAAATCACGAAGGTGCGGAACAACAAAATACATATATGTTCCCGTCGATCCCATAAGGAGCATAGGGCCTCACCAGTAAATGATTAAACTTAAGCATTATTTTAAACAATTTCTAGTTATTTGCTAAACTTTATGTCTATATGAAGCAGTAAAGCAGTAAACTTCAGCCATATTTTTGAAAAGTGGCAAACAAAACCTCTTATCCAGGATTATATATTTAAATTTTTTTTTGTTTCAGCATTATAGAAACAATAGTAATATGAACATGCTTTTTATATGAAATATCTGTCAATTCCTCGATCACACAATTTAAACCCTTCCAGAACATTTTTGATTCCTTTAATTTTATTTTAAGTTCTTGGTGTTTAATAATACTGAAGAATTTTCCCATATCATTGATTCAGCCGGTATGTTCTTGTTTTTAGCATGAAGATATGCTAGAACTACTTAAGAGTTTTTCATTCATTATTGGCAGCATAGTTTTACTTGGCGCATATTTATGTCAAGCTTGTAGACTAATTAAAAGTGATTAATAAGTCGTGACGTTAAAGATCCTTTGCAACTTATCATTTTACGGCCGTTTAAGCACAATTTTCTTTTAAGTCAGTTCGAAATATTACCAGAGATGACATCTTTATAAAGATATACATATATAACACTGTCAAATTGCTAATTACTTTTTAAGCTGAACTTTTTTTATAGTGCTTTAAATTGTTTTTGGTTTTGTTACAGGAACACACGCTTATTTAAGCGATTTGTATTTACATTGCTCATAATGTTTTTTCGACTTTTGTTACATTTTGTTTTGAGATTTTTTATAGAAAGTTTAAGTATATAAATTACACATTACTTAAGTAACCGGTTTATTTTACTAAAATAACCGGTTTATTCGATATTCGAAAAATTGACATTTTAAAATATTCGACTTGGGCCAAACTAAAATAACCGGTTAAAACCGGTCGAATACTATTCGATCGATCACCCTACATCTTAATCATCTCAAATGTAACAACATTTTGCTTAAACGCGTTAACAAACCCAAGTGTGAACATAGCATTATCAAATAGCCAGCAAAATCGCCATATATTTTAAAAGCCGCCAAAAAAATCGCTATGTCGCCAAATTGAAAATTAGGTCCCAAGAAACTTGACAACCCTAATCGTGCTATGAAAATGTGTAAAGCAATGTAGCAATGAGGAAATGAAATAAGTATATTTTACTGACATAACAAATAGACCACAATAGTATTGTTGTTTCTTTTCAACCAGTTGTTCGGTAACCAAGTGACCGACTGACTAAAAAGACCCAAGTGAACCATTGAACGAAATTGACCGATGAAACTGAACGGCCGTTCATCGTTCAACTGACTGATCCGTTCAATTGAACGAGTTCGTTCATGAACGACACAACTCTAATAATCAACAATTTTCTTTCTTAACGAAACGCATGGTGAATTCATTTAAAAAAACTCAAAAACCATCTGGGGGCTAATTTTGAAAGTCCTGACCGAAATTGTTTTCGAATCGAAAACAATTTTGATAGTGGTCTTATTTCTTATTCTGACAGTGCACACTGGGAAATTCCATACAGGGGTTGGCCAAATAATCATGGACGATCCAAAAGTATCGAACACAACTAAAAAAGGGCTTTGGAAGTGTATTAAAATATGATCATTTGTAGCGATTATATTAATAGCTTGTGAAATATTTATAAATGCTCATCTCCTGTCCCCTTCTTTTTGCCAACCTGAGCAGATAACAGTAGATATGATCATATATGTTTATAATATGTATAATATGTAAACTTATGTGATTATATACAAAAACATATGAATATATATCTTTACATACCTCAAACGTGGATCTGACTTGAGCTCCTGAGGGATGGGTAAGGGGGGTATTGCTTAGGAACCTTCAACTGAAACATAACATTTTAAAAATTTCTTTTGGAAAGACCATAGAAATTGTATATATTTTTCCGTTTAAGGTGGGAGGGTGTTGAGGTGGGTTGGGATGAGTACCAATTCATATTTCTTCCCCTGTACTCACGACTGCATAACAATATATAACAAATATCAACCTCATAGCTTTCTTATTTCTTTCAGTAAATAGCTGAAATTTGGCGTTCAAATATTAGGCACATATTCAGTATAAAAATAAAAATAGCTTAACAGAAAAAGTACCAATTATATTTATATATTCGAATTTGCAAAAGGTACCAAAATTTATATGAGAGCTTTTAAATAGAAGAGAATACAATTTAAATTTTATTTTTATCTTTATTACATAAAAAGATAAATTGCTTACCAAAAAATTACCAAAATTATATTTTTGCCCTTTTTATACCCAAATGTGCAAATTTCAAAAAAGTACCAAACACATGACAATTTAATTTTCGATTCAATAATGATATCTTTTGAATTTTACGTCTACCTCTGTTAGATCTCGAGATATAATATTACTGATTTTACCCGTTTCTACCCATTTCTAACCCCTTGAATTTTCAAATTCTCTCCTTTTTTGTTTACACATTGGTAGGGGAGTCTACATACAAAATTTCAAGTGTCTGGCTTAAGTTGTTTGGGCTGGGCGATGCTCACCCAGTCAGTCACGCTAATCTTATAAAACTATATGATATCACTAAAAACTATCTGGTTACTTGGGTGGCAGGTGGTGGCAGCTGAAATGTATAGTACTTACTTTTGATACTTAACAGTACTAGATATAATAATCACTTAACCTCCCCTAGTCAAATCTTTTTTGTTGTGGTCTCTTTAAATTGGGCTTACTTAAGGTTTTATTTATTTTTAAAGTAACTCACAATCACTTCACTTATCCAAAAAAATAACGCACACAAAATCACAATTATCACATGGAGTGATTAATTAGTAATACGGTTTAAACATAACGTGCTTATTTTCAAAAAATACTTTAAAGGAAAAATCATAGCTTACTTTTATTTCAAAGTACAAAAATCAACTTTGATAACCTGAAATTTGTAAGATAAAAGTATCTTCATACTTTGCTCCAGTATTAACAGTAAAATAATTAGCCAAGAGCCAAAATAAGAAATGAGTTGTATGTTTTGAAGCGTTCATTTTTGGCCGGAATTTTCCAGTGTTGTGAAAACTTGAAAAAAGTGTCATTAAAAAAATAATTAGAAATAGTAAACAGAAACGATATCGTTATCTTTAATGCAAACAAACATAATTACACAACAATTCGATATTAAGTTATTTATTGATTTTTGTTCGTTTTAATAAACTACATGTTTATGAAAATTTTAAGGTCCCTGCGACCAAAAATGGCGATATTATTAAAGAAATGCATTTAATAGGCTTTTTACACTGATCAACATCTAACATCTACCATCAATTTGCCACCATTTACGAAGATGTTAACATCCTTTCATAAGAAACACATAAGGCTAAAAACCAGCATCTTTTAACATCTCTAAAATATGTTCCTATCTCATTTTATTCCATTTTACATCTTTCGATTATTTTAGTGTCATCACTTGAAAAGTGCTATTATTATTGTGGCATCACTGACAAAAAAATTGGGTTTAAAAGCAGCGTTACCATTTGTCAAGTTTTCTCTTTTGTTGCAATGTTTTTTTGTTATGTTTTTTTTACATTTTTAAACAAATTGAACTTTAAATAAATTTTTGTGTTTTCTTTTTAAATTTTGGCACTTTTGTAGAAAAAAGCATTTTTTATTTTATAAGCATTTTAATTTAAAAAATGGTGACATTTTTGTTTGATTTTAGATGTTAGATGTGAGCAATGTAAACGAGTTTTTTACATTTTCTACATATTTGATGGTAGATGGTAGATGTTGATCAGTGTAAGAAGCCTATAAGGTGACGATATGTACATTAGGAAAATGACTAATCTTAACAAAGAAAATACCTATCACCACGTAATAGTCAATATTAATGGTGTTTTATTTTCTAGACAAAAAATAATACCTTCTGAAAAGGTGCATTTGTGGCAATCCAAGTCAAATCAGGCAATTTGCAGAAACATATTTTTTGATTTCCTGTATTTCTTTACTGTGTTGATGTTCCTCAACAGCACATTTCAGCAAATTTTCATTTTTTTTGGCTTATGGTTACAGAGATATCGAATATTAAAAATCGAGTTATAAGAAAACTTTGTTAAAATTAATACTCATAACTTTTTCAATATTAGTTCAAATAGAATAATTATTTTTTTGTATTTTTTCTTTCAATAAAAAATAGAAAAAAATCTTGCACAGTGGGCTTTTTGCGATTTTCAGGATTTTATATTTTTAATAATTTTTTTTCACTGTTCGCTCTTTGTTTTTCTTGATATTTTTCACAAATGATTTTTTCTACAAATTTAAGGACCCACTTGGTTGTGGGATTTAAATTACTACTATTTTTTCCTGATTTTTTGAAATTTGTTAAAAAAAAAATTTTCGATATAAACCACTGTGCAAAAATGGTCCAGGATTTCGCAGAATATATTTTCAATACTAATTCATTTATTATGTTATTTGAATTGGCTATGTTTAAATAGCCATAAAATAACTAAGACATTTTTCAATACGGGGTTTTACTTTTATTTAAGCAAAATATATTACTGGTCGTAGCACACTTCACCCTTTTCGTGCACAAATACATGGGTGTGCTGGAAATCGAAAACGTGACACGCAAGAATTTTAAAAGGGGTTTTTAATAAGATTTTAGTAATAAAAGAATTTTATGACAAGTATTATACAAAGATTTCTCTATTACACAGAATTTTATAACAAAAATTATAAAAATTAGATTAAAAGTGTATTGAAAACAACTTCCAAATTCTTGCGTTTTACGTTTTTGATTTCCAGCACACCCCTGATAATTTTATTTCATGATTGGTGCTTACTTAGCAGTATTTCTGTACCTCTAGTGCAATATTGTGACTGCTTCAAATGCTGCTTCAGTGTTCGAAAATAAACACTAAATATCGCTCCTTAGTGTTCGGTTCGGTAGATTAGTGGAAAACACAAACGCTAATAGTGTTTATGTAGAAAATCATTAAAAAAATAACGTTTCCCTGTTTGTCATCTTTCGAACACAGAAATAATACTGTTTTTATCCAACTTAACAAAAGATGAGAACATTTAATTCCGTTCGGGTTTTTTTAAAAAACAACAAACTTCATTGTGTGCGGTTCGGCTCATTAATGTTCGTCCCAAAATAAACTACTGTTTATTTCTGAACACTGGTTTAGATTGTCAAGGAATCAATGTCCTTAAAAATATTTTAGACGATGTATCTGACAACAAAGCTATTAAAAATGTAACATATAAGTATTAGATATCGAACACTCGTTGCAGCCTCGTTGGGACACTTGTGCAAACTCTTCGGAATTTTTTATTATTAATTTCCTTAGCTAATCCCGCGAAGCTCTATGTTGTATGCAGGAAAGAAACCAAAGTTTTTGGCGGGAATCGAACCCGCAACCCCGGCGCTGATAGACCAGCGCACTACCATCTAGCATACTGATTGATATATTAATCCTTCATCTTGCCAATCTTTTAACACATGATTTTATAGCAATATAAAAACAATCTGCTTTTTAAAAACAAATCAAAGAATCCTTAAAAGAGGATGATGTTGTGGTGATTTGTGACTTTGCTGAAAATTACGATTTTGTTATACAGAACGCAGAACTCAGTTTTCATTGGAATAATAATCAGTCGATCATATTCCCGATAGTTATTTATTTCAAGAATAATGAAGAGCTCACTCATCGAATTCTGGTCATAATTTCTGTTGGTAATTATCATACTAGTGCTGCCAGAAACCAATATTCAAAGAAGTGGACAATGTAAAAAATTCACCTCGATGTTGTAAAAATTAAATTCGATATATATTTCTTTTACCATAACATTAAAAAAGAAAACTAGGCAACGCAACAATAAAAATTCAGTTTTACTTCATATGACATATCGTCACCTAAAATCAAAAAGGACATAAGTAACAAAAAAATTCAAAATCTACTTTTTTTGCAAAATAATCGTAAGCGCAAAAACAAGAACTTTAATGGAGAAGATTTTTTCTAATTATCTTATTTTAAATGACGCAGAGTTAAATTCAGTATGTATTTTTCAATAAACCATTTTATTATTGTTATTATTATTTCGTACTGCTACGAGAAAGTTAGGGAAGAGCGTTTATATCCTTTGAAAATATTTCAAATTAAACAAAACGAAGAAAAATATCGGATATAGTTGACTATTCCGATTATATTGACTAACATACATATTTCCTTAACCCATTTCGTTCCGAAATTAAGTTTTTATTTTTTCTTTGATGAAAAAATATTTTTTAAATCACTAGCCAATAAAAAGACAGAAGTTTCAAAACCAATGCGCATTAAATATACATAACACAAAAAATGCAAAATGATATTCAAGTGTCATGGTCAGACTATAACTATAGAATAAGCGCCAGCGATCGAAATTTCGAACAGTCAAGTTTGCACATATGCGAAGTCATGCATGTGCATGCAAAGCATGTTTTTTATGTTTTATGAAACAGTTACATTTATTGACAATAATTCCTCATGATTTTTTTTTTAATATAATTTTTTTTATTATTTTTAAAAAAATAATTTAAAAAGTGTTTAAAAATACGGGTTACAGAAATTTACCTAAAAGAAATTTTTGCTAAAATAAGAGCCTTAACATTCATATCAACATTTCCTGGAAATTCCACCTCTTTTATACCTTAAATTTAAAAAAAAAAGATGATTTTTACAGTTCGAAAGATCGAACAGCGGAGCGAAAGGTTGTAATATTTACTAATATGTATGTAAAATTGTATACAACTTTGTAAAAATAATGTTTTCATAAAAAAGACTTTAATAATTATCCTCATTGCAGACACGAAATATTGACATATACATACATACATACATTCGTCTATACATACGTTTAAGACGTTTAGATGTTTCCCATGCGGTCGCTTAAAATTACCTTGATTTTTGAGTTCGCAACATGCCAAATATACCAGTTACATAGCGAGTTTTAAATATTAAAAAAAGAAACACAAAAAGCCTTGGTTTTTCTACGTTTTTGCAAAAGGACATATATGAGCTAAGCGTATCCTTGATCCAAATTCAGAAAAACTTGGAATGGATAAAACAACGTTCGTTATATTTAATGCTCGTCCAAATGGCTGGTGTAATTTTCTCTCCTTTGTATAATATTTTAGTTTTAGAATATATGGGAAAGACTCGAATCCATGATCCGTCTGTATAAAATTATGTCGTTGTGTATAACTCCTTTTATTTATGGCATTTTTTTGTATGAAAAGACGACACTGTGTGATGTTACACAAGATAAAAAATGCGTTTTCGTTAGGTGTTGTTGAGTGGATATATTCGAGTTGCTAGACGGGAAATGTATTGGGAAAACGCTAAAGACATCAATAATGAGGTCATTTATGAAGCGATGCGTAGAAGTTGTTTCCGAAAAGTATACAAATACCAAACTACATATTCGTCTTTTTATTTACATTTCTATAACAGACCTGCATTAATGATTCATTCATAGCAAAGCAATTAAGAAACCATCCTCTAACAAAAAAAAAACAATACATTTGCAAAAAAATAAATAAAAATTTTGTGTGTGAGTCTTTTAAGACTACCTTTGATGATAAAAAATTGATTAGTCTGTTCCGCGCTTAAAATAAGGCTCGAAAATGATTCCAACAAATGCTAAGAAAGTGTCTCCTTTAAAAAACAAAAACAAAATGTACGCAATCATAAATTGATCACGCAGATGATCGAAATGTGACTGTTTTAAACATTATGCTTCTTTTGGTTTGTTTCTGTTTATAACGGGACTAATTTTTAAAAACCGACTTCGAAGCAAGTGTGTTTCGTAAATTTATGCTCATTTATGTCAGTCAGCTCGTGCTGCAGCACGATGTTCATACATATTAGAAATAAAATGATATAAAATTTAATTTGATTTGTGATTTTAGATAAAAATTTCAAATAATAAAGTACAAGCACAAACTGTCTTAGTATTTTGAACAAAAACGCGAGTCATAAAAGACTCTTTCAAAAGAGCCGCGGGTGGGGTACCCGAATGAACAGTCATTTTCGACTCAAAAACGAGCGCATAAATGATTATTTTAATCGCGCAGGGGAGTCAAAACGACTCGAATATGATGACTGGGTGCCCCTCTAGCATACACACAAAACCAATACATTAACAAACACAATTCATTCATTCATTCATTCATTCAAACAATTCATTCAAATTCATAATGGAATGCAAGCACATTTTTCTCTTTTAATGGCATTCATGCAGGTCTCTAATTTTTATATTTTACTTTACAAATCCTTTTTTATTATATTATTGAGAAAAAAGAGCAATATTGTTTTTTTTTATAAAAACAAAGAACAATAAGAAAAAAAGGAATTGAAGTAGTGTATTTAGTCCTTTTAAAAGTGCACCCGTTTATATAGGTATGAAGATCTGACGGTTTGTGTATACCTATACATACATAAGTATCCAGCAAAAACTTGCATTGCAAAGTAATGAGTTAAAGAGCTAATATAACTACTCTTCACTATTTATACATTGGCATTTTAACACGGTGATGTCATTGGATACAGGTACTTGCCACCCTCTCTTACAAATAGGGAGTTAAATAAGTCATTGCCACATGTGCTTACAAATAGGGAGTTAATTAGTCATAACCTCGTTCGGCTAAAAATGGGTACTTCATATTGGTATCAACAATACTTAGTTTGTCACACAAACTGTGTCATTAATTTAATTTACTTTCTAATTCAAAAATTTTCTACCCCGCATTAAGGACATGTTCATACCCAATAAACCTGAGAACGATATGATTGCACAAACGATATGATAATTTCATGGAAAAACGATATGATTGCACAAACGATATGATAATTTCATGGAAAAACGATATTAAAAGGAAAGGTACAATATAAATACAATCCTTTATGATTCAAGATCGATAACACGTATCGTTTGGTTGATTGCACTGAAAGAATTTTCTACGCAATACCAATGAATTTTGACATTAAACCCATGAAAAATTTCATTAAAAAGGAACCTATGCAGCGCTTCGTTGGATCAATGAAACCTGTTTCATTAAAATGTATGTAATGAAACATTACATTAGAATAATGAATATTATTATTAATTGGATGAATACTTCAAAAAAGTAAAATATTTTTTTTTTATTTTCTTTTTAATTATTTTTTTTCTTTTTAACTTTTTTTTTCTATCTCATTTTTTTTTCTGTCTCTGGCGGGAATCGATCCCGCAACCTCGGCGCTGCTAGACTAGCTGCTCACTATTTTTTTTTCTTTTTAATTATTTTTTTTTCTTTTTAACTTTTTTTTTTTCTATCTCATTTTAGCCTACCGGGGCAGTGTAATTTTTGAATAAAAAAACTATGTTTTTTGTCTTTACTATGTACATATTAAAGAAAACTAAAAACATACATATTTATTGATTGCAAGTTTTTGTTTCATTACTACACAGAAAAAAATATTTTTCGAATTCAAACAAAAAATTTGTAGTATCAAAACATTTTTTGTCTGAAATCGGTCCTACAAACAAATTCGCATATTCAAACAATTTATTTGCATTTTGTTTACTAAAAAAAAACACTGATTTTTTCAAACAAATAATTTACAGAATCAAACAAAAAGTTTACTGAAATTCATATAAATTTCAAACAAATATTTTGCTGAATCAAACAAAAATTTTTTGCACAAGCAATGACGCGCACCCAAGCTATCACTGAAGGAGAAGATGAAGGCAGAAGCAGAGCGGCGGCTGGCTTTGAGACACATGTTTTGTTAGAATAATTTTTGAACGAAGTCTTGTTTATACACACAATGTTTTTCTTCATCACTCACTGTTGCTGTATCCTTTCCTTGGCTAAAGAAGAAGAAATGTAACAAACAACGGCAGCAGACCGACTCGATATGTTTTTCGTCATCATTTTATTTTTGTATTTGATGTATTTAAGTAAACAGTTTTCAAAAATTGAATACGGGATTTTGTTTTTTATTCTTTTTTTCCAACTTTGAAACCAACCAAAAATTTATTTTGTTTCTTATAATGTTGTTGTTGTTTCTGTTGTTTAAAAAAGAATGAAACCTTTTTTTTACCTGCTATTTTTTTTTGTTTTTTACTAATAACCTCGTCGCGCTATTTTATCATCTTTCTTCTTGTTGTACTTTTTTAAAGCGTCCAAAAATAAACTGTATGTGTTTTGTGTTGTGGTTCTTATATTTCACATAAAGAAGTGTTGCTTACGATCAAATAAAAAATGCAAAAAACGACAACATTAAAGAGCGTTAAATATTTCATACAAAATTATGAAAAATTGAAACCAATAGCGCGTTTTTTATATTATTGAAAAGTTGTCAACATTTTTGTTGGTTAAATAAAAATCAAACAAAAATATTAATTGAAACAGTAAAAAAATTTGTAGAAATTAAAAAAAATTTCAAACAATCGTTTGTTTGAAAATAATTCGGCAATAATTTTTTCTGTGTATGATGACATTTTTATTGTCATAATGAAAATTTAAATTTATGATGGCATGCTTTTTCGAAATATTTTTATACTCTTCATTATTGAGATCAAGGCCCATCTATCAGGTCTGCTTACTTGTACAAAAACAAAATACGATTCTTTTTAGTTGTCAAAAATTTACTACCACATATACAAAGCAAAAGGAAAAAACGTGTATGTGTGGCATACCATAAACGTATACATGCACATGTAAGCAACTTTCGACAACTAAAAAGAACATAAACAATGATCATCAGGCTTCTTGCACAGACCTTTTCAATGGGCCTTGATTGAGATTGAGACTATTATTGAATGTTAAAAATAATTTTTTTTTTTAATTATTAAAATATGTTGCTTTTAAAAAAAAATGTTTGATTTCATAAATTTAATGGCATATTACATTAGATGTATGAAATTATTAAATCTTACATTTTTTAATTAACAATTTAACATTTTTTTAAGCAAACTGTAATTTTGTGTTAATTTATGAATAAAGTTATGTTTGTATATTGTTTTTTTATGTTCCCAATTGAAATTTTTTGTTTACTTGGACAAACTTAAGTTTTCATATATCCAATGACAATTTTTAACGTAATTTCGAAATCCCATGAAACGATTTTAACGAAAATACTTCATTATAACTATGAAATTTTATTTAGACAATGAAAATTTTCATTTAACCAATGAACATTTTTTTATGAATATGATTCATTAAATATATGAAGCATTTTTCTTTCAGTGTGGGTAGTGTAATTTTTATTAAAATTTTTAAATTTAAAATACATATCAAAATCAATTAAGTATTAAAATTTGTCATTATCAAATCTATCATAAATGGTTCATCATTTAAAACAAATGAAAAAAAAACAATTATTTAAAATCAAATTGTATTAGATTTGAATAAATAAAACCTTAGATACATTTTATTATGAATTAATTATTAATTTCGGTAATCAACTCATAAACAAGTACATACTTATGTATCAAATTATATGTCAGCCATTACTAAAATGGTATGAAGTAGTCATTGAAAAGTAAGTAGATCAGTAATAAGCCAACAAAATAATTTCCCTACAGCGTATTGCAATCGGTTATATTTCATCTAAAGAAAATTAGGACGAACTCGTTATGAAATTTTTGCAAAAAAACATATTTTGTATAGCTTTTTTTTGATATTAACAGCATTTTCTGCAGTAATTTTTTTGATAAACAAAAAAAATTATCAGCAGTTTCTTATCAATTAAAAAAATTACTTAAATTGTTTGGTTAATGTGATAATTGAATCAATTATTATTTTTTTTTGTTCAAAGAAAAGAAAAGAAAAGAAAAGAAATGTATAATTTTGATTTATTTAACATTTTAGCTGATTTGAAAAACAATTTTTAATTAATACATATATATATTAATTAAATAACAAAAAATCTTTATTAATTTTTTCTTTTACAATAAAATAACTTAACCTTGTACAATTGTTGCTGGGAATTGTAAAAACCTGAGGTATATTTAATTAAATCAAGTAACACATTGTTTGAAACGGCAAAGTTTTTTGATAATTTTTTAAATTAAAATTAAAAATATCATTTACCCCCAATTTTACCAAGTTCAGTTATACTTAACTATCAGTTATAGCTGTCAAAACCTATTGTTAACTAGAAGTAAAAGTAATAGTAAGTTTTAACTGAACTTGGTGAAATTGTGGGTAATTGAAAAAAAATAAAATTCACAAAGTTAAATTTTTGCAATTTTTAGTAATCCATATAATAATTTTGGTAATAGATGCAAAATCAACAAATTGTTTGCTTGTTTCTATGAATTTGGTGATTTAAGCCAATTTTTAATGTTTTATATGTATAAGTAAACGTTTAATTCACTTGATTACATTTTTAATTAAAACTGATTTTATTTTGGACTTACGGTTTAAATAAAAAAAAATTGGCCAGAATTTTTTGAGAGTAGTTATTTCACATACTCTAATAAATTGCTTTGAAATACTATTGAAAACTAAATCCTTTTTTAATACAAAACGAATACAAATAATATTGCTCCTTAAATCGCGCTAGGATGCGTTATTAAAACGCATGTCTACTTTTTGAAATCCATAGATTACGAGTCTTTTAAAAAATTGGAGATTACTAATTTCTTTTATGTAAAATACACTGATTTAAAAATGTGAAAAATACATTCTCGACCAGATAATTGGAAATACTTAAGTTTTAAAATTATGTGGTAAAGGACCTTTAAAATACTGTTGCATTTAATCTTAATATTGTTGTTATTTTTATAATCGTTAGAAAATTCCTTTTTTGGTTTTAGTAGACTTTTAGTTGTCGACAAAACATTTTAAATAATAGGTATAACCTGCTAGAAGCAAAAGCTTTTGAGTTTCTAATCATTTGGTCCAGAGTTGGTATGTATATCGCACTGGTTCCTCTAAAGAGAGTTAAACATAAATGTATAGTGGTCATATCTACGCATTGTAAAAATCTTAGATCATTTTCTCTCGTATTTTGCTAAAAAACACAATTGTATCACCTTTTGTAGTATAAGACAGGGTTTAAAAAACTGCAGTCGAAATCACACACTTTCGAACAAAAATCGAAAATTTTAACACGACTTTTCACTTCTTGAGTTGGTTTGACAGCGTCTGTTTACATTTAATGGCACAGTAGTAAAAGAAACTGTTTTGTTTTTGGCCATTGACAAAAGAAGAAGTGGAACAAAATGGCAGTTTTTCAACTTTGACTGCAGTTTTTTAAACGCTGGTATAAGTGTATATATAAAAAGAAAACAGTTTTTTGTCTGTACCGAAAATTCTTAAGTTTTGAGTTTCATTTCATAATTTTAAAATTGCTTTTGAAATTATAAGTCTGTTTGCTCTATTGCAAGACCATTTGAACCAAACACTAAACTCCGCAATTCAATTTGGATAAATTGCTTTAAAAATATTGTCATCTTAGTATCGTTTTAATCTGGAGTCAATTAAAAAACAGGAAACTTCAAACATCATTCATCATAACTTTAATTGTACAATTGTTTATAAACTTAGAATGTTTACACAGTATCGGACTTAGGGCTGCTCCCTTCAAAGGTACACTTATAAATAATATATTTATGTACATACCAGTAATGCGATTCTCTATTCCCTTTTAACATAATTTAAATTTAAGTTATCTTAACGGCAAAATATTTTTCATTGTTTATTTTTAAATATGTAGTTATTTCTCCAACAAAAAAAAAAAAACAAACAAAAATTTTGGCAAATAAAAGCCACATTAATATTTTTATAATTCACGTGATTTACATACATTTTGCAAAAATAATATTAACAAATTTGTTTTTTGGGAATTTAAAAAATCATTAAAATAATTGCATTTTAGATGCAGCTTTTGGAAATCACTTATAGTGATTTCTTTTTTACACAAAAAATAAGTAGTAGACTTTCCAATCATGCCGCTGTTAGCAAATTTTTGCGAATTTCCCATAATTTAGCAGTTTTAACCGAATTTTTTACATTTCTTATAGTTTTAGTGACTTCAAATCAATGTTATGATTTCGCGAATTTTCGCTATTTTTGCAAAAAAAAATTTATATATTCCGACAATTTGCTTTTTAAGCGATTTCAAATAAATTTTACTTTTTTTTTGCAAGTTTGGAATTGTTACCGTCCAAAAAATACATCTTATATATGGCAATATCAATTAACTTAAATTCACCACTGTTGAATCCTTTTACAACATCTTTGAATTGGCATAATACATAATTGCTTTCAACCACGCCCCCCATCTGGTTGTTATAGGCTGTATAGGAAGACAATAATCCGGATAATTCTTTTTATTTGCGGCAACACGCGAAGGTGCTTTTCAAAATGTTTCTCCCATAAGAAATCAATAAATAAATATCATCGTTGTTGTCTTTTACTTCTTCTGCGGAAGGGTGCATGGCAAAATAAAGCAATTAAAACAAGTTTTTTCAAAATTTGCAACAAAAATATGCAATATCAGCAATATATGCAAAAAAAAGCATTCAAAGCAAAATATGCAAAAATATGCACTAACAAATCGATGCCATTTTACTGCAGATTTCTTGATTCGCAAAGATATTTTGCGTATGGTAATCCCCGACTGACGAGAACAAATCTGCATTTCCATAAAAATCCGAGCCTTGGTGATTTTATTTAAAATAGATAAAAAAAAAAGTAATTAAAAGTTAATATTATATTATTTAATACTTTTATTAATATTATTATTTAACAATTATCACTTTATTTTATTTTGTTTTTTCTCTGTTTTGATTATTTGAGAGCTAGTTCAGATAAACGAACAGATGTGCTAGCATGTTTAAAATGAAATGACTTGTTTCGCTCTCAAAATTGTGTATGGCAAAACATGTTGTTTCAATCACGTTTGGGTCGCGAAACAGGAATGGTAGAGCAAAACACGAATATTGCTGTCCGTGTGAACATGGTATAATGCGAGTAGGAAGTTGTTGTATGGGCAAATGTTGTTCAGATGTAGATGAAGGTTTTGCTGGGTCTTACCAGAAATTAATTTGTATATTTTTTGCAAAATTTTTAAAATCGTACATTTGAACAGCTGTCCTACACAAATTTGCTTAAAATATTTAATGTAACCTCACGGTTATTCAAAGTTTTGAACTTATCTGCCTGGCCTCGCAGTTATAAGTAGAGTTGGGTGTAACATTGGGGAAGCGGTACTAACTGTTAGTATGTATGAACTTATGTACGATTTACTATTCGATAAATTCGATTTGTTAAGATTTTTTACAAGTTCATTCATTTTATTGTTATTTTTTATTTCTCTTTAGTTTGGTGTTGAATATTTTTATACTACTGAGACACATTTTTTGCAGGATATTAATTTTTTGTTTTATTCCTCTTTTTTCTATTTTCCATGTACATATTAAATCTTTATGAAACTCGAAAGTAAATGTCCTGGTTCTCCCACTCCCACTGCCAGTGCCAGTTCCAAAACTCTATTGCCAGCATCCAAATGGGATATTTTATTTCTCTTATACACACATATACATGCACATTACATACTTATAAAGGAGTACTTTGTTGCTTTGTGATTATTTATTTCTTTTTGGATGAGCGTGTGTGTGTGCGAATGCATCTGTGTGTGTGTTTATAGCTTTTATTTTTTTGTAATTGAACATAATATTCAAGTGTGTAAAAGTTTTCTCTATAAAACTGACAAGGTCAATTATTTTTTTTAGTGTGTTGCTTTTTTCTTCTGTTCTTTTATTTTTATATTTTATTTTATTATTATTTGCTTCTTTTTTTTTTGTTTGTTCAAGTAATACATTTCTTTGCGAAAACTTTACTTTTTAACTATTTGTACTTAAAGAAAGAGAAGTAGAAAACTACGAGCGTTTGAAAACACTCTTTTTTTAGATATTCATACACACACGTACTCGAGTACACAGATTGAATATGTCTGCATGTGTTTTTGTATTTGTATGCATGTCGCTTGTATTAAAGCTTATTGTACGTGTATATGGCCATTAATAAGATTCCATTTTTTTATTCCTTTTTTATTTTTATTATTTTTCACAATTTTTTTTAATTTTTTTTTCTTATTTTTTGTAGCCTTGTCTAAGAAACTTTTTTATTGTTTCTGGGTACTTCTTAAATAAACTAGTACAAAGTTACAAATATTAATGCCTGTATGTGTGAGTGTGTATAGTTTTTATACACATACAAATATTTATATATACCCAGCGGGAAAAAGAAGGAGTACGAAGGCCTTCTAGAAGGCCTCTGTACCCCTTCTTTTGGATGTACAAGGCCTTCTTGCTCCATTCCATACTCATATCTTTTTTACACGCGTTGTCATTGCGGAGAAGGCCTTCCGCTTTCCTTTCTTTCGCCAGGGCTTCTTAAAGGCATTCAAATATATGGCTCTTAGAAGGCTTTCCAGAGAAGGACTGTTAAAAGGCTTTAGAATAAAGGTTATCTTAAAGGGTTTTTAAGAAAGGTATGTTAAAAGGCCTTTTAATTAATGGTTCTTAAAAAGCCTTTCTGACCATCCTTGTAAAAACGGCATCGGTTCTAATGAAAATTGGATGACCATTTTCATTCGCATCGCATCGAAAAAACATCGATGTTTTTTTACAGTGTCCATCCCTACACAGAACCTTCTTCTTCAATGAACAAAACACAACTAAAAAGATTTACATTATTGTTTTCACTTGGTATTTTAATATGTACTAGGGTGATCGATCGAATAGTATTCGACCGGTTTTAACCGGTTATTTTAGTTTTGCCCAAGTCGAATATTTTAAAAAGTCCATTTTTCGAATATCGAATAAACCGGTTATTTTAGTAAAATAAACCGGTTATTTTAGGAACGTATAATTTATATACGTTTTCCTTACTTTTGTTATAAATGCACCCGTAATTGAAGTATTTTTCTAATTGAATATTTGGAAAACTTAAACTTTTAATAAAGAATGTCAAAATGTAACAAAAGTCCAAAAAACATTATGACCAATGTAAATACAAATCGCTTATTTAAGCGTGTGTTCTTGTAACAAAAACCAAGAACAATTCAAAACACTACAAAAAAAGTTCAGCTTAAAAAGTAATCAGGAATTTGACATTTGAAAGATGTCATCTCTGGTGATAATATCTAACTGATATAAAAGACAATGGTGCTTAAACGGCCCTAAAATCATAAGTTGCAAAGGTTCTTCAACGTCACGACTTATTAATCACTTTTAATTAGTCTACAATCTTGACATAAATATACGCCAAGTAAAACATGACTCTGTTCCATGTAGTTTTTATGAGACTGGAAATAGTACTTTACTAAAATATGCTGCCAATAATGAATGAAAAACTCTTCAGTAGTTCTGCTTAAAACTACACCATACCGGCGAAATCAACCATATGGAAAAATTCTTCCGTTTTATTTTTTAAATTACCAAGAACTTAAAACAAAATTGAGGGAATCAAACAATCTCATCGAAGGGTTTAAACTGTGATCGACGAATTGACAGATATTTCATACAAAAAGCATGTTCATATTACTATCGTTTCTATAATACTGAAACAAAAAAAAATTTAAATATATAATCCTGAATAAGAAGTTTTTTTTTGCAACTTTTCAAAAATATGGCTGAAGTTTACTAATTCATATAGACATGCTTAGCCACTAACAAATTGAAACTCATTTAAAATAAATTTGGGAGAATATCTCAAATAATAAATTTATTAAATTCCTATAATTTTTTAAAACCAAATTTTTTCAAAATTTCTACAGCTATTAAATATTTGACGTCCTACACGTAACCACTAGTTTTCTTAAAGAACTGTTGCTATTGCAAAACGTTTGGCTAGAGCAAACATTATTTAACGGTTTCTTAACTACATTATACATAAGTACAATTATCATATTAGACATAAAATTTTGCAAATAAATAGAATTTGTTAAAAATAAAGCCTAAGTTATCAATTTACTGGTCGCGCTTTTTTTATTTTATCGTCAAATATTTGTTAAATCTGAACATATCTATGTATTTTGTAGGTTCCTTACCTTCGTGAATTGTTTTGTTTTTATTCAAATTAACTTTTTATTACAAAAAATAATTTGATTTTTGTATTTTTATGTATTCGAATTAAAACCGGTTAACCGGTTATTTTTAAAATGCTTAACCGAAAACCGGTTTTTTTAAAATAGCAACTATTCGTAAAGTCGAATAATCGATCACCCTAATATGTACGTAACTTTATTTTTATAACGGGATCTGAATTCTTTCGCTTATGCTTTGGCGAAAAAACAGAACAAAAAATTTTACTCTTTCTCTTTTTAACATCAACTAAAAAGATGTACGTTATTGTTTTAATTTGGAAGTTATTTTATTATGTATGTTACTTTGTTTTTGCGTGTGCAAAAAAACAAAACAAAAAATGTTACTCCTTCTTTTATCGCTTCTCATAGAAGCGAGTGTGGAAGGTGTATCTTATCTTTTATACCAAAGAGCCGAGGCCTTCTATGAGGCATTCTTTAGCAGTTACATAAGAATAGTAATTAAATCAAAAAAATTTTTAATCAGGCCTTCAAAAAGGCCTGAAGTAAGAAGGTCTTCTAAGTTTTACCGCTGGGTAAATATTACATATGTATATACAGTTACAGAAGAAAGTGTACATATATTTATATATATACAAACACATGTATGGATGTATAAATGAATGTGAATAGACAAGTTTTTTATGTGTTCTTTATTTTATATATAAATACTTTTTGGTCTTATAGGGAGGATATTGAACTTGTACTTTTTCTAGGTCAAGGCAAATAAGTTTTATATCTCTTTTTTTTAGTTTGTCTTTCAACTAAATAAATAATTTGAAGTTTATAACATTGTATTGGTTAAATCTCTAAAGTCGAGGCAATAAATAAGTTAATAAATTACTCTAAAATAGAACTAACATTTGACATGTTTTAGATTTATGGACTAGGAATACGAATAGCTAGAAGCTTCCTTAACAGTTTTAATCCAAAAGTGTCAACAAATTTATATTTAATTCTTTAATTTATAAAACATCTGCTATGTTATCATCTGTGCAAGTATTTTATAGCATATGCCATTTTTGCCATTTCTTTAATTATTCCCTTAAAAAGCCATTTTTGTCCAGCTTGCCAAAAAGTACCTTTTTTTGCAAACCGGTCGGTTTCGGTTCGGCTGTCGGTTTTGAAAATATCCAAGTAAAACTACATACAAATTAGTGTGTCTCAAAAAAAAATATTTTTTGACTTCCATGGGAGCTAAAGCGTAATTTAAAAGCTTATAGGGTACGCACGCCAAAGTATTATATTGAAAGCAAAAACAAATTCATAATTATTTTGTAATTTTGTTGTTGCTTTGTACAGAAATTTATTTACCGTTTTAAAATTTTCAACGCCACAAGCAATTAGGCGTATGAAATCTAAAAACCAATGTGAATTTCTGTTAAAGGCGACAACAAAATTACAAAATATTTATAACTTTGTTTTTGCTTTATTGTAATTCTTTGTCGTTGCGTTGTGTTTTACAAAATTAGGGCCTAAATATTTGTTCTTCTTAGTACTTATATTAAATTTAAAAAATTTTGAGATACCTTGCCATTGTTCCAGGCTGTTATGTATAAAGTTTTTTTAAACTATTATGTATAATTTGCAATTTTTTTTTATACACATATAGGTATGTATTTAAATATAAATTTATTGTAATAGCTAAAGCCGAGGTTTTTTTTAGGCATTAAAACCGCGGTTTCGATTTTGGTTAAAACCGAACTGCAATCCCTACTTTCAATACATCTGCTAAAGTCTCTTGAAATTACAAGCAAATGGTCTTTCTATGAATGAAAGCTTAGACCTAATTCACAATGCTAAGGAAACTATTAAAGATGTCAGAAAAGAAGATTTTGTTGAAAAGCTTAAAAATATTTTAGATCGTAATACCGGATTACTAGATAAACACCGTTAAGTTAAAAAAATAAAAATTTTGAAAAAGCCACCATTTTATTTGTTTTTTAAAATGCCTCCCTAAGTCATTATCAATCTCGTAGAAAGTTTCGTAGGTTACACGCAATTTATGGTTAATTATTTAATACTCCTGCAATGGCTTGGCATTTCAATTTTAAGAAACTGTTTTAATCGATTTTTTTCAAAATTTGTTTTTTTTTCACTTAGCGGTGTTTGCAAGTGCACTACTCATATTTTAAAGAAAGTGAGACGGATGAATTTATTGACAACCTTTTTGCATCTGAACTATTAGCGTTCAAATATGCTCCAGTTTCATCTTGCTGTTGTGGAGTGTTTTCCATTTATTGAACTGTTTTACGCGATAACAGGAGATTATTTATAAGACAATTTGAAAAGCCATGCTATTGTACTACACAATCAAAACTAAATAAAATAAATGTTTTTTAAATAACAACATCTTTATTTTGGCAAGTTTTGCTATTTTTCCATTTTTCATGTAATTTTTTATATTTTTCGTGTCGTTATGCCATCCATTTTTAATAATTTTCGTGCCATTTATGTACTTAATGTTCCTTCAAAAGCGGGAAAGGCATTGCATTATTTAGCCGATCGCAATCACTAAGAATAGTAATTTTTCGAGTACTGAATGCTTATATTCGCATATACAAATGACAATAATTTGAAATTGTTCTCTACATTCGCGTTTGCTAATAACGGGTCTGCCATCTAACGTTTTTTTTAACTAGTGCTTATATCGTGAATGGAACCACTTAGCTCATGTCTGATTTTTCAGATAATTAGTTTTATCCTTCCGCTGAACGAATATGGGTATGTATGCGCTTGAAAATACGCTGGGAAATATGCGTTTTCGCTTCGCTAAGTGGGACTGTGATCGACTTACAGAAGATGCCGACTTTGCCAAAAAAATCATCTCTTCAGATGAAGCTCATTTTGATCTGGGCGGATATGTAAACAAGCAAAATTGTCGCATTTGGGGCACAGAAAACCCGCCCGCATACATTGAAAAGCCGTTGCACCCAAAACGAGTCACTGTTTGGTGCGGATTTTGGTCCAGCGGCATAATTGGGCCATTTTTCTTCGAAAATCGACAAAGATTGGCCGTTACAGTCAATGGCCATCGTTAACCATGTTGAACGAATATTTGTTTACAAAAATTGAAGAGGAGGATATTGGCAACATTTGGTTTCAACAGGACGGCGCTACGTGCCACACAGCCGAAGCTACACTCGATGTTTTGCGCCCTGTTTTGAAGATCAGCCGCAGAGCTGATGTCGTTTGGCCAACTCGGAGCTGCGATTTGCCGTCAAAGATAAGTGTTAGGCCGACAAGCCAGAGACAATTGACGCTTTAAAGGACAATATTTGTGAAGCCATTGGTGAAATACAGCTGCACACAATCGATAATGTGCTTAAAAATTGGACCGATCGTGTAGGCCAGCCGAGCCATTTGAATGAAATTATTTTCCATTATTAACCGGAAGGATTGTACTTTCAAACGAAAAAAGAAAATTGAGAAAATATTCAGTAGTTTTTTTTGTAGCATTTTCAAAAAAAAAAGTTATTTGGCGGACCCTGTATTATTGCCCAATTAGCAAAACTGTATTGATTTTTTTTGTTAGGACCAGCACTCAGGGGATAACCCCTACTAATGCATTGCATTGTGTTGGAACTGGGAAAATAGGTTATGGGAAGGAGGATAGAGGGAGAAGTGTTTGTGAACATTCGACTTGAACTTATTAAAGTTGTAGGTGAGAGGGAAAACTTGAGCCGGAAGGATATTCCACATACGAACAGTCCGGGAAAAAAACAAATTCTCTCTGTAATGCGTTGTACAATTCACCTGCCAATCGACCACAAAAAAAAGTTATTTGGCGGAAAACCTTGTATTACGAGCAAAGGAAAACCGTGTATTACGAGCAAATGTACGGGTTTCGGGAACCAGATCCCTAATTTCGTCAGAACACATCCTATTTTAGTAACGACAAAAGTGCTCAAGGGAGTCCATAGAATTGGATAGAAAAATAAAAAATAGAGTAGGAGAAAGAATGGAGCCTTGCGGCACCCCTGAATGAACCTTGAACTCGTTTGACAAAACCCCATATATAACAACTCGTATAGTGCGATCTCTTAGAAAACTGTAAATCGAGAGAAATTATCACCGACACCAAATGCAACAAGTTTTGACAAAAGTACACCAAGCCAGACTTTGTCGAACGCCTTGGAAATATCTAAAGCAATTACCTTACTTTCGCCAAAATAGTGAATGGAACGGCACCATTTATCCAAAAACAGAGCTAGTAAGTCTCCAGTAGAGCTTAGCAAGTAGTTTGACTATAAAAATTTGACAAGATGGTAATTTACCATACTCCCCATAACTTTGGAAAGTGCCGAGCAAATTGCAATTGGGCGGTAATTTTCAGGGTTATTTGCCATTCCCTTTTTAGGAATTGGCGTTACATTAGATACTTTCCAGCGGATTGGAAATTCCGCTGCATGGTATAAAGTGCTGAAAAGATTTGCTTTGGGACGAGCAAGCGTCGAGAGCACTGCTTCAAGACCAGTGCAGGTACACCATCCGGCGCAAGAGACTTGTTTATGCCGAGATCCGCAAAAACCCTTTTTGGTTGACTGCTAGTTGGTAGGTAAAAATGTTCGGCAATTCTTTAAAAGAGTTGGTATTGAAGAAATAGCATTAATCCTTACTCTTTTAACGAATGACCAGAAACTTTTACTACCCCGGGGAGCACCAAGAACTTCAGTACGAAGACGTTAATCGTGAATAGTTGTTTCCCGTCTAAGTAATTTGTCACACGAAGACCTTGGAATTTTGCGTGGTAATTCAGTATCAGCGTTTTAATTGTTACTCCAATTTCTTACTCTCTGGATCTGACTGCTAGTTTGCACGACTGATTAAACTAAGATTTAGATCGAGGTTTATTCGAAGTTTTTTTAACTGGATTGAAGAATTTCATTCCTAGCATTATTACATTTTCAACCATTTTCCCCATGATATTGACGTCATTGTCCAGGAAACAAAGTTTTCAATTGAAATGCCGAAAAAAGTCATTGAGCTCAGCCCAACGTGCTTTTCCGTAAACAAATATTGATCGTTTCGTAGCCCTTCGTGAAACGTTCCGAAGTTCGGATAACGGAAAAGAGGCGGAAATGGTGCAATGATCCGAGTTGCCGAGAGGTGATAGAACTACAACTTCGTACTTTTAAGGGTGCGAAGAGATGAAGAGGCCAAGGTTATTGTGTTGGTGCCCATCAACACATGGAATATGTGTTGGTTCATACACTAGTTGCACGAGGTGGTTGTGCGCAGTGGTGAAGCCAAGAAGTATTGTGGACATTAAAATCACCAGCAACAACGATTTCACTGTGAGGACAATTCTCAAGAATCTTCGCTATTAAGTCGCAAAAGGAGTCGAAGCCCGATAAAGTAAATTCCCTTCCCGCATTTGGACTTCTGTAAAGAAATCCGAAATGCAAATAGTGTGCATCAAAGACAGTTAAATTCCGCATCAAACATGCCTATTGATTGCTGGAATTGAATAATAGTTTTTATGACTTATAACTATTACCTCCCTTATTTTCTAAATCACTTCACCTCGCCAATGATGTCAGATGTAGCGATTTCTCGCTAGACGTAGTTATTTTGATACCCTTTTGGCAATTCTAACAATTTGTATGAAATTTCGCTTAGCGACATAGTGATTTTATGGCCAATAAATCATTATTGCTGATATTTTCTTATTAACATATCGACCCCTTTGCGCGAAATTATCGTATATGCCAATTTTTTGGAAATTTGGTTTTTGATGCAAACTTGTGCTACATTCAAAGAGTAAAATATTGTAGGCGAATTCCACTTCGTCTTATCTTATATTATCTAAGCACATGTATATTTTAATATTGTAAGTGAAAGCAGAGAGAAATAGAAAAATGGCTGTACTGTAAAATTTGGTATTTGTAACATACGATAATTTCGCGCAAAGGGGTCGATATATTGAACATTTTATAATAACGGGTCGAATTTGTTTCTCTTGTTTGCAAATTTTGTTTATATAGTTTTTATAAATTCTGCTCCAAAATTGTTCTATTTGAAATACTTTGTGAACCCTTAAAGAATATTGCCTACAAAAATTGCATTGTAGAACGTACATTTGTCGTGGACAAAGTTTATGAATGACAGTCAAAAGTTTTCTTTTTGTTGATAAATTAAAAATATTCCCTAACAGTTATCTAAAAAAACATTAAATCAATATGGCTAAAAGTTATAAAAAGTATAATTTAAATTTTCTTAAATTCAAAGCCATTTTCTTACATATGATTCCGATAAGTTCTGAAATTAGAGGTTATACATTTAACATAATCATGAAACTTAATAACGATGTTCATTAAACCTTCGCTTGTTGTCAACTATTTATAACCAAAATGCCCTATTCGCCTTCTTAATTTATAACCAAAACGCGCGAATTTTTGCGCGTTAATTGAATTTGAATAAAACTCGAAACATATCGGACCATTTCCTCTAAATTTGTTTTCACTTTTTGCAAGGAAAAGATATACAGTATTGATGTTACGAATATAAATTTTTAATATTCGCGAATACGAATTTGAAATTAACAACACGAAAATTTGATTGAAAAATCTCCCATTCTCGTCAATAACAATACATAAGAAAAACAAGTAAGAGTGCTATATTCGGCTGTGCCGAATCTTATATACCCTTCACCATGGTGCAATAAGAACAAAAAATTATGTGAACACCATTCTTAAGATATAAATAATTATATTTTGTGCCACGCCCACTTATGCAAACCGTCCACATTATGTCGGCTGTTGTGTTTTAACAACCAATTTTTTGGGAAATATGTTCTACTAAAAATTGCCGATGTTTTGATATATAAGTGTTTCCATAGGTCATATGGCAGCCCTAAAATGTAGGATTGTATAAAAATTTTGATGTTTTTTAGCCCATTTTTGGAGTATTTTGCTAATAAATTGCCCATTATCTAACCGATTTGATTGTTTTATATACCGGCGTGTTAAGGAATAATTTATATACATTTATATACACTTGTATATATTTGAACAAACTTAATTATAAAAAAATAAAAATGAGTAATTCTTGGGAATTCAGTATTTTGGTTATAACTCAGCCATTTTTAAACCGATTTGACAGAATTATATACCGACGTGTTTAAAAAGAAATTTAACATTTAGCTGAGTTATAAAGCTTGAACTCGGGGAGATCTATGGGAGGTACCACGCCCACTTCTCCAATCCCACCCACATTTTGTAGGATGGCGTGTATTGGCTACCTAAATGTGTGTACCTAATTTGGAAACTTTGGCTTTTGCCGTTCCCCAGATATACAGCAAAAAGTAATAAAATTACAACAACCACAAGGGATTTTTGGAAAATATTAGAGGAAGTCGTAGTTTTTTGCTCATATCTCATCCATTTGTGGATCGATCTTGCGAAAAATAAAATAAACTAAATGAGACCTCTACAGTCAAAAGTTATTTAGATAAACAGTAAAGGTACTCAGAGTAATAGGAAAAATAGTAAGGGTATTCAAGGTGTGGGGTAGCTTTTATTTTATGATGTTAGTATTAAAATATTAGGATTATGTATATACATATGTAGGCTAGGTTTGTAACGTCACGTTCCATTGTCTATAAAAAGATGGAAGTCTGTGCCATATCCCAATGATGCTAATTGATCAGCAAAATTCAGCACCACATTTGCGCCGAGACCGAGGCGAGTATAAATGGGCATCCGTAAATGTAGACGCTCCTTAATATGGTTTGAGCGATGCAAAATAACCGCCTGATGTTGCACCAAACCAGTTTGAGTGATAAATACTTGTTTGTTTCAATCGCTAGTGGCTCAAAAACGTCCTCAGAAAAGAATATTGAAAACCATTATATTGGAGTTCGTTCAAAAGAAACAGCTAAAAGAGGTTGTAATGGACTTTGATTGAAAATCTTTTTTTTCCAATTTTACTTTCTAGCACGCTTCAAGAGAGGCTTGTGAGATCCATGGGGCTCTGTATCATCATCCTGATGAAACTTTGGTAGTCTGTCTGTATGTACAGAAATCTCTGCTGCAGTTCGAAGCAAGTTTAGTGGAAAATTATATATGCTGACAGAATCTACTTCGCCAGAGTCTTCTTCCGTCTGGTTTTCATTGGCGGCGGCAGGAGGAAGTACAAAAACATCTAAATCTTTACCCTGGTTGTCGTTATTATCGTGTTTCTCTTGCTCTCAAAACAAAAACCCAATATTATAAGCTATAAAGCCAAAAAAAACATGTGTATATGGGCAACTTCAAAAATTTACGGCACCTAGAAAATTTATTTTTATTTTTTTTGTCTGATATCAATACCGATATTTGAGCATGTGAAATCCGTTCGCGTTATTCATTTTTATTAAACGTCGCAAATTTTACTGCGGTTTAAAGTCAATACCCCTTAAGGGCTTTTTTAGCACACTAAAATATTTGTAAAAGCTTCAATACTTTTTAAAATACACGGAAAAAAAATAACATTTTACAAAACTAAGGCGTGTATAAGACATAATTTTCAATATTTTGGAAAAAAACCATTTAAACTTTAGTTTAGTATTAATATATTTGTCGATACTTACTGAGATATTTATTCTTATTTCCCATAACATTTATTTTTTTTAATGTTTTCAGCAGAGGCTACTATGATCAGTTATGTTTATTAGCAGGCAAGAACCAATAATTTTTTTCGGTTTATAATTTGCAATTGTGTCCCGCCTGCTTAACTTAATGCGGGCATTAAATATAGCCTTGAGCTCATATTTCTTACAACCAATTTACTATTCCTAGAAATCTAGTGAAATTGAAGAAGATGGACATTCTTAGTTAAAATTGTTTCAAAAATCACCTAATTTTTTATAAATTTTTTTATACTCTTAAGTTTTTAAAATTACTTTGATTTCAATTTCACTAATAACTTAATAAATTTACACATTTTTTTACGATAAATGTTAAACTATATATGAAAAATGTGCTATTTAAGAGCCGAATTTCTAACGTATGGAATTTAACGTTTATATTGATATGCATAATAGAGTGGGTGGGAAACTGACGTATGAGAATAAATAAAAGCTCTCTAATAGCAATATTTTTTGTCTAACTTTAAGACAAATAAAATTTGCTAAAAAAAAAGTTAAGATAGTCACATCTTTGGCCCGCGCCGGAGCTCCTAAGAATTAGGAATTTCTGAAAAAAGCCATTTTTTAAATTTTAATATTTTATTTACTATCAATTATTATTGATTAGAGCTCAAAACATTTTTAATTAAACTTAAAAAAAATAAAACTTTAGTTCTTACCAGGGCTGTGGAGTCGGAGTTGAGGTTTTTGTGCCGGAGTCGTAGTACCCACAAAAACTCGCGACTCTGACTCCAAAGTTTTTCGGCATAAAAAATTTAAAAAAAAATTTCCAAAATAAAAATTATCTTCTTAAAACACATTTAAAATTTAAAAAAATGGTTTATGAATCCTGCTCTTATGTGCTGTTTCCAAATGACAGGCGATGGACTGAGTGCGTTTCATATAAACTTTGCTACATAATCAATCGCCTGTCATTTGGAAACAGCACATTAATGTTTGCGTACTGTAATTTCTTCTCAAAAACTCTTATTTTTAGAAGGCCGTACGGTAATGAAAAAATAAAAGTTAAAATCACTGAGTCTCATATACATTAAGCATCAAGATTATATACTATATATAGTAGGAGTCGAAGTCATGAGTCGGAGTCGCACTTAAAAAATTTCAGCGTTTGGAGTCGGACACACAGAAAAAAATCAAGTTAAAAACGTCGAAAACAAGGTTGATTTAAAATTTTTCGGTGGTGATTTTGCTTCATACGTGTTTCATGTTAATTCAACCTGATTTTATAATTACTTGCGAACAACATTTTTTTCTTTTAAAATAACTATAATTCATGTTAATTTAACATTGCAGTAAAGTTAGAGCAAAATGTCAATTACATTGAAATAACAATCGAATCACGTTGAATGAAAGTTATTTCATGTTGAAACAACGTGAATTTCATGTGGAAACTAATTGGTGTGAAGAAGCTTCAGAGACATCATATGCATTTATTTAAGAATAATTCAAAACACTTACCCCTGTAACACATGTTTCACTTATTTTGTAGTCTCCTTTGTTAACAGATCAAACAGCAGAATGGCCCGATATGGTTTTCGTCATCATTCTACTTTGAAAACTTGATGTACTATTTAACTAAATAATTTTAATTAAAAGAATACGGGAATTGTCTTCTTTTTTTAACACATTTTAGAAATGAAAATAAAAAAATTAACATACTTAACTATGTATGCATGTTAATTTAACAAGATAAACTTTTGATTTTAATATAAAGCAGGCTTTTATGGATTCAATATTGAATCCATATTTATTTATATTTTGATATTTTTTTTTATTTTTTTTATCAGTGAATAATATTTAATAAGCGTGATTAAAGATTATTTTAATATTTTTCATTTAAAATTACAATATGAAATAATGATATATTTAAATAAAGGGCATACTTTTGCAGAAATTTAACATGATTCTCAATCAACATTTTTCCATGTTAATTTTATATTGGTATTTTTTTCTGTGTGGAGTTAGTACATTTTTCGGACGACTCCACAGCCCTGGTTCTTACACAACAGAAAACAATGAAATCATTTTTTGGTCACAAAATCTTGTTTACTGTCAAATCTGGGTATCTCTAGTCTCGATTCAAGTTTCGTCTATATTAAACCATCTCTTGTTTTTTTTTATCGCATAGAGTAATGGATGCTTTTGACACTATTTTCACGAACTTTAAGGTCGTAAGAATATAGTAATATGTCTCTCACACAACAGTAGAAGTTAAGAACCTGCAATTTAGTTTTAAATAATATTAAACAGTTAGAAATCTAAGCCCCAATATTTTTATTTATAAAAATAGAATTTTTAATGATATTCATCTTAATCAATTAATTGACATAAATTGTTCTAGTTATTCGTTATTCGAAATTGGTTATTTTGATTATTCGATCAAATAATGGCGGACAAATTCCATGATTAATCGAACAACAATTGATCGAGTGGATACTCTAAATAAAAAACAATATAATATTTTCGTATTAAATTTAACGAATTTCAAAACAAATTTATAGCTTATCAAAAACATGTTTAAAAATCACCACATCTGACAGCCCTGACTACTGGTTCGGATTACTCGGACACCAACCACCTTGGGCGGGGGGGAGTTAACGTCCGGCGTTAAGAGACTCTTTTTCCGAGACGTAATAGCTTAAGGTTTTCCAGTCGACGTTCCTCAGGAATCCTAGACATCGCTCCCGGGTTTCTTGGATCTTAACTCGACAAAGGCCTGACAGTAGCAGTGAAAGTGCTCCAGCGTCTCGCTTGCCACGCCAAACGCTCTGCATTCGTCAGATGCCGCCAGTCCTATTTGGTGTAGTTGTTCCCGTAATTCTACATGGCCAATCAGGATATGCGTCATCATACTTACCACGGAGTAGCTCCAATTTAGGAGGCTTCTTATCTTCCTCTGGTCAGGGTTACCGTTAAAATCTTAGTGGTCCTACATACAGACCCAATATTCCACTGTCCATGTGGGTTTCGCTAGCACACGCCTTCAATATCTTTTTCGTTGCCTTAAACAGCTTTGCATTCGCCAGGTTGACTGCCTCAAGTTCCCTTCCCCTGATAGCTGGTGTATAGGCCTTTTCGTTACCGTTTATCGTACCTACCTACCTATCCTACCGCCCGATGAGAATTTAGTTATGGCCCTCCTACAGTCCAATATGGCCCTAGACTTAACCCTATGTAGTCGTCTACCCGCCCTATATGCGATTCAATGTAACCAACACACATTCCGTAATAGCACGGACTTCCACCTGGAAGCAAGTGTAGTGATCAGGCGAAATAATATCTCGGTTCCAGGATTTTAAACATAGACCCCTTTGTCCATTTATTCCTCAGATTAGAGCCGTCCGGGTAGCAGCAGATCCCCACGGGTGTTTACTCTAAAGCTCCTCTCGACCATGATACCTTTTTAGGGATGGAAATCCCGCAGTTTGCGACAATATCCGTCTCTGGTATTCGTTGCATCCAACGTTGACAACCTTGTTTAGAGAAAAACAATGGTCCAAGGGTCCTGGATTAAAAAAGTATATATCTTGCCTTTATTCATTTTAGAGATCATGGCCCCATTTCTTGCCGTTTTTTGCTTGGCCTTTGAGACCTAGGCTGTTTGCCCTTAGAAGCGATTGCGTCGTCCACTTTCTTATTGTTGACCCAGTCTTCAACTTTGCTTTGTTGGTCTTCTTGAATTTTGCCTGTCGGATTATCGGCGTTACATACTGCATATCATAGAACATTATGGTATCCTTTCCTGGAAAATTTGATATTAAATGGCGGCTCGTTACCTATTTCAGCGTATAGCTTCGTCTTCCGCGTCAGAGGTGGCTACTTTACATGTGTCCTTTCCTTCGGGGGTGATTTGGCCGACATGCTCGCTTCGCAATATCTGATTTGACTTTGCCTCTCTTACTCGCCGAATTCTGATAGGGACCTCCTTTAACAGAGGTATGGCTAGGCTTAATCAGTTTATTAAAGGGCGGGGAGCTCTTTTTATTCTTGGGTTTGTTCTCAGTATTCAGCTCCTTAGGATAACTGATCCTCTTCGCAACAGAGGCTGAAGGCGGATTCGATGCTTCCGTCGGAGTGTCCGAATATGTTGTTTTTATTAACTTCTTTTGCTGTGGCCCAGATAGCCGTTTTTTTAGTCGATAATTTAGCTCTGTCGCCATGCAATCTACCTTAACCTTTGAAGGATTTGGTATGACAGTGTTATTTTTATCATTTGAACATTCGGAGTCGGATCCCCCACCTTTATTCAAGGGCGGAGGTTTCTTTAAGCCCCCACCGAGTGCATCCTTCTCTTTCACCTACTCTTTTTTGCCGTTGGCATGATGTACACTTGATACATTTTCTGCTACGAAGGCCAAGGTACCCACCTCCGCAGAAAATTTTTGCTCACGATCGAGGAATGACGATGGCACATGACTTATTTCCGTGTTCCAGATGTATAGAAAAATAGACGGACAGACGGATATAATTAAAAAAGGCTAAAAACAAAAAAAAAGGACATCCCAACTCTTTTTATTATTTTATTATACACACTAATTTTCTTATTTAGATAGCACCTTTTTACCAAAAAAAGTGTACATATGTTAGATTGCACAATACATTTATGGAAAAAAAAGTTTTGGGAAATTTTTTTCAAATCAGTCAGTGAACTCGTTTCTATAAAATACACACTCTCGAACAATTGCAGATAGCACTTTTTGAATATAATCCTGTAGAGCAACGACATTTCCTTACTACGGAGCAGGTTTGTAAGGGGGCATTATAAAAATTAGCGGCAACAACAAAAAATTCAGTGTGTAAAGCTGATCGTTTCTTTCAACAATTTGTATATGGTCTGAATAAAGCGCCTTCTGCTTCAAAGTGGGAACTCGTCATATAAAATTATGTTTTCCTAAAGAGAAATCGATGCCTTACTTCCTCAACCTTTTGACTTTTCCATATGAAACGATTGCTATTTTTGTGTTCTGTTACGGCACCAACTTATAATTTCAATACTTTGTTTCAATTCTGTAAATATTGATAAATTATATTGACGTATCTTATTTACCCCTATTTTCGTTACTGCGTCAAACTCTTAATTGGTGCAGTTGTTAAACAGTAAAAAATTTTAAAAATTCTTCTTTGCGTAAATTTAGTCTGGAACGTTGTTCAAGAGGTGATATTCAAATGTAAATGGTGGACATGCAAGCAGTGCAAACAATTCCTCAACTTTCAACTGGAGCAAACTACTTTAAAACAAAACTGTGTGTGAACCAATTCACAATTTTTAAACAGTATTATACTAGCAGACTGTCGAAGCGCGCAAAAAGATGAGAGTTGCCTAACTTTTCGCTTCGCTATGCGTTAAGGGTACTTTATATGACATGTTTCGTATAAGTATAAATATTTCATCTTGGATGTCAAAGCGAATCTCTAACGCAACGCGAAGCAAATGTTTTATCTGACATCGCCTTAACAGTCTCATTAAAGTTAATTATGGTTCGAGTTCTTTTGCCAGTTATAATATTTTGTGTTGATACCGTGCAATCATCCTCAGTTCTTTTGAGGCTAAGAAGTTAGTTCTTGGGTAAGTTGATTGAATTTTATATTAAGTGACATACAGAAATATCAATTTATTTATCCTATTACATATATGTATTAGAAATGTTATTCTGCAAAATTTAATAGTTTTTCCAAATTGTATGTTTCTATAAAACAAGAAACCTTTTGAACACGAACTATGGCAAAACAAATCTAATATACGAAATATTTCAGGAAGTATACAAGATATCACAACAGCCTCCAGTACTCCGACTCTCAATAGCCAGATTAGAAGCAAGCAAATCTATAGATTTTCAACAAAAGCAAGTTATTTTTTATAAATCCGAAAACAAGCTGATAAACTGATATACATAATGCCATGTTGCCGCGTTCGTAAGTAGGTGTGTACAGTGCGCGCGCACGTGCGTTCCTCTAAATTTATATGTATATTTTCAGTAGAGACAAAAACCTGTTTTCATTTTATATGTAGCCTTATACTATAAAGGGCGATACAATTGTAGTATTTTTAAGTTAACTACTAATAAAACTGATCTAAGATTTTTACAGTGACCACTGTACATCGATTTCTTGCAAAAAGTGAAAATTGCAAAATTGTGAGTTTACTCTCTTTACAGGAAGCAGTATGATATGTTTTAGGCTTTTCGGGAGGAAGTTTTATATTGGATCTTTGGTAAATAATGAAACAAACATTACAAAATTGGGTAGAGTGGAAAAGTTGCTACATTCCAATATAAAAATATAATTTATATGGAACCTGTGATAAGTTCTGAAGCGGTCATGAAAAAAGTTTTTATGTATAACTTCGAGTCTAACGAAACTTAATTCGACCAAATTTCACCACAATATCAATTTATATTACCAGATAGAATTAAGGGAATTATTTTTAATTTTTGATTTTAATTAATTGAAATTTCAATTATTTAAAATAATTTATTTAATAAAAATTTTAATTGAATCTAACAAATAATTTTATTACTGTGCCCCTGTTCTGTAACTCTCGCGTCGAGAAAGTTTTCGATTGAAATGTGTGAAATGAAACAAAAATGCCATATATTGAAACAAACAGCTGTTTTTCTCACTAAACTGTGTCTGTAATTTTATTGGCGAGTTCTAGCTGTCACGTAAGGAAATTACTCGCCAATTTACAGAAAAAGTGTGTCTGTAACATTTTTGTTGAACTGTCAAACAAACTCACGAATAAAAATGGGGCGATAAAAAAATTTAACACTACAAAACAATTAAAAATGCAAAACACAAAGAATAATAATAATAATATTTTGTTCTTGGCACATTTTTTATTGTTTAGTTCTTTTACTTCTAACATTTTTATAAAATACTAGCTTAACCCGGTGCGCTTCGCTACACTGCTTTAACCACTTTATCGGTTGAGAGATATTTAATATATGCATCCTATGGAAGGTAGTTCCCCCCTGCGCCTACCCGCTTTATTTTTATTTTCAAAGTGAAGTATACCATAAGAGTGACTTCTACAAAGTTTGAACTTTCTCACTATAACAGTTTTTAAGATATCCGATATTAAACATTGGCGTCCTATGGTGGGTAACACTTCCCCCGCTGCTATTTTATTTCAATTTTGGGGCTCAGAAGATCCTACTACCAAAAGTTCAACAAATTGCTTGCAGCGGCTCTTATTAATATTTCTATCTATGAGGGGTACTGCTCATCCTCTGGCTACCCCGCCCATTTCTATATTGAAATTTATAGTTTACTATAATAGTGGCTTTAACCACGTTTGAAGACTCTCCCTTTAATAGTTCTTCAGTTGAGCGATATTTAATGTATGCTTCCTATGGGACGTATTTCCCCCCCTGCGCCTACCGGCTTTATTTTTATTTTCAAAAGTGAAGTATACCATAAGAGTGACTTCTAGAAAGTTTGAACATTTTTACTATTACAGTTCTTAAGATATGCGATGGTAAACATTGGCGTCCTATGGGGAAAACCACTACCCCAGCTGCTACTTTATTTCAATTTCGGGGCTCAGAAGATCCTACTACCAAAAGTTCAACAAAATGCGTGCAGTGGCTCTTATTTATATTTCTATCTATGAGGGGTACTGCTCCTCCCCTGTTTACCCCGCCCATTTTTATACTGAAATTTATAGTTTGCCATAGTAGTAGCTTTAACCACGTTTGAAGACTCCCCCTTTAATAGTTCTTCAGTTAAGCGATATTTAATATATGCATCCTATGGGAGGTTTCCCCCCCCCCCCCCCTCCCCTACCCGCTTTATTTTTATTTTCAAAAGTGTAGTATACCATAAGAGTGACTTCCACAAAGTTTGAACATTCTCACTATAACAGTTCATAAGATATGCGATATTAAGCATTGGCGTCCTATGGGGGGAACCACTTCCCCCGCTGCTATTTTATTTCTATTTCGGGGCTCAGAAGATCCTACTACAAAAAGTTCAGCAAAATGCCGCCAGCGGCTCTTAAGATATGCGATAATAAATATTGGCATCCTATGGGGGGTACCAATTCCCCTGCCCCTATCGAAAAAATAAGTAGCCTATTTTATTTTTAGGGCTCACGTGATGTTACTGTAAAAATTTCAAGAAAATCGGTTCAGTAGTTTCGGAGTCTATAAGCCAACAAACAAACAAACAAACAAACACACAAACACACAAACATACAAACATTTTTCATTTTTATATATATAGACTAGCTTAACCCGGTGCGCTTCGCTACACTGCTTTAACCACTTTATCGGTTGAGAGATATTTAATGTATGCATCCTATGGGAGGTATTTCCCCCCCTGCGCCTACCCGCTTTATTTTTATTTTCAAAGTGAAGTATACCATAAGAGTGACTTCTACAAAGTTTGAACTTTCTCACTATAACAGTTTTTAAGATATCCGATATTAAACATTGGCGTCCTATGGTGGGTAACACTTCCCCCGCTGCTATTTTATTTCAATTTTGGGGCTCAGATAATCCTACTACCAAAAGTTCAACAAATTGCTTGCAGCGGCTCTTATTAATATTTCTATCTATGAGGGGTACTGCTCCTCCTCTGGCTACCCCGCCCATTTCTATATTGAAATTTATAGTTTACCATAATAGTAGCTTTAACTACGTTTGAAGACTCTCCCTTTAATAGTTCTTCAGCTGAGCGATATTTAATGTATGCATCCTATGGCGGGTATTTCCCCCCCTGCGCCTACCCGCTTTATTTTTATTTTCAAAAGTGAAGTATACCATAAGAGTGACTTCTAGAAAGTTTGAACATTCTCACTATTACAGTACTTAAGATATTTGCGATATTAAACATTGGCGTCCTATGGTGGGCACCACTTCCCCCGCTGCTATTTTATTTCAATTTTGGGGCTCAGGAGATCCTTCTACCAAAAGTTCAACAAAATGCGTGCAGTGGCTTTTATTAATATTTCTATCTATGAGGGGTACTGCTCCTTCCCTGTCTACCCCGCCAATTTTTATAATGAAATTTATAGTTTGCCATAGTAGTAGCTTTAACCACGTTTGAAGACTCCCCCTTTAATAGTTCTTCAGTTAAGCGATATTTAATATATGCATCCTATGGGATGTTTTCCCCCCCTGCGCCTACCCGCATTATTTTTATTTTCAAAAGTGAAGTATACCATAAGAGTGACTTCCACAAAGTTTGAACATTCTCACTATAACAGTTCATAAGATATGCGATATTACGCATTGGCGTCCTATGGGGGGAACCACTTCCCCCGCTGCTATTTTATTTCAATTTTGGGGCTCAGAAGATCCTACTACCAAAAGTTTAACAAAATGCGTTCAGTGGCTCTTATTTATATTTCTATCTATGAGGGGTACTGCTCCTCCCCTGTTTACCCCGCCCATTTTTATACTGAAATTTATAGTTTGCCATAGTAGTAGCTTTAACCACGTTTGAAGACTCCCCCTTTAATTGTTCTTCAGTTAAGCGATATTTAATATATGCATCCTATGGGATGTTTTCCCCCCCTGCGCCTACCCGGTTTATTTTTATTTTCAAAAGCGTAGTATACCATAAGAGTGGCTTCCACAAAGTTTGAACATTCTCACCATAACAGTTCATAAGATATTCGATATTAAGTATTGGCGTCCTATGGGGGGAACCACTTCCCCCGCTGCTATTTTATTTCAATTTCGGGGCTCAGAAGATCCTACTACAAAAAGTTCAGCAAAATGCCGCCAGCGGCTCTTAAGATATGCGATAATAAATATTGGCATCCTATGGGGGGTACCAATTCCCCTGCCCCTATCGAAAAAATAAGTAGCCTATTTTATTTTTAGGGCTCACGTGATGTTACTGTAAAAATTTCAAGAAAATCGGTTAAGTAGTTTCGGAGTCTATAAGCCAACAAACAAACACACAAACACACAAACACACAAACATACAAACATTTTTCATTTTTATATATATAGATATAAGATATATCTCTATTACCGCCATTTATTTATGATTATCGATTTAAACCGTAATAAGCACAAATCCGTTCAAATTTTAATTCTATTAAAATAACTGTAAACGTTATGTCTGATACAATATGTACAGGTTTTAAACTATTTTACTTCCACTTTTTTTGCGTACAGCCTTTAGCAGTTTTGGCTGCGCAATGATAAATCAGTCACTTGACTAAATTATAAATTTGATTCAATATTTGTCATATGTCATATGGCGGTACTGCTTCTCTGCCTGTATCGACAAAAAAAGTGGTTTATTTTATTTTTGGATGCTTTTGTAAAAATGTAAAAATTATATTGAAATTTACAGTTTACTATAATAGTAGCTTTAACCACGTTTGAAGACTCTCCCTTTAATAGTTCTTAAGTTGAGCGATATTTAATATATGCATCCTATGGGAGGTGTTTCCCCTATGCACCTACTCGCTTTATTTTTATTTTCAATAGTTTAGTATACCATAAGAGTGACTTCTAGATAGTTTGAACATTCTCACTATAACAGTTCTTAAGATATGCGATGTTAAACATTGGCGTCCTATGGGGGATTCAAATACCCCCGCTGCTATTTTATTTCAATTTCGGGGCTCAGAAGATCCTACTACAAAAAGTTCAGCAAAATGCCGCCAGCGGCTCTTAAGATATGCGATAATAAATATTGGCATCCTATGGGGGGTACCAATTCCCCTGCCCCTATCGAAAAAATAAGTAGCCTATTTTATTTTTAGGGCTCACGTGATGTTACTGTAAAAATTTCAAGAAAATCGGTTCAGTAGTTTCGGAGTCTATAAGCCAACAAACAAACAAACACACAAACATACAAACATTTTTCATTTTTATATATATAGAAGATAGAAGATACGAATATTTTCAAAGCTCGTTTGCAAGCAACAAACATTAAAGTCGCACTTTACATTATTTGGTATAGCCGACGGTTGTATTTTCACCGCCGTCGTTGAAAAACTTTTAACTTTAGTAAATTTTAGTCGCCGGTAACGATATGTGTTACTGGCGTTCTCACCGTCTGCAATGTCACATCGGCTTCGAGTGCAATGTTATGACATTTATAACGTAATGACGTAATCTCTTTTGATAGTTTTCGACATGAGCTACAGACACAATTTTTTTCACTTTTCGAGAAACGATGGAATATTATGTTTCACATCTTTTCGATGCGGGAAGTTCTCACTATAGTTACAGAACATGGGTACTGGTTTGCTCAATTCAATTACTTTATTCATCAATTATTTGTTTTATTTCAATCTAATGAGGTAATTGAATAATATATAGAGTTTTTCTCAATTATTTTTATAATTGAATCAATTAACATATTGTTTGAAATCTCATAGTTTTTTGATCATATTTTTAATTAAAACTTAAAATATCATTTATTGAAAAAAAATTTATAATTTTCAATTTCTAAAATTTTTAGTAATCAATATAATCATTTTGGTGATAGGTGCACATTAACAAATTGTTTACTTGATTTTGTGAATTGGGTGATTAAAATCCATTGTTAATTTTTTCTGTGATATATTAGATATGGTTTTCATTGGATTATTTTGGTATAACGGGGTTATTTGTTTGTATAGCTATGAGTGCAACAAACGAGTAACTAATTCATCGAGTATTAAGAATTAATATTACTGTTAATACAGCAAACTCGTATCTCAATATATCCGTTTCATGCTTAAACTAAAGAAGATGAGTATACTATTAGTACTTATATACATAGATTTAATCAATTCTTTAATAATTGCATTTTAACTTTTATCCAAACACCGAAGTATAAAAAGATGAAACGTTTTTTCTCCCTCCTGAAAAGTTGTATTTTTTAAGATACAAGGTTGAGAAAGGCATCGATATGGTAAGCGAAACTTTGACGTTTCTACCTTAAAAACCTGCTACGTTGGAAGCTCTATTATTTTATTATGATAATAAATTAGATTTTTACTATTTTTACCCAGTTTTGGCTTGTACGTTTCTTCCTTTGTTTGGCCTGGCAATTAATTTATCTTCAACAAAAATTTCGCAAAAACATAATTTTCTGCAAACAACTACGATGTTTTGTAATTTTGTTTATGTTCAATAGGGCTTAGAAAAAATACTCAATTGAGTTAACATTGGTGAAATAAAACTTAATTTTTATGTTTGAAAAAGTATCTAAATATTTTGTTAAAATTACTTAAAAACTTTGCCAATGATTATCTAATGAATTTTGTACAAGAACATGGGTTTTAGGTAAATTTAATACTTGTTTTGAAAAAAAGCATTTTTAAAACAACTCTATATCCTTTTTTTTAGTTACATGCAGGTCTGTTCTGAAAATCACGCGGTTTCAAATCACATGTGCTTTTTAAATCACACATGTGATTGTGGGGTGTTGTGTTGTGTAAATTACAACGTTTTGTGTGCTTTCGGTGTGATTTTCAACTGTCGAAAGCACAAGCAAACACAAAAAGTTTGTTCTACAAAATTTAAGCTAATTTTTAACGCAGCTTATGTTAATTTCGAACCATTTGTTTTGATTTAGCGATCTCAAATTAGTTTTAGGGTGTTTCTAATTTGTTTGCGAATTTTAGCCATGTTCGCGATACAAACGATTTGTTCCTATTAGTTTTCTGATTCTTTACACCTTTACGATCTTTGCCGCTGTTAGCAAATTTCCGCTAATTTAGCAAAATTTTGACATTCCTTATAGTTAAAGGGACTTGTATGGCTTGTTGGAAATATTAAAAATTTTAATTATTTTGCAAATTTTTTTTTTGTTATATTCCGATATTTTGTTTTTTTTAACCCATTTAGCGATTTTAAATAAATTTCAAGGCTTTGTTAACAAGCGAATTTAGCCATTTTCGCGATAGAAGTGTTTTTGCCGTGTGATTCTGTACAGCTTTTACGATTTATAATTAATTTAAGACTTTGCTTTCATGCCGCTGTTAGCATATTAGCGATCTTTAATTCAACTAAAAAAACCATCCTGAAATAACAACAGAAGTCACAAAAGCAAATACCTTTTTTGTAGTGTCACCGAACTTTCTTCATTTAAAACGATTTGTTGTAAATAAAACAGCTTATTGCATAACAAATAAGTTTACAACACATTAAATATTTTATTTAAGTAAGTTATTATGCCGGTAATCTTACAATAGTAGCAAAAATAACAAAGTGATTTCAAACATTTGTTTACGAAGCTGCACGTTTTGAAGTCACAAAATAACATGCTTAGAACACCTTTATTGTAATTTCCAATCATTTTCTTCAAATGTGAATTTCAGAACAGGTGCTATATACATACAATGAAAGAAAAAGGTACGTGCAGACAACGAAAATGTACGCTAAGCAAACGAAAAATTTATTAATTTTCGTTCAATGAATTTGTTCGTTGTAACAACGAATGACCGTTATTCCAAAGATTTTATTTTAGTAATTTAATGAACTGTTCGTTGATATAACGAAACATTATCAAAAATTTATAATAATCGGGCGTGTTCTAGAATCCGAATCCACTCGAAAGTGGATTACTTTAGCATTATTGGTGTTCTGCATTTCACATCCACATGTTTTTATTCGTTTTCAATTAGAGTAGATATGGGTTGGTGAAAGTAAACCGAATCGACTTTTATTGTAATATGTGATAACATTTTTAACAAAAAAATTAATATTGCTTTTAGCTTAAAATCTTCTTAATCCAATTTAATCAAAAATATATCGTTATCTAAAACGCATAAGGCCCTTACTAACCCTAAATTTAAAGTCGACATTTTCATTGATATTGATGTAATTATACCAAATTTTTTTGAACGAATTTTATGTTATTTTCAGACAATTTGTTTCTTTAATCGCTTTAGCGATCTCTTAGTTTTTGGGTTTGTTTAAACTTTGCAATTTTTCGCAAATTTTGGCCATGTTCGCGATATAAGCGATTTGGTCGTGTAAGTTTTCTGATTCTTTACAGCTTTAACGATTTATAATAAATAGTTGACTTTGCTATTATGCCGCTGTTTGCAAATTTTTGCGAATTTCCTTGAATTTAGCAATTTTTACCGATTTTTTGCCATTCCTTATAGTTTAAGGGACTTTAAATCAATATTATGGCTGGTTTGAAATATTAAAATTTTCCGCGAATTTTCGCTATTTTTGCAATTTTTTTTTTTTTTTGTTATTTTCCGACATTTTGTTTTTTTTAACCCATTTAGAGATTTCAAATAAATTTTAGTGTTTGTTTTAAAGTTTGCAATTTTTCGAGAATTTTAGCCATGTTAGCGATTTTTTTGTGATTCTTTACAGCTTTCACGATTTTTAAAAAATATTAGACATTGCTATCATACTTCGGTTAGCAAATTAGCGATCATTATTTCAGCAAAAGTTTTTTCGAACAAAAACTTCGAATACACAAAAACATGCTGATTTGAGAACACCAATTTATGAATTATGCTGATTCAAAAAATTTTTCGTTTTCAATTCGAGTCTAAACCTAGAACATACCTGAATAATACGTTAATTCAACGCACAATTTTGTTTTACAATTTGATGACTCAACGTACACAGAACATTGTCTTAATGTACTATTTTTTTAAACTTCCCCTCGCAAAATTATACCACCTGGCCGTCCCCTCATAATTCACTTCTGTACCCTCCTAAAATTAAAAAGACTCACAATTCAAAAGTGTTTATTTATATTAAATTAAATCTTATTATTTTTTCGACGTTTTTTTAAATTAAAATAAAAAGTTTTTTCGAACTCGAAAAAAAAGAGTTCAATATTAAATGTGGAGATAGTAATAAGCCTTTTGCAAATATACTTGTAACTCATTCCTTGATAATGATATCCGATGGATATCGAAATATTGGAACAAAAAATTTAAAAAAAATTTAATATATTTATTTATTAAAAATAATTGGCCTCGAGCTCGAAAAAACTTTTTATTTTAATTGTGTTTATTTATATTTTATTTCATACTTTTTCTCATCTTACAAATATGTTTAAAATTTATTGCAGTACATATATTTATGTATGTATAACATACATTATATACATACATACATATAGCTTATTTATAAATTTTACAATGTTCTTGGAAAATTATAGAAAGCTCGTTTGGTTTACAATGGAACTTGGTGCTTCCTTTGTTAATTTGGACGTCAATTAACCACTTGAAGCTGATATAAATTAAATATCACAATATACACATATAGCAAATCATTTTTCTGAATCGAGTTTAACTCACAAATGCCCATTTTCACTTTTATTTAATTTGAGGTAGTGTTTTTTACAGACACGACAATCACCCTTATCATGAATTCCACATGTAAAAATTTCCGAATGAAATTCTTAATTCACATGGATTTTCATTTCGTATCATGAATTCCCTGTGAATAAAAGAACATACCTGATTTTAAAAACCTTTGTCATTATATTCGGAGTTGTAAACAAAAAACAATTAATGTATTTAAGAAAACTGTGTTTTTGGAAATTTATGGAATTATTTCCATATTTGAATTAAATATCTCTAATTTGCTAAGATAGCACAGTCTAATTTTTATTCAAAATTGTGAACATGGCTAAAATTCGCGAAAAATAGCAAAAACAAATTTGTTAACAAACCCTAAAATTTATTTGAAATCGCTAAAGGGGCTAAAAGAACAGAGTGTCGGAAAATAACAAAAAAAAAAAATAGCGAAAATTCGCGAAAAGTTTTAATATTTCAAACAAGCCATAAAATTTATTAAAAGTTTTTGAAACTATAAGAAATGGCAATAATTCGGTTAAAATTTTTATATTAGCGGAAATTCGCAAAAATTTGCAATCAGCGACATGGTCTACTATATATTAAAAATCGTTAAAGCTGTAAAGAATCACAGGAAAAAATCGCTTTAATCATTGGCAAAAAATTGAATACATGTAAAAAATTTGCGAAAAGTTTTAATATTTCAAACAAGCCATAAAACGAATTAAAAGTTCAAAAAACTATAAGGAATGGGAAAAATTCGGTAAAAATTGTAAAATTAGCGAAAATTCGCAAAAATTTTCAAACAGCGGCGTTACGGCAAAGTTTACTATTAATTGTAAATCGTTAAAGCTGAAAATAATCAGTAACAAATCGCTTCTATCGCGAACATTTCTAAAATTCGCGAAAAATTGCAAAATTTGAAACAAACCCTAAAACTTATTTGGGATCGCTAAATGAAATAAATTAAATTTGTGCATTTGAAACGTTTTTTTTTTTGAATTTTAAATAAAAACTTACATTTTCTTCCTTTTCCGACAGACAACTCTTTGTGAATTATTTTTTTTATAAGTTGTAAAAATATTTCACATGTGAGCTGTTAACAATCGTGTGTAAAACAATAAATTCACAAATTATTATTTTTCGGAGTTTAAAAATATAAACATTCGGAAATTTCCACAACAAATTTTATTCATGATACCAACTGTTCACACGTTCGGAAATTTACATGTGAAATTTTATTCATGATAAGGGTGAATATTTTTAATTTTACACTGCATTTTTGTATTTGCTTAAATTTTGAGAAGAACCAGTTCAAATATATAATAATATCAAGAAATGCCAAAATATGCTTAACTAACACTGTACGAGCTTGTTTAGCCGACAATTCAAATATAAATTGTATGCGTGGGGATAACATTTTATTAACGTTTCGTAAACTGAACGAGCACTATATAAATTTAAACACTCCATTAATGTTAACGTTCGAGTTTATAAAATAATGGGCATTTGTGCTAACAAGACTTAATAAATGTTTCGTTACCTCAAAGAATATTTTATTTACTCTAACGTACATTTTATGTAAAATATTTAATAAGTGAACAGTACTTAAATTTCAGTAACTAGAAAATTGTATTTTTCATTGTATAAAAACTATTTTATTAAAATTTGTGCGTTGATATAATGAACACTTTTTGGATCAGTGCACTTTAAGTTAAATTAACTACCTTTTTTATTTCATTTGAAAACAACTTGCAGCGCAATAAAATTTAGAAAATTACTTACTGATTATTTTTCCTAAAGTTTATCGTTATCATATTTGATTGTGTTGCTGTTAAATTATTGCATCTACTTATTATTATTATGTATTATTAATATTTAATCTTTTTTAATCTTAATTAATGTTTTAATTTCAATTGTATACCTACTTATTATATTATTAAAGTCTAATTCATAAACGTATTATTGCAGCTTTATAAGTCATTAATAAGCAAAAGTCAAAAAAGAGTATTTATAAATGTTTAATAGCCTATTAAACGTTTATAAACATTTCATAAATTTGAAATATTTATTATAACCTTTACCCTACATTAAGCGTTTAATAAAGGGACAATTTCAATGTTTGTTAAAATAAAATTTTAATAATTGCACGAAAAATTAAACATGTTTGTATTCTTATTTATTTTAATAGAAAAATTTAATATGCACACAAATTTTTTTTCAAGAAAAACGATCACTAATGTTTGAACTAATTTGAAATATAAACTGCTCAATAGATTTTTTTGATAAAAAAAAGGTTGTGAGATATGTTTTCTATTAAAACTAAAAGTCGTTATAACTTTTTGTATAAAATATAAAAAGCTATTAACATTTATTTCAAATTATGCCAACCTTTTTTTTACCATTCATTGCCCTTACATTTTAAAATGTCTTTCAAATAGGCAAATTATTTGTTAAAGCGAACACAAAGTAGAACCGCATAGTGTATCGTGTGTTGGTTACTGGTTTGCCGCACGAAACAAAAATGTTTTGTTCTACATACTTTGAATGGAACATGCAGCACATCTTGGGTTCTCTCAAGCAACAGTGTGTAGAATTTCAGCCGGAGTGGCTCGTGCCTTAGCTCGCTGGGGCCATAGAAAAATTAAAATGCCTTCAACTCATATAGAGGAAGCAATCCTAATGAGAGAATTTAAGACATTTAACAATTTTCCAGACCTTATTGGTGCACGTAGAGAAAAAACATGGTTGAAGAATTTTAAAAAAAAACATATTATGGTCCCTGCAATGGCAACAAACAAACTTTTGTTGTTTTTAAAAAAACTTTTTTCACGATTGATAATATTTTATTTCTATTTAGCAATAAATTGTTTATTATTAATACGATTTCCGTATGACGTGCTAAATTCCCAGTTTTTCATATTTGATAAATACACTGAAATTTATTGTTGAGGGAAGCTAGCTTCTATGCGCATTTCACTGGTTGCTTAGGCCAGCTCATCAGGAAACCTTTTCCAAAGATTTTAGAAAGGCCAAAAATATTATACAAATAAAACCCTAAAGCGAATAAGAATTATAAACGCTCAAAAATATAATCGATATATATCGCCGATATTTTAAATACCGATATATCGATGTATCGATATTGAAATACGACAATCGAATTCGATATTTTTTAAAGTCAGTCTTCATTAAGAACTCAAAATTTTAGTCGTTTTTCAAACAATATGTTTTTTAAGAATTGGAATCATAGCATGCATCATATGTTTTTTTTAAACAAATATGAAGATCTAAAATAATTAACATTTATAAAAAGCAGTGCCGGATACAAGAAGCAGATTGTCTGTAGTGCACATAAAACAGAGAGTCCTCCTGATGTCCATATCTGATGATTACTGGTTTGACTAAAACCAGTTGGTACTTTTGGGGTGCAATTCAAATTTAAAGGAAAGTTGGGACTTCCATGACTTATTTACTTCCATTTAAATTTTTCGTAATTAATTTTTTTTTCTTATGGTTTTTTTGTATTCTTCCCTTTTGATTTTGTTATAATTGAAATTTTTGTTTTGATTAAATTTTTTTGTTTTTATTAATTTTTTTAAATAAAATGAAACAATAAAAAGTAACAATGTAATTACATATAATTAATTTGTTAATATATATGTTTATACAAAGGTATACTGAATTTTTTAATTTGGTAATAGTTTCAGCAAAATACGTTCGATATATCGATATATCGATATTTTTGAAATAATAAATATCGATACTCTAAAAAAATATCGATTCGATATATATCGATATATTTTTTCAACTTGCCCATCCCTACTTGTAACAATATCAAAGCCAAAACAAAACACCAACAATAAACAGTGAGTTTATCTTTTCTTACATTCCCCTACAATTGGTTGGGTTCTTTCCGACTCGAATTGTAGTTGTAAGTGGGTAAAAAGAAAAAACAAAATTAAAAAACAAACTGCGTCATTCTACTGTCTTCGTAAGAAAACAACAAAAAAAAAACCAATTTGCCAATTCAGTTTATTTTGCACGGGCACATGCAAGTATGTATATTATCAAAGTTATTTTCGGTAATACAAAATTTATTATTAATACGATTTCCGTATGACGTGCTAAATTCCCAGTTTTTCATATTTGATAAATACACTGAAATTTTTTGTTGAGGGACAGCTAGCTTCTATGCGCATTTCACTGGTTGCTTAGGCCAGCTCATCAGGAAACCTTTTCCAAAGATTTTAGAAAGCCCAAAAATATTATACAAATAAAACCCTGATCTTAACAATATAATGTTTAAATAAAATAAAACTACAACCATACACTTAAACATATAATGGTTACTTTAAACATATTATTATCATGGTAACCATATTATGGTTAAATCCATCCAAAAGCTATAACCATATTATGGTTGCCTCCAAACATGTTATGGTTAATATTTAGTAAAAATAATATGTTCGAAATCGTAATATTTTAAAACATTGTATGATTAATTTTAAATTTTAAATAATGTGTTCAAAAAGCCACAACATTCTGTTCGTTTGCATTTTACTTGGTTTGCTTAAAATTCTCATTCATTTTATTTTAATTATTGGTTAAAATACATAAATTTACGTAGAAAAAACCAGTAGAACATAAAAATGGTAATATGAAGCTTGTCACAGGCTGGAATATGAACCAAATTGGATTTTTTTATAAAAAAGTAGTGTTAAGTATAGTAGTGTTAAGTATAGACTCATCATGTTAGAGGTTTTCTCATGTTATAACACGGTTGTTAATGCAAATGTTCTAACATCGCTTTTATAACATCATTTTATAACAGCAAATCATGTCAGTTATAGACGGGGACATTAATTGCGAAATTTGTCATTTTTAAAAGTTTCCAGAGAGGTGAGTAAAAATATGTTGCCAGTTGATTCAAACAATATAAAAACAGAGTGGACTGTAATACTCTTTGCACACTTGCATACATTTCGGAGGAACGCATGGAAGAATTTGAAAATGTGAAATACGCGTTCACACTTGAAACATTTTACATTTACTATCAATAAAAAATTTCACTATTTCTGATAAAAAAACTTTTATTTTTTTTAAATACTTTTTTTTTACAAAGTGCGAAAATTTTAAAAGATAACACCAAAATGTATTAAGGACTCATTTTGTTTAATAATATAAAAAAAATTAATTAACATAAGCTTGCAAAAAAGGAAAAACTTAAGAAATGGTAACGCTGCTTTTAAACCAAATGTCATTTTGTCAGTGATGCCACAATAATAATAGAATTTATTGCCACTTTTCTATAACTAACACTAAAATAATCGGAAGATGTAAAATGAAATACAATGAGATAGGAACATTTTGTAAAGATGTTAAAAAATTTTGATTTTTAGCCCAATGTATTTCTTATAGGAAAATTTCAACATCCTCGCAAATTAATGTAAGACCAAATAATTTGTATAAAATTCGAAAATATCTGCAAGTGAATATGACAGTTTTGGCTTAAATCCGATTTTGGCCTTTAAGCGGAATGGACTAAAAGCGAAACGTACTGTACTCCTTACGGAAAGTGCAATAATTTTCACACTTTGCTTCAGCAAATGACAGATTCGTAAAACTTAACAAAAAGTTTCCTTAAGTACAACATGGTTTGACAACTGTGCGACAACATGTATCGAACAGTTGCTTAAGCCAACTTCCTTCATACTGACACAGTCTCCAATATTGTTTAAAATTTTTTTATTAACATAATTTAAAAGCTTATAGGGTAAATTAATTTTGAGATTTTTGTCAGATTTTTCGGAAGAGGTAGCTCAAGTCGAGTTTGTGCCAAAAATCGGGGTTGCCGATCTTTTTTTTCATATTCTTGATAACTTTGTCAAAAAACACGATTTTCTTTACTTTCAAGGAAATAATTTAAAAGATAAATGTCCAATCCTTATTTTTGTGTGCAATGAATTTGCTAATTTAGGTAACCTACATTGCAATTTTTCGTAATTACACATATTTTGTAAATAACGCTTTATAACATTGAACATTTTTATGGAGGTGAAAAAACTAACAACACAGTTAGAAAGATTAATTAATTCTGAATAATTACAAAATAAATATTTTTGTATTTTCTCTTCCTGTTCCTGAGTTATACCGGTTTTCAGCTTTGTACCCAGTGTTCGAAAATAAACACTAAATATCGCTCCTTAGTGTTCGGTTCGGTAGATTTGTGGAAAACACAAAAGCTAATAGTGTTTGTGTAGAAAATCATTAAAAAGAAATACGTTTTCCTGTTAGTCATCTTTCGAACACAAAAATAATACTGTTTTTATCCAACTTAACAAAATATTAAATGTAGAGACAGTAATAAGTCTCTTGCAAATATACCTGTAACTCATTCCTTGATAATGATATCCGAGGGATATCGAAATATTGGAACAAATAATTTAATAAATAATATATTTATTTTTTAAAAATAATTGGCATCGAGCTCGAAAAAACTTTTTATTTTATTTAAAAAAGGTCGAAAAAATAATAAGATTTAATTTAAAAGATGAGAACATTTAATTCCTATCGAACTTTTTTTTAAATCCACAAACTTCATTGCGTTCGGTTCGGCTCATTAATGTTCGTCCCTTTTGGCAGGTTAAAAAAACCAAAAATTTTTTACAAAAACAAATTAGACAGCCAAAAAGCCAGCAAAATAATTTTACACAATATACACACAAGCTTTTTGTGCCAGGGCTGCCAGTTTAGGGGGTTTGACCCCAAATTAGGGGGTTTATTGTTGCTATAAAAGACAACTAAGTTTAATGAACACAAAGTATGTTTCACATACACATTAAAATTACTATTTTTGCAACATCACTTGATATCAATGAGCACCGGGTAAAAAAAGTTTCGTTTTTATTAAAAAAATATCTGATAAGTTTGAAGTTAGGCTGTCAATAATTCGATTATGTACACAAAGTCCAAAATTTGTGTTTTCCTGGACAAATTCATGTGTATAAGAGGTGTTCAAAAAAAATTAAAGTGAACTCTAAAGCCAGTGAATGGACTTATATATTCCCTTGTATATTAGCGTGGCCGTTAGTTGTATGGAGAACTTTTTTTTTTTTTGATTTCTTATATTATATGTAAAAAAAAATACAAAAAAATTTCGTAGCGAGAAGTTGTGTTTTAGGGGGGGGCGTCCGTCCCTCAAAGTTTGCCATCAAGCCATTTATTCAAATGTAATTTGTTTGCATATTACTATCTCTTAAAAACAACATTTTACAAGAATATGATATATGGCAATATTTTAGCTCTTCTAGTCAACAACATTAGCTTCGAAGAAAGTTTTTTGCTAAAATTAATATTTTAGAAAATAATTAAGAAAATAACAACAAAATACCAAACTTTTTATATACGTTTTAAATATATAAAAGCCGGATTTAATGTCAAGTGACAAAATTTTGAAATCGATGTCTTCCGATTAGGATAAAATTTGCACCAAGGTTAGTCCTATTGGATGGTAGTTTAGACACAAATTTTCAACAAGATCGGTCAAAAAGTTTCAGAGTTAGAGGGGCTCAAAGTTTGAAATTTTGGCCATACAAGTATTTTTTCTCATCCATGTAACTTATTACCTATTGGTGTTAGCAAAATTTGTCCCAAGTAGCTTCGATAGCTATTTGATCAATCTTTTTAAAAAAAAAAATTTTCGTTTTATTAAAAATTTTTTTAAAATTTTTTTTTTTAAACTTAAAAATTTTTTTTTTTATTTGTTTGAGCCAAGTTTTAAATTTAAAAAAAAAAATTTTAAATTTTTTAAAAAAAGATTGATAAAATAGCGGGAAATTTTTATTATCAAAAATGATCATAAAAAAGTCATTAAAATTTAACAAAATTTTTGTTTAAAACAGTTTTATTAAAAATTAAAAATATCTGTATCACAAATTTGCTTGTGTAAAACTAAGTAAATATACAAAACACAAATCGCAATAAAAAAAATAGAGATCTTCATTACCAAACTTAAACAAACAAATAACATACATATATATACATATATAAGTTTTTAGTTTTTTAAAAATGTGGTTTTTAAAACCACTAATGCGTTGAGTAAGTCGATGGACATTATATTTCTCCACTTCGTTCCAAAGTGACCAGCAAGAGAAAAAACCCTTTCACTTTCCAACGAAGTTGGTTTTATAGTTAAAAGAGCAATACACAGGTTTTCAATATTCCTTGTTCTATTATTGCTTACTTAATACATATTTAACTCTTTTTTTAAAACAGTTAAGATTATTAATTTTCCGATATTTTGGCGTTGCCTTCGCATTAGTGATAGCATTTTCCAATTTTTTTTTTAAAGTATTATCAACTCAAATTTCTGTGATATCACCATCACTACTAGATTCTTCAGCATCTGAAGAACAGCTCATAAAAAGTCGTCTATATATATTTTCTGCATATATTTTTATACAACTTTATGATATAGTCGAATCCAAAATATAATTATTTGTTTTCAAATAATTTATTAAACACGCCATTTTTTTACGTCTGTCTTGTACTTTTGCTTTTATAGTTTCTTTAATTTCCCCTGATAGTAAATTATTAGTTAAAGATGCTTTTGGGAAATGGACCGGCATTTCCTAATCCAATATAAGTGAAAATCTGTCATTTGCTAGTTCGGTAGCAATTTGTTTAATCATGTTTTCTTTAACACTGTTATAGTACTTAACAATAAGATTTTTGACGTCCGTTTCATTTTTTGGCAATGGCGTATTAAGTGACAAAAAACTTTCACGAATGAACGAACTTCTAGTGATTACTCTCATGGACATTCCGTCAACAGCAGCTAGTTTGAACACTGTTTCATGCATTGTATGCACTTGCATACATTTTTAATCGAAGACTGTTTTTGTTATTCATGGACAATGCCATTGTTCTCTACGACAGTGCCATTGTTTTCAGGTAACTCCTTATTTTTTTTCTTGGTCAGCTGTTGTTGGAGTATCTACTTTTATTTTGTGAACCATTCTAAGGTGTCGGATAAAGCCACTGGTGCTGGCGAAATCATGTAAACGGTCGTGGCAATACTACAACAAGTAGAACAATAAAAACACAACATTGAATTTGTTGTCTTTTTACAGTAAATGTCAACAATTTAATTTAAAAGCGCTTATCTAAGCAAAAATCTATTGCTACGGGTAAAAAAAAATAAAACAAATCAATTGAGCCACTGAAGTTTTGTTTTAAATATTTTTTATAAATAAAAAAAAAACAATATTAAATTAAAATTAACGTTTTTTATGTAAAATTGCTTATTTTATGAAATTCCCGGATTTCCCGGGAAAAATAAAAAAAGGTCCCGGGAATTCCCGGACCCCAAACACTAATCACAACGCATATGTGTGCAAAATTTTGAACATATAATATTACAAATGACAAAGTTTTTCTACCTAGAGGACCGTTACGCACAAAAAAAGAGAAAAATAAATCATCAAAAATCATGATAAAAGTTTTATTTTGTTGCATAGTGTAATTTAAACAAACATTAAGTACTTGTTTTTCTTAAACCAGTAAAAGAAACTACTATTTTAATTATTTAATGTATATAATATTCATGTGTAAAGAAATTTTTATTAATTCATACTCATTTGGTTTCAGATTTTTACAACTCCAAAAAACCTAAGTGTCATAACATAAGCTATGATTAGAAAAACAAAATTTTCTCACCCGATATATATTACTGGTTTCATTTTAATCAAAATGTGTAATTTTCGTTTCAATATCGTTAATAGTTCCAATTTTATAACGTTTTTTCCCTCTCCTATAAACTTTTGAAAACTGCAGATGGGTCGTTCTTAAAAAACATAACCATTCTGAATTTTGTAATTTTAAAAAATTAAGTTGGCCAAATATGTTTATAATTGGCCTCATGTGGTTACGGATCTTATCAACAATAGGAATCCATAACCAGCAGAATTTTTTTAAATTTTTGGAGTTTTTACTGAAAATAAGTCACAGAGTGGACCGGTAACAGAGGGGACAAATTAACTCAAAAATACCATATTTTAACTTTTTATTAGAATTTTGTAGAATTTACAAAATATTTATAAAAAAATTATAAAATAAATAAAAAATCACTTTACTCACCGTTTTTCAACAGTAACAGAGTAGACACTGAATAAGGGTACGCACCCGGCCTACAATTAAGTTACTTACTCAACCACGCACTAAACAAGACTGAACAGTTAAAAACACATTTTGTTGATTTTAGCTAAGTTTTGATGGAGAAGCATAAGAGAAAAATACGCGTTATAACGTTTAACAAAAATTTTTCAATAAAATGTGTGGACGTAACAGAGGGGACCAAAACCTGGGGACAAGATTTTTCTTCAAAAAAATTATACAAAAAAATTATTTTTCATCATTCTTTTCTATATATGGTATTAATATATACAAACTGAATAATAAAAATTATAAATATTATTTTTTTTCAATTTTATTTTAACTGAAAATAACTATTAAATTTTAATAAATTGGCTCGGGACACAGGTTTTTGCTAAACCTTTGACATTAAAAATATTTTTTAAGTTATTTTCAGATAACTAATTATTTTTGTTTTATAATATAGTTACGTAGAATCGACAATAATTTATAAAAATGCAGATATTTTTCTATTTTCTTTTTGGAGAAACAAAATATAAAATAGTAAAGTCTGGGGACACCAATTGGCCATGTTTTATAAGAATGACCCAGATAGGATATTTCGTCTTTTAGGTGACGATATATATATTTACATATATATTTAAAAAACAACTATATATTTCCTTTCGATAAAAATTATCTCTTGTAGAACATGGTACAAGTAAGTCTCAAATAAATATTTAAATTATCCGTTAAAAATTATGTTTTTTTTACAGGGGCTTATATTGGGGATTCTTTCTTGAATAGGGGGATATATGGGGAAATTTTATTCTTAAATTTGGGGAGAACGAAAAAAAGTACCTGGCAGCCCTGATTTGTGCTGTGGTCGCTGCTAAATTTTTTTGTTTGTTCATTTCTTTATCAATGTAAAAAATAAACATTATAGAAAATTGCAATATAATGTTTGTCTACAGTATCACCACAATTGTTCTGTTTCTTAACGAAAAACAGAACATTATATATTGTTCTGCTATTTCTTGAAAATAGTTACGAAGTATTAAGGGTTGTGTTCGTCTACAAAATCACTAAAAAAATAGATATCGTTCTTGGGAATGTGAGCCGAACACTAAATAATGTTCTGTTTATTTTCGAACATAGCTCATATCGAAAAACCAAATTAAAATAACCGTTTAATTTTTCTTTGATAAAATTCTTTATGAGGGTTCTGAAAATCTATTTCAGAAGTCATGACATTGAAGAAAGTGTAAGCCAAAGCAACACTTTGTTCTGCCGCGTCAACTACCTTTTGTAAATGTTGAACTTTGTGCTTTGCATTTTGAAATGACTTGTTGGCTTCCCAATTTTCTGGATCTGTGTTAAAAAAAAACTAATGAAAAAAAAACGCTTAGGTACTTAAGTTGGGGGTAAAGTACTGATGCCATAGAAATTTTTTTCTATTAGAAAAGTTTTTAACGTGGCGCGTGCAATTGCTACATTAATAATTGTGTAGTTATACAAAATAAAATCATTGAGAGGAGCGTATCAAGGGCATTGACAGACCCAGTGTTGATACTTATTCTTAAAATAAATTTACTAAATTTTTTCTGAATTGTCCACGCAAGATTGCAGCTGGTTTCTAAATCCAACGAGTCTAATTTTTCAAATCTTCACGCTTTGGTAATCAATTTCACAACTTCTGAAACTGATTTTTAGAATTTATTGCAGGGCATATGCGTAAAAACCCAAATAAATGATTTTTAAGCAAAGCAAAACGTTTGATTTTTATTTGTTTGTTGGTAATGAGGAATAATTTTCGCTTCTAAATTAATTGATCTTTAAAACAGCGTTGTTAGTTTGTTTTATTTTCATAAACATTTTAAAAGTTATAAAGCGTTATTTACAAAATTACGTGATATTGTAATGTAGGTTACTTGAATGAGCAAATTCGTTGCTAAAACTTATAGTTGAGGCACACAAAATTATTTTAAATTATTTCCTTAAAAGTAAAGAAAACCGTGGATTTTGACAAAGATATCAAGAAAATTAAAAAAAGACCGACAAATTATGCTTTGGATGGTCATCCACTGGAGTTGGTTGATTCGTTTCATGATCTTGGAGTCTTACTGGATCCTAAATTAAACTTTGTTTCTCATATTACATTAACTGTAAATAAAGCTCGAGGTGTTCTTGGCTTTATTAAGCGCTGGGCTAAAGAATTCACCGATCCATACATAACGAAGCAACTTCACGTGTCACCAATTAGACCAATCTTAGAATATGGGTCAATCATTTGGGATCCATTTTACAACATTCACAATTCTCGTATTGAATCGGTTCAAAAACAATTTTTATACCCTTCACCTCAGGTGGAAAAGGGTATATATAAGTTTGTCATTCCGTTTGTAATTTCTACAATATTGATCTTAGACCCTATAAAGTATATATATTCTGGGTCCTTATGGGGAGAGAAGTTGATTTAACGATATCCGTCTGTCCGTCTGTCCGTCTTACGTTTGATATGTGTTTTCCCGAGACTCCAGACATGATAGCGGCTAGGCTGCTTTACATTTATATCACATATAGTCTACCATCGGTTGCTATTGAAATTCAGCAAGATCGATCCACAAATGGCTGAGATATAAGCAAAAAACCACGACTACCTCTAATATTTTCCAAAAATCCCTTGTGGTTGTTGTAATTTTATTACTTTTTGCTGTATATCTGGGGAACGGCAAAAGCCAAAGTTTCCAAATAAGGTACACACATTTAGGTCAAATCGGTTAAAAAATGGCTGAGTTATGAGCAAAAAACCACGACTACCTCTAATATTTCCAAAAAATCCCTTGTGGTTGTTGTTTTTTTGTTTGTGCTTTGATTCGAACGTGTTGAATGTTAGGCATATCAAACACACACATGTTTGTTCATGATTGGTCGCTTAAATTGAAGAATATTTACATACCTACAAATTAAACAAACAAAGTGACGGAATATATTCTACTTTAATTCTTTATTTGCATAAGCGTTAATGGCTGAGTTGTCTGGGCGGTTGGTCAACGCAGCGTTGTTAGTAGTTGCCGGGGTTCAAATCTCGGCATCCACCTTTTAAAAAAAAATTTTTTTTAACTTTTTTTATATTCTATAAACGATTTTAAAATAATTCAGCAATTTTTGATTTTTTTGACAATGTAAATATTAATCGTTCGCTTAACTTACATGTAAAACAAAAATCATATTCTATACCAATTTGTTTTTTATTTAATTTGTTTATGTCCTAAAAACGATTTTAAAATTACCTATAAAGCTTTTCGATATTTTCATTTTATTGGCAATGACACAGTGTTTTTTTATTTTATTTCGGCAATAAGGCTCGTAAGATTGCGAGTTCAAGTCTCCAAAATAAATTTTTTTTTATTTTTATTAAATTTTTTTATACACGATCTTAAGATTAAATATAATAAAAACTTATATAACGAATTTCAAACACCAACTTTGGTAAAAGAGGAAACGGACTTAGTTATATACATACATTTTTTGATTTTGTCATAGGTATTCTTTTTAAAAACTTCTTGTTCTTATCTCACCATGGTGAAGGGTATTTAAGATTCGGCATAGCCGAATATAGCACTCTTACTTGTTATTATTCTGTTTACGTAATCTTCATTGGAGTTACTCGACAAACTTTCCTTCCTATGCTAGAAGACTGGCATTAATAAAATTGTCATCGCTCAAAAGTCGTCGTACAATGTTAAATGGTTCTTTTATGGTTTATCTTATAAACGGTAATGTTTGTTGTGATTTTCTGTTAGAGTCTGTTAAATTTAATATACCTTGTCGCAATACGCGTCATTATAATCTGCTTTTTGTTAAATGTTAAAGAGAAAATTACGCTATTGTAGACAATTTAATTCTCTGTCACAATTTGTTGATTTTTCTTTATGTTTAACCCTTTCGACCCGGTCGGTACAATATATCCCAAAAAAGTTTAAAAACACCTCTTGGTAATATTTGATGAAGAATGTGAATGCAAATGTATATTTTTCGTTATTTATGACATTCAACACATCATGTTGATGCTTGCTTGAAGTTTTGAAGCTGCAGTTGCTTGTAATTAGTGAAGAAGTGAACACGTGTTGGAAAATTTTGCAAAAAAGCATACGAATTACTACGAAAAAAGCAGTATGTGTTAAATATTTTTTTCTTTCCTGTGTATTTATATAGTGTTTGTGCTATGTGTTTTCAATTCAAGTTTAGAAATTTACTAATTCGTGATATAACTAAGGTTTAGTGTTCTTGGGATTATATGTCCCAGTAGTATTTTTACTTGGGACTAAATATCCCAGGAGTATATAAACTGCATATAAGTTCAATAATGGTAAATTTAAATTTATATACCCAATAGGCATAATGACCAGCAAGAGAGCTAGACTTACTGACAATGACATCGAAAATGTGCTCTACGATTCCTCAGGTGAGTCGGAGCCATTTGGAAAAAGGAATTGACAACTCGACCTTTGGCGAGAGAGTAGTCATATCGTTGACGAAAACTATCAAGCGGACCAATGTAGCACTTTTCTTTGATAGATTTTTTTCCTCAGTGTACTTATTCAACACCATTCCCTGCTGTCGGTACTGTTATTTCCAATCGGAAGCAGCTTCCTTCACTTACACAGAAATTAAAAAGAGGAGAGAGTGTTTGCTATCAAAATCAATTTAGAACCTCATGCGAGTTTTGGCAGGATACAAAACTTGTGACGGTAATGAGTAATTGTCATAGAAGAGAGATGGGATTGATCGAACGCAAACAGAAAAGCGGTGAAAAAATTAGCTTCAATTGCCCAAAATCCATAGTCGACTACAACCAACATATGGGTGGGGTCGATTTGTCGGACCAAATGTCGCAACTTTACGACATAAACAGAAAGTCCACAAAGTGGTGGAAAAAGGTCCTTTACAAACTTTTCCAAACTACCTGTGTCAACGCCTGGATAATATATAAAGAGACGCATCACTTGCCCAATCTCCCATATATTGATTTTGTTATTGCTTTGTCGGATGATATGATAAAGTCTGGACTAGAGAAAAGTAAGGTGCCTAAGAAAAAAAAATCTGGACGTCACTTGAAGATTCGAGGCATCAATTATGGTGTAGTTGGTGATCATATGCCTATTGAAGGAAAAACGCGACGCCGATGCGTAAGACGTTCAAAAGATAAAAAAGGTGGAAAAATTGACAAACGCACTTTCTTTACATGCAAGACATGCGAAGTTCCACTATGTTTTAAGTGTTTTACACCCTATCATATATAAATCTTTTTATAAATCAATAAAATTGATAAACTTTTGCTAGTGATTTTTTTAATATGTACACTGCTGGGACATTATATCCCAAATTTTAATTTAAAAACACCGACTGGGATTATATATCCCAGCGCCCCCAGCGCCTCTGGTGACGAAATCTGAAATTCTGGCGTGGTAAAGTTATTACCTTTTTTATACTCTTTAAGGTTGCGTTTTCACTTACATGTTTTGGGCCACAAAATTAGTTTTGCAGCAAAACAAGTGTTTTGCTACTTGGTTTCCCATACATTCTTCATGTTCGAAAAACTGAAACAAAAACTAGTTTTGCTAGTTATCTACTTCCTCAGTTTCGCATAGTGAATCATTTACAGATTTATTGTGTTTGTGCTATTGTCCAATTATCACAATGTGTTTTTAAATCCTTGTATATGGGTAACGAAATTTTTAACAATTCCTGGCGATTATTATAGGGTTTCGCTTGGATATTGAAATAGAACTTAAATCGTAGTCTTTTCTTTCAGAGTTGTCAAAATAGCCATATTTTAGACTTATTACAGGGTTATCCTTTTCAAATGAAACTGAACGTAATTTTTTAAATGAAATCTTTACTGATTTGGGTAGCATCTTTTGTGAAAATGCTTTCCAATCTTAAAAATCGGAGTAGTGCATTAGAGTGCAGTTATAATTTGTTGGATTTTTACGTGCATTAGTTGTTAAATTAGACCATTCACTTGGTGCCCAAACAGTTTTATTACGGGTAAAATTTTCAATGGTCTGTGAATAGAATCAACGGGCACCATTGTATGCCCTGGTAACAAATAAGTTATTTTTATATTTTTTATGTGTTTTGATCTTTCGAGAAAAAAAATTATGGTGGTAAGTATTGCTCTATTACAATTTTGCCCAGCATAGCTGTCACAATAAAGATTCGCAGAGGAGTATGTTTTCCTTTCGTCGACAAGTTTTAAATACTGGAAGAGATTTGTTGAAATTTCGTTGCATCCCCATGTGGTGTGTTTAAAACTTTTTTAGATCGAAACTTGTACATAAAAGTGATGAATTTGATTTAAATTTCTTCTGTTCTTCCAAAAAAACTTCTTTGAATTTTTGTTTTTCTCTTAAATGTAACTGATATTTTTCCGTACATTGCATTTCTTTTTCATTGACTGTTTCATTTTCTGATTGACTATTCTTATAACATTCACATGAGATATATTTATCTTTTTTAGGTAGATGGAAACCTAAATGGAAGTTATTTTTAAAAATACCACGAAAAACTCTCAGTGATAATTGGCAACATTCTTTGTTTAGTTATACTTTTAAGATGTTCGGTATAAACTTTATACACTCCTTTTATATTTCCAAATTCCTGTGGAAGGTATAATTTTTTACTTTGGTTCCGACAATAATGGGAGGGAACAGCCGGTAATTTTTCAATAAATGTCTTTACTAAGGAAACGGAATCTTCATCTGACTTATTATGTGGAGCAGATTTTCTAACATTTTCATTATATAAATATCTTGAACTATTATTTCTTGTACTCTTTATAAATTGCTGAGATATAAGCAAAGCTTTTATCAAAAATTGTTGACATACTTTAAAATTTGTATTATTAAAATTAATGACATAATTATAGCTGTACTGCCTTTTATTATTCTCTCCTTTTCGTCTTTTAACACTGATTCTTTCAATGCAGGAACTTAACCAATCTCTTTGCCATATTTTACTTATTCCCCAAAAATTTTCGTTTATTTGCTCCCTCTCAGATTCGGAAAACTTATCACCGCATGAATTTCCACATTTCTTATTTTTACATGGATTGGGTAGAACACATTTATCCAGGATTTTTAACTTTTGTAATCTTTTCGGTAGCTTCTTTTGTTTTTTATTACCTCTTTGACCTACACATGTTTCCTCTTCAATATCTGAATCTGAATGTAATTTTTAACGATATTTTGAATATAAAACAAGTTTATTAAATTATTTTTTATTAATGATTAAAAGAATTTAAGCTGTGTTCACATTATGTGTATTTGTCATGTGGATTGTCACTTTTTCACATGTTAAATATGTACATATCGTCTGAACCCCTTCAAACACTATCATGTGTTATTTCTCTGTGTACAGTACACATGCCAATTTTGATTTAGAACGTGTTCTATTTTCAAGTGACAAAGCATCTGACATCAGCTGTTTTTTATTAACAAAATTGTTTGTGGCGGCAAAAATTAATTGAAATTGTAATACATAAATATTAAAATAGTTAATAAATAATAAAACAGATAAAAAATGCACAAATTAATTATTAAAAATGTTTTTATTATTTTTGATAGGTTATGTCAAATGTACGTTACATACCATTATGTGAACATGTAAATTAAAAACCTTATGTAAAACTCAAATTTTGACATACACATGAAAACACATGTGGGTAGAAAAGTGACATTCCATATGACAAATACACATAATGTGAACATAGCTTTAAGCTTAAGTAACAAAGTGCTGTCACCAAAAATGTAATCAAATAAAAATCGCACACTTGAGATAAAATTGTTTTTGATGTAAAATTCAAACGGTACTTTGTATAGAGATAACAGTTTAAGAGATAGTGCAAATAATCCTAACCTATCGATTTTTGTAAAAAAACAAAATCATGAAAAATGGTCACTTGAGCTTTTTTGGCGGTTATGACTCGATATTACTTTAAATTTAAATAAATTGAACAAAATACGTGAAAAAAACATAATGTTGTTGAACTCATTCTTTTGTAAATATTCCCTTTTTGGCATTTTTATACCCTTAACCGAAGGTGTAATTGTAATTTCTACAATATCGATCATACACCCTATAAAGTATATATATTCTGGGTCCTTATGAAAAGCGAATTTCAAAATCGGTTGTACGTCTGTCTGTTGAAATGGATTTTCCGAAGCCGCCAGATATGGTGGGGTATCTTTATGTCAGGTAATCTTATTATAATTTTGCTATTGAAATTCAGCCAGATCAGTCCATAAATGGCTGAGATATGAGCAAAAAACCACGACTACCTCTAATTTTTTCCAAAAATCCCTTGTGGTTGTTGTATTTTTATTACTTTTTGCTGTAAATCTGGGGAACGTCAAAAGCCAAAGTTTCCAAATTAGGTACACACATTTAGGTTGGCAATACACACCATCCTACAAAATGCGGGCGGGATTGGAGAAGTGGGCGTAGTACCTCCCGTACAAAAAAAAATTAAAAATTGTATAAAAATCTAAATTTTAGGGCTGTCATATGTCCTATGGATATGACTTATATACCAAAATTTTTAGTAGAACATATTTTATAAAAAACTCGGAAACATCAGTTCAGGTACAAAAAAATTATGACCAAAATTAATTTTTATTTTTTTAAATACCCACTTTCGGGACAATGGGCAATTTATTAGCAAAATACTCCAAAAATGGGCTAAAAAAACATCAAAATTTGTGTACAATCCTACATTTTAGGGCTGTCATATGACCTATGGAAACACTTATATATCAAAACATCGGCAATTTTTAGTAGAACATATTTTCCAAAAATTTGGTTATTAAAACACAACATCCGACATAATATGGACAGTTTGGATAAGTGGGCGTGGCACAAAATATAATTATTTATATCTTAAGAATGGTGTTCACATAATTTTTTGTTCTTATTGCACCATGGTGAAGGGTATATAAGATTCGGCACAGCCGAATATAGCACTCTTACTTGTTTTTTTTAAATACAACGGTAACGCTGTATATCAATACAAAAACTGATAAAAAGCAAAGTCAAACACTCATGCTCATTCCCGTTCTTCGTTGTCTCATCGAGTGGACAATGACTACTTGAATGCAAAAGCATACAGGCTCAGTTAGCCGGGATTAACTGTAACTTAACCTTACCGTAAAAAAGTAAGACGTAACATCTTGCTGCTAACTATAATCGTTCTAATTGCTTTACACATAACAAAATGAAGCAGCTCCGGCTAATGCAAACAAAGTACGTTCAATCATCAAACTCACACATGCATAAAAATGTTTACGAAACGATTTCAATATTACCAACGTCGAACTTTGTTTTGTAGGCATAGAAATTATGTTAATTTAAGCGTATGAGTAATTGAAGAAAAATAGTAACACTGGACCCAAGTGATTTTCTTGAGGGAATTCGGATAGAAAAAGTCAAGCCATAGAATCACAATTGCAAACAATATGCACTTATATTTGCCCTTTAGCTAAGTGGAAATCCATTTAAGAAGTTTAGGGTAGAGCCCAACTTGTACATAACAAGAGCATTAATAACTAAATCAAAATGCTTTACTTAAATTTGTATAAATGATGTCAGCTTGCATTCCAGAAAATAATAAGGATATCATTGAAGTAGTAAACCCCAAAAGATAAAATTTCGGGAAATCCATGTTGAAGCAGTGAAAGCAAGAAAGTTACTGTATGCAGGGTTACCGTTGAGGATTTTAAAAAGTAGCACAAAAAGTCGTTTTGAAAACAAAAAGTCCCACAAAAAAGTCCTTATTTCAAATTAAAGTCCCACACTGTTTTTTAACATTTTAATTACTTGAGCCTTACCAATACTCACCCGGGTGACAATCTCGGTTTTATTTCTTTAGTAACTCTCTCAAATTTGCTTCAGTTAAAAAGACATTTTTACTTACTCAACAAATTGTTTTCTTTAAAAAAAAACTGAAAAAAATTTGTGCGACGAAAACTTCTTTGAAAAAACTGAAAAAAGTTTATTTATTTATTTATTCAATCTATAGATTAAAAATCCTTACAGACATAAGTGATAAAATAAGAGTACAATTAATAAGGAATTAATTTATTAGTTAATTTAAATAAACAATAATTTTTCTTTAATACGATTTCCGTATGACACGCTAAATTCCCAGTTTTTCATATTTGATAAATACTCTGAAATTTATTGTTCTATGCGCATTTCACTGGTTGCTTAGGCCAGCTCATCAGGAAACCTTTTCCAAAGATTTTAGAAAAGCCAAAAATATTACACAAATAAAACCCTAAATCTAATCAGAATTATAAACACTCAAATTAGTACTTGTAACAATATAAAAGCTTAAACAAAACACCAACAATAAACAGTGAGTTATCCTTTCTTAAATTCCCCTACTATTGGTTGGGTCCTTTCCGACTCAAATTGTAGTTGTAAGTGGGTAAAAATAAAAAACAAAATTAAAAAACAAACTTCTTTTTAAAACATCGCTACTATCAGAAAAGTCAATTAACGGCCATTTTCACCAAGTTCGGTTATAATTAACTATCGGTTATAGCTGTCAAAACATATTGGTAACCGGAACTTTAATTGAAAGTTAGTTTTAACCGAACTTGGTGAAAATGGCCGTAAATGATATAAACTATAAAATTTCACGCAAGTTTGACGAAAGGAGTCGTTCTTAGCATAAACAGAACGATAATACCTTAAATTTAACAGCTGAAAGTTTCGTGTAGGTCTTGCTGAAACATTTAAGCTAATTTTACTCAACATGAAATCGGAATCGACATCACCGCGTATTAGACCCATTAATAACGAAATACTAAGCATTGTTCTTCGACTTTTTAACGTTGGTAACTTAATAAGACGAAGTCTGCTTTCATATGAAGGTAATACAAACGAATTCCATCCAAGACCTCTTAAACAAAATAAAAGGAACTGTTTCTGTACAGATTCAATGCTGTTGATACATGTATTAAAGTAAGGATCCCCTACGATTGATCCAATTTCCAGAATAGGGCACACCAGAGACGTATACAGATGTTTAGTGATATATGGATCAGAAAATTCTTTCGACCATTAATTCATTAAGCCAAGTACTCCATTTGCTTTATTATGAAATGTGATCACAGACAGGGTTGTCAGATTGATTTTGACCTTTTTCGCTAAATTCAATGTCAAAAATCGCCAAAGCCTTTATTTTCAAGTTTTTGGCAGTAAAATACATATTTTTTAATATATTAAAAATATCTATATATATAAAATTGTAACGTTACTGACTGACTCACTGATTCATCATCGTACAGTCTAAACGCCTGAAGCTAATAACTTGAAATTTGGACCAGAGATTGGTCACTCTCAAAATCGATCCACTAAGGCGGGATCTTTGGAAATTCAAATGTTTAGGGGGTAAAAACGGGAAAATACGGTAACCTTATATCTCCAAAACTAAAAGAGATACAAAAAAAATGTAATACTTTCGAACATTTAAGGGGTGAAAATCGTAACTATTTTTGATACTTTTTTTACAAAATATTTTCCTCCATTCTTTGACATATTCGTACTAAATTATGGGCTCCCACTGCAATACTGAAATTTTTGATACTATAATTGGGGGAAAAAATAGTACCAAAATGTAAATACGGGAAATTTGATATTTTTGTTTAGCTTTTTGGTTCTACAACTGGTATTTTTTTAATAATCGTTTATATTGGACCCAGAAACATAAAAGTCAACATGTAATATCCTGATTGGATAATAATCTATGAGGGAACTTTTTGGTACTTTTTTGTTCTTTAACTGGTACTTTTTGAATTTCCGTTAGTATTAGACCTAGAAACATAAAATTCAAGATGCAGTGTCCTGAGTGGATAAGAATCTATAAAGGGAAGTTTTTGATACTTTTTTGTTCATTAACTGGTACTTTTTGAATATCCGTTAGTATTGGACCTATAAACATAAAATTAAACATGCAATGTCAATGAGAATCTATAAAAGGGAAAGTTTTGGTACTTTTTTATTCATTAACTGGTACTTTTTGAAGTTCGGTTAGCATCGGACCTAGAAAGATAAAATTAAACATGCAAGGTCCTGATTGAATGAGAATCTGTAAGAGGAATCATTTTGGTACTTTTGCGTTCTTTAACTGGTACTTTTTTTTAATTTTTGTTAATATTGGTCTTATAAACATTAAATTTAACTTCAAGGTCCTAAGTGAATAAGACTCTGTAAAAGCGCTTTTTGGTACTTCTTTGTTTTTTAACTGGTACTTTTTGAATTTCCGTTATTATTGGAACTAGAAACATAAAATTCAATATGCAATGTAATTAGTGGATAGGAATCTATAAGAGGAAAGTTTTTTGTACTTTTTTGTTCTTTAGCTGGTACTTTTTTAATTTCCGTTATTATTGGACCTAGAAACTTCAAATTGAACATGTAAGGTCCTGAGTGAATGAGAATCTGTAAGAGGGCTATTTGGTACTTTTTTGTTCATTAACTTGTACTTTTTGAATTTCCGTTATTGTTGGGCCTAGGAACATAAACTAAAACATGCAAAGTCTTGAATGAATGACAATCTGTTAGAGGGATCTTTTTGGCACTTTTTCTATTTTAACTGGTACTTTTTTAAATTTGGCTAAAAGAGCTTATTAGTACTTTTTGGTTCTTAGACTGGTACTTTTTGAATATCTGTTAGTATTTAACTTAGAAACATTAAATTCAAGATGCAATGCCCTGAGTGGATAATAATCTTTAAGAGGGAATTCTGTGGTACTTTTTGTTCATTGGCTGGTACTTTTAGACTTTTTGAATTTCCGTTAGTATTGGACCTAGAAACATGAAATTAAACATGCAAGGTCTTGAATGTGATAATCTGTTAGAGGGATCTTTTTGGCACTTTTTCTATTTGAACTGGTACTTTTTTCAAACTTACGCTTTTATCGGTCTTACGGACATTAAATTTAACCTGCAAGGTCCTGAATGAATGAGAATCCCTAAAAGCGCTTATTGGTACTTTTTAGTTCTTAAATTGGTACTTTTTGAATATCCGTTTTTATTGGACTTAGAATCATAAAATTCAAGAAGCTGTGCCCTGATTGGATAAGAATCTGTAAAAGGGCTTTTTGGTACTTTTTGGTTCATTAACTGGTATATTTTGAATTTCCATTAGTATTGGACCTGGAAACATGAAATTAAACATGCAAGGTCCTGAGTGAATGATCATCCGTTAGAGGGATCTTTTTGGCACTTTTTCTATTTAAACTGGTACTTTTTTAAATTTGGCTAATATCGGTCTTACGAACATAAAATTTAACCTGCAAGGTCCTGAATGAATGAGAATCCCTAAAAGAGCTTATTGGTACTTTTTGGTTCTTTTACTGGTACTTTTTGAATATCTGTTATTATTTAACTTAGAAACATAAAATTCAAGATGGAATGCCGTGAGTGGATAAGAATCTATAAGGGGAAGTTGTTGGTACTTTTTTGTTCATTAACTGTTATTTTTTGAATTTACGTTAGTATTGGACCTAGAAATATGAAATTAAACATGCAAGTTCGTGAGTGAATAACAATCTGTTAGAGGGCTCTTTTTGGTACTTTTTCTATTTAAACTGGTACTTTTTTCAAATTTTCGCTTATATCGGTCTTACGAACATTAAATTTAACCTGCAAGGTCCTGAATGAATGAGAATTCCTAAAAGAGCTTATTGGTACTTTTTGGTTCCTTAGACTGGTACTTTTTGAATATCTGTTATTATTTAACTTAGAAACATAAAATTCAAGACGCAATGCCCTGAGTGGATAATAATCTTTAAGAGGGAAGTTTGTGGTACTTTTTGTTCATTGGTTGGTACTCTTTGAATTTCCGTTAGTATTGGACCTAGAAACATAAAATTCAATATGCAATGTCCTGGGTGGCTGCGAATCTAAAGAGTGATCTTTTTGGTACTTTTTTATTCTTAGACTGGAACTTTTTGAATTTCCGTTATTAATAGAACTAGAAACACAAAATTCGATATGCAAAGCAATGAGTGGATAGGAATCTATAAGAGGGAAGTTTTTGGTACTTTTTTGTTCTTTAGTTGGTTCTTTTTTAATTACCGTTAGTATTGGACCTAGAACATAAAATTAAACATGCAAGGTCCTGAGTGAATGAAAATCTGTTAGAGGGTTTTTGGTACTATTTTGTTCTTTAACTGGTACCTTTTCAACATGCAAGTTCCTAAGTGCATGAGAATCTGTAAGAGGAATTTTTCGGTACTTTTTCGTTCTCAACTGGTACTTTTTTTAATTTAATATTTATTTTTGTGCAGTAAATATTACGAAATTCAGCCGTTTTAGGTAGTAAACGGGTAAAGCCTGTATTTTGGAACATTTTGTCCACCATCTAGCTTTTAAACCAATACGCATAAAAAAAAAAGTTATATTACGTTTGTTACTTATCTAAAACATACAAATGCATATTTGTTACTTTTTCGAAATTGTACATGTGTTTGCTACTTTTTACAAAAGATTTTTTCACCATCTTTTTATCTTTCACCGCAGAGCATAAACGTATGAAGCTAAAAGGTTAACATTTGAACCGAAGTCTGGCCTCTCGCCAAATTGATACTACTAACCTCATTAACACTTACTGTTGTTCATTAGAAAAATTCGCTAACTTCATATCTCCTAAACTAAAAGAGATACAAAAAAATTAATACTTATTATTGTTCATTAAAAAAAAGAAAGGAACAGGTGTATGGAAATCTTTTGAGGTACGGCATTTTTGGGGTGTAAAATGACAAATAAAAATAATATCACATTCGTAGTTTATCTAAAAAATACAAAACTAATTTGGACCTTTTAGAAATTCAAACGTTAAAGGTGTAAACATCGTTCCAAATTTTGTTACTTTTTCACAACATTTTTCTCCATCTATCTAGTATATAATATAAAATTGTAAAGTTACTGTGATACATAAATGGGGTGAAAAAATTATCAAAAAGGATAATATGGGAAATTAACTTTCTTACATTTGCTTTTGTGTTCTACGAGTGGTACTTTTTGAATTTTCTTAGAACTTAGAAACACAAAATTATAAGTGCAAAGTCCTGTGTAAATATCAACCTATGAGATGAAAAATTTTGGAATTTGTTTGTTTAAACATAAACTTTGGCATATAAATATGTTCATGAAAGAAAAGGCCCGATTACAAAGTAGCGGGCAAAATGCTAGAATTTAAACAAATTAAAATCTAGAAAAATAAACTTTGGCATAAAAATATGTCTACGAAGGAAAAAGAGACGCTAACGAAGTAGCGGGTTCAAAAAAGTCGCCATGATATGTGATAAAAAATTAGCACATACATATAATGAAAAAATGTTCATAGACTTTTAATATATTTATGTTAATTTCTATTTATTGATTCGTTAAAGAGCACTTTTAAACATGAAAAACTATTTTTTCGAAGATATTCATTATCTCCATCAGCCATTTGAACATATGAATGCCTCAAATTTCATATAAAAATACTATAAGTATAATAAAAATAATATTATTTCTCAGTTTTGAATTTAACGATTTTCAAAACAAATGCACAGCTCATCAAAAATAGCCAACAAAATCGCCTACTTGTTTGTTAAATCGCCATGTCGCCAAATCAAAAATTAGGTCGCCAAACAAGTTTGAAAATCGCCACGTTTGGGGAGAAATCGCCACTTCTGACAACCCTGATCACAGAATTTTAGTTATGATCTAATAGAATACCGAGATCAATAATATTGTGAACTTTATCCAGTAATGTTCCATTTAGATAATAACTAGTATCAAGTTTTAATAAGCGGAAAAATTACATGTGTTTACATTTTTTTTGAAGTTTAAATCCAATAAGTTGTAATTACACCATTGAGAGAAAAGTTCAATGTCAATGCCCTCAAAGAGGATTGATCAATAATATTGTTAAACGAATAAAACTTTTTTTTATCATAAGCATACATGAGTATGTAGGAGTGCTAAACAACGAATTGCAGATCATTAATAAATAATGTGAATAAAACGCGACCAAGATGACTTCCTTGAGGCTCGCCAGAGAAAACTTTGATGAGTTTTGAGGTAGCATTCTTATATTTTACTTGTTGGGTTCTATCTAAAAGATAAGATTTAAGCCAGCGACTTGTGGTTGACTTTAACAAAAGCTTTACTAAAATCCATGTAAATAACGTCGGTTTGTTTAATATTAATAAAACCTTCATTTACAATATGTATAGAGTTTTTTTCCCGGACTTTTTCGATTCCCGGGAAAGCGTAAAATTTTTTTAAATTTCCCGGGATCCCGGGATCCCGCTCCATATAAATAATACAAAGTAAATTTTGTTTTTAATTAATGAAAAAAACTTTTATAAAAATACGTTAGGGAACTTGTTTACAAAGAGAGTAAACGAAATGGTTCAATACTAAAAAATTAATTGAAGATTGAAATAGGAACTTGAATTATTATTACCTCACGCTTTTATTACCTATTATTATGCTTTTATTCCGTATTAATATGCTCTAGATACAAGATAAAAAGATAACATAAACATAACAATTTAATTCATACAACAATAATAAAAACAAAATAAAAATTGAGGTACTCAAGATATGAGATCAAACAGTTAATTAATAAAATAGATAAAATATTTTAAATTAATATATAACATTTTAACGGCTTCGGAAATAACTTTCTGACACACTCAAAGCGCTTAAGGTACGTTCAGACTGATGAAATATTTGATAGCAAACATCAAATATTTCATTAACGTAGTCTGAACACAAAATATTTTTGAGTGTCAAATAAAATAACAGCTGATTTTGAGCAAATAAAAGTATTTGCCGGCAAACAAATATTTGTCCAATGTGAACATAGTGTGAACACAAAAAATCAAATATTTTAGTAATTTTTGAGCAAACATTTATTTAATATTACAAAAAAATTGTAAGAGCAAACAACGACAAATAATTTTAGCCATGTACCCGATAGAAGCAATTTTTCCTGTAAGTTTTCGGATTTTTTACAGTTTTAAAGATTTTTAATAATTATTAGACTTTGCTATCATGCCGCTATTAGCCAATTTTTGCAAATTTTTGCTAATTTAGCAATTTTCACCGAATTTTTGCCATTCCTTATACTTTTGGGGACTTTTAGTCAATTTTATGGCTGTTTTTGCAACATTTTTTTGTTGTTCTTTTCCCGACTTTTTGCTTTTAACCGAACCATATATTTTAGGGGTTGTTACCAATTTTTCGCAAATTCTAGCCATGTTTCCGTTAACCATTTGTCTTCCAGTTTTGTTTTTCTTTTACATACTCCTGTTCCAACAATATAATTTTTACTATTTGTGAAATATATTTTTATTTTTGAACACTTTCATTAAATAATTATTTGATGCAAATATTTGTTTTAGTCTGAACGCATGGCAAACATGAATTAATTTATTTTATTTGACACTATTTGCCAACTGTTTCAACAAACAAAAATTGTCAAATATTTGAGCTTAGTCTGAACATCAAACAAAATATTTTTTTGTTTCACACAGCTTGAAGCAAATATCAGAACAAATATTTTTGTCAAAAATTTCATTAGTCTGAACGTACCTTAAGTAAGTCGTCAAAAAGAAAAAATTCGTGTTTATCACCTAATAAACATATCGCTCCTTCATTGCATCATAGTCATATCTCAAAAAATCAAAAATTTTAAGTAACTTTAGCAAAGTTTTCCTCTACACCTTCTCGTATTATATCTCAAACTGAACTGAAGTTATAGCAATATATATCTTTAAATCGGTACATTTTGAAAACTTTAATCACATTTTTCCAAGATCGTTTGTTTTTGTAGATATGACTATGTTGCAATAACAGAGCACTGCCCATTATGCTTTTAGTAGATTTATTGCATCAGGAGACATTGATTTAAATATGTACTCACTTCTTGTAATTGATCTAATCCGCAACCCATCCACAGATGCTAATTTTAAGAGAATAGAAAACTAAATTTTAAAGTATAAATAGCTGTTTTCTGAAATTATGAGGTAGTTTTTATTTCCCGGGATCCCGCAAGAAAAATCCCGGGAAAACGGGAAATAAAATAATTGAAATTCCCGGGAATTCCCGGGACGGGAAATCTCGGGAAAAAACCCTGAATATGTAGTTGTTAGTTGTAAAATGTTACACCTAATTTTCACGATGATTTAAAAGACATGTCTTTTTTGTAGTTCTTTTTTAAAGAAACTTCCAAAAACATGTTGAATTTTCACAATGTTTCTTATTTTGTTTGATTTTTTTTTAATTAAAAAAACCCAAATAAGTGCATGGAGGAATGTCAAAAGAATCACAGAAATTACGATTCATGTCTTTTTTTCTACCCTGCTTACTTCTCTCCCCCGCTCGCTATCAAACTAAAAAAGACATGTTTCATAAATAGGGAAAAAAATCATCATGAAAATTGGGTGTTAGTAACAGTGGAACGTGATTTCCTGAAACCATGTTGACATGGTGATAAAAGGGAAGAGATTTGATAATATAAACTATCAGTCAATATCTTTTCTAAAAGTTTGGGATTCGCATTCAGCTTTGTAATTCCTCTATAATTCGATATTTCCAGTTTAATTTCGCTTTTAATAAATATATGATTTTTAGAACTCAGGCGGTAAGTGACCGAGTTTAACAGATTTATTGAAGATAGTTGTAAGAGGAATACATAAGTATTCTGCACAATTTAAAAAAAAAAAGTTATACCATCCGGTCCGGGATTTAGAGAGCACTGCAGCAGAGACTTTAAATTGGACAGTCTCGTTTCAGTGTCAATAAATGAAAAGTTGATACATGTAGAATGAGATATATTATAGGGATAAGAAGTTTGATTATCAAATGACTTCTTTGAATACGTGGTTGCAAAAAAATATGCAAATCAGTTGCTCATAGAAAGATCATCAACAGCACTCCGAGATCCGAATTTCAAATAATTAGGATAACCACTTGCACGAAGCTTACTGTTGATAAAATTGTAGAACGATCTGGGGATGGTTTTCATTTGAATTATCATATGACTTAAATAACTTTTATATGCTACAATGCAATAATTCGTAAAATCAACAGATGAGCCGGATATTTTATATTTTTTAAAAAGTTTGTTTTTTCGGTTTTTCAATTTAGATAAATAACGATTATTCCATGGAGGGCCATTATAATTGCGAATAATTTGTTTAGCAACAGTTTCCAACAAGCAGTGATGTAATACAGCATAAATATTTGATTCGGCGTTATCCAGATTATCTCCTGAAATAATAGTATCCCAATCAACGTTCTATAATAAACAGTTTAGTTTTGTGTAGTCCGTACGGCAAAAACAGAAAGCCATATTATTTAAATTTACTTTTAGTTCCTGAGAAGAGACTTTTGTAGAATGGAAAATAGCGAGTTGTATCGTAGGATGGTAACAATCTTCAGGTTGGAAATGGGCAGCGAGCTTTTAACATGTATGTCTGATGGCTGGTTGACAAAAGCAAGATCAAGATCAAGTAGTTTTCCAAATGCGTTCGAGACGCAGTTTATCTGAAAAAGTCCACATGGCAGCATAGACTGAATAAATTCATGCAGTTGTAAGGGAATAAGATGGTTTATTTCCACAGGTTTACTCCATACTAAGTTTGGAAGGTTGAAGTCACCAAGGACAATAAGCAAGTCAGAGGGTTTAGACTGACTAAGAACGAATTTAATTGAAGAAATGTGATTATTGTAAATTTTAGTTGGCGAGCTTGGATGTATATAGGAACAGGTAATGTAAATATATGAAGAATACAGCTTTATATTAACGGCAACAAATTCTGTATCTCACTTGGTTTAAGGATTACATAATCACAAGGAAAATAATCAAGAACTGCAATAAGAACTCAACCACCTGATCCTATCAAATCTAAAAATCTGGTATCTCGGGCGATACTGACGATAACTTCTTCCTATCACTTACTGAGCTACCTAAATAAGAGCAGCAAGCGTCAGCTTAGTTTCAAAACGTTTCATTTTCGCACAGTTTATACGAAACAAACCTTTAGAACGCGAGTTCAACACCACCCGTCATTTTATTTTATCGAAAATGTATTGGCAATAGAATGTTCATTTTAAAAAAAAGCGCTTGCCGCTCTTGTTTACCTAGGGTTTACACTTGCAAGTGCAAGCTCACCGTCACATTTGCAAGAGAATTTGCTTGCAAGTAAATATTTGACACTTGCAGCCAGTAAAATGACAAATGAAGAAACAATGTTACCGTAGATGAATTTTGTATCATTTAACTAGTACTTAGGAATATAAAAGTAATGTTTATATCGGATTTTATGTGTATTTATAAAAAATAACAAATAAAAAAAGCACAACTATACAACAACGCATCTTAATGGCAACATTAATCATACATTTTAAGCATTCTGAAAAAAAAAAATTGTTAATCAAAATATTTTCTCAGTAATATTATGACATAGCCACAACGGCAATACTGGAGTCACATATTTTATAAAATAAACATAATTGTTTCATCAAGATGGACCGAAAATTAAATAAAGGAGAAATTATTTAATATATTTTGTTATAGAAAACCTTTTTAATAAAATGTTTTCGCTTTGAGAACATTTGAAAAATGAACTTACAACTGACTGTGTAAACACTCAAGCTACTTGCAAGACTTTCGGCTTTTTCTCCGACATTTTCGTTGATAATACGAATGCACTACTTGCAAGTAATTACTTGCATGTGTAAATGATTTTTAATAATGTGTTTGTATAATATTTAATATACATACATATGTATACACACAGAAAACAAATTGGTTGGAAAACGATTGCAGTAATAAAATATTGATCAAGAAATATAATTTATTATTGCAACTATTAAAAATGTATAGTTCTAACTGATTTTTAATTCTCTTGATTATTAAAACGTTATTCTAACTGAAATATGATTCCTTCAATTCTTTTATTAGTTATGATAACTAATTTAATTTAGTTCTAAAAATTAGTACAAATGGTAAGAATCACAACCGAATTTAATAGAGGGCAATACTGAATATTGGTCTTTGCAATTAATAATTTGCTTTCGTCAACAAATTTTGTAATATAAATGTTAATTCATTTATTGCAGCTAATTATCGATTGCTAGTATAGTTTCAATTCGAGTACAACAAATGAAAATATAATTATTTGGTATTCACAACCAAAAAAAAGCTATATGTCCCAATTGTTTACTAAATTTTCTGTCAAAACATTAAATATAATAAAATAATTTTAAATTAATATTAAAATAAATAAGTTTGCGTTCAAAAACGCAAAAAGGTGCAAAAACTTAATAAATAGGGGTAAGTAATTAACGTATTTTTATAATTATGGTATACACGTACATATGTATGTTTGTATATATTATATTTCTCATAAATACATACATATATGTACCCAGCTAGCATTTTCATAATCTACTGGAATCTCATGAAGAGCATTAATCGTCGACGAGCGCAATTTTTAATCGTAAAAGATTCCTCGCACGGGAGAAACTGTTACACAAGCTGATTCCTCTGCTAGATACTTCTACAACACAGCAAAAGACACTTATATGACAGTGCAAAAAAATTCGGGTAATTGCCGCCAGCCTCTACACTTGCAACGCGAAATGAAACTAGAATACCGGTAGAGCAAATCTGCCAAAGGGTTTTGAAAAGTTAAGTTAGAATATTTTCTGCATCAAATTTTACCAGTGGTCTTTTAAGACCAAAAGTTCATGCAATGTATGTAAAACGGATTTTCGAAATTCCTGGCCTTGAAATTTTTGAATTTCTTGAAACCCCGTTTTACATAAATTCCATGAACTTTTGGTCTTAAAAGACCACTAGTAAAATTTGATGCAAAAAATATTCGTGGAACTTTTTAACCCTCTAAAGTGCCGTTTTTGTTGGGAAGTTAAAAAAAGGACAAAAAGGACAGCTTAAAATGAGTGTTAGAGGGTTAATATATCCTAAGAAAAGAATCGCCATACGATTTTACTAAAGACATCTAAAATTACTTTTAAGCTCAGAAGTACATTTAGTGTATTTTTTTTTTGACTTATACCAAACGCCTTTTCAAAAATTCAAAAATTTTAGGGGCCCACAATTCAGGAACCCAACTTAACTTTTCAAAACCCTTTGGCAGATTTGCTCTACCAATATTCTAGCTTCATTTCGCGTTGCAAGTATTGTGGGTGTTTTTTTTTTGTTGCACAGTGTATTGATCGTAGTGGAATTCGTTTGAGATTTCTGTAAAGATTTTCTAATGAGGCTTTCAGAAAGCACATCAAGAATCTTATGAGACTCTTGCAGGAATTCACTTACAACTTGTGTAATGTTTACACATATAACTGAGCCACCTAAACAAGAGCATCAAGCTTTTTTTTATACAATTTATACGAAACAAACCTTCAGATCAGGTATTCAACAGCAATCCTGTTTGAAAATCTTATTTGACAGATCCTTACGTCGGCTTGTTTAAATAAAATTGTATTAACTAGCGAATTTTCATGTTTTAAAAACGCTCTTATTTAGGTAGCTCAGTAATTTTTGTATGACTCATAAGGAGAGCCGCAAAAGGTTCATTCCAAGCAGTGTTGCCAATTAAGCCATTTAGTGGCTAGATTTAGCCAGCTTTCACCCTGTTTAGCCATTAAAAAATGCATTTAGTCATTAGCCATTTTTTTAGCCATTTTTCAACTTGTGTAGCCATAAAATTTTTCTTGCCGTTTTTCTTTTAAAAGAATAATTTTTATTTTATTATAAAAATTTATAAAAGCAAAATAAACATTTTTAACAATTTAAACGGCTTTAATTTAAATCAAAACTTTTACAAATGTTGAAAATCGCTATAAACAATGATGATGAAACATCTTTCAAAATAAAGGAACAGTATTCCAATATTAAATTTATAAAATGGATCAACACTAACATCGGTGTTTCTTTCTGGTTGCAAGTATTTCAAAAAAGAAATGCAGGCGGCAACAAATTTTTTTTAGAAATTTCAGAATTTACTATAAAGTTGCTCTCACTTCCATGGTTTAATGCTGAAGTAGAGAGGTTATTTCGCCAAGTAAACATCGTTAAAAGTCATTTGAGAAATAGGAGAGGGTACTATGCGTTTGTAACACCTTAAAATATTGGTCCTAAGCCCACCTTTTCGTATATTGATTGACTCAGATACACTTTCTGAGTCGAATTAACGATGTTTGTCCGGCTGGCTGGCCGTCCATGTAAACCTTGTGCGTAAAGTACAGATCGCAAATTTGCAGATCATTTAATAAAATTTGGTACACAGGTTCTAATGAGGTGTAGGGTATCATATCGTCGGGGTTGACCGACTATATTTTCTTACTTGTTTTTTATTGTAGATCTGGAATCAAAAGGTTGGGTAAATGTTGTCGTGATTATGATTTACCTTCAAATTATTTTAAACTAATACGCACGAGTGATTCCTATGAGATGAACAATAACGACATAAAATTTATCGATGATACATTTTTTAAATATCTTTTAAAATATTAAATAACGTTTATTCTTATTTAAGAAATTGATCTTAACTAACATTTTCATCGTAAACAACTTTAAATGAATTATTTATGTTTTGTTATTAAATTTTAATGTGTTTTTATTTAAAAAAGGTTTTAGCCATTTTTTAGCCCATTAGCCATTTTTTTTCGTAAATTTAGCCATTTTTGGTCTCCAAGTTTTGGCAACACTGATTCCAAGATTAAAAGGCAAGCGTGTCAGAAAATGTATAAAAAACTAATAAATAAAAAATTTAGATGTTTTTATTATTGCTACTCATCAGAAGATTCTTTGAGGAGTTACACAATCGTCTAACAAGCATACGATGCTTTCTCGGCAATATCTCAGACATACATACATACATATGTAAAATATATATTCATGTACACATTGTTTATATTTTCCTCCGCGTGTACATTGGTCAAACAAATATATAAATACATTATATGAAAATCGCTCAGTATTTAAGTGATTTTCATATTAATTTAAATCACTGTTCGTATTTTAAAAACCACATTTAAATTATTCTGTTTTACTTCAGACGAAAGATGAAAGAAATTGCATCGAATTGGAGCCAAATGATGATGTGGAAAGCTGCATGTACATATGTGTTTGTAAATAAGTTGTAAACTGTACATAAAAATATTAATAAATAAATATACTAACAAAACGTGAAGTTTATTGGAATTATTTTGATTTTCTATCTTAATAGTCGGGAAAATAGTTTATGTAACAGCTTTAAAAAAATTTGATAAAGTCAATCAAATCTTTGGTTATGAACACCAATAAAATGGTAATTCAGTTGCATCTATCATATATTCGGATATAAGTACATTTTTGTTTTCTAATAATCATACTAACAACTGAAAATATCTGTTGTTATAACTGATAGTGTACTAAAATTCAAATGTTGCTATCAAAAATAATATGCTTAGCAACGAAATTTTCAGTAATTGTAACCGAATTGTGTGATAGTACATGCAACCGACGAAATTCGATTGGCGCCAAATTCGGTTGTGATCACGAATCTGTTTTCTCTGTGTACATTTTACGATTTATGTTTTTCTAGCTTTGTTTGGATTTTCGCACAAGTTGATTACTTGGCATCCAACTTTCTATTTCAGTATCTGAAAAATTTAGAATTAATAGCATGATCTCACGAATTTCCACTTTTAACCTGTTGGTTAATTTATTTTTCTTTAATACTAATTTTGAAAAAAAAAAATTGTCTGCACCAGCGTTTCAATAACTGCAGTCAAAGTCAAAAAAACAACAGCCTTTATAACATTTTTAAATAAAGATATGAGATCAATAGCGGTAAAAAGTGGGTTTTAAAACGCATAAAATATGAATGCCGTTCATCCTAGATTGGCATGAAAATTCAGTGAGCTCGATACAAAACAAGGCAAATACAATACAGTTCGGTTGTTGAAATTGTCTGGATACAAAATAATCCCCTGATCAATCGAATGAGGTTACATATCCCGGGGAATGTTTTAAACAAAATCGATATTTTAATGGGAAAATATGAGAAATTATGCATTGTATTTCTATTAGTCACAATTTTTTCAAAGAGTTTTAATATAAAACTCAATTTAGCTATAACGCTATAGTTTGAAATATTGGATCGGCATACAGATATATACTAAGCTATAATGCAAGATAAATCTAATTAATTGGGGAAATAACCATTGAAAATTAAATGTATGTTATATTAATTAGTTTAAGATGAAATTAAGGAACATTAACATTTTAGAAGCACATAACTGGGAACTCGATCAGGTTAATAACATGTGTATTGCGCGCTCATGTGTATGCGCATTCTGTTGGTGCGCATTTTGTGAGTGGCTCATGAAGTGCGCAACGCATTCAGATCATGATTTATCAATGTTATTATCAGCGTCGCCAATTAAATTTTTGATGTGACAAACATTTTTTTTAGTAATTTTCAGTATTACCATTTTGGCATATTTGCAGCTAAATTTATCTTTAAAAAAAGTTATTTAGCTGCAAAATTTTCATTTAGCACTTGACATTTTATTTAGCATTTTTATAAAATATTTTATGCTTTTTTAGCATTATTTATTTTAAAAATTTGGACGAATAGTTATATTTATTTAAAAATTGTATTATAATTTATAAAAAAAACTAAAATAGTTGTACTCAAAATGATATTTCTTATCAAAATGGAATGTTAAACAAATAGAATATTTAGGGAATATAAGAAATTATCTCATCATGTTGATTGTAAAAATTAAAAGGCATTTGATATTGCGATATAAAAGAACAGAGAAATTTCACTTAGATAAAAATTTTATAGTGGTGATGTTTTAAAAAATGTTTTGCTTGAATTTTAAAATTTCAACTTTTCTTAAACTACATGGTCCGCCAAATAACTTTTTTTTCTTTTGAAAATGCTATTAAAAAAAACTACTGAATATTTTCTCAAATTTCTTTTTTTTATTTGAAAGTACAATCCTTCCGATTAATAATGGAAAATAATTTCTTATTAATACGATTTCCGTATGACGTGCTAAATTCCCAGTTTTTCATATTTGATAAATACACTGAAATTTATTGTTGAGGGAAAGCTAGCTTCTATGCGCATTTCACTGGCTGCTTAGGCCAGCTCATCAGGAAACCTTTTCCAGAGATTTTAGAAAAGCCAAAAATATTATACAAATAAAACCCTAAAGCGAATAAGAATTATAAACACTCAAAAAAAACAAAACACCAACAATAAACAGTGAGTTTATCTTTTCTTACATTCTCCTACAATTGGTTGGGTTCTTTCCGACTCGAATTGTAGTTGTAAGTGGGCAAAAAGAAAAAACAAAATTAAAAAACAAACTGCTTTATTCAATTTCATTCAAATGGCTGCCTCGGCTGGCCATGCAGTAGCCTACACGGTCCAATTTTTAAGCACATTATCGATTGTGTGCAGCTGTATTTCACCAATGGCTTCACGAATATTGTCTTTTAAAGCGTCAATTGTCTCTGGCTTGTCGGCGTAACACTTATCTTTGAAGGCACCCCACAAACAATAGTCCAGCGGTGTCAAATCGCATCTCCGAGGTGGCCAAATGACATCAGCTCTGCGGATGATAATGCGATGTTCAAAAACAGGGCGCAAAACATCGAGTGTAGCTTCGGCTGTGTGGCACGTAGCGCCGTCCTGTTGAAACCAAATTTTGCCAATATCTTCCTCTTCAATTTTTGTGAACAAAAATTCATTCAACATGGCCCGATAACGATCTCCATTCACTGTAACGGCCTCTCCTTGTCCATTTTAGAAAAAAATGGCCCAATTATGCCCCTGGACCAAAATCCGCACCAAACAGTGACTCGTTTTGGGTGCAACGGCTTTTCAATGTATGCGTGCGGGTTTTCTGTGCCCCAAAAGCGACAATTGCTTGCTTACATCCGCCAAGATTCAAATGAGCTTCATCTGAAAAGATGATTTTTTTTGGCAAAATCGGCATCTGCTGTAAGTCGATCGCAGGCCCACTTAGCGAAGCGAAAACGCATATTTCCCAGCGTTGTTCAAGCGTATACACAACCACATTCGTTCAGCGGAAGGATAAAACTAATTATCTGTCAAATCAGACATGAGCTAAGTGTTACCATTCACGAAATAAGCACTAGTTGAAAAAAAAACGTTAGATGGCGGACCCGTTATAAGAAATAAAATAATATAACCAAAATTTGCACAGCATAGAAATAAAATCGTTTAAATTTTGCATGTATCAGTGGTTTTGCGCACCTACAAAATTTACTTCTGTATATTTGAATATGTGATGTCTTACCAAAATCCACTGTACTTATTGTACTAAAATCTACCCACTTGTTTAAATATACATATGTATGTGACCTTCTCCGAGAAAAGGGACCTAGTGTGTGAAAATGAAGTTTTGAGAAAAACCCATTTCATCTTATTCTACACCCTTTTAGGTACCAGAATCCACTCTTAAGTCCAAATCCGTTTTTTGACACACTAGGTCCCTTTTCTCGGAGAAGATCACATATATAAAATGTTAATAGATTGAGAATCTAGAAAAACGTTTTAATCCAAAAGCATATCTGAAAATGTTGTTATATGTTACATTAAGTTTTCTCTTAATTAACGAATCACAGTTTGTGTAAAGTTCACAACCATAAATTAGTGTTGGTAAGATTTTGCTAATAACATTCGAATTTTTAAGGGAGTATATTGCTGACTCATCCACAAATTACGTAACATTGCAAATGTTCTACCACAGATTGCATTTATGTTGTCTGACCAATTAAGTTTTTTATTAAAGATTATTCCACGGTTCTTAGCAGTTTAAACTAGTTCAATTGTTGTATTATAAATCCTTATTGGTGGTATTAAAGATGAAACCATTTTGGGTTTCCTATTATTATCGCATGAGACGTTCTGGCATTTAAACAAAGTCCATTTCTTGTCGCCCATTGGTAAATCCTGTCCAGATATTCGTTTAACTTGCTAATACAGTCGATGACTCTAGATGGCTTACAGCTGATGTAAAGCTGTGCATCGTCTGCATACATTGGATTCCACAATGGAGGAGTTGGGAAGGTAAGTCAGTGGAATACATTGCATAAAGAAGAGGGTCAAGTATCGAGCCCTGTGCTACACCTCTAGGAACTTTTTTCGCATTTAAAAACGTATTTAATTTTTTTTTGTTTTGTTTTTTATTTTCCTAAGCTAATCCCGCGAAGCTCTACGCTTGTCTGCAGAAAAGAAACCAGAATCTCTGGCGGGAATCGAACCCGCAACCCTGGCGCTATTAGACTGGCTCTCTACGAGCTAGCCTCACGGGGCACTCTCCAACAACTCCGCAACAATAAGATTTTGTAGAACCATGGCAAACTGACTGCGATCTATTACACAAATAAGACGATACTAGGTTTACTGGTGTTGATGAAAACCTGAACATATGCTTGAGTTTAAGGCAAAGAATTGAATGTTCCGTGTTGGCAAACGCCTTAGAACGGTCTAGAAACACTAAGAAAGAAATTTTGTTATCATCCATTTGGCATCTTAATTCCTTTGATACATAAATAAGAGTCGTAAGACAACTGTGTTTAGGTCTAAAACCTGATTGTCTTTCAGTAACTACTGAGTTTTCACATAAGTATTTTCTCATTTGTGTATGAAGCAAACGCTCAAAGGCCTTTGACACTTAATAGAAATTTGTAAACTTTTTAAATTTTTAATATTTAAACAAACAATTTTCGCATCGTTTTCTTAGTGCACTCATTAAATAGAGCGTATCGAATCTATATGAATTCATTTTTAACTCATTTCGATCAAAAATGTCGGTAGTCCCCTTCTGCACTTAGGGATTCAATTGTCCTCCGGCGTTGATAAGAGATTTATGCGTTGTACACTAAAATCTTTGTGTTCAGCCACAACTAGCGGATCAAGGTATATCAAGCTATAGAATCCAATAATTCGTTTTTCTTGTTCAAAGTCATTGTATTGCACTTTTTGTAAGTTTTGAATTAATTTTATTTTTTACTATTCAAACAATGGGGTTATTGTAGTTTTTATTTGTTTGCATGAGAACTTACTGCTGTTGTTGTTAATGTTACTCCAAATTAGAAGAAATTTGAAACAGTGCATTACAAGTTAACACTATTTGAAAAAAGAATAAAAGGGTTTGGATCCGGTTTATTTAAAGACCACTATAAATTCGTAAGAAATCCCTGGTTTTTAAAAATGCGATATACTATGATTATAATCAAAACACAAGTTATTTTCTAAAACTATCTTTAAATAAAAATAATCCAAAATATTCCACAATCCAATATTTTGAATATGTATTCTTAAATTTTATGTAAAATTTTATTATCTGCGACGTTTAGTTTTAGAAAAATGTCTTTTTGTCCATTCCTTGATTGCAGTATTCGAATAGTTTCATTATTCTTATGTATTTTCTAACGTTTTAATTGTATACATACATATACATATATACCTGTATATTCATACCCAGTTGGCCACCTCTTTGATGCGTATGGGTAGTTGATAATGTTAAAAACATTAACGACATTTCGAACAAGTGCACACTGGTCAATTCCTGCCCAAAATGATTATTTTTTAATTTAATATGATGCACGCACTGTAATGCGTTTCACTCTAAAGCTTAATAGCTTATACTAGTGCTCATATTTTTTTTTAATTATTAAGCAGAGTTTTGTTTAAATTTGCACGTGTTTGTGAAATTCCATGCCGTATTTGCAATATTGTGCGCGCTATGATTATTGATAATTTTGTATTTATCAATAATCTAGTTTAAATTAAAAAAAAAACATTTTAAATCCAAAGTTTGACAGGCCATTGCAAATAAGAAGGGGCTAGGAGGGGTAATTTAAGCTGTCACGTCGTGCAACTATAATAGCGGCTTTCACTCTTGGTAGTAAAGTTCCCTTGTAAGCCTTGTTACAAGAATGCAACAGTTGACGAAACTCTATCACTCTCCCTCACCGCATATTCTTTAAGTTAAGATTGCTTTTGCGTGTACATTGTGGAATTTTTTCGCAGCAATATTTATTGTTTGACCGAATTTTAATCAAATGAGAGGACGAATAAGCGAACATTCGCCTGTGTTCCCCATTTAAACTCCTCTCTCCCTACAATATAAACGGGCACTAGTATAAAGTCGTATTAAATTAAACTGAATTGTATACCTTATGCTAAATTCACACTTGGGTTTTTAAACGCACATAACAGCTCATTTACATTAGACCGAAATCTTGTAGATTTCATTTAAACTATCCTCCAAATCTAGAGCGTTTGCACTAAAATAGTTTGACATTAGCCAGATTTAGCTTTCATAAACAAAACAGCGGACTTAAGTACAAATAAAAAATAGGTATTTAAAATTTGCATTACATTTGATTTATAATTTACTTTATTTATTTTATCAATATTATTTGTCTTTACATTTTATTACTATTTCGATAACATTATTGAATTGTGTTTTAAAGTTTTAACAAGCCGCCATATTTGTTTGAATGTCATTACATGTTACATTTCGTCGTTAACGACTACTTAAGCGAAAATTAGTTTTGGGTTAAGATCTTTGATCCAGTTATTATTCGCAAGATTTTGTCGCTCACGTCGTCGCCAAAAGTGTTTTTGGAAGATAATATAAAAAAATTAGTTTGTAAAGTTGGGTTAAAAACGTGGCGCCTGTGTTGATATAAAGTTAAAAGAAATCAGACTTTTTTGTACAAATGGTCCGTCGCACATGTTATCGTCATAAGGTTGAAAGAAGACAACCTGGCATACATTCTATAATATCGTCGCAAATAAAGGCAAATTTTAAGATAATGTTGCTAATGCGGAAACACTGAGACATTGTTGAATTTCAAATCAGAGGCAAAACAAAAGAATTTGACGCTCATCTATCATGTTCTAAGGTTTAAACATTGTCGTTCAGAAAGCTTGTACACTGAAAAGAAAAATTTGATGCATTATCAATAGGACAGTTCTTGAATCAAGAACAGAAAGATTAATACAAGTACAGATATTAAAGTGCGAAATACTATACTAATGCTGAATTCCTACTTCAAGTAATCCGAAATTGACATTGATAAAAGTAAAACTTAGATTTAATCAATTGAAAAATGCTTGATTCAAGTCATTTAATCCATAATTCGTACTTGAAATAATCCGAAAGTAGAATTAGATCGATCCTAACCTAAATCACTTACCCCAGAGAACCGGAGACAGAAGTAGAATATCATTATTATGTATTGCCTCAATTATAATCATGCTCGACATGATTTAACTAAATATAAACTCAATGGGAACCTTTTCTGTTTATTTTACTTTTGAAAGAGGAAAATAATGTATGTTTTTCTTCTTATTCTCTTGTTTTTGTTGGTTTTACACAAAGCAAGCAAATCGTTTTTTACCTACTTGTGTTGTTTTGTTGTAGTTTGTACAACAAACTTTGACAAGCACACGCTTATGCACGTATCAAGAATGCAATGCTGAGATATCAAACTTTGTAATTTCACTCTTAGATTGGAAAGAGAAAGAGAAAGTATAAAAACTTAATTTATCCCGAGTGTTTCTGTGTACGATTAGAGACAAAATCAAAGCTTTCCTATATAAGCCGTCAATGGATATGTCGTGTTTGGGGATTTGGCCAACTGGGTATGAATATATACGTTGTTATGATGTTGCAGGCTTCATATTTGTATGTTGATCCTGTTTAATATGTACGAAAAGGACCCGTATAAGTTAGATGCTTTCTTCAAGACCATGGTATAGATACGAAGATGACGGCGAGCCATCGTTTCAACTTAACCCAGGTCAATTTTAATGTTACGAAAAATAATTGTTTTTTTTTCGTAAACCAAGATAGATATTTTACACACACATCTGGTTGTACGTATGCACTATGTTATATACCGAAGAAAACTTAGTTCTCTTACCAATTTATTGACTTTCATTTTGTACTTAAACTCATGCTACACAGAATTTCATCTTTTCTTGCATATTAAACGGACATTCACCATCATTCGTTGCATCCTTTACTTTTGGTTGTACATACATCAGATACTTTCAACAAATTTACCATTTAATATATACGTATGTACATATACATACATTCATTAGGCATATAACTAAATTTCCAAAACATTTTGCATACCACTACATAGTTGAAAATAAGTAATAAACAGGAAACCAAAATTATTCTTGAAAAGCAGCGTTTTATGCGCCTTAAATATGCAGTTAAAACTTAAAAATATGCCCTAAAAAATTTTTAAAAATATGCCCTTAAAAAAATATTCAACAATTAAAAAATAGTTCAATTTAATAAACATAATAATAAAATTATAATCGGTTAAGCCCAAACACCCTTTTTTTACCTTTCTTTGAAAGAGATTAAAACTCATATTAGAGGGAAGCAAACTGACAACAAAGTAGTCCCGTGATAGGTCTTTGGTGGTATATACCGGTTCTAATTCTAACTTTACATGGGGGGGTTGTCATTGGAGGGGGTCAATTGACACCATTTGACCAGTCACAGTTCTACGCTCAATGTACGTGTTTAGTGGCAGTTACTACAATGTATTATTATTTGAATACAATGTAGTATTATTTTAATGAAACCAGTTCTAGAATTAAATTCAAGAACCAAATTTTCGCAAAAAATATGTCACACCACCGGTGAAGACTGACCTGCAATTCAATACTCTTCTACCTTTTTGCCCTCCATATACCAGTTAAATGATTGGTTCTCCTTTCACTGGACATGGGTTTTTTCTTTTTGTCCTTGTTCTATTTTCACAAATCCCCGGACCACTCTGTTGGACCAATTGACACAAATTTCCAGCAGGGAGTTATTTGAGCCAAATATTATTTGGATATAAACCTCCATATGGGCATTTCCATTTTGACATGTCGTGATATTTGTAGCACAAAATGTAAAAAAAATAAATGAAGAAGCCAAATTTATAAAAAGGGTTTTTATATATACAAAGTAATGAGGTAGCACTATATTCAGAAAAAAAATCACAGTAATCGAAGCTAAGGATTTGCAGATATAAGCAAAAATATGCGCTGGCGAGACGTTAAAAAAACGGAAGTGGATTTTGACTTGCATAACAAACTGAATAAAACTCCGAATTAAGCAAGATGTTTTGTGTAAAACCTTTTTTAGTAAACTTTGGACCAATATAGATTTATTTTTTAAGCTATAACATTTTTAAATCTTTGCTCCTTTTAAGGTAAATATGGGCATTTTCAGAGAAATGTCTACTTTTTTTAATGTAACTCCAGATTACAAATAAGGTTTTATTTTCAGACCATGTTGTTCAATCGTTATCCCTTTTGTTACTAAATCTTGAGCTTGTTGCGCTTTACACCAAAATATAAAAAAGTAAACTCTACAAATAAACATTTTTGAGAAACAATTGAAAATATTTCTGGCGTTACGTTACAAAAAGTAGACTTTTCGCTGGAAATGCCCATATGTGATTTTTTGACAAAAAGGGATTTTAAGGACGGTGGCTTAATTGTTTACTAACATTTAAAAAGAAGTTAAAGCTATTTGCAGATAGAAGCTATGTGTAAATGTAAACTCATTCGAAAAGAATTTAATTTGCGGTTACATAAATTTGGGGCTTATTTAATCTAAATACATACCAACATAATTGTATGCACCCTGAAAAAAACATGTTTAAATATGGTCACCTCCGACAACACTATTGTTCAAGAAAGTTGCATATTTTGTTTAATTTAATTATAATATTGTCACCCACAACCATATTATGGTTAAATTAGTCCTCTATCAAGAGGTCACAACCATATAATGGTTGCCGCCGAACATGTTATGGTTAATATCAACTAAAATATGGTTAACATTTGTAATAGTATGATTGGTTTTCAACCATAGCATGTTGCTCTTAGTAAAGAGAAATATACTATTGTTAATTAATAAAAATTATTGACATATTTAACCATAACATGCTTAGATGCAACCATAATATGGCTGTGGCTTCACGATGGAGGACTCTAAAACGGATAAAAATATTGTTTCTGCCTTCATTGGTTGCACAAGGGAAAACATGCAATGGCATATTTAAGGTTTCGCTTGTAATGAATATTGCTTTTTAGGCTCAAAACTATTCCGCACAATACGCGATTTCTAAAAAAGGATCGTGGTTTCCTTTTTAGTATTTTTATTTTGAAGCAGAAATGTCTTAAATTTTTGTATAAATTGCACAATAGCAAAATGTCTTGCTCAATTTTAATTGCATGTTCTGCGCAGAGGTTGATTCGATGAACTTCCTGAATAGCTGATAGTTTTTTTTCCCAATGTCTGCGAAACCATTCATTTGCTTTTGTAAAGCCTGACAATGATTTTTGTAGCGTGGCGAAATTATTTTAGTTGAAAGTATAATAATACCAGAACACCAAACTTCGATTCGAGCATCGCATACAAATCGAATTCCGGAATTGGCTGCCGAAATAGCTTTAGAACTCCAACGAGTATTACTGAGTGCTGGTATTGCTTTAAATTGTATATGGGGAAAAGATTTACTTTTTAAAAGTAGTTATATAAAAGCTTGACCCAATTCATATAAATATAGATACGCGAACATATGTTGTGCAACCTCCTTAATTTTCGAAATAACGGTATATTTCGAATACTAGAACTAACCTAAAAAAACAGGGTTTTCGTGACTTATTTAAAATAATGAGATAAAAGCGGTTAAAGTTAAATTATTATTATTATTATCGATAAAGCGGGAGGTTCCCTCAACAGCGCCGAGTACAACGACCAGGTTAACTCTATTGTACCCACTCCCCTCTGCTTCCAAAAGGAACCCAACCAGGTATTTTGCCAATATACTACCGATTCGGGACGCACCTATTGTGCTATGCCCCAAGTGCCTGCAGTCACACAGTATATGCTTCGTCGACTCGTCCCCGTCAGAAGTTAAATTGCAATTAAAACATTAAAGATGCTATCTGGAATACAACTTTTTTATTAAAAGAGATCCTAAGATATATTTTAATCTTACGTCTTTATTTAAGAAATAATTATTAATAATTAGTTCTGTGGTTATTTTGTTGTACCGTTCTATGGCCTTTGATCCAAATTTCGATACTTAATTAGGCTTAAGTTCATCAAGGTCAGGCCTCAGGTCAGTCAAGAATGAAAAATCATCAGTAAATTTTAATTAATTTCATGTTGTAAAATTCCTTTCTTTATAAAAATTAAATAACAATTAAATATGACGAACATCGAAATTTGGATTAAAAATAATTATTAATTTTTTTTAATACAGTATATAAATGGGGAATATTTTTAGTGTAGTTATGACAAATCATATCTCGCAAGTGGTGGCCATTTTCTGCTTCACAAATTCGTGCTCTTTTCAACACATTTATGTTGTTTATTTCGTAACGCACGCAGAGAAAAAATATGGTTGGGCATGGTTACGGCAACCACACTGTGTTTATTGTAACAATATATTGTTGTTGTACACAAATAATTGTTATTTTTATTAAATATCAGCAATATTATAGTTACTGTAAACATATTAATGTTTATCGCAATTATAAATTTGAGTATTGTTGACCGAAAAATAATTATTTTTCTAACAACTAAATTAAGATAATTTTCAAAACATATTATATTACTCACAGCCATAACATGATATTTAAAAGCCATAGCATGATAACTTTATATACATTTATCATAATAAGTTTAAGATGCAATCAAAATATCGTTACTCTAATAATATTTTGGTATCGCCATTTGTAAAATAATTTTGTATCAGTTGTGTCATGTTTTACATAAACATATCGAATTATTTGTTAGTGAGTGGCTAAATAATAAAAAAATAACCATTAAAATAAACAAGAAATTAAAAAAATATATTAAAAAAAAAATAACAAAATAACCATTAAAATAAACAAGAAATTAAAAAAAAAATAAAGAAAAAACATTAAAAAAGGGTTGTAGTGTCACAAAATAAAATATCTTTGCTAAAAAATTTTAATAATCTTAAAGTGGTGGAAAAATTTGTGAAATATTGGTGCAAAATATTAACCATTACTGGTAAGTTTTGTGTTATTTTAAGAGAAAAATAATGAAAACTCCATAAAATAATTTATAAATAATTGCGACCTACGACAAAAAGATTACAGTAACTATATTATGTTTTTTATTTTATCATAAGTATGTTTTTCCAATAAAAATATTATGTTTAAAGTTGTATCATATTATGATGTAAAAAATTTATGTATAACAGTTCATATCACTTTGCATCATAATATGATTACTTCTAAACTTATTATGATTGCCATGACAATAATATGATTACTTCTAAACTTATTATGATTGTCATGACAATAATATGATTACTTCTAAACTTATTATGATTGCCATAACAATAATATGATTACTTCTAAACTTATTATGATTGTCATGACAATAATATGATTACTTCTTAACTTATTATGGTTACCATGACAACAATATGATTACTTCTTATCTTATTATGATTACCATGACAGTAATATGATTACTTCTTAACGTTTTATGATTAACAGGATAACAATATGATTAAGAGAAAAATATTATGATGTTATATTACGAACATATTTGGTCATAATATGATTTAATAACAATCGTAATATGGTGACTACAATCATGAATCTTATCATAATATGTTGCTCTTAGAATATGTTTACCACAACCATGTTTTTTCTTTGCGTGCGTATATTGCTTTTTAATTGCTGGATGGTTCTAGGCTTATAAATAAAGACTTTTCCTTTCAAATAACCCCAAAGAAAACAGTCTGGGGCGGTTAAATCTGGTGAACGCAGGGGCCAATTAAAATCTCTTGTACGTGAAATAATTCGTTCACCAAAGATGTCCTAAAAAAGAGCTATTGTGTCCCTTGCGGTGTGCGCTGTGGCTCCATTTTGTTGTAACCATACTTGCGGATGGTTTTCCAACGCTGGCCTTAAAAATGTTCCCAACATTGCCCGATATCTGACACCATTGACGGAAACAGCGACCCCGTGTTCATTTAAAAAAAAATAAGGACCAATTATCCTTTCCGATGAAACACCGCACCAAACCGTACACTTAGGTGGGTGTAATTCTCGCTATTCTCGGATTTTCTGTAGCCCATATGCTGCAGTTTTGCTTATTAACGAACCCACTTAATTGGAAATGGGCTTTGCGCTCATAATTAAAATGTGAATTTAATTATGATTTAATAAAGCTTAACAATTTAAACAAGTTATAAGCAATTCAAACCCCTTCGGTAATTTTGAGCCACCCTGTACTAGAGCATCTACGAACAACGATTAATCGAGGATTTAACCTAACTGAGGTATTTGACGTATACCCCTTGTGTTTCAAATGAAACAGGCATTTTAAAGACAAGTGCTAGAACTGGTCGCCATATCTCGCTACTGGATGAGAATCCCACATTCACCTCTTGTGCTCTGAACTCCACCAACTAATTGCATATGAAGACTCAATTTTAGAAAAAAAATCTAGCGTTTTTGAAATGCCAATTGCAGGAAAAAATACGGGAAGAAACCGGCAGTGGCGTCCACTATTGACGGAATCATTAGCCGGCTGAAGTTAATTTTTTCAATATCGAGATATGTTTGATCATCTTACCATTGAATATAATTTATGTGAATATATATATAAAAACCGTTTTGTTATAAAATCCTAAATTTGTATCTTTGAATTAAAAGAAAAAAATTTTAAGATGGCTTAACTATTTTACGGCGCAAATAAAAAATTTCATGGCGGCAGCAAGCTGTTTTAAAACCGAGCACTTCTTTGTTTTCTACAATAACAATGCGAAAAAATCAGAGACAATGTCAGAAGCAAATTACATGTACGTTTGTGACCGAATATTATAAACCTTATGTAAAACAGCGATGCCAGATGACAAAAACATGTCGTCTATATGCTCCTTTAGGTGCAGTTTTAATATTCAAATGCATAAACTAGACGTAGTAAAAAAGGGTTTAGATTATTTTCAATACAACTTTAAATTCAACCGAATTTGCATTTTAAAACTCACACAAATTGTACATGTTTGTTTATGTTATAACAACTGTTATTTTCCTAATTTTTGAAAATAATTAAATTTTTTTTTTATTTTTTGGCTCAAATTTTTTTATTAATTTTAGTCTAGGAATGCCAGATAAATATTTTCTTTAATCCCAAATTTAAAATAAAAATTTCTTAAAATATCCCCTCCTTAAATAAAAATTCCCAAATGCATTATTTTTAGAAAAAATTGTATAGTTTTAAATTTAAGTTTAAGTGGGGATTAATTTTTTCTTATAAATTTGTATATGAAATTAATATTGTAAAACATTTCAACACTCAAACATTAACGTCATTTAACCAATTTGGTATTTATCTTTAAAATTCTGACTAAAAATCTACGTTATTAAGGGAAAGGGAAATCTGATCATTCAGTTAATCTAAAATATTATTAATACATTTTTAATTTCATGTATGACTACTGGTTAAAATTTGTATGGTTTTTATGGTAAATTGTTTTTTTTTTGTTTTATTGTGTTAAAAAAATGTCGAAAATAAATAATGAAGTGAATCTGCCAGAAAAAGGGCAAACAATTGAAGTTACCATATCTTCATCATCTTCAAGTTCTTAAAGTTCACTTGTAAAGTTACCATGAGGACAAACCTGATGTTAGCTTATCAGTCACTTTTTGGGTTAATGTTAACTTGTAATAACCAAAAACTATTTATCTGTCAGATAGCATCCTAAAAATACCTATTTGTAAGTTGTAATAATGGCCCTTAAAGTATTAACAGGTCAACCTAAACAAAAGCGGAAAAACTAATATAGCGATCAGAAAATCGCTTTCTGCCGTCCGATATTGAATTTGGGTTATAATTTGTTTAATTTAAATTGTATTCATATGAGTTTTGCACCTAAAAAATCTTGCAGATTTTATAATGTTGGACGATTAATAATTTTCCCAAAAAGAAAATTAGTTTATTTTCTCATCATTCTCAATTTAAACCCTAAATTAATTTTTGTTCTCTAATTTGAGATTCGAACCCCAAATCTGGTACCCTGCATAAGACAACTGTTTTATACAAGGCGAATTCATATATATAATAATTCCCCTTGTTTTTGACAGTACATGACCGAAAAACAAAAACAACATACCCTGTTGTTTTTTGTGTTGTTGACTTGTTGTAGTCTCGCCGCCACCTTTAGTAAATTCGCATTGTTCACGGTCTTACTGACTTTTGCAGTTTTAGTGAACTGAAGATTGTATGTGGCTTTTTTTCGATTTTCAGTTAATATATTGTTAGGGCTGACAATTCACAACTTTAAGCTTGGAAAAAATTTTGAAACAAAAGGTAAGGTATTGATCTAAATTGCCTCGATAGATCGCAAGCAATACATTTCACTGACTTTCATCTAAGTAATTTTATCTAATTGCTTAAAACGGCAAATTATTGTCAAAAATAGCAAAAATGTAGTTTACCTTTTTGATTTTTTATAAAGAAATTGCTATACCCTACATAAGGGTATAGTAAGGGTATACTAAGTTTGTCATTCCGGGTAAAACTGTTTGAAAAAACAGCTTTATATGACTAAAAATCACACTGTACATGTTCGTGATTATCAGTCCATAAAGCTCCATATAAAGTTCATTCTCGGAAAACATCTAAGTACGCCTTAAACCGTAACAAATAATGCTATTGTAATAAATTTTGGTACGTTACAGTTTTATATGAATATAAATCATACTGTCAACTTTCGCGGCGATCGGTCGATACCTTACCATTGTCCCCATATAAAGCCTTCTCTCGGAAGAAACTTTCGTACGCGTAAAACCGTAACGCTCCTAATCTGTGTTCTATAATAAAAAATTTGGGCAGACTATAAATAATATAATAATAAAATAGCTAGGGAAGTTTGAAACCTGAGTATGGAACGTAATTTGACAGTCGTATAACTTTAAAAAAGCAACCTATGTCTAGATTTATACAAAACTTTTGAAAATGTTTAGGTTTTAGCAGTATTTTTAAAAAAATTCCCGCTAATTTAAATATCTAGCGGTTTCTAGCGGTTTTGAAGTCCGATTTGGCGGAAAGTGTTCAAAAAAAGATGGCAACATTCCTTAAACCGCTTGTGCTTTAAGCCCTTCATATTTCACTTTATTTAAACATTTTTACACAAATATTTATTAAAAATCCTCAATTAAATTACAGACATAAGTGCTAAACTAAGAGTACAATAAATTAAGAATTAATTTATTAGTTAATTTAAATAAACAATAACTTTTCTTTTTAAAACATCGCTATTATCAGAAAAGTAAAGTAGATGATATAAACTAAAAAATTTCACGAAATTTGACGAAAGGAGTCGTTGTTAGCATAAACAGAACGAACCTTAAATTTAACAGCTGAAATTTTCGTGTAGGTCTTGCTGACATATTTAAGCTAATTTTACTCAACAAGAAATCGGAATCGACATCACCGCGTATTAGACCCATTAAAAACGAAATACTAAGCATTGTTCTTCGACTTTTTAACGTTGGTAACTTAATAAGCCCAAGTCTGCTTTCATATGAAGGTAATACAAACGAATTTCATCCAAGACCTCTTAAACAAAATAAAAGGAACTGTTTCTGTACAGATTCAATGCTGTTGATACATGTATTAAAGTAAGGATCCCCTACGATTGATCCAATTTCCAGAATAGGGCACACCAGACACTTATACAGATGTTTAGTGATATTTGGATCAGAAAATTCTTTCGACCAACGTTTCATAAAGCCAAGTACTCCATTTGGTTTATTAACCATCAATGAAATGTGATCACAGAATTTTAGTTTATGATCTAATAGAATACCGAGATCAATAATATTGTGAACTTTATCCAGCAATGTTCCATTTAGATAATAACTAGTATCAAGTTTTAATAAGCGGAAACATTACATTTTTTTTAAGTTTAAATCCAATAAGTTGTAATTACACCATTGAGAGAAAAGTTCAATGACAGCCCTCAAAGAGGATTGATCAATAATATTGTTAAACGAATTAAAAATGTTTACATCATCAGCATACATGAGTATGTTGGAGTGCTGAACAACGAAGTTTTAAGGTAGCATTCTTAAATTTTACTTGTTGGGTTCTATCTAAAAGATAAGATTTAAGCCAGCGTATTGCTTTGTTACTAAATTCCATGCGTGATAACTTGTAAAGTAAAATATCGTGGTTGACTTTATCAAAAGCTTTACTAAAATCCGTGAAAATAACGTCGGTTTGTTTGTTATTAATAAACCCTTCGTTTACAATAGTTTTTAATTGTAAAATGTAAGTAACAGTGGAACGTGATTTCCTGAAACCATGTTGACATGGTGATAAAAGGGAAGAGATTTGATGATATAAACTATCAGTCAATATCTTTTCTAAAAGTTTGGGAATCGCATTCAGCTTTGTAATTCCTCTAAAATTCAATATTTCCAGTTAAATTCCGCTTTAAAACAACGGAGTAATATATGATTTTTTCCATTCAGGCGGTAAGTGGCCGAGTTCAATAGATTTATTGAAGATAGTTGTAAGAGGAATACATATGCTGTGCATTTTTTCCTATTTGCAAAACTTGTAAAAAGTTATATGTCTAATTTACATACGTATATACAAGTGTGCATAGACATGTGCATTATGCATGTATCTTTGTGTATATGTTTGTGTTTCAATGAAGAATTTTATCCATCTTGCTACATGAACTCTGTAAGAAGCCAACAACTATAGCAGAAACATTAAAGTTTCGCAACAGAAATTAAAGAACTGGACTGAATGTGCATTTGGAAACTAAAATCGTTATCATTCGTTCAAGTCAAGATGATGGCAATAGCCAAGAAGATGTCCGGAAAAATGTTGGTGGTATTGGACGAAAGAAAATAAATGACCAAACTAACGAATTTGCAAGCTCAGAATCTCAAATACATACATATGTGTATATGAATGTGTATTTATGTGTTAATACGTACACATATGCGAATGTTTCATATACAGGAATACACACAGTGCCATACTCGTACACAATCATGTACGAGCATATCCAAATGTAGATAGATACCCAACAAACACAAAAAATACTGTCCATATATACAAACAATTTGATATTAACAATAAGTTTATAAGTATGTATGTACATATATTTCAGTATCAGTAGAAAATGTTTTGTCAGCATTATATTGATCCATTATTTGATTTTAGTTAGCACTTATAGAGCTAGTGAAGTAGCAGAGGCGAAGCAGATTAAATATATTTAAAGATCACCTCACAAAGCTTAGTTTTATACATTCATTCGTTAAAGAGTTGCGGAGAGTTAAGAAAGAAAACGGTGACTTTCCATGTGAAAATCCTCCTTTATGTTAACGAGGGTCACTGCAACAGAGTAAGTGTCGACTTTAAAAATCACCTGAAATCTCGAGAGTTGGAAAAATACACAGAAACCGAAATGAGGTACATATTTTATATATATTACACTGTGCTCTTATCGGAAACTTTTCTGTAACAAGCGGGTATACCTAATTTGAGAATGCTAAATCCATTCGCGCCATTTTTTAGGTTAGCTCTTGTTTTTAAAATAGGTACATTGATTATAATGGCTTAACATATCTAAAATCACAATTTTTCAGTGTTCTACCATTTAATTACAAGGGTCGACATTAACCCTTTGACGACGAAGAATTTAACGCTGACAGTTTTTAAAATTTTATTGCGGATTCTTACTTGAAATGCTGTCAAAATCATGGGACATATGTGTCCCATTCGTCGTCAAAGATACAAATTTTACCATGATTTTTGTTTTTCCAAAGAAAAGCTGAGGTAAAATGTAACAAGAAAATACAATATAATAGTCTGGTAGTGTATAAAGTAATTTCTGAAAAATTGAAGGAATATGACTATTACAAAAAAGCTTTATAAAATACATAACTGAAATGTTGCTCATAGAATAAATTCGAAAAATAAATAAATAAAAAATGTTGAATATAATATAAAGTAACCTTCGGAAGGAAATAATTCCCAGTTTCTATTTAATAAATTCTCCAAATATCGTTTTAGTAATTTTATAGTTAAAGAGAACTGCAATATATGTATGAATCGTTTCCCAGTTTTGGCTATAAACAGGCGAATATTAAAAGCATAAAGCTAAGATCACACTATCAACACAATGTACCAACAGTCTGTGCCGAATGTTCCCATAATGTGAACAATCTTTAGGACAATGACAAGCAATCACAATTTTACAAATGTGCCGATTTTTATCGGCCACTTGTGCGCCGACCTAAGTGGACAATCAGCACTGATATTAGCGAACATCTGTTTGCTAAACAAATATAAACATCAACGTGAAAACTATGTATAGGAATTTTTAACAAAATTTTTTATTTATTATGTGTGACAGTTTCTTAGATTTAATTTTAGAAAACGGAGTTCACCGACAGGTAAAAAACACTATAATCAACTAGTCACTCTTGTTGTTTTTCCACGAAGGCGTGGTTGACCGATTTTCTAAAACCGTCACAGTCTTTTTACACGACTATAAAAAAGGTTTATTTTATCGCTTGTATCATGAGTATCTTCCAAACGACATTTGAGTTATCGGTATATTCGCATTAAAAACTCCAGTGTCCAAAAAAATAAACAAAATGACAAAATAGTATAGAACTTTGAAAAAATTAACCAAAGCTATCAAGTAGGGTTGTCGTAAACGACAATGTTTTTTTTGTTGAAATATATTAAAGTAACACACAACCTATGTTCTTTAATCTACTACAAAAAACGACACAGTCGATTACTATTTTAATTTTGATTATAGGTCCATTCAGAAAATCAACCCGAATTTCTAATTTGTGTTTGCTTGGCATTCTGAAAGGCATACGAATTTGAAATTTGTGTAAAGCATAAAGGTTTGTATCAGTGATGCATTTTGAGGTTTTTTGATTTGGGTCATATTGTCGATTTAAAAGGCCAAAGTACCTTTAATAGTCCCAAAAAAAATGTTGGGGTATATTTGGATGAATAAAATCAATAGTTATGTAGTAGGTATAGGAACGGTGACCATCCGTTCTGTATTATATATAGAACCGTACTGTATTTTTCATAAATATAAAGACGTTAGAATATGCGTAATGAATTTAATGAATTAATTATAATATTACACGCAGAGAAAAAACATGGTTGAACTATGGTAAAAAACAATATTATGGTCCCTGCAATGGCAACAATCAAACTTTTGTTGTTTTTAACAAAACTTTCTTCACGATTAATAATATTTTGCTTTTATTTAACAATAAAGTGTTTACCTCCGTTGAAACTTCAAATATGGTTGAATTTAACAATATAAGGTCTTAACAAAATAAAGCTACAAAAATGCACTTAAACTTAGTATGGCTTCCTCAACCATATTATTATCATGGCAACTATATTACGGTTAAATTCATCTATCCAAAAGCTATAACCATATTATTGTTGTCTCCAAACATGTTATGGTTACTATTTAATAACAATGATATGTTCGAAATTAAAATATTAATATTAAATTAAAAATAATACGATTGGAAAGTAACAACATTCTTGTCCGTTGCATTTTACTCATTCATTTTTTTATGTTAATTTTTGATTAAAATACATAAATTTACGTATAATAAACTAGTAGAACAAAAAAAAGGTAATGAAGGTCGTCACAGGCTAGAATATGAATCAAAGGGGAATTGTTAATAGTGGAGTTGAATAAAATTATAATTTGACACTTAACAAACAAATTGAACAAATGGATGAAATAAAAATTCATAATATGACTAACATTGACACTATTATTGTTAATTCTGACCGTAATATGGTTACTTTTGTCAAAATTCTGGGAAATGTTTACCATATTATGGTTAATTTTGAACATAATATGGTTAGGTTTGACCATTATTATGGTTAATATTAACCAAAATATGGTTAATTTTTACCATATTAACGTTGATTTGGGGAAAATTTTTGGTGATTTTAACCATATTTAAACATTAAATGGTAATCTGCACACATAAACATTGTTTAAATCCAACCATAGTATGTTGCTCTTCGAATATGGTTATCTCCAACCATATTTTTTCTACGTGTATAAAATCGGTATTTGAAACGTCTTTGCCTTTGTGGTCTTTATTGTTGGGCCACTTTTGTGTGCCTTAAATGAATATTTAACCCTTATACCGCTTTCGCGTGAATATTTAACCATTTTATTATTCAAAATTTAATATCTCTTAAATATTTTTCTGGATCTAAATTAGATCTTTTTCTTTTTTTTTAATTTAAAATTCTTGCATCAATAACAGTAAGTTTTTGTATTCAAACCTAACGATGAATATATATCTATCCGATATATCTATTTACCTTTTATTTTTATTATCCATGCTCAACCCGGTCCTTTGCGTGCCGGATAATTGATGTTCTACTATATATTCTTAATTTAAATAATTGCCTTGTTCTATTTTTCTTTAATTAAATTAAATGAATTATTTTCAGTTTATAAGGATTATAAAAAACTTAGAATTTCCATATTTACAATCTATAGGAACAATAAAAGAAAAATGCTGAATAGTGTCCAATGTTCGATTAATCGAACACCATTTTTCTCAAAAACAAAAAATAATTTGGAGTCCAGATACGTGTTTTCTAGTCCCAAATTATCTATCAGCCACCAAGTTTTATTAAGTTACTCGAGAAAAATCGCTGTGACGAAATGGGTTAAATAATTAGCATGGGTATTTGTTCACCCAAAGAACTTTCCTGCAAGTTATTTTGAGAAACGTACGAGGTAAAGCTGTTCTGTATTTTGGTTTCAAAAATTGGTCTTAAGCTAGGATCACACGATTGCCGCAAATGCACCAATATGACACAATTATTATTGTGCTTTATTGACGCACAATAATGAAATTGCCCCAACCAAATTTTCTGAAATCACACGATTGCCCTGTTTTATACAAATTTAATTGCCGCTAGTTGGTACAAAGCGAAATGGTTACAACAATTGCCGCAGAACAGTCACACGATTGTTCTTACTTATGTATATTAACTGCAAAAACAGCTGTTGTGGTAGCTTTTTTATTTGTTTGAAAGTTCTTGTTAGATTGTTCATTGAACAAAATTAAATGATAAAAGATACAAATCATATACTTAAACAAATTATTGTTGAATAGTTTTATTTAATTTTTTAAGATATTCCAAAAATTAACAATTAACAATTTCGTATGTTTAGGTTCGAATAGAAATATCTTAAAAATATTCGCACAGAACAGCTCAATATGCTTGTGAACAACATACATACTTAAAATAATTAATTAAAAAAATGTAAATGCAAAATAAATAAATACATACATATTTATTTTCATTACCTACTAAAAGAAACACAAAAAAGTAAATTTAATAAAAAAAAGGCAAATATTGGCGCGTATTGTGTTGTTTGATTGCCGCACAAGAACACAATAAATATTGGTGCATTTTTGTCATTTTTATTGACGCGCGGTTGCATAGCAAACAGTCACACGATTGCCGCACCAGGGTTGCATTTGATTGGTAAAAGTAAGCACAATATTGTCCTCGATTGGTACATGAGCCATTTGGTTGTGCGGTCACACGATTGGGGTATTAAAAAGTGTGAAAATTGGTGCATTGCGGCAATCGTGTGATCCCAGCTTTACCATTAAAAACCAAAAAACAAAATACATTTGGGCTATTCACAAGGTGTGCTGTCAAGTCATACCGTCATAATGTCCTAAATAAAATGTTGCAATTGCTTAAAAAAAATATTGTGGTGTTTGAAACAAAATAAAAATTGTAATGCTGTGTTCATTATTTTGTCGTAACTGTACATTAGAAATTTCAATTATAAGCGCTTGCCCACTGCAGTCATATATATTTCTTTTAAATATTTTAACACTCAATTCACATGAGGGCTTTTACGACGTCGTTTTATCTTGATTCCCTTTTAAACCAACTTCCAAAATATCTTTGCGTTTATACGATGATTTTTGGTTGCATGCAGGGTTGTTAGACTTTTTTCCTCAAAAATCGTCAAAAGTTTTAACAAAATTCGTCAAAATCGTCAATAAAATTTAACAAAATCGTCAACAAAACGTCAAGTATATAAATTTTACGAATTAAAGACAATTTATTGCATGGATTGGTTCGAAAATATAAATTTTTAGGAAGAAATTCTATTTATGATGAAGAAAGTGATATGGTTAAGTTTAATTCTATTTATTTCAGCAAGTGAGCTGAATATATTTATCATTTAAAAAGAAAACATAACAAAAAATATGTTTGCATAAATGCATAACAAAAATTTTTTTATTTCATTTATCCATATTCAGCAAAATATTAAATAATTAATAAAATCTCATTTGCCTTTAACTCGAGCTATTTTTAAATAAGTAACTTTAAGCGCTATCTCTATTGCAAATTGTTTTTATTGTTAAAGGTGCTAAAAACCAAGAGTTCTATCTATATCAACTTGAAACGTTTAATTGCGTCCAATAATAGTTCCAAACTAATACATTTTCTTCTCATTGCACTAATTTTTCTACACAACTTCTTACTAAAAAGTAACTTTTTACTTCCTAGCATGCAATTTTACTAAGAATAACTTACCTAACAGAATTAAATGGGATTTGCCTTTTTACACACAAATAGAAAAATTCTTCACATGTGATTATGACTTCATCGAAAAATGCACTCGTATGTAGCGACGCAAATCGAAATTATAAAAACACAAAGCGGATTAAACCAATTTTGTAAAAGCGGACCAAATAGAACAGACGCAAATCAGGGCTCTAGTGTATATTTTTTGCCGTATCGATGGCATTTCTATAATTGTAGAATTTGAATTACTAATGCTTCTAATGAAATCCACCTGGGCCCAGATCGTCGCAGTCGTGATCGAGTGACTTTGATCGAAATTTTACTTTTTGGAATCGTCCCATTCGTCATCGAAAAACTTCTAACGAAATTTGAGATTATGTAATTCGATAACGAGTAGTCGATCGAATGCTTTTACTCGAAATGTCTTTCGATAGGTTAAGAGTTTTCGTAAAAACATTTAATTGTTTTTTTACAAACAATTTGCACACTTTTTGAGAATAATTATTATATTTCTTCAACAAATAGCTAAAAATGTAAGCATTAAACTTTTTTCAGCAAAAAGGAAAAAAATAATAACAATTAGTTTTGCAATTTTTTGCAAATTTTAGTCATGTTTGCGATAGAAGCGATTTTTGTATTGTAAGATTTTTGATTCCTTACACCTTTAACGATTTTTAATATATGGTAGACTTTGCTATTATGCCGCTATTAGCAATTTTTTTACAGAATTTTTTCCATTCCGTACACTTTTATGGACTTTTAATCAATTTTATGGCTTTTTCGAATTATTGAAAATTTTCGCGAATTTTCGCTATTTTTGTTAATTTTTGAAATTTTATTTTTTTTACCGATTTAGCGATTTCAAATAAATTTTAGGGTTTGTTACCAAGTTTGCAATAATTCGCGAATTTTAGCCATGTTCGCGATATCAGCGACTTTTTCTGTAAGTTACCTGGTTTATTACAGCTTTAACAATTTTTAATAAATACCAGACTTTGCTTTCATGCAGCTGTTTGCAAATTTTTGCGAATTTCCGCTAATTTCAAATTTTTTATCGAATTTTTGCCATTCCTTGTAATTTTAGGGATTTTTAATCAATTTAATGGCTTGTTTGATATATTAAAAATTTCGAGAATTTTCGCTATTTTTGCAAATTTTCTGACTGTAAAATTTCCAAAAATATAAATAAAAATAGACCCCAAATTTGGGGCAATATGACCCAATTTTTTTTTATGAATAATTACCCCAAAAAGTGCTAATTAACCCTAAAAATAAAATGTATTATGACCCTAAATTTGCGGTAATTCTTCAAGACTCATGCGTTACGAATGTGAAATTAAAAAACATGTGAAATAGGGAGGGTTAAATTGAGAACTAGATGGAGCTAATAGTTTGTGTGTTTAATAAAAATAAATAAATAATAGATAATTTAACAAAAAAATAATTAAAAACAGCAAGAAAGAAAGTTAAAAATACGGCATCTTCTATACAAAATATATATGGGTCTTCCCAGACCACATGTGTTACGAATGTGATGTGTGCAGTAAAATATTCGAATAAGTTTCCTTATATATCCTTTCCAGGTTATATTTTTCAAATTTTTATAGTAAACTAAATTTTAGAAGGGTGCCTGAAATTTCAAGTCCTTACCTGTGTTTTAAATATACTAAAATAACATTTAAAATCGAAAAAGGTCTGGCCAGACTCATGAGTAAGACGAAGGGTTAAATACATTAAATATTTATAACACAAACATTTTTGAAAAATACAAACAAATTATTTAATGTAATCTTTCATATTTGTTTGTTTTTTTATTGTATGTATTTGATTTTACTAATTTGTGGGGGTTAATCTATTTAAAAGAACATTAATAATTTTTTTGCTATTGATTACTTTAGTACCCAAATACTTCATACTTTTACAACTCTATAAAATTAACAAAACAAGTTTCAAAAGTTGGTCAAATAAATGCTTCACAAACAAGTTTAATAAATTACTATTTATTCACTGTTTGTTTTGTGTTTAATTTGTATTTCAACTTATCTTTTTTTAAACAATTTTTTCACAATTTTTAAGCTTTTTGTTTGTTTACCTTTTGAAACAGAGGTTTTCTTGTTTTACTAAATTTTACTGCAAAAATTTCTGCAGTAAAAATTTTTAAATACTCAGACAAGAACTGTCACTTTACGCTGTAAATTTGTGTTCTCATTTACTGTATTTTATGTACGCGAACGCAATTTAGTAAAATGCAGTAAAGTTCAGTAAAAATAGTATAAACTTTTGTGTTCTCGAACGCAGCTAGTGTGATTCTGTAACTTTTTTAAACGATAGCAAACACCTGTATTTTTGTAACATCTCTGTCTAAAAAATGTTAAAAAACGAAAAGCACGAAAGGGAATAAAATAAAAAACAATGGAAATTGTTCTTAACCCTCCGTGTTACTCATATTTTGTCATTCTAAATGCATGGAAAAAGCTCTGCCCGGACTCATGAGTGAGACGAAGGGTAATTTGCTTTTTTATATTTTTTTTTGGTGAATTTTACATTTGGAATTTTGTTTTTGTTCTTAGTTTGCTTTTTTTGTAAATTTTAAATTTAGAATTTGGTTTTTGTTAATACATATACATATGAATATATGTTTGAATGCATGTATGTAAGAAGTCGGGCCTCAGCTATTTTTCACAAAAATACAATTTATCGATTTAAAAAACGCAAAGTAAATTATTGTCGCTAAAATAACGACAAAGAATTGGGTTAAGTAACAGCTGACTTCAAGCGACAGCGAATATCGTTAAAATTTTTACTGAATAGCATACTCAATAAATGCTCGTTATATTTGTTTTAACGATTATCGTTAAAAAAAAATCTGGTGAATCGACTTCTGAAAGGGCCAAAATAGATTAGAAAGTACCGCAGGGCCATCAAACAAACATTCAAAAGTGCCACAAATGGCACTGCGAGAACGTTGTGTCATATTTAGCATCACTGGTTTGTATGTGCGTTGAAACGTGTTTACGAACGACTATTAAGGAATATAAGTGCATACGAACGAACCAAACGAAGAATATAATTTTTGAAGGCATGCACAAAACAATTGAAATAGAATCATACTAACACTTTCATACACCAACAAGTGTATAGAACGAAAGGACCAAAGAAATAAATGAACGAACGAAAATACACAAGTCTTAACGAATGCACAAACGGTGGAATGGATAAATAAAAAAAGGTAGATGGCTGTCGCAATAAATGACTAAGTGAATGAGTAGGCCAACGCAAGACACAAAAGGATTCTAAGGAAAATCCCAGGACAATCGACCATGTTGTTTTCTTGTTTGTCAAGCCTAAGAATATCTTATACGTTGGTAATACGGACACAGCATTCATTTATTTGCCCAACTGTCCGATGGCTAGTTGGAATACTGCATATTTCTGTACAAATATGTTTCCAATATTTACAATGCACACACATACATACATTTATCTATGTATGGCAATGCAAGTATATAAAAAGTTCACATGCATATATTTCTGTATTGTATTATATATATATTTTATATATATGTACATATATATACATATATATATATATATATATATATATATATAAATATAAAATGAATCATTATTGTTAATATGTCCTTTTAAGAATCTATGTAATTACACATTTGTATGCGTGTATGTAAATATTCAGCTGTGAATGCGTAGTTCTTCTTTAGATGCAATAAAATAAACTCGATGTTTAAAAAAATTAATATATGCGTCTATATTATTTTAAGAAATAAAAAGGAAACTTTGACATTCGCAAAGTTTTTCTTTTATCAATTCGGTACATGTTCTTAGCCTTTCTGGGATTGTTCCTCTCCTAAATTTCTTTAATTGAAGATATTAGAGTTGTGTCGTTCCGGACCTAGTTCCTAGTTAAACGATTCCCTAATAGGGACGGTGCGGACTTTGTTGTTTCTTTGTTTCTTTTTAATCGTTTCTCGTTTCGCATTTGAAACTTGTACACTTACAACAAGGTTGGGTTTTTATTTAGGATCAGTCTTGCCGACTTTGATATTTTTTTTTAGTATATTTTATAGATTTTACACCTTTTTGAAGGCGCGTTTTCATAATTTACAGCACTTGTTAAAAACGGTTAAATTTCTACCCCCGTATTTATAAACGATTATTAGATTTAACAAACGTTTATTAAGGCAAATTTTCATACAAAATTTGTTTTGTAAACATTTATTAAATTTAAAAATTTTTTATAAATACGGGCGCTAATGTTTAATTTATTTAAAGCCAATGTTGAAAAGTAAAGTTTTCTTTCTGTTGAATATTCAGGCCCGTCACAGAAAAAAAGAAAATTTTATGAAAATTCATATTCTATTGCTAACTTTAGAGTTTCTGTTAGCTTATTTGAGATATGTTCAACTGAAACGGGGTATCCCCCGTATTCATAAACGATTATTAAATTTAACAAACGTTTATTAGGCCAAATTTTCATAAAAAATTGGTTTTGTAAACCTTTATTAAAATTAAAATATTTTTATGAATACAGGCAATAATGATTTTAATGAGTATGTCTTAACTAACTTTGGAAAGGATTTTAAATCTGAGCTTTACGCTAATATATCATATTATCAAAGCGTGATTTATTGTTAAACTAATGTATAAAAATCAGATGCATATTCGTGCCTAAACAAATTCTACATACAAAAGATTTCAAGAGCTCAACAAATTAATAACAAAGATATATAATTCGAAATTAAAATCAATTTTAAGTAATAAGATATGAATTGTCTTTGAATTTGTTATTACACGAATTAATATTTTTTAGTTTAGTACTGGATTTAACGAGCAGTGCTGAAAATTAACTGTTCGTTAAATCTGGAATCTACTGTATTAAGTAAATCGCATCCTTCATGATCACGCACAAGAATAAAATTACAATAGGGTTAAGGCTCTAATCTGTTACAGTCGATTGGGTTTCCATATCGCAAATCATAATCGTGTTATCGTACAGTTATTGCTCCTCGCATGTCATGAATCAATAGTTTATGGTGTTTTCTTTTCTACAAAAAATGTCACATTTTATTTAAAAAAATGCAATTTGGTGTTCGTTTCTTAAAAATGCTTTGCTCTCTAAAAGGGCAGCGTGTTTTATTCTAAAACAATTCACCCTAAAATGTCATAAGGCATTGCACTTTACGCCCCGTATAAATCGAAAGTGTTGATAATGCCCTGTAAAAAGATGGTTTCTGTTTATATATGGGGTTACTCTGCTAGCTTGGAAAAAATCACCTCTAATCAGGACAGTAAAAATTTTAAGTTTTAATAGTTATTTTTTCTATTATTTTATAGTAAAAACAAAAGAAAGCATAACATCGTTAATGGTAGGTTGTCAGTGGTATAAAATTTAAATAAATTCGATGTTATAAAATAATTTTTGAAAAAAAACGTCAAATCAAGAAATCATTAAAAGTTGGTGTTAATAATTCGGAAATTTTTTTTATTTATTTTTGTATTTAATCAATCTATTAACAAATTTGGGTTTATCCCAGCAAACACAGAAATACTCCATATGTATTGCCAAACGTATTGCCTGGATGAAAAATATTATTGCGGCAATAATCGATTTCGTATTGCGGAAGATACTTCCTTCGGGAGGAAACGTGTCTCGATAGCAATACTCATTAGCAATACGAAAGCGATTCTTCTAGATGATAAACTAGCAATATTGCCAGATAACCACTTATAAGAAAATAAGAAGATATCGCCAAAATATCTTTAGGATGATAATTTTTTTTTAAGTTGTTTATTATAAACATGTAAATTACTGTTACGAATAATACAATTTATAATTAAAAAAAAGTAAAATAGTATAACTAGCAAAAATTCAGAAACAAGAAAGAATCAGAATGCATATTGTTACAGAAACAACAAAATACTAACTACTATGCATATTTTATACAGATCTAATTTAATTAATAGTAATGAAAGTAAAGTAATATAAATAACAAAAATTCGGAAACAAGAGTAAATAAGAGTTCATAAGAAAGTAATACGTTGTAATAGTTTACTTTAATTGATCCTTTTTGCATTTTAACCGTTTTTCGATCCGATCCTTGGCATGTAGGAAGTGCTTCTGCATTGTTGCATTGATATTTTTTTAAATGCAATCTTTGAACAAGTTGTGCGATAAACCTATTTCAATAAATCTGTTTTAGTGCTTGTTATTAAAAACAATTCATATTTATATTACCTCTAACTGTTTTGATTATAATGCTATTTTGCACTGCAGGCTTCCCTTTCCCAGTCCACGTAAACTTGGTTGCCAAATCATCGGCAAGGATTCTTTTTAAAGCAGCTCTCACAATGGAGGCCATGTCTTCGCCTCCGACTCTTTTTAAAAATATTTTCTAGGGTATATTTTTTTATTGCCATTATATTAAGAATTCATACATAAATATGTACTTACAAAATGATCCATCATTTCTGAATTTGATTCCAAACATTTTTCATATTGAATCCACTCATCCACGGAATTGAGTGGAAAAGAACTTGAACTTGCTGATAAGTCGAACAAACATTATCTTTATTTACGCCACTTACGACACTTAAGTTGATATTTCTTCGTTTTCCGTAAAAATTTAGTCCATAAATTTTGAAGCTTGGCTTTTGCTTGCTTCCCTAATAGCTTTAAAATTCATTATCGTGGAGATTACGGTTTTTTATATTTTATATTATATTTTATTTATATTTTAATATTTTTAATATTTTATATTTATATAATTTATTAAAATTGTTTCTGTCTCAAAAACTTTAAAAAGAAAGAAAATACAAATTTCTTTGATTATTTTCTTCTAGATTACAATTTGGGGATATTGCTAAACTATTGCCTTAGGGGTTATCTTCTATTTGTTTGCAGGGATGTGAATATTGAAGAACACACTTTTTGATTTGTGTACAATGTATGTACATATGTATGTACATAGGTACATATTTTTTTTATATATTGAAGAACAAACTTTTTGTCAGCTGTTAAAAACAGGGCGATCCAATTTTGTGATTTGTTCTCGTCAAATAAAAAATTGCAGTATTACATGTTCGGCAAGACATTTTATACATGCACTTTTTAGAATGTGGTATTTTTCTTGTAGAAAAGAAAACACCATTAGTTTTGTGGATACAAAACTTTTTGTTGTAAATACAAGTGCAAGTCATAACTACAAAAGGAAATAAAACTCAAGTTGATACAAAAAAGTAAAAACTTTGTTTTTAAAAGTTTATTAAAATTAATATGTGTATATATATTGTATTAAAAAAACTCAACAATAAGGTTAAATGAAATATAAGATCAGTTCAATATAAATTAATTTTTTTAAATAACCAATTTATGATTTCCTTGTGAGGCAAATTTAGATAGTACAGTCTTTCTTCTGTCATTGTTGATCTGAGATATTTTTTTTTAGACGACGGGTAGGAAATGACGTAGGATTACTGACGAGTAGGGCAAGTTTTTTCTGGCATATGCCATTTTTGCCATTTCTTCAATTATTTTTTTAAAAAGCAATTTTTGGTCCAGCTTGCCAAAGAATACATTTTTGCAATCGAGAAAAAAAAATTTAAATATGCTTAGCGAATATGAGGCAGAATCTATTAGAAATTCTAACTGAATAATGCAAAAATCGGACGTAAAAAGTACTTTCAATGCATCTGCTCAAGCCTATTGAAGTTACAAACGATAGGGATTTCTATGAATGAAAGCTTTGGCTTAATTGACAGTGCTAAGGAAAATAATACAAGATGTCAGTAAAAAAGATTTTGCTGAAAAGTTTAAAAAACGTTTTGCATCGTAATACGTGTGGTAAATTATTCAATACTCCTAAAAAAATCTATATGGCTTGGCATTTTCTCACAATTTTGTTTTAATGAAAGTGAGACGGGTGAATTTATTGACAACCTTTCTCCATCTGAACTTTTAGTGTTCAAATATGCTCCAGTTACATCTTGCGATGTTGAAAGAGTGTTTTTCATTTATAGAACTTTTTTATGAGATAACAGGAGATTATCAGGGGTGTTCTAGAAATCGAAGACGCAAAACCCAAGAATTTTAAACGTCGTTTTTTAATAAGAATTCCCTGATAAAAAAATCTTATGGCAAATATTATAAAAATATGTCTTTATTAAACAGAATTTTAAAACAAAAATTAGATTAAAAGTGTATTAAAAACAACTTCCAAATTCTTGCGTTTTGCCCCCACTATTTTTTTTTTTGACAATTTGAAGAAACATACTATTGTACTTACAACAAAAATTTAATAAAATAAATGTTTCTTAAATAACATGTTTGTTTTTGCCATTTTTCGTGCCATTTTTTATAATTTTTCTTGCCATTTTTAACCATTTTTCGTGCCATTTTAAACTTGCCCTGCTGACGAGCATTGAAACGAAAATTTGAAATATTTTTCTTAGATTTCGGTAATATTTTCATCACAGTTTATTAAAGCATCTACAACGTTATCTGATAGATTTTCATATATTTTCCATGTTTGTTGCCGATGCAACAGTTCAGACTCAAGTTTAGATGTTAGTAGGTGTTTATCTATCTATTTTATCAAACATAATCAGCTCATCAGCTTGTTGTGATTTTAAAAGTTTTGTATTTGTATTTGACTTGATTACAATTTGAGGTAGAATTTTAGGTATGTTCAATACATTTAGGGTATCTATTGGGAAACTTGTTTTGAGATCTTGTAAAATAAATTCAATAAGAGGAATGTAACCTACAACTCGGTAGTAATCTTCAACATTTTGGATGTGATTGGAACCTCGATTTGAACGCAGATAACTTTAACTTTTTCAAAAATCGCTTTAAATAGTTCTTCGGCTTTATTTCTTTTCTCTTCAAGGCACATGATTTAAGTTTTGATATGGCTTGATCCTTTTTGAAGATCTATATCGTGCTTTTGTAAAATGATACTAAGCGGCTGTGATACAATAAGTATCACACTTAATATGTTTATTCCGTAAATGAATTCAAAAGTACTAAGCGAGTTTCTTAATATAAGGCTTTTGATATTTTTCCAAGGCTTCTACTATATGATGAACACTTGTTGTAAAGTGTAAAATTGAGTCGTGACGGTCCATCCAACCATCTTGTCTCGCATAATGTAGAGAGTTTGGCTCCCAAATACTTTGCTAAAACTGCGTTTCGCATGGGATGGTTATATTTAAAAAAATTGTATTATTGTATTAATGGCACTTTGTTGGTTTTTAAAATTAAGTTGCTTGATTTATGGGAATAGCAAGGCGTTTGTTTTGAATTTGTCCAGAATTTTATAACAACTCCATTTTCTCCTGACATCAGAGGACACCCATCTGTTCCATTTCCACATAATTTATTCGGTCAAGACTAAAATTTGTCAAAGCTTTAAGAACTATTGATGAAAGTACCTTCGCATCAATTGACACATCAACGTCCTTATGAATATCCTTTGAAGCCTCTTCAAATGCTTTTACAACAAAGCCAATAAATGCTTTCCTAACAACTTTTTGTTGTATGTTGAAATATCTTTAAGATAAGGAAATCTGGGTTTTCCCCGAAAAATCTGTGTTTTCGTCAAAAATTATCGAATAGAATTTTAATTCATATAACACATATGTATGTATATACATAAATATTGCATATACATACTAAGGCTTATTAATAATTCAACTGCACGCATTTTCAAGTCAAACGTTTATTCTTTGGATATAGATGACACCTGCTGGGATTGAATGTAGAATAATAAGTATTTGAATACAGTAAACTATTAGATGTTTCCTTGGAAATATCTAATAAATACTATTAGAATTAAGATTTAAATACTTATTGAAAATTTCGTTAGATTCAATAAAAAAAAAAACAAAAAAAAACCTTGCTGGGATTTCATAAAACTTTGTGCATATAAAAAAATATTATTATTGGATATTGTTGTATTAGCGAGATGAACCAAACATATTTGTATAATATAGGGGGGGAATTTTCCTTTATTGAGAGCTTCAAATCTTGTAATAACTTTCCTAACATCCTCGTGATCTGTGTTGCCAGTTGGATACTAAAAACGAAGCGCTGGGAAAATCGGAACATTTTTTAATAATCACCAAAATGTAGGGATTTTTCGTCATATCGCATTATTTATAAAGCAAACACAGAAAAAACGTTTTGTTTGTGATATTTTCTTGTTCAAAACGGTTGAAAATATTTCTTTTCACTAAAATCGCTTAAAAAAATATTTCCAGAACTGTTTATGGTTTAAAATTTTGCGACACTAATATCTATGTGTATGGTTTTTCTAAGATATCACTTAATTGAATTTTTAAAAGTACATACATACATATCGCACCTATTCAACAATACTGAATTAACTCAAAATTTTTAGCTTTTCACTTTTTGGAAATAATCGACAGGCATTATTCACCCATTGTAAAAATAACGAGCTATTTTGTCTACCTGTTGGTAAAGAAACGGTTGGTTTAAAAATACTTTTTCATATGCCTTTCATATTTAATTAAAAATATTTTGCTTCTACTAAAAATGTTCAAATTTTGACTTAATACGGTATTGTTGAACAAGTGCGATATGTATCATTTTTTTTTAAGTTTTGTACTAATTTTATGTCAAAGCTTTAATATACATATTTGAACTAAATAAATTTTTTATTACTATGCCATATTTTTTCTTCTATTTTAATGACAATAATGCGTAGGGATTTTTGTAGGGAAAATTTTTTTAAAGTGTAGGGAAAAATCGAATTATTTTAGCATATTGTAGGTATCGTCAACACTCACTTGTTTGATTATGTTTTAATGTGTTTGCATTATTAGAATTCATAAGAGTTTTTTTTTAACTTTACTGTTGATTTAATTGTGCTCTTCTTTTTATTTTTTGTTTAAAAACGACAAGAATAAAAAACAAAACAAAAAATGTTTTGCTCAAAATATGTATTATGTGTACGTAATTTTAAATAATTTTATTATTCACGTTTACATTAAATAATTAAAATTTAAAATTATTTTAAAGCGATCATTTGCTGATATAATATTATGATATTATAAATAATAATTTATGATAAGGGAAAGAAAAAAACCCGTATGCCGAGTTAAGAAAAACACGTCTGTTATCACAAGCACTGATAAAAAACATTTAAAAACGAAAAGCTAGGCGCTCATAAGGAGCCGAGAGAAAACAATATTTCTAAGGGAAACTAGTCCGAATTTTCCTCATTCGCCTCCCTGCAGTACGTTAACCCGAAGACCGTGTCTTGAACCAGAAGCCGGGCGTGGGTGTGAAACTTAATCTCATCATAGACTAAATATACTGTTGCTAATTTGACGGTTTTACCGCGAATCTAGCGGTTTTTACTTGTCAATCGGGGTAAAATTTCCGTTTTGGCGGTTAGCGGGAAATCTAGCGGTTTTTTAATATCACTAGAAAATACAATTTTTTTCTAGGCATTTGAAAATTACAATTTTTTCTCAAATAAGAGATATAAAATATTTGTTTTCAATTTATGTAATTAAGTGATAAGAAAAAATTGTTTTTGTGGAAATTAAATTTGTTTCCGCAATAAAAAATTTTACAACGTTTTAAGCAGATTTTATAAATTTTCTTATTAGGAAGTTAAATTGAAATTATTTCGAGCGAAATATTTGTCCAGCCCAAAAAAAACTAGACGTGATAGAAAAAAACTGAGAACGCACTTGAATTTATTTAAAACAATTTTTACGGCAGACCAGTGTTATCAACTTTTATCGATCAAAATACAATCTGTAGTCAAAGGTAAAGTTAAATTAAAAATATTTTTAATTATCCCTCAGATAAAACTTCCACACGGTTGTCAAACCTTTTGCCAAACAACGTACTGTAATTCGAGAATTCAAGAAAAACTGTTTGTGATGTTTTAAAAAACAACAAGAAAGCGCAATTTTACGCCTTTGCATGGGTTTATATAAGTTTGTTATTTAGTATTTGCCAGCTTGTAACTATATATATATATATATATATATATATATATATATATGTTCCTTTAACTTCCACTGGAGCATAGGGCGCCTTGTAGCTTGTAACTAGATATGCCAAAATTCTTCTATATTTTTATGTAAGTTAGCGGATACAAACCTAATTTCTAGTTTTCCTAAAAAAGTGAAAAATAATTTGTATAAATCTAAGCGAAGTCTTCGGAGAACGAATTGTCTATTCGTTTGTTAGGATTGTAAACAGTTTTCAAGCATGAATGTTTGAAAAATTACAAGCGTTATAAAGCAGTAGTGGCCATGTTATCCATATATACATATGTTAATTCAACCTTTTTGAATTAATGTCCCTCAGAAAGTAAATGTAAGTATATATCAAATATAAAATAGTGTAAAATTTCAAATCGATTGTCTTGAATTTACTTCCTTCTTTCTTTAAGCAATTTTTTTTAATCTTGGTCTACGGTCTAAAATGTTTAACTTCATTACCAAAACTATATTAAGTGCACTTAACTCTAATGTCTGGATAGATTTCAAGCAATACAAATCCCAGAATATTATATGAATATCCACATTTTTTCCTTTGCGGGACTAAAAGAGTCAGTGAAACCCAATATCTAGATTTGTGTAAACATGTCACATAATTTTTATATAATTTACTGATGTTTTTTAAACATTTTAAGCTAAATAACAAATTTAGCGGTTTTCGAAAAAGTTGGCAACAATGACTAAATATCAAGTGCTTGTTGTAAAAAATGTAAGAAGACACACACAAGGAATTTTTATTCATAATTGGGCTGAAGGTCTATTTCTTCGTCACACACAAAAAATACGGACCTGCGCAACGCGCAACCTTGTTTCTTTAATTCATGGTTTTTGATTATACATAAGTTTATTAAATAATTTTTTAATCGTTATGTTTTTAATTTTTTCTCCGATAACAACAGCACCATTTTTTTTTTTTTTTTAATCGTTTATTTCTTTATTCAAATAATTAAATTTAAACTATTATAAACACTAGTTAACAGTAACAAGTTAATTTATACAATGTCTCTAGAACGAGCTCTCTAGTATTATAATATGACAAGGTAATAAAAATACTTATAAAATACTTATAAGATTTTATTATAATTTTTAGTGTAGAATATAATGAAAAAATACAAAAAACATTATTTACATATCATAGATTTGCAAAGGTTATAGTCAAAAGGGTAAAATAAGAAATAGAAAAACTTTATTTTAATAACCAACAAAATTTTTTGGAATTAGATTTTTGTGCTAATTTTAGGTCTTTTTTTGAAATGCTTGTATTGTATCTCATATCCAGTTGATCTAAATTGCATTGAATTTTTTTTATATTGGCCCTTCGATAGTTATGGTATAATATGAACAAATCCATTCTCTAAAGAATTAGTAATATATTCAAAGTTTGTGTAATATGGTGCCATTATATAATTATTATCAGTACATCTGCAACACCGGTAAATATCATTCCTTACAAGGCTAATAATAAAATTATCTATACGAATTATATTTAACAGCACCATTATGGCTCTTGATTATTTGAACAGATTTTATTTTAAACTAACAAATATAATCGGGTTTTCACAAAGAAAACAAGAACCCATTCGTACTTTCATCTATTTTTATTAATTATTTTTGGGCTTCTATTTAAGCCAATCTTTTATTTCTTTTTTTTTTTTTTTTTTCTCCATAGTTTATTTATTGAATCTTCATATATTAAATATGAACTAACAATAACACACTGCTACAAAAAAACACTTTTGTCAGAACTTGAAAACCGACCTAGTGGGGGTTGTAGGCCTAGGTGAGGACATACAAAAACCGTTTTCAAAAATTTTGAAACACCCTCAAAATTTTGAGTTATTTTCAAAAAACTGTTTTAGGGTAGGTCGTATCACTTTAGTACCTCTAACTCACACATTTATTGATCGATTTCAAAATTTTAAGCAGTTTTGGAACTAAGCTTTTATAAAATGTATTCATAAAAAATATATTCCAAGAAATTAGGTGAGTGTTTATCAAAAGTTTCTAATTTTTTTCATTTTTTTACCTAATTTTTCAAATTCAACAAGAGTTATTTTAATTTTTTTAATGAAACCCTATCTATGTTTGCACAGTATTTTAAAGATAATTTTATGTAGAAAAAAACGAGATATCATTTGTTAAAATCGGCTTATATTTGCAAAAGTTACTAAAGTGTTAAATCTCGCACAAGATCGCAAAAAATTGCATTTCTCACAAAATGTGGCTCAGCCGATTTTGGTAAATATTCCATATCACATTCCTCGTTGTCAGATTCATCATCACTTTGTTTATGTGAAGTTTCATTTCATTTAATTGCACTTAACACTGGCTTAGTAACAGTTAACACATTAGCATACTTAATGCTATCACGATTTTTATATTGATTACCAGTGATGTTTGTTTGGCAAAAATAACAGTCTTGTGGTTTATGGAATATTTGATGATGCCAAATCATTGGGAAAGATTATGGTAATGGCTGGCTTATAAACTTTTCGGACTAAGTTTTCTTAAGCATACTGGAACAGCTTGTACAAATACTTTCGGGTTCATAACATTTGCTACAACTGTATGAGCAGTTAAAAACTGTATTGAAGGCATTTACCAAGGCTTTATTTTTCTTCAGATCAAAGCGATGTTTTTTGTCAGCGAATAAACCGCAAACATAACAAAAATTATTACGCTTATCACACACTGCTGAGAAAATTAAACACAATTTAAAATTTGTTAAAGGATTACAAAAATTACAAACTTACTTATTTCAATAAAATTAAATATTAATATCACTTCACTTGTCAAAAATTTTAAACTAGTTACACTTTTTTTACTCTTATCTAAAACCAAAAGGTAGTATTTAAACTTTGCCATTGTGTTAGTAATAAATTCGATTAGTTCATGTATTTATCCAAATATATATAACTAAAAATTGCATATAAAAACATTCTAAACGTTTTTAATGATTCAAAAAAATAGGCCATAATAAAACCTTTTCATCTGTATTATCTTCCACTTCCTTTTTGTTTAAATAAGACAGATTAACAATAACTTATTGATATGTGGTTTACAGAACACGATCGCCTTACTCGTCCGTTCAACTTACATTTAAAACAAAAACAAAATTTTGAATTCGTGTTCTGTAAACCACACATAAGTAAATACCAAAAACGTTACTGTAAAAATACAACAAACAAAACACTTTGCATTATTAAGTTGACAAATTTGCTTGTATAGTTAATTTGTTTTTTTATTCATATGTTTTGCGCGGGGGGAGAAAATACTAAAAACAGGTGTTAATGAAAAGTTGAATTACTTATACAATTTTTATCCGATTTGAAAAATTAAAACCATGTTTTGTTAGGAACTAAATTTTTATAAGCTTTCATATTCAAATAAGCAGTGAAAAGCTTCTAAAATCAAAAAAGTTTATAATTTTCGTTTTTTTTTTTTTGTAGATATTCTTAACAAAAACAATTGTTATAATATAAAAATATATAAATCAGGCACGTAATTTTAAAGCGTAATCAGTTTTCTTTCCAAACCCGTTAATAAAATTAAAATCGGACAAGAACTGACTGAATTACAGGTCGTTAAGTTGACGAACATCACTGAAAACGGTTTTTTTAAAATAACTTCTGAATTTGAGGGTGGTTCTGAAATTTTGTGACACAATTTTTTATGTACTCAACAAGACCAATAACCCACGCTATGTCGTTTTCCAAGTTTTTTTACACTGTAGCACCGTGTAATTAATCGAATCTTATCCTAATACTTTATTTATGTCCTGCCAGTGCCTGTTCACATATATAAGTGCTTATCGCTCTTCCAGTTGGATAAGTGCTGCAGTGTCTCTTCTTCTTAAGCGAGTGTGGCCGCCATGATTTAAAATATTTTGAGCTAGTGGATTTGGGTGTTGTTCAAGCCTTTTTAAATATTTAACTGCATATTTTGTAATCATAGTTTTCACTAATGGCACATTGAGATCCTTGTTTGTTTGTTTGAGTTTTTAAGTACCAGGAAGCTGCTGTGATTATTCGAAGAAGTTTATTTTGACGCCTTTGAATTTTTTCGATATTAGAGGCCGAGGCGGTGCCCCATAGTTGAATACCGTAGCACCAGATAGGCTTTAAGATAGAGTTGTAAAGTAGAAGCTTGCAATCGAGACTAAGGACAGAGTTTCTTCCAATAAGCCAATGAGTTTGAATGGCTTTAAGTTTCATTTTAGTTAATTGTGCCTCTATATGGCATTTCCACGTTAATCGCCGATCCAGGTGTAAAGCGAGATATTTTACATGCGAATGTTAAGAAATTATTTGATTATGGATTGTTATAGGGGGGCAAGATTCCCGGCGCAAGGTGAATGTTATATGTACGTATTTTTGCTCATTTACCATTATCCTCCATTGTCTTAGCCATATATCTAGTTGAAATATATGATCCTGTAAATAACGAGATGCTTCATAACTGTTTTCGTGGACGCTAAGAAAAGCTGTATCGTCTGCAAATGTTGAAGTTTGTGTGTAGTTGTTTGTTAGCATGTCCGAAGTATAAATTAAGTATAAAAGAGGGCCCAGGATGCTGGCTTGTGGAACTCCATCGCCAATTGGCTGAAGTGAACTTAAGAAATCTCCCTCTTTAATAATAAATTGACGGCCGACTAAGTAGCTTTCTAACAGCTTATGTGTGTTTGCTGGTAAATTTTGCTTCAGTTTATAAAGTAAGCCTTCATGCCAGACTTTATCAAAAGCTTGCGAAACATCGATGAAGAGTGCTGAGCAATATTTTTTTTCTTCAAATGCTTTTCTTATGACATTTACTATTCGATGAGTTTGTTCAATTGTGCTGTGTTTTCTTCTAAATCCAAACTGATGGTTTGGAATACATCTATTGTCATTTAAAATTGGTGTTAATTTTGAAACTAATAATTTCTCAAACAGCTTTGACATATTGGATAATAAGCTAATAGGCCTATATGACTCAACTTTTGTATGATCTTTCCCTGGCTTTGGTATCATGGTAACTAAGGAAACCTTCCAATCTTGTGGGTAGTATTCAAGCCGTAAAATAGCATTAAAAATAAAAAGAATAATTTTCTTTGCTATGCGAGGTAGCTCTAATAGCATTTTATTTCTGATGTTATCAATACCAGGTGCCTTCTTAGTGTTTAAGTCACAAATAGCCTTTTCGATATCTCTAATTTCAAATCTTATGGGAATAGCTGCTCTAGCAGCAACAGATGGTAACTCGACCACAATATCGTTAGATATATTTGGTGTAAATCTTTTATTTCTTTGGCAGTTACTTATATATAAATTCTTTTTCAATCGCTAAAGTGAAGAATAAGTTTTTAATCATCAAAAGTGATCTAAGAAGACTCATTTAGGTGATTTTTACAAAAAAATTAACACTCACCCTAATGTTAGCTGGGAACAACTTAAAATAAAATAAATATAAGTGACGCGCAAAATATAAAGGGACCTAAGGGTAAAAAGCGGTTTTTTTGGAACATGGGATCTGTCTCATTCGATGCTCAGATGTTGTCCACATTAAAAATAAAAATTTGTGTTTTTTACCCTTAGGCCCCTTTCTCTATGCGCTGTCACATATTTAGATTAATACTCAATCATTTAAAAGTTGTAGGGATTTTTGTAGAGCCAATTTTTTTTAAAGCATAGAGAAAAATAGAGATTTTTTTGGGCTGCGTAAGAACTTTTAAAAAACAAATGAATATCTATATAACAACTAAATACATTATTTGTTATTATTTTAAATCAAATTTATTGTAACTATTTAATTAAAAAAAATGGTAAATTTTTTTTTAAACAGATCTCGTGTATTGATAACAAAGCATCTTGAACTAAATTTATATGCTTTTACCAGATATACAGAAATATCAAGGTGCAATACATACTTTTCCCATTGAACCAAACATATGAAAGATATTGTAAAGGTATTCATTTCAATTTTTTTTTGGTTGGAAAAATGGAAAAAGAAAAATTACACTTTTATTTACGTGAACGGTTTTTTTTTTTTTTGTAAAAAGTACGAACTGTCAAAACAAATCTGTCAAATAACTCGTGGAAGTAATTGATATTTTTCAAGATGCCGAACAAAAGTGTTAAAAGTGAATTAATTGATTATTTAATTGTCACGTCATTAACGGAAATTGATCATATTTACGAAAATAATGGTATGTAAGTTTTAATGAAAACAATACAATATAAGCTTTGAAATGTTAATATTATATTGCAGATATTTTTACTCCAGACGATCACTTAGCCACTGAAGAAATGGTAGATAATTTGGTGGATGAAGAATTAAACATTCTCTACGATGATTTGTTGGTAGTGATGTCTTTGCGACGTGGAATCGAGTACTTTATTCCCAAATCAAAGGTATTTCTCTTTAACAGTTCTTAAGATATGTGATATTTAACAGAGGCATAATATGGGAGGTACTACTTCCCCTGCCCCTATCAAAAATCATAGGCATCATGTGGGAGGTACTACTTCCCCTGCCCACTTTAAAAAAATAAGTAGCCTATTTAGTTTTAGGGGCTCACGTTATGTTATTATAAAAATTTCAAGAAAATCGGTGCGGTAGCTTATTAGTCTATAAGCCAACAAACCAACATACAAACATTTTTAATTTATTTATCGTCACCTAAACAGCAAAAGGCCGTAACTACTCAAAAATTCAAATTTGACTTTTTGATTAATTATGACGTACTTAACCGAAACACATATAACAAGCGAATTTTACATGTATACGTCCAAAAATAACGATTTTTTTTGGCGAAAAACAAAATACCGTAACTGCAACGTCAACAACGTCAACAATTTCATAAACCAAAAAGCCGTAACTACACTTTTCCAAAAAAAAAAAAAAGAAAACAATCAAAACAAAGTTGCCTTTGATTCTCTTTCAATGTGTGTTATTGCGTTATTATTTTTCTTAGCCACTTTAATTTAATTTTATTTTCTCGAATTAAATTTATAAATTAAATAAAATTTTTTAATAGTTATGAGGAATTTTGTGGTTTGTTTTAAAATACTTACAGTAAATAGATACAAAAAGACATCACTTGCCTAAAAACTTTTTTAGTTACGTCCTTAAAGCACTATTTTCTTATCTTAACCATTTGTTTTATTTTATGCACAATTTTATTCTTGTAGTTACGGCATTTTGGTTTCAGAAAAATAGAGTGTAAAAGGCCGTAACTAGCATTTCTTAAAAACAACTTTTTTCCATTAATTTGTTTTTCAGAAACAAATCCTTCTTTGTTTTCTAAGCTTGAATCTAAAATTTGGATATTAAGTTTTAAGTAGTCTTTAATTTATGACGTTTATTCCTTCCCCTTCAAAAAACTAAAAAGTGTAGTTACGGCCTTTTGCATTTTATGTGACGATATATTCTATTCTTCTATGGAAACCAGTTCTTAACAAAACAAGCCATAAATCTGTCTACAACTTTTGATTTTTTACACAAAAGATCAAAAATGTTAATAAAATTTAAGAATTTCATAAAACGCCATATTTGGATGGGAAGCACCCTAAGGGGCTGTGATAAAAGGCAAGTATGGTTAGTTAAGGTTCCAATGGCAGCCGTGATCAAGCACATTAATTAGTTCCCGTTGTGTTACTATGTCACACCGTCTCCCATGGGTCCTATGTTATCTGGCTGCTAGTATTCCCATGCAGCCATCCGGTCGATTCAATAAAGGAGTGGATCCTGTTTACATCAACATTAGAGAGACAAGTTTTGTCCCCAAGGGCTCTTCGACCAAACATTTCGAGACAGAGAAGATGCTCCGTTGACTCTTCCTCCTCCTCGTCGCCGCAACTTCTACACAAGTCATTATAAGGCAGCCCCAGCCTCTGGGCGTGCCTCCCAATGGGCCAGTGTCCAGTTATAATCGCAATTAGGTTTCTTAGATAATGTCTGGACAGCTGTAATGCCCGCCGTGTCCTTTTTTCATCTTAATGGCAATAAGATGAAACTTGTGCGCTATAAGCTGCTTACTCCTTGGAAGTGAAGCACCTAAATTATATGTTGAACCGTCTCCATTCAAAGTGGTACCTGCAAACGCCAACGAATCCTCCTCGTAGTTCCCCTGTATGTCCCCGTATCCGGGGACCCACTTAAGGGTGAACAGTGAATGTCTCACTATCTCCTCCAGAGACATCCGGCATTCTCGGACAATTCTCGATTTGATGAGCACATTCTCCATAGATCTTATGGCCGCCTTGCTATCGGTAATAATGTGAATATCCCTTCCAGATATTTAACCGTACCGGATGCGTCTCGCGGCTGTGTGGATGGCCATTATCTCGGCCTGGATGACACTGCAGTCGCCCGGCAGCCTTATATGAATGCCCCAGTTTAGCTGCTCGGAGTATATGCCAGAACCGACATCATACAGTGTTTTAGATCCGTCCGTGAATATTCTAATCGCATTCGCGTGAATTTGTAGGTCATCATAGTGGACCACGTTATCCCAAATGCTTAACGTGAAGCCAGGATCAAAGATTGGCAAATTATTTTCGTTCAAAATATTAGCATGTCCGATATTGTAATGCCTCCATCGGGTGGCCCTTAGTCTTACCGCCGCGTTCGCAGCTAGCCTTTTTGCCAAAATGTCTGGTGGTAACCAGTTTAAAATCGTTAACAATGCCTTAGAGGGGGTTGTTCTAATGGCACCTGTTATCGCCATCGTTACCATCGTACGTTCAAACCTAGTTTGATGACCCCTAACCTTGAGCGCCGGCCAGCAAACAGTTGCCCCGTAGAATAGAATGGGTTTAATGATATATTCGTATAACCAGTATACATTCCTCGGGTTACTTCCCCAGTTTAGGCCAATGGCTCTTTTGCAGCAATATAATGCAGTCCTGGAAATGGTGTTCATCTTTCAGTTCAGTTTGCTGTCCAATATGAGCCCGAGATACTTGGCGCTGTCAGACAGTTCCAGTGAGACCCCCTTTATCCTCGGAGTATCAAATTTGGGAATTTTTGTATCTTCTTGTGAAAAGTACCAGTTCTGTTTTGGCAGGATTTACATCCAGTCCACAACCCTGGCACCATTTTGTTAGGACGTCCAATGCGGACTCCGTTAGTTCAGAAAACAGTCTGGGATATTTACCCATAGCCACAACCGCAACGTAATCCGCATATGCAACCATTTTGCAGCACGTCTTTTCCATGGCCCTGAGTAGAGTATTTATATTCAGATTCCAAAGTAAAGGTGACAGTACACCACCTTGCGGGGTGCCCTTAGTCTAGGGTTGCCATTTTTGAAATTGGAAAAATCAGTACATCGTAAGAAAAATACCAGTACATTCGGAAAAAAACCAGTACACAAATTTTGACCCATAATTTTATTGAATTCATAAGTTTTAAACGATTATTAAAACAAAAAGAAAATTAAACATTAAAAATAATTAATTTTTCTATTTTTTAAAGCAATAACTTAACAAAATACATACAACAAAAACAACACGTCACAATATTAAAAATAGATAGAAGTAATGTCATTGATCGGCACATTTGTTGTAAATGAACAAAAAATTCTAAATTCATACAAAATACCAAGGCTTACTTGTACAAAAACAAAAAACGATTCTTTTTAGTTGTCAAAAATTTACTACCACATATACGAAGCAAAAGGAAAAAACGTGTATGTGTCGCATACCATAAACGTATACATGCACATGTAAACAACTTTTGACAAATAAAAAGAACATAAACAATGATCATCAGGCTTTTTGCGCAGACCTTTTCAATGGGCCTTGCAAAATACTGTGTCAATATAATGAGGGTATTCACGACGTCTTCAATCTAGCCATATTGTCATATCCACGCACTGGTCCGATGTTATGCAAGCATGGACCATGTCATTGTCAAAAATTGTTTGTAGTGAGACAATGTGTCTCGTTTTTTAACGACATGTTTTCGCTTCTAAACGAAGTTAAAACTAATCCTCTTGTTTATATGTACAATGAAGAAGTTTTAAGACTACTCCTTTGTAATCCAAAGCTGGGTTATATCGAAATGTTAAATATACCATGTTTTTTCCATACGTTTGGGTTACTTTTGGACTAGTCCTAGTCCCTTGTGGGCTACATTTTACACGCGTGTTTGGACTAGTACTAATATTTGCAGGGTGATAATACGTATACTCTACTTGCAAGAAAGTTCTTTCATGTGTTAACCCAAGGTTATGTCTACCTGTTTGCATGTGCCGTTTTATATCTGTTTTACACACAGGACGTTGGAAAACAAAACAAACATTTTACGTTGTTTTTCGTTTTGTTTGAATCACATAATGCAACCAAGAAATGTTCACGTTGGCAGTTGTTCAAAACGAAGACAGGCGAAGCAAACAATCCTGCGAGTGTTTTTATACTTTTCTCTTTTTCGCAAAAGCAGCATTTTCTTTTGAAAAGCCCTAATGGCACTTCTATTTATTTAAATACAAAGCTTATGGATAGTTAAGAGTAAAGACTGAATTTTAACTGGGTGATTCATAACAAATCAAAAGTAATAAGGGAAGTAAACCAATTTTAAACAAGACAAATTATTTGGATGCAAAATTTAAAAAAAATCAGTACTTTTGCGTACTGATTTGGGTGTTATGCATAAACCAGTACATTGAATAAAAACCAGTACGTGTACTGGTAAAATCAGTACGAATGGCAACCCTACCTTAGTCGCAACCTTGGAAATGTTCGAGGCGCCCAAGTTGGATTCGATATGCCTGAAGCGCAAGATACTGCTGACAAATTGAATGATCGCTGGGTCGATTTCGAACTGTCTTATAGCGTTAAAAACCGATAAAGGTCCAACGTTGTTGAAAAGGCCCTCAATATCCAGGAATGCAACTGTAGCGCAGTTTCAGTGGACCTTCCCTTCGTGTAGGCGTGCTGAGCCAGTGACAAGGAATTGTGTCCTAACGCTGATCTATTATGAATATCCAAAATCCTCTCCAGTTTTTCTGTTTTCAGTTGAAAGGAGGATAGACTAATTGGTCCTAAGTCTTTAGCCATAGTGTGAGTTGTCTTCCCGCTCTTGGGAATGAAGAAGATCGTCTTATGTTGTCAAAGTTGATGGGATATGTGAATGACTCGGTCAGGCTCTAAATATTGCCAAGAGACATGACATCAATATTCCCAGGTTATTTTGTAGGTCCGCTGGGATTACGCCTTCCGGGCCTGGAGATTTAAAGGGATGGAAGCTTTTGACCGCCCATTCCACACGATGGCGAGTTATCGGAATATTAGAGATATCCCGTGCGCCACTAAATGCTCCCTCCATTGCCACATCATCAGTGCAGCCTGGAAAGTGTCTATTCAGCAGGACCTCAAGGGTGCCCCAACTGTTTGTAGTCCAGGATCCATCCATCTTTCGTATATACGATGGAATAGCTAGTTTAGAGAATAAAATCTTACGTATCCGACTTGTCTCCGAAGAGTTTTTCACGTCGCTGCAGAATTTCCTCCATGACTCTCTCTTGACCTTCCTTATAAGATTTTTGAATTCATTAACTGAGGACTTGTAATTGTTCCAAGCACCATTACGTTTTGCCTCATTAAAGAGTTTGCTGCTTTTTTTTGCGTTTTCCAGCAATTTCCGCATTCCACCGTATGGGCTAAGCTTTGCCCTTTCTGTCGATTATTTTACAGGATTCGTTTGTTGCCTCAATTAAGACACCAGTCAATGACTCCACTTCGGAGTCGAGCATGAACACACAGTCTATGAGAACCGGGCACATAGGCAGCTTGTCCTAGGGTACACTCGCATAGAAAGACCAGTTGGCCCTTCTTCTTTTGTATAGGGTTTAACTGAATCAGCTCTAAAGGAAAAATTTAAATCAATATAAATGTGATCAGAGAATGAACAGTCCTTTGACACGTTCCAATCGCTAATCAAGAACCTCCCTTCTGTTAGTCACAATAAAGGTGGGCTCACTTAGGGGGATGTTGCGCCTGTTAGCATACGACATCGCCTTCCTTGTTGTGGAGTTTGGGGGATTAGCACCCTGGTCGTGTGCCATGTAGCAGCTCATAAGCCAGAATGTACTGATCGGATGGCTCAGCGGGGATCTTTGCAATAGATCCACGGCATCCTTGTACAGAAGCGCTGAACGCTCATCTGCACAAAAGGCAAGTATGTATTGAGAAAATATTCAGGACGAATCCCTAATGGAGGTTGGTTATTCATATTATCCCCCTAGGGGCAACTTATTTTCAGTTATGGAACTTTTTCTTTAGTACATATGAATTATATTCTTCATAAAATAGTTGTAGACAGATTTTAATTATTAATTTCTTGTTTTTTGAACTTTGTGCCGGTTCACACACGTCAAGTTTGACTTGTAAAGTCTTAAGCTTTTAGGAGATAAGGAAAAAGAGAATGCCATTTCTGTTCCTCCCTCTCCTAAAAACTCAAGACTTGACGGCTAGAACTTGAAGAGAGTGAACCAGCACTTTGTTTTCTATACGTGTAGAATTATGTAGAAAAATTAGAAGAATAGTTTAATTTTCCAATTTTTTTTATGAATTTTTAACAAACAAAAGTTTCAAATTGTTAACAAAATAGTACAATTTTAGACGATTAATTGTTCAAATAATATAAAATTGCTATTTCGATTAAAGGATTAATCGAAGAATTTGTACCGATTAATCGAAAAATAATAATACAAAGTATTTCTGTTAAATGTATCATTTTTTTAAACACAATTTAACAATTCATTTCACTAAAGAAAAAACGACAAAGTTATGTTAACTCAAAGATTTGTATTAATTTTTCGGGATTGTTCTAGAAATCGAAATCAAGTGAAATTGAAATCGAATGATAATTTAAATTCAATTATTTCGTGGTTTTAAGTGTTTTTCTTGCAACATATTTAAAGAAAGAAGTAGGTAAAATGGAATATTTTTATGAACATTCATTCAGTCGATTTTAAAATATGCTCGATTTTAAATCCACTTCATTTCGATTTCTAGAACACGCCCGAATTTTTTTGCAACATAGTGCATGCGTTTCTCTCTTTAGAATGAGTTTGGTTTAAAAATATTGTACGAAGGGTAAATTTAATAAATCTAAAGGTAGCAGGTTACACAATGACTATAATATACTACTTGAAGAAGCCGCTCCACCAACAAATTCAAGAACTCTACAAGTGGTCCAATGAATAAATATTTTAAACAAGAAACTTCGATCAATTGTCTAGAGGAAATGATTTGCTGAAGCATATCAGAGGATGGAATGTCCGTGAAATGTTTAAAAAAATCCAAAGTTGTATTGACAATTTGGAGCTACATTGAAAAGTTTTATGTTTATTTACTCATTTTGATGGCATGTATGTCTGTTTATAATTGTATTTGGATTTTGGAAACACTGGTTTCTACACAAAACAAAGTACACATTTTCATTCGCCTTGCCCCTTTCGCCAATAAGCTTAAATGCTTCGCAGCATACAAAGTCCTCGTCCATATTTTGAAACATTTGAGTTGGATGAATTCGGGGCAAAGACGAATGGGAAAGTGTACTTCGTTTCTTGTACAAGCAGTATGAGTTGAGTTTGTTATTGATTATGTTCAAAAAAGAATTGCAGAAAGTTCTGCAGCAAATGTTTCATAATATTGACGAGGACTTGCATTTTTTGAAATGTTAATTAATTTTTTTCTACTATGAAAGAGAGGATCTTTGTCTATGTTGTTATTTTTTTAAATACATAGTAGTTCTGCAAATTTTGTTTAAGAAAGTGCTTTATTCACGTATGTATGTGTAAATTTTATTTGACTACGTAAAATCGTTATCGATACAATTGATATTTAAAAAAAAAAATTAGAAACTATAAATTCCTTTTAAACGAATAATTTAATAAAGAAAAATTAAGCAGAAACTTTTCAACCAGCCCTCGTCTTTTCTTATTCTCTAGTAATTTGAAAAGTGTTGTTGATGTTTATGCAAGAAACAGCCAATTCATCCAACTTAAACATTTACATGCACATTTGGTTTTTGTTCTAATATTTGTTTGTGGCTGCAACCATCTAGACAACTTGTCCCATTCCAATTTCTAGGTAGTTAATTCCTCCACTGAAAATGTTTAACGTTTTATCGTGCCCGATATGCTCTCCATTGTTTCCATTAATTTTGGAAAGTTGTTCTTCGATTTTTCCTCTATTCAGCATCTTATTGTTAGTCTTCATCTTTTACCAAACATTTATGTAAAGTAACCATTGCGACTGTATGGGTGCGTGTCTATCCATTTACACATGTTAAGATTTATATGAACAAATATTGCCACATGGATACGTACGGCACGATGCAGTCTTGGACATACCATCCAAGCACGCTTCTATACATACATATCTGAATACCAACACACATTTGTTCAGGAGATTCATTAGCTGCTGTAGATAGACTGAGCCACAGTTGTTTCACATGTAGAAAATATTCTGTATGCTGCATTTCTTTAGATGAGAGGTTTTCTTTTTTCTTAAATGATGCTGTTTGTTGTTGTTGTTGCTGGGTTTTTCTTTCTATTTTGTAAAATCTAATTGTCGACGCTCAAATATTGCAATGAGGTTGAATGTTTTTATGTATGTATATGCTCGAATTAGTTTGAGTAGTTGGTGGGCTGGTTTGGCTGGTCGTCTGGTCAATCGTACATTATAAATACTTACGTGAATGTATGTATATTAACGTATAAATTTTATTTTAACTTCATCCTTCGCACACTTGCTCAAGTATCCTTTCGTGGTTTTTGCATACTACACAAATAATAATATGAACGATAGTGACTGGGAGGACTTTCCAACAATGCCATGTTTAGGTGATCAAGGAATGATGGTAAAAAGATTGTTATATACTTGTTTTTTTTCTTTATATATGTATACATATGTACATGTAAATTTGAATATGTATGTGTGCACGTACGGCCATACGAGTACACGAACTAAAGTGTGTATAAATTGGTTTAGGTGAATTTTATTCTGCAGCATATGAGATTAAGAGTGCATCAAAAGATGATATTTAGCCCTAGTATATGGACTAAAGAATCTTACCAACAGCTATAGAAAACTCCTTTACAGCATAAAAAAATGCTTCTTTTTCTCTACACGTTCTAACAGTTATACATATGTACGTACTTTTGTAGAAATGTGGATATACATATATCATATGAGTTTATCTAACGTTCTTATGTACGTTTGCTTGATTGCAATTCTTGTTGATATGCCTAATACAACATTGTCCAATGTGTATCTTGCATCCATCTTTATATCATTCCAACCATTATTATTCGAATATTTAAGACAACTTCAAATAACGTTCAAGTCCAAACTCTGTGTGTACAGAAAATATGGGAAAGCAAATTGTTAATTTACTAGAATATTTAAATTCTTTTACCAATACTTTACAGTTTTCCCACTAAAACTTAAAACTATCATTTACCAATTTAGATGTAGAAATTTTTATCAGCATAAGAAATTTGCAATTGCTGTTCGAATTTATTAGGTTTTTGTTAAGAAATATCAAAATCAATTTTAAACTCGCTTAAAAGTAGGTCATCGTCCAGACTTGCAATTTTTGTTGCAGCAATTCTTGAGTTTATTGGTGAGAGGGGTAAGAAGATTGGGGTTTCATGTATACTGCCATTTTGATTTGTTTTATTATTCGCTCACCCTTAACTTGAAGTTAGCTGTAGGTGTATTTGTGGAGGTCCACAACAAAACGCAACAATTCCACTTTTTAAGTTTACTGATTTTTTTTACTGAATATTAATACTATAATCCTTAAGCTACGGTCACACTTATTAAATATTTGGTCAAATTAGCGTAACCACTACTTTTGTAAATAGTTAGTGAGATTTAACATGGTCTTAATTAATATCACAAAATTATACTACTAGACAAAGCAAAAACCTTTTTTCGTAAGATGCGGTACTATAATCAAAATAAATATGGGAATTTAAGGAAATGATTATTTAGTTTGCTTGTTGGTCCCGTTTTTTTCGACAAATATTTGACAAGCGTGGCCGAAGCTTTATAATAAATGTTTTAACCAATTTATTTACTCCGAATCGGATGAAAACTGAACCATTTCACATACCTACATACATCGTACTGGCTATATTTATTTACTTTATTTTTTGTTCATTTAACCAAAAATTTTAAAAGTGGAAAAGTTTCGTTTTGTTATGGAGTTCCTCGTTTGTCTTTATTTATAAAATATATAAAAGGAAGAAGAGGAAAGACAAGACAAGAAATTCATAATTTAGACACTAATGAAGTTTTAAAGCAGAATTTTTAAAAATTGTAGCATCAAAAATTGCTAGTCTGGACGATGACTAGGAAGACGTAACCCATTAAGACCAAAGGCCTATGGTTCACAACAACTGTTGATATGTTTTATAAGACATGTTCTACAAATTAAAATCAATTTTCCTAAGTGACAAAAAATACAAGACAAGTAATACCTGCTTCAGACTATGCGACATAATATTTATATTACTTGTACACGTTCAGACGTTACGTTTTTTGTCGCAACAGTGTGAAACTTAACTATTAAAGTGAAATTTAAATAAAAAAATTCAAAAGTTTATGCGACCATGTTGAACTGTGCACGAATTAAATATTATGGATTATGGGAACCAATCTTGATAAAATCTAACTTTAACATTTCTAGTGATTTGTGAATACATTTTAAGGCCTTGTGCTATTACAGTTTGCTATTAAAAATAGCCGAAATAGCATTTGTGTATCACCAGCTTAACCCAGTGCGGTTCACTGCCCCCAATGAAATAGAGTTAGTAAAATGTTTTTTAAACAGATCTCGTTTGATAAGTTTAAACATTTTAATGAGATATAGAATTTTGCATTTGTATAGGGGTGCCACGCCCACTTCTGAAATTCAGTCCCTTTGTGTTTGAAACCCATTCTATTTCTACCAAGTTTGGACAATTGACACAAGCCGTTATTCAGGAATACGAAATTGTATTTTGTGCTACTCCCACTTATCCAATCCCACCTACATTTTGACAGATGTTGTGGACTTTTTCACTGATACTGCGGATTGTTACCCAAGCAATTTGTTTGTTAGCAATTTAGAAACTTTTGCTGTTATCGTTCTCTAGATATGCAGAAATCTCTTTTGCCTTTCGACCTCTTATCCTTTTTTACAGATGTTGTGTATTGATATCACAGCTCTGCGTACCAAATTTGGATAATTTTTGTCAGATGTGGTGTATTGCTAATGAAGATGCTTAAACCTAATTTGGAATCTTTGGCTTTTGCAGCTTTCTAGATACATATACATAGCATCGTTCCTTACTTGAGTCAATTACATAAAAAACAGGAAAATATTTTCCATAAAAATTTTATATGGTCATCTCCAGGAGCTGGAACGTGACACTTGACGCCTTTGAAGTGCGCTAAAAAAAGAACACTAAAGTATTTTTCCCATTTTTTAGATAGAAATAGAGTAAAAGGGAGCTTTTATCGATTTTTTTTATATCTGAAATATAAGCAATAAACATGGTTTCACGTACGGGAAAAAAATTACAGGATCAGCGAATTATAACATAATTTTTGAAAGCAACATTTTTTACTAAAATTAATTTCTACTGATGATTGCCATATTGAAATATTGGTTGTCCTCCTTCTTTAAAAAGGGGAAATATTTTCCTACCACGTTTGTAATAAGTTCAAGTTTAAATTGTATTTACTACGAAAATGTTCATTTTTATTATTAAATAAATATGCATAGATATTTTTTGGGATGTAGTATTAACAGAGCCGTTGAGGCAATTGGCTTCATAAAAAATTTTCTCAGTCATTAGAATTCTAAAATATTAAAGTTTTGAAGTAAATTTTAAATAGATTCGTATATTTGATATACACATTATATTTTACCTCAAAGTAAGCAGACAACTTAAAAATTTAAAGAGGTAACTATCATACTACATATCGTCGTTCGCAAGTTATTGTGTTCTATATGACAAAAATCTTTTTTTGGTGAAACGCTGTTAAAATTTAGTTGTTAGTTACAAAAAACTGAAAAAGTTGTTGCAACCTTCTTACCAAAGAAACTTCTAGAGTTTCTGGTTTTTTTTGGTAAAACAAATTTCAGTCATTGGAAAAGCTTTTAAGAGTAATAATTGCTCCTGCATTGGAGCAACAGGCGCTCTACGCACTAGTCCTTCAAAGGCTCTGAACACTATGCTGCACCTTGTTCCAATTGAAATACACCTTATGGCCATATCCGTCAATAGCGCGGTCAGGCTCTCTTCATCGGGATGTTGGAGGGCGAGGACGTACGGTCATGCAGGGATCTTACGGAAGCAACCCACATCTCTGAAACGACCAACGGACTACATGATACCCCGCATGGACTTTGATAGGAAATTCAAGGTCATATTCCCGTCAAGACGGGAATGGAGCAGGGGTATTCTGGACGAGGAATACCGCACGAGGGTTTACACAGATGGGTCAAAGATGACTTGTGGTGTCGGCTCTGGGGTCTTCTCGGAGGAACTACATGTGAATCTCTCTTTTCGTCTGCCGGATTGGGCTAGCGTATTTCAGGCTGAAATATTGGCGATCAGGGAGGCATGCAGAACGCTATACGATAGGAACATCAGCGGCAAAATTGGCATCTTCGTCGATAGCCAGGCAGCTTTGATGTCACTGGAGTCATATAAAACAACATCCATACTCGTCAACCAGTGTAGGGAAGAACTGTCCAGACTGGGCAGTCTATCTGACATTACCTTAATTTGGATCCCTGCGCATAGGGACCATTATGGCAATGAACAAGCGGATGGGCTGGCCAAATCTGGAGCCGCTCTTGATATTTCACAGGCTGTGCCAGTCGCAACACCCCTGGGAACTATCAGGAGCGAAATCTTCAGGCACTATCTGGATATGGCTGACGACAAATGGAGGAAACTGGATGGCTGTAAGGCTACCAAGGAAACGTGGCCCACATATGACATAGGTCGCTCTGAGCGGCTTCTCAATTTCAGTCGGAAGGACGTGTCAAGACTTACGTACGTGCTCACTGGTCATTGGACGATCGGCAAGCACGCTATGAGACTCGGCCTCCCTTTCAATGAATGCTGCCGCAGCTGCAGGGAACCTGGAACTGAGGAGACAGTATTTCATCTTTTATGTGATTGCCCGGCGTTTAACTCTATACGACATGGACTGTTCGGGAATTACCTTCTACAAGGACTCTCGGAGATATCGCGGGTGGGACTCAACAGCCTGCTGAAATATCTCAACGCAACGGGCTGGCTCTAGCCACCTCAGCATTGCCCCTGGGTCAAGTTTTGATCGGGGGGCTCCGATTTCTTGACGAGTTGTGTGGTGTCAAAACGGAGCCACCGTCGGCTCTACTTGTTGCGCGCCGGGAACTGTGCGTGCTACCACGTTAACCAACCAACCAACCAATAAGCGTTTAAATAAAAGCTTTGTTCTATATGCACTTATTTACGAAACTCTAATTGTTTTATAGCATTTAGAACAAAATGTAAAAAATTATTGTGAGAAATGAAAAACAATGTGTTTCCACGAAACAAAAATTTTATTTCATATAATATTGACTTCATTTTAAACTAAATCTAATAGATATGCTTTTTTAAATCCTCTTATGCAATACTTGGTAATTTCTTAAAAGAGGTAAGTTTCGTCTATAATAGAGGAAAATTAAAACGAACACACACTGCCGTATTCAGAAAAATATTTTAAATTTAATAAAGGTTTACAAAACAAATTTTGTATGAATATTTCTCTTAATAAACGTTTGTCAAATTTAATAATCGTATATGAATACGGGGGAAAGAGTTGTAAATATTTTTTAAGTTGTATTAAACAAATTATTGTAGTATGCCAGCCACATTATCTAGCGATTAAAAGTTATATAAACTTCTCACATCATTATTTAATAGCTGAATTCTGAAGAAGTTCATCAAATAAATTGTTTGGAGTTAAAAAAGCAAATAATAACAAAGAAAATATAATGGAATCAGTAATTGCTAAAGGCTAGTTTACAATATCTCACAAGTTTTATGTATTCCATAATACTTAGTGACATAGACATTTTTCCAAAAACAATGAAGTGGTATGGAATGTCAAACTTTTTTTCATAATACTTGTCATTTTCATCACACATGCATTCCCACTATTAGACTTTTACATATTACTCGAGTGTTTGACATGTATTAATACAAACTATATTAGTGTAATCTGGCCTAAAGCGGAGGTTAATTTACAACTTTCCTATTTTGCAACACAACAAGTAGCATTTCATTGATATCATCGATTTTTTTTTCATTTAATTTGCCAACTGCAATGTAAAGTCACAAAAAGGAAATAAAACTAAAACAGACAATGCAAAGAGTTCCAAAGTACTACAAACTTTATTTCTACTTTCATATAGAACAAAATAAAAAATTATTTTTTTTATTTAGTATTTTTGCTCCGTTTTTGTTCTATATGCACGATTTTTTTGCATATAGAACACAATAGGTTACGAAGCTTGGCACTGAAGTGTTGTATAGCACAAAGTCAATGTCTCATATTTCGAAAACTATAAATGATACGAGCAAACTGATGACACAGATCGACAGATATCTAAAAGTTTACCTAAAAATCAATCTTATCTCAATTTTTTATATTTTGCGGTATAGAACACAATAACTTGCGAACGACGATATGTATAAATGGAGTTGCCTTACTTTCAAAGTAAAATGTTCAATTATAGAAATTATCAAATACTAGCTGATTCGACAGTCGTTTTCCTGTCCGAATCTCAAAAAATTTGTTTGCGATCGTATTGTGAATTACTGAAAAGTAAATGTGCAAACAAAGTAAAAAAGAGAAAAAAATAACTTTTTTTTTAGTGATCATTGTTTGTATGAAATTTGTTTATCACTTCTTTAAAGTATTTTCTGCTTGTTGAAGCATTCAGACGGGTGTTAAAAGTCAGCTGATAATCTCTTTATATAAAATATATATAAAACAGGATGTGTGTATGTAACGTATGGACTCCATAACGGCTGGGCCGATTTTGATGAAATTTTGATGAATCAGGGAATCTTCAGAATATCCAGGCGGGTGACACTGTGAAGTCTAATTTTTTATTTTCGATCTGCGGGCGGAGGGGCGTGGTAAAATCAAATTTTCATATTGCACCACCAATGACATATACATACATACATGTATTTATTTTTGTTTGCTTTTTTATATTTTATTTTTTTTTGAAAGCCGTTGTCATTTTTTGCAAAACCTTATGTTAATAATGATCTAATATCACAATTTCAAAACTTTCGAAATGTTGCATTCAAAAATTCGAGTTTTCAGGTTATTTACATCAAAAACTGTTCACCAAATTTAATCGAGGCAACAATCATCGGTGGCAGATTCAAAGGTGAAGACGTACTTATTCCACGAATTCCGATAATTTCGAACGATTTACCATTCCGATTCAAATGGATCCAATTCCAACAAATAAGATGAAGTTATAAATAAATATGCACCCTGTCGTGAATACCAAGTGGAATTTTTGTTCCCATGGAATTTTCATTCCCCTCGAATGGAATGAAGCAATCGTGAATCTGATGTGAACAATTTTTCACGCTATCAGTTTCAGTGAATGTAAAAATAAGAAGAAAGATTAAAAAAATTAAAAATCAATGAAATTTTTTTCAAAAATGTACACATACATCAGGGATGATAAATGACATTTTCTAAATTGTACTTAATTAAGAAAAAAATTGTACTTTTTTGACCCAAATTGTATTAAAAATTTTTTTTACTAGTTTTATTATTAAAATAACTGAAAATGTACGAACATATCGAGCCCTAACCGCGAAAATAGTGTAAGCGCCAAAAATCAAATTTTACAGGAGAGAGCTTTTTTATTTTATTTCATATAAATTTTTTATGAAATTTGTCGCTTACAGTAAAATTGTTCTGCTTTAAAATCGTAACGGTACCTTATGTGACCATGACATTTTAGGAGATGATGCAACTGTTGCCAATAAAGTCATTTATTAAAAAAACGAAAGCGGAAATTTATGTCGCTTACACTATTTTCACGGTTAGGGTTCGATATGTACATTAAAAAGAAATTAAGACGATGCTTTTTTATCTTGCTTTTTTTAAGTTGATAGTGGAACAGGGTATTTTTTTTAATTCCTCTAACTCCCATTGGATCATAGGGCGCCAAAGTGGAATAGGGTATACATACGTTTCACCCAGTAATAGCCCCAAAAGATATTGTCTAAGGGCCCTTATCCGACCTCTACACGTTGTAACTGGTCGTACTATTAAGTTGAATAGACCAGTTGATCGTTCGCAGCATATGTACAATTTGTTAACCAACTTTTCAGTATGCTTTATTAAGAAATTATTTTTATAAAGTCAACATGAGTTACGATTTTTTAGCACTAGCGGCGAAAAATGAAGTGGAGTAAGAAGAGGAGCAAGAAAAGAAATTAAATAATAGTTCTGGTAGTTTTTGTATTCTTTACTAAAATTGTGCATTGGAATTTCGTATTAGTTTTTTAAAATATTGTTTGTTTTGCACGCTGCTGCTTTCAAAACTTTAGAATGAAAATTAAAAACGAAGGAAAAAATCGGCATCAGACGTAGCAATTTGAAAGCTCAAATCAAACTGATTTTTTATTCAACCGATGACCAACCACACCTCTAACGTAACAAATGGTTGTACAACTTGATCGAATCCACACAGAAAAAAATACCAATGTAAAATTAACATGGAAAAATGTTGATTGAGAATCATAGTAAATTTCTGCAAAAGTATGCCCTTTATTTAAATTTATCATTATTTCATATTAATTTTAAATGAAAAATATTAACATTATCTTTAATCACGTTTATTTAGTATTATTCACTGTTAAAAAAATAAAAAAAAAAATATTAAAATATAAATAAATATGGATTCAATATTGAATCCATTAAAACCTGTTTTATATTAAAATCAAATGTTGATCTTGTTAAATTAACATGCAAGTTAATTACATTCGCTTATTAATTGTTAAAAAAATACACATTTTTTTATTTTTTATTTATCTTTATTACACCTTATTTGAGCTAATAGTTCTTCTTAACTGACTTAATTCTTATTCTTAACTAAACTTAAATTAGTACTTTTAATTGGCAAGAAGCATAATTTTGTCCGCAGTCGCGTTGCAGTTTTAATCATGTTGTCAAAGTTAAAAAACAACGGTTTAATGTTACATATAAAAAATTTATTAAAATAATTTTCGTTCACACTGCGTCAGCATAAAATACGTTGCGCGTGTAGCTTAAATCGTGGGAAAGTAAAAAAATTTGAAAAATAAAAATTAAGGAATGTGACATCACACCTTAACTCCTCCCCCTGTAAGATCAATCGCCCCGATTGTTAAAATGTGGGTAATTCATTAGCACTACAGAATCTTTTATTAGATTTTTCAAAATTTGATTTTTCAACCGTGGAGGTATTTTGTTCTTTTTCTTTTTCAATTTTTGCTGTAATATTTATGTCAGAATTAGATTTAGATTTTAGTTTAATAAAAATTAAGCAAATTGCGATAACCAATAAAATAGATAAACTGATATTTGTCGAAAACATTAGGCGTCCCTTAGTTGATATCGAATTTATTTCATCTATATTATTAACTTGAATATTTTTCATCATTTCCAAAGATAGGACTTCTTCAACAATTGATTTATTGGATGATAGCTGTAGTACAGCTGGGAGTGCTTTCAAATGGGAAACTTCTTTTGAAGTGAATGTTCGATTTTCAATTTTAATTGTTTCATTATGGAATTGAATCAAGTATGTTCCTGATAATTGATATATTTTGTTTTCAAATATTTCTAAAAATCCATTAAATTGATTTAAAAGTATTGTTCCTTCATTTATTTCTTGTATTGTAGGAACATGTTCATTGTTTATAAATGTGCAATTATGATTCTTGCTTTTTAATAGTAGCGGTATACAAGTTGTTTCACTTATGTCTATTAACTTTTCATTATTACAAATACATAAATCATTAAATTGATTACACTTATTTTTCATTTCAAAGATTTTATCCTTACATCTAATTAGATTTTCTGAATTGATTTTTATAATTTTTTGATTTTGTTTTACTGGCTTAATTAATATTTTTTCGCAATTTATTTTATTAATTGCAGGTAAATTTATTATATAGATTAAAGATGAATAGTCTGTAGCTATTTTAACTGTAGCAAAACCTAAAGCTTCTTCTAAATTATTGTATGGAAATTCTTCAAGATCCAAAAATTGTTTGGCTTCATTGATTTCTTTTTCAGAAAGTATAAATGAATTAATTACTCCTACTTTCGCCCATTGTAATGCGTACTCTATATTAATAACATCTGCTTTAACAATATTTATCCTGTTTCTTATAGAGTCTTCTATAACCCTTTGAGTTTCCTCTAAAGTCTGAATTGTTTTTAGAATATGATTAGTAGTATTCGTCAATAAGTTGATTCTGTCAATAAACTTTTCGTTAATAATTTTCTGTCTTTCATTATTTGTAAGTAATCCGTTTATTTTACTGACTACAATATTATGATCTTCGTGATCGGGTGTACCGGCTATCCATTTCCAAGCTGTGCCAATAATGTCAATTGAGCGTTTAATTCTTGGTTTCATTCGTTTAATTTGATTTCTAATTTGTTCTATATCATGAAGCAAAAATGGTAGCGATGTACTATTTACTAATACTCTTCTTTGAACTTCATTATTCAAATTATTTATTGTTCGTTCATATTCGTCAAGTTCTAAAATATGAATAAGTTTAAAGTTTCCGTTCTGTAATCTTGCTTGTCCTTGGTGCATTGAAATTAGTTGTGAGTTTGTATAGTCTAGTATCTGGACTTCCGTTTTGTAGGTCTCAAACAATATAAACAAAAATATTAAAAACTTCATTTTCTATAAAGGAAGAGAAAAAATAATTATGTATAAAATGTAAAAAAAAGTCATTTTATGAATTAAGTTCTTATATTATCTTTGTGTATTATTCTATCGCGAAAATTAATTCTAACCTTATTTCCTAAGTCTTCTTTTACCTTTTGTTTTTTGAATCGTGGCAAAAGTTTATTTCTTTGTCCTATAATCTTTTCATATATTACTTCGCCTGGTTGATAAGTTTTTATTTGGCTTAGATTATTTCTTGATATCATATTTTCTTGAGCCTTTTTTAATATATCTACTAAATTGTGTGGAATTTTGTTAAAAAGTATATCTACTGGTTTATTTTGTATAACTGAATGTATTGTATTATTATATTGTTGAGCTGCTCTATAAAAAACCTCAGTGGCATCTATTAGATTAAATTCTTCCTTGATACATCTAGCTATTTCAATTAATGTAGAATGGACTCTTTCGACTTGACCATTCGTTGTGCTATGCCGCGGTGTACAATAATAAACTTCAATTTGCAAACGTTGCATTAATGATTTAAATTGAGCAGTTAAAAAGCCTGGTTCGTTATCGAGTGTAATTTTTTTGGCATTAGGAAAGTTTTGAAGGACATCTAAAACTTTTTCTCCTATGTTTGTTTTATCTTCTATATTTTTTATAACTAGAAATTTAGAATAAGCATCGACACATGTAATAAACTTAAGACCTTCAGCGTAAAAAATATCTATATTAAGGAACTCCCCTTCTTTCTTAGGAATTGGAGCCTCTCCAATTGGAACCTTTTGTGGGTGTCTATTATATTTATTTCTATTGCAAATTGCACAGTGTCTGATGAATTCTTTAAAATGTTTTATCATTTTCGGCCAGTAGTACTGTTTATATATTTGTTTATAATTTTCCTTACAGTTTCTATGAGCTCGTGAATGAGTGTTTTGAATTATATTTTGTTGGTCGTCAACATTTGTGATGTCTAGTGGAAATATTTTAGTATATACAAATTTGTTTGTGAAAATTCCGTTAATAGTTTCCTTAAAATCGTTTAAATCTTCTGCTGTACAATGAATGCAGGTAACTAAATTTGGTTTAATAAATTCTAAGAGAATTGTTTTAAGATTTTCTCTTGTGTCATATTCGATAATATGTCTTGTTCTTCCAAAAGTTATGATCATTTCATGAATTGTAAAATTTGCTTTGCACAAAAGTATTTGTTGCTTGAATTCATTTAATGGTTTTGAGATTTCTGGTATATTGAAATCGTCACTACTTTCTGTAGAATGTTGGGTACTATGAAGAGATTCTTCATCTGAAATATTGTTTAAATATTGACGTGAAAGAGCATCTGCTACTATATTGTGAACACCTGGTTTATAAATAATTTTTGGTGAAAATTCTTCAATAAATGATCGCCATCTTTTGATTTTTGCATTAGGGTTTCGTGTAGAAACTGCGAATGTTAATGGTTGATGATCTGTATGAATTTCAAGATTTGAACTACCATATAAATAATTTCTTAAATTCCTTAACGCCCATACGATAGTGTAAAGTTCTTTTTCATTGGTTGCATAGTTTTTTTCTGTTACACTAAGTGTCTTTGATATAAAAGTTATTGGTTTACCATCCTGACTAAGGACAGCACCTACTGCATCATTGGAGGCATCAGTGGTAAGAATGAATTTTTTATTAAAATTAGGCTGAGTTAGTTCAATCTGCTCGGATAATAATTTTTTTAATCTGTCAAAAGTGATTATACCTTCTTCATCCAATTTAATTTCAATCTTCTTGGACATATACTGTGATACTTTACCATTCTCACCGGCTAAATATTTGGACAATGGTTTTGCTACTTGAGCATAATTTTTTATAAATTTTCGGTAGTATCCTATCATTCCTAGGAAACTCCTCAGTTGTCTTAAGGTTTTAGGCAATGGGTAGTTATTTATTGTTTCTAGTTTGTTTGGGTCAGTTTTTATAACGTTATGGCCTACAACATATCCAAGAAATTCTACTTCTTTAGAGTAAAATTTTGATTTTTCTAATGAAATTTTCATATTTGATTCTTTTAATCTATTAATTACCAATTTTAAGTGTTTACAATGTTCCTCTAGTGTTTTAGAATACACTATTATATCGTCTATATAAACATGACATATTTTTCCAATAAAATCGCGTAAAATGTTATCCATAGCCCGTTGAAAAATACTTGGACTATTTTTGAGACCGAAGGGTAATCTTAAAAATTCGTATTTTCCGTTGTTCACAGAAAATGCAGTTTTCTCAATATCTTCTTCCTTCATAAGGATCTGGTGAAAACCTGATTCCAGATCGATAGTTGAAAAATATTTTGCTGTACCCAGATTGGACAATATAACGTTACAATCTGGTATGGGATATTTATCGCATATTGTGTTTTCATTTAATTTTTTGTAATCAATTACCATACGCAATTTTTGCGTACCATCTTCATTTATTCCTTTTTTCGGAACTACCCATATTGGGGAGTTGTAAGGACTTTTACTTGGGCGAATTATTTCGTCCTGTAATAGTTTCTTTATTTCATTGTTAACAAAGCTATTTGCAGAAAGTGGGTACGGATATTGCTTGCTCCATATTGGCGCTTCAGCATTTGTTCGGATTTCTGCTCTTATGTCCGTTCTAAACGGTAACTTCATATTTATATCTGAATGCAATTTTTCAATATTTCGTATAACATTTTCTCTTAAATCATTCAATGATTTTTCACTTTCATCACTGAATTTTAAAATTTCTTCATTTTTTAATTTATTAAGAGCACTTCCTTTAAAATGCTTATTTCTTGTTTCTATATTTTCACTTGAGTTTTTTGACTCAATGTTTATAATTTTCTCGCAGTGTTTACCGCAAGTTAATACTCCTTTCTCAAAATCTAAAATAATGTTAGCTCTTTTCATAAACTTATAACCTATAAGAAGGTCTGATTCTAAATTCTCAATTTCGTAAAATCTTTCATTAAAACCAAAAATGCTAGCTTCATAAAAATATTTAATGATGGTAAAACCATTAATGGTTCTTACCCTCTTCTTAATAACTAATTCCTGCCTATTCGTTAGAACACCAGGGCTGCAGTAGCAACTTGTTGCACCGCTATCAATTAGAATTTTATATTTTCTTCCTGTGGTGGCTGCCTTAATAATGTAGGGCAGTCCATTCCTTGATCTAAAAAAGAATCTTCATTTAGGTTGTTGATTCGTTGAAATTTTTGATGTGGTTGGTGGCTTATTTGGCCACTATTATCTGATTGTCGCTTAAGACCGTGTTGATAGTTGTTGAAGGGTCTTGTATTTTGAAAATTATTAAAAGCTCTGTTTTGTTGAAAATTGTTTTTATAATTTTGTTCCCTTTCCTGCTTAAATTTAAAATTCGAACTTCCCAGTTCCATTGGTTCTGGTTTTGAATTTAATAATCTATTTACATTTTCATTAGGACGATAGTCCCTATTATTTCGGTTAGGAAAACGTAGAACGTTATTTCCTTTATTGATATGGTTATTAATTATTGGTTTATTGAAGTGTAGAGCAAAGTTAGCTCTAACTTTATTCGCCTCTAATTCCTGTGCTTTTGCCAAAGCATCCGGTAGACTGTTGGGAGAAATAGAGAATAATATATCAGCCAAAGGCGCATTTAGGCCTGTCATAAATACTCTAAGAGCATATCGCCTGTTCCTATCATTAAGTTCTTTGGCCATGTCAGAGTTTGTTCCGTAAGTCATGATTGTTTTGTTTGTCAGGTCGGTCAGTTTCTTGTTAACTTCATTGTAGTAATTCATAATTGGTTGTGACCCTTGGCGCATCACACTTAGTTCTTGTTCGATGAGATGAAGTGGTCTTTTGTCAGCGTACGCGAAATCAAGACGACTTATGATTGCGTCGAAATTTAAAACAGTGCCATGATTTGTTAGGGTATCGTTGGCGTCGCTAATAATTTTATTTCTCAAAATGGTCAAAGCCGAAAAATAACGTCTGCTACCTTTCGCATATATTTTCATTGAATTTGTAGCTGCCTCTCGCCAGCTAACGTAAGAGTTTTTGCCATCGAACGTTGGCAAGGACTTGATTACATCTAATGGTTCGTCGCATCGTACTGCCACGTTAATTTTTTCTTCTTCGAATTCGCCTACTGTATCTGAATTTGTCAATTCTCCTAAGCTTTTCGTTAATTCTTCTATTCTAGCTATTAAAGGAGCTGTTTGTGCTTCTACTAGAATTCTAATTTGATCTACAGTAGCCATTTTTTCTTTGAAATCTGTCCCCAAATCCCTAAACGAATTAGATAGGTTATCTACTTCTGAATCCAGATTGAATTCGGCTATTTTAAATTATTTTTCAATAAAATTTATCTACACAAAAATCGCATAAAGCCAAAACTTTTGAATAAATGTTTTCAAAAAAAACATTCACGAAATATTTTTTAAAAACAGTAAATAGCCACAGAAATCATAAATTTATTTTAAATTCTTTTATATTACTATTTTCTTCTTTTTAAATTTAGAAAATTAATTTAACTTTTTATTTTCATATTTCAAAATTTCAACTATGAATTAATTATTTTCTTTTTAAATTTCACTTAATTATTTTCTTTCACAATTTTAAATTGACTTAAAATTACTTACAACTATTGTTGTCTTCCGAAATTTTGTTGAGATTCCTTGTTGTCTTCTATACGATGAATGATGAATTGGATTGTCGAAATTGCATTCAAAAAAATTTTTGAAATGTTCTTCAATATATTTAAAAAATTTTTTAATTTGTCTTTTTTGGAAAATTGTAAAATTTTTAATTCGGTTTTTGCACAATTTTTTATCAATTTGCACCAATTTTAGCTTATTTGCACAATTTCGAGTTTTAATAATTTGCGCTATTTTTTTAATTTATTTCTTCAGTTTTCGCACAATTTTTAATTAAATTAATTAGTTTGCACAATTTTAATTTATTTTATGAACTTATACTTTTCCTTAAATTGTTTTTTGTTCTATTTTTCTCCTTTTTTTATAAGGATATTTATTTTAATTTTTTTAAAATTTTTGTTTTTAACGTTTTCTCCTTTTAACAAGGATACTTTTTAAAGTTTTTGTTTTTAATGTTTTCTCCTTTTAACAAGGATACTTTTTTTAAAGTTTTTGTTTTATATTTTTTTTCTCCTTTTTACAAGGGTACTTATTTTTTATTTGTCTTTGTCCTTAAAAATCTCCTTACTTGTTTTTTTCAGGATTAAGCTTTTTAAGGATCCCGGTTGAGCCCCCAGTTAATTACATTCGCTTATTAATTGTTAAAAAAATACACATTTTTTTATTTTTTATTTATCTTTATTACACCTTATTTGAGCTAATAGTTCTTCTAAACTGACTTAATTCTTATTCTTAACTAAACTTAAATTAGTACTTTTAATTGGCAAGAAGCATAATTTTGTCCGCAGTCGCGTTGCAGTTTTAATCATGTTGTCAAAGTTAAAAAACAACGGTTTAATGTTACATATAAAAAATTTATTAAAATAATTTTCGTTCACACTGCGTCAGCATAAAATACGTTGCGCGTGTAGCTTAAATCGTGGGAAAGTAAATAAATTTGAAAAATAAAAATTAAGGAATGTGACATCACACCTTAACTTGCATACATAGTTAAGTATGTATGTTAATTTTTTATTTTCATTCTTAAAATATGTTATAAAAAGAAGACAATTCCCGTATTCTTTTAATTAAAATTATTTAGTTAAATAGTACATCAAGTTTTTAAAATATAATGATGACGAAAACCATATCGGGCCATTCTGCTGATTGATCTGTTAACAAAGGCGACTACAAAATAAGTGAAACATGTGTTACAGGGGTAAGTGTTTTGAATTATTCTTAATAAATGCATATGTTGTCTCTGAAGCTTCTTCACACTGTTATAACACACTCAAATCAATTAGTTTCTACATGAAATTCACGTTATTTCAACATGAAATAACTTTCATTCAACGTGATTCGGATTGTTATTTCAATATAAATGACATTTTGCTCTATTTTAAAAGAAAAACATGTTGTTCGCAATTAATAATAAAATCAGGTTGAATTAATATGAAAAACGTATAAAGCAAAATCACCACCGAAAAATTTTAAATCAACCTTGTTTTCGACGTTTTTAACTTGATTTTTTTCTGTGTGTCGCAACATGTAGCACCGCACTATACCGCGTTTCCAATACTTTAAGAAATCAAGCTTAAAAAAATTCGTTTATTTATAGCAACAAGATTGATCAGACTCTAGTAAATATTTTGTCTGAATTAAATTCGATGGAATATTCACAAAAAGGCGGTTTCTTCGCTTTGTTTTTATCATATTTTACTACGAAAAATTCCTTTCCATATTCGCCGACGAATGTTGTATAGACAATATGTCTTTGGCAATTCTTTTGATATTTAGAAATTTTTAAATTGTACTAAATATGTCATTGGAGTACTTTAGTACTTTTGCAATGCAAATTGTACTGAAAAAAGTACAATTGTACTGACTTTATCATCCCTGATCAGCGCCCTGGTTGCAGGATCGATTCCCACCAGAGAATCACTCTGGTTCCTGCAGACAAGCGTAAAGTTTCACGGGATAAGCTTAGGGAATTTATAAAAAAAAAAATTGAAAAAAAAGAAAGTCTTCATTAAAACATGTAGTGATAAAAAATATTATTTTCAATGAAATTGTGTCATTAAAATCTTGTATATTTATCATCAATTAATGAATATTGATCATCAATAATAATGAATAATATTCATAGATGTAATGTTATGTTTCATTAAATACAACAAAGGAGTGGATCCTGTTTAAATCAATATCAGAGAGGGAAAACAAACATTTCAAGTCTCAGATCTCTGAATGCCGGACAATTACAGAGGAGATGTTTCGTTGACTCCCCTCCTCCTCGTCGTCGCAACTTCTACACAAGTCATTATAAGGGAGCCCCAGCCTCTGGGCGTTCCTCCCAATGGGCCAGTGCCCAGTTATAACCGCAATTAGGTTCCTTAGGTGATGTCTGGACAACTGCAATGCTCGCCGTGTCCTTTTTTCATCTATAATGGGCCAGATTTTCCTGGTTTCCTCACAGGTAGTTTCATCGTGCCACCTCTGACTGGCAATAAGGTGAAAATTGTGAAACTTATTTCAATCCATGAAACAATTGCGATGAACTTACAACAGAATATCAATTAAAAAAAACACCGTTAAGAAACTTTTTCGGAAACACTACAATATTTTTCTAATATTCATACCCACACCACAATAGTGATGTTGGTCCTAGACCCATCATAAAGTATAACGATCGAATCAGAATCACTTCTGAGTTGATCTAACGATGTCCGTCCGGCTGGCTAGCTGGTTGGCTGTTCATGTAACCTTGTACACACAGAAAAAAATTTTGTATTTATTAAGTTTTAATAAATTTTTTATTTAATAAAATTTGTAAAAAGGGATTTTCTATTATATGGACTTTTTTGTAACAGGCTCAGTTTAAACGGTGGTGTGATACATATCTTTGGGACTATTTAAAAATTGTTTCATTTAATTAGATCTAGACTTGCTTATTTGAATTTTATTGTAACCAAGGACTAGCACTTATGTAACAAACACGTAACACGTTAATTGAGAATAGATGCATGACTGGTCAAATGACAGCTGTAAGGTGTCAATTAATCCTCTCCAATGACAACCCCAAGTAAAATTGATAGGTCTCTACTACCGAAGAACCTATCACGGGTCAGTTATATTTAAATCTAACAGAGATACAAAAAAGCAGACAGGTGTCTGGCACTTTTTGGGAATTCGGTCCTTTTACAGAGTAAACGGGTATAACCTGCATTTCGGAACTTCTTTCTTAGAAATAAAGATTATAAAAAAATACGAATGTTTGAGGTTTGCAAAACGCACCTATACTTAATACTTTTTTACAAAACATTTTTCTTAATTCATTGACATAAAATTATTAAATTATGGGCTCCCAGTACAATTCTTGATACTTCAATGGGGAGAAAATTCTAAAAAAGGGGAAATACGGGAAATAAAATTTCTTTCTTCTACTTTACCGTGCTACATGTGACAATTTTTGAATTTTGTATAATATTGAACTAAGGAACATAAAATTTAAGGTTCAGAATCCTGAGTGAATAAAAATTTTGGTGCAGAGGCATAGTTGGGCTATTATTCTTCTAAAATGAGCAAGTAGTGGCCGTTAAAGTCAATGGCGATCGTCATCGGGCCATGTTGAACGAATTTTTGTTCACAAAAATTGAAGAGGAGGATACTTGTAACATTTGGTTCCAACAGGACGGCGCTACGTGCCACACAGCCGAAGCTACACTCGATGTTTTGCGCCCTGTTTTTGAAGATCGCATTATCAGCCACAGAGTAGATGTCGTTTGGTCACCTCGGAGCTGCGATTTGACACCGTTGGACTATTATTTTTGGGGTGCCGTCAAAGATAAGTGTTACGCCGACAACCCAGAGACAATTGACGCTTTAAAGGACAATATTCGTGAAGCCATTGGCGAAATACAGCTGCACACAATCGATAATGAGCTTAAAATTGGACCGATCGTGTAGTAGCATGGCCAGCCGAGCCAGCCATTTGAATGAAATTATTTTCCAGTATTAACCGGAAGGATTGTACTTTCAATTAAAAAAAGAAATTTGAGAAATTATTAAGTAGTTTTTTATAGCATTTTCAAAAAAAAAGTTATTTGGCAGACCCTTTATTTGTTACGATCCCAAACTATAAGTGACTTAAAACGTCGTCAGCTCCGGCAACCGCAGGACTTACTGCCTGTTTTTAGAAATGAAAGCCAAAATTCGTGTGAGAAATTGTTTTTGGGTTGTTCACGAAAGGTTGGTTATCAGGTTATATGGTTAGTTAGTTAATTTTTTTTAAATATATTTTGTTGCTGTTAATATACCTACATAACCGTGTAACCTGATATTGTGTTCGTAAACAACAGAATTGAAAACAAAGATAAATTTTTGTATTTTGTTGTTGTTTTCAAAATAAATTCACAAATGAAATATTGTTTTCTTTTTCTAAAAACAAGCAATTTATATTCAGAAAAAGTCATTATGTTTTTTGTACAAGATCTACATAAAAATATGACATTTCAGGAAAAATCTAGTGCATGGAATTCCAGGATAAAGGAATTAACGGAATCGTGTAGCTAAGTCAAAGAACTTTAAACATATAAAAAAAATCAATAATAAACATATTTAAAAAATACTTAGGATAATTTATATAGTTCAACGCAATGATTTTCTAAATAAAATTGACAAAATTTAAAATAACTTATTTTTCCTTATTGTTTAGAATAAGAGTATGAGTGGTTTACATTTCAAAAGTTAATAACCAAACTTCCGAAAAAAAGTACTAAAAATGAAACTGGACAAAGGTTCAAAGGAATTACTTTGATGTTCACAAGGACAAAGATGTTTGAGGCGAAAGAAACAAAGAAAAAAACTATACAATGCTTTAAACAAAACAAAATAAAAGTAAACTATATAAATTCAAATATGAAAAATTCTGATGAAAGCCTAGAAAAAATATTAATAACAACTATAACAAAAACTCTATATAACGACTTTTCTATATATAATATAAACACCCTACAGATATTTCCTTTATACGTGCTACATGTTTCTACATTTGCATACAAACACCTTCAACCCATCCGTACACATGTACTTAGGAATGATTTTATGTGTTTGTGTGTTGCTTTAAGGCTACAGTACTTGAATACTTGCTCATTCTTAATAGTAGTTGTTATTTTGGTATGTATCCTAGATATTACTAAAAAAATAAAACTAAACAAAAAAAAAAAAAAAAATACACAAACATACATTCGTACAAAGATAGAAGATACGTAAATATGTATGGGAATCACCTCATGAACATTTTTTGCCGAAAAATCGTACTGACAGACTGCACAGTTGCTGATTTCTCTTCCAATGCCTGAGCAAAAATGTATCCAGAATTGTACAGGGTGGCGCAGAATGAGCTATATAATTTAAATGGTTTATAATTTTTTTTATTTATTACACGTTCAATATTTTAACCAGTGTGCACGGTCCTTACAGACCCATGTTGACGCTGTGGGTGCAATGAGCACATTAAAATGACGACGATATGCACGCTGTGTCAACACAATCGACTGTTGGTTTGAAAAATAAAATTCAATTATTTTTGTACCGTGCTCGATCGTGTAATGATTAATAGTTAATTCCCCAAGTTTTCTTAACAAAATGCTGAAAAAAAGTTATAAAGAGTTCAAACCATATAGATCATTCTGCGCCATCCAGTATATGGGCTTGATAATAAACTGTTCATATTTGGTCATGCGAATTCCTAACTTAAATAATTAAAAGTTCTAAAGCGAAATTGCTACGAAATCTTTGGATTATTGTCGGACAACGATAAAACTTTAACCGAAGACCGGAGAAAATACCGATACTTATTCTAAAAGTCTGATCAAGCTGCCATAACACATATGTACATGTATAACAAACTCTGCTACGTCATTGTAGGAAACTTCCGAAGTAACATTTTGAAATAAGAAGAAAATAGTTAAAAATATATTGTTTCAAAATAAAACAAAAATTTAAAACTTATTGCTTAAATTCAAATGAGTTTTTTTTTTCTTTTGTAAAAAATGTTTGGTTAATTTTTACCAGCCAAAAGGGACGAACATTAATGAGTCGAACCAAATATAATACTTTTGTTGAATTGTATAAAAACAGTATTTTTTTTTGTGTTCGAAAGATGACAAACAGGGAAACGTTATTTTATTTAATGATCTACTTTACAAACACTATTAGCGTTTATGTTTTCCACAAATCTACCGCACCGAACACTAAGGAGCAATATTAACCCCCTTTTTTATAAAAAATAATCTTGGGTTATTAAAGGTTTATTAAACAAATTTTCAAATATAATTCATTCTTGCGTTAAACGCAAGATTTTTAAAAGTCGGTTTTTAATAAGATTCAGTAATAAAAGAATTTTTTGACAATTATTATACAAATATTTCTCTATAAAACAAAAATTAGATTAAAAATGTATTTAAAACAACTTCAAAATTCTTGAGTTCAGGAATTGTTTTCATTAGTTAGCTATTCGGAAATAAAAATTTAATTCACTGTTTATGCGGCAATATTCTCTACTTGCAATACATTTACTTGCGAATAAGTGGTGCGTATAAACGAATCTTACTGAAAGTTTTTTGTTGAACACATACTTACATATCGCACAGGTTCCTCTAAAGGGGAATAACAAAATTTATAAATTTTAAGAAGAAACAAAAAAATTATATGTACTCTTATATCACAAAGAGGGCTAAGATTGTATTTTTTTTTTTTTTTGCAAAATACTAGAAAAATTTACCTAACATTTTTACAGTAAGGGTATTCATTTCAGTTTTTTTATTTGTTGGAAAAATGGAAAAGTGGAAAAATGTAATTTTTGTTACAAAAACCACAAGAAAAAAAATTCCACCAAAAGTTACATTTTTGTCAAACTATAACCAGGTGTAAAAAAGTCAGGATAAAAAGATGTAATTTTCCACTATAAACGTCAAACGAAATGATGTTGCCATTCATAAAAAATTGCTAATTTTTAATACAAAGTACGAAAAATTACATCTCTTTTTGTAAACTCTTGAATTGTACAACTCTGATTTTAAAAATTATTTTTTATAGTTACAACATTTTAAACACAACTTCTTTCTCATTAAACTTTCAAAAAGAAAAAACACATATTAAGAATGAGTTCAATAAAAAAGTTATTAAAAAAGAATTAAAAAAAAGAAATGAAATGAATGAAGTAAATAAACATTTCTGCAATTTAATATTTCAAAGTTTATTTTGTATTGTTTTCATGAAAATGTATCTTTACATACCCTTATTTTCGCAAATATTATCAATTTTAGTTAATGGTGTGACAATTAAATAAATTAATTAATTCACTTTTTACACTTATTTGGAATATTGAAAATATCAATTACTTCCACGAATTATTTCGCAGATTTTTTTTGACAATTTGTACTTTTTACAAATAAAAAAACCCGTTCACGTCAATAAGAGTGTAATTTTACTTTTTTCCATTTTTCCAACCAAAAAAACTTTGAAATGAATACCCTTAGTGAGTGTATCTTTTTCCAGAAAAAGTGCGACATTTGAGTTACCTTTTATTTATAATCAACTTTTTTTTTATTTTATCAATATTATTTGTCTCTTTAATTTTTTTTTACTATTTTCTCATATTTTTTCAACAGTTTTAAAACAGTTTTTGTTTCGTTTTTTTTATTAAAATAACAATGTGGAAAATACCATAGCGAAGAAGGATTCGTCTTTTATGGGAAATCTTTTCAAAAGCAACCAGATTCGGCTCATAATCTCCTAAGTACTTGATTTCGTTGTAGTGTAAATGGACTATAAAGAAAATTTTGATTAATTTTCTGAAAAACTTTTACCCCCGCATTCATAACCGATTATTAAGTTTAACAAACGTTTATCAAGTAAAATTCTCATAGAAAATTTACTTTGTAAGCTTTGTAAATTTACTTTGTAAATTAAAAATAATTGTCATGAATAGCACGGTTAAACTTTGCCTGACATCTAACGTATCATTATTAATTGTTTACTGGGTAAGTACAAATAAATGTATGGATGGATGCAGATGAATATATACATAAGTATCTAAATATCTGTATGTTTGTCGTTGATTTTTATGAAAAAAATTTCTTTCTGTTAATTTTTCTATCCATCGAATTGAAATTTCTTTTGTCTTAAACTCTTCTAGTTCGTTTTTTGTTTTCATTTACTTTTGATAGTGATTGCTTTTGTATTGTGTTGCCAATGTGAAACAAAAGCAAAAAAAAAAAGAATCCATGATAAAATATATACTAAAAAAATGAAGAACCTAAAAGAAGACATTTTTCAAACATGCAAGAAAAAGCAGCTGTTATAAAAAGCACAGCAATCATCTACATATTACCAGTGCAAACAAACGGATCCAACAAGAACAAAAACACAAAACGAACAAAATTCACATTCCTCAAATATTAGACGAAAACGCGCAACTATTATTTTTATTTCAATCAGGCTGATGAAGCGCCTTTTGCTACACACAGAAAAAAATCAAGTTAAAAACGCCGAAAACAAGGTTGATTTAAAATTTTTCGGTGGTGATTTTGCTTCATACGTTTTTCATATTAATTCCACCTGATTTTATAATTGCTTGCGAACAACATTTTTTTTCTTTTAAAATAACAGTAAAGTTAGAGCAAAATGCCATTTATATTGAAATAACAATCCGAATCACGTTGAATGAAAGTTATTACATGTTGAAACAACGTGAATTTCATGAAAAAACTAATTGGTTTGAGTTTGTTATAACAGTGTGAACATATGCATTTATTTAAGAATAATTCAAAACACTTACCCCTGTAACACATGTTTCACTTATTTTGTAGTCGCCTTTGTTAACAGATCAATCAGCAGAATGGCCCGATATGGTTTTCGCCATCATTCTACTTTGAAAACTTGATGTACTATTTAACTAAATAATTTTAATTAAAATAATACGGGAATTGTCTCCTTTTTATAACATATTTTAAGAATGAAAATAAAAAATTAACATACTTAACTATGTATGCATGTTAATTTAACAAGATAAACTTTTGATTTTAATATAAAACAGGTTTTTATGGATTCAATATTAAATCCATATTTATTTATATTTTAATATTTGTTTTTATATTTTTTAACAGTGAATAAAATTAAATAAACGTGATTAAAGATAATTTTAATATTTTTCATTTAAAATTAATATGAAATAATGATAAATTTAAATAAAGGGGCATACTTTTGCAGAAATTTACTATGATTCTCAATCAAAATTTTTCCATGTTAATTTTACATTGGTTTTTTTCTGTGTGTAGAAATACACCAAGTATATAAATAATATTGGCGACATCTTTATGTAGGACCAAGGAGGGGTAAATTGTGCACTGCTCAGTTTTGGGATCATTGAAGTGTTTTTCAGGAGGGGGTTTTATGTGAGACCTTCCTATTTAAACATCACTTTTTAAAATTTTTTGTTTTGTAATTTTTTTTGTGATGTAGAAATTTTATAAAAATAAAGTCGCACAAAATATTCGGTTTAGAAAACAAAAGTCGCAAACCTTTTGAATGACTTTTTTACATAATTCACCGAAGGTATAAGGTAAGTTTGCCACTCCTTTTGTAATATCTACAATATTCGTCTAACCCACCGTTTCCACATGCAAGTGCAAGTTCGAAAAACTCAATACACTCACATTTTTTACTAACATTCACACAATTTTTATACATTCAGCCAGTGATGTTAACCGTACAGTAATTACCCTTTTTTAGGGTAATTTTGGGCCGCAAAAGGTAGCAAGGTAATTTTATTTAAAATACGGTAATTTAAAAATACATAGATAAATATTATAACAAATAAATTAACAACATTATGTTTCTATAAATGTTTTCGTAACACCGATAAGTGCAAAATAAGAAAAATTAAATTACTCTTGTATATTATCAATTTTATATTTAACCTTTTGTTTGTTTAAAAATCAACAATTCTTAAACATATGAAATGTCCGCAATGTTATAAATTTAACTATAATTTTCGGATTATTTTAAGGACGGATCAAATTCAAAATTATTTTACTACTTTATCCATAAAAAAATACAAATGGGGAATTCACAAGGTGTGCTTTCAAGTCATATCGTCATAATGTCCTAAGTAATATTTTACAATTGTTTAAAACAAATATTGTTGTGTTTCAAACAAAATAAAAATTGGAATAATGTGTTCATTGATTCGTCATAACTGTACAGTTGAAGTCTAAATTATAAGCAGTAGCCCACAGCAGTCACATATATTTCTTGTAAATATTTTAAAACATATGCCTTTACAACTTTATGACTAGCTTGTGAATACCCCAAATATTTTTGGTTAAAAATGTATTTTAAGACAAACATTTACATTAAGATTTTTCTTAAAACACATTTTAAATTTAAATTAATGGTTTACAAATAACGCTCTTATGTTCTGTTAACAAATGAAACAATCAATTGCCTGTCATTTGATTAAAAATCTTTGCGTTGGGTAATTTCTTCTCAAAAACGGTAATTTTTAGAGAACCGTAAGGTAATGAAAAAATAAAAGCTAACATTACTGCATTCAGCCAATCGGCTGTTTCCTCGATTTTTCGTTGATAATCCGTAAACAATACTTGCAAGTAATTACTTGCATGTGGAAACGTAGGGTTAGACCTATAAATTATAACAAAAAATTTTCTTGTATCGCAAGCTTTAAGGGACTGTAAAATTTAAGGCATTCCAAAAAATGTACTTCTTATGGAAGCTATTCTGAATCAATCTTATAGGCATTGTGTGGCATATCTTTTAAATAATTTGACGTCACAATCTGTTCTTTTAAAACTGACCAGGTTTACCGTTCGTGCGACTAAAGTCGCAATTTGACCCTTTATTAGCGGCCTGTTACTTTTTGTGAGACTTTTTATTACCGATGTTTGCTACTTTTTTTTACACAAAAACGTTTAATTTGCAGTAAATTATAAATTTTCTTATTAGTTTTAAAAAGCAATTGCAAAAACCAAAGTATTTCTCGGGTTCCAAAGAGCGTGCGGCAGCCACAAAAATTTTTATTTGCGCCATAAAAGAGTTCAGTCATCTTAACATATCTTTCTTTAAATTCGAAGATACCAATTTAGGATATTATAATTAAACGTTTTTTCTATATATTTATATGTACATAATTTCTATAAAATGGTTAAATGATCATACATACATATATTTACTTCAGCCGGCTAATCTTAAAATCGATTTTGACGTGCGAATAATCGACTACAAAAATCTTAATAAAAAAGTCGATCGTAAAACGAAAATCGATTTTGTAATCCATTTACCATTCCCTAGCGGGCAGATGTCTGGTACCTTTTTGAAATCTAGGGAGTATAGGGGTAAAACCTGAATTGTTGTACTTTTTTGTCACCCCGTCTAAATTTTAAACAAATAAACGTGAAAATAACAATTATATCACGTTCAAAACATCTAAAAAAAAAAGATACAAATTTGGTTCTTTTTAGAAATTCGAACGTTTAAGGGTGTAGTTCGTAACTATTGTTGGTACTTTATTCTTTGGAATATACACTGCGCGTCATCAGGTTTGCGCCTCCCCTATGAACTTATTATATTTGTTCTTGTTGTATTGTTATTTATATCCCAGCGGTAACTAGAATGAGTAATAGAAGGCCTTAATCAGCCGTCATAATCCCTTCTCACCGCATTTCATACCTTTTGTTTTACTCAGGTTGTCATTGGGAGCAATCGCTTTCACAATGCCTTTAAAATATTCGATCCTTTCTCAAAAAAGAGAGTAAGTGAGGTCACTAAAAATAAAAAGTAAATAAAACTAAACAACTTCCTTTCTCCCTTCTTAAAGAAGGGATTAGCGAATGTGTACTGAATATTTTAGAAAGTCTTTTAAAAAGATATAAAGATACAAGGATATCATGCGAAGCGAATCTTTTAGAAAGAAGTATAGAGGCCTTCAAATAGACCTGCCACTTGCGGTCCTTTCAATATTTACCGCTGGGATATTAATACTTTTTGGTATTCCATTCAACTCGTCACTGTATGCACTAAATCTGCAAAAGAAAGCATTTACCGGAAATTTACCGAAGCGAATCTTTTAGAAAGAAGTATAGAGGCCTTCAAATAGACCTGCCACTTGCGGTCCTTTCAATATTTACCGCTGGAATATTAATACTTTTTGGTATTCCATTCAACTCGTCACTGTATGCACTAAATCTGCAAAAGAAAGCATTTACCGGAAATTTACCGAAGCGAATCTTTTAGAAACAAGTATAGAGGCCTTCAAATAGACCTGCCACTTGCGGTCCTTTCAATATTTACCGCTGGAATATTAATACTTTTTGGTATTCCATTCAACTCGTCACTGTATGCACAAAATCTGCAAAAGAAAGCATTTACCGGAAATTTACCGTTACATTGTTTTTTTTAATGTTATTTCATTTTTGATGAAAAGGCTAGCATAGTTTTCGCGTCATCAGGTTAGAGCCTGAAAAATCTTTTAAGTATATTTTAACGCGAAAGTTAAATCTTACTTTGATTTAAAGACGATTTCGATTTTGATGAAATTTAAAACTTATGTAGATCGATCTACACACAATAAAACACACAAGGCTATATATTTCTTTATAGTTAGTAAACAACTCATTCTGGGCGGGCAACGGCGCGGGAACGGCTAGTATTGTATATAACAAAAATTTTGCCACGCTTTTTCCATTAAATATTTGACTACTCCGAGCATACGTTTAAATTGCATATCTTGAATTTCCTACACAAGCACACACACACATACGTATGTATATTCTTAAGTACGAATGTAGGTACATATTTTAATACGTACATACATACTTTGTACATGTGTATGAATGGACATATACGAGTATTTGGACATCCTAACAATGGTAACGTACTGATGGAACATCAAATACCATCAAGTTGCCTGCAGAAAAATGTCTCTTTTCAAATTATTTATTGATTTTTTTTCCTTCAATTTTGTTTAGAAAGAAAGAAAAAAACACAAAAAACCAATGATAGAAAAAAATCTTGACTAGGTCTGCCTTTGAAAGAATGCTCTGATTTTATACAAACACACAAATACCATTCGTACCAACAAATAATACATACTCAGTTATTTTAATGACCTCAATACCTTTAAAAATTTTCATTTTAATTTATGTATTTAAAAATAAAATATATTTGGAATAAAAACAAGACGAGTGCATAATCAATTTCGTTTCGTCTTTTCTTTCAGCCAAACAGACTGATGTCACCCTCAAGTTTGTTAAGGCGACGTCGAGGAAATAGCTTTGAAATGGCGACACTTCTATGCAGTATGCTAATTGGAGCCGGATTCCCAGCTGTTGTAGTATCCGGTGTTGCTCGATCTGATACTGTTGAAAACAATCAACGCAATGTTCCGTATCCCCATAAAATAATTGAAAGAAATATTGACGAAGATAATATTAAAGAAAAAGTAAAAAGCGAAAAAACCTATAAATTGCGATCGATGCCAGATTTGAAAAGTCACTTGAATGAAAATATAAATGAACTTTTGAAACAAAAAGCCAGAGAAGAACAAAAAATACAAAATGAAATAAGAAAAGCTGAACTAGAGGTTTGTATGTAAAAGCTAAGCGTTTTTAATTCAACCGACACATTAATAATTACAGGTATATATTCATTATTATTTTATAAATTATAACTGCGTTGACCATCTGTTCTGTATTATATGAACAGCACTGCGTTTTGGAGCTTTGCTCTGTGTTATCTCAAGGGTGGTTCAAGATTTTTTCTGCATTACATTTGACATTTCTCAATTTCAGACTAACTCAATTTAAACCATGGAAAGATACACAATCGAGCAACGCGTTAAAGTTATTCAGGCTTGTTATGAAAATGGGCGTTCAAATCAAAATGCATATCTTGATTTTACGGTCAATTTAATCGTTCAAATGTGCGTACAATCGGAAAAATCGTTCAAAATTTTGAGCAAACCGGGGCTGTAGGAGATGTAAAAACAACTGTGCATGCTCGTACTGCAGAAAATATTGCTGCTGTTCGCAGGGCTGTCAGATTTTTTTGAGCTCCATCGCCAAACCTGATGTCAGAAATCGCCAAAAATCGCCAAACCTCAATTTTGTTCAGTTTTTGTAACAATTTTTTTTATTAAATTTATTTTTCTTTTTTTTTAAATTAAATTTTGCATACAAAAAAAGCAAGTATAATTTTGCAGCCAAAAATCGCCAAAAACTAAGAAAAAATACAAAAAAGTCGCCGAATGTAAATTTAGTTTTGTTTCTCTTTTTTTTAAATAACATAAAATGAAGATCATATATTCGGTTAAAAAACAAATATTATGAACACAATTCTATAAGATCGTTCACTTCAGCCTCACCGATTTTTGACCTATTAGAATTAAATAGTGACTGAATATAAAATTCACTTCAAATGATAACAAAACAAAAATCATGTGACAAAAAGTTGCAAGGTTTTTTTATATTAGTAATGATAACAAAAAATGACAAACTGTTAAAAAAAATTGCTGAAATAATCACCCTTGTTGTGTTTGGCTTATTTAAAATAGCCTACGACTGTTTGGTAATAGATTGAAGGAAATAAGTTCACGTTCTCTTTAATATATTACCAAACAGTCGTAGGCGTATTCAAAATACTCCAAACACAATAAGGGTGAATATAAATGGTAAAAATAGCCAAGTAAATCGCCATAAAAGTCGCCAGTCGCCAAATGGAAAATTCCGCCGCCAAACACATTTCAAAATCGCCACGTTTGGCGAGAAATCGCCATATCTGACAGCCCTGGCTGTTCGCGATAGTGTGGCTGAAGAGACATCCTCCTCTACTCGTCGTCGCACAGTGGGGTAAACCATATGCAAAGCGAGGATTAATTCAGGGAAGCCTGTAATTTATGTCAACTATTTTTTTTTTGGATTTTGTGTATATTGATTAATTAAAAAAAAGCTTGTTTTGTAAAATTTTAGTGGAATTTAAAAAAAAAATCAATGTAATTTTTTCGAACAATATATTTTTTTTGAAACAAGGCACATTCATTGCTAAAATATGGAATTAAAAATAATCTTCATAATTTTCTTCACCTTCATTAAAAGTTATCATCAAATATTTAGCAGAACAAGCAAATCAAGTGATGTTTGTGGTAAATTTAAATTATGTAGTTTTTTATCATAATTTACTATATCTTCAGTAGCTTTTTAATTTTTTTTCCAATCTATGTATTGTTGAGCGCAAAATCTTCATACTAAAATAATCTAATGTCGCAATAAAACATTAACATTTTTAAATCATTGGTTTAAAAAAATAACTCGAAAGAGCAAATTTGAACAAAATCATAAAATTTTCAATGAAGCTTGAACTTTTGTCCTCTGTAACTCTGTAATTTCCTGACCAATCTTCACTAGCAAACCATGGTTATTTTATAACCTTTCATTAAAAAGAAAGAAATACATAATCCGTTTAAAATTTTTAAAGATATTTGCATTTAAGTCACACCATCTTTTTTAAAAACACAAATAACGGTTATTTTGGAAAATTTTACATAAAGATTGGGTTTCAGATTTTTCTGGTCACACTTGGTTGAAATTTTGTGACGTAGTGTATTCATTTAAACTAAACAAAACAGAAAAAACAAGTTAATGTGTTTCACAAAATCTCAAATATTTTCAAATGGGGCAAAAACGGGAAGATTTTTTTTTGATTATGCAAGTTGAAATACCAAATTTTAAGAATATATAAAAAGTTTTGCCCAAGTATTCCCACAAACATTTTGAAAACCAACATTTCCTTAAAAAAAACTAATTTTTTTGACCAATTTAAAAAAAAAATTAAAAATACTTCCTCAATATTTTTCTTTACAAAAATTTATTAATAAATTAGCTAAATACCTGAAGTTGATGAACCCATTTAAAAAAAATTGTGTTTTTTAAAAAGAAATTGTCTTCAATCGCCATTAAAATATTTTGATTTTCACTTTTTAACAAATATTTCCAAATTATAAATTATTATTCAACTTTGGCAGCATATAACAAAAAAAAGTAAACAGCATAGATCCACAATTTATACAGGTATTCGTGTTGAATTTTATATACATACTTTTATATGGTTCCAAATATGAAAAACTAACTTAATTTTTGAGTTAATCCTCGTTCTTGATACTGTTCCCCCCTCTGTGCGTCGTGCTCAACAATTGCACCTCTCACGCTCGTCGTTGGTGAACATTATGCATAAAGACTTGCATTTACAAGCTTACAAGGTACAATTGACTAAATAACTAAAGCCTCTTGACCATTCCAAACGTCGTCAATGGTCAAAAAGGTGGCAATAAATGGCAACAGTGGATAATCAATTTTCGAAGAAACTCATCTTCAGTGATGAGGCACATTTTAACCTAAGTGGATTCGTCAATAAGCAGAATTGCCGCATTTGGGCGAATGATAGTTCAAGAGTCATTGTCGAAAAACCAATGCACCCACAAAGAGTGACTGTTTGGGGCGGTTTATAGGCTGGCGACATCATCGACCGTATTTTAAAAAAAATGAGGCCGGTCAGGTAGTTACTGTGAATGGTCTTTGCTATTGTGAGATGATAGCGAACTTGGCCCGAATTAGAAGATATGGATGTGCACGATATGTGGTTAAAACAGGACGGTGCCACTTGCCACACAGCTAATGAAACAATGGCTCTTTTGCGCGACAAATTCAATGGCCGTGTTATCTCACGTGATGGCGATGTCAATTGGCCGCTAATATCTTGTGATTTGACACCGTTGGACTTCTTTCTTAGGGGTTATTTGAAAGAGAATGTGAACGTCGATAAGCCAGAAACAATTCAAGAGCTAAGAGAGACAGAGATTATTCGGCACTAAATAATTTGTGTTTTATTCAAAATCAACATCGGCCCTTAAAATTTAATTTATTATTTAGTTAGACTAAAACTTGTACTATATTTATCATTGCCGCAAACTCGTACAATTTTCCTTTCTTTTTTTAAAATTACCAATAATCATGGATATGATGGAAATCGATCAATTTTGAAAACGAAACAATTTAAAACCGAAAAATTAGTTTTCAATACCTTTAAAAATGTATATCCCATAAATGTTCCTTCTATTTTCTGATTATTCTTCCTAATTTTAAAATTTAAATTGAATAATTTATGTATGTATGTATATCGTTAGCTAAAATGCAAAAATACGTAACTAAAAAAAAATTCAAAATCAATTTTCTGATTGATTATTATGAATGCCATTAAACTACATGTCTTGGCAAAATGTTACACATCTGCGATCAAAAAATGTATTAAAAAAAACAAAGGGACGTTACTACAAGTCAGTTTATTTGATAAACGCAAAACGATGTAACTACACATTTTTTTGAACAATATATGTGACTTTCTCCGAGAAAAGAAACTAGTGTGTCAAAAAACGGGATTGGACTTAAGAGAGGGCTCTGGTACCTGAAAGGGTGTAAATAAGATTAAATGCGTTTTTCTCAAAACTTCATTTTCACACGCTTCTCCTGTAAAATTATATTATGGATATTTATGCCTTTGTGAACTGTATTTTGAAACAAAAATTAATGCCTGTATTCATAGAAAAATTTTAAATTTATAAAGGTTTAAAAAACAAATTTACTATGAAAATGATCCTTAATAAAAGTTTGTTAAATTTAATAATCATTTATGAATGCGGAAGTTAGTCTTTAATTAACAAGGTTTCGTTTAAATGTGCTAAATTCCCATTTCATACTATTGATAAACTGAAATTTATTGTTGTTCGAATATGCTGTTCCTATGCGCTGTCCCTATGGTTGCTTAGGCCAAATCGTCAGGAAACTTCATTCAAAGAAAAACTTGATATATTAAACAAATAAACGTGTTAAGCGAATAACAATTATAAGCAACAGCTTTACTGATAACAATATCAAAACTTAAATAAAAACAACAACAATAAACAGTGAGTTTATATTTTCTTACAGTCCCGACTACAATTGGTTGATGTACAGGTAACCCTCCTACAAGACGGCTTCCTACAAAACGATTTCGATCTTACACGAAAAAAAATTTGCGGAAATCTCCTCAAAAAATAGTACAAAAGTACTAGATTAGAATAAAAATGTAACTCTTGTGTATTTTTTTGTATGAATGTACATATTTCTAATAAAAACAATGAATTTATAGAAAATATTTAATTAAAAAAAATTTATATTTTACACGGTCCCCTAGCCTCATATTACACGTTTTCCTACAACACGGCGTTTTCTAGGAACCTATCTACTGTGTTGTAGGAGGGTTACCTGTAGTTGTAAGGGAGTAAAGAAAAAACAAGAATATAAACAAATTACTTTATTTTATTTTGCCAATTCAGTTTTATTTCCACTGCCACATGCATATAAGTTTTGAACCCCAAGAAAAACTTTTAATTAAGTCTTTAATTAAGTTTAAAAATCGATTTGCGAATTCATCACACATTTTAATAACGATCGATTTTCATCCCATAACTAAATAATAAAAAAACTAGTGTAAAAGGTCTCCTCTTTTGCCAAAAATATTTTATGGAGCAACACAGGTTCAACAAAAATACCTTTGAAACTTAAGAAATAAAAAGAATTAATTTAAAATTTAAAAAAAAAATAATGAATTATTCGATTTCTAAAAAGTTTTGTCTGGAAATCGAAATCACGTGAAATTTAAATCTATAGAGATTTTCAATTAAATTTTTGTAAAAATAACCGTAGCTTTTCCGGATTTCAAAAATAGTTTTGGGTAAAGGAAAGTGAACATCAAAGTATGAAGTTAGTTTTCAATTTTATGTGATTTCGATTTCCAAAACATGTCCGTAAGTGCTGAGTATCACTTTTAAAATTTTTCTTTCTAAGCTATTTCAACATATCTCTACTTAATACTGTTTTAATTTTAACTTAATTCCGTTGTTTATTTGCTGAATATACAAACATTTTTATAACAATAAATTAATTTGGCAATGTCATCACTGATTTGATTTGTGGTACAATTGTACCAAATTTGGTACAATCGAAACTTAATTGGTACACTGGTACAATTCATTCTTTTTTGGTACAATTTAAATAAAATACCGACGTAGTTTTATCATTTTTTCAGCTGGATTAACTCACTTTTCTTTTCAATAATAAAATTTTATTTACATATCTCCAGCTCTGACCAGAGCTATCAAAAATTGCATTATTGTTAATTTGTGTGTATGATGTTATATTGACATATGAAGTACATACATACATACTTCCCTGTGGGAAGCCTGGAATCAAGTGTATCCAAATCGCCACTTTTGTTTTTGTGACACTGTCTGCAAGAAAAGTGAAATTTGTTATTCCTTTTTATTTTGTATTCCCCCACCTCAATAGTGGAGACGGTAACACTAAAAAATCTTGGTCCTATGCCTACCTTTTAGTTTACCCATCGACTCAATATCAATGTCTGAGTGCAGGTTGCAATTTTTAAGTTAATTTGATGACATTTTATACATTGGTTTTAATTTAAAAGTACGAAACGTACAAAAAATGGTAAGAATCGGTTCGTAATTTCACATTTCCGACACACAAACTTCTTTCTGGAATAGTTTTTGTTCCTATAAACGCTCTTATTATTGTGGTATTTAGATTCAATTTGGGCAAAACTTATTATATTGCAATCTAAATCATCTTACCAAATTTAATTGGGGTCGGTCCATATTTTTATACTATTTTCGGAAAGCTTTTAATTCAATAACTTCCTAATAAATGTTGGTATTGACATAAAAGTTGGCTATAATAACTTTTAAGATAGCTACTATATCGCTCATTTGCTGCAAGACCGGCATAAATCAAAAAATACAATTTTGGAGTTAGTGATGCAGAATTGTTCGCTATGGCTTTCTTTATATTGTGTATAAAATTCATATTTATATCATTTATACTTTCCGCATTTGAAGAGAATGTATCGTTATTTTTTCGAAGTGATTAGAGCAAATCAAAAACTTTAAACCCGTTTATCTCAAAATTGATTTTTTTGACTTATGCCGGCCTTGCAGCAAATGAGCGATATCATATAATACCATATAAGCGCCCTTCCTTAAATCACTTAAGGGTAAGAAAATCTCATACAGATGAAGATATCTAAATAATATTCAATTGAAGAAATTTCACGTGAATGTTAACCTCCTAACATAATTTTGTTTATATTACAGTCAAATCCCGATAATTCGTAATCGCAAGGGACCGTCCATTTCTTATGATTTATTGGCGTTTTCGATTTAGCGGGGTTTCGATTTAACGGGGTTAAAATAAAATAAATACGAATTTACGGGGGTTTTCAATTAATTTACTAAAACGATGCGTGTGCTTTGAAATTTTTCTTAATTATTCATGTAACAAACTGGTCATAAGAAGATAAACTCACACACACAAGCAAAATCCTACGCAAAATACAAAATATCATTCTTTCCATGTTTATGTTGTTTTAATTACGAATTATAAGTGGTAGTTAGCAAACAATTACGATTTATAAGATGTAAAGAAGATTTTATTTGAAAAAAAAATTACGAATTAGCGAGGGGACCAAAATGTATTGAAATATTACGAATGAACGAGATTTTTTTAAGGGACCAACAGTTTATTACGAATTATCGTGAATTACGATTTATCGGGGTGCGAATTATCGGGATTTGACTGTAATAATAAATTTTAATTTTTTTGGGCAAATGTCAATAAAATAAACGCACTGCAAAATGAGATGATGGCAGACACAGTTGGCCAAAAATATTTTTCGATCTTGTGGCCAAGTTCCCAATTAAATTTAGCTGGTAAAGAACTTATCTGAATGCTTCCTTTGTCATTCGAAATAATCTTCCTCATCATATGAAGATTAATTTTAAAAATTAATTTAAAAAGAAAAATATTTCGCGCACATCTTGCTTGAAAACGTATGTATGGTCTTTTTTTGCCAGTATTTATTTATTGAATCGTCATATATTCAATATGAACTGACGATAATTAATCAAATCTTTTCCCAATACAAAAATTTTGTCATCACGGTTTCTGTTCACATATCGTCACCTAAAATGCAAAAGGCCGTAACTACTCAAAAATTCAAATTTGACTTTTTGATTAATTATGACGTACTTAACCGAAACACATATAGCAAGCGAATTTTACATGTATACGTCCAAAAATAACGATTTTTTTTTTGGCGAAAAACAAAATTCCGTAACTGCAACGTCAACAACGTCAACAATTTCATAAACCAAAAAGCCGTAACTACACTTTTCCAAAAAAAAAACACAAGAAAAAAATCAAAACAAAGTTGCCTTTGATTCTCTTTCAATGTGTGTTATTGCGTTATTATTTTTCTTAACCACTTTAATTTAATTTTATTTTCTCGAATTAAAATTATAAATTAAATAAAATTTTTTAATAGTTATGAGGAATTTTGTGGTTTGTTTTAAAATACTTACAGTAAATAGATACAAAAAGACATCATATGCCTAAAAACTTTTTTAGTTACGTCCTTAAAGCACTATTTTCTTATCTTAACCATTTGTTTTATTTTATGCACAATTTTATTCTTGTAGTTACGGCTTTTTGGTTTCAGAAAAATAGAGTATAAAAGGCCGTTACTAACATTTCTTAAAAAGTACTTTTTTCCATTAATTTCTTTTTTATAAACAAATCCGTCTTTGTTTTCTAAGCTTGAATATAAAATTTGGATATTAAGTTTAAAGTAGTCTTTTGCATTTTAGGTGACGATATGTAGGTGTTTGTCGCTCTTCTGATTGTTTGAGTGCCTCTCCTCCTTAGGCGATAGTTGCCGCGATAATTAAAAATTATTCGAGGTAGTGCATTTAGGTGCAGTTCACGCCATTTTAAATATTTTACTGCATATTTCGTAATCATAGTTTTTACTAATGGCACATTGAGATCCTTGTGAATATTTAAGTTTTTAATATAGCAGGAGTGTGTAATCGAGACAAATGACAGAGTTACTTCCAATATGAATTTGAATTGGTTTTAGTTCAATTTGAGTTAATTTTGCTTTGCTTTCTTCTAGAGCCGAATTGATGGTTTGGAATACATCTATTTTTAATTAAAATCGGCGTTAATTTTTACACTATTAGTTTCTCAAATAGCTTTGATATATTTGATAGTAAGCTAATAGGTCTATATGACTCAACTTTTGTATGATCCTTTCCTGACTTTGGTATCACAGTTACTAAGGATACCTTCCATTCTTGAGGGTAGTATTCAATGCGTAAAATAGCATTCAAAATAATAACTTTCTTTGCTATACTGGGTTGGTCCAAAATCATTTTGTTACTGATATTTCATTTTGCTAAATAAAATATTTCGATTCAATACGATCATAGCGACGATTTGTTTACTCGATACGGATATAAATATTATTAAAGTTCAGTTTAAATTTATTAAAGCAAAGCGAAAACTTAAGACTTTAATGTAACATTTTAAAGAACTAATGGCCTTTAAGCATAAAGCTTACAGTAAAAAGTAATTGAAAAAAAAATATTGTTTTTCCGCTCTTGCTCCTGAGGCTTCTATACATTGGGAGAAAATCTCGTAAACTTATATTATCAACTTAAAAATAAACTTAAAATAACAACAAACTTAATTTTAAAAAACAAATCCTTAAGAATTTTTACTCTTAAATGTCTAATTGATAAATTCGAATCAAAAGAAGGGTATTCATAATTAAACCCAATAGGAGATAAATAGCCTGTATATGACCAGTTAAAATTTTTCTGACAATTAAAAATAACTGAAATGAAATTTTGATATTTCTAGTCAGGCTTGAGTTAATTAATTTAATTTTCATTAAATTATTTTTATTGAAGGAAGGAATTTTACAACTTGGAATTTTTATTAAAATTAATTGAAAATTTTTTTGGCTGAGCTGGGGCTCGAGCCTGGGTTGAATTTACATGTTTCACGAATCACCACATTATTTCATCAAGGTAGAAGTACATAACACGCGTTAGTGCGCGCGCGCTCTGTAGACTTCTGTCAAAAAAAGTTAAACTAGTGTATTTTTATAGAACAAGCTACATGCAAAATGTTGTGACGCGTTAGCGCCAGAAATTTGGATAACTTTGAACTTTTTAACGCGTTGTGTTTTTTTGACAAGTAATCAGCTGACAATACAAAAAATATTTTACAAATTTGCGAATCGTGAAAGAAAAATTTATTGAAGAGCTTCAAAAACATACAGTATTTATATAAAAAGAATAAATTCAATAAAATAAATAAATCTTGATATACTTTCGAATCCGTTTTCAATGCACAGATAAGTAAACAAATAAAAAACAGCTGACAGGAACAGCTTTTGTAACGCGTGTTGTGTAACTTGCAATTTTTCATGCGCTAATGTTTTAAAACGCACGACAAATGCCGACAAATTAACGCGTGTTATGTACTTCTACCTTCAGTATTCTTTGAGTTCTAACCTCTGCACTACTGCGGTGCCTGCCAGACAACTGTCAAACATCAATATTTAACAAGTGGTACTGGTGGTTCGAAATTTGCAGTTATTATCATTTTCAATTTTATATTACATGTTGCTTCCTTTCCTCTGTTTTTTCGAATTCTTTCTGTCAAGACTTTGTCTTGAAATCCTGAATACACTTGTTTATTATGTTTTTTGTCCACTTTCGTCGACACTTTATTTGTACAACTTGAAGTACAAATTTAAACATTAGAGCTTGTGCCATAGAAATTTTTAAGAACAATTTTGTGGGTACTACGACTCCGACCTCGGCACAAAAACCTCAACTCCGACCCCACAGCCCTGATTTTTACAAAAAATAATCAGCCACGTGCTAGCTGGGTAGTTGAAAAAAACAAATTTATGTGTTCTGCATATGTGTTAGTATCAAATTTGAACGCTTATAACTCTGAAAATATTAAACAGATTTTATTAAAATATATATTGTGCACTTTTGTAAGTCAATACCTCTTAAATGGTGTATATTTTGTTCAAATCTGTTGACATACAGAGGAGGAAAGTGTTCTTAATATTTTGCATTTGCCGATTTATATATAGATTATAACAAATTATGAAAACTTTCTTATAAATTGGAACTGACGTTAAAATTTATTTATAAGGAATTAGTTAAACTTATTAAAACTAGATACGCATTTGTGCTATCAATGTTTAGCCCATGGACTATGGTTGAAAATTTTTGTTGAGAACATAATGCATTTTTATTGTATTTTAAAATTGTAATTACTTTTTTTAATTTTACTGTATTTTAAAATTGTAATTACTTTTCTTAATTTTATTAGGAACTTGAATTACAACCTGCTGATAAATATCATTATCGTAGATGTCATGCCTGGGTGGCCATAATTGAAAATGCACCGTGGGGTATTAAACCTGGAAAAACGTTTTTAAACGAAAATGGCGAAATAACTGAAGAACCACCAGTGGCGCGTTTCATAGAGCCATCGACAGGACTTGTTTGTGAATCTTATTGCAAATGCTACATTCTCGTTGACAGTGTATGGAATAATTCTCAATACTACGTAAATAAGCAAAAGTATTTACGTGTTGCAGACATTCGTTGGGATCTACGCAACACTGAAGACTGGGAACATCTTTTACCAGGGGAACCAGCCGAAATGCGAACTTATACAGTGTGTTCTGATGAAAATATTATTTCTACAGAGAATATTTTAGCGGTGGAAAAACACTTAGATATAATAAGATCTTGGGTCAGTCGTCTGCATATTGGCGAAAAGAACTTTGAAGAACGTTTTCCGCAACTACAAAAGACAATTCATTACAGAGGTGCTAAGCACGAAAGATTTTCTCCGTACTCACAAAAGGATGGCAAAATTATGCAGTTAACTCTTTATGAAGACGACAATTATTTGAAACCTACAATACGCTGGGAATATTATGAAAACCGTTCGGATTTCCTTGTTCAGCTAAAATATAACTATAAGACATCCGCAATAGAAGAGGCATATGAAAAGGGTCGAAATGATAGTTTAAAATGTAATTTACAAAAACCAAAGTCATAACAACAAGTCTGATTTCACACTTAAAAAATTTTCTTTCAGAAAGCCTGAGTTTATTGGAGAGAAGAAAAGTATGTTTTCTTCCTCTCTTACCGTCAAATTCAGACATTCTGAAAGAAAACTTAAATAGTAAGAACCCAGATTAAAAAATATCCTACACGGAAAGAACTATTTACTAATTCAACTGAAAATAAACCAAGAAAATTTTGCATGATTCTCGACCAAGCCATCCATTTCTTATTCTAAATATATGTTTGGCTTGGTTTAAACAAAAAGTTATTACTCAAAGCGAACAAAAATTTACTTAAATACAACCAAAGAAAAAATTATTTTCATCCAAATAAGCATTTCGGCTGGAACTCAAGTGGAATTACATTTGAAATCCAGTCACAATTTCCAATTTCCAGTGTTGAATTACAGTTGAAACACAGTGGAATTCAATAGCGAATCCAGCAAAATTAACCATTGAATTACAGTCGAACAAAACAGTACCTTTACAGTGTAATTCCAGCCTTAAATAACAGTGTGATTAAAGTTGAACCGAACCTGTTTTTACACTTGAATTCAAGCATGGAATTCCAGTGGAATTCAAGTCGAACCGAACCTGTTTTTACCGTTGAATTCAAGCATGGAATTTCAGTATTATTCAAGCAATGTTACAACAGTATTTAAATACTGTTATAACATTATCTTAACAATAATTTTAAAACCATTTTCTGCACATTTTTTAAACGATTTCCTCTTGTGAAAATAAAACATTTTATAAAAATAGGTAAATAGTTTATATTTAAAGTTCGGGCATCCGATGGCAAATTCTTATGATGCTGGTTAAGGATTTGCAGTAAACTGTTTATTGCAGCATTCGCAATGTTATGTTGGATCGTCCATACAGCCAGCTGTATTTTTAAGTCCCCGTCTCCCACAGAATTAATAAGTATAAGTATAAGATACATATACCATCTTTGTTTATGATTGTGTCTTCACTGACAGACGGTTCATCGTTCAAAGCGACGTGTACATCGTGGACATCGTTGGAAGCCATTCCCATTGGTTGTTCATTTCCCAGAATATGCTGATTCTGTGTAAGCAGAGCAACAATTTTACGAGCGTCTGCTTTTGGCTTTGAATACATACCTTTAAATTTATTTATTCCAAATTTCCTTTATGTTGTTTTATTTTCAATTCTTTATTTTCTTTTTGCTTATTTTCACTTTTATTTCCTTATTTTCACTTAAAATCTTTGTGATTTTCGCGTTGTAAAATTGTTCACAATTAATATTTTCTGATTGACATTTAAAGTATATAGCTGACTCGATTTGATTTAACAAACTTCAAACAGACTGGAAAAAGGATGGATTTCAAATGTAATTCAAGCTTGGATTCATACTAGAATTCCAACATTGGAATTCACAAAAATTTTGTGCTTATTGGGATTCTATCTATAGTTTTAATAGTATTTTGATGAGAAATTAATTTTTATTTTCAAAAATTGCATATACGTGTGCGTTTTCACTTGGTGTTCATAATAGAGCATCAATTTTTTCGCAACCACACACATTTTGCATTAAGAAACCGTTTGCAAATTTTACCCACAACAATATTATGCATTTATTATTATTATTTACAACATTATCAGCCTGTTCATCGATATCGGACGTCAACGTTCGCATAGAAAATTATATTTAAAACAAAAACAAAATTCGATAATTTGTTTTTGTTTAAAATGTAATTTTCGTTAAACAGGCAGTATGTTAAAATTTTAATTCAAAACTAAATAAAATCATTTTAAATGTCAGAAATAATTTCATACAAATTGTTGCTGAAGTTCGGGTGACTTAACTTTTTAAAAAAACTTAAGTTACATTTTTGTTTATAAAATGAAAGGAAAATATATGAAATACTTTGGGGAGAAATAAGAAATTGTTGCTCTGTAGTACGATTCTGTAATTAATTTTAACAATAGTTGTCATTGTTAAAAAATTGAGCAATTCTGTAACATTTCAAACAACACTTGTTATCGTTAAGTCAGCTGTTTGTGTTAAGTAAACGACAACTTTTTTAGTGTTGTTTATTTATTGTTAAATGTCGAAAAAATAAGAAAATTTAGTTTAAAGAAATATTATAACTTGAAAATGGCAATTAAAAAATTTACATTTAATTTAATAGTAAAATGTTTGGCTTATGTTTTTAAATAAACAGAAAACTAAAAAAAAATTCTGTTTAGTTTTATTAATTTTTTTCTTATTCCTCTTTGTGTTTTTCGTTATTTTGCCATTTTTTTGACAGTGATACCACTTGACGTTAATTTTTATCTAAGTTGTCAACAACAATTTACAGAATCACATAACCGTTAGTGCAAACAACAAAACAGGTTGACAATTATAACAACTGTTGTTATTGTTTAAAGTTACAGAATCCCACTACTGCTTAATTTTGTTTTATAAAATTATATTAACTTTAATTTTATTTTTCAGTCCTTCATTTTAATATTTACCCGGCAGCTCCAAAGGAACTTTATTTCTATTCCGATCCACGTTTCGATTCACTTGAATATTTAAAATTCGATAGTGATCGTATTGTGCTTCATTTCAGGGACAGAACTGATTTTTGCTGCTATCAGGAGTTTGAATTTAAGCCAACTGGTCAAGTCTTAAAGGTACAGCTGAAATTAATATGCACATATTTTAATAAAAAAAATTTTATAGAACTCAAGCAAAAATATAAAACACAATTTTAAAAATTGGAAAGAATATAAAGGTTTTCCAACCGAAAATTTTTTAAGATCGTTTTGTTGTTGACAAAAATCATGTCTAGTATGGACTCAATTCTTAATCTTATCGTTCCCAAAACGCTCCTTTCACCAACAACTAAATTAGCATATTTTAGTGTCAAAAACCATATTTGCAGCAGTGATGGGAATTCAAGTTAGTACTTTCGTGCCGACTTTGATTCAAAATAGTGCCAAAATGGCTAAAATAGGGCCAAAATTAGATTTAATATGCATTCTGTCAGCGTCAAAATAAAGCGGTTTTCCAATATAAAAAGTGTTATTTTAGTAAAAAAGAATTCAAATTTATAGAAGTTCATTATCATTTACAAAACTTTGGATAATGTTATTACAATTTAAAATTAAAAATTTGAAACACATCAAAACAGTACAACAAAAAACAAATTTACTCCGTTTTTAACTCGTCAAGAAAAGTGAACAGTTTTAAAATACTAAGGAAAAGTGAAGTGTTTATGTTTTTTTAAATTTGTCTGTCCAAATGTTCCCAGATGTTTAGTTGAGTTGATATCGAGCGACTATTGGGCTGATTCACTTGTTTTAGGACGTTATACAAAAGCCAACACTATCCCGCTTCACTTTAGATACTGTATTTTTTCCGTTGAATTTCTTATTTCTACCTTTTATCACGTTTTTTTTTTTTGTCCAACTTGCTTTCGTTAATTTTTGAAGCAACGTAGTTTCACAGTTGGCAGCAAGCTTGAAGTCTGATCAAATTTAGCAATTTAGTGCTGGGTAGATCGCAATTTGCTTTTTTGAATGATTATCTATTTTAATTGATAATATATAATTTAACGTTATACTTAGAAAGAAAAGCTATAAATAAATTGAATTTTTTTTCTTACTTTTAGCACGAGGCGCACTTAATAGTTCAAGTACGAATAACACTAATATGTTCTTAAAACAATCTAATATGGGAGAACTTTCGAAAACGGCGTAATTACGGTGTAAATTAATTTTTTAAAATCCATATTAAAAATCCGCCAAAAAATCATAATGAAATAAAGCCTAAAAATATTTCTTGCGGGGTTATTTCATTTTTAAATTTTTAACGAAAACGTTTCTCGGCGAGAGGATTTTCTCCACTATTTAAAGAGCATCAGCTAGCGATGCCGATGTTTAATATGCCATATAGGAGAAAACCTTTGCGCCCGGTAGAAAGCCGGCTACGCAGAGAAACTTTAGTAAGCGAAGCGAAGAGGAGAAAATCCTTGCGCCCGGCCGAAGTCTCAACCATGCTGTATATCGCGTGATTCTTAAAACCAAACCTATATGATTAATTGTATTACACATATTGGGATCTTATTTCATATGAATCAACACCCCAAAAATTAGGGTATTATATCATTTTTACTTGGGGGTGTTATATCCTTTCATTGTGGTTTATTTAATTTCCAAATCCAGGGTTTTTCATGAAATAAGGCCTTGGGAGATATTTAATTTTTTTTGAGAGTTTATTTTATGCAAAATTTTTAATTATACAAATTTACAAAATGTTTAATTATGTAATAAGTTTTCGTTTGGCGGGGTTAATTCACAAATTTTATTCTTGATAAAAACACTGAAATTTATTGTTGGAGGATAAGCTAGTCTCTATACGCATTTCACTGATTGCTTAGGGCAGATCATTAGGAACGTTTTCCCACAAAAAAATTTTTTAGAAATGCCAAAAATATCTCCAAAATTAATTTCAGTGTTTTTATCAAGAATAAAAATTGGAAATAAGCACAACAAACAAAATTTTATTAAAGTTAAAAGTTTAAAGTTTGCCACTCTGAGAGGTTACAAAGTAGATATTATAAAAAAAGTATTAAAAAGTACACCAAATTAGGTTTTTTCAGGCATTTTGTCCAATTTATTTAAAATTTCAAATAACATTTAATAAATGGTAAAAAAAGTCTTAGAAAAAATTATATGTATAAGTAGGAAGCAAGATCTTTTTATGTGATTTTAATTGATTTTAGCGTGCTTAATCCAAATCTGTTCACAGATTGGTTCTATTTAGTTCTCTATGTCCTTGACAAATATATAATCGCCCGAAAAAATAAAAAGGCCGTTATCATTTGGAATTTTATTCTTTTAACTTTAAGGTTCAAATATGACACCTAATTACACTTTTTATTCAGTCATTTGGATATTTTCCCCACGAACTTGGGCTCCGAAAGTGATGAACAAGGTGAAATATTTCACCAGGAAATGGAAGAAATCGAGAGACGTTACAAAGGTTGGTGGGATGAACAAATGATGGCGGACTATTGATAAAATGTTGGTAATGAAATATGCTATTTGGTTAAAAAATAAAACATTCCAGATATTAACTATAACGTAGAAAAAAACGAAATAAAAATGAAAACTTTTGAAAAAAATACGTAAAAAAGCACTTTCAGGTGCCATAACTAAGCCATTTCTTATCAGATAGAAATTTGTAGTATATCGACGGAAAAGGCATTCAATTACCTTTCCAACGATGTGCCACTTATTTTGATCAGACTTTTCAGTTGGGTTCCACAAGGGTTTGAGTGGGACCATACATCGAAAAACACAAAAGTACAGTTATCTAAAAAACGGTACTTGGGGAAAAATTACAGCGTTTTTCGTGTTCAGGAGGTCCCAATTAACTTATCTAGGCATGTGGCGTTCTTGGTATTTTTCCAAATTAAAAATTTGTAAAGCAGTGTAAGTATTCAGGTTCACGGGAGTTAAAAAATTGATGTAAGCAAATTAATGATCTTATTATCAATAAGTCATCAAACTGAACGCCATATAATTGCTTAGTATACGCGGAAATGTGATCAAACATTGAGTCTTCGTTAACTTTATGTGTCACAGCAGGAGAAAATTTCACATCCATATAATAACGTTGGGATAAGGAATGTTTTTGCAAGTAATAGTCTGATTTTTTACGGGGTACAATATTGTGTAGACCAAAGGGTTCTAAGCATTGAATATGTTCTTCCACATGCTGAAGTAACATGATTGCTCCATGTTAAAGTGCTATTGAATAAAACTCCTAAATTTTTTGCTCTTTCAACAATCTCAATACGCTGATTATTTATATAAATGTTTGGTTTCACAACTATTTTGCTCGTTCTTTTCCGAAAGGCAATGCATTTTGATTTCTGCGGGCTTAAGCTCAGCCCATTAGCTGTAGGCCGGACTTAAATTATCATTAATCGTTTGCATATATTGAGAAAATAAGTGGACCAAGAATCCCTGTCGAACACCTCTTCTTACTGCTAAAAAACATGAGGTTATATTCTTTGTCTCCACACAATGAAGACGGTCTTCCAGATAGGATGACATCAGATTAATCGATGTTGAAGAAAAATTCATCATTTTAGATAATTTCTGTTTTAATATTGTATGGTCAACCGTACTGAACTCCTTGGAGTTGCCCAATAAGACTAGCATTGTCAATCGTCCGTCATCCACTTCCCTTCTTAAATCTTCAGCTACATCAGCTAATGCAGTAATGCAACTATGCTTTGCACGAAAACCAGATTGTCGATCAATAAGTAACCGATTATCTCTAATATACAGTGTAATTTGATTATGCAAAATTCTTTCCATAGCCTTTGATAGATAGGGTAGAATCGCTATTGGTCGAAAATCGTTGTTGGATTTTGTAATGGGCAAGACTTTCGCCTGCTTTCATCGAGGGGGAAAGGTGCTTGTAGTGATAACTTTATTAAAAATATTAGTTATCTGTGGAAGAATCGATGGAAGTAACATCTTAACTTACGAAGGATGTAGACCATCAACACCCATAGCATTCGATTTAATTGAAACACAGCTTGTGCAGACGTCAATCTGGTTAACACAATGAAAAGAGAAATGGTTTTAAGGCGATAATCATCATAGAACTCATGATATGCTTCTGGCATATTAATGCTTACAAACTTCTCATTAATCTCATCAGGGCTTGCAATGCATTCAGTAATATGTTTGTGTTTATTAATACCAATATCACGAATAGTCTGCCACATTTTCTTTGTATCAATTGAATTAGCAAATTTCTCCGCATAAAAATTTGATTAATCTTCTCTGATCTTTTTAGAAACGATTCTTCTAGATGCACTAAAAATTTCATGAAGTCCAGTTGTTTTCTATCGTTTCCATCTGGCGTAGGCTGGCGTTAGATCAAATAGATATGTTAGATGTGTTTCTAAAAAATTCAGTTGTTCATCAACCATTAACATGTAGTAGATGCTGTTTCAATCAATTTTACGATATTCTTCCTGCAAAGTTGTATAATTGAGATTTTTGAAGTCATGGTAATTGTCAAGTTATTGTCTCGTCCGGAATTTTTAGATTAATATCATATGTCATACAAAAAAAAGGTCAACCAGTGTGTTGCTGCTGTTTGTAAAATGCTTGGGGGAACCAGTTCTACAGATTGCATACTGTTAAGAAGGCTGAATTCATTAAGCAAATTATAGTTAAAATCTCCTGCAATCACGTCATAAGCTGTAGTTAGTTCTTCCAACGTTTTGACAAAATTAAGAATTTTAATGTGACGATTGGGCCTATACACACTGCCAATAAGAATTTCAGTGTCCTCATTGTACAACTCAATAAAAATATGTTCAACAAGATTGATATTTTCATGACTTATGTTACTTATGTTATTTTGCACCTTAAACCTGTTGTGGGATTATGTTATTAATCCTTCATGGCAACTCTTTTACATAAATAGTTATAAGTATTTAGTAATCGATTTTAAGTTACTTCTAAAGTTACTATGTATTGGTAACTAGCTAAGTACCTATAGACATTAAAAAAATGTGCTTTAATAAAACAAGACGTCTTTTATGTTCTTCATAAATACAATATGGTGTCAGGTTGGTCGAACCAAATATAAAAAAAAAATAATAAGCAATTGAAAAAAAAAATTAAAGAACTTAAGAAAATATAAGTCTGTGAAAAATAAAAAATTGTCGTAAACAGAAGAAATGGTGCCGCCAGTGGATCAGAATGTGGTTGAGTTAAAAGAGATACCTCTTACAGCCTCAATGTCGTCGTTCAACATAAATGCGTCCAATGCTGCGCTAGAGTGGAAAACCTGGAGCAAGCAGTTTAAAATATTTTTGATGGCCTCTGGTTTAAATGCGCAACCAGATGAAAGAAAAGTCGCACTCTTATTACATCATATGGGTCCAGGCACGTTGGAGATTTTTAATTCGTTCAATAAAGAAATTGACGAAGTGAAGTATAATGATCTGGTTAAACTGTTCGAGTCGCATTTTATACCCAAAGTCAACCTAGCGATGGAAAGATATGCGTTTTTTTCGCGTCGTCAGAAAACAGATGAGTCTATAGGACAATATGCTACAATTATGGAAAATCTAAGTATTTCTTGTGAGTTTGGAGGGCTAAGGTAAAGCTTGCTTAAAGACATCTTTACATGTGGCCTATCTGAAAATTGTAAAAACATCAAGGAACGTCTTTTAAGTGAAGGCAACATAACCTGGAAAAAGGCATTAGATATTTCTAAAAGTATTGAGATGGCAAAAGCAAATGTTGCCAGCATTCAAAATGGTGGACAAAATGAGCCAATGATAGCATCTGTAAAACATTATAAAAGGAGAAATTTCTCTCAAAAGCAGCAACAACAAAATCAACAGCAAAACCATTATCATGAACAAAAGCAACAACAGCAACAATTTACTGCCGAATGTAAAAAATGCGGGCAAAAGCACAAATATAAATGTCCGGCAGAGGGCGCTGTATGTAATGCATGTGGTAAGAAAAATCATTATGCCAAAATGTGTTACACAAAGGGAAGTGACAAAAAGAAAAAGAAATATTGGTGAAGAAGACAATTCTGAAGAGGAAAGCTTATTTGTTGGTTCAATAAGCAAGGTGGAACCATTGGAACAAAAATCCAACATATGGAACATCGTAATCGTAATAGAAGGAAGTAAAATACTCTGTCAAGTGGACACTGGGGCTCAAACCAATTTGATGTCTTTGAGTACTTGTGAACGTTTAGGTATTTCTATGGTAAATAAGGTATTTAATAATGTAGTTACATTTAGTGGCGAAAAGCTGCCAGTCGTTGGTAAAATTTTTATTGAAATTTTGTACAATAATGTAGTATATCCTACTTCTTTTTATATAGTTAACATGAAGTGTAATAATGTCATTGGTCTTGAAATGGCCTTAAAAATGAATTTGATTAAAACAGTGAACAAAATTGGTTGTGAGACTATTTTGGAAAAATATGTTGATATGTTTGATGGTTTAGGGCAACTTAAAGATAAATGTCGTCTAGAACTTAAAGAAAATAGTCAGCCTGTGATTGATCCGCCGCGTCGTGTACCCTTTAAAAAATGAAATAGAAAGAATGGTAAAATTAAATGTAATAAAAGAAGTTAAAGAACCTACAGATTGGGTAAATTCCATAGTTCTTGTGACAAAATCAAACGGAAATTTGAGACTTTGCCTAGATCCACGGAATTTAAATAAAGTGATAAAAAGGCCTAGATTTGATCTTCCAACAATAGATGAGTGTAAATCGCGGATGAGGTGTTCGAAGATTTTTAGTTTGTTAGATGCAAACTCGGGTTTCTGGATGGTTCAGCTTGGCGACGAATCGTCAAAGCTATGCACGTTTAACACCCCCTTTGGGAGGTACAGATTTTCACGTTTACCTTTTGGTATTAGTTCAGCTCCTGAGATATTTCATGCTGAATTGATAAAACTTTTTGGAGATATTCCAGGTTTAGTCATTTATATGGATGACTTCTTGATCCATGCATCTAGTGTAGAGAAACACAATGAAATTTTAGATCAGGTATTAGAACGTGGTAGGACAGTAGGTCTAAAATTTAATCGTACAAAATCAATAATACTTAAGACTGAAATAAAGTTTATTGGTCATATTTTCAGTGAGCAGGGTGTAAGGCCTGATGATAGGAGAATATAATCTATATTGGCTATGCCAGTACCAACAAATAAGCAAGAACTACAACGTTTTTTAGGAATGATTAATTACTTAGGATCATTTATCGAAAATATGTCAGCAAAAAATAAACATTTGAGAGATCTTTTGAAGGATGATACGGTTTGGAGTTGGAGTAAAAAGCAACAAGATGAATTTGAAAATTTGAAGAGAATAATTACAAAATCGCCGGTTTTAACATTTTTTAATACAAATAAACCTTTAACATTATCTGTTGATGCCTCAAAATTTGAAGTGGGAGCAGTGATAATGCATGGGAAAAATCCTATAGCATATGCATCTGCATCTTTAACTGATAGCCAGGTTAATTACGCACAGATTGAGAAGGAGTTATTTGCAATTTTGTTTGGGTGTACCCGTTTCCATCAATACATTTATGGAAGAAATATTACTGTCGAAACGGATCACAAGCCGCTTGTCCCATTGTTTAATAAGCCTTTGTATAACATTCCAACGCGGCTTCAGAGATTTATGTTACGATTATTATCGTACAATTTAACGGTCGTTTATAAACCAGGCAAAGATTTGTTTATCGCAGATCTAGGGCTCCACTTAAAGAAAAAGTTCTGTCTTATTTTGATAAAGATATTGATCTACAATGTAATGCATTAATTAAACAAATTGCACTACCGACTAGTGACATAGAAAACATAAGAAATGAGGTTAAAAATGATGAAGTTTTTCAAAAACTTAAACATTTTATAAAAAATGGATGGCCTGATAATAGGAAGCAAGTAGATGCAGAAATTACACAATTTACACGTCTTTGCGATCAAAAATGTTACAATTTATACATGAAGGACACATGGGAATAAATGGTTGTCAAAATTTGGCGAGAGGGTCTAAATATTGGCCTAATATTAATAACGATATTCATAGTATGGTATCAAATTGTAATATTTGCCTAAAGTATAGAAATGCCAGTCCTAAAGAAGAATTAAAAAACCATGAAATTTTTGACATACCTTGGTACAAAGTAGGATGCGATTTATTTGAATTTGAGAAAAAAATGTATTTGTTAGTCGTTGACTATTATTCGAAATTCTTTGAAGTAGAGCTTTTGAGTTCGGGTTACTCGTCTTCACAGGTGATAATAAAATTTAAATCAATTTTTGCTCGTCATGGCATACCTTCAATTTTAATTTCCGATAATGGACCGCCGTTCAATTCAAAAGAATTTAGTCAATTTTGCTCTGATTGGGGTATTGATAATATTACATCAAGTCCATATTTGGCTCGTTCCAATGGTCTTGCGGAAAGATCGATTCAAACAATCAAAAACATTTTATATAAATGTAAGGAAACTGGTGCAGATCCATACATAGCTTTTTTACAACATCGTACAGCACCTAAATATGATTTACCAAGTCCGTCTGAGTTACTAATGAGTAGAAAATTGAGAACTAAAATTCCAACTATTTCAGATATTTTAAAACCAAAAATATCAGATTCTAAGCAACTTGAGAAAGTATTCAAACAAAGACAAACAAGATCATCTCAAAATTACAATAAAAATTCAAAAAATTTTAAGCAAGTAGAAATAGATGAAAAAGTTTATTTTAAAAAGAATCCAGAGTCGGTATGGTTTCCAGGTAAAATTTTTAGGAAGTATAGACAACATATCATGAAGACATCAGCAAAACCATCAACATATTTAAAGAACAATGATAATGAAAAACACAATGTAAAATTTGATAAAAATGATAATTTATATTTAAATTCTAATGTTAGCGATGAAAATCCTAATGAAAATTTAGTTAATAATCATCAAAATACAAATGTTAGTAATAATGAAAATGTACATAATGAAAATTTAAACAATGAAATTATTACTAATTGCAGTAATGAAAATGAAATGTATACATCAAAGTTTGGAAGAAAAATAGTTCCACCTAGAAGATTAAATTTGTAAAATATTTTCAGTATTATATTCAAACATATTTCTTTATTTTTGTAAAAACTTTTTAGTATTACAAAATGTGAATCTATGAATTTTGTATTTCTTTTTAAAAAAAGGAAGATGTTGTGGGATTATGTTATTAATCCTTCATGGCAACTCTTTTACATAAATAGTTATAAGTATTTAGTAATCGATTTTAAGTAACTTCTAAAGTTACTATGTTTTGGTAACTAACTAAGTATAGACATTAAATAAATGTGCTTTAATAAAACAAGACGTCTTTTATATTCTTCATAAATATAATAAAACCATTTTTAACGTAGATGGCAACTCCACCGGCATAACCTTTTCTATCAGCTCTAAAAATTGTATATCCGTTTATTGATACCAAACTGTCGGTAATTCACGAGTCAAACCATGTTTCAGCCACAGCTAATATATCAACACCGGTACCTTCAAAATTTAGTCTTAATTCATCGCTTTTGTTCCTAAGACTTTGTGCGTTAATATGGTAGATTTTGAGACCATCTCGTTGTTTGGTCAGAACTCTAACCATGTTTGACGCTGATAATTTTTTTGTTTTTTATTAAAGAAATATAGATCCATAATTGGAAATGAAATTTTGATTTATAGAAATACATATTACTCAATAAAAGAATTATCAAATGTGTAAAATAAGGTTTAACATATGGACACACTTTAATACATCTCACTACTACTGACTCCAGGACGAAATAGGCGAAAAAGTTCAGTTATATCATCAATATAAATAGGTTGATCAGCAGCTGTTAATTTGACATATACAAGACCGCGCATAGAAATCGCGGCATGTATTATCCGATCTTTTCTCATTTGTATTGCTTCACGCAGGGCTGTGGAGTCGTCCGAAAAAAGTACTATCTCCGAATCCGACTCCAAACGCTGAAATTTTTTAAGTGCGACTTCGACTCCTACTATAATCTTGATGCTAAATGTATATGAGACTCAGTGATGTTAACTTTTATTTTTTAATAACCGTACGGCCTTCTAAAAATGAGAGTTTTTGAGAAGAAATTACCGTACGCAAACATTAATGTGCTGTTTCCAAATGACAGGCGATTGATTATGTAGTTAAACTTATATGAAGAGCACTCAGTCCATCGCCTGTTGGAAACAGCACATAAGAGTAGTATTCATAAACCATTTATTTAAATTTTAAATGTGTTTTAAGAAGATAATTTTTATTTTGGAAAATTTTTTTTTAATTTTGTATGCCGAAAAACTTGGGAGTCGGAGTCGCGAGTTTTTTGTGGGTACTACGAGTCCGCCACAAAAACCTCAACTCCGACTCCATAGCCCTGGCTTCACGTAATATTCTGTAGGTAGCGGCAGTGAGATTTATGAAAAATTTGGTATCAGACTGTTCAAAACCAATGTCCCTTAGGATAAGTGCGAAGTTTTTATGAGTCTTACGAAACACAGCCAGAGATTTCAGAAAGACGTTTTTAACGTATGCAGACATCATTTTCACGATAATAACAGTATCTTTGGAGTTAGTTTTGTGTTTATTGTGCTCGTTTTGAAAACGGAAAATTGATTCTTGTAAATAAACCCGCAATTTATCAATCTAAAGAGTTTATTGTTTTCCTCGACAAGCCAACAAGTAAATATATTCAATTCCTTTGAATCCAATATTAGCTGGTAGGTAACATCGCTGTTGTACCCTACATCTTTAACATTCCGTGCAATAAATTGTCTATATATTATAGTATCCACGAGGAATTTTTCCGCCAATATTTGATCAAATAATTAAAATAGCCAGTTTCGAATAAGGAATAACTCGAACAGTTTATGTCAATTAATCGATTAGAATTAATTTCTTAGCAAATTCCACTTATTAATTTAAAAATATTTTGTTTAGATTTCTATTTTCAATACTCATACTTTTATACATATTTTAGTCCATTCATAACCTTTTCGCAGAATTTGCGGCCGTATCTCGCCGATAACTCTTCGAATTTTGATTTCCAGGAGTTCAATTGTTTGTGGTTTATCGACGTACACAAGTGACTTTACATAACCCTAAAGAAAATAATCTAATGGGGTTAAACCACACGATTTTGGGGACCAATTATTTGTGCCATTTCGTGAAATTACTTTTTCGTCAAAACTTTCCTTGAGTAAATCAATTGTAGCTCCCGCTGTGTGGCATGTGGCTCCGTCTTGTTGGAACAACATATCAGCAAGATCAATGCCAGCTAATTGGCTTTGATCTTGCTGATATGTGGTACCAAAAAACTTCGAATCATGTTCCTATGCCGTTCACCATTGACAGTAACATTCTGACCATCATCGCTTTTTAAGACACATGGGCCAATGTCTCCGGCAGCCCATAAAGCGCACCAAACCGTAATTTTATGTGGATGTAATGGTGTTTCGACAAAAGCTTGTGGATTCTCCTCTCTTCAACTGTGACATTTCTGCTTATTTACGTACCTATTCAATCAGAAATCGGATTTATCGGAAAATAAAATTTAGAAATTTTTTGAATTGAACAATTATTTTGATTAAAAATTTCAACAATCAGCTGTTAAATGGGTGGTCTAATAAAGCAGAGATGCCAACTCAAAGTTGTCACTCCAAAAAAAAAAACACCCTTATTAAATTATATGTGTATTTTTTATTTATAATTATTTTATTATATAATAATGCTTAGTTATAATTGCCATCGTTGTCTCAACAAGGCCTCAATGGCCAATTTATATAAATTGTAAAACATAATTTGAAATAATTAAATAATAATTAAAAATAACCCGAATACATACGAATGTAATTGGAATGAAACGAGTTATAAAAGATCCTTTTTTAAAAGCATATTTAAAACAAGTAAGAGTGATATATTCGGCTGTGCCGAATCTTCCCTGTCGGACTTTTATGAGCTAACTCAAAATAAGGCTGACTTTTAACTAACTCATTTTTAACTAACTTTCGAAATAACTCAAATCTGATACAGAAATAAACAAAAATTAAAAAACATACAGGTGAAACTTTATTTTGTTGAAATATTTTTTTGTTTTCATTAAACAGAGAAAAATTTGTCAAGTTATTTCATAAAATGAAAAAAATTTAAATTGAATTGTAATTTGACTTACATAGAATACACATTCGAATAATATGAAAATTTATATGTATAATAAATGTTCTCACCATGAGAAATAAATTCCCAGATTCTATTATGTTAAATACATAAAATTTATTATAAATATTAATAAAAATATATACATACATAATTAGTTAATAATAATATAAATATGAAGGGTGGAGTGAGTGTTGACTTGTTCTGATGAACTACAAGCTGCCTAGTTAAACCCAACTATAAGTTAGTCAATTTATACCTAACTCATAGTGCACTCTTACTTTATGCACTACAAGCTAACTCATAATGAGCTAGCTTGTGGTTAGCTGAAACTTATGCAGAGTGAGTGAGTACTGACTCGCTCTGATGACACTACGTGTAAAAACTGAATAGAGTTTAACAAGGGAAATGAGCCAGCTATTTAGTCACCTGTGACTCATTTCTGGTTGACAATAAGTTAGTTTTAAGTTAACTCAAAGTCCGACAGGGTTATATACCCTTCACCATTGTGCGAGCAGAATACAGAGCAACTAGACAAATACTAAATAATTTTTACATATATGTATGTATGTAAATACATACATATTCACAATTCTAAAAACTTCATTATAAATTAAATTTAAAAATCTAAAACTGGTAAATATTTTTTTACAATCGTTTTTAGAACATAAAAATTAAAAAAAAATTCCCTTTGAAAAACCAAGATTTGAACCATTTGAATTCGCCTTGATTAAACACATTAAAATAAACTAAACCACTCATATAAAGGGTATAAAAACAACAAAAAACCACATTACCAACACTGCATTATCATAGCCATAGAAACCAAATTGTGTGGTATTTTTATGTCATTTTGGTAATACAGTGGTTATGGTAATGCAGCGTTGATAAGGTTATGTCGCTTCTAATTGGATCTTTACAAATTGAGGTAGTCGTGGTTTTTTACTAATATCTCAGCCATTTGTGGACCGATCTTTTTGAATTTCAATAGTAAACAATTCCGGACCATATGTGACATAAATGTACAATAACCTGGCCCCCATCATATATGGGGTCTTCGGAAAACCCATTTCAACAGACAGACGGACATCGTTAAATCAACTTCGCTTTTCATAACGACCCAGAAAATATATACTTTATAGGGTCTAACATCGATATTATAGAAATTACAAACGGAATGACAAACTTATATATACCCTATTCACCACCTGTGGTGAAGGGTATTCAAATTAGACCTAAAGCTCGAGAATTTAATTTATATATTAAAATAATAAAGGTCGAAGAAAATACATATTAGATATAAAAAAATTATTTTTTAATAGCATTTATTGAATTCTTATCTTTACCAGAGCTTCTCTTAAAATCAGGAAAACCTGCGACTGTTTTAAAAAAAATTAATCGGAGAGTCTCTCTCTATTTCAATTTTACTCGCTTTCCAGGAATAATAAATTGGTTTAAAATGTTTTTCATAACTGGCTGGCACCTGTCATTTCTCTTTTTCTGTTTATTTATAAAATAAAAGTATGAATTCAAATAGAGATGTTTGTTTTTTGCCATTGGATAAAATTATTTGAATTATTCGAGTTACTCGAGTAATTCGAACAATTTAAAACCTTCATTCGATTAATTAAGCAAATTTAAAATTCAAAAATCGATTTATTCCTTACTCGAACAAAACCATAAGTCGACTAATTGGATACTCTACTATATATTCTATATTGGAAAAATAGTTACATCAATTTTCAATTCACGATTGGAAACTTGTTTATAGAGAAAAACACAACATGGGATTTATGGATCAAATTATAGGCAGTGGTGTATTTTGCTCACATCTCCGATGATTATTTACGGAACTGGCTGAATTTTAATAGCAAAATTAAACGGATAATAAGTGACATAAATATATAACAACATAGTCCCCAACGTGTCTGGGGTCTTCGGAAAATCAATTTCGACATACAAGCAGACATCGTTAAATAAACTTCGCTTCTTATAAAGATACAGACTGTATTAAATATACTTTATAGATTCTAGGATCAATATTGTAATATAAGCAAACGAAATGTCAAACTTACCTGTGGTGAAGAGTTGAAAAATTTTAGATTTGGCTGTTACACTCGATTATTGTCCTGAAGTGTGTCACTATTAACGGGTCGTAAGGTTAAATGCTTCAAAACAAATTTTAGACAATCTAAATCAATTTATTTTACGACTTTTTTAAAGTTATTAATTATTATGATTCAAAATGTAATGACAAATTCTACCGGACAATATCGCTCAAAACATGTAACGAATTTTGGTTGAAACATTTTAGTTTAATTTAAGCAATATTTATAAAAATATTGCAAAATATGACACAAAAGAATACTTTGGGAATTGCTTAAATTTCAAGAAATTTTCAACTCTATACTAAGCATAAAATCATAAATAGATTAATTTACAATATTTTTCCATTTTTTGACGTATGTAATTTATCGATGTCCTCCCAGAAAATTGTAGAGAAATTCACCCGCAACCAACGGATTCCAGCTGAAAATGATATTGCAGTTCGCACATTTTTAATAGCGCAACGTAAAATAACTTTAAAGTATCATTATGTCAGAGGGGCTTTGACGGCAACAACACGAGAATTTATAAAACCACCGAAACCAGACTATGGCCAAGAAGTTTTATTTGATCCGTCGCTTATAAAATCCTATAAGGTGAGTCTGTAACATAGTTAGGGGTAGTGCACTAAATATCGCTTTAAGAAAGAATTGCACTCTCACTTAATAAAACAGCAAAAAAATTAGTTTGCACTATTTTTTACCAGCTTTGCTGATAATTGGTATTTTTTTTTACTTGCACTAAAAAAATTGTGGTATGTACTGCAATGTTTTCATTATCTTTAAAAGACGATTGAATGCATAAAATCTGCACTCAATTCAAGTAGCGCAAAATTTTAATTTGCAATAAAAAAAACCTGCATATAAACATTAGGGTCATAACTTTTTTAAATTTTTTTGTACATGTCCATAAAAAATATAAACAAACGCTATCTTTCTTTTTCGCTGCTGTTCCCGCACCAAAAAATGTTAAATTTTTTTTATAAAAAAAAAAAAAAAATTTAAACGGCTAAAGTACATCGTAGCTCTTTAAACAAATTTTCATATTATTCATCATATGTGTATTCTAAAGCTACGGTCACATTTATCAAATATTTGACGGAAAAAACGGGACCAACAAGAAAACTTAATGGTCATTTCCTTCAATTCCTATATTTATTTTGATAATAATACCACATCTTACAAAAAACAATTTATTGCTATTTCTAGTTGTATAATTAGTTTATTTTGTGATACTAAGATCATGCTAAATCTCATAAACTATTAACAAAAGTACTGGTTACGCTTATTTGGTCAAATATTTAATAAGTGTGACCGTAGCTTAAGTCAAATTACAATCCTCAAAAGCTTTTATACTTTAATAGTCTTATGCCTAATTTTCAGGATAGTATTTAAATCTATATTAAGTTAATTTTCATATAAACTTAAATCGTATTTAAATACAGATTGATTTTTTGAGTTTTATTTGAAAAGTCTTATTTAATTAAGATAAAAGTATGGTAGCACTACTAAAAACAAAAAAAATATCATAAAAAAGTTTATTTATTTGCAAGGTGGTCACAAAAAACAGCTGAATGTTATTGCTTTGCCTGTTGTTGTTGTTTTGTTGTGATATTGAAAGCCACCTTGCTAAAATATTACAATGGAAAATTAAGTTGAAATTAATGGTGTTTTCTTTTCTACAAAAAAAAAAGTGCCTTTTTTAAAAAAAAAATGCAATTTGGTGTCTGCTTCTTAAAAATTTTGCTCCCGAAAAGCATGAGTTTTTTAGAATAAAACAAGCCACCCTTTTCGGGAGCAAAATTTTTAAGAAAAAGACACCAAATTGAATTTTTTTCAAAAAAAAGGCACATTTTTTTGTAGAAAAGAAAACACCATAAGTGTACCACATCGGTGAATTAAGTTGCATTTAAGTATTTAGTGAAGAAGAGAATTTTGTATTTAGAATGATTTCAAACATAAATGTGTTTTATTATCAATCCTGAAAATTGGACATTATGCTAGGAACACAACTGGGACGTACGACGAATTTCGTCCAGCACGACGAATTATTCGGAAGAAATTCGCTGTATAAATTCGGCGTATGAAACACAATAACGACGAAAAAACAAAATGGAAATAAAATATGTTGTATAAACAAGAAATAGTGGTACCATATGAACAAAAAATACTTTACACACAAAACATTAAGAAAAACTAACTAAAATACTTTTTTATTGTCAATTTTTTTTTACAATTTGTATTTTAAATTATATTCAGTTAAAATTTTACAATTTCTAAAGTAAAAAGTAACTTTATTTACTAAAACACTTACCATTTTTAAACAATATGGCTACCCGGTACTGAATTGTACGTCGTACGCCGGCGTAAGAATTAGAATTAAATCTATTTAAAGTTTGCAACGTCCGGCGAATTTTCGTCGGCGCCCTGATTGTGTGCATTTTCATATACAGAAATATTTTTTATTTTTGGCGTCGAATATTCGCGGCCAAAAATTCGTCGTTCGTCCCAGTTGTGTTCCTAGCATTATTCCTTCAATATTTTCCAGGAATATTTTGTATGCACTATCAGACTTTTTTGTTTGTATATTTCTGTTACGACGATTACTTAAGCTATCCTTTGGCTGGCAACGAAGTAAATTGTAAAGAAAATTTATACAACTATTAGATAACAGCAGAAAGTCTGATAGTGCATACAAAATATTCCTGGAAAATATTGAAGGAATAAGACTGTTAAAGTATAAATGCCTTTGAGGATTGTAATTTGACTTAGAATGCACTTTCGAAAAATATGAAAATTCGTATAATAAATGTTACTCAACATAAGACATAAATTCCCAGATTCTATTTGTAGCTCTTTATGAAATCTAACGGAAACTCTTTCTATTTTTTTGTTAGATTAAACAGAAAAACTACGAATTTTTGCATTTGTTCTTTTGGAAATCCGCTAATGTAGTAAAAAATATATGTGTGAATTTTTAGAAATTGCATTTGGAATGGTTTTCTGCCAAAATGATCAGCAAACACGATTTGTATTACTCGTTTAGCATTGGTTATGACGTGGTGATAGTTATTTTTTAATGGGTCATAACCCTAATAAACATACTCTCAATAACATTTAAAAAATTTAATAGTAAATGTGCAACAAAAACAAAATGTAACTTTGTTAATTGCGGAGTTATTCTTGGGCATTAATCGTGAAAGCAAAAGTTTGTTGTTTTATTAGTGCAAAATTTTCAGTTGCTCTCAAATGAGTGAAGAACAAAAAAGTTGCAATAAACTGATGATTTGCTTTTTCTTAATTAAAACAAATTTTTTTTTTGAGTGCACAATTTTTTAATATCGCTATCACTCATGCTTAGTGACGCTACTAATTTTCACTAACTTTGCACTATCACTAGAGCTACGGTTACACCCATTTAATATTTTACCAAACAAGCATAACCACAACTTTTGTAAATATTTAGTGGCATTTATCATGGCCTTAACAGCAAATATCTGTATGATGTAGCATTATAATCAAAATAAATATTGCAATTAAAAAAAATTATATTGTAGTTCATATATTGGTTACGTTTTTTTAAATCAAATATTTGCCAAGTGTGACCGTAGCTTAAGTGTGGTAATATAATATTTAGGAAAATCTGTTGCAATACAATCATATTCTTATTTTCTTTTTTAATTTTTTGTGGGTTATTATTAACTATTATTCGTTTTATAACCACTTTACAAACCTGAAATATTTTTTATGAATAAAGGCATGTTCACACTTAACAAATGTTTTTGTATAAATAAAACTTTATGTTTAAAATAAATCGTAGTAAAAAGTAATCAATAAATTAAAATTTGATGTTTCTAGGAAACGATGAGAGTTATCTAATGGCGATTTCTTTTCTGAAAAAATATGTTACAGTATATAAATGTAACACTTTCTAATGTAACCTATAATCACTCAAAGTGCTACATTTTGTGCAATTTCAATAAAACAAAATTAGCCGCTTTTATTTACAACTATTACACTTTTATCATTATTGTACTTTATGAGCAATTTTAAAGCTTTTTGAGCTATTTCTACACGTTATAAGGGTATGGAAACAAATCGCGACCTTAGGACAACAAGATTCTATCTTGCATGTAGTTTAGGGGCAAATAGAACCTTGTTGTCCTAAGGTCGCGAAATATTGACACTACTAACGGCTTAGAAAAATTAAATCGATTATAATATACATATGGCCATTTTCTCAATATACCGACAAACTGCCTGTTACTTAATGTCAACATAAATTTATTATACCGATAAACGGTGTGTTGAAAATTTTTGGTTTCTCAATATACCAAAAGTCCCTTATGGAAGAGGACTAGTCCAAACACTCGTGCAAAATGTAGCCCACCCGGGGCTAGGACTAGTCAACAAGTAACCCAAACGTATGGAAAAAACATGGTCTATTTAAAGCTAAGTCTACACGATATGTCGAATCAGCAAATTTATGTTTAAACATTTGCTTTCAGTGCCAACATATCGTGTAGACACCAAATTTTTTCAGCAAACGTATGCTTAGCAACTTATGACAGGCATTTGTTAACGATGTCAGCAAACGTTTGTTCAAAATTATAGCATATCGTCTAGACACAATATTTTTTACTTTTCATCAAATGTTCTACATATGTTGACAAATATGTTATTTGTTGAAGCCGTATGCAAGCTTTTCAGCATACGACAAATTTGTTAGCATATCAAATATATAAAACTTGATATTCCTTCCATTACTTGCTTAATTTTGTACAGAACTCCGGAACTTATCAAGATTTTTGGCTCATTGGCAAACAAGGAACAAAAAAAATGCATTTAGAAGTGCTTTGAAAATAAAAATGCTTGCCAACGAACTTTGTTTTAGAGTTAAAGACCATAAAAGTTGATAGTTCTTAACCAATATCTCTTAAAGTATAATTTTAATATGGGTATCGCTGAAAAGTATTTCCAAATACCTTTTACATGGTATATAAAACATTTCGAATTATAAACCTATTAAGAACTAATTAAAAATAATATTTTTATTTACTAATGTATTTTACCAAAATGGCTCTAATCTTAAAATTTTGTTGTGACAATAAATAAATGGCTAAACTGATACAAATCATTATAGTTTATTCAAATTTGGTCAAATAAAGTTCAATGTGATTAACAAGTATGTACTTTGCATACTACAAAGTGGACAGCCAGGCAGCCAGCCAGCCAGCCGGCCGGACGGACATCGGTTTATCGACTCATATAGTGATTGTGTCGATCGGTATACTAAAAAATGGTGTGGTATTAAAATAAACCCATAAAACATACTGCTGATCGGCCCATTATTTATCTTAGGAGTAGAACTGCAACAAGTTATAAAACTGTGAGGTTTTATTAATAATTTTTAGATCAATCCAGTTCATAGATATTTTAGCTACATACATATTTGAGGATTTGACCCAGCCAAATATATCATTCTTATTTGTTCATTATTAATATACATACATAAAACTATTATTTTTGCACTTAAGGCGATAAATGAAAACAAATTTTAAATAAAAAAAATAATAAAATAAAAATATAAATAATAAAAAAGAGTATTGTCAAATTTATATTGTATAATTATTAAACAAATGTTCTCAATACTCAACATACATATCAACATACGAAATTCAACATATCGTGTAGACACAAAAATTGAATGCTAACTTATATGTTGAAATATCATTTGCTGTCATATGGTGAATTTGAAAAATTTAGTATTTTCAGCATATCGTCTAGACACCTAACATATTGTATATGCTGATAGAGGCATTTGTTTTTATTTTTAAACATATCGCACTCGTTCAACAATACTGTATTAACTCAAAATTTTTATTTTTTCACTTTTTGGAAAAAATGGATACGTAATATTTATATCTACCCACTGTAAAAATATTGTGCAATTTTGTCCACTTTTTTGTAATAAAACGGCTGCTTTAAAAATTCTTTTTCATATGCCTGTAATGTTAAATTGAAAATTGTTTTGCTTCTACTGAAAATTTTTAAATTTTGAGTTAATACAGTATTGTTGAACGGGTGCGATATGAGTGTAATAGTGTTTTCACACCTAAAGTTAAAACCTGATTTTAACATTAAATCTATTAACAGCTGATTTTGCGTTCACATTACAAGTTTTATTCAATCAGGTTTTAAATCACAGTTTGACTTATTATTTTCTCCAAAATAAAATTAATTTCTAGTAGGAATAAGAAAATTTCTTAAAGAAGTGAATGAATTGAATGCTTGGAAATCAAACATTTTTGTATAAATAATTAATTTTAGAATATTTCATCGGCTTGACGTTTTTTATTTTTTTAAATTTATTTATTTTTATTGAGCGCCATCCCAGCAAGCATTTGGGTGATAATATTTTGTAAATATTACCTAAATGAGTCTTCTTAGATCCTATTTGATGATTAAATCCTGATTTATCATAAAGTTCATATACCGTTACCTAAAACGACAAAAAGTTGCGATTTTATAAACAAAAAACCAACGAGCCAATATGCAAAAGATTAAATGATTAACGCTAAATGGCTGAAAAGGGATTTTACTAGGAAAATAGATGAAAAATTAATTATTAACATTTTAAGTAGATTTCTCAATTTATGATTTTAAATAGTTTTTTTGCTTCTCATGTAAAACTTTCCAGATGTTAGATAGGGTCTTTTGCGTTTTTGGTACCGAGAAATCGTCAATATGTTATAATAATTATTCCTTTATACAGTCGAACTTCCCTATAGTGAATCTCCACGGGGACAGACAATTATTTCACTATATAGAAACTTCATTATACAGAAATATTTTTTTTGTTTTTTATTTAAAATAATCAGGTATTTTTGTTTGAACTTCATTTTTCTATTTTTCTTTATCAATAAAAGCTTCAATTACATTAAAACATTTAAATACATTTGTCGGAATGTTGCTCTTCCTTCTTTAACTTTATTAATTACGAAAAACTTTTTTCATGAGAAATAATACTCCGGTGCGTCATTTTCGTTCAGTGAACTCGTTCAACTGATGTTAAAAGTCAAATCATTAACTTTTTTGTTTTCATTTTCATATTTTGGGAATCCCAAAAATATTACTTATTTCTTTATAAATAACATTGCTAACAAGCGTAAAATAAAGCTGCTAAAAATAGTTCACTATATGAAGACAAAAACACACGTAAAATTTATTTTTGTTTTTAAAATGTTGTTCATTGTAAAGAAAAATTCACTGTACGGAAATTCATTATAAGGAGATCAAAATACATTGAAATTGGAACGAAAAAGCTATGTTCTTGATTTTAGTTCATAATAAGGAGAACTTCATTCTATAGAAGTTCACTATAAGGAAGTTCGACTGTATTTTGTATTTTTGTTCATTCGTCTTGTCAAATTAAAAGAGAAAAATATAGTTTCTTATTTCCTTTTCGAGAACCCAATAAAATTTGTTTGGCTCATAATAAAATTTGTTCAAATAATCAGGGGTTACTTTTAACAAAGAAATCCAAAAAAACAATCAAAACATGAAAATTTAAAAATTTTGTAAAATATAATTAAACGCTTTATAATTTACGATTAAAAACTGCGACGAAAAATACTAACTAATGATTATAAAACCTACCATTAAATAGATCAAAAAAGAATCAGATAATTGCATCACGAATAATTCTTTGAGGTGATTGATCGGTAGTGTAGCTTTTTCTCCTAACAAGAGTATCATTTATGATCGAAATATGAGCTCATTCCTAAAAGATTCGATTGTGATATAAAATGCTAGCTGGGATTAAACATTATCAGCTGTTTTCAATCTTTTTAACTTGGTAGCACTGAACTTAGTACAACTAAAACATGGTTGTATTTCATAAAATCTACTTAAAACCAAATCAAAAGAGGTTTTAAGATGGTTTTAACAAAATTATTTTGTATGGTAAAACCTGGTTTAATGATTGGTTTTATCGTTAAAACCAAAATTTGTGGTAAAACCTTAAGTGTGAAAACACTATAAGCATACATTTGCTGATTCAACATATCGTCTAGACTAAGCTTAACATTACGATGTCCTAGGGCACGACCATATATACCCAGCTTTGGATAACAGAGGATTAGTTTTAATACTACTCCATTGTAAACACAAGAGGATTAGTTTTAAAACGAAGACATGTCGTCTCACTACAATCCCTTTTTAACAGTGGCATGGTCCATGCTTTCATTCAATCGGACCAGTCCATGGAGTAGTCCATTTAATCAAATTGGATCAGGTGGTCCAATATTATTTGCAGGATAAGTGCTTTTACAAAAACAAATGAGCACCAAGCGCATAGGGCTTGGGTACAGCTGCAATATACGGACAAAAAACATTGTTTAGAGTTGGCAACACAAACAAAATACATGTAAAAGTTGGGAGTGCTGGTTAGCTTTGCGACAGAATAGAAGCAAATAAGTCATCGAGAAACCTAATTTTTTTAATGTGCATTTTTTTCGTTGGTAAAAAAGTTAATCGTGTAATGAGAAAACGGACAATATTCTTTTTTGATTTAAATATGTAGATATTTTGTTTTAAAACAATTTTTTCTCAAAACTATGAGCGGTATGATTTATGACAAACAAAATAAATACAAACAATGTAGTATGAACATATTAAGCAAAAAAAAGGGTAAAATATGCAAGATGTTTCGTATGGTTTTCATCAACATGTTCACAAAAGGACTTGAACATTTTTCACACAATTGTATTTTTTATACAAACGAACACAAAAGTGTAGAACATGTAATATTAATGCAACATATTTCTCAGAAAAGCATAGCGGTTACATGTAGGGCTGCAAATATTTACTAAGTATGAACACAGCAAAATTCATTTAAGATAATATTAGACCTCGAAAGTGGATTAAACTAAACCGCATAACAAAAAAATTCTCTATTCAAGGCAAATATATCGGCTCCCGATCTAACACCTCTTGAGCTGTATCGTCTTTTATTGAATCAGTTAAAGTATGAGGAAAAACTTATTAAGCAATTTGAAAAAATTCTGGAAGAAACGAATTCAATTTTGGATCAACGCAAAAACGAACTAGAAAATCCACGTTTAAAGTTTCGCATATTTGATTGTCTTCGGAATAAAGCTGCACGCACTAAACGTTTGCAACAGGTAAGTTTTACGTATATGTGCATACATATGTATATAATAATGTGTATAAAAGTAATGAGAATTACTGAATGCACATAAGTATGTAAGAACGCACACGTCACGTAAGTAGATGTTTATTTTAATTTCAACTAATTTTCATTATAATATGTAAAATCATATACAAACTAAATTTGTGCATAATTATGCATTCTCCACACCAATACACATTTTGTAAATGTTCAAACGTATTTCTGAATGAATTGTCTGTCCGCTTTAGTGTCGAAGTGTAAAATTACAATTTTATATACATATATAAAAAGAAATAAACATGTATTGCTACGTGTTTGAAGAAATGTGTACGTTTTACTATATACATCTTATATGTACATGTATGTATACATACATATGTGCATGCATAAATATCCATAATTATGCGAAATATACCTACTTAGTATGCACTGTTGTGCGTGTGCTTGCGTTTGAATTTACATGTTTGCATTCACATAACAAACAAACAGACATACGTACTTATCTACGTTCAGTCATACAAACACTTATTAAGTATGTGCTTTTCTTATTTCAACTTCATTTAAGACAAGTATGTATTTATTTATGTATGCCTAATTTCAAATATATCATGGGACCTTGAACTTTAATGAGCAGAGCAATGACTTTCTAATTATATACTTGACACATATAATCAGCTGGTTAAGTATGTATATACAAACATAAACACAATATCCACACAAACAACACATACGCAATTTAAACATAATCATATGAATGAAAATGTGTATATTATTGTGTGTATGAAGTTATAATAATGTAGAAAATCACATAATCAGATACACTTATGGGGGTAGACTTGCAGACATACATACATATGTACATAAAACAAGGATTCAATAGTAAATGTCTACTTTATATACCATTAAGTATGTATATACATATTAATATTTGTATGTATGTATATACACGAATTTATGTGTGAGTATGTCTGCATAAACAAATAAATGTACGTACACTTATTCGTTTAATACATACTTAAATATTATACATTAATTCGTTTATAATACACATGATTATAATGTTTAGATTTGTTTTGCTTTCAAATCACTTTATACACCTTTAATGAGTGAGTCAGTGTGTGATTGAGATCGATCCAAACAACTAAGGAATTCTTAACAGACACAAACACAATCACACCCTTTCTATTCCCTAAATTTTTTTTTTTTTTTTTGGCATGATTTGTACCAATTTCATCCACTAATAATGCTTAAACTATTGCAACAAATACAAAAACATATAAATTTGTTCATAACATAATTACAAACATTATATACATGTAAAAAAATAGACCACCACAAATGGATGTAGGGTGTAATAAAAATTCAATTTTTTTCAGTACAGCCAAAGCGAGGGCGAGATAAAAATAAAAATTTCGGCAAATGCCTTTCGTAAAAAATTCTTTTAATTAACGTACTTTTTTTATAAAATTTATCTGAGTTCAGTTAAGATAATTTTTAATAAAAATATTTGACGCTTTATATCTTTTAAAATTGCTGTGTTACAATTGAAGATTATTCCAGTTGCACACAGTAACTGTTTAATAACTGCAACCAAACGCTTCAAGGGGAAAGAACAATTACAATAGAGTCATTCGAATTGTAAATACCTACTACATATTCACCCTTATTCTACTTGGCGTCAGCAATAACAACGGCAATTTTTAGGCAACAGCAATTCTAATCAAATACAACATCAATTCTATGTTAATTTGGTATTTTGTAAGAGTATTATGACGCCGTTGACTGTTTATCGATAATATTAATAAAATACAGCACACATCTCTAATGTTAGAGTCAGCTGATTCATTTTGTTTACTGTTTTTGATAAAAAAAACTGTTTTTGAAAAATAAAACGTTAAATGAAAATTTGTTTGTGAAAAAAGTAAAGCTTAAATAAAAATGTTTTTTATTTCTGATTCGGACTCGTCCAGTGACGAGGAAAACAAAAAAAATTTAATAATGGAAAGAAAGCTTAGACAAAAATCTTGCAGTTTTAATTTGCCCGATGGTGTTGTTGTTGGCGCTGATGTTGATGGAGCAGCAGCTTTGATACTTATGGTGCGTTCTTATTCCTGTAAATAGTTAAATATCAATGGACTTCAAGAATGTGGACCTACTTTTGAAAAAATATGTCTTACCAGTTCAAGTGATACCAAGAAGTAAACATCAACACTGTCTTCAGTGTTTGGGACTCCTTGAACCATTCCCTCAGGATTTATTTGTTGCTTTACATTCCGCTTTATTTGTGGCCATTTTTTAACGTTGAATTTTAAATCTCTCCTAATCTGTAAACAGAATTCCTTCAGGCAGCATAATTTCAAAACAAACTATTAACCTTACCTTTTGCCATCCATCACCAGTTCTAATTGGTGGACCAAGACAATTTATCACAGTGGCAATAGTCTACCACTGTTCCTTAAAATTATTAGGAACAGTGCCCCTACGGCTAGTGATGGATTCTTTTGAAGCTCCTTCACTAGCTTCCCGAACTGGCACTTACTTGTTATTTTAATTTTTTCCATTATTTCCAAAAAATTATATATTAATAACACAACACAAATGTAGAAACAAATCAAAATTAAAGCTAAGAATCTCGTTTCACTTTTTTTAAATTTTTAAAACACAACACAAAGCAGCACAAGACAACACTTAAAACGCCGACGACAAAATCAAAGGCAATAGCAACGCCGAATTTTCTTACAAAATACCAAACATATGTTAACAGTCATCGAAATATGGTAATATTGCCAACGGGAAGACGAAATTGAAACAAAACATAAAAAACGGTGTTGTGTTCTGTTAACGACGCCAAATAGAATAAGGGTGAAAGCTTTTCTTTTCACATTCGTCTTTAAACTTACAGCCGTGCTCAGAAAATGGAATTCGAGTGAAATTGAAATCGAACAAACTTTTTAAAACGATCCTGTTTTAAAGGCTCATAAAAATATTCTGTTTTACATACGTTATGCATATGTACATTAGGGTTATAACTTTTTGCAATTTTTGCAAATATCAAAAATACCACCGCATAGCCGTGTGGGGCATAAAAATATATTAAAAAATATGCTGTCATTTTTCCTCTATCGTGAAAAAAGTTTCCGCACCGATCGGGTTAAAGTTTTGTTCTTATTTACATATTTATTTTTTTCCATTAAAACAGTTACTCTTGCCTCTTGTCTTAAATATCTAATTAGGTAGTGAAGTCTTTGTTATTGCAAATCTGAAATTTCGCAAATTATTTCTGTTGGTTCTTAAAATGAAGTATAAAAAAAGTAAAATATCTGTTATAAAAAACTCAAAAATCTGGTCAAAGAATTTTACAAAAAATAAAAATAATATTGAAAAATGAAAAAAATACAAAAAGTCGAAATACCTTTAAGTGAGTTGAACAACATCCCAAAGGAAGAAATTATTATCGGAAGATTTATTGCTTTATGCAAGACAAATAAATATAAAGAGGAAAGGTATTTTAAAATGTCTAAGGAGTTAAATAATTTGTGGGCCAAGCTAAATATAAGAACCATGCGTGTGGATCTTATAAAAAGAAAAATTAGACGGGTGGTTCTATATTATGAAAAAACCTTAAAACGCCCTAATAGTAGTAATTTTCAAGACAACTTTAATATAAGTTGCGAAGCAGCATATTTACAATCTGAACCAAAATATAATCAACAAGTAACCTTTGATTAAGATTCTTCATTAATATTTGATAGCGATCATGATGAACACGATGATGATGAAAACTTCATACCAACCGGACGGAATAATCCATCAAAATGTCGTTAAAACCAGCGGTTACATTAGTAACAGAAGCAAAAGTTAGCACAAATAAAGCTGCTGCAATTTGTCAACATTTGGCTAAGTCTGGCATAACAATTTCGACTCCATCTCAAGCCGGAATTTATAAAGCTGTAAAGAAATTATCGGAACAACGAGAAGAGCTTTACAAGAAAACATTAAAAAATCAGGATTGGTGCTTACACTTTGATGGAAAAAAATTGGTAAAAAGGAAATTCAGGTAGTAGTGCAAGAAAAATGGCGTTGTGAGTTTATTAAAAAAACATTTTCAATTTATGTCATTGTCTCCTGCACAATATATTGGGTGTCAGCACCATGTTCTCTTTCTGATATTGAGACATGTTATGGACGAGGTTTTGGATGGCAAAACATCATCTCCCAATATTGGATATCACTTTGTTGCGGATCTAGCGGAGAATTATGAAAATCTAAAATCTAGCTATAAGCAAAGTCAAGTGGTTCTTAAATTCTCAAAAATAAAATGGAGAGATGATATGATTGATTTTTATATTCACTTTGCCAATCCTATAAATATTTCCAGAAAAATAACATATTTCCATATATAAATTGTAAATCTCTTCCATCAATTAGCAATGCCAGATGGAATTCCAGAGCTATATTAGCTATTTTGGCTTTTATCCTGCTTCCAAAGTATCAAGATGATTTAAAACCTATTTGTGAATATGTTTGCGCTTCCTGGTTTGAAATTTGGTTTGGTAGTCATTGCTTCAACGAGAATGATTTTGAAGCATTAAGTAAATCTTTAAAAAAACTTCACGAAAGCTAACGAATGCTTCTTAAGGCATTGGGTAATAGAACCGTCTAAAATTAAAGATCAACAGCGCAGCAACATATGCGCCGAGCGTGCGATTAAAGTGATGCAGGATATATATCCACAATGTAAAACCATACGCACATTAAACTTAAAGTTTATATCTTATAATTCCTAGTAAATTTGTACAATAATGAAAAATCTTTATTTTTAAAAAATAAAAATTTAAAGTACTTTAGAAATCGCTTTCGGTGCGGAAACTTTTTTCACCGAATCAACCTAAAAAACAGTTTTTTATTATCAGAACAACATTCACCACATGGTACTGGAGTGGTATTTTGCACTCAAAAAAAAGTTATAACCCTAATGTACATACCTTATATTTATTAGAATTTCTCTAAAACTCATGAACAACCATGGCAATTTTAAAAAAAATTTAACGGAAAATTGCATTTGATTTAAATTTTACTCAATTTCGATTTCCAGAACATGGCCGATAGTAATTAAGGAAACAGTTAATACTTTTTGACTTTGACATTATAAAAGACAAACTCTGCTAACATTTTCTTATCATTGAAAAAGTTTTTTCTTTTCTTTGAACATTAAAATTTATAAAATTTTCTATTTTTTCTTTTACAGTGCGATAAGTATTTTACAATTTTCCAAAGTAAAATGCATAAATGCCGTATAAAAGCTAAAAGATGCATTTTCAGTGTTTATATCGAAAATTAGAATTTTGTTAAACTATTTTTCTTAAGAAGCGTGTTAAAAAAAATATTTCTTTTCTCATAAGCCAATGTACACCCTTGGCTTCAGTAAAGCTACGGTCACACTTATTAAATATTTGACCAAATAAGCGTAACCACTACTTTTGTTAGGAGTTAGTGAGATTTAACAAACTCTTAATATCATAAAATAAAGCTTATTATACTGCTAGACATTGCAAAAAACTGTTTTCTGTAAGATGTGGAATTATAATCAAAATTAATATTGGAAATAAAGGAAATAATTATTTATTTTGCTTGTTGGTTCCGTTTTTTTCGTCAAATATTTGACAAGTGTGACCGTAGCTTAAGTTAATAATAATATAATACTAAGCGTAAAATTGTTATCATCGGACAAAAAACTAAGTAACGATATATTTAGTAAGCACATCCAAATTTAATTTTTCATATAACGTTGTTTTAATTGCTACTAATAGTAAGTAGGTACTTTATTGCGGGTATGGTAGTAGCTTTCACTCCAAACTCAGTTTGTGCTTTGCATTTTGTTCAACAAACTTTTTTCGTAAGGACATGGAGGTGTAATTGTCATTTGGTGCGCTAGTTGAGCGGAGGATCCAATGGATCATGTGACTGATTGCTATTTCCGCATGACCAAAGTGCAAATCGAAAAAAATGGTAAAGTTATGAATCCTGATATAAAACCAGCTACAAAAATTGCTCCACATTTGTTTCTGTACACAAAACAAAAACCTCCAGCATTGAAAGCAACATGAGTTAATGAAGAAGAAGACTTAGATCTGAGTTTTAATTCTACTGGTGATTTAAATTTTAAACTACTGAGTCAAATTGCAGTGGATTATTTATGTCGTTACCAAAACTTGTCAAAAGAGAACTCAGAATTACTCGCCTCACGTTTGGAAATAGGGGATTTTTGAACACAGAGTAACGTGTTTTCTACTATCGCATTCGCTTCAAGTTATATGGAACTCCTTCCAGAAAGTAGTAAGTGGGTTTGTAGGAAATAACAGAAGCCATAACGACAGTCAACAAATTCCAAATAAGAAGGAAAACTTTCAAGTCATAGGTACATATCAAATAAATTAAATAAGGTAGCATTATATGAAGTATAAACGGGTCTCTTGTAATAAAACTAAATGAGAAAAGAAGAAAATATATTTCCAATTACATGGTAAGTGTATTTTTTTCTTTTCTCAAAATTTAGGAGCTGAGTGTTTCGAATAATGTAAAAGAAAAATTGTGTTTGAGATATGCGTTAAAACTTATTAAAATTTTTTTTTTTTTGCATAATGGAGTAAACTTTTCAAAATCTAAGACGTGTAACTCCGTAAATTTTTGTCTGATAAACACATGGGGGATTCACAAGGTGTGTTATTAAGTCATATCGTCATAATGGGTGATATGCGAAAAAAGTTAGTAGGTATTACATACTAGCAAAATTAAGTGCCTACTTTACTTTCAATGCAAAAAAACTTAAGTGTTTACAAGAAATGACGTGACTTAAAAGAACTACCTAGTAGGTACTGGACAACTTAGTATATACTTACTTTCGGAATGCGAAAAACTTAAAAAATTAAAACGAATTATAAGTATGCACTAAATAATTATAAGTGTGATTGGAAACCGTCTTAAAATATTAGTGCTTTGTTTTTATGTTCTATATTTTATTAAATAATTAATGCAAAATGTCGCGGCCAGTTTTTGTCAACATAAATATTTCGTCAAATACCCTTTCGAAAGAAAAAAAGTTTTGCCGTTTTGAGCAAGATAATATAGAATGGTTGGCAGATCATTTTATGGGAAGTTCTTATGAAAGGCGGGGAGGAGGATTAAGTAATGAAAGTAAAATGAAGGTATATCTACGATTTTTAGCCTGTCCAGGATTCCAAATCGGTGTAGATGATAGCATTAATCAAAGTACCGTCAGTAGAGTAATAGCGAAAGTTTCCCAACAAATATGCGATAAAAAGAATAGTTGGATCAAGTTCCCTACATCGTATGCGGATTTTTTGTAAGCGAAGAGATTATCGAGAAGAAAAAATTGTTTTCCTGACGCCATCGGTGCAATTGCACACATGTGCGTTTAGCAAAATTATCTACTTCTTATCGTAAAAATTGATAAAAATTACTATTTGCAATATGTGTAACTGGAATTTCTTTGTAGGAGATGAATTTATCAACCGAAAGGGATATCCAAGCATTAATGTTCAAGCCGCTTGTAATGCTGCAGAATGTTTTACAAGTGTAGATTTTAGTTGGCCAGGGTCCGTTCATGATGCAAGAATCTGGAAAAGATCATCAGAGTATAAAATTATGAGGCAGAATATATCAAATGCGTTGTTATTAGGTGATGAAGGATACCCAATAGCGCCATTCCTAATGAAGGTTTTTAAAAATCCTTCAACAAGAAAAGAAATAAGGTTAAACAAACTTATTTCCAAGGAACGTGTAGTAATTGAGCGGATGTTTGGGCAGCTTAAAATGAGATTTCCTGCTTTAATGTATAAATTAAAAGTTAACATAAATATTGTTCCCAAGGTAATTTTATCGGCATTTATTCTACACAACGTAGCAGGCGCGGATTCAGGGGGGGGAAATAAGGAAATTTCCCCCCCCTAAATTATAAAAATATGTTTGGTTTATCTCGATAATACAAGAATTCCCAATAGTAATATTTTTTTCTATGTACAAAATTTTAGGAAATCCCAGCAAGGTTTTTTTTTTGTTTTTTTTTATTGAATCTAACGAAATTTTCAATATGTATCCAAAACTTAATTCTAATAGTTATTTGTTAGATATTTCCAAGGAAACATCTAGTTTACAGTATTCAAATACTTATTATTCTACGTTCAATCCCAGCAGGTGGCATCTATTTATATCCAAAGAATAAACGTTTGACTTGAAAATGCGTGCGGTCGAATTATTAATAAGCCTTAAGCTACGGTCACACTTATTAAATATTTGACCAAATAAGCGTAACCACTACTTTTGTAAATAGATAGTGCGATTTAACATGGTCTTAATATCACAAAATAAAGCTAGTTATACTACTAGACAAAGTAAAAAACTGTTTTTTGTAAGATGTGGTACTATAATCAAAATAAATATTGGAATTAAAGGAAATGTTTATTAAGTTTACTTGTTGGTCCCGTTTTTTTCGTCAAATATTTGACAAGTGTGACCGTAGCTTTAGTATATGCAATATTTATGTATATATGTGTTACATGAATCGAAATTCTATTCGATAATTTCCTTATCTTAAAGATATTTCAACATACAACAAAAAATCATTAGGAAAGCATTTATTGGCTTTGTTGTAAACGCATTTGAAGAGGCTTCAAAGAATATTGGTAATGTGATGTGTCAATTGATGCGAAGGCACTATCATCAATAGTTCTAAAAGTTTTGACAAATTTAAGTCTTGACCTAAAAAATTGTGTAGGAAATGGCACAGATGGGTGTCCTCTGACGTCAGCAGAAAATGGAGCTGTAATAAAATTCTGGCCAAATGCAAAACAAACGCCTTGCTATTCCTATAAATCAAACAACTCAATTTTAAAAAGCAACAAAGTGCCATTAATACAATAAGTTGTATCATTTGTTAAAGAAACGACAATTTTTTTAAATATAATCATCCCAAGCGAAACGCAGTTTTAGCAAAGTATTTGGTTTGACCGTCACGACTCAATTTTACACTTTGCAACAAGTGTACATCATATAGTAGAAGCTTTGGAAAAAATATCTGAGTGGAAAGGTAGAGATACTTCATTAAAAGCCTTATATTAAGGAACTCGCTTAGTACTTTTGAATTCATTTGAGGAATAGTATCATTTTACAAAAGCACGATATAGATCTTCAAAAAGGATCAAGCCTTATCAAAACTTAAATCATGTGCCTTGAAGAGAAAAGAAATAAAGCCGAAGAACTATTTAAAGCGATTTTTGAAAAAGTTAAAGTTATCTGCGTTCAAATCGATTACTACCGAGTTGAAGGTGACATTCCTCTTATTGAATTTATTTTAGAAGATCTCAAAACACGTTTCCCAATAGATCTCCTAAATGTATTGAATATACCTAAACTTCTACCTCAAAGTGTAATCAAGTCAAATACAGATACAAAACTTTTAAAATCATAACCAGCTGATGAGCTGATTATGTTTGATAAAATAGATAGATAAACACCTACTAACATCTAAACTTGAGTCTGAACTGTTGCATTGGCAACAAACATGGAAAATATCTGAAAATCTATCAGATAACATTGTAGATGCTTTAATAAACTGTGATGAAGATATCTACCGAAATCTAAGAAAAATATTTAAAATTTTCGTTTCAATGCTCGTCAGCAGGGCAAGTTTAAAATGGCACGAAAAATGATTTAAAATGGCTGGCAAAATGGCACGAAAAAGTATAAAAAATGACACGAAAAATGGCAAAAATAAACATCTTATTTAAGAATCTTTTTCTTTATTAAGTTTTTTTTGTAAGTACAATAGTATGTTTCTTCAAATTGTAAAAAAAAAAAATTCTGGGGGCAAAACGCAAGAACTTGGAAGTTGGTTTTTAACACACTTTTAATCTAATTTTTGTTATAAAATTCTGTTTAATAAAGAAATATTTTTATAATAATTGTCATAAAATTTTATTATCAGGGAAATCTTATTAAAAAACGACGTTTAAAATTCTTGCGTTTTGAGTCTTCGATTTCTAGAACACCCCTGATAATTTCCTGTTATCACATAAAACAGTTCTATAAATGAAAAACACTCTTTCAACATCGCAAGATGTAACTGGATCATATTTGAACACTTAAAGTTCAGATGGAGAATGGTTGTCAATAAATTTATCCGTCTCACTTTCATTAAAACAAAATTGTGAAAAAATCGATTAAAACACTTTTTTAAAATTGAAATGCCAAGCCATATACATAGATTTTTCAGGAGTATTGAATAATTTACCACACGTGTTACGATCTAAAACGTTTTTTACACTTTTCAACAAAATCTTTTTTACTGACATCTTTTTTATTTTCCTTAGCACTGTCAATTAAGCCAAAGCTTTCACTCATAGAAATCCCTTTTGTTTGTAACTTCAAGAGGCTTGAGCAGATGCATTGAAAGTACTTTTTACGTCCGATTTTTGCATTATTCAGTAAGAATTTCTAATAGATTCTGCCTCATAGTCGCTAGGCTTACTTAAAAATGTTTTTTCTAGGTTGCAAAAAGATATTCTTTGGCAAGCTGGACCAAAAATTGCTTTTTAAAAAAATAATTGAAGAAATGGCAAAAATGCCATTAAAAACTTGCCCTACTCGTCAGTAATGCTACGAGAGAGAGGTCATTTCCTACCCTTCGTCTAATAAAAACATGGCTCAGATCAACAATTACAGAAGAAAGACTGTGCTATCTATATTTGCCTCACAAGGATATCATAAATTGCTTATTTAAAAAAATTAATTTATATTGAACTGATCTTATATTTAATTTAACCCTATTGTTGAGTTTTTTTAATATAATATACACTTATTAATTTTAATAAACTTTTAAAAACAATTTTTTTTTTTGTATCAAAAAAAATTTCCCCCCCCTAAGGCTCGAGCTGGATCCGCGCCTGCAACGTAGCAAAATATCTGAAAGATGAGTTTATTTTTGAGGGCCAATTGATTCCAGATAATCATTCTATGCTTGATCAACCTACAGATGATAAGCAAGTTATTAGAGATAAAGAAATGCAAAGACGTCAACAAATCATAGATCAGCTAAATTTAATATGATGAAAAGTAAAATAACTTAATAAAAACCATCGTTACTATTTATTAAATCATTAAATTTTTATTTTTATTGTATGTTGTTCGTGTAGTTTTAAAAATAAACTTTAAGTTCTCTCAAAACTGACAGTTAAAATACATTTAAACAATTTTATTTAGGTCTTTTAAAAGTTTCTCTTCTTCAAGCTTCAGCACCTGAAACTGTTTTATTAAAACTATTCTTTGGAGTTCACTATCGGTCAAATTTTCGAATTCTTTATTTTCAAAAGGTTTTAGTTTAGCTTTTCTCTTGAAACTCTTTGTTGGTTTTACTAAATTTGTTTCCACCGTACCGTTTCTATCTTCTTGTAACCATTCCTCTTCCATTATAGTGTCGTCATCAACTAAACACTCCTCATCGTTATATCCAGCATCAATAGCAAATTTCAATTTTCCAATTGATGGATTTTCCAATCCACCTAATAGAATAAACAATTCTACTCCCAATCTTTCAGCACAATTTTTTTATTGCCGGTTTTATTAGGATCTGTTTTTTTTTAATCTGGCTATCTTCTATATTGCACGCAAAATTTTTATTGTTGTTTTGCTTGATATCCAGGCGAGCCACTTTTTTTGCCTCCTTAACAGTGGGTGTTGCGGATTTTGACAGTAATACTTGGTGCTTTTTTAATTCCTGTATAAAAAAATGGTTTTTATCCTCTTCCATCTGAAAAACCATACATTTTCTGAATAATAGTGTTCAGATTGATTAAAACAAATTTTATATAAAAACTAGCTTAACCCGTGCGCTTCGCTACACTGCTTTAACCACTTTATCGGTTGAGAGATATTTCATATATGCATCCTATGGAAGGTAGTTCCCCCCTGCGCCTACCCGCTTTATTTTTATTTTCAAAGTGAAGTATACCATAAGAGTGACTTCTACAAAGTTTGAACTTTCTCACTATAACAGTTTTTAAGATATCCGATATTAAACATTAGCGTCCTACGGGGGGTAACACTTTCCCCGCTGCTATTTTATTTCAATTTTGGGTCTCAGAAGATCCTACTACCAAAAGTTCAACAAAATGCGTGCAGTGGCTCTTATTTATATTTCTATCTATGAGGGGTACTGCTCCTCCCCTGTTTACCCCGCCCATTTTTATACTAAAATTTATAGTTTGCCATAGTAGTAGCTTTAACCACATTTGAAGACTCCCCCTTTAATAGTTCTTCAGTAAAGCGATATTTCATATATGCATCCTATGGGAGGGTTTTCCCTCCTGCGCCTATCCGCTTTATTTTTATTTTCAAAAGTGTAGTATACCATAAGAGTGACTTCCACAAAGTTTGAACATTCTCACTATAACAGTTCATAAGATATGCGATATTACGCATTGGCGTCCTATGGGGGGAACCACTTCCCCCGCTGCTATTTTATTTCAATTTTGGGGCTCAGAAGATCCTACTACCAAAAGTTTAACAAAATGCGTGCAGTGGCTCTTATTTATATTTCTATCTATGAGGGGTACTGCTCCTCCCCTGTTTACCCCGCCCATTTTTATACTGAAATTTTTAGTTTGCCATAGTAGTAGCTTTAACCACGTATAAAAACTCCCCCTTTAATAGTTCTTTAGTTAAGCGATATTTAATATATGCATCCTATGGGAGGTTTTTCCCCCCTGCGCCTACCCGCTTTATTTTTACTTTCAAAAGCGTAGTATACCATAAGAGTGACTTCCACAAAGTTTGAACATTCTCACTATAACAGTTCATAAGATACGCGATATTAAGTATTGGCGTCCTATGTGGGGAACCACTTCCCCCGCTGCTATTTTATTTCAATTTCGGGGCTCAGAAGATCCTAATACAAAAAGTTCAGCAAAATGCGTCCAGCGGCTCTTAAGATATGCGATAATAAATATTGGCATCCTATGGGGGGTACCAATTCCCCTGCCCCTATCGAAAAAATAAGTAGCCTATTTTATTTTTAGGGCTCACGTGATGTTACTGTAAAAATTTCAAGAAAATCGGTTCAGTAGTTTCGGAGTCTATAAGCCAACAAACAAACACACAAACACACAAACACACAAACATACAAACATTTTTCATTTTTATATATATAGATAGATAGATAGATAGATAGATAGATAGATTACCATTTAAATTTCAGTTTTCTGAAAAATTTATAAATTTGACAGTTAAAACTAAATGATGAAACAGAACTGGGGCTGAACGATGTTTTTCATACAGATTGACATAAAATTAAGCCAGAGAATGCGGTCGAGAAATAGAATCAATTTTATTTTGAGGACGTTTTTTATAATGCTCTCACATATAGACACTTATTCTCTTAACAATGCTACCATACTTTCATTCAATTTCATACATTTTATAAACAAAGAAAAATAACAACAAAAGAAAACAAAAGAAATGAGAGAGAATTTGAAGTTACGGCCGACGTTTTAATTATGGGCTTAAGAATTTTTGCTTGAAGTTGAAGACTCAATTCTGTTTCATCATTAATACCGAATAATTCGGAGTCTAGCAGCTATGAATTTTAAAGTACTTTCTTTTTGCATACTGGGTTCAAGTATGCACTAGAATTTTGAAGGCATTACACTTAGCTGAAAGTACTTGACTAGCTAGAATATACTTTTCTTTTCGCATATCACCCAATGTCCTAAATAATATTTTACAATTGCTTAAACAAATATTGTTGTGGTTCAAACAAAATAAAAATGTTAATGCTGTGTTCATTGATTTCTCATAACTATACAGTAGAAAGCTAAATTATAAGCGGTTGCCCACAGCATTCATATATATTTTTTGTAATTATTTTAAGACATATGACTTTACGACTTGTGAATCCCCCAAGTATATATATATGGGCTGAAAGAAAAATTTGCGTAATTCAAATAAATATTTTTCAAGATTTTTGGTAATATCCTTAAAAACTGCAAAAAATATGTTTTTCTTGAATATCCCCAAAGCGCTTCTGAAGAAAAATAAATAATTGCACTATTCGTAGCAGCTCCAAATTTATCTAAGAAAATAACCCATTTTGAGGTTATGGCAAAAAGTTGAAAATGTATGTGAATCCAGTGCTATCAGTTCACGAAAAAATTCAAAATAAACTTCAATTAGTAAGAAATGTAAACTACTAATAAAATTTCGTACTGATTTTCAGCCTGCAAGGAAATTAATCATATCAATAAACGTATTTGTAAGTTTTAGCTTTTGTTGCTGTTGATTTTAAATTAATCAATCATTTTCACTACTGAATAAATTTCAAACTACCAGCTAAAGAGTTTATAGATAAAACAAATCAAAATGTTTTTCATTAAACCCACTACCAAAAAATTGGAACAATTAAAAAAATCGTTTGAAACAGCATTACTTGATCTAATTGAAACAATTTTAGTGAACATTTTTTCCGTGTTATGTCAGATGAAACTTAAAACGTTTGTGTGAAATCAAAAATTTTAAACCGTCTGTAAATTGTCAATTTGGACAAACATGTGCAATTACAGATGGATTGTACAACTAACAAAGCCACTGTAAAATACTTATCGTGTTAAAGAACGTATACAAAGCATTTGCTAATTTTCGTATGTGCATATATTATAGTTCCAAACCCTTTTTCAGTATGCTGACGAAGAAATTTATCAATGTGAGCTAAGATCAAAACCAGCTGATTTCCTTGCTCCATATTTGGTGCCTTATAAAAATCGTACGCTGACTTACGAAGAATCTTGGGCCGCCTATAACGCTTGCTTATATGATTTAAAGTCCCGTTTTGTAGGCCTTCTAAATGATTTGCAACGCCAATATGAAGATGTAAGTATTTCCTTACTAGAAAATCATGCCATCATTCACTAAATATAATTAATTTTAAACAACTTTAATTTGCTTATAGCTTACAACAGAGTCAAAGTCTTTGCAAAGATTTTTAAATAAATTTGAAAATCAGTTCAACAATTACGACTACGAACAATTGGTAACAGAAGCAAAAGAAATCGGTTTAAACAAACGTATGGTGCAACAACGGTTAACTTTGACGCATGAAGGTTCACAAAAGAAATACGAGACTGTAAAGGAGTCCTTGATGCACGATTCTCGTCTAAATCTTCATAAAAATTAAAAAATTAAACTAACTGTATTGCATATCCCTCGATCCCAAACAAAAATTTCGTTCGCTAAACAAGCATTAAAAACAAAAACAAATTTTAAAATAAGTTGAGCGAACGAAATTTTCATTCCATATCGAGCGATATGCAATTTTAAATATCTACTATATTTTTGAGTTCCATAAACATAATTCTTATATTTTTGGTATTTTTAATATCTGTGGAAATGTAATAATAATAATAATATGTTATAGAAACTTTGCCTATCTACAACCAATTTGTTTTTAATCAGAACCGAAATTCTGAAACTTTTTAACGACAAAAATTTATCGTAAAGTAGCCAAAATTTGTTAGTTAACCAAAAAATATCTTGTTGAAAAATAATGACAGTAAAGGTACTGCAGTACAAATATAAAATAAAAATGCCAATTTTTAATAAAAAATAGTAAGAAAGTATAGTCGAACTCGCCCGTTCGTACACCGCAGTACACCCATTTGTAATCATGTTTCCGCCAAAAAAAAAAAATGTATTTTGTGCGGACATGATACATATGAGAGTTTTTTGTGCCAAACATTATCTAAATATTTACTTCTATTTCTTTTACTTCAGTTACTACTATGAGATGTCATATTTTAAAATTTACTTATTATTTTTATTAAATATGGACCGATTACAAAAAAAAATGGTAAGAAATGTTAATCACAAAGATAAAGGGTGTGAAGATAAATTCGTCAATGAACCTTGAAAACACGGTTACAATAAGACCGGAAGAGTGGATCACAAAAAAAAATGTATGAAGTACGAATGCTACGAAGCCAAAACAAAAATACCCAGTAAAAAATGTGCTCCAAAAGGAGCAGGTTTTATTTATGTATGAATGCATACCTCAAATCGCTTCAAACCTGCTGATAAGATGCCTGATTTTTGTATGGAGTGTTCCCGGCTTGGAGGACTATTTACTGCTGACAATAAGCGCTTTTTAACATGCAAAGGATAACTATATTTCCATATTCATTGATTTTTAAATTTTAATTGCTTAAATGCATTGTTTCAAAAATTTTCGTAAACCATTATATATTTGTATTTTTTTCGCTTTAAAACCTCATCGTGGTCAGCACTTAAATAGCAGCTTTTTTCTATATTTTATTCTTTATCATTTACTGCTATATAAAAGCTGTCTTATTGAAGCGCTCGATTATGCGCTTATTCTCTAAAGTGCTTCAAAAAACCCAAATTTTTTTTACTGGGTATTATTAAAAGATACTGGGAAATATAAAAGAAATACAAACTGCTAAAAGGGCTGCAAAAAACAACCTACTGTAACGCAGTTTACTTTCCCAGCTGAGGTATGACTCATTCTGTCCAGGGTCAATTCGAAGGTATGCTTTCTTTGAAATGAAACACGGGATGTTTTCGTGTATGTTCGCTTACAGTAATTTTAACAAAACTTTATTTACGAAATCTTAACCTACGCTAAATACTAAGAACTACGACGGCTTTCGGTTAATTCGGCACGGCTGTAGACGGGAACTTGTGCTGAAGCAGCGTAATTCCGTGCACGTACGGCTGATGACGTTAGGAAACGGCTAGATGTAGGCATTAGGTACGCACAGTGGTGATCCGAGGGGCAGCGTTAAATTACTGAGGATTCAATCTGGCAGAGAGGATGATAATAAACGAGTTTCTGTTATAGTTAACTATACTAACCCTCTTTTACGATCGAAACTATGCCGAGTACGGAGCATTCGGTTAGCTCCGTAGTTGGCTGCACACACAACTAACTACTTCAGCTAGTTGCGCCGTGCTCTTCGAGCACGGGAGGATTTTGCAACCTCGGGTGTTCGGCTAACTACGGCCTCTGATAAGTCGACGGCTGATGGTTGTCTGGCCTTGGTGTGGCTAGCTACGGCGATAAAAATTTTGAACCCAGCGGGAATGCGGAGGCCGTGGCGTTCTGCTAACTTCGGTCTTAAATACTAGAAACTACTTGAAAATACTTCGAACACCAAGGGATTGAGGACGTCTTGGCGTTCGGCTAACTACGGTTATGGTTAATCAGGTTCGGTTATATACGGTTTGGTTAATCAGGTTCAGTAAAATAGGTTTTCTCAAATACTATGTAGAATACTTCGGGCATCATATTAAATACGGTTCTGGTTAATCAGGTTCGGTTAAATACGGTTTGTATTCAGTCTGCTACCGAATGGAATTCGGAGGCACCGGCAGTCGGCTGAACACGACTAACTACGGGATAAGTGCTGGTTCATATTAACTACTATAAAGAATGCGTGGACTACTGGTTTGTATTCAGTCGGCTACCGAATGGAATTCGAAGGCACCGTCGGTTGAATGAACATGATTAATTAAGGCAGAGTTACGTACACTGGAATTTTTGCTCTTTTTTTTTGGTACTTTCTTTAGTATTGCTATGGAATTGCGACAAAACAATTTAAAATACAACATATTTCCATATAAACAAAAATATATGATGCACAAAATAGAAAGGGACCTAAGGGTAAAAACCGGTTTTGTTTAGGAGAGCCATTTTAAAGATTTAAATACATACGTGTATCTTTGGTGTACCATCACTTCATAGAACGCGCATGTCTCTGGGGGAACACTTTTGGGGCATGGGATCGGTCTCATTCGATGCTCAGATGTTGTCCACATCAAAAAAAATTTATTTTTTTTTTTACCCTTAGGTCCCTTTCTCTACGCGCTGTCACTTGGTACTTTTTCTGCATAGCGTCACCATTTAAACATTTTTGATTCCCATCACTGTGTGTATTGTTGTATGTATACTGTTGCTTTTTTATGCATGGGTAAAACATATGACACGTTATTGTATGTTCTATAAGTGCATCGACGTGTTTACAGTACGGTGCGGTACATTACCGATACAGCAACGGTAAAATACGGGCTTGCAAGGTACATTATAACAAGGTCGACTCATTTGGGAATGTAGACATGCTGCTCTATAAAAATAACCGACTTGTCAAAATTGTCTTCATATAAAACAATAATATTTTAACGCACACGTGTACAAATTTTGGCTCATATACACGAAGTTTGACGTTTGGGTTCTAACTAGAGTAAACAGCTGACAAACATATGAACTAACGATTCTACCTTGTGTAAATATACCTTTCGGGCTTGTGTCAAGTCGGCTACCGAATGGAATTCGGAGGCACTGGCGGCCGGTAAAATACAACTTAACTACGGGTACTACTAACAGAACTGTAAAAAGTGACGTGTGAAAAGGGCCCCCATCAGTTGCGAAGGCAGCTTTCGAAGAAAAAGACGGAAAGCTTTTTTGGTAGTGAAGTGGCAATGTGTAAAAACAGGCCGCAACAATCAACACAAATGGCGTGATCAAAACGAAAATAACAAAACACAAGCCACGTTAAACAAATGCAATAGTGCATTAGTTTAGTTTTGTGCAGAAAAAATGTATTTAGTAATATTGTTTTGTTTTATAATGTTATTTACTTACCTAAATATTATTTACTCGTGTTGTGGTAAACTTAAAAATTTAAAAAGGTTTCCTGATGAGCTGGCCTAAGCAACCAGTGAAATGCGCCTAGAAGCTAGCTTTCCCTCAACAATAAATTTCAGTGTATTTATCAAATATGAAAAACTGGGAATTTAGCACGTCATACGGAAATCGTATTAATAATAAATTTTTACAACAGTTTTGCAAATAAATTTCAAATTAATGAATTAGTGTTCATTGCATAAAATATGATGCAAAGAGAAATGCATAAGCGCTAGAGTTGTGTCGTTCCGGAACGACCTAGTTCCATTGAACGATTCCCTAAAAGGAACGGTGCGGGCTTTTTTAATAGTTCCGTTTTTATCGTTCCTCGTTCCGCAATTGCAATCCGTTGAATCATTACATGTTTTTCTGTAGGTTCATATTTTTTGTGTTGATCAGTGTTGCCGACTTTTGTGTATTTATATCGTGGCATAGGTATAAAAAATTTCTAATTAAATAAATTACTTATGTATGTGATTCAAAGTAATATATTTAAGCAATATACCACTCGTTTACCACCAGCAACGGCATTTGGGTAAGTGCAGATTTAAAACGGGTATAAATTAACCTGAATATATTGAATTAGTTATTTTACAAACATTAAAAAATTATATAATTATTATTTATGTATGTACAGTACTTTTCGCTTATATTCCACTACTGTAGTTGCAGAACTTTTGTGGACTATAAGCGAATTTGGACTATAACCGATTTTTTTATTAACAATTTTATGGATAATAAGTAAAACCTAGCATAATCCACATTTTGGACTATATAAAAATTATTTTCTTCAATAAAACCACTCTTTTTTAAAAAAAGAAATGTTTATTTAAAACATAAGCAAATACTGATTTAATTTAAATAAATAGTTAAAACAAAAATCTCTATTATTAATTAATTCAAATGTTTTAAAAGCTTACAACAAAAACAAAATGTAAATAATTGCAATGCTTCATAAGCCTAAAGTATGAGATTAATTTTAATTTTTTGGATGACGAAATCAAACACAACATAAATTTGTCATTTTCCAGGAAGGTAAATAAAAACATGTTGCCAGTTGATTAAAAAACTATAAAAAACAGAGTGGACTTTAAGCAAAAATGTTTGCATAAAGAATTATAATTGCATGCTAAGAAAATGTGGCTTTTATACGAAAATGAACTTCAAGCGAAATGGACCTTAGAACAAATAATTTGTATGAAATTCTTAAAAATCTGCATGTGAATATGACAATTTTGGCTTATATCCGTTTTTGGCCTTTAAGCGGAATGGACAATAACCGAAAAGTATTGTAGTTGTTACGCCACAACATGAAAACAAACAATAACAAATACAGTATTCCACGGATAATTACCTCGCCAAAAATGCCAGTATTTTTAGGTAATTATGCGTGCAAAGCAATTAAACGAATACGCTTAACTACCTCGTTGAGGTAATTATAAGAATATGTTTAACTACCGCATTGAGGTAATTAAACGTATTTATTTACAAGATACCTTAACTTTGATGCATGAAAAAAGTCAAGGCATAGGAATTTTGGTATCAGCTTATCTAAAGGGATAGCAATAAAAACAATGGGATTTTCTGTCTTGAATTTTTTCTTTAATGGTTTTTGAGATGTCCTGTCATATCCTACTAACAAAAGCGTACTCATACATACAAACTTATGATTAGGGAAATGGTAAATTTGCAATTGCATGGTTTTTCTTGTGCGACCAATGATGGCAAAAGCAATATATTTATCCGTTATAGAGCCAATATATGAATTTGTAGTGATACATATACAATCGAGACGCTTCTTTTAGTAGGTATACCGATCGACTCAGAATCACTTTTTTAAACAATTTTATCATGTCCGGCTTGTTCGCAAAATACAAGTTGCAAATTTTATATAATTTAATAAAATTTGGTAAATATGGTTTAATTGTCATAAGAACAAAACCTATGTAAATTGTCAATAATCAGCCTAATTATGAATACAATTTTTCCGGGAGATTTCTCTCTTCTCCCATTTTTCCTTTGTCAATTCAATTGTAAAAATCGGAAAAGGGAAAAACTCCCGGGGAATTTGTATTCATAATTGGGCTGAATGTCACAAAGTCCCCATGCAAACATCTTTTTTTATGTACATAAGCCATTTAATCATGTTCGTATTAAGATTAAATTTGGCCCATGATGTTTTACTGCAAATGAAATATGGTTGAATTGGTTCAGATTTAAACATACAGCATTCAAATAACAAACCCTAGAATATACATGCTATTTTGTCCTTTAAATGGTAAAATAATTTTAAATTTAGCGACCGTTCCTTAAACCCTTTAAGACAAAATATCTCATATATTCGGTATGTCTAGATAATATTGAGCACAAATAACTCTTATATGAATCTTAACCTCATAACATGACTATATTCTGGTCAGTTTATTTAATTGCAAATATTAAATTGTGGAATATTTTGCTTTCAAATAAGCCATATTTTGTTTTTGGGCATATTTTTTTTAAAAAAAATTTTAGGACATATTTTTAAATTATTATCATGTAAACTTGGTTGCATTACTTGCTGTGTTGTTGGCAATTGTGAAATAGTACTGAGGCAATTAAACTAATAAAATTAAGGTGTAATTTTGTTTTGTGAGTTTAATTTTTAAGGCAATTACCCGAATTGGGTAATTAAGCGTATGGCAATTAAACGTGGATTTTTGTTTGAAAAACGGATAAAAAAACCGGGGATTTATAACTCAAGGTAAATAAGCGTGTAAGGCAATAAAGCGTGGGGTTATTAACAGGGTTATACTGTATTTATTTGTTGACGTTTTTACGAACGACAAAGAAGTTTTTCGTTCCTCGTTCATTAATTGTTCAAAGTAAAAATCAGGAACGATGAACGACCTAGTTCATTTGATCTTTCGGAACGGTCCGAACGATTCCACAGAAGGAACGATTTTGCCCAACTCTAAAAAGGGCAGCTTTCTTAGAAAGAGACAAAAAAAATGCAAAATCCTCCGTCTCATGACAGTTCTGTTAGTATGCTGTGACTGGGGTGTAGGGCAATATTTACTCTGTTTGTTTCGAACAAACTTTGTCTACTTATTCAAAGTTCCGCGGACCCTAGTTAGGGAGCGACAGGTAACCCTGAATGGCCATTTGAGCGTCTCAGGAACTAGGAGGACGAAAGCCAAGCCAAGACAAAACCCCTCTGAAACCCCCTCCCTTATACGGTACCCTCACCGTGGAAAGCAGGTTTGCTGTGTGCTAATAACTCACTCTGTAAAAACCAATTATTACAGAAACGAATACAATTTCAAATTAAAGAACAAACCCTCTAAAGATGACAACATTTGGCTTTAAAACACGGATAATGATTGGAACATGGAACGTTCGAACTCTTTTGGATCCATCCAGAATAGAACAACTTTGCAAAGAAATGTCCAACTACAAACTCTCAATTCTCGGACTAAGTGAGACAAGAATACTAAACAGTGGTTCCACGCATCTTTCATCTGGCCACCATTTGCTTTTCTCCGGAAACAGTAATACAAAAGTGCGTGGTGTTGGTATTCTCTTAACACCATATTCTAGCCGTTGCTTGATAGAATTCAAACCGATATCCGACCGCCTAATAGTTGCAAGATTTAGTTGCCGTTTTGGTAATATCTCTGTCATTCAATGTTATGCCCCAACTGAACCTGATGATGATAGTTCCAAAGATGAATTTTACTCTCAACTCGATACCACCATTCACCCACTTCCTGGAGGTGATATCAAAATATTGATTGGCGATTCCAACGCAAAAGTTGGAAGTGACAATGCCAACCTAGAATCAATAATGGGAAAAAATGGTTTAGGAGATGTCCGAAATGATAACGGGGAAAGGCTTGTCGATTTATGCGCAAGACACAGTTTGTTTATAGGTGGAACACGTTTTTTACACAAAGATATACACAAGTATACTTGGGAGTCACCTGACCAAAACACTCGTAACCAAATCGACCACGTTATTATTAGCAAACTTTTTGTTGGATCTCTCGAAGACATTAGAACTAGGAGGGGCGCTGATCTGTACACTGACCATGAACTGCTAGTGGGTACTTTTCGTCTTCGTCCGGCAGCGATAAAACAACATAAGCATGTGGCAAAATTTAACACCTCTCATTTTCAGGACCCCTCTACGTCACAGTTATATAGAAATGCACTATCATTAAAACTTCCAGCTGACGTTGATAGTGAACAATCTTGGGATGACATAGTTGAGGCCTGTAAACAAGCGGCCAAAGATGTAATTGGACATGTTGACAAAAGGCGAAAACAATGGATAAGCGATGAAACAGGGGCGGAAATAAAAAACCGATAGCATCTTAAAAACATTAAGAATAAAGCTAAAACTCCAGAAGGAAAAATGCAGCAAAACTCCAATATAGACAGTCTGCCTGAAGAGTAAAAACACTTGTGCGCCTAGATAAGGAGAAATATTAAAATAGCGTAGCCGAAGAGACGGAACGAGCGGCAAATACTGGCAATATGAAGCAAGCATACGCTTTTATAAAGAAACTTAGTGGTAACAACATAAGGAGCACTGCAACTATAAAGGACGGTAATGGTAATCTCCTGACTGCCCCGGATCAACAACTCAACCGATGACGTGAATTCTTCACCGAAAACGCAACATCACAAAACACCGATACCGTAAACGAACAACAACAACCTAGCAGACGTAATCAGCGAAGAGACATTTCCACAGCCCCGCCATCAGTATCAGAAATTAAACTGTGCATTGAAAAACTTAAAAATGGCAAATCGGACGATATTCCTGCAGAACTGATTAAATATGGTGCACCAATATTGGCTGAAAGACTTGCTCCCATTATTAACAAAGTGTGGACTTCAAACCAAATACCAAATGAATGGAAAGAAGGAGTGGTAATCACGATTCCCAAAAAAGGAGATTTAAGTGATTGCAAAAATTGGAGAGGTATCACGTTGCTCAATGCCATCTCAAAATTATTGGCAACAATTCTACTCGGACGTATTGCACCAGCAGTAGATTTGATGCTTCGTAACGAGCAAGCAGGTTTTAGGACGGGTAGATCATGCGCGGACCATATAAATACACTCCGCATCATTATAGAACAGACTAAAGAATACAACACACACCTGTACCTTCTCTTCGTCGATTTTGAAAGGGCCTTCGACACAGTATCTAGGGATCTTCTGTGGCCCACGCTATCGTCCAAAGGCATCCCTGATAAAATCGTTACGCTTATACGTGAGTTATATAGAGAGTCTTCTAGTCGAGTACGTTTCAATGGTAAAGATAGTCAACCATTTTCATCCACTACAGGCGTTAAGCAGGGCTGTATTCTGTCTCCAACCCTTTTTCTGCTGCTCCTTGACAGTGTACTGGAGAAAACAAATACCGAGGCTCAAAACGGTATTCAGTGGAACATATCTGAAAAGCTTAACGACATCGATTACGCAGACGATATTTGTTTAATGGCTCACCGTTTCAACGACATCGAAGAAAAGTTAAAGAAACTCTCAGTGAACGCTATGAAATTTGGACTTAAAATCAACCTGAAAAAAACCAAACTAATGCGTATAGGAACAAGCTCAACTACACCACTGAAACTTGAAAATGTTGTAATCGAGGACGTTGAATCGTTCAATTATCTGGGAAGCGTGATTACTAAAGATGGCGGCACAACAGCAGATATAAGATCCCGTATAAACAAGGCAAGGGTGGCCTTTCAATCAATGCATAAGCTGTGGAAGTCGAACTCTATCAGCAGCAAAACCAAACTTCGCATCTTTGACTGTAGCGTTAAATCTGTTTTATTATATGGTTCTACAACTTGGGGAGTAACGCAGACAAATATGAAAAAACTCCAAGGTTTTGTTAACCGATGTTTATGCCGCATCCTTCGCATTTTCTGGCCCAACACTATATCTACAACCGAACTCTTACAGCTTACAGCTTACAGAAAACACTACAATAGAAGCAGAAATAATGAAACGTAAGTGGACGTGGATTTAAGAAGACCGCAAAATGACATTACTCGCGCTGCACTTCAGTGGAACCCTCAAGGTCATCGCAGACCCGGACGACCACAAAACACCTGGATGAGAACGACAACTCGAGAACGCTGTGCTGTCAACAAATCATGGAACCAAATTAAAGCCCTTGCCAATAATCGAAGCAGATGGAGAGAAATTGTAAACGCCCTATGTTCACCTGAACTTTTATTTTAAAACACATACTTTGTATAAATATTAAAATAAATAAAGGACATATAAAATAATAAAAGTTATTTTAGTAAAGGAAATACAAACTGTGTAAGGGTAAGAGTCTAAACACAATGTTTGCGGTGCGATTTCTCGTTGAGGGAGAGAAAAATAAACATAATACAACGGAAGACGGCGACGGAAATAGTTGTCATTTTTTGTTTAAATTTTTATTAATTTATTTGTGCATACATTTTAATCATGTTGTTTGTTTTCAATAATGTTGTGAACATAGCCAGTTATTCAAAAACTATGGCAACATCAGAAAGAGTACGAGTATCAAAAACTGAGAGACAACGCGAATTAAATTCGCTTTGTTGGGAGAGAAAGAAAGTCCGCAATGAAAATAAAATAGATTTTAATTTTATGCCGTTCCGCACTGCGGTTCTTTATTTCAAAATCGTATGAAAAACCGCACCGCAATAAATTATCGTTACATTGTGTTCAGACTCTATTCATAGTGGTAAGTATTATAGTAAGGGTATTCACGGTGTTGGGTTACTTATATTTCATAATGGTAGGATTAAAATGTTTGGATTAAATGTATATATGGGCAACTTCAAAAATATACGGTACCTAGACATTTTTTTTAATTTTTTTTTTTTGAATGACATCAATGTTGATTTGCGTGTGTATAAACCGACATTTGAGCATGTGGAATCCGTTCGCGTTAATCATTTTTTATTAAATGGCGCAAATTTTACTGTGGTTTAAAGTAAAATTTTTTGTTAAAATTGAAAAAGGATAACGCGTGTGGATAATACCCCTTAATGGCTTTCTTAGCACACTAAAATATTTGTAAAAGCTTCAATACTTTTCAAAATATGCTGGAAAAATTTTTTTTATCGTGCATGCATATAAAAATTTGTTTAAAATAGTTTTACTTAAATATTTATTCTTAGAAGCATTCAGCAAAGGCTACTATGATCACAATTTGTTTCGCTTCTCTGTTTTCTTTTTACGAATTTCATGATTTTTTAAATGTATAATCTGAAACCAAATCAAATATTTCATACATGTATGTTTTTTAAGGTTAGACAAACTTTGTTTCCTCCATAAACTGTTAAATCCTTAAAATTTTTTGGTGTGTTTTCAATTTAAGTATCAAGCTTAGTAAAGTCTGCTATTCAAAGTACGTATGAGCGGAATTCATAAAGCGCTTTAGTTGTCACAAAGCGAAATGTGTTTGGCAAAAACTGCCGCTGCACGCGCCAGTGTTGAAAAATATTATTTTTTTTGTTTTGCACTTTATCAATTTAGTTCGTCGGGAAGAATTTATTTGGATACCTAAACGGGAACATGCCATGTTTTGATATAAAAAAATTTACGATAATTTCTTTTAAGTTTGTGATGTCTGTGATACGTTATTAGTGCGCTGACACCACCTTGATATACCGCAAACTTTATAAAATTATGCAGTTTTTTTAATTCTGCGCCTAAAACTAATTTTTATTAAACGGCGCAAAAACCCTATGTAAAATCTTCAAAAAGTTCAAAATTCGGAAAATTTGGGTTTTACTTGTAAACCACCATGCAACTTTTCACCCAGCAGTGATATCAAAAATTTTTTTTTGTGGATATATCCTCCAAGTCTATTGACTATATTTTGTATTGTTTTGGATCTGAAAGCTAAAAACTATTACAAAGAAAATGAAATGGATGAAAAAACTATTGCAAGTTTCAAGTCGTTTATTAATTTTTCGAATTTTAGATGACCACCAATTCTTAAGGTGAAGACTTTCTAACACAAAACTTTGCACGTCATATCCTTTAAGTATAGTCATCCAAACCCTGTACAAGGTTTTTTTCAATTCATAAAACTTAACGAAATTAGAGCCATAGTATGAAGGTTTCAGCAGGTGCTCAAAAAATTTTAAATAGCCCATATGTGGGTTATGTTTGTAACGTCACGTTACACCACTGAACAAAAAATGTCAGGAAATTGAGGTTTTACAGAACTGACGATTTTAATTTACATAATAAATTTAAAAATTCTGTAGGAGTATATAAAAGAACATCTCTAGCAATACTATTCGACTTAAATTAAAAAGCTGTATTTGAGATATCTGAGAGAAAAAGTGTATGGACATATTATGTGACAAAGTTATTGACTATTGAGTAGGGTGGTTAGACGATTAATTCTTGTTCGATTATTCGAACAATTTTAGACGATTAATTTTTCGAATAGTTAAAAATGCTTATTTGGATTACAGGATTAATCGAAGAATTTATACAAAAATATATAGTAAACAAAAAAGTTTAAGTCCGTTGTAATTAAAAAAAAAACAGTCATGAATAGTGAGTAATTTTGCTTAAATATTTGTTAAATTTTTCAACACAATTTAATAATTCATTTCACAAAAAAAAACGACAAAGGAATGTTAACTCAAAGAATTATTAAAAATGTGTCGGGTACGTTCTAGAAATCAAAATGAAGTAAAATTGAAATCGAACAATAATTAAAATTCAATTAATAAAATAAAGTTTGTTTTACACCAGTCTTACGTATTTGAGGAAAATGCAAACCTGTATTGATAAGTTGTTATTGTTTTTTGAAAATTTTCAAATAATAATTAGATCAGGGAAGCATTTTTCTAAAATACTTAAGACTTCGTGGGATAGTGTATACCGGCCTTAAATGAGCGTAGTTTTTCGTAGTTTAAAGTGTTGTTCCTGCAAAAAAAATGGATACTTAAAGAATGAAGTAGTTAAAATGGAATATTTTTAGGAACTTTCATTACAGGGTCTTTTTTAAAATTTGCTCGAATTTAAATCCACTCCATTCGATTTCTAGAATACACCGTATTTTAAACAAAATAGTTCATGCGTTACTCTCTTTAGAATAAGTTTGGTTTAAAAATATTGTACGAAGGATAAAACTAATAAAGCTAAATGTACACACAGAAAAATAAATATCAACGTTAAATTTACATTGCGCAATGCTGATTAAAAATCATAGTAAATTTCTACAAAAGTATTGACTTTATTTAAAATTATCATTGTGTCATATTATTTTTAATGAAAAATGTTAACATAAGATTGTTCAATATTGAATCCATAAAATTCTGTTTTATTTGTTTTGTATAGAAACAATAACAGCACAATAAAATTCCCATATTCTTTTTGTTAAAATCTCAACCAGTTGGTCCTTCTTCTACTCGTTTACTAAATCAACTCTAAAGGCAAAATTAAAAACAATGTACAATGGAACACGTTGACACGTTCCAATCGCTAATCATATCCGCGAACTTATCACTTATAAGCGTAATATCAAGAACCTCCCTTCTGCTAGTCACAATATAGGTGGGCTCACTATCCCTATTAACTACTGTTAGTTCAGTTTCTACTATGAAGTCCAAAAGCGACTATCCTCGTGGATTGACATCTGAGCTTCCCCAGATGCATAAGCATCAGCACATGTTGCTCCTGTTAGCATACGACATCGCCTTCCTGGTTGTGGAGTTTAGAGGATTAGCACCCTGGTTGTGTGCCATGTAGCAGCTCAAAAGCAAGACAGTACTGGTTTTGCATTCTGCTGCGACAGTGCAGGTGTCCTTATCGCTAAAATCAGAAAGAATGAAAGCTTTTAGGATGTTTTTGACCACAACACAAGCCCTGGTCTTGCGTACAGAGTACTAAGGCCGTCTAAACTGAGTCCGCAAACCCTTTATCCGTGCCTGAAGCCAATCGGAGTAACCTTCATCATAGCTCATAGCTATGGACGACTGTGACGTTGGCATCCTCTTGTCCTCGTCCGATTCCAGAAGGATATCCTCATTGTCCGCCACTTCCATCTTACCAAAGAAGTCACCCACAAGTCCACTGACCGATTTGGTGTCTTCATGGGCCGATGACGTAGCAGAATCGTCTTCCATATGCTCCGTTGATGCTGTTGTTGTGATGGTAGTCACCGGAGCTTGAGGCTTTCCTTTGTCATCACCTTTGTAGACTCGGATGAAGATAGTTCCAAATGCATAGAATATCTCCCCCTGTGTCTTCCGAAGTGACGGCACAGAGTCACTGTTTATTATAACAGTGACCTTCCTGGACTCTTCAACAGATTCAGAAACCCTCACTACTTTCCAGTCCTGTGTGGGTAGCTGGGGGTAACTGATCTGTATAATTTACGGCATCCTTGTACAACAGCGCTGAACGCTTATCTGCACACGCTATCAATTTAATGTGATCTAGATGCCAGGCGGCATCTTCACATTGTGGTGGTGGTCCAGGGTTACCCCTTGAGACATTCAGGAACGCCCTACTGAGAACGACGACAACCAGCTTCCAGTTCTTGGAGAAAATGGTGCCGTCACGGGCGTTTCCGTCAATGATCGCCCAAATGAGGTGGTCTTTAGCCATATTTTTGTACGATCTGTTTTGCGGCAGTTGAGGCATATATTTGGACCGTTTAGTACCAAGAAGGGTGTTCTCACCTGACCGTTGCCGTTTAGGCGCTGCTTCGGTTGGTTTCCGTTCAGGAGTGCCATCCTCTGCAGAGGGAGGTACACGTTTTAAGCCCTCAATATGAGTTTTTGCCCACTGGACAGAGGGTTTCTCCTGCTCCGTGAGCTCACCAACTGGTTTTTCACCATGTCGGTTAAAGGCCCGTTTGGATGCATTTATGTACCTTTGGGGTTATTTGATAAGTGCCGTAGAGGCTGAGGGAGGTGCATCAGAAGGCATCGCATCTTTCTTCGTGTGCTCTCTTTGCACAGGTTTCGGCACATGGGAAACTGGATTTCCGGCAGCCTGAGTCTGTACCGTCAAGCCAGCACCCGAGGAAGGGGGTTTGTCAAGATTTTCTCCCGTCCGGACCTGGGACGCCTTAGAGGTACCTGGTTTCGAAGAACCCTAGCCAAGCTTAGTTTACGACCGCCTGAAGGCTTAGTCGTAACGAGTTTTTGCGCACTAGTAGCTGACCGTCTAGCAGAGCCTGGCGCAACCACTTTACTAGACGAGGTCTCAGTAGCATTCAACATACTACAGCCTGATACCGATGCTGTAGTAGTAGGGTCTGCAGCCCTTTCCCAAATACGTAGGGCGTGAATTTTCGGGGGGGGGGAGGGGGGTGAGTTGGGGTTGTATTTTTTGCCTAACTGACAGACGCAGACCATCAGCCGCTCAATATGAGAACAGACGCTGCTGGATTTTGTTGCGGACCGACAGCCTTCAGAAGGCTTAACAGTTGACCGTTAAAGGCCAGCGGACGCATAGTCATTAGCCGCTCCAACTAGGAGGAACAGACGCTAATAGACGGTGGGGAGTAGCTCTTGGTTTGTACTCGGTTTAGACACTTCTGGCATGGGAGGCCCTACCGGTATTGACTGTCGTCACTACCGCCAGCATGACTCTAAACGTTCTTCTACTTAAGCCCTCGCGTCGCGGTAAGATGACTACCCATTCGCGAGGGACGGACAAAGCTAGCTCGACTGAAAAAGTGATTGAGTCGTTCGGTATTCTAACAACATTCGGCTGGTCGGCCCATAATTTAGTGTAGGCCTAGAACTGCAACAAATTTTAAAACTGTGAGGTTGAATGGATAATGTTTAGATCCCATCCCGTTCTTTAATATTTTAACTCTCTCTTGATTTGGCCCAGCCAAATATAGCACTCTTACTTATTCAGTATTATTTTCCCCTAAAACTATTAATTTTTGCGCTAAAAGCGATAATTGATAAAAAAAAATTTAAAAAAATAATAACAAGTAATAGAGTATAGTCGGTCAAGCCCGACCAAATGAGCCAATGATAGGGATCTATATATGTTCTTAATTTCATTAAAATCGGTTTGGTAGTTTTCTGCAATATTTATCGATATGTTGGCATTATTATATAATTAACCTTGTTTAAAAAAAAAATAAGTTGAAAAGTCCAAAATCATTAAAATTGTTGTGAAATTTGGTCTAATGTTACTTAGTAATTTTTTGACCGATTTTTACGAACGACCTGCGGTTGGTTTAGTGATTTCATTATCTTTAAATAAAAAAAAGGAATAAAAAATCCGTCGAATATTTTCGAAGATATTTTAATTAAAGTAACATCATCTTTTTTAAACATCCAAATAATTTTTCGAAAACCATTCTGACTTCACATTCGGATTTAGCGGATAATTTTTTAAGTTCCCGAACTTTTGTGTAGAATAACTAAAAAAAATTAAATTAAAAATGTAAGGACATTTAGCCAGAATTTCTGGGAAATTTTACCCGAATAGAAACGCTTCTGGAGAGGTTATACTTTTTAAAAAAATATTTTGTAAAAACAATTTTAGTTGCTCAGGCTAAAGGCCTAAAGGAATGGTATTTAAAAGCCATTGTCAACTGCCACCGAACACCCACAAAATCCTAGGGTGTTATGTATCATAACGTTTCTTAGGGGAAAAAATAAAGTATATGTGACAAGATAATATAAGATTAAAGATGGTGTTCCACTGGAAAAAATTCTTGGGCCAACTCTCTATTTAATATACATACATCACTGATTTGCCCATATGCGACAAACTTAACATTTCCACATGTTCAAATGAAACAGTTAGCATATGAACCCACATGTAACTTCTTGTCAACTTAATGATTAGTTCAGTAAAGTGGAAACTTGGTTGAAAAATTTTCGAATTCGAGTAAATGGGTTATGCACCAAACAAGTTAAGTTTATACTCCGGACATGAAATTGTCCACCTGCCACACTTAATAACAAAGTAAAACACATGAAGTGCGGAGTTTCTCGAAGTATTTATCGAAACTAACAAAACCTCATTTGGGTCTTGCTAGTTTTAGCTGTATTTTTTTTTTGTCAAACTTGATTTTCCAAAGAACATGTAATTTTTTAACGGCTTTATCTCGGGAGCCAATTAAAATTTCGCGTTCCTCTTCAATTTTAATACATTTTTCGAGGTAAACAACAGCTGGAAAATGTGAAAAAAGCATCCATCTTATAATTATGAATTATATGGATGTTATAGGAAATATTTTTTGGAAAAATAACTTTACTTACTGTAAGAGAAGATAAACTCGCTGTTTGTTGTTGTTGTTTTTGTTTAAGCTTTGATATTGTTACAAGTAGAACTGTTGCTTATAATTTTTACACGCTTGACGGTTTTATTTGGTTTAATATCTTTAGTTTTTCTAAAATCTTTGATGAAATAACCTGACGATCTGGCCTAAGCAACCAGTGAAATGCGCATACGAATAGCTTATCCCATCAACAATAAATTTCAGTTTATCAATAGTAATGAAAAGCGAATTTAGCACATTTAAACGAAACCTTATCAATTAATTTTTTGAATTCCAAGAAAAACTGTGATGAATTTTTCACAGTTTGGCAGATTTGGGCCACGAATGTTTTAAAAAGCCGAAAAAAAATAAATTTATCGAGCTCTTTACAATTTTGAGGCCATTTTTCGGGTTAGTTCGTTTTACACATTTTTTATACTAGTTAAAACTACAATTGTCTTGAGGACAAAAAAAATCTACGATTGGTTTCCAAGAGGAAAATTTCATGTTCTTCGGAAAAATCGAGTCTTAGCAGAAATTTACTTAATGCCATAAAATCCGAAGAACAGCTAACATAAGGAAACCCTTTAACGGAGTTTGTTAGTTTTATGTATATATATTTGTTCCTTTTACTCCTGCAAGGAGCATATGGCCGCGTTTGTTCGTTTTGATTACTTAAAAAATTTTGCACTTTGTAATATAAGAATACCCCAGTCTTTGTAACATAACCATTACAGAGGGCACAATCGAAAATTCTTAAACTCATAACCGAAACGCCGTAGAATATAAGCAATGAGAATATCCATAGGGATTTAGAGATTCTACGAGTACAAAATGATGAATTTCGCAAGGTCTATGCAAAATATATTATAATTCTGGGTAATCATTAAACTCATAACCGAAACGCCGTAGAATATAAGCAATGAGAATATCCATAGGGATTTAGAGATTCTACGAGTACAAAATGATGAATTTCGCAAGGTCTATGCAAAATATATTATAATTCTGGGTAATCATACAAATTTGCTTGCAAGGCACCTTTCTCAACTCTAAACTCGAATAAAGCTTTAAAGAGACGATCTTCTACCCCACTAGGTCGAGGACCATCTAATCATTATTGTTCTTATGGAGTGGCACTAAGTATACAGTTTTAGCTTAAAGCTTTTCACTCTTTACTTTTAGGCCTGCATAACGCAGATTCTGTTAGTTGTTATTAACAAACAAACAAAACTCAAAACTAGCAAGAATTCTTAAGATACATTTCGAAAAGAACGGATTTCTTTACTAATTGTCCTGAAGCCTTTAAATTTAAACAAAATTTAAGTTTATTTTTTCCTTATTTTGTGGTTGGTTAATGTATACATATCGTTTGGAAGGCATTTTTATATTGAATTTTAATAATATATGTACGTAAAATTTGTGTATGTGTATTTTTTCAATTGTTACGTTTGCGATTGTGTGTATGTATGTATGTATGTTTGTGAGTAAGTACAGTTATGTCGCAACAAAAAGTTTTTCTTTCTTGTTTCGGACAGTCCAAATAAGAATTTTCTCTCACTTTAACATCAGCATTGTTCGCGTCGCGTAGTCAAGGACTTAAATTGTGAAATGTAAACGCGAAGGATATGGCATGAAATCAGGAGCACACATAGATACACATAAACGCTCACATTCATGTGTCAATATCATACCTTACGAAATCTAAAAAAACATACACTTGTACACATTTCGCTATTGGCATATACACTAGGGAGGTAACTTTTTTTTTACAAAATTTTTTCATCCCACCAAACTTTGCTTAGAGAATTGAACAAAAAACTGCGTTTAAAAAAAAATCGTGACTGCAAGACTATAATTTTTATTAAGTTGTTTCCTTCTCCTGTAAAGTAAGGAAAACATTAGTTAGGGCTTTTCTATATTAAAGTAACGTTATATAGTTCAATGTTTATAAAAGGAATTCTCCGAACTGCCAGTCCGCTTTTTAAATTTTTTTTTTTATGAAAATGAAGAATGGAAACTCCTAACGGACCTTCTCTACATAAGGTTCTACTTAGTATTTGGTTGCCGCCTGTATTTCTTTATTGAAATACTTCTGACTTGATCCATTTTATAAATTGAGTCTTGGAATACCGTTTCTTTATTTTGAAAGATGTTTATCATCATCGTTTCTAGCGATTTTCAACATTTTTAAAAGTTGTAATTTAAATTAAATGCGCTTTAATTGTTAAAAATATTTATTTTACTTTAAGCAGTTTTATAAATTATTAGCATTTAACCCACTACTTCGTTAGCGTCACATTTTTCTTCGTGGACATATATGTATTTATGCCAAAGTTTATTTTCTCATTCACTCCGGACCTTGCATTTTTAATTTTATCTTTCTAGGTCCAATACAAACGGAAATTGAAGAAGTACCAGACAAAGAATAAAAAAAAAGTTCACTCTTATAGATTCTCATCTACCCAGAACATTGCATCTTGAATTTTATGTTTCAAGGTTCAATACTAACAGAAATTCAAAAAATACCAGTTAGGTAATAAAAAACCAAACAGTTCCGTCATAGATTCTCAGGGCATTGCATGTTGCATCTTATGTTTTAAGGTCCAACATTAACGATAATTATAAAAAGATACCAGTTGTCGAACCAAAAAGCTAAAGTAAAATATCAAATTTCCCGTACTTCCTTTTTCTTGGGTACTATTTTTTCCTCCCTAAAAGTATCAACAATTTCAGTATTGTAGTGGCAACCCACAATTTAGTACGAATATGTCAATGAATGGAAAAAAATGTTTTGTAAAAAAATTACCAAAAATAGTTACGATTTTCAGCCCTTAAGCTTTGTTCACAATCAAAGAAACAATTACGTTTTTTCTTCCCATAGTATTTCATATATTTACCTTTAATTTTTCGAACAAAAATGTATCTAAAATTTTTTTAAAAATGTAACGAAGTTCAGCAACAATTTGTATGAAATTGCTTCTGACGTTTAAAATTATTTTATTTAGTTTTGAATGAAAATTTTTACATAATGTTGTAAAAAATAAAAATAAATGCATAATATTATTAAGCTTGTTTGTCCTTATATTTTGGACCCTCTACTACACTTTTTTAATATGATTATAATGACTTCTACATATCCTGATCAATGGAAATTAAGTAGGACTGTTAATATCCCCAAGAGGGACTCGAGTGGGACTTTTCGTCCCATTAGTATTTTACCGGCCATATCCAAGATTATGGAACATTTGTTAAAGTTTCAGATTATAGACTACATTTCTAGGGAAAACTTAATTTCGAATTCACAGTATGCTTTTAGGGATAAACACAATACTACGGGTATGCTTCTAGGAATAACGGATGGCATCAGAGAACATTTGAATAATAATAGAGATTGTGTTATGGTGTCACTATACCTGTCCAAAGCGTTTGATCGTTTGAATCATTCCACTTTGATTTACAAGTTGAGAGATAAATTTAAGTTTTCTATAATGGCTTGTAGACTAATTCATTCTTACTTACATGGCAGATCTCAATTTGTGGATTTAACTGGGATTGTTTCTGAAGTTATTCCAATTTGTTGTGGTGTGCCACAGGGTTCAATTATCGGCCCCATCTTGTTTCTGTTATATTTAAACGATTGTGTTGAGTGTTTGGACATGAACCTAGTTAAACCGTTTATCTTTGCTGATGATATACAACTGCTTTTTGGAAATTGTAGAGAATTTCCTGACGTATTGGAGGCAGTTATTAATTTTAATCTCCTTAAGCTACATGACTGGATGGTTTCGAACTCTTTCTTGATAAATATCTCAAAGACTAAAGCCATAATGTTTCGTACTATGCACCGTCATGTTGTTCATCCTAGGATTGAAATTGGTAATGTAATCATAACATACACTAATTCTATTAAATGTCTCGGTGTTATACTTGATCAATATCTTAATTTTGACGAACATATTGATACCATAGCATCTCGAGTGACTTTTGGACTCAGGAGACTTTATCATTGTGGTCTATATCTCCCAGTTAGAGTTAAGTATATTCTTACTCATTCACTCTTAATGTCACTTGTAAATTATTGCATTGAGGTAGTATCTGGAACTTTTTCGTATAATCTTCGTAAAATTGAGCAAATTGTAAAAAGAATTGTAAGATTTGTTTATGGCATCGCGTATAGGGACAGTACATCACATGCTGTGACTTTTTTTCTTGGCTGCTCCTTTAAACAATATTTACATCTACGTAATTTGTTGTTCTTTTACAAAGTAATGAGGTATAATGTTCCAAACGAACTATATACAATATTTTTATTTTCCAGATCTACAAGAAATCCCCAACTGATTATTCCTCTTGTATCATGCTCCCTATTTGAACGCTCATTTATTGTTAGGATAGCTAGATATTGGAACACTTTACCACATGGTCTACGCACTTTCTCTATATCATATGAACTTTTTAAAAAACGGTTTTTACTACACCTACATGAGTCTGGCAATTATCTTTCAGTGTAATTGTTAAATTCTTTTTTTTTCTATTTAATAATATACCTGATTCTTGTTTCTTTGCCTTTACTGATAAGCTTTGTGGTTAGTATTTAATAAAACTGAAATGTTAAAGGATTGCATCGTATACCCATAACCGATATTGTACTATTGTACTATTGTATAGAAATGTTATAAATAAACGAACGTTATACTATTTTTTAAGTCATAATGTATATAATATTCCAGTAATGCGCTTTGGCCTTGAAGGCTTTTTGTATTACAAACAATAAATAAATAATAATAATATTGTTGTGGGTAAAATTTGCAAACGGTTTCTTAATGCAAAATGTGTGTGGTGTCGAAAAAAATTGTTGCTCTATTATGAACACCAAGTGAAAATGTAACTGTGATTGTGAACGAAGCTTAAAATGTTCGAAATTCGAAAAAGTACCAAATTCGTATTAGTATTTTTTTTGCTAAGTTTCAAACGTGGTATTAACTTTGTTTGTTAGTATATTGGTTCAAACGATATATGGGGTGTCAAAAAGTACCAAAATTCAGGTTTTATCCATTTACTCCCTAATGGGGCCAATTTTTCTAAAGAACAACGATAAGTATAAGTACATTTTTTGTATCTCTTTTAATTTTCCCGTTTTTACTCTTTTTTAACCCTTTAACATTAGAATTTCCAAAAATCCCGTCTTAGTGGATCGATTTGGGGAGTGACCAATCTCTGGTCCAAAGTTCAAATTGTTTTTTAGATTCAGGCGTTTAGGCTGTGCGATGATAAATCAGTCAGTAACGTTACAATTTTGTATACAATGATTATAAAAGCATAAATACAAATTATTATTTTACAAGAAAAACGGCAAACAATTTTTATGGCTAAACAGGTTGAAAAATGGCTAATGGCTAAACTAATTTTTTAATGGCTAAACAAGGTGAAACATCGCTAAATCTAGCCACTAAATTGCTAAATTGGCAACACTGAATACATAAATTCTTAATATTTTTTATGGCCTATGCGACTATGCGAGCAAGAATTTGATATTTGCAAAAAACTCAAAAAGTTATTGCCCTAATATGCACAATCAAACATGCACATATGTGGGCATACATATGTTTGTGTGTACAAGTATGTGTATGAGATCCCTTCTACACAGTCTTAAATGTCCTTCTTTGAATATTTCAATAAGAGGGTCGCGATGCTATGCGACGCGTTTTATTTCGACGTTTAGTCGTTTAGTTCCATTGTCAGACCAGTGGACAGTGGGTGGTGGTGATTGTGGGCGACTATTTTTATAATATAAAAAAAAGATACACACACGCATATCCATATAAACACAGATTGCCTTACATTTATGTATATGTATGCTGAAAAGTGAAATGGAAAAGTTAGCTACTACCACCAGGTTTTCTGTTTTTTTTTTTGTCCATCAGGGAGTAAAGTATTTAGAACGACGGGCATTTATTTTCCATTCAGCTTATAATATATGTCAAAAACAGGATACGTGTATAAAACACGCTCACATACAAATGTGTTACTTATTGAGTTCTTATTTATGCATGTGTTGGCTGTGCATGTGTACGTTTGAATGGACAATCACACAAATGTTATACATATTTAGGATAGATATTTATTTTGTATTTGGACGCGAATGGTTGAGTGATGCTGCAAATACACATACATAAATTGAAAAGAAGGTTATGGAATAAAAGAAAAAATATATTTTCAAGTCATCATCATCGTCGTCATTATTATCAATATTGAATTTAGCATTGTTAGGATTGGGTTGTTGTGTTTACCGGAGATTGTATGTTTGTATGTAGTAGAAGTCGTTAACGGCAGAGTGTTGGAGTATTACGCGAACAGCGCTGGACATCGAAAAATGGCGTAAACACATGTGGGTGGTTGGTTAGACGTTCGATTTACTTCACGTGCCGTGACAAAACGAAAATCTTCGAGACAAAATTCTATAGCAAACAAAAGAAGGCGAAGAAATACTGCAGAAGAAACTGAACAATAAAACGAAAAGTAAAGTAAAGTAAAGTAAAGAATAAAAAAAGGTTTTATTATTTATTTGTAGAAGTACGAGCAATATGTAGATGTTGGCAGATATTTGCTAAATAAAGTGTCATTCACGTAGCACCAAAACAGCCAAATGTACATTAACAACTCTCTTGGGGCATGCATTCAATCGATAGTTGGTTCTTATTGAGTGGAGTTGTGAAGATATGTTTGCCAATATCATGACATATTCATAGAAAATCCAACTTATATAATTTTGCTACAACATAGTCTTAAATTTTTCGTTTTAGTTTTATCTTAAATTACTTCATCTAGATTTGTGTGTGTGTGTTTTTTTTTTTTTTGTATATTTGAAATCTTCCATTTCTAACAATTTCTTGCATCTTCATCTGATACTTCTTTTACCATTAGCATTGCAATAACGTCATCCTGTTTGAACTAATTTGTAATGCAATGACCAAGTCACAAAAATGTATCCTTCAATTATTCAGTCTTAAGAACATCGATGTCAGGACTGAAAGAAACGTAGTATGAGAAAGTGTCTGATCAACCGCAGATGGAGATGAATAGTTGCCTAAATATTTGCAACATTCATCTGCATGTTTGTGCTTTGTTGCGATACAGACGCGTATTCTTAATCCCGCATACAATTGAATTATTAATTACATTTGATATTTTAATATAACAAATTAGCGAATGGACGCATTTTTTTAAATAAATCTTTAACATAAAAGTGAACAATAATCAAAAACGAAAAAATTAATAAAAAAAATATATGTATAAATGTACATACATATGTACACATACTATACTGTACAAAAACATTTTGTTTAAAATTCTTTTTTGGTGCAATACATTAAATAATAAAAATAAAAAAGCACAGTAAAACAGTGATAAACAAAAACAACTTTTTGCATGAGTAGTCACAATGTAACAACAATAAAACTAGATGAAAGAAATGCATACGTAACAGTTAATGCTAAAGAGTGCAATACTGAAACAAATAAAACAAAACAAAACAATATTAACTACCTAACGGCTAAACCTATTGCTCGTACACGTTCCCTTTCACCCTCTGTTTTTACAAAGACGGTTGATGCTGAGACATTAAAAAATATTAATCTCTCGCTAGTGCCTGCAAGTGTTGCCGCTTCGGCAAAAACAATTTTAGTAACAAATGTTACCATGAATTCAAACACAGACGCAATGGAAAAATCTCAAGTAAAAAGTTGTCAAAAGCCTCAAGTACAAGTTGGTATGGACAGGTACATAACAGTGCTTAAACGTGGTCGCAGCCCTACCTCTGCAGCAGTTGCTTCGGCCTCAAAAGTACCATCTTTTGATAAAATAAATTCTCAAAATCGTTTTGCAATTCTGGAGGATGAATCCTCTGAAGCACCAAACGTCATAAAATCGTCCAAGCCTCCCCCGATATATCTTAGGGAGCAAAACTCAAATGAGCTTATAAAGAGTTTAATTTCGTTAATTGGAGAAAATTCGTTTTACGTAGCTGCTATCAAGCGTGGTAGTATAAACGAGACTAAAATACAAGTCAATCATGAGAATGATTTTCGCAAAATAATAACCAAATTTGAAGCACTTAAAAAAAACTTTTATACATACCAACTGAAGAGCAGTAAAGGTCTTCAGGTAGTGATTAAGGGAATTGACTCATGTGTGGACCCTGAAGAGGTAAAAACATTCCTAGAAGAAAAAGGCTTCAAAATAAAACATGTAGTAAATATTAAAAATAGAGAAAAAAATCCCCAACCACTTTTTCGAGTGGAGTTTGAACCCGGCGACGTAAAGCTTAAAAAAAACGAAACGCATCCTATTTACAATTTGAAATATATTCTCTATAGAAGAATAACTATAGAAGAGCCACACAAAAGAAATGGTCCCGTTCAATGTTTAAACTGTCAAGAATATGGTCATACTAAGGCATACTGCTATTTACCCCCTGTTTGTGTAGTATGTGGTGAATTACATGGTACAGTTCTCTGCGATAAGTCTAAAACCGACCCCAACGTAAAAAAATGTAGTAACTGTGGCGGCAATCACACTGCCAATTATAGAGGATGCCCTGTGTATACTATCGTCAAGCAGTCGGCTGGACCGAAAACTAATCCCCCTCAAATGCAGGTACCAAATCAAGTAAACACAAATGCAATTCAAGCCCCCCAGCCTGGTAATAACAGAATTTCTTACGCTAACGTGCTAAAATCAAACCATGTGCCAATGCAAGGTGCCTCGCCAGGTAATGATGAAACTCCAGTCTCTAATTTAAGTCGTTTAGAAAAAACAATGGAAACATTAGTGCAAACAGTAAATAATTTTACAAACACAATGGGTAATATGATGCAGGAGATTCTTAGAATGCAATCGATGTTATTGCAAGCTGTACTTAACAAACCATGAACTGTTTAAAAATTTGTTTTTGGAACGCAAACGGCATCCGCCAACATAAAAATGAATTAGAATACTTTCTTAAAAATAAACAAATTGATGTCATGATGGTTTCTGAAACTCATTTGTCCTCAAGAAATACGTTTAAAATTAATGGTTATACACTATATGATACCAAGGACCCTCGAGATAGAGCTTGTGGAGGTTCTGCCATTTTAATAAAAACCAGAGTCAAACACTACCTCATGGGTGATCATTGTGAAGATTATCTTCAAGCAACAAACATTTGCGTTGAAGAATTAAATAGAAACGTAGTAATCTCATCGTTATACTCCCCACCTAGATATTCAATATCTGAAGGCCAATATTATAATTATTTTAAATCATTAGGACCTTGTTTCCTGGCCGCTGGCGATTATAACGCTAAACATACCTTCTGGGGGTCCCGACTTATAACACCAAAGGGTCGTGTTCTATTTAATACTATTTCTAAAATGGATTTGAATGTGATAGCGAGCGGACAACCAACATATTGGCCTACTGATCAGCAAAAAATACCAGATGTCATCGATTTTGGCGTGGTTAAAAATATTCCCTTAGAAACGATTTATGTTGAAGCTTCCTTAGAATTATCTTCCGACCACACACCAACAATTGTTACTTTAATGAACCCCAATAGAATTGTATCTCCAACTGGTTACTTAGCGACGCCAGCTACACAAATCAATTGGCTAAAATATAAAAAATATCTCAGCACCCATTGCACAGAAAATATTCTGCTTAGTACACCGGAATACGTAGATCGCGCTATTCTTAATTTTGACAGTTTTCTGAAGCTAGCTGTGCAACATTCCAGTAATACCCCAAACAAAGCTAAAAATATTAAAATTTATTCCACAGATGTTGAGCGTCTCCTGTCTGAAAAAAGAAGAGTTCGAAGAGAGTGGCAATTGCACAGATCCCCTCAACTAAAGAGTTTATTAAAAGATTGTACAAAAAGGCTAAGAAAGTTACTACAGACTCAAAAAACAGCTTCTCTGCAAAAATATCTTAAGGAACTTGATGCAACTCCGCAATCAGACTACTCATTATGGCGTGCAGCTAAAAATCTAAAAAGGCCAGTCGCCTCTAAGCCACCATTAAGAAACTTGAACGGAAGTTGGGCAAGAAATGATAACGAAAAGGGAAATCTGTTTGTTAATCACTTAAAAAACGTATTTACCCCAAATATATCTCACGATACTGCGGTCGTGTTACCACCTGTTCCTGCTAGAGCGGCTGTTCCCCTAAGATTTGAGATAAGAGAAATCGAAAAGGCTGTTTGTGAATTAAACCCCAAAAAAGCCCCTGGTTTTGATAAGATCAGCAACAAAATGCTTTTGGAGCTACCCAGCACAGCAAAGAAAATTATTCTTTTAATTTTCAATGCTATCTTACGTCTTCAATACTATCCTCAAAAGTGGAAGGTTTCCTTAGTCACCATGATACCAAAACCAGGAAAGGATCACATACTTGAGTCATATACTTTCTTACTTTCTAATATATCAAAGCTGTTTGAGAGGCTGTTAGTGTCAAAATTAACTCCAATTTTAAGTGAAAATAGATGTATACCTAACCACCAATTCGGCTTTAGAAGAGAACACAGCACAATTGAACAAACCCATCGTATAGTAAACGCCATTAGAAAAGCCTTTGAAGAAAGAAAATATTGTTCCGCTCTCTTCATCGATGTTTCTCAAGCTTTTGATAAAGTCTGGCATGAAGGCTTATTACATAAATTGAAGCAAAATTTTCCAGCAAACATACACAAGCTGCTAGAAAGCTACTTAGTCGGTCGTCAATTTATTATAAAAGAAGGAAATTTTCTTAGTTCACCTCAGCCAATTGGCGCTGGAGTCCCACAGGGAAGCATTCTGGGGCCTCTATTATACTTAATTTATACTTCGGACATGCCAACGAGCAACTACACACAAACTTCAACATTTGCAGACGATACAGCTTTTCTAAGCGTCCACGAAAACAGTTATGAAGCATCTCGTTACTTACAGGATCATATATTTCAACTAGAAATATGGTTAAAACAATGGAGGATAAAAGTCAATGAGCAAAAATGCGTACATATAACATTCACCTTGCGTCGGGAATCATGCCCCCCTATTAAAATCAATAATCAAATAATACCTCAAAATTCGCATGTAAAATATCTCGGTATACATTTAGATCGCCGTTTGACGTGGAAAAGCCATATAGAGGCAAAATTAACTCAAATGAAACTAAAAGCCATACAAATTCATTGGCTTATTGGAAGAAACTCTGTCCTTAGTCTCGACTGTAAACTCCTACTTTACAACTCTATCTTAAAGCCTATCTGGTGCTACGGTATTCAGTTATGGGGCACTGCCTCGGCTTCTAATATCGAAAAAATTCAAAGGCGCCAAAATAAACTTCTTCGAATAATCACAGCTGCCCCTTGGTATGTTAAAAATTCAAATATTCACAAGGATCTCAATGTTCCATTAGTTAAAACTGTGATTACGAAATATGCAGTAAAATACTTAACAAGGCTCGAATTGCATCCGAACCCACTAGCTCGAAATATTTTAAATGATAGCGGCCACACTCGCTTAAGAAGAAGAGACACTGCAGCACTTGTCCAATTAGATGAGCGATAAACACCTAGATAAGTGAACAGAACCCGTGATAAAGAAAATTTTTGTCTGGCACTGGCAGGACATAAAATAAAGTATTAGGTTAAGATTTGATTAATTATTGTTAGTTCATATTAAATGTATGAAGATTCGATAAATAATATTGAAAAAAAAAAAAAAAAAAAAAAAAAAAAAAAAAAAAAAATCTGCATGGTACTTAAGATTGGGAAAGAATTAAACATAACCTGCCTATACGATGCCTTCACTTTCAACCTAATGTTCGGCTGCATTCGTTCAAAGAAGCAGGGCAGTGACAATTTTACTTGATGTATTTGTTTGTTTCAAGCAACCAATCAACACACCAAGTAAAGGTTGTGGGATGTGGTCATGTGGAAATCCAAATAATTTGAAATAAGGATGACTGTAATTACATCTAAAATTCTTTTGACACGTCTTGAGATAATGCATAGAAAATCATTTATTTTTGCAAAGCAACTACTTCTACATACACAAATAAACATCCATATTTTTATCGATTTAAATACTACGTTCAAATGTTAAAAGTTCTAAAATCTCTTAACTGTCCGATAAAATTGACGCTTCAAATGAATCCTGGAGGTAAACATTATTACACTTATAAGATGCTGTTAAGGATAATTATCCTTGTAATAGTTTAATCAAGTGGGGTTTTTCTCAATGAAAATTATGGGAACCTAAAAGTGTACGATAACTTGACTCAAAACGTAAGAACGCCTTTGTAGGTAAGAGAAAATTTGGTTCATAATTTTTCGTACAATTTCGATTCTCGAGAGGCTGTTGGGCATGTTCTGAAAATGGCAAAACTCCTAAAATTTGCGATTCTGACTTTAAATCCCATAATAGGTGTTCTATAAATCACAGTCACAAGAAGTTTGGCGACTTTAAATTACAAAAGTATGCTCAAGGGAACTAAAATATTTGAAAGAAACTATGGCCGATCGCTTGCCCTTTGATATTTCAAATCGTGCGATTGTCAGAACTTAGCCGTATAATTTTTTTAGAAAAAGTGACAAGTATATAATATTTACGATATAATTTAAAATTGTGACTATTTAAACAATAAAATACATTAAGGATGTGTGTGAAACGGTAGCAAAGTACTCGTGGAAGTAAATTATTGACACTGTTAAGGTGAATAAAATTTCATTAGCCCTGGGGGCTAGTATAAATTTTGACATGAGCGTAGAAATTCTTGAGAATTTTAATTCACCATAGAACTTTTCCAATCTTTCACACACACCCTTAATAAGAAAAAAACTTATTGACATTAATTATTTACACTGAACCAAAACGGTACGTGGAGACAAGGAAAATGTACGTTAAGCAAACGAAAAATTTATTAATTTTCGTCCAATGAATTTGTCCGTTGTAACAATGAATGACCGTTCTTTTAAAGATTTTATTATAATAATTTTTCACCTGTCCGACTCCTCATAATTTACTACTTTAACCATCTATAATATTAAAAAGACTCATACTTGAAATGTGTTTATTTATATTTTATTTTATATATTTTCCTATTTTACAAACATGTTTGAACTTTTCTGAATCGAATTTAACTCACAAATGTCCTTATTCAATTTTATTACTTTTGAAATAGTGTTTTTTACAGACTTTACAATATTTTAAATTTTACACTGCACCAAACGTTACATTACCCCCAAATATTAATTTGTTCATTTTATTAAGGTTTCGTAAACTGAACGAACATTATATTAAATAGCCCAACGAACACTTCATTAATGTTAACTTTCGAGTTTATAAAATTAATAGTCATTTTTGTAAACAAGACTTAATAAATGTTTCGTTACCTCAAAGAATATTTTATTTACTTTAACGTACATTTTATATGAAATATTTAATAAATGCATTTTCATTGTGTCAATGAACATCACTTAAATTTCAATACCTGGATAATTTTGGTTTTCATTATACATATTAACAAATAAGTCGTTGAGCCAACGTAAACTATTTTAATAAACGTTGTGCATTAACATCATATACACTTTTTGGTTCAGTGTATCGAGCCATAACCGCTAAAAAAGCTTAAGCTATAAAAACAAAATTTTACAGGAGAAGGTTTTTTTTATTTTATTTCATAAAAACTTTGTATGATGGCTGTCGCTTGAAATAAATTGGTTTTTGCTATAAAATCGTAACGGTTCCTTAAGTGACCATGATATTTAAAAACAACAGAAGATGCAAGTGTTGCACACGCAAAGAAAAAACATAGTTGATGCAATCACAATCGCAAACTATCATTAATGTTTGTGGTTATGATTGTGCCAAACACGTCTTGAGCAACAATATATGTTCAGACATAATGTTTTTAGCCTATTATTGTCTCAAACATATTATAATGCTCATAAGAAAAATATGTCTATTTTAACACGTTACATGGTTCTCACAATAAAAACAATAACAAATTAATTCTAAAGAATTTATTTTTTATTAAAAATACAAATGTATGTACATTAGAGTGGCCCACGCTTGTATCGAAAAGTAAAAGTATAGTCCAATACTATCTCCACAAGCTTGATTTTGTTTCTTTTACGTAAATATTTGTTCATACCAAAAATTGGATCAATGGAACAATATTTAGAGGTCGCGATGAATGGCGACTTTTATGTTTCACATCTTATATTACATGCATTAACTTCTGGCTTATCATTGTTGTACTTGTTGAAAAAAGATTTTAGAAGCAGATAAGGATTCATTCTCTTTACAATAGTCCGTCGTATTGCACTGGGACAGCAAATTATTGCCCGATATTTCTGATGAAAACAAAAAAGTCGATTGAGTTGCTGTACCCATCAGTGGCAATGGAAAAGAAAAACTTTTAGCAGTTCCGAAGATCACAAAAGGAACCGTTGCAGAACATGCTAACGCTTGTTAGTGTGGCTGTACCGATTGGTCAATAAAAAACCAAATTCGAGGATTATGCTTTGACACTACCGCCTCCAATACTGTTTTAAAACTGGGTGCATGTACTTTAATTGAAAAAGGATTAAATAAATACCTAATATGGATTGCTTGTCGCCATCATATATTTGAGGTCATGCTTTCTAATGTTTTTAAAGAGAACGAGGTGTTGCTTTGGTAACCTGATTTAACAGCTTAATCACGAAAAATGAGGAGCAAAAACAATATTTGCTTAGATTAGTTGATCACCATAGAAACCACTTTCCCGGGGTTTCTAAAGATAATATTGCAAAAATGGCTATCGATAATTTAAAAAATAAAATAAAATATGTGATAATTTGTACCTAATACTATACAGTTTTATTAATTCCTTATTTATTTGTTTTATTAAATATTTCTATTTTTAAATAAACACAAATATCTCACCCCGAAAAATCATTAAACTATCGCAACCTCTAAATATTGAACGATTGTGGTCAAATTTGGACTGAACATTTTTAAGCACTATTCGAATAGGATCAGCGTTGTGGAGCGCGAATATTCGATACTTTTGTATTTTGGGCCACCCTAATGTACATATACTTTGTTTTATAGATATATATGTACATTAAAGCATATAATAAAGAATTAAATTAAATACATACATATGTATATTGGCCGTTTTCTTATTAAGCGAATTTCTTTTTTTCTAACGAAAAACTGCACATTAAAGATATTTGGTTTTTTCAATGTCTCGTTCGCTTCTATTCTGTCGCAAAGCTTACCAGCACTCATCTGCCAATTTATTTTCCTTTTTGCCGTACAGATATATTCAATCAGCTGACTCCCAACTTTTTTTTAATGTTGTAGGTGTTTTTGGCTGCAAGAAAAACAACGTTTATACATGTTTGTATGTATTTTTATAATTATATACAAATAACTTACCGGCCTTTTTCTCCCTGAAATAAAGTTTAAATTATTTTGCAATAATTTAAGTTTCCCGATTAACTGATGCTAACAGACTTAAATGACGCGAAGAACATTTTTTTTTTGCTTTATAAATACACATTGCTTTTTTTTTTTACAGTAAATGTTTGCTCATTAAAGGCGACCGTACACGACATGTATTTGTCATCTGACATGTCAAATTTCCTACTGCAAAATACATACATGTCGTGTGTTACCTTTTTAACTTTGCTTCTGTAAAAGTCAGACGCAAAGTCATCTGACAAAATTTCAATTAGAGCGTGCTCTATTTTCTTCTGACAAACCATCTGACATCAGAAATCTATGCCGCGAAGAAACCGGCAGCGGCGTCCACTATTGACGGAATCATTAGCCGGCTGAAGTTAATTTTTTACAATACCGAGATATGTTTGATCATCTTACCATTGAATAGAATTTATGTGAATATATATATAAAAACCGTTTTATTATAAAATCCTAAATTTGTATCTTTGAATTAAAAGAAAAAAATGTTAAGATGGCTAAACTATTTTACGGAGCAAAAAAAAATTCATGGCGGCAGCAAGCTGTTTTAAAACCGAGCACTACTTTGGTTTCTGCAATAACAATGCGAAAAAAACAGAGACAATGTCAGAAGCAAATTACATGTACGTTTGTGACCGAATATTATAAACCTTATGTAAAACAGCGATTTTGACAGACATGCACAATTACATGTGACTTGAAAATTTGACATGTCAGATGACAAAAACATGTCGTCTATATGCTCCTTAAGAGAATGTGTTTTAAAGCAAACAAAAATGATGGTACTAAACATACCTTTTGTGTGAAACGTATATTATGATTTTAATTGTATAGTTGAAATTAAAAATATTTTAGTTGCAAACATTTCACATAATTTAATATGTTTAGGTAGATCAGAGTTACTTTTTAGGTGTAAAACACCATATATGTAATATTATTATAGTGAATTTAAAAATGTTAAGGACAAAAAATATTTGTTCAAGTTATATTAGGACTATACAAAACTTATTAGGGTAAATATATTAGGCAAATATGAATAAAATTGTTCGTAGTGACCATTTATTAATCATGTTTTTTCTCTGCGTGCACGTAAAATCATTTATTAAAAAAACGAAAATTGAAAATGATGTCGCTTAAGCATTTTTTGCGGTAAAGGCTCGATATTTTGTTTCAAACAGCTTCATATCGTGATAAATATAAATTAAAACAAGTGAAAGTGCTATATTCGGCTATGCCGAATCTTATATACCCTTCACCATGGTGCAATAAGAGCAAAAAGTTATGTAAACACTATTCTTAAGATATAAATAATTATATTTTGTGCCACGGCCACTTATTCAAACCGTCCACATAATGTCGGATGTTGTGTTTTAATAACCAAGATGCTTGTACCTAATTTGGAAACTTTTTCTCTTTCCATACACAGTACAACATTTTTCAGGTGATTGATTCGGGACTCAATTCTGATAATTGCTTATGAAAGTAGACCCAAAAAGAAGAACTTCTGCATCATTAGTTTGGTCATGGTACCTCAATAAATAATTTAAAAATAAATTTGAAGTAAGTGCTGGTTCACACACGTCAAGTTTGACTCGTCAAGTCTTGAGCATTTAGGAGAGAAGGGAAAAGAGAAGGCCATTTCTTTTCCCCTCTCTCCTTAAACTCAGGACTTGACGAGACAAACTTGACGTGTGTGAACCGGCACTTAGTAAGTATCGTATCATCAATACAATAAACAAATAATACAGCAAGTTGTCCACTCGTGTCTGTTTGTCATCTCGCTGTATGTACACGGTTCTTTCCTAAAACGCCTTCGATGCCTTGTTTCAATGCGTCCCATGCACATTGGTGGCTATAATGGTTCGAAAGCATATTTGTGAAAGATTCGCTTTTCATTAATTTTCGTATATCCGGTCCATTGGGAATACCTGTTTGAAATATTAAAATACTGACAACAATACGTACCTTTACTAATTTTAGCTTTACTGAGTTTTGGAAAGATGGATTTCAAACAGTCATAGGTGTCATCAATATCTTTGACTACCACTTCGATGAATTTCCCAGCTATTCCTAATTTCATGTGGAGCGATGGCAACAAAATATCATCCAGATCCTTTATCAAAGGTTTATTCCGTAATTTTTATTGTTTCTCGAGCTCGGGAGTTCTAGCTTTCCAATCTTTACATTAATATTTATTTCCTGTGTATCGTGAATCCCAATTACAAAAGAAGCAGTAGTATTTTGAAAAACCGCCCTTTAATACAATGCCTTGTATTATGTTGACAACCTTTAGATCGCAACAAATCTTCCATTTGTGTACATTGTAGTTGATTTTCTCCAAAATTTCGCCCAATGTTTCATATTTTTTTCGATCCAGTTTGCCTCTTTTTGGGACGAAATGACCACAAACGTAACAAAAATTATCCAATTGTGGGCACTTGTTATTTTTCATATTTGGAAAATATATTATATGTTTTGTTGTTATTCACTTTTAAAAAAAACAACAAAATTCACTTGTACTTCTCGCGTTCGTCGACTCTTGTTAAAGACAAAAATCGATCAAAGAGCACCTATAAATACTACAAATATTTCAATATTTTACTGGCAGGTACTTATGAAATATGTTTTCGAAACGTTCCAAAACATGACCACTCATAAATGTGGGTGCAATTTCGGTTAAAAAAATTATTCCTTTTATCCTTTTAATTGTCCACTCACATTTATTAACGCTTTTTACTTTGCTACCGCAATCAAAAAAATCAAATTAACTTTTGTTTATTACTTTTTTTTTAATTCTGAGAATCATAAAAAAAAGTCATCAATGTTTTTTCCAAAGAATTTTGTGGATATCTCGAGCACATCTTTGAAATTCATTCCATTAATTAATTGTGAATAAAATCGAAACGCATTCATTGATTTTCATGATTTATGTGTCATTTTGTTCATAGGTTATGCGACTTTAAGTGAAAGTAATAGGACTTGACACTTTTTTGCCGTTTTGGATTTTTTATGAATTAAAAATAAGAAATTTAAATTTTTTGGGCAAAAAATATTTTTTTTCTTCATACATTTATTTATAACTGCGAAACTGTTGCTTATGTAGCGAAACTTTGTATGAACAGATTAAAGGAATTGTAATTCTTAATTTTTTTTAATTTCAGCTTATTCGGACTAGTGGTTCTCGAGTTATGACAAACAAAAGAGCCTAAAACGTGACAAATTCCCTTATACGATAGTCACTAACTTCAAATTAATTTTTAAAGTATTTATTGAGGTACCATGACCAAGCTAATGATGCAGAAGTTCTTCTTTTTGGGTCTACTTTCATAAGCAATTATCAGAATTGAGTCCCGAAATACTGTGTTGTACTTAGGGATGCCAATCGGGACTGGTTTTCGCAAATCCCGGGATTCGGGATTACAAAAAATCAAATCCCGGGATTTTTCAAGATTTCGGGATTTTACGGGATCCCGGGATTTTGCGGGATATCGGGATTTTTTGGGATTCGGGATTTTTGAAAATTAAGAGATAAATGCTTTTATGCATATTTATTTAAAAAAATCGTCTTTAAAAGAAGTTTACAAACGAAGGTTTTATAATTAATATATAAATATTAAAGTTAAATATTACTTAAATTTGTAAAAATTTTTAATTGTGACTTTTCTTGTTTAATGACTAATTTAATAAAAAATATGATAAAAAAAACAACGTAAGATTTTAAACAATGTGTTACTGGATTCAATAAAATAAATTATTACCATAAAAGCTTTATTTGATTCAATTACCTCAGTTCATTCAAGCTTAATCAAAAAAACAATTAATATTCTAATTGAACAACGCAACATAGAACTTAATTTATTTGTAAGATTCCATTAAAATTTTATTAAATGAATTAAAATAAATAATTGAAATTTGAACTTAAAAAAAATCAATTTATTTAGTTAACCATTAATATCTTATTTTAACAAAAACGCATTTTTATAACCACCACTACTTGCGGTAGGAATTATGTAGTGTATAAAATACATTACTCAATATTGTGAAATCGCTCCATTAATTGCCGTAGGTTCGATGTCAACTCTCGGAAAACACTTTAATAATCTTAACCCTGTAAAGAGTAAAGTTTAAATTTTTTTATTTGGTGCACCAGTGAATTGTTTTGTGCATCTCAAAAACATTTTTTTCTTTAATAAATTTTCTTGTTTAATTATTTTCAGCACTTCTCACGTTAAAATTTCTTTATATGTAATTATTGGACACGCTTGCAAATAATAACAAAGGGTAACTATTTTCTTACGTTTTCAATGACAGTATTACCAGAATTAATCAATTAAATATTAAAGATCAATATTGTGTTCACTATCCTCTCATGGGGAATGTCATAATGAATTTATTTTTATAAAAAAGGTAAAACAAAAAAATTAAGTTAACAATTTCGGGATTGACAAAATCCCGAAAATTCCGGGAATAAACAAATTTTAATCCCGGGATTCGGGATTCGCTAAATCCCGAAAATCGGGATTTCGGGATTGGCATCCCTAGTTGTACTGTGTTATGAAAACAAGTTTGACATCCCATACCACTTCATTGTTTTTTGAAAAATTTCTAAACAATAATACTTTTGTTTGGACCAGGGTTGCATTTTATTTCATGTGTGAAAGTTTATACTTTGTGTGATGTTAAACTAAATTTGTTGACAGTCGCAACAAAATTCATTAGATTTCTATCTCACAAAGTATTATGAAATACGAAAGACTTGTGAGATAGTGTAAGCTGGCCTCCCTAAATTACTGATTTCTTGATATTTTCTTTGTTACCATTTGCTTTTTTAACTCCAAACAATTTATTTAATGAGCATCTTAAGAATTCAGCTATAAATAAATATTATCGGAAAAAATTAGTGATTTGAGAATTTTATATAACTTTTTATCGCTAGATGCTTTGGCATACTACATTAATTTGTTTAATACAACTTAAAAAATATTTACAACTTTTTCCCCCATATTCATAAACGATTATTAAATTTAACAAACGTTTATTAAGGGAAATTTTCTTACAAAATTTGTTTTGTAAACCTTTATTAAATTTAAAAAACAATAACAGTTTCGTAAATAAGTGCACATAGAACAAAGCTCTCTTTGTTTAAACGCTTATTACTCTTAGAAACTTTTCCTAGGACTGAAAAACCAGAAACTCTAGGAGTTTTCTTGGTAAGGAGGTTGCGACAAATTTTTCGGTTTAGTTTTTTTGTAACTAACAACTAAACTTTAACAGCGATTTACCAAAAAAAATATTTTTGCCATATAGAACACAACAACTTGCGAACGGCGATATGTAGCAGCTGCGAAGCAGAGTTAAATTTGTCTGCCGTTTGTATTAATATACGTACAAGTTATATAAAATATTGCTGTAAATTAAAATATGTATATGAAAACTTTTGTTCGCACTCAGCAAAAAGAGTAAAATCATTACGCTTGGAAAAAGGCCATGGTTCAATGGTTTTTGCCAACACTCTAACCCATAAGAATCACTATGGATAGACATCAACAAACATTTTTCTTTTATTTTTCAATTTATAATTGGGGGATTCACAATCTGTGCTTTCCAGTCATATCATCATAATGTCCTAAATAATATTTTACAATTGTTTAAAATAAATGTTGTTGTATTTTAAACAAAATAAAAATGTTAATGCTGTGTTTATTGATTCGTCATAACTGTACAGTAGAAATCTTAATTATAAGCGGTAGCCCACAGCATTCCTATGTATTTCTTGTAATTATTTTAGGACATATGACTTTACAACTTTACGACTACCTTGTGAATCCCCCGAATATCATCTTTATTTCACTTTGTTTTAGTATATACATACATATTTACAAGGACTGAGATATTATTTTTAATATTACAACAAATAAGATCAGCAACTTATTTATGATTTCTTAAAAGAATTTTAAATAGTTTTAAAGCAAAAAATAGCGAAAATCCTTTCTCTGATCTAGTATCTTCAAATATTATTAGATATAATTCAAGGTTTTGAAATTTTAATAAGGCTGCAGTTCATTAAATTAAATTTGCATTAAATTATTTTTAGTGAAGGAACATGAAATGAATCAAAAATTTTTTTTTTTTTTATAATTTTTAGTTTTTTAACAAAATAACAATTTTTATTCTTGACTAAAATTTGATGTAATTGATTACACTATGAAATAAAAACAATGAACCTCATAAATTAGATATTTTCTAAGATAAATTGCTCTTGAAGTCCACTGTCTACATCAAAGGATGGGGCAGCAAACTGGCGAATGAGCGCATACTGGAAATTCTAGGCAGCCAAAACGCTAAACTAGCCGTGGAGAAATGGGAGGTTTTTCACAGGGAAAAGGACTCTGATGGTATTCTTCTTATGATAGGCATCGACCAAGACTCCATGGCTAGCCTTGCCAAGAATAAAGGTATGGCTTAATTCGCCTCAAAAGCAGCCTTTTTGAAGAAGTCATGGCCAGACCCAGCAGTATCTGCTAACCCGGAGGACTCAGATCCTAAAAGCGAGGGGGCTATGTCTAACTCGCAAGAAGACAGACTCTTGGAGTGCCTGGCAAGATACACATAGCCTTAATCCAGGAACCTTGGACAACTCGGAGCAAGGTTTCTGGGTTGAACCGTGGTAATTATCAACTTCTTTTACTCTGATATAGGTCTCGTCCGAGAGCTTGTATCCTATGTCATAAGAACTTGTGTTTTCTTCCCTCAACAGGGTTGTCAACGTCGGATGCAACGGTGCTGAAGCAAGAGGGTAGCAATACCTACCTTGCGGCTGTTTACCTGTCCTTTGACTCTCCGACATTTCCACCCACGTCGGAGTTGATGAAACTAACTGAGGAGGCGCAAGGAAAATTTATGAAACTTGTGGTAAGTTGTGATGCTAACTCTCACCGTGTAGCTTGGGGTAGTACTAACACCAACCGTAGGGCACAGGCCCTCATAGATTTCTTTAATACAAAAAACTTGATCACGTTGAATGTAGGGAATAAGGCGACCTTTGTCAATAGGATCAGGGAAGAAGTATTATATATAACTTTTTGCTCTGGGGACCTTATAAACGAGATCCAGGATTGGAAGGTTTCGGATGAACACTCCTTCTCGGACCACCGGTATATATGGTTAAAAATTCTTCGACCACCGCCGAAGCCGATACAATTTCAGAACTTGTCTAAGACCGACTGGGTTCAATTCGGGGCCGGATTGGGGAACCGTTTGGGATGGGCACATGTCAATGCCGAAATAAGGAGGACATAGACGCCAAAGTGGAAACGCTTACAAACGCCCTGCTTGAATCGTTTGTGGAGAGCTGCCCCCTATGAAAGCGGAGATCCCACTGTGGAGGAATCTGTGCCAACTCTAAAACCGGGCAAGGCGTAAGAAGACCGCAGTTTACTGAGATGAATATCACAGTAGGCTAAAGGAATATAGGAAAATCACTAGAAAAGCCAATCGAGACTCCAGGAAACTTTTCTGTGAACAGGTAGATAGCTTTAATGACGTTTCGAGGATTGAGAAATTCTTATCTAAACCCCATCTTCAACCAGGATCAATTGTCGACACTGGGAGAAAACTGGAAGATAAAGAGGGGATCATGAAACTTCTAATGGACTCCTATTTGCCGCCGGCCGAAACGAGCGCAATGGAGGAAACGTTATGGGGGCAGGGCGACCAAAATGAAGGGATGGTCGTAAGGACTGAGATGATCAAGAAAGCGATCAGAAGTTTCGCGCCATACAAGGCCACGGGGTTGGATGGCATATTCCCGGCACTCTTACTGAGAGAGTGGACTAAGTGTCAACTTATCTGTCAGTGATATACACCGCGTACTTAAAATTCTCATACACTCCGGTTCGATGGCAGGTTGCTAAGGTAGTATTTGTACCCAAACCTGGGAAAACGACCTATGCGACACCAAAGGCTTATCGCCCTCAAAACTATGGATTTTCTAACCTTACTTGCGTTTTACGTTTCAAGTTACATGCAACGCTTTTTATGCGGCAGCAGCACAAGTAAAAATACAATTTAATTTGTCAAAATCAGCTGATTTGTTCGAACGCTGCTTGTGACGCTTACAAAAGTAGACACACGACGACAGTTTTCTAAGCGAATGTCCCACTACGTGGCAAACTAATGCATCATTTCAACAAAGTAAAGAGAAAGTTAATGCACTGAGAGCGGTTAATGATACTGCTGAAAGAGCGGTTAAGTTAGTAAAGGATTTTCATGGCTTAATTACAGCTGAAGAGGAGCAAAAGCAATATTTACTACGTTGTGTACAAGAACACAGACAGATGTATCCGGACTGTAATAAACAAACTTAAAAAAGAAAATTTAATGAATAAAGATAATAAAATCTAAAACTTTAAAATTAATATATTAACAAATAGAAACTGGGAATTATTTCCTTCCGAAGGTTACTTTTATATTATATTCAACATTTTTTATTATTCGAATTTATTCTATGAGCTAAATTTCAGTTATGTATTTTTAAAGCTTTTTTGTAATAGTCCTTTTCCTTCAATTTTTCAAGAAACGACTTTATACACTACCAGACTATTATATTGTATTTTCTTGTTACATTTTACCTTAGGTTTCCTTTGGAAACCAATGAGGTATATTGTATGTACAGAAAAATTTACAATTATTAGACACCAGCAGAATGTAATGCATTTTCTGGCTCGCTACAGCCTTCGTCAGTATTCTTTGTGTCACACTGGATAGTGATTCTTTATAAATTGAATGTATTTAACTCAACTATTTTAACAAATAGAAACTGGGAATTATTTCCTTCCGAAGGTTACTTTTATATTATATTCAACATTTTTTATTATTCGAATTTATTCTATGAGCTAAATTTCAGTTATGTATTTTTAAAGCTTTTTTGTAATAGTCCTTTTCCTTCAATTTTTCAGAAACAACTTTATACACTACAAGAAAATACAATATAATAGTCTGGTAGTGTATAAAGTCGTTTCTGAAAAATTTAAGGAAAAGGACTATTACAAAAAAGCTTTATAAAATACATAACTGAAATTTAGCTCATAGAATAAATTCGAATAATAAAAAATGTTGAATTAATATATTAACTTAGGCAGGAACTTAGGACTTGTGGCAGGGCAACAGTACAGTACCAGCATGGGGGGGGGGGTTGTAGTGGGCGTGGTTAGAGGATTCAGAAAACACTGAATATTAGCATATTTTTAATAAATAAATGTGTATTACACAAGTAAAATTAAAAGATGGTTTTAAATTCCAAGATTATTCTATGGCTTTCACACTGGCCTTTATCTCAAACTTTGACTTCAAGTCGACACTGGTAAACGTTATCCGATCACAATAATATTTCATATTTCGGTTATTCGGATCAAAAGGAAAAAATTTGGAGGGTACTCATATCTGAATTCGAAAAAAAAATTTCCTGGGACAGTCTAACCCACACTCATCTGACATTCCCGAACCATACCGGAGACGGAAACTGTGGGACACTGCGAGATTACGATCCCTGAAAGGGGAGAATGGTGGAGCGGTTCTCTGGAGCAGATGTCCGGGGATCTGTTGCTACACGGACGGATCTAAGTTGAGGAATAAAACGGGTATAGGGGTCTATATTGAGAACCCGGAAACCGGGACAAGTCGGAAGTCCGTGCTATTACGGAGTGTGTGGGATGGATTGGATCGAACACGGGGCGAGTGGACGCCAACATATTCTCGGATAGCCAAAGGGCAGTTAGGGCGATATTAGCTAGTAGGGTTAAGTCCACAACCTTACTGGACTGTAGAAGGGCCATTACCGAGTTTTCCTCCGGGGATAGGATCCATATCATATGGGTGCTGGGCCCCTCGGGGATAGCCGGGAACGAAAGTGCCAATACACTGGCCATTAGGGGAAGAGAACTCGAGGCCGTTAACTTGGTGAACGCAAAACCGTTTGAGGCAACGAAAGCGGAATTAAAGGCGTGGGCTAGAGAAATTCGCAGGGCCTGTTGGAACAATGGGACGGTGGCCAGGACCACTAAGATTTTATGGGGTTACCCAGACGTAAGGAGGACTAAAGGCCTCCTTAATGTGATTAAGTCCGAGGTCAGTATGATGGTGCGTATCCTGACTAGTCATGCAGGACTACGGGCACACCTGTACCGGATTGGACGGGCAGATTCCGACGAGTGTAGAGCGTGTGGCGAAGAGAGCGAGACGCTGGAGCACTTTCTGTGCCACTGTCAGGTATTTGCCGAATTAAGACCCAAGTACCTCGGGAGCGATGTTATATCGGACCTAGAATCCGTGAGAAAGGTCGACTGGAAAAATTTGAGGAGTTACGTCCGGGAAACCAAGTTTCTGAATACCAGCCATTGACGATTGAATCTCCATGTTCTTAAGGAGCGCACAACAGGCCCAGCGGAGGCCTAGGTGTATATCGTAGATATTAGGTTGCATTTCGATGCTTCATCCTCCTTTCGACCTAACCTAAGAAAAATTGGGGCTGCTGATCACGAATATGGCATTCATTTATTTTTCTCAAGAAGCGTTTTCGAGATATATGATAAAATCGTGTTTGTCTGCAGTTGTTTTAGGTATTGCGAAAAATCTCGAGAACTCTGAATTTTACAACATTTTGCATATACATATATATTTTTTTCTCTTTCAGAACATGTCCAAATTGTGCCGATCGGATAAAGATTTACTGAGTTACAGGACTTTCTATAGGGACAAGAGTACATATACTTATGTACATATATACTTATGTATGTGCTTATATACTGAATACGTTAGTATTACATTATGAACATAAATTAATAAATGTACAATTCTTGTTAGTTCTAACCAGGGCTGGAATATGTAGCTAAAAATTTTAATATTGAAAAAATAAGTGAGTTAATCCACCTCAAAGACATTATTCAATTTCGTGGGCATTTTTTTTTAATTTTTCCAAAAAACGATGAAATGTACTCGTGTACCAACAAAGTTTCGATTGTACCAAATTTGGTTCAATTGTGCCTCAAATCCTATCAGAGATGAAGGTGCTGAGCTCTCCTCTTGTGTGTGGCCGCCATAATTTTAAATATTTCTAGCTAGAGGATTTGGGTGCAATTCAAGCTTTTTAAATATTTTACGCACAAATTCGTGATTACTGCTTTTACTAATGGCACATTGATATCCTCACAAGGAGTTTTGAACATACCAGGGTTCGGCTGTAATTATTCGAAGAAGTTTATATTGGCGCTTTTGAGTTCTTTCGACATAAGAGATTAGCTGAAATATGTGAAGTAGAGGCTCGCAATCGAGACTAAGGACTGAATTTCTTCAACTAAGCAATTCATTTGAGTTGCTTTTATTTTCATTGGAGTTAATTTCGACCGGCTAAGTAGTTTTTTGATAGATTTGTATAATAGGGCTTCGTGCCAGACTTTATCTAAAGCTTGAGAAACATTTATGTAGAGTGCAGGCCAATATTTTCTTTTTTCAAAGGCTTTTCTTATTGCGTTAACATTCTATGGGTTTGTTCAATTGTGCTGTGTTTTCTTCTAAAACCGAAAATTTGGCTTAATTTTCACACTAATAGTTTTTCAAATAGCTTTGATACACCAGTCGGCCAAGACCGATCACATGATACCCTATACCCACGCCAGTATATAAGAACAACAATTTTTGCGGGTGTACCATATTTGGGAATAATGGACCGCCAGAATAAAATCATGTAATTGAGGTTAAGATTCATAAAAAAGTTCTTTGTGTCAAATATTGTTTTGATATCTTAAGATATGAACTCCAACTGATATGATTCCAAGTACAGTATTCCACGGATAATTGCCTCGCCAAAATAGCCAATATTGTTAAGTAATTATGCGGGGTAAGCATTTAAACGAATACGCTTATTGAGGTAACTAAGCGAATTCGTTTAAATACCTCGGTGAGGTAATTAAAAGTAATTATTTACAAGATACCTCAACTTTGATGTATGAAAGAAAGTTAAGATATAGGAATTTTTACATGAATCAGATAAATCTAAAGAGATAGCAATAAAAAACAATGGGATTTGTTGTCTTAAGTTGTATCTGTAATGCTTTTTGAGATGTCCTGTCATATCCTACTAACAAAAGCGTAAGCATACATTCAAACTTATGATCTGGAAAACCGTAAATATTCAAATGCATAGTTTATCCGTTTTAAAGCTTTTTATGAATTATGGTATCTATTTGTTTGTCAATTATTTGCACTTTTATTGCACACATATTTCACCTTTTTGAAGCATATTTTTTATACATTTTCCGCAAAAAAAACTGCTTAAGGTTATGATTAACAAATGATCTTTCTGTTGCTTTAATTTCGCCATGAAAGTAGCAGTTTTTAGATGATTTGATAAAATTTGGAAAAAACGTTTAATTGTAAATTGTGAGAATCGGTCGATAGTATCACATAGTTCCCATGCAAACTTCTTTCTTTATGTTCAAAAACCATTCAATCATGTTCGTATTAAGATTAAGTGTGGCTCAAATTATCTAACTGAAAATTAAATATGGTTGAATCGGTTCACATTAGAGATGAGCGATCCCGTGATTTTTAAGGAACATCGTGATTAGTGAACGTGATTTTAAAATCACTGTTATTTAAAACTGTGATTGTGATCACAACTTTTATTTTTGTTCTAGGATATTTGAAAATTTTTTGTTATGGAGTTTGACAAAGAAATAAGGCAACAAAAACGATCACCTGTTTAGTTGGACATACTTGAACAAATAAACATTGGCTTTAAAAAAAATTCTAATAAGGAAGAAGAGAGAACAAAAGAAAAAATAGCAACAATTACATTCATGAGTGCAAAAAACGCTTTTACGCACACAAACAGTGAAATATCATAATTTTGTGTATGAAACAAAATAAGAAAATAACAACTTAGCAAGTACCTGTTACTTAACAGATTTGGTCACAACTGTGATTCGTGATTTTTCAGTAACAGTGATTAAATCACAGGTACGGAAATATCGCTCATCTCTAGTTCACATTATAACATACAGCTTATATTCAAATATCACTCCCTTTGTTTTCCTTTTAAAGGTTAATATACATAATTTAAAATTAAGCGACCTTTTCTTAATTCCTTTACGACAAAATATCTTATATATTAGGTGTATCTAGATAATATTCAGCACAAATAACTTTTGTATGAATCTTAACCTCATAACATGACTTTATTTTATTTTTTTATTAACATGTAAACTTAGTTGCATTACATGTTGTGTTGTTGTCAAAAAGTACTGAGGCAATTAAAAGAATGAAATTTAGGTGTAATTTTGTTTTTTGAGTTAAATTTTCAAGGCAATTACCCGAATTGGGTAATTAAGCGTATGGCAATTAAAAGTGGATTATTATTTGAAAAATGGAAGAAAAAAAAGGGATTTAAAACTCAAGGTAAATAACCCTGCAAGGCATTTAAGCGTGGGGTAATTAACCGGGTTAAACTGTAACACTGGCATAACATGGCGTCTCACGAAGGATTATATACTAAGATTATGCTGATGACATTTGTCTTTTTGCTCATAGAAGTTCCTATATGTCATCCAAATTACTGGAACTGTGCAGTGATGCGACCGAGTGCGCGCTAAAGAAATAGAATCAGTTTTCTCCTTCACTTACCTTAGGAGCATTATTTATTACAGTGGTGGTTCTAGTGAAGACATAAAAGCACGTCTTAATAAGGCTTAAGCTGCCTACGGTGTTCTCTCCTCGGCTTGGCAATCCAGAGACACTTAAATAAAATTTTTAATGCCAACGTTAAGCCTGTACTTCTCTACGTATGTGAAACGTAGAATCTATCCAATTGCGAATTGCAAATAATGCATGCGCTTGTAAATCGTTGCCTTCGTAGAATTCTCCGTATATTCTGTCCTTATTCTATCACAAATAGTGACTTGTGGGGAAGATACCGATTCATGCGGAAATTTAGTGGCGCAAATGATCCTGATTGGAACACATCCTGCGAAACCTGCCAGAAGATATAACAAGGCAAGGTATAGAATGGACACCTAAAGGAAGCAGAAGAAGGGGACACCCATCAAAAACCTGGCGCAGATTATTGAAGGTGGAAGCAGCAGAGGCTGGTGTATCCTGGAATGAAATAAAATGTATTGCTACAGACAAATTTAGATTGAAGACATTCGTTGGGGCTCTATGCTCCTAAAAGAAACAACGGGACTATATATACTTATATGGGACTTATGGTTAATTTTTGACCCACCAGTACAACAGTTTGTCAGATAAGCTATCGTGAAAGTCATTGTAGCCAATTTGTATGTCAATACCACCATTTATGTAGAAGGAAGTAATGGCATTAAAATATATTTTCTGGAGTGCATTTGTATGGGAGCTATGGTAAAATATAGACCGATTCCAATAAAACTTGGTAATGAATGGATGATTAAGATTGCAATCAAAAAGTTTGGACCAAATTTAGTTAAAATCGCAACATAATCAAATGGCTTATGGGCACAAAGACTCTATTCCGGAAAAAAGCTTTGTGTGGGCTATAGGAAATAATAAACCGATTCCTTGGTGAACCTGTGTACCAAATTTCATCAAATTATCTATAAAATTGCAACTTGTAGTTTGCTTACAAGGTTAACTTGGAGATGAATCAAGCATTCCACCTAGACGGACATCATTAGACCGACTCCGAAAGTAATCCTAAGTCCATTGATATACTTAAATGTTGGTCTAGGACCAATATTTTAAGGTGTTACAAACATCGACACAAACGCGTGACTTCCTTTCCACTATTGTGATGTGGGTATAATTTAAAGAATTATTTGGGTTGCTATGCGAGGTTGTTGGAGAAGCATTTTGTAACTGATATGTAACAAATAATAAAATGTTACTGATTTAATCGTTAAACTGCATAAAAACTATATTCATTACAAAAGCGAATTGCTTGTTTCGGGGAAATTGTAAATAATGTCTGGAAAAGGTTGAAAAAGGGGTCAAAATAAGAAAATTCCTTGTGACCAATGAAAATTGCAAATAAAAGAAGAGTAAGTAAGACTTTACAGAATGCGACAAATAAGCCAAAAAGAATTGAATAAAAACAATACTGAACAAATTAGATCAGCTGACCAGTTTTCAAGAAACAATTAATTTTATGTCGAAACAGTAAGAGGGTAGCAGAAAAGAAAAGAAGAGTAAATAATGTGGAAAAAGAAAATCAATTATTAAAAAAAGAAATCAAAGTTTTAAAATCGTCAGTTAAGCTATTTAACGATGATCGTGTAAAGACTGATTGCATTGTCAGTGGACTAGAAGTTGTTGATGGTGTTACGGCTCAGGGATCCCAGTTTTATTGTATACCGAATCCCAAATTTACGATTTTTCTTTCCCAAAAATCCACACAGATCCTAAAAAAACAAAATAATAATATGTCGAAGAAAAATTTGCATATATTTATTTATTTTATAAAATTAATTTGTGTAATAATAATTAAAACCAATTTTATTAGTACTTTGAGTTTTACACAAGCAGGTTTATAAAAATAGTAACTAACAAAACTCACAAGAAATATATTTAAGCATCAATTTTCATTTCAAAAACTTCAGATAAAATTTTCTGGCTTATCATTAAATGCAACTTTGTTTTACATTTGAATTATTTTTAAATTGTGCTTTAAATAAAAGAAGAGCTTCCAAAAACCCATACTGCACCATGTTGCGAATTGTGGCTTGGATTTATTATAGAATAGACTCGTTAAACACAAGCGTTAAATGTACCAATTAGCATTTTTTAAACTATTTCAGCATGCTCTTGAAAATGTTTTGAACCACTATCATTTTGTATGACAAAAAACTTTGCAGCCACCTCTTTGCCAAACCGGTCTTGCGATTGCACAAATGGCATACATATATAATAATATACATATTTTCCCCAAAAATCCAAAGCGAAAAAAGTGTTTATCCTCCAAAAATATCCTGGGAATTTTCACGAAATTTGTATCCCCAAAACTGAGAACGCTGTACGGCTGTTGATTCTGTTTTGGAATAATCCAAAAATTGGTAGAGTCGTTTTGGAACATAAGAACATTGATGAAGCTTACTTTAATCGCAATTAAATAAATAACTTTTTTAACAAATGAAAGACGGCACTGAAAAAATAAGTGTGCTTGTGAAGTTTTCATCGAAATCATATAAACGAAAGCAAATGTCTTCTAAACCCAAGTTGAAAGAGAACAAAAAGACGAGAGATGTTTTTGTTAATGACTTTCTGGGAAAATAAACATTGAATTTGCTTAGACGTAGAAGAGTGTTTTATAATTTTACATTTCTAAGCCGCAAGTATTAAGAAGTGAAGAAGACGTAGACCAATTGCTTTTAGATGATACAAAAAAAAAACCTTGGCAGCGTAGATAGGGATTCCAATACCGATACCGAAATACCGCATGCAGAATACCGGCATTTTTTAGTTTTTAACATTCTTCTTTGAAATTGCATCAGTGTCCCAATTAAGAAATTCTCGTTTGCACTTATTTATATTTTATATATACATATGTTTATACATCTGTGAAGGGCACTTTTGCTCATATTTCGAATCTGAAAATATTTGCAAAATGTGTATAATTTCCTTATGACCGTTCGTCCTACAAGTGTTGAATATGAGCGTGCGTTTTCCGCAGCAGGATTAATCTGCACGAAAATAAGATCACGCCTTTCGGATGCAAGCATCAACAATTTATGTTTTCTTCGAGCATATTTTAATTCACAAAAAGGAAATAAAAAAACTTTGGGTACTTCACCTCTGAATTAATTACTAAGTATGTATATATTATATTTAATTTTTAATTGTTTTGCTTTATTTTTAATATCAACCTGTTTTATCTTTTTTTAATAACTACATATGTATGTATGTATAAATGAATTTATTTTTTTTTAATTTCTTGACATTCTTTTATTTGGCGTGAGTTCATTAAATTTAATTTACATTAAATTATTTTCACTGAAGAAGGAATTTTGTAATACTTGGAATTTTTTATTAAAATTTATTGATAATTTTTCATGGCTGAGCTGAGATTTTCAATAAATATTTTAAATAAATAATAAATTGGATTGAATAATATACTATAATTGGAAAATTGTTTTATTCTTGGTGCTTTGTATTTACATACATATAAATTTTTATTCCATAAATAATACCGAAAATACCGGTAATACCGGAATCGTGATTTCCTCAATACCGAAAGGCCTTCGGTATTGGAATCCCTAAGCGTAGATCAATCCGTAATGGAGGTGATGATCACTATTCTACCAGTGATGATGATGGTGACGATGTAGCGTATGTTTCTTCATCTAAATTTTTCTTTTTTTTGTCACACATTTTGTTATTTTATTTTGTACTAGCATTTAACTCCCTACTTCGTTAGAGTCTCCTTTTCCTTCGTGAACATATTTATATGCTAAAGTTTATCCCCCGTATTTAATTTAACAAACGTTTATTAGGGATAATTTTCATAGTAAATTTGTTCTTTTTACCTTTATTAAATTGAAAAATTTTTTGTGAATACAGGCATATGTTCCTAGGTTGTAACAAAAAAGTACCAACATTTTTCATCTCATCGGTTGATATTCACACAGGACTTTGCACGTGTAATTTTCTGTTTTTAAGTTCAATATTATAGAAAATTCACACAAAAGCAAGTGAAAGTTAGTGTCAGACACTTGTTTGCTTTTTTTAATTAATGAACAACAAGTAGTATTAAATAAAAAAAAGTACAAGTTTAATTAAAAAAAGGACCAGTTAGAGAACAAAAAAGTACGAAGAAATAACACGTTTATATTTTCGTTCACTCAGGAACTGGCATTCCGTCTGCCCCGCCCATTTTTATATTGAAATTTGTAGTTTACCATAATAGTAGCTATAACCACGTTTTTCAGTTGAGCGATATTTAATATATGCATCCTCTGCGCCTACCCGCTTTATTATTATTTTCAAAAGTGTAGTATACCATAAGAGTGACTTCTACAAAGTTTAAACATTCTCACTATAACAGTTCTTAAGATATGCCATATTTAATATTGGCATCCTATGGGGGGTACCTACTCCCCTGCCCCTATCGAAAAAATAAGTAGCCTATTTTATTTTTAGCTCACTTGATGTTACAGTAAAAATTTCAGGAAAATCGGTTCATGTAGTTCCTGAGATTTATTGATTTGAAATTTTCGGTTGTATGGGCGTGGCACCGCCTCTTTGTCCAATCACACCTTTTTGAACCCAACGACTTATTAATTCGTTACAATAGCCTTCTGTGAAAATTTTATGACGATCGGTTCAGAAGTTTATTAGATATAGAGCAATTCCATATGAAAGCGATCACCTTTTGGACGACCCCTCTCCGATTTTAAAATAAATAGTCTCAATCGATTGCCCAGCAAAAAATAATGTACCTACATATTTTTTTTTTTTTTATAGTGACTGGCTTAGTGGTGGTGTACACCACTGTCATGTGACAAAATTGAAGAATTCTTCATAAGGGACCTCATTGAAAGTTGTTTAAAAAAAAACTACTAAAGCGATCGCAACGAGTGATAGCTCGTTGGAAAGGTATTGAATCAGGCTTTAATTGAAAAATAAAATTTTCCTAATTTTTCTTAGAAATTTACCTTTAAATTTTCCCATGAAAATTAAATTTTCCGATTTTCCACAGAAGCTCCTAAATTTTCCGGCTAATTTTTTTTTTTTGGATTCCTCATAATTTTTGCTTTAAGAATCAGCAATAAAAAAATGGGCCCGACTCCTTGTTTGGACAGGAGAAGAGCATTTAAGAGACCACCTTGTTAAAAATACATTTTAAAAATTATTTTACAGTTAAAAATACATTTATGAAGAAAAAATCTTTCTTATTTTGCTGCTTATACTTAATTACAATATTTATTTAAAAATCCACGAAAACAAATGTTGTACATTTAAGATCTGGTCAGTATATGGCCTTTGCAAACTTGCCTTAGTCGCCATGCGTTTTAGGGTTCCCCCTAACGCATCGCATGGGCCCTTACCGTGGGACGTCGCGAAAAAGTGCCACTCGACCTTGCAGTTTTGTTCTTCTTCAATTATGCAAAGATTGTAAAAATTTTTTTTATTCTTGTACTGAGAAGCCGCGCCGTCTGAGAAAAACGTTACTTTGTCGATTGCATCGAATTTTGATCTTAAGAATTCAAACAGTTTCATTTAAAATAAATAAACGGACACATAATTATGAGCTAAACTCTCCGCGACAACAACAAGGCTTACGGTCTGTAGTTCGTTATCTTCGTTTTTGAAATAAATGCAAAAAGGATGCACCGTGCACTGGTCGTTTGCCCAGTGATTAGCCTGAATTTCATCCTGAACGAGAAAAGTGTAATTCTCGGCAAAGTCGCTTATCACAATGAATTCATTTTGGGCTAATTTCTCCATACTTTCCTTTAGAAATTTCGATTGCATCTCGGATATGAAATGGATATGAAATGGCCTTCAGTTCATTCAACTTGAATTCGAATTCCTCGATGAATTCCGGAATCTGCTTTACCACGGTCTCAAGGGAACATCTGCCGCTGCTAATTATCCACTGTTTGAAATGCACCTCCTGAATTAACAGCTGTTCAAACTTTTCCGCCAAATATTGCTCTAGCTCGTCAATCTTCGGACAATTGTCGCATTTGGACAGATGACAATTTTCCGTGGGGTATGCGCACAACGACTTCGACAGGAGGTCCCTCTATGTTTCAATTTCACCGTGAAAAACTTTCAATTTCTTGCATGGAAAGAAAATTAATTTGATGTTTTGATGAAACATGCAAACGCAGACTGAATGCGTTCCGTGCCTGTCTAATGCCAGCACGCATTCTTTTGGTCGTAGGATGGCAAACTTAGAAAATCCCACTTTTTCTGCTGGGTATTTCTCATTGAACTGATGGTATGCTTCGGATAGATTACATAATAATAATCTGCGCTGCTTGTGTACTTTTTCTCCATCTTCACGTGTGATAACATAGTCACGTGTACCTGGGCAGGCGCGGCTGTTGTCATCATTGCAGTAAAAATCTTGAATCAATTTCACCGTTGCTTCGCTGAGGGTCCTTGAGCCAAATTTCTTGGTGGGAGTCGCCAATATGCCCTTCTGTCGAACTAATTCTTTGCTTCTTCTCGCGATGTAAAAAGATGTTTGAAACTGTTCAGAAATCTTGCGTATAGACCATGATTGAGGCAGCACAGATAAAATGAGATATTTCTCCGGAAAAGTGGTCGCTAAATTGAATTTTCTTTTCAACTGCTCAATCATTTGTTTGCCGTCATCAACGTCATCTGCTTGGCTGCATTCGTTATCAGAGCCTTCATCAAATATTGTCGCGATTGCACTCATAACCTTGCCTTTTTTCTCTTTCCTGTATGTTTCACTTCGCAACTTTCTTTTTCTAATAGGCGTTTCACCTAAAGTCGGAATGTCTTCCTCACTATCAGATAACACGCAAAATGAATTTATGTAAAAAGCAACAACAAAATTACACTCACAATATTATTACAGTAACGGACTGTAGTTTATTTAAGAAATATTCCGTTTAGTCATTTTTAAATAAATAAACATTTAAAATTCCAAGCAAATTTATTTTTAACTGATTCTAACAGTTATTCAAAAAACTAAGTGCATATTAATACGGATTTTCAGTTGCAGTTAATATTGTCCGTTGATTGAGTTAAATTCTTCTTTATGTTAAAGTAAATAGAAATGTAATTTAAAGCAACGAAAAGTTCATTTAATTTTTACTGTCAAAAATTCAACCGCGAATTCCGTAAAAACAAATCAATATTCATTTATCTTTTATAAAATTAACTGTCAAAAAATTAACTACATATTCCGTAAAAACAAATAAATATGCAGTTATTTTATAAAATTTTACTGTCAAAAATTCAACACCATATTCAGTAAAAACAATTAAATATTCAGTTATTTTATATAATTTTACTACCAAAAATTAATTTTTACTTATCTATAAAAAATGAACTGCTTGTTTTATGTAAGCAATACCCATTTTCTATTTGTTAAAATAATTTAGTTAAATACATCAAATTTTAAAAGTAAAATAATTGCGAAGCCATATCGGTCATGCTGCTGGTGTCTTATAATTGAGAGTTCTTCTGTAAACAACGTGGTCAGTACAACAAAAGTAAAACAAACGTGTGTAACTGGGTAAGTAAATAAAAATATTCTCCCTCTCTCGCTTATAAGAAAAACAAGCGGACAGGTGTCTGTCTGGTATTTTTAGAAATTCGGCTCTTTTGTGGAGTAAACGAAAATTTAATAAAATAACTGAATATTTAATTGTTTTTACTGAATATGGGGTCAATTTGACAGTTAAAAAATTGGCAGTAAAATTTTAATAAATAACTGAATATTTAATCGTTTTTACTGAATATGGTGTTGAATTTTTGACAGTAAAAATTAAATGAACTTTTTGTTAAAAATAAATGAAAAATAGGTAGACCGGTTTTTAATTGAACTTTCATTTATTTTATATTACAATTTCAGTTAATTTTACGTACAGAATATTGTGAGTGTACAAAATATTTTGGCTTTGTTTTTACTTTAAATGTAATTAGGGCCTATACATATGTATTTTGTGTTTCTTTCCCTAAATGTTTTCCTCCAAATCATTAATAATTGCAAAATATCGGCCAATATCTTGTAACATAAACATTTTTAACCTGTTGCAAGTACCTTTTTATTTGGCAAAAAACAGCTGATGCTGTTGAGTTAAAAACAGCTTCATCTAGTTTTATATATACAGTCAACTTTAACGTCAAAAGTATACTTTAACTTGTTTATGAAAGACCTAAAGTCGGCTCTTAAGTAAAGTCGACTTTAGTTTTCTTAAAGTATACTTTATTTTTGACTATGATTATGGGCCATTGTAATTAAGTATAAGCAGCAAAATAAGAAAGATTTTTTCTTCATAAATGTATTTTTAACTGTAAAATAATTTTTAAAATGTATTTTTAACAAGGTGGACTCTTAAATGCTCTTCTCCTGTCCAAACAAGGAGTCGGGGCCCATTGTTTTATTGCTGATTCTTAAAGCAAAAATTATGAGGAATCCAAAAAAAAAATTAGCCGGAAAATTTAGGAGCTTCTGTGGAAAATCGGAAAATTTAATTTTCATGGGAAAATTTAAGTTAAATTTCTAAGAAAAATTAGGAAAATTTTATTTTTCAATTAAAGCCTGATTCAATACCTTTCCAACGAGCTATCACTCGTTGCGATCGCTTTTGTAGTTTTTTTTTAAAGCAACTTTCAATGAGGTCCCTTATGAAGAATTCTTCAATTTTGTCACATGACAGTGGTGTACACCACCACTAAACCAGTCACTATAAAAAAAAAAAATATGTAGGTACATTATTTTTTGCTGGGCAATCGATTGAGACTATTTATTTTAAAATCGGAGAGGGGTCGTCCAAAAATTTGCCAATTTTGATCGTTTTCATATGGAATTGCTCTATAACGTTTTTTACTTTTTTTATAAAGGGGCAGGGCCACGGCCACTTTTTTAATTAAACGTATTTCTGTTCATGCCAACAACGTATATACCAAATATTATCGCCGTAGGTCAAAAAAATGTCATAAATAACACGATTTTAAATTTTGGGTTGTATGGGCGCGGCATCGCGCCTTTGCCCAGTCACAATGTTATATAGCCTAATGTCTCTTCCAGGGTCACAGTTACATGCTGTGAAAATTTCAAGGCCATCGGTCGAGTGGTTTGGCCTTCTATAAGGCACAAATATATATATATATATATATATATATATATATATATGCACAGCGTGCTTTTTCGGCACTTTTTTTCGAGCTACGGTATTTTTTGGGAACATTTGCATTCTTTGAGGACGGTACCCAAAAAAATCGTATACCACCAGTAGATTTTGGGCACATAACACTTTGAGTACTTTTTATTAAAAAAAATTTTTTTTTTTATTGTTAATTTACTTTTAATTCTTTTTATAAATAACGTATCCATTAATTTATAGACTCTAAATAAATGCCTACATTTTTAATTTTTATTTAAAACTTTCCATTCGTGTGCTGCCATATTTTCAATTTTAAATTAATACATTTGACGCCATTAATTCTGTGCTTTTGCGTTTTTTCTTTGTTTTTAGAGATTAAGCATTATATCCAAGGTGGGTAGGCAGAAACAGCTGTTTACTTTTTAATCCCATTTGTCTATGATTGTTGTTGTATTGGTTGTAATACTTAGACCACCTTTTAAGTACACATGTGCATTCCTTACAAAAAGCATAAACAAAACGTGTTACCACTGAAAATCATTATCGTTTTTTTAGATATACATGTGTACATATAAAGATATTGAAATGTTATTTTTTTGTAAAAATTTTGGTTGTAATGATATTGTAATGTTTATTTATTTGAATGTCTGTAAGTCTGTCCGTATGCTCGTTTGTTTGTTTGTTTGTTTGTTTGTTTGTTTGTTTGTTTGTTTGTTTGTTTGTTTGTTTGTTTGTTTGTTTGTTTGTTTGTTTGTTTGTTTGTTTGTTTGTTTGTTTGTTTGTTTGTTTGTTTGTTTGTTTGTTTGTTTGTTTGTTTGTTTGTTTGTTTGTTTGTTTGTTTGTTTGTTTGTTTGTTTGTTTGTTTGTTTGTTTGTTTGTTTGTTTGTTTGTTTGTTTGTTTGTTTGTTTGTTTGTTTGTTTGTTTGTTTGTTTGTTTGTTTGTTTGTTTGTTTGTTTGTTTGTTTGTTTGTTTGTTTGTTTGTTTGTTTGTTTGTTTGTTTGTTTGTTTGTTTGTTTGTTTGTTTGTTTGTTTGTTTGTTTGTTTGTTTGTTTGTTTGTTTGTTTGTTTGTTTGTTTGTTTGTTTGTTTGTTTGTTTGTTTGTTTGTTTGTTTGTTTGTTTGTTTGTTTGTTTGTTTGTTTGTTTGTTTGTTTGTTTGTTTGTTTGTTTGTTTGTTTGTTTGTTTGTTTGTTTGTTTGTTTGTTTGTTTGTTTGTTTGTTTGTTTGTTTGTTTGTTTGTTTGTTTGTTTGTTTGTTTGTTTGTTTGTTTGTTTGTTTGTTTGTTTGTTTGTTTGTTTGTTTGTTTGTTTGTTTGTTTGTTTGTTTGTTTGTTTGTTTGTTTGTTTGTTTGTTTGTTTGTTTGTTTGTTTGTTTGTTTGTTTGTTTGTTTGTTTGTTTGTTTGTTTGTTTGTTTGTTTGTTTGTTTGTTTGTTTGTTTGTTTGTTTGTTTGTTTGTTTGTTTGTTTGTTTGTTTGTTTGTTTGTTTGTTTGTTTGTTTGTTTGTTTGTTTGTTTGTTTGTTTGTTTGTTTGTTTGTTTGTTTGTTTGTTTGTTTGTTTGTTTGTTTGTTTGTTTGTTTGTTTGTTTGTTTGTTTGTTTGTTTGTTTGTTTGTTTGTTTGTTTGTTTGTTTGTTTGTTTGTTTGTTTGTTTGTTTGTTTGTTTGTTTGTTTGTTTGTTTGTTTGTTTGTTTGTTTGTTTGTTTGTTTGTTTGTTTGTTTGTTTGTTTGTTTGTTTGTTTGTTTGTTTGTTTGTTTGTTTGTTTGTTTGTTTGTTTGTTTGTTTGTTTGTTTGTTTGTTTGTTTGTTTGTTTGTTTGTTTGTTTGTTTGTTTGTTTGTTTGTTTGTTTGTTTGTTTGTTTGTTTGTTTGTTTGTTTGTTTGTTTGTTTGTTTGTTTGTTTGTTTGTTTGTTTGTTTGTTTGTTTGTTTGTTTGTTTGTTTGTTTGTTTGTTTGTTTGTTTGTTTGTTTGTTTGTTTGTTTGTTTGTTTGTTTGTTTGTTTGTTTGTTTGTTTGTTTGTTTGTTTGTTTGTTTGTTTGTTTGTTTGTTTGTTTGTTTGTTTGTTTGTTTGTTTGTTTGTTTGTTTGTTTGTTTGTTTGTTTGTTTGTTTGTTTGTTTGTTTGTTTGTTTGTTTGTTTGTTTGTTTGTTTGTTTGTTTGTTTGTTTGTTTGTTTGTTTGTTTGTTTGTTTGTTTGTTTGTTTGTTTGTTTGTTTGTTTGTTTGTTTGTTTGTTTGTTTGTTTGTTTGTTTGTTTGTTTGTTTGTTTGTTTGTTTGTTTGTTTGTTTGTTTGTTTGTTTGTTTGTTTGTTTGTTTGTTTGTTTGTTTGTTTGTTTGTTTGTTTGTTTGTTTGTTTGATTGTTGATTTGCTTATTTGCTTATTTGTTTATTTGCTTATTTGTTTGTTTGCAACATATGTTTTTCATAAATTTCACGAATTTCCGATAAAATATACAACTGAAAAATGTGAAAAAATGCATTTTCTAGGAATTATATATGAGGAATTATGCATTAGAGAATATTTTTTCTGAAGATTACCGTGTGGCAGCTACAGGCCAAAAATGGTGCAAAAAAATATATAAATTAAAATTTTTCTACATTTTAGCATTTTTGAGGCATTAGATGCAATTTTTTGGATTATTTTGTTCTACTTTTTTCTCCTTATATTCTGTAGGCTACAATTGTAGCAAAAATAATTTCTAGCCGAGATTTTGACATGAGAAAAAAAAACACAAAAACTAGCAAAACGCAAAAGTTACGATAAGTGCTTCGAGAAATTCCACACGAGAAAGAGTTTGAAGTCGATATCCTTAAATATTTGGACAATTGACAAAAAATTGTGAAATATTTATAAAAATTTTATATTTTAGCAATTTTAATGCACTAACTACAGTTTTTCAGGGCCATTTTTTTAAAGCTTTCCTTCTCTTAGTTTATAGCTAAGGTTATGGCGAAGACAAGAAAACAAAATTCTAATTGATTTTCGAGGTGAAGGGTATATTATATAAAATATAATAAAAAAAATTGTTAGAACCAAAATTTATTATTGAATAAAAAGTGCTTAAAGTAGTTAAAAGTAAAACTATAACGTGTTTCATAAGGGCGTTATCAAAATCGAACATTTGAACAGAACATTACATAATTCAACATAAGACTTTGAAGAGTTAACTCTAAAATCGATTTCATCATCTTTAGATACTTTAGCACCTAAAAGAATATAAGTAATTGGGATCTTTAAGGCATGAAGTATTTAAGGAGTAAACAAAATTAAACAACTTAACAGTAATAAAGGACAGATACTATCTAAGATTACATCCTTTCATCTAATATACTGCAAATTTTAGTTTATTATTATATATGAAAATCTTAATAAAAATTTTAAACATTTTTACGTCTAAAAATACTTATAAAAAAAAATAACATGACAAATGGTAACGCTGGTAATATGCAACTCTGTGTGTTTCTTTCTACACTGCTGCTAATTTAGCTATTTTCTCATCAAATCCAGCGATTTTTAATAAAATTTTTACTGGAATAAATAATTTTATTTAAAAAAGATGGCTTTTATAGTGTTTTCACACCTAAAGTTAAAACCTGATTTTAACATTAAATCTATTAACAGCTGATTTTGCGTTCACATTACAAGTTTTATTAAATCAGGTTTTAAATCACAGTTTGGCTAATTATTTTCTCCAAAATAAAATTAATTTCTAGTAGGAATAAGAAAATTTGTAAAAGAAGTGAACGAATTGAATGTTTGGAAATCAAACATTTTTGTATAAATAATTAATTTTAGAATATTTCATCGGTTTGACGTTTTTTATTTTTTTAAATTTATTTATTTTTATTGAGTGCCATCCCAGCTAGCATTTGGGTGATAATATTTTGTAAATATTACCTAAATGAGTCTTCTTAGATCCTATTTGATGATTACAACCTGATTTATTACTTGAACGATTGCGAGTTCATATATCGTTACCTAAAATGCAAAAGGCCTTATTGACCAAAAATTAAAAATGATTGATTCTGATGTATTGCATTAACACAAATGTACTCATAGAAATTTATTTGTATTTTATTTATTTATATACACAAGATTAACTGCCTTATTTATAAAAAATAAAACATATTAATAAAGGGTTTATGAAACTGATTTTGTATGAAAATCCAATTTATAAACTCTTTATTAACCTGTTTTATTTTTTATAAATTAGGCCGTAAATGATTAACGCTAAATGGCTGAAAAGGGTTTTATTAGGAAAATAGATGAAAAATTAATTATAAATTTATTATTATTTGTTTATATTTTGTATTTTTGTTCATTCGGCTTGTCAAATTAAAAGAGAAAAATATGGTTTCTTATTTCCTTTTCGAGAACCCAGTAACATTTGTTTGGCTCAAAATAAAATTTGTTCAAATAATCAGGGGGTACTTTTAACAAAGAAATTAAAAAAAAATTAAAAACATGACAATTAAAATTTTTTTTAAAATATAATTATAAGCTTTATAATTTACGATTAAAAACTGTGACGAAAAATACTAACTAATGATTAAGTATAAAACCTACCATTAAATTGATCAAAAAAGAATCAGATAATTGCATCACGAATAATTCTTTAAGGTGGTTCATCGGCAGTGTAGCTTTTTCTCCCAACAAGAGTATCATTTATGATCGAAATATGAGCTCATTCCTAAAAGATTCGATTGTGATATAAAATGCTAGCTGGGATTAAACATTATCAGCTGTTTTCAATCTTTTTAACTTGGTAGCACTGAATTTAGTACAACTAAAACATGGTTGTATTTCATAAAATCTACTTAAAACCAAATCAAACGAGGTTTTAAGATGGTTTTAACAAAATTATTTTGTATGGTAAAACCTGGTTTAATGATTGGTTTTATCGTTAAAACCAAAATTTGTGGTAAAACCTTAAGTGTGAAAACACTATTAGCGATTTATAGCTTAATTAACTTATTATTTAAAAAATTTTGCTATTTTTGCTTGTTTGTTTTATAATATTTCAATAATTTCATTTCAAAAAGGGTGGTTTTCAGCGATTTATAGCTTAATTTATAGCTTAATTAACTTATTATTTAAAAAATTTTGCTATTTTTGCTTGTTTGTTTTATAATATTTCAATAATTTCATTTCAAAAAGGGTGGTTTTCAGCGATTTATAGCTTAATTAACTTATTATTTAAAAAATTTTGCTATTTTTGCTTGTTTGTTTTATAATATTTCAATAATTTAATTTCAAAAAGGGTGGTTTTCAGGGATTTATAGCTTAATTAACTTATTATTTAAAAAATTTTGCTATTTTTGCTTGTTTGTTTTATAATATTTCAATAATTTCATTTCAAAAAGGGTGGTTTTCAGCGATTTATAGCTAAGTTTACCTATTATTAAAAAAATTTAGCTATTTTTGCTTGTTTGTATTATAATATTTCAATAATTTCATTTCAAAAAGGGTGGTTTTCAGCGATTTATAGCTAAATTTACCTATTATTTAAAAAATTTAACTATTTTTGCTTGTTTGTTTTATAATATTTCAATAATTTTATTTCAAAAAGGGTGGTTTTCAGCGATTTATAGCTAAATTTACCTATTGTTGTAAATATTTAGCTATTTTTGCTTGTTTGTTTTATAATATTTCAATAATTTTATTTCAAAAAGGGTGGTTTTCAGCGATTTATAGCTAAATTTACCTATTATTTAAACAATTTAACTATTTTTGCTTGTTTGTTTTATAATATTTCAATAATTTTATTTCAAAAAGGGTGGTTTTCAGCGATTTATAGCTAAATTTACCTATTATTTAAAAAATTTAACTATTTTTGCTTGTTTGTTTTATAATATTTCAATAATTTTATTTCAAAAAGGGTGGTTTTCAGCGATTTATAGCTAAATTTACCTATTGTTGTAAATATTTAGCTATTTTTGCTTGTTTGTTTTATAATATTTCAATAATTTTATTTCAAAAAGGGTGGTTTTCAGCGATTTATAGCTAAATTTACCTATTGTAAAAAAAATTTAGCTATTTTTGCTTGTTTGTTTTATAATATTTCAATAATTTTATTTCAAAAAGGGTGGTTTTCAGCGATTTATAGCTAAATTTACCTATTGTAAAAAAAATTTAGCTATTTTTGCTTGTTTGTTTTATAATATTTCAATAATTTTATTTCAAAAAGGGTGGTTTTCAGCGATTTATAGCTAAATTTACCTATTGTTGTAAATATTTAGCTATTTTTGCTTGTTTGTTTTATAATATTTCAATAATTTTATTTCAAAAAGGGTGGTTTTCAGCGATTTATAGCTAAATTTACCTATTATTTAAACAATTTAACTATTTTTGCTTGTTTGTTTTATAATATTTCAATAATTTTATTTCAAAAAGGGTGGTTTTCAGCGATTTATAGCTAAATTTACCTATTATTTAAAAAATTTAACTATTTTTGCTTGTTTGTTTTATAATATTTCAATAATTTTATTTCAAAAAGGGTGGTTTTCAGCGATTTATAGCTAAATTTACCTATTGTTGTAAATATTTAGCTATTTTTGCTTGTTTGTTTTATAATATTTCAATAATTTTATTTCAAAAAGGGTGGTTTTCAGCGATTTATAGCTAAATTTACCTATTGTAAAAAAAATTTAGCTATTTTTGCTTGTTTGTTTTATAATATTTCAATAATTTTATTTCAAAAAGGGTGGTTTTCAGCGATTTATAGCTAAATTTACCTATTATTTAAAAAATTTAGCTATTTTAATTGTTTTTGTTTTATAATATTTCAATAATTTTATTTCAAAAAGGGTGGTTTTTAGAGATTTATAGCTAAATTTACCTATTATTAAAAAATTTTAGCTATTTTTTCTGGTTTGTTTTATAATATTTCAATAATTTTATTTAAGAAAGCGTGGTTTTTATCGAATGATGGCTAAATTTAACTATTATTTAAACAATTTTGCTATTTTTTCTTGTTTGTTTTATAATATTTCAATAACTTATTTTCAAAAAGGGTTGTTTTTAACGATTTATAGCTAAATTCACCTATTATTTAAAAAATTTTGCTATTTTTTCAAGTTTGTTTTATAATATTTCAATATTTTTATTTAAAAAAGGGTGGTTTCTATCAATTGATAGCTAAATTTAACTATTATTTAAAATATTGAGCTATTTTTTATTTAGTTATAAGCCAATTAAAACCAACCTTTTTGAAAAGGAATAATTGAAATATTATAACACAGACACAAAATTTGTGTTATAAACAATATAAAATAGGTCAATATTTTAAATAGAAAGTATATTTAGTCATAAATCGCTTAAAACCGCTTTTTTTGAAAAGAAATTATTGAAATATTATAACACAATATAAAATAGCACAATATTTTAAATAGAAAGTATATTTAGACATAAATCGCTAAACCCGCTCTTTTTAAATAGAAATTACTGAAATATTATAACACAATATAAAATAGCACAATATTTTAAATAGAAAGTATATTTAGACATCAATCGCTAAAATCTCTCTTTTTAAAAAGAAATTATTGAATTATTATTAATGAAACACAATAAAAAATAGCTCAAAATTTTAAAAAGAAAGTGTATATTTAGTTATAAACCAATAAAAACACCCCTTTTTGAAAACAAATAATTGAAATATTATAAAACAAACACAATATAAAATAGCTCAATATTTTAAATAGAGAGTAGATTTAGTCATAAATCGCTAAAAAGCACCCTTTTTGAAATAAAATTATTGAATTATTATTAATGAAACACAATAAAAAATAGCTCAAAATTTTAAATAAAAAGTATATTTAGACATAAATCGCTAAACCCGCTCTTTTTAAATAGAAATTACTGAAATATTATAACACGATATAAAATAGCACAATATTTTAAAAAGAAAGTATATATAGTCATAAATCGCTAAAAACCACCCTTTTTGAAAAGAAATTATTGAATTATTATTAATGAAACACAATAAAAATAGCTCAAAATTTTAAAAAGGAAGTCTATTTAGTTATAAACCAATAAAAACACCCCTTTTTAAAAACAAATAATTGAAATATTATAAAACAAACACAATATAAAATAGCTCAATATTTTAAATAGAGAGTAAATTTAGTCATAAATCGATAAAAAGCACCCTTTTTGAAATATAATTATTGAATTATTATTAATGAAACACAATAAAAAATAGCTCAAAATTTTAAATAAAAAGTATATTTAGACATAAATTTTGTTATAAACCAATAAATACCACCCTTTTTGAAAAAATGATTGAAATAATATAACAGAAACGCAATAAAAAATAGCTCAATATTTTAAATAGAAATTATATTTAGTTATAAATCGCTAAAAACCACCCTTTTTGAAAAGAAATTATTGAAATTTTATATAATTTAGCGATAAAACGCCAAAAAGTTTTACTAATAAATTTTATTAAAATTCGCTGGTTTTGACAATAAAATTGCTGCATTAGCAGCAGTGTAGAAATAAACACACAGAGTTGCACTTGAACAGCGTTGCCATTTGTCATATTTTCCCTTTTTTTTAAATATTTTTAGACGTACACATGTTTAAAATTTGTATAAAGATTTTTGTCAATATATAATCTAATCTTTGCAGTATATTAGATGAAAACGTTAAGTGAAGTTAAGTGCAACAAAGCAATCTTAGATTCTATCTGCTTTATTACTGTAACGTTGTTTAATTTTGTTTACTCCTTCAATACTTCATACCTTAACGATCACAAATGTATTCTTTAAGGTGCTGAAGTATCTAAAAATGATGAAATCGACTTTTGTGTTCTCTGTTCAAAGTCTTATATTGAATTATGCAATGTTCTGTTCAAAAGTTAAATTTTAATAACGACCGTCTGTAACAAGTTGTAGTTTTACTTTTTATTACTTTAAGCACTTTTTTTTAAAGCTTTCCTTCTCTTAGTTTATAGCTAAGGTTATGGCGAAGACAAGAAAACAAAATTCTAATTGATTTTCGAGGTGAAGGGTATATTATATAAAATATAATAAAAAAAATTGTTAGAACCAAAATTTATTATTGAATAAAAAGTGCTTAAAGTAGTTAAAAGTAAAACTATAACGTGTTTCATAAGGGCGTTATCAAAATCGAACATTTGAACAGAACATTACATAATTCAACATAAGACTTTGAAGAGTTAACTCTAAAATCGATTTCATCATCTTTAGATACTTTAGCACCTAAAAGAATATAAGTAATTGGGATCTTTAAGGCATGAAGTATTTAAGGACTAAACAAAATAAAACAACTTAACAGTAATAAAGGACAGATACTATCTAAGATTACATCCTTTCATCTAATATACTGCAAATTTTAGTTTATTATTATAAATGAAAATCTTAATAAAAATTTTAAACATTTTTACGTCTAAAAATACTTATAAAAAAAAATAACATGACAAATGGTAACGCTGGTAATATGCAACTCTGTGTGTTTCTTTCTACACTGCTGCTAATTTAGCTATTTTCTCATCAAATCCAGCGATTTTTAATAAAATTTTTACTGGAATAAATAATTTTATTTAAAAAAGATGGTTTTTAGCGATTTATAGCTTAATTAACTTATTATTTAAAAAATTTTGCTATTTTTGCTTGTTTGTTTTATAATATTTCAATAATTTCATTTCAAAAAGGGTGGTTTTCAGCGATTTATAGCTAAATTTACCTATTATTTAAAAAATTTAACTATTTTTGCTTGTTTGTTTTATAATATTTCAATATTTTTTATCAAAAAGTAATTTCAATTTTTGGGAATACAAAACTTAAATTTCAAAAGATTTTGTTATTCGTGCTAAATTCCCAGTTTTTATTATTGATAAAAACACTTGAAATTTATTGTTGATGGGATAAGCTATGAAGTAAAAATATGGAAATATTATAAAACAAACATGAAAAAATAGCAACATTTTTTAAATAATAGCTAAATTTAGTTAAGCTGTTATGGTACTTGCTATTTTTTGTATTTTTTCTATATTGGAGAACAGTGCAAATATATTTGCATAGGAAAACTGACTAAGTGTAAAGAGTATGATTATATCATAAAACATCTTGAAATGTCAAACAAATATACATGTGTTATCGATAAGTAATCTAAGACTGTCAAAAAAAATATATAAATTTTTACGGTTTTTAACTTTTTTTGTTGCGATTTTTAGCTTTTATGACGGTTTTTTGTGGGGAAAAAACGTGGGCAGTATTGTTTGTTTTGTTTAGATTTTATCAAATTGTATTTCTTGTTCTTTCTCGCATTTGTTGTTTCATTCAGTCAATCCTAAAAAAATCCAATACAAAAAATAGCAAGTATCATAACACCTTTATCAATCGATAAAAACCGCCCTTTCTTTAATAAAACTATTGAAATATTACAAAACAAACAAGCAAAAATAGCTAAATTTTTTTAATAATAGGTAAATTTAGCTATAAATCGTTGAAAACCACCCTTTTTGAAAAAAAATATTGAAATATTATAAAACAAACAAGCAAAAATAGCTAAATTTTTTTAATAATAGGTAAATTTAGCTATAAATCGCTGAAAACCACCCTTTTTGAAATAAAATTATTGAAATATTATAAAACAAACAAGCAAAAATAGCTAAATTTTTTTAATAATAGGTAAATTTAGCTATAAATCGTTGAAAACCACCCTTTTTGAAATAAAATTATTGAAATATTATAAAACAAACAAGCAAAAATAGCTAAATTTTTTTAATAATAGGTAAATTTAGCTATAAATCGTTGAAAACCACCCTTTTTGAAAAAAAATATTGAAATATTATAAAACAAACAAGCAAAAATAGCTAAATTTTTTTAATAAAAGGTAAATTTAGCTATAAATCGCTGAAAACCACCCTTTTTGAAATAAAATTATTGAAATATTATAAAACAAACAAGCAAAAATAGCTAAATTTTTTTAATAATAGGTAAATTTAGCTATAAATCGTTGAAAACCACCCTTTTTGAAAAAAAATATTGAAATATTATAAAACAAACAAGCAAAAATAGCTAAATTTTTTTAATAAAAGGTAAATTTAGCTATAAATCGCTGAAAACCATCCTTTTTGAAATAAAATTATTGAAATATTATAAAACAAACAAGCAAAAATAGCTAAATTTTTTTAATAAAAGGTAAATTTAGCTATAAATCGTTGAAAACCACCCTTTTTGAAATAAAAATATTGAAATATTATAAAACAAACAAGCAAAAATAGCTAAATATAAATCGCTGAAAACCACCCTTTTTGAAATAAAATTATTGAAATATTATAAAACAAACAAGCAAAAATAGCTAAATTTTTTTAATAATAGGTAAATTTAGCTATAAATCGCTGAAAACCACCCTTTTTGAAATAAAATTATTGAAATATTATAAAACAAACAAGCAAAAATAGCTAAATTTTTTTAATAATAGGTAAATTTAGCTATAAATCGCTGAAAACCGCCCTTTTTGAAATAAAATTATTGAAATATTATAAAACAAACAAGCAAAAATAGCTAAATTTTTTTAATAAAAGGTAAATTTAGCTATAAATCGCTGAAAACCACACTTTTTGAAATAAAACTATTGAAATATTACAAAACAAACAAGCAAAAATAGCTAAATTTTTTTAATAAAAGGTAAATTTAGCTATAAATCGCTGAAAACCATCCTTTTTGAAATAAAATTATTGAAATATTATAAAACAAACAAGCAAAAATAGCTAAATTTTTTTAATAAAAGGTAAATTTAGCTATAAATCGTTGAAAACCACCCTTTTTGAAATAAAAATATTGAAATATTATAAAACAAGCAAGCAAAAATAGCTAAATATAAATCGCTGAAAACCACCCTTTTTGAAATAAAATTATTGAAATATTATAAAACAAAAAAGCAAAAATAGCTAAATTTTTTTAATAATAGGTAAATTTAGCTATAAATCGCTGAAAACCACCCTTTTTGAAATAAAATTATTGAAATATTATAAAACAAACAAGCAAAAATAGCTAAATTTTTTTAATAATAGGTAAATTTAGCTATAAATCGCTGAAAACCGCCCTTTTTGAAATAAAATTATTGAAATACTATAAAACAAACAAGCAAAAATAGCTAAATTTTTTAAATAATAGGTAAATTTATCTATAAATCGCTGAAAACCACCCTTTTTGAAATAAAATTATTGAAATATTACAAAACAAACAAGCAAAAATAGCAAAATTTTTTTAATAATAGGTAAATTTAGCTATAAATCGCTGAAAACCACCCTTTTTGAAATAAAATTATTGAAATATTATAAAACAAACAAGCAAAAATAGCTAAATTTTTTAAATAATAGGTAAATTTATCTATAAATCGCTGAAAACCACCCTTTTTGAAATAAAATTATTGAAATATTATAAAACAAACAAGCAAAAATAGCTAAATTTTTTAAATAATAGGTAAATTTATCTATAAATCGCTGAAAACCACCCTTTTTGAAATAAAATTATTGAAATATTATAAAACAAACAAGCAAAAATAGCTAAATTTTTTAAATAATAGGTAAATTTAGCTATAAATCGCTGAAAACCGCCCTTTTTGAAATAAAATTATTGAAATATTATAAAACAAACAAGCAAAAATAGCTAAATTTTTTAAATAATAGGTAAATTTATCTATAAATCGCTGAAAACCACCCTTTTTGAAATAAAATTATTGAAATATTACAAAACAAACAAGCAAAAATAGCAAAATTTTTTTAATAATAGGTAAATTTAGCTATAAATCGCTGAAAACCACCCTTTTTGAAATAAAATTATTGAAATATTATAAAACAAACAAGCAAAAATAGCTAAATTTTTTAAATAATAGGTAAATTTATCTATAAATCGCTGAAAACCACCCTTTTTGAAATAAAATTATTGAAATATTATAAAACAAACAAGCAAAAATAGCAAAATTTTTTTAATAATAGGTAAATTTAGCTATAAATCGTTGAAAACCACCCTTTTTGAAATAAAAATATTGAAATATTATAAAACAAACAAGCAAAAATAGCTAAATATAAATCGCTGAAAACCACCCTTTTTGAAATAAAATTATTGAAATATTATAAAACAAACAAGCAAAAATAGCTAAATTTTTTTAATAATAGGTAAATTTAGCTATAAATCGCTGAAAACCACCCTTTTTGAAATAAAATTATTGAAATATTATAAAACAAACAAGCAAAAATAGCTAAATTTTTTAAATAATAGGTAAATTTAGCTATAAATCGCTGAAAACCGCCCTTTTTGAAATAAAATTATTGAAATATTATAAAACAAACAAGCAAAAATAGCTAAATTTTTTAAATAATAGGTAAATTTATCTATAAATCGCTGAAAACCACCCTTTTTGAAATAAAATTATTGAAATATTACAAAACAAACAAGCAAAAATAGCAAAATTTTTTTAATAATAGGTAAATTTAGCTATAAATCGCTGAAAACCACCCTTTTTGAAATAAAAATATTGAAATATTATAAAACAAACAAGCAAAAATAGCTAAATATAAATCGCTGAAAACCACCCTTTTTGAAATAAAATTATTGAAATATTATAAAACAAACAAGCAAAAATAGCTAAATTTTTTTAATAATAGGTAAATTTAGCTATAAATCGCTGAAAACCACCCTTTTTGAAATAAAATTATTGAAATATTATAAAACAAACAAGCAAAAATAGCTAAATTTTTTTAATAAAAGGTAAATTTAGCTATAAATCGTTGAAAACCACCCTTTTTGAAATAAAAATATTGAAATATTATAAAACAAACAAGCAAAAATAGCTAAATATAAATCGCTGAAAACCACCCTTTTTGAAATAAAATTATTGAAATATTATAAAACAAACAAGCAAAAATAGCTAAATTTTTTTAATAATAGGTAAATTTAGCTATAAATCGCTGAAAACCACCCTTTTTGAAATAAAATTATTGAAATATTATAAAACAAACAAGCAAAAATAGCTAAATTTTTTAAATAATAGGTAAATTTAGCTATAAATCGCTGAAAACCGCCCTTTTTGAAATAAAATTATTGAAATATTATAAAACAAACAAGCAAAAATAGCTAAATTTTTTAAATAATAGGTAAATTTATCTATAAATCGCTGAAAACCACCCTTTTTGAAATAAAATTATTGAAATATTACAAAACAAACAAGCAAAAATAGCAAAATTTTTTTAATAATAGGTAAATTTAGCTATAAATCGCTGAAAACCACCCTTTTTGAAATAAAATTATTGAAATATTATAAAACAAACAAGCAAAAATAGCTAAATTTTTTAAATAATAGGTAAATTTATCTATAAATCGCTGAAAACCACCCTTTTTGAAATAAAATTATTGAAATATTATAAAACAAACAAGCAAAAATAGCTAAATTTTTTAAATAATAGGTAAATTTATCTATAAATCGCTGAAAACCACCCTTTTTGAAATAAAATTATTGAAATATTATAAAACAAACAAGCAAAAATAGCTAAATTTTTTAAATAATAGGTAAATTTAGCTATAAATCGCTGAAAACCGCCCTTTTTGAAATAAAATTATTGAAATATTATAAAACAAACAAGCAAAAATAGCTAAATTTTTTAAATAATAGGTAAATTTATCTATAAATCGCTGAAAACCACCCTTTTTGAAATAAAATTATTGAAATATTACAAAACAAACAAGCAAAAATAGCAAAATTTTTTTAATAATAGGTAAATTTAGCTATAAATCGCTGAAAACCACCCTTTTTGAAATAAAATTATTGAAATATTATAAAACAAACAAGCAAAAATAGCTAAATTTTTTTAATAAAAGGTAAATTTAGCTATAAATCGTTGAAAACCACCCTTTTTGAAATAAAAATATTGAAATATTATAAAACAAACAAGCAAAAATAGCTAAATATAAATCGCTGAAAACCACCCTTTTTGAAATAAAATTATTGAAATATTATAAAACAAACAAGCAAAAATAGCTAAATTTTTTTAATAATAGGTAAATTTAGCTATAAATCGCTGAAAACCACCCTTTTTGAAATAAAATTATTGAAATATTATAAAACAAACAAGCAAAAATAGCTAAATTTTTTTAATAATAGGTAAATTTAGCTATAAATCGCTGAAAACCGCCCTTTTTGAAATAAAATTATTGAAATATTATAAAACAAACAAGCAAAAATAGCTAAATTTTTTTAATAAAAGGTAAATTTAGCTATAAATCGCTGAAAACCACACTTTTTGAAATAAAACTATTGAAATATTACAAAACAAACAAGCAAAAATAGCTAAATTTTTTTAATAAAAGGTAAATTTAGCTATAAATCGCTGAAAACCATCCTTTTTGAAATAAAATTATTGAAATATTATAAAACAAACAAGCAAAAATAGCTAAATTTTTTTAATAAAAGGTAAATTTAGCTATAAATCGTTGAAAACCACCCTTTTTGAAATAAAAATATTGAAATATTATAAAACAAGCAAGCAAAAATAGCTAAATATAAATCGCTGAAAACCACCCTTTTTGAAATAAAATTATTGAAATATTATAAAACAAAAAAGCAAAAATAGCTAAATTTTTTTAATAATAGGTAAATTTAGCTATAAATCGCTGAAAACCACCCTTTTTGAAATAAAATTATTGAAATATTACAAAACAAACAAGCAAAAATAGCAAAATTTTTTTAATAATAGGTAAATTTAGCTATAAATCGCTGAAAACCACCCTTTTTGAAATAAAATTATTGAAATATTATAAAACAAACAAGCAAAAATAGCTAAATTTTTTTAATAATAGGTAAATTTAGCTATAAATCGCTGAAAACCGCCCTTTTTGAAATAAAATTATTGAAATATTATAAAACAAACAAGCAAAAATAGCTAAATTTTTTTAATAAAAGGTAAATTTAGCTATAAATCGCTGAAAACCACACTTTTTGAAATAAAACTATTGAAATATTACAAAACAAACAAGCAAAAATAGCTAAATTTTTTTAATAAAAGGTAAATTTAGCTATAAATCGCTGAAAACCATCCTTTTTGAAATAAAATTATTGAAATATTATAAAACAAACAAGCAAAAATAGCTAAATTTTTTTAATAAAAGGTAAATTTAGCTATAAATCGTTGAAAACCACCCTTTTTGAAATAAAAATATTGAAATATTATAAAACAAGCAAGCAAAAATAGCTAAATATAAATCGCTGAAAACCACCCTTTTTGAAATAAAATTATTGAAATATTATAAAACAAAAAAGCAAAAATAGCTAAATTTTTTTAATAATAGGTAAATTTAGCTATAAATCGCTGAAAACCACCCTTTTTGAAATAAAATTATTGAAATATTACAAAACAAACAAGCAAAAATAGCAAAATTTTTTTAATAATAGGTAAATTTAGCTATAAATCGCTGAAAACCACCCTTTTTGAAATAAAATTATTGAAATATTATAAAACAAACAAGCAAAAATAGCTAAATTTTTTAAATAATAGGTAAATTTAGCTATAAATCGCTGAAACCCACCCTTTTTGAAATAAAATTATTCAAATATTACAAAACAAACAAGCAAAAATAGCTAAATTTTTTATATAAAAGTTAAATTTAGCTATAAATCTCTAAAAACCACCCTTTTTGAAATAAAATTATTGAAATATTATAAAACAAAGACAATTAAAATAGCAAATTTTTTTAAATCGCTAAAAACCATCTTTTTTAAATAAAATTATTTATTCCAGTAAAAATTTTATTAAAAATCGCTGGATTTGACGAGAAAATAGCTAAATTAGCAGCAGTGTAGAAAGAAACACACAGAGTTGCATATTACCAGCGTTACCAATTGTCATGTTATTTTTTTTTATAAGTATTTTTAGACGTAAAAATGTTTATAATTTTTATTAAGATTTTCATATATAATAATAAACTAAAATTTGCAGCATATTAGATGAAAGGATGCAATCATAGACAGTATCTGTCCTTAATTACTGTTAAGTTGTTTAATTTTGTTTACTCCTTAAATACTTCATACCTTAAAGATCCCAATTACTTATATTCTTTTAGGTGCTAAAGTATCTAAAGATGATGAAATCGATTTTAGAGTTAACTCTTCAAAGTCTTATGTTGAATTATGTAATGTTCTGTTCAAATGTTCGATATTTATAACGCCCTTATGAAACACGTTATAGTTTTACTTTTAACTACTTTAAGAACTTTTTATTCAATAATAAATTTTGGTTCTAACAATTTTTTTTATTATATTTTATATAATATACCCTTCACCTCGAAAATCAATTAGAATTTTGTTTTCTTGTCTTCGCCATAACCTTAGCTATAAACTAAGAGAAGGAAAGCTTTAAAAAAATGGCCCTGAAAAACTGTAGTTAGTGCATTAAAATTGCTAAAATATAAAATTTTTATAAATATTTCACAATTTTTGGTCAATTGTCCAAATATTTAAGGATATCGACTTCAAACTCTTTCTCGTACTTATCGTAACCAACACACGGTAATCTTCACAAAAAAATATTCTCTAATGCATAATTCCTCATATAAATTTCCTAGAAAATGCATTTTTTCACATTTTTCAGTTGTATATTTTATCGGAAATTCGTGAAATTTATGAAAAACATATGTTGCAAACAAACAAATAAGCAAATAAACAAATAAACGAATAAACAAATAAGCAAATAAACAAATCAACAAATAAACAAATAAGCAAAAAAACAAACAAATAAACAAACTGACAAAAAACAAATAAACATATAAACAACTAAGCAAATAAACAGATAAACAAATAAGCAAATTAACAAATAAACAAATTAACAAATAAACAAATAAACCAATTAACAAATACACGAACAAACGAATAAACAAATTAAAAAATAAGCAAATAAACAAATTAACAAATAAACAAATTAACAAATAAACCAATAAACAAAAAACATATAAACAAATAAACAAACAAACAAATAAACAAATTAACAAATTAAAAAATAAACAAATAAACAAATTAACAAATTACTAAATAAACAAATACCCAAATAATCAAATTAACAAATAAACAAATTAACAAATAAACAAATTAACATATTAACAAATAAACAAACAAACAAACAAATTAACCAATTAACAAATAAACGAACAAACGAATAAACAAATTAACAAATAAACAAATTAGCAAATTAACAAATAAACAAATTAACAAATAACCCAATAAAAAAAAAAACATATAAACAAATAAACAAACAAACAAATTAACAAATTAAAAAATAAACATATAAACAAATTAACAAATAAACAAATAAACAAACTAACAAATAAACAAAAAAATAAATAAACAAAATTACAAATTAACAAATAAACAAATTAACAAATAAACAAATTACTAAATAAACAAATACCCAAATAATCAAATTAAGAAATAAACAAATTAACAAATAAACAAATTAACATATTAACAAATAAACAAACAAACAAATAAACAAATAAACAAACAAACAAATTAACAAATAAACAAATAAACAAACAAACAAATAAACCAATAAACAAAAAAACAAATAAACAAACAAACAAATAAACAAATAAACAAATTAACAAATAAACCAATAAACAAAAAAACAAATAAACAACTAAACAAATTAACAAATTAACAAATAAACAAATAAACAAATTAGCAAATAAACAAATTAACAAATAAACAAATAAACAAAAAAACAAATAAACAAATTAACAAATAAACAAATTAACAAATTAACAAATAAACAAATTAACAAATAAACAAAAAAACAAATAAACAAATAAACAAATTAACAAATGAACAAATTAACAAATAAACAAATCAACAAATAAACAAAAAAACCAATAAACAAATTAACATATTAAGAAATTAACAAAAAAACAAAAATTGATACTTTAGTATCACAACGGTAACATTGTTTTCCAATAATCACAGCGGTAGCACTGTTTTTCAATAATGAAAAACAAGATGGCGGAATAAAAAACGCAGTTTTTTATGAAATATGTGGCAACAAAAATTTTCATATGCGTAGTGTACAGATTCGGCACTCGTCCTTTAAATGTACACAATGTAGAGTAATGTACCCTAAAAATACGCTTTATGCTTAAAACGATTTTCGTCCGATTTTTCTAAGAATAAGGGCAAAATATTTGAATCTATATGCCCGATTTTCAAAAATTTTGTAGATTCCGTTAAAAAAAGTGAAAAAATTTAACGTGCACGAAATACACTCTGTGCATATATATATATATATATATACATACATTCACTTTTATATATGTATATAGATGATTAAAATTGCTACAGCAAAGTAGACATATCGCACTCGTTCAACAATACTGTATTAACTCAAAATTTTTATTTTTTCACTTTTTGGAAAAAAATGGATGCGTAATATTCATATCTACCCACTGTAAAAATATTGTGCAATTTTGTCCACTTTTTTGTAATGAAACGGCTGCTTTAAAAATTCTTTTTCATATGCCTGTAATGGATAATTGAAAATTGTTTTGCTTCTACTGAAAATTTTTAAATTTTGAGTTAATACAGTATTGTTGAACGGGTGCGATATATTGAATACTTTGAAGAAGTAAGAGTTAAATTATTTATAATATGACAATTTTACTATCTTTCATTCTCTTAACTTTTTAGATTTTTCCCATGTTTTTTGTTCTCATGGATAAAAAAACAGAAATAATATATACATCTTTACTTCAGTATATCAAGGACAACGTTTTTGATCTAGATCCATCTATTTTCATAACAGATTACGAGCTGGCTATGAGGAAAATTATTTGGAAAGTTTTTCCACAGGCAAAGTCCGTTGGATGCTGGTAAGTTCAAACTGCTATAAAAATTTATTAATAAAATAAAGAGAACTACAATTATTTAGAGTTATATTTTATGAAGAAGTTTTGTAAAAATTTTTTTTAGAAAAGTTCTTCATAAAATACAACTCTAAATAATTGTAGTTCTCTTTATTTTATTAATAAATTTTTATAGCAGTTTGAACTTACCAGCATCCAACGGACTTTGCCTGTGGAAAAACTTTGCAAATAATTTTCCTCATAGCCAGTTTTGTAAAAATTTTTTTTAGAAAAGTTCTTCATAAAATACAACTCTAAATAATTGTAGTTCTCTTAATACATATCAGCTTCAATAATAAATAGTTTTATGAAAAAAAAAAAACACAAATAATATAGTTAAATTTTGTTTGTGTTTTTTTTTCATAAAACTATTTATTCATATGAAATAACTCCCTAAAATAAATAATGAAATAAGTCCCTAAAAAAATTAAATAAGTCCCCAAAAAACGTTGTTGTTGTTTCCTGTATATTTTTTTGGGGAGTAATTTCATTTTTTTTTTTGGGGAGTTATTTCGTGGGGAGTTATTTCATGCCGCCCTGCTATACATCACCCCTTCACTCAAATCATGTACTACAATCTTTATGTTGTGGCTCATATTTGACATGTTGTTAATATAAATCAGAAAAAGTCGGTATTTGTTAGAGTTATCTTTCGTGGGGAACTCATTTAATAGAACATATTAGCGGAAAGATATAAAACTTTAAGCAATTTCTATTTTGCATTGTTTTTATCAAGGTACACTGCGTAGCAGCACTAGAGAAGCCTATTCCGGCTGTCCCTAATTGTTTTATATAGCTAACATCCCACTATCGGCGCAATGTACCAATTTTTGCCGTATTTCATGAGCCGATAGTGTGAACGGTCAAATTTGCGACAATCTTTGCCGAAATTGAGCTGAATGTGGACAATAAAAATTAACCTTGATGCGCCGATAATGTGAACACACTTTTGCACAATGTGGAGCAATCATATTGTTTAATATGTACCGATTTTTATCGGCCACTTGAGCGCCGATCACAGTCGCCAATCAGCGCCGATACAAGAGATGGCAAAACGAAATTTTTAAATTGCACCGCTGGCTACTAAAATTTTACTTTTTTGAGCTTTATTGTACCAAAATTACATTTGTTTTATCTATTATTTATGCTATAAGACGGCAAATAGTACATTTGTACTGTTAAATGAAAGAAAACAATTCGCTTTAACCAAAACATTGAAGTTGTATCGATGTTGCCATCCCTGGTTTGTAAACAAACATCTTTTTACAAAACAACAATTACAAAAAAATTAAGAACAAGTGCAGTACGTTTAAATTACATTGAATACATTTTTTATTATAGATTAATGTATTATTTAAAATTGTTAGGAAACATAATGGAATATTCAGACGGATAATTTTGCGAATTTCTGAAGCAAAATTATGTCTGCCAACAAGCCAACATACGATTTAATTTGCCCAAATAACACGATAGTGTGACCGCATTGTACCGATTATTATCGCAATTGAGTTCTGGCCGATATGAACCGAAAAAAATTGTCACAATGTGCGACGATAACGGGACTACCTAAGAATAAATTATGCAATGTTTTTAAATGTGCGCCGATATAGCACGATAAAAATCGTCACAGATTGTGCTATTTGAGCCGATAGTGGGATCTTAGCTTAAGGCTTCTATATGTCGTCGTGCCGAATTTATTTTGCCGTATATCACAAAAATTTTTTTTTTGGGAAATCGAATCTAAAGGTTCAAAACTTCATACACAAAAATGTAAGTAAAAAAAGTCATCCAATATTTTTCTCAGATATTCTGTTTGAAGTTATTTATCGATGTTAAGCCTAGTATTCTGTTCGAGCTGGCGAAAAATGTTGAGCAACATTGAATATTTCACACGAAAATTTTGTCATGTATCAATATTATCTATCTCGCGGTTATAAAAAACTTAACGTTTTTATTAGTTACAAGAATACAACAGTATTTTTCGAAGGTAAACAAACCCCATAGTTGGGGGTAATGCACCAAATATTGATTTAAATCAACATTGTACTCTTACTAAATAAAACTGCAAAAAATTAGTTTTTACTATTTTTTACCAGCTTCAGAGATGATTGTTATTTTTTCACTAGCTTAAAAAAATTAATTGGACAGGCAACTATCACTAACAGTGATTGAATGCATAAAATCTGCACTCAATTCAAATATATAATGCAAATATTGTACATGGAACCAAAAAGCTGTACAAAAACATAATTGGGCTATTCACAAGGTAGTCATAAAAATGTAAAGTCATATGTCTTAAAATATTTAAAAGAAACATATACATACTTATGACTGCTGTAGGCAAGCGCTTATAATTTAGATTTCTAATGTACAGTTGCGACTAAATAATGAACACAGCATTAAAATTTTTATTTTGTTTTAAGCACAACATTATTTTTTTTAAACAATTGTAAAATTTTATTTAGGACATAATGGCGATATGACTTGATAGCACACCTTGTGAAAAGCCCAATTATCACTAATATTTAAAAAAAATTTAATTTTGCATATGCACGGTTTTGGATTTTTCTGAGGGTGGGTATAAGTAAAGGAAAATAAACTTAAAATAAAATTCTGTCAATAACGGAACAATTCTTGGCAGACTTTTTTCGTCCACATATTCTGATGCACTCCGGAACCCTTTTCGGGGCTTTGTTTACAGTTCATCATGTTGATGATAATGAGCTACTCGATAATACACGATCTCTGGAACCGGCCCTACGGGTCTATACCGATGGTTCCAGGATGGGTAATAGAGTGGGTGGAGGTTTATTCATCGAGGAATTGGACATTAGGGTCTCTTTTATGCTGCCAGATGGCAGGAGTGAGCTGCAGGCGGAAATCTCTGCCATTCGGCGGGCGGTAAACTGGTAGATACTGGCTGACTCCTGTCGCTGGCTAGTGGTATCACAAAGGGACCGCTATAAGGACCCAAGTGAATCGTCGTCGTGACGTCTACCCATTTAACCTAACCTAACCTACACCTTTGCAACACGGGTTTGGTAAAGAATCATCAACTATGACAAATATTTTGGAACTAACAACTTTGGTAAATGAAGGATTTGTCAACAACCAGCATACAGATGTTATTTATACCGACTTCAGTAAGGCATTTGATAAGGTAAATCACAACCTTCTTCTGAAATTATTAAACATTCACATATACTAACTTCACGAACTCTTTAGACCACATCTATCTTCAAGAAGATAACTTGTGAACAAATGCGCTTTCTCGGTGACTACAAAATCGAGATAGTGGACACAATTATGGATCTTGGCATTTTACTGGATGTAAAATTGGATTTTTTTTCAACACATAACAATGACTGTCAACAGGGCTTGTTGTACACTGGGTTTTATTAAACGTTGGGCGAAAGAATTCAATGATCCTTTCGTCAATAAACAACTTAATACATCTCTCGTTAGACCAATCATGGAATACGGTTCGATTGTATGGGATCCACATTATATGGTTCATAATGATCATATTGAATCCATTCAAAAACAATTCTTGCTTTTTTGCCTGAGAGAGACATATCGAGGATATGATAATGTCCCATCATATTCTATTTACAAGATTATCCTTAATACGTTTGCCAACTGAAAAGTCGCGGGTTATGATAAATGTATCATTTGTAATAAACTTAATAAATGGAAAGTATGCTCCAATTTTTTATTAAGTAGATTATCATTTAACATTCCACGTCGTACGGTGCGGTACTTTAATCCCTTATTTATAAAAACTTTTCGAACTAACTATGCTATGGCAGACCCATTTAGAAAACTATGTTGTTGCTTTAATGAAATGTTTGAATTTGTTGATTTTTCTCTAGATGTAAATATTGTGAAACATAATATTATACTTAAGTTAAATACTCATTTGTATTAGGCTGTTAGGATTTATCCATAGACCTTATTATATTAAATAAATAAATAATCATGAAAACGCCAGTTTTGTATTTTTAATTTTGAAAACATTACAAAAAACCGAAAAATATTAAATTTAAAAATTTGCCTTGCCCGAATATTTTGTATGACTCTAATATGTTTTATTTATGTCGAGAATGTCATTAATAATATAACGTCATATAAGATAGCATACGTTTACTTATTAAATTGGACTTGGTGTTCTATACCTCCCATGTTGGTATTGATACTGTTCCGTCCCTTGACACAACAGCACCAACAAGAAAAGATCTGCTAATTCCGAAAAATAATACAAGGTTTACACAAATTTTTAACCTTACTTTCTCTTCAAAATGTGTTCTACAAAATTTTACAAGTGAAAAGTGAAGGCGCATCTGTATGTTTAAATAAAAACATGTTTAATTTTCCTAAGAATGGTTAACAAAATTCATCGATATGTTTGACTAAATAAAAGAATAGAACCCAAATGGCTGTGTTTTAATTTATCTATTTTCAAAACAAAAGACCTCACTTTACAATTTACAAAAAAGGACTCTTAATGTTCTTTGCCTCTAAGCTGTCTACAAATTCAGTGGTAATCGACACTAAGTGCACTTGATTCGCTTTGCATCCAACCAAGTTGGACTTGATGTTTTTTTACTTTTCTTTCTCGAAAACTGCATAAGATAGGACTTTTGGGAATTCACACATCGATAAAGGAAAAGTTTCGATTCCAAACGTATAAAAGACGTATTTTGAAAAAAAAAAAAGTGAGTTGTTGTAGTTTATCTCCCACCAACAGAACTGTTGGTAAATTTTTAAGCACTGTTTGCCTAATTTTAATAAATTTCTTAAGTTCAATAATTAGTTCTCCTGGTGGGCTTAAGTGCATTGCAAGACTAGTTCGATCCCATATGGGTCATAGCAAAACTAGTTTCTTTCGGAAATTCATATATGCAAAGAAAAACATGGTTGATGCAATCACAATCGCAAACTATCAATAATGTTTGTGGTTATGATTGTGTCAAAAACGTCTTAAGTAACAATATATGTTCAGACATAATGAGTTTTACTTATTATTGTCTCAAACATATTATTATGTTCAGAAGAAAAATGCAAACAACCTTTCCAACCATGTTTCTTTATTTCCCAAAACCATGCAACATATCTATTTCCACATGTTATATGGTTCTCATTATAAAAACAATAGCAGATTTGTTCTCAAAAATTTATTTTTTATTGAAAATACAAATGTATGTATGTACATGTACTTTGTTTTATATAAACAGTAAAGCATATATTAAAAAATTGAATTAAATACATACATTAAATGGCCGTTTTCTTATTACGCGTTTACCTTTTTTCCAACGAAAAACTACACATTAAAGAAATTTGGGTTTCTCAATGTCTCATTTGCTTCTATTCTGTCGAAAAATTAACCAGCACCATCAACGAATTACTTATTTTCTTTTTATTTGCCGTACAGATAAATGCTGATTGAATTTATCTCCCAAATTTTTTCAATGTTGTACATAGTTGTTTTTGGGGGCAAGAAAGACAACGTTTATACATGTACGTAGATATTTTTATAATTATATATACCTGTTTCAATAAACGTATAAGTTTTGCAAGGCAGCAGGCCTGTTTCTTCCATGTAATAAATTTTTAGTTATTTTGTAAAAATTTTAGTTTCCGGATTCACTGATGTTCGCAGACGTAAAATGACGTGAAGAAAATTTTAATTTCTTTATAAATACCCATTGTTTGTTTTGACAATAAACGTTTGCTCAATTAGAGAATGTGTTTTAAAGCAAACAAAAATTATGGTACTAAACATACCTTTTGAGTGCCACATATATTATGATTTTAATTGTATAGTTTAAAATATATACAGTGAAACTTCGATATAACGAATCTTGAGGGGATTGAAAAATACTTCGTTATAGCTATTGTGAAATTACAGTTTTTTTTTGTCCAAATTCTATTTTACACTAAAATACTATGTACATAATAAAAATTCACTATTTTAGAGGTAAATAAAAAATTAGGTTTGTTATGTGTTTTATGCAGTGTTGACAATTTAGCCATTTAGTGGCTAGATTAAGCCATTTTTCACCCTGTTTAGCCATTAAAAAATGCATTTAGCCATTAGCCATTTTTTTTAGCCATTTTTCAACTGGTTTAGCCATAAAATTTTTCTTGCTGTGTTTCTTTTAAAAGAATAATTTTTATTTTATTATAAAAATATATAAAAGCAATTGAACATTTTAAATAATTAAAACGACTTTAATTTAAATCACAACTTTTACAAATGTTGAAAATCGCTATAAACGATGATGATGAAACATCTTTCAAAATAAAGAAACAGTATTCCAATATTAAATGCGGCAACAAATTTTTTTTAGAAATTTCAGAATTTACTATAAAGTTGCTCTCACTTCCATGGTCTAATGCTGAAGTAGAGAGGGTATTTCGCCAAGTAAACATCGTTAAAAGTAATTTGAAAAAAATGTTACATTTAGCAACCGTTTGGTCGATTTTATCAATGAAATATTTATACCAACACCACAATAGTGGAGAGGGTACTATGCGTTTGTGCTGATGTTTGTAACACCTTAAAATATTGGTCCTAAGCCCACCTTTTCGTAAACCGATTGACTCAGAACCACTTTCTGAGTCGAATTAACGATGTTTGTCCGGCTGGCTGGCCGTCCATGTAAACCTTGTGCGTAAAGTACAGATCGCAAATTTGCAGATCATTTAATAAAATTTGGTACACAGGTTCTAATGAGGTGTAGGGTATCATATAGTCGGGGTTGACCGACTATATTTTCTTACTTGTTTTTTATTGTAGATCTGGAATAAAAAGGTTGGGTAAATGTTGTCGTGATTACTATTTACCTTCAAATTTTTTAAAACTAATAGGCACGAGTGATTCCTATGAGATGAACAATAACGACATAACATTTATCGATGATTTTATTTTTTAGATATCTTTCAGAATATTAAATAACGTTTATTCTTATTTAAGAAATTGATCTTAACTAACAATTTCATCGTAAATAACTTTAAATGAATTATTTCTGTTGTGGTATTGAATTTGAATGTGTTTTTATTAAAAAAAAAGCTTTTAGCCATTTTTTAGCCCATTTTTAGCCATTTTTTCCCGTAAATTATTATTACTGGTATTATGTACTGTTAACAGTAAATAAAATTGATATCTATGTTTCCACTGTGGCATTTTTCGGATTTAAACGCCATTGTTCGGTCTGGTACGCATTTAAAAAATAGTCCAGTTTCGTCTGCATTAAAAATACTGTGCGGCTCTTATTCTGCCAACAAACTTGGTAGCAAAGCTTTCCATTCTGAACAAACTTCATTACTTACACTGGCACTTTCTCCACTCACTTTTCGAAATCCGATATCATGGCGGTTTATAAAATTATCAAGCCCACCGTTACTTGCTTTAAAATCGTTGTGTCCAAGACGTGCTGCAAACTGTTCAGCTTTGGTTTTTACCATCAGTCCTCCTTAAGGAATGATATGATTTCGACATTGTGTAAACCATTTAGATAAACATTGCTAAACGTCTTCATACTCTGCAAGGCACAATCTTTTGCACTTTAAAGCTTTAGTGTTGCCAATAATCTCCCGATTTTTTTAAATTGTAGAAAGAGTACTCGGCGGTATATTAAATTGTTTAGCAATTTCTTGCTTAGATTTGTCACCACGATCAACAGCATCAATTATAGAAATTTTTTCTCGTAAAGAAATTGATTTACGCTTTAATAAACTCATTTTGGCAAAGAACCAAAACAGAACTGACTATACCTTTCGTTGTTTTTAAAAGGGACTTCCCTGTTGTGCTTAAAATTTAATGTTGCCTTATTCTTACTTCGTAGTATGGAGGCTATCGTTCAAGACTTCGTTATGTAGAGGGCTTTGATAACGGAATTTTAATGACTTACACAATTAAAATGCTATACATATGTATGTATTTCTCAATTATAATTTCGTTGTATAGAGGCTTTTGAAAAAATATTTCGCTTTATAGAGGTTTTATAGCTCAGAATTTCTTCGTTATAGCTATAGAGCATTTTTGTATGAAAAACTTTGCAATAAAAAGGTTTTTTCAAGGGACTAAGCTAAAAATTCGTTATTTTGAGTTTTTCGTAATAACGAAGTTCGTTATATCGAAGCTTCACTGTATATTATAGTAGCAAACATTTCACATATTTAATATGTTTAGCTAGATCAGAGTAACTTTTTAGGGGTAAAACACAATATAATATTATTATAGTAAATTTAAATATGTTTATGTTTTTTCAAGTTATATTAGGACTATAATAAACTTATTAGGGTAATCATATTAGGCTAGTATGAATAAACATGTTCGTAGTGACCACTTATTAATCATGTTTTTCTCTGCGTGTAGCAAAAATCGTTCGTTACAAAATTAAATCTATTATATTTAAGTTGGTTTCAACTTCAAAATCAAAAAATTCAACTAAATTGGTCCATTTAATCCGGCGCATATGATTTTTGCCTTTTCCCAAAATTCGAATAAAGTGTACGTCACTTTTTGCGAAATATTTTGTAATTTGTGGGATATACGCAGGGTTGTTAGATGTGACGATTTTTCGTCATTTTGACGATTTTTTTGAGAAAATACAGTAAATTGACGATTGACGATTTTTTTACAAAAAGTAATAGTGTTATGACGATTTTCTGGCATCAATAAAACACTTACAAGAGATATTTACAATTATATTGGGAACAGTCCAACACGTAAAAATCCATTTTTCGAAATACAAAATTTTTTGGAAGCATATGAAGTATTAGTAATTCAAATTTTACAATTATATAAATGCCATCGATACTGCAAAAAATATACACTAGAGCCCTGATTTGCGGCGGTTCTATTTGATCCGCTTTTTAAAAATTGGTTAAATCCGCTTTGTGTTTTTATGATTGCGGTTTCTACATACGATTGCATTTTTCGATGAAGTCATAATCACATGTAAAGAATTTTTCTATTTTCGTGTAAAAAGGAAGATGTGTAGAAGTCAATGCATTAGTGCTGGTTCTAACTCTTCAAGTGTTAGGGTTCAAGTCTTGAGCTTTTAGGAGAGAAGGGAAAATCTAATGCCATTTCTTTTCCTCTCTCTCCACTAAACTCAAGACTTGACGGCTAGAACTTAAAGAGTGTGAACCAACACTTACTTAGTTTGGAACTAAAATTGGACGTAATAAAACGTTTAAAGTCGGATAAAAAGACTGTTGATATAGACAGAAAGAACCCTTGCAAAAGTGATAGCGCTAAAAATTAATCATTTAAAGATAGCTCGAGTTAATAGCAAATGAGATTTTATTTTTATTTTTTTTTTTTCCTAAGCTACTAAATCTTTTTGTGAATATGGATAAATGAAATAAATATGTAAATGTTTGTTATGCATTTATGAAAATGTATTTTTTCTTATGTATTTTTTTTAAATGATAAATATATTTCAGCCTACTTGCTAAACTAAATAGAATAAAACTTAACCATATAACTTTCTTCATAATAAATAGGATTTCTTGCTAAAAATGTCTATTTTTGAACCAATCAATGCAAATAATTGTCTCTAATATGTAAAATTTAAATATTTGACGATTTCTTGACGATTTTGTTAAATGTTCGTGACGAGTTTGACGAATTTTGTTAAAACTTTTGACGATTTTTGAAGAAAAAAGTCTAACAACCCTGGATATACGTCAAAATAAGGTATAAAAATACCGTATTTATGCGTTTCACCAATATTAAAATTTAAATTATAATAATTTTCGAAACGAAAATTTATGCTAGTGACAAATGTATTAATGTATAGTTATAGTTTTTATATTATACATATTATCAAACTTTCTTATGTATGAATACTTTTTAGGTGTATTATTACTAAAGAGTGGTCCAATTATAATGCACGATGTTAATTGTGAGTCACACCTGACAGCGCGTTTAGATTGCTGAAGCCTTTTGCGACAATGGATTTTAAAATCAAATGTTATTTTGTGCACTTCGTGATTTTTTTGATCAGCATAATTGACCATATGTGTCCACAATCGGGATGATTGGGCGTAGGTTTCAGAAAACCGGGTCCGTAGGAAATGTGCAAATACCTCTGTATGCTCGCATAGTTCGTTCTGCGGAAAACATTGCTGTTGTTCGTTAGCGAGGTTGGCCAAGCAGTTACTGTGAATAGTGTTCGCTATCGCGACATGATAACGGACTTCTTGTGGCCAGAAATTGAGAATATGGACCTGGACGGTATGTGTTTCCAACAGAATGGAACCACTTGCCACACAGCTAACGAAACAATGGCTCTTTTGCGCGAGAAATTCAGTGCTCGTCTTATCTTGCGTCGTGGCGATGTTAATTGGCCGCCACGATCATGTGATTTGACTACGGTGGACTACATTCTTTTGGGGACATTTAAAATAAAAAGTGTACTTTAATAAGCCAAGCACAATTCAAGAGCTAAAGGATGAGATAAAACGGCACATCAACGACATCGAACCTCAATTTTGTCTCAGAGTTATTAAAAATGTGGACTATCGGATAGAGGTATGTTATCGAAGCCGTGGCAAGCATTTAACCGATATTTATCTCACAAACAATTGTCATAGATCCTTATTTAATAATAAAAAATATTAAGATAATTTTCTAAAAACTATTTGGTAAATTTACAATTAACATCGTGCATTATGGTTGGGCCACCCTAAATAATTAACCTTAAATTTGTTAACAATAAAATGAACTCAAGCAATACAGCAATACCCATCAATATTAACAACCGCTGTGTACTACAATTGAAAACATCTTTACATTTAAAACAAAAAATGTTAAAATAACAATAATATTAATAAGGTCGTCTCTTTTTTGTAACATGCTCGTTGAGGTAATTAAGGGAATACGTTTAAATACCTCAGTAAGGTAATTAAAAGTATTTATTTACAAGATATCTTAACTTTGATGTATTAAAAAAAGTGACAGGAATTTTTACATGTATCAGCTAAATCTAAAGTGATAGCAATGGGATTTGCTTTCTTCAATTTGATCTGTAATGCTTTTTGAGATGTTTTAACAAACGCGTACTCATACATACAAGCTTATGATCAGGAAAATCGTAAATATGCAGAAACAATATAGTTATTCGATTTAAAACTTTTAATACATTTTGGTATCGATTTGTTTGTGAATAATTTGCATATTTAAGCTAGAGCTGCTTGTTTTGCACACATATTTCACATTTTTTAAGGATATTTTAAAGCATGTTCAGCAAATAAAAAATGCTTAAAATAATTTGCATAGCAGATGAATTTTCTGCTGGTTTAATTCCGCCATCAACATTAAATTTTCACTCTACAATTGTAAGCCAAAGAAAGTTTTCGTTGAAGATAAATGTTATTCCAAACTGTAAAGTTTTATATACACAAATGAATGAAATGAAAATTAAGAAAAGAGCAATTATATAAATTTGTGCGAATAGATAGTAATCTAGACGCATTGTTTAGTAAACCGATCGAATCACAAACTCTTTTTAAAGCTATCTATTCCTGTTCGTCCGTCCATCTGGCTGGTTGTCTTACCATGTCCACTTTGTGCGTCAAGTTTGATCAAATTTGGTAAATACGTTTTAATTGCCATAAGAACAAAACCTATGAAAAGACCTCGTTACTCTTACGTAAATGTTGCAGATACGTAAACGTTGCGATCGACTTGAAATGTTGGTAGTACTACAAAGTAGGGATGGGCAAGTTGAAAAAATATATCGATATGTATCGAATCGATATTTTTTTAGAGTATCGATATTTATTATTTCAAAAATATCGATATATCGAACGTATTTTCCTGAAACTATTACCAAAATAAAAAAAATCCAGTATACCTTTGTACAAACATATTTATGAACAAACAAAATTTTGTAATTACATTGTTACTTTTTATTGTTTCATTTTATTTAAAAAAAAAATTAATAAAAACAAAAAAATTTAATTAAAACAAAAAATGCAATTATAACAAAAACAAAAGGGAAGAATACAAAAAAACCATATGAAATAAAAAAAAAATATATATGTATAACGAAAAATTTGAATGGAAGTAAATAAGTCATGGAAGTACCAACTTTCCTTAATTATTGTTTGAAAAACGGCAAAAGTTTTGAGTTCTTAATTAAGACTTTCTTTAAAAAATATCGAATTCGATAGTCGTATTTCAATAACGATACATCGATACATCGGTATTTAAAATATCGGCGATATATATCGATTATATTTTTTTTAAATACCGATATTTTGATATATCGATATTTTTTGCCCATTCCTACTACAAAAACGTAAACGTTGAGGTGTATGCATGTACTCGTACATATGTATGTATGTAAATTATTATTTGTTTTGATTTTGCTCACAGTCTTGTTCCAAGACATGTTGCTAACATTCTTGTTTAAAATCGCCAATACATACCGATATCGGCGCTTTTGTACAAAGCAATAAAATACTTTATACATATCTGTTGCATTTTGACAAAACATCTTAAGTCGTGATAAGATAGCAAAAAAGCTTTAAAAAAAACTCGCTGAAAAAATCATTTTTATCAAATAATAAAAAAACCAAACTTAAAGAAAAATTTCGTTTATAATACAAAATTTTCAAAATGTAAACAAAAATGTTTTTTGAATGAAAATTCGTATGATTAACAACATTTTGTTCAACTTTTTGAATTTGACTTAAGATGTTTCGTCAAAATGCCACAGATATATATTTACATACATATATATACAGCACTAAAATTGCTTTGAACAATTAATTTTGTATCTACACAGAAAAAATAACGTAGTAAAAAACTGAACAAATGTTGAACGCCCGTAGTAAAAAACCAAATAAAACGTTCAGTTTTACGTTGAATGTGAGTTCAGTTTTTTACTATTCAGAGTTCAGCCTCTGCAAAATTGAACGTTCGTTCAGTTTTTTACTATTCAGAGTTCAGTATCTGCAAAAAATTAAACGTTCGTTCAGTTTTTTACTATTTCACTATTCAGTCTCTGCAAAAAATTAAACGTTCGTTCAGTTTTTTACTATTCAGGGTTCAGTCTCTGCAAAATTAAACGGTCGTCCAGTTTTTACAATATTGAACGGGAATATTTTGGTTGCAAACAAGCCATATTTTGATTTTTTGGGCATATTTTTTTAAAAAAATTTAGTGTACATTTTCAAATTATTACATGTAAATAACTTGGTTGCATTACTTGCTGTGTTGTTGTCAAATAGTAGTGAGGCAATTTTCTGAATGAAATTTAGGTGTAATTTTGTTTTGGGAATTTAATTTTTAAGGCAATTACCCGAATTGGTAAATTAAGCGTTAGGTAATTAAACGTTGACTTTTGTTTGAAAAATGGGAGCAAAAAAACGGGGATATAAAACTCAAGGTAAATAAGCGTGAAAGGCATTTAAACGTGGGGTAATTAACCGGGTTAAACTGTATGTCAAATTCCTAGAGTTACTACTTTGTGTAAATGTACCTTGGTTTTTATTATAGAAGTTTTCACCCTTTGTATTAAGTGTCCAACTCTGCTTTTATTAATACGATTTTATACTACAAAGCATGAGTGTCTTTTTTGTTAGTATTGTAAATTAATGAAGTAGCTGAGTGAGGGAAAGAGACAGATATAGTTTCTTCAACTGTTTTATTCTGGGTTATTTAACAAACGTGTTTACTACAGCTTTTTGTTGGATTTTTCAACCACAGTGTAGTAAATCTTTGTCTAATACATTTTGTTGTTGCAGTGTTGTAAGTCTTAGTACTTTAACAAAGTAAATTAGATTCTCAAGGACTACAAGAGACTTTACTATCAAGGGTGAAAACCGCTATTATGAATGTATCTGAATTGGTTTTAGATGTTACGCTGACAGAAAATAATTTGTTTTGCACCACTGTGTAATCAACTCACCTACATATGCTCTTTATTCAGCCTAGGCATTTTAATCGCTTAAACCCATTCATTTATTGACGTATAGTGTGTAACAAAAAGAGTAAACGGCTTAAAAAGTAGTCGAAAAACAAACAATAATAAAACGATTAGGCGCGAAATCCCTTAAGCAAGAAGTATAGTCATTGGAATGGGATGATTAATAGTTGGTAGACCTGAAATCTGCAAGTTAGTGGAATAAAAAACAATATTTGCATTGTCAACAACAAAACACGTGTCCACAAACACAGGGATCCTACATAAACAAAGCAAACCAAATAAAAAACAAACCAATGGTGAAAAAATGTGCATCAGATTTCATCGTGTGATCTGTTAGAACGTAAAAAACGCAATTTTTTCACGGCATCCAACACCAACTTAATATACGTCGTTGGTCATATTGTTGGTAGTTATCGCATATTTGCCTCTGCTCAGTTAGGCCAGCTAAGATGTGCATAAAAACTAGTTCATACTCTTCTCTATATCCGTGCATGTAGGATTTTTATTATACTTGATATCATTGTGTGTGCGTGTGTGTTTGAATTTGTGAGTTTTGTATGTGTTGGTAGTAGGGTGATCGATTATTCGACTTTTTTCAATAACCGGTTTTCGAATATTCCGAATAGTTGCTATTTTAAAAAAACCGGTTTTCGGTTAAGCATTTTTAAAATAACCGGTTAACCGGTTTTAATTCGAATACATAAAAATACAAAAATCAAATTAGTTTTTGTAATAAAAAGTTAATTATAATAAAAACAAAACAATTTACGAAGGTAAGGAACCAAAAAAATACATAGATATGACTTAAGGTATGTTCGGACCACAAATATTTGACGATAAAATCAAAATAAAAAGCGTAACCAGTAAATTGATTAAACTTAAGCTTTATTTTAAACAATATTTATTTATTTGCTAAACTTCATGTATAAGATGATAATTGTATTTACGTGTAATGTAGTTAAGAAACCGTTACATAATGTTTGCTCTAGCCAAACGTTTTGCAAAAGCAAACAATTCTTTGAGAAAACTAGTGGTTACGTTAGGAGTCAAATATTTAATAGGTGTGAACAAAGCTGTATAATTTTTGAAAAACTTAGGTTTTAAAAAATTATAGGAATTTAATAAATTTATTATTTGAGATATTCTCCCAAATTTATTGTAAATGAGTTTTAATTTATTGCTGGTTAAGCATGTCTATATGAATCAGTAAACTTCAGTCATATTTTTAAGAAGTGACAAACAAAACCTCTTATCCAGGATTATATATTTAAATTTTTTTTCGCTTCAGCATTATAGAAACAATAGTAATATGAACTTGCTTTTTGTATAAAATATCTGTGAATTCGTCGATCACAATTTAAACCATTCCAGGACATTTTTGATTTAAATAAAACTGATGAATTTTCCCATAACGTTGATTCCGCCGGTATGTTTTAGTTTTAAGCATGAAGATATGCTGAACTACTTAAGAGTTTTTCATTCATTATTGGCAGCATATTTTAGCAAAGTAATTTTTGAAGTCTCTCAAAAACTACTTGGAACAGGGCCAAGTTTTTCTTGGCGTATATTTATGTCAAGCTTGTAGACTAATTAAAAGTGATTAACAAGTCGTGACGTTAAATAACCTTTGCAACTTATCATTTTAGGGCCGTTTAAGTACCATTTTCTTTTAAGTCACTTTATTATTATCACCAGAGATTATAAAGATATACATGTATATAGTAATTATAATACTGTCAAAATGCTGATTACTTTTTAAGCTGAACTTTTTTGTAGTATTTTGAATTGTTTTTGGTTTTTGTTACAAGAACACACGCTTATATAAGCGATTTGTATTTACATTGCTCAAATTGTTTTTTTTGACTTTTGTTTTATTTTGTTTTGACATTTTTTATAAAAAGTTTAAGTTTGCCAAATATTCAATTAGAACAATACTTAAATTACGGGTACATTTATAACAAAAGTAAGGAAAACGTATATAAATTACGCAATTCTAAAATAACCGGTTAATTTTACTAAAATAACCGGTTTATTCGATATTCGAAAAATGGACATTTTAAAATATTCGACTTGGGCAAAACTAAAATAACCGGTTAAAACCGGTCGAATACTATTCGATCGATCACCCTAGTTGGTAGGTATAAATGAATGTTTGTAAAAATGTGCATTATCACATGACAATATGTTGGACATATGCGGCAGTGTTGAAACATCATTTGCAAGTGATGAATAAAAAAGATGCATTCACTTGCATGCCTCCGGAACTTTTGCATAAACATTGGACAATGTACGTTTAACTTCAGTTGAATTGTTGTTGGTTGCTCCGTTGGTTTGTTTGTACCATTGTCGTTCACACTTCATCCATTTGACTTGCAAAAGATATACTACTAGAGCTACACACGTGCACGCAAATTCATCCGATAGACGGTGAGTTAGGAAACGTCGAGTTATTGAGAATTTGTGGAATGGAACTTTTGAATTGTAAACGTTATCGCTGTATTATTTTGCAATACGTAGCTGTGAATGGAAGTTTTTGTCGTTGTTGTTTGCAAATTAATTCGTGATAGTAGAACAAACTAAAAAAACTGCCAATTGACTATGAAAATCATAATAAAAAAAAACGCTAACAACAAATTGTACTACTCGTAAGACTACCAATTAGAATAGTGAAAAAACTGCTAAACAATAAGAGAATGAAATTTGATTTACCCTTTTTTAGATGTGTCCAACAGGTGTCTACGTACGTCCACAACAAATGAGTGGATAATTGGGGAAAATGTATTTAAAAATCTCAATATTTTTTCAACCAATTCGTCTTTCTGCTTTGCGGTAAAGACTCTATTTAACTTACATACATCTTGTTTGCAATGAATTTAATGGCTGTAAATCATAAAACGGATTCTAACGCATTTTTGTTTTTTTTTTTTTGGGAAATGTGTAAAACAAAACCACTAAAGTATTTTATTTATTTCGTTTTTATAGGACATTTCTTCCTTACGATTATAATTTATCAGTTAATTTAAAAGAGTGCAAATGAGGAACAATTAAATGTTTGACCTTTCCTTTGCGCTTAAAGAAGAGATTTAAAGAGAAACAGATTATTATACGCACACCATCGTAGTTGGGGGTATTGCACTAAATATTGATTTAAATCCGCATTGCACTATCACTAAAGACCAGTTTACACGGTAATACAATGTATTACGACTTTGTAGAATCAAAATATTATGAAATTCTCTCCGTGTTTAAAAGAAAAAAATAAAAATCTGCTGTATGTATTTTTCATGTTTACACGGATGGTACAAGTAAAATCAAAAATAATAACAAAAAATCAGATGGTTGCAGTTTTACAATTTTTACAAAAACAACATGAAAATTTCCTGAGTTGATTTAAGTTGTTTTTGTAATTGTATAAAAATGCTACCACCTTCAACATACTATGTTAAAATACAACTCTGGTGTGATGAAAATACATAAGTTTCTAAAATGGTTTAGAAAATAATCATTTACCGACCGCTTGTCAGATTTTGTGTTCGTATTCTCTCTTACTCAATACATTTTGCCTTTACATGGTATGATTTTTCTCAGTCTACATAATGTCGTAATACAATGTATTACCGTGTAAACTAGCCTTAAATAAAACTGCAAAAAATTAGTTTGCACTTTTTTATTGTGAATTTTTTCACCCACTAAACGCAGATTGAATGCGTAATATCTGCACTCAATTCACTTGCAATGAAAAAAGCTGCGTATAAACTTAAGCAAAATTAAATTTTGTTTATAACGGAATAATTCTTGGCTTTAATTGCACTCAAATGAGGAAAGAACAAAAAAGTTGCAATGAACTGATGATTGCTTTTTTTTAAATTAAAATATTGTTTTTTTTTTTTGCTAAATTTTTTAACATCACTATCACTCATGTTTAGTGAGACTGCTAATTTTCACCATCAACAAAATGATGGCAATAATTTTGCACTGTTATTAACACATACATAAATATCTTGTTTCTTTACCCACCATTTAGTATACCTATCGACTCAGAATTACGATGCCCATCCTTTTATGCACTTGAACTTTGTACACAAAGTACACGGCTCAATTTTGAAGATATGTAATACGGTGACATTTGGTTAATAGAATAGAGTACTTGTAGCACTAAACTATTTAATTATGCCTGTATTTAGATTACATTTTTTATAAAAAATATCAAATTGCGCCCAAAAGCATTTCACCGAATTTTATTAAAATTGGTCTCGAAAATTTGTCGAGCTTGAGCGACTATACTTTCTTACTTTTTTTGTTCTATGTGCACGCAGAGAAAAAATATGGTTGGGCATGGTTACGGCAACCACACTGTGTTTATTGTAACAATATATTGTTGTTGTACACAAATAATTGTTATTTTTATTAAATATCAGCAATATTATAGTTACTGTAAACATATTAATGTTTATCGCAATTATAAATTTGAGTATTGTTGACCGAAAAATAATTATTTTTCAAACAACTAAATTATGATAACTTTCAAAACATATTATATTACTCACAGCCATAACATGATATTTAATAGCCATAACATGATAACTTTATATACATTTATCATAATAAGTTTATGATGCAATCAAAATATCGTTACTCTAATAATATTTTGGTATCGCCATTTGTAAAATAATTTTGTATCAGTTGTGTCGTGTTTTACATAAACATATCGAATTATTTGTTAGTGAGTGGCTAAATAATAAAATAATAACCATTAAAATAAACAAGATTTTAAAAAAAATAAAGATAAATATTAAAAAAGAAATAGCAAAATAACCATTAAAATAAACAAGAAATTAAAAAAAAAATAAAGAAAAAACAATAAAAAAAGGTTGTAGTGTCACAAAATAAAATATTTTTGCTAAAAAATATTAATAGTCTTAAAGTGGTGGAAAAATTTGTGAAATATTGGTGCAAAATATTAACCATTACTGGTAAGTTTTGTGTTATTTTAAGAGAAAAATATTGAAAACTCCATAAAATAATTTATAAATAATGGCGACCTACGACAAAAAGATTACAGTAACTATATTATGTTTTTTATTTTATCATAAGTATTTTTTTCCAATAAAAATATTATGTTTAAAGTTGTAGATACAACAAAGATATGATATCATATTATGATGTAAAAAATTTATGTATAATAGTTCATATCACTTTGCATCATAATATGATTACTTCTAAGCTTATTATGATTGCCATGACAATAATATGATTACTTATAAACTTATTATGATTGCCATGACAATAATATGATTACTTCTAAACTTATTATGATTGCCATGACAATAATATGATTACTTCTAAACTAATTATGATTGCCATGACAATAATATGATTACTTCTAAACTAATTATGATTGCCATGACAATAATATGATTACTTCTAAACTTATTATGATTGCCATGACAATAATATGATTACTTCTTAACTTATTATGGTTACCATGACAACAATATGATTACTTCTTATCTTATTATGATTACCATGACAGTAATATGATTACTTCTTAACGTTTTATGATTAACAGGATAACAATATGATTAAGGGAAAAATATTATGATGTAATATTACGAACATATTTGGTCATAATATGATTTAATAACAATCGTAATATGGTGACTACAATCATGAATCTTATCATAATATGTTGCTCTTAGAATATGTTTACCACAACCATGTTTTTTCTTTGCGTGTGTATCTAGAGAACGGCAAGAGTCAATGCTTCCAAATAAGGTACGCGCATCATAGTGTACATAAATGTATTTATAGCCGTTACATTTGCACTACAAAGCTAGAAGATAAACCCCCGTATTCATAAATGATTATTAAATTTAACAAACGTTTATTAAATTTAAACATTTTTTATGAATACAGGTTCTTGTTTTTATTAATATTTTTTTTATTTTATTTACGTTTTTGTAAATAGCAATACAATTATTAAATTTTGTTTTTTTCTTTTAAAATTTACCAGATTTTTGTTTAAAGGCCCAACTATAATATGCACAAGCTGGCTTAAGCTACTGTCAAAAAATTAAAAAGCATTTGAAAAAACAAAATCAAAAAACACTTGCTTCCGATCAGGGTCGCACTTTGCTTAACCAAATCCCAGTTTCATTGAGTTAACCAAAAAGTTTTCATATGTTCAACATGGTTCGACACATATTCGCACAGTTGTTTAAGCTAGCTAATGCGCATTATGGTTGGGCCTTTAGTTGTTATATTCAAATATTGTAATTTAGCTATTTTCCCCTAAAATCTAACGGTTTTCCGACACGTATAGCAGAAATCTAGGATTTCCGTTTAACCAAAAACAAACTGTATAATATGGTATTCCTTAGTTATTGTATAGAAACAGTTAAATATCATTATTCCCCCCCCCCCCCAAGAATTCCAACCCCCTAAACAGCAGAGTGAATGAGAATTTTTTGTTTTGCTTGCAAGTTAAGACAAGGTACCAACAAAAAAACTGAACTCGCTTCATTTTGATTTTTTTGCGAAAACAAAAAAGCAATTTGATTTAAAAGTTGTTTTTCTTTAGCCACTAGGGTATTCATTCGGTTAACCGATTAATAACTACCCGATTAACTGACCGGTTAATTTAAACATGGCTATTTTTGATTAACGATTAAACCGGTTAACATCAGTCTATTAACCGATGTTACAAAATTTTTAATTATTTGTTTCGTCCCATAAACAAAAGGCATGTGTTTAGAAAATATCGAGCCCTAATAGCAAAAATGATGTAACCAACAACATTTTAGATTTTTGTTTTTTGATGAAAATCGAAAATTTTTGATCATTTGCATCATCTAAGTTCAGTTTGTGCTTTGTTGTGATACAGACGTGTATTATTAAACCCGCATACAATTTAAATTAATTAAATTTGATTTTTTATTTAAAATAAACATTCAGCGAATGAACGCAAAATAAATGATTTTTAAATAAATTATTTAGCATAAAAGTGATCAATTACTAAAAACAAAAAATTAAATAAAGAAAAATAAAAAATATAAGTGAATATATGTACATACATACTTATGTATGTATGTATACATAATCTTGAAAAGACATTTTAATTTTCTGAAGAACAAAAAAAAAATAACAGAAATATTAAAAGCACAGAATACGGTGAAAAACTAAAACAATATTTTGTATGAGCAAAAACAATGAGACAACAATAAAACTCAACGAGAGAAATTGCTATGTAACAGTTCATGCAAATGAAAATAATGCTGAAATAAATAAAACAAAACAAAACAAAACAAATTGTACTACCTAACGCCTAAGCCAATTATTCGCACACGTTCCCTCTCACCCTCGGTATTTACAGAAACGGTGGATAGTGACTCATTAAAAAAACTAAAACTAGACCTGGTGACAAGTGTTGCCAGGCCAGCAAGTATTGCCGCGACGTCAAAAACAAATTTAGTGGGAAATGATACCATGAACTTAAACACAAATGCAATGAAAAACCCAAAAGCCTCAAGTCCAAGTTGGTATGGACAGGTTGATAACAGTCCTTAAACGGGGTCGCAGCCCTACATCTTCAGCTGTTGCTTCGGCCTCAAAAGTGCCATCTTTTGATAGAATAAATTCCCAAAATCGCTTTGCAATTCTGGAGGATGAAGCCTCTGAAGCACCAAACGTCATAAAATCGTCCAAGCCTCCCCCGATATATCTTAGGGAGCACAACTCAAATGATCTAATAAAGGGTTAATTTCGTTGATTGGTGAAAATTCTTTTTATGTAGCCGCCATAAAGCGAGGTAGTATAAATGAAACGAAAATTCAAGTAAATCATGAAAAATATTTTCGCAAAATAATTAACAAATTTGAGGCACTTAAAACAAAACTTTTATACATACCAACTGAAAAGCAGTAAAGGTCTTCAGGTAATGATTAAGGGAATTGACTCATGTGTGGACCCTGAAGAGGTAAAAACATTCCTAGAAGAAAAGGGCTTCAAAATAAAACATGTAGTAAATATTTAAAATAGAGAAAAAAATCCCCAACCACTTTTTCGAGTGGAGTTTGAACCCGGCGATGTAAAGCTTAACAAAAACGAAACGCATCCTATTTACAATTTGAAATATATTTTCTATAGAAGAATAACTATAGAAGAGCCACACAAAAGAAATGGTCCCGTCCAATGTTTAAACTGTCAAGAATATGGTCATACTAAGGCATACTGCTATTTACCCCCAGTTTGATGGTATGTGGTGAATTACATGGTACAGTTCTTTGCGATAAGTCTAAAACCGACCCCAACGTAAAAAAATGTAGCAACTGTGGCGGTAGTCACACTGCAAATTATAGAGGTTGCCCTGTATACACTATCGTCTGGACCGAAAACAAATCCCTCTCAAACACAGGTAACAAATCGAGTAAACACTAATGACACTCAGGCTCCGCAGCCTAGTAGTAACAGAACCTCTAACGCTAACGTCCTTAAATCAAACCATGTTTCAATGCAAGGTGCTGCGCCAAGTAACGAAGAAACTCCTAATTTAAGTCGTCTAGAAAAAACCATGGAAACATTAGTGCAAACAGTAAATAATTTTACTAACATAATGGGTAATATGATGCAGGAAATTCTTAGAATGCAATCGATGTTATTGCAAGCTGTACTTAACAAGCCATGAACTGTTTAAAAATTTGTTTTTGGAACGCAAACGGCATCCGCCAACATAAAAATGAATTAGAATACTTTCTTAAAAGTAAACAAATTGATGTCATGATGGTTTCTGAAACTCATTTGACCTCAAGAAGTACGTTTAAAATCAATGGTTATATACTATATGATACTAAGGACCCTCGAGATAGAGCTTGTGGAGGTTCTGCCATTTTGATAAAAACCTGAGTCAAACAATACCTAATGTGTGATCATCGTGAAGATTATATCCAAGCAACGAACATTTGCGTTGAGGAATTAAATAGAAACCTAGTAATTTCATCGTTATACTCCCCGCCTAGATTTTTAATATCAGAAAGCCAATATTATAAATATTTTAATTTATTATGACCGTGCAAGGTATATTAATAGCAGGTAGCCGCGAGATTGCAACAATTGTACAATAAAACAAACAACAGGGCTTTTTATTGTTGTTATGCGATAAAAAAAGTGTCAAAAAGCAAAGGGGCTGATAAGAGACAAAAAAGACAAAAGATAAAGATAAAAAACTTGTATACTTGTTTACTATACAACATTTGACAGTTCGTATCGCAAAACAAGCAAATAAAAAATAAACAGCTGGCTTTCCGAGACTACCTGCTATAAATATACCTTGGGACCGTGTTTCCCAGCCGCTGGCGACTATAACGCTAAACATACCTTCTGGGGGTCACGACTTATAACACCAAAAGGTCGTGTTTTATTTAACACAATTATTAAATTGGATTTAAATGTGGTAGCGAGCGGTCAACCAACTTATTGGCCTACTGATCATCAAAAAATTCCAGATGTCATTGATTTTGGCGTGGTTAAAAACACCCATAGAAACGATTCATGTTGAAGCTTCCTTAGAATTATCTTCCGACCACACACCTACAATTGTTACTATAATGAACCCCAATAGAATTGTATCTCTGACTGGTGACTAAGCGATGACGGCTACGCAAATTAATTGGTTAAAATATATAAAATATCTCAGTACCCATTACACAGAAAATATTCCGCTCAGTACACCGGAGTATGTAGATCGCTCTATTGACAATTTTGACAGTTTTCTGAAACTAGCTGTTCTACATTCCAATATTGCCCCCAAAAAAACAAAACATATTAAAATATATTCCACAGATGTCCAGCGTCTCTTGTCTGAAAAAAACAGGGCTCGAAGAGAGTAGCAATTGCACAGATCCCCTCAACTTAAGAACTTACTAAAAGAGTGTACAAAAAGACTAAGAAAGTTATTGGAGACTCAGAAAACGGCTTCTCTGGAAAAATATCTTAAGGAACTTGATGCAACTCCACAATGGCGTGCAGCTAGATATCTCAAAAGGCCAGTTGTCTCTAAACCACCATTGAGAAACTTGAAAGGAAGTTGGGCAAGAAATGATGTTGAAAAAGGAAATCTGTTTGTTAATCATTTAAAAAACGTATTTACCCCAAATATATCTCACAATATTGCGGTCGAATTACGACCTGTTGCAGCTAGAACATCTGTTCCTCTAAGATTTGAGATAAGAGAAATCGAAAAGCTATTTGTGATTTAAACCCCAAGAAGACTCCTGGTTTTGATAAGATCAGCAACAAAATGCTTTTGGAGCTACCTCACATAGCAAAGAAAATTATTCTTTTAATTTTTAATGCAATTTTACGCCTTGAATACTATCCTCAAAAGTGGAAGGTTTCCTTAGTCACCATGATACCAAAACCAGGAAAGGATCACATACTTGAGTCATATACTTTCTTACTTTCTAATATATCAAAGCTGTTTGAGAAGCTGTTAGCGTCAAAATTAACGCCAATTTTTAATGAAAATAGATGTATTCCTAACCACCAATTCGACTTTAGAAGAGAACACAACACAATTGAACAAACCCATCGTATAGTAAACGCCATAAGAAAAGCCTTTGACGAAAGAAAATATTGTTCTGCTCTCTTCATCGATGTTTCTCAAGCTTTTGATAAAATCTGCATAAAGGCTTGTTACGTAAATTGAAGCTAAACCTACTGGTTAATATACACAAGCTGTTAGAAAGCTACATGGTCGGTCGAAAGTTTATTATTAAAGAAAATGATTATTTAAGCTCTCCTCAGCTAATTGACGCTGGAGACCCTCAGGGAAGCATCCTGAGCCCACTTTTATACTTAATATATACCTCGGATATGCCAACAAACAACTACACTCAAGCTTCAACATTTGCTGATGATACAGCTTTTCTAAGCGTGCACGAAAACAGTCAAGAAGCATCTCGATACCTACAGGATCATATATTTCAGCTCGAACTATGGTTAAAGCAATGGAGGATAAAGGTCAATGAGCAAAAATGCGTACATATAACATTCACTTTGCGTCGGGAATCTTGCCCTTATTAAAATCAATAATCAAATAATACCTCAAAATTCGCATGTAAAATACCTCGCTATTCATCTAGATCGCCGTTTAACGTGGAAAATCCATATAGAGGCAAAATTAACTCAAATGAAACTAAAAGCCATCCAAATTCATTGGCTTATTGGAAGAAACTCTGTCCTTAGTCTTGACTGCAAACTTCTACTTTACAACTCCATCTTAAATCCAATCTGGTGCTATGGTATTCAGTTATGGGGCACTGCCTCCGCCTCTAACATCGAATAAATGCAAAGGCGCCAAAATAAACTTCTTCGAATAATTCACAAGGATCTCAATGTTCCATTAGTTAAAACTGTGATAACAAAATATGCAGTAAAATACTTAAAAAGGCTCGAATTGCACTAGCGGCCACACTCGCTTAAGAAGAAGAGACACTGCAGCGCTTGTCCAATTAGATGCGCGATAAACACCTTTACATATAAGTGAACAAAACCCGTGATGAAAAAATTTTTTTGGCACTGGCAGGACATAAAATAAAGTATTAGCTTAAGATTTTATTAATTATCGTGAGTTCATATTTACTATATGAAGATTCAATAAATAAATAAAAAATGAAAAACAAAAAATTTGCATCATCTCTAAAAATCTCATATCTCTGGGAAGTACCGTTACCTTGAAGCAAAAATATTTTAAAAAAACCTTCTCTGTAAAATTTTATTTTTGTTTGTTACATCATTTTTGCTATAAGGGCTCGATATTTTTTCATGCAATATATTTCCTTTTAGCAATAAATTCTTCAAATACAGTACAAAATCAGAAACTAAGGAATTCGGAAATACATTTTTGGGAGAGGACGGTCAAATGATGACCTAACAACAGAAGAAACACTCGCTAGGAACACAAAAAATATTTTAACAGAATTTTCCGAAACAATAAGAAGTGTGGACAATTTAAAAAATTAAAACCGGACTTTAATGGCAAAATGTAAGATTTTATATGTTGAGAGAAATCCTGGAAAAGAACTGAGAAATAAGAAATTCGATCTCCCCAACATCTTCGATATGTAAAAAAACTATTTTTTTGCTCGTTTTATTCCAAGAATTGCTTCGTTGGTTATGTTATTGTTTGTTTTTTGCTAATAAACTCCAAATAATAAATCATTTTTGCATATTTATTTATTGAGATAACATAATTTATAGCAAAAGTTTATTAATCGGTTAAACGATCAATAACAAAATTAACCGATTAACCCGAAACTTCGGTTAATTAATCGAGCGGTTAACCGATTAAAGCAAAAGCCCGATTAACTCACAACTACATTTCGTGTTGGAGAGAATAGCCAACCAATTGTAGACGGGAATGTAAAAAAAATTAAGCTTTTGTCGGTATTTTCTCTACGCTTTAATACCGTTTCAAATAAGACTTGAGTGCTTGTTATTCTCATTCACTCTGCAGTTTTATTTGCATAATATCTAAAACTTTTCTACAGCTTTTAACCCTTATGTGTTCGGAAAAAAAACTCACTAGTTAATGGACGGCAATCGTTCTATCGTTATGCGTCTCACTATGTTCACACGGGTGTAGATCTCATACAGTTAATTATTTATTCATTTGCAAATTACCATGTTTCGGCACGTTTATCACAAGCGGTTTTCCTTTAAGCAAGCACTTTTAAAGTGTTTGCTTAGGACGCCGTGCAATAAAGCCATAGGAAATAAAGCAATATGGCCATATTTCCCAATCCATTGGGAAATAAAGCCATATGGCTTTATTTCCATGTAATGAGTGAAATAAAGCCATACATGGCCTTATTTCCCATTTAATTTTTTTTCTTTTCATATAATTGCAATTTATTTAAAAATTGTTTTGTTGGTTTTTCTCTGGGTGTTTAAATAAAAAATATAAGGAAAACACTTTTGGACGCAAGGATTTTCTCCTCTATGGTATAACAGAGACCGGCTTCGCTAACTAAAGCTTCTCTGCATAGCCGGCCTTCGGCTGGGCGCAAGGATTTTCTCCTCTATGGTATAACAGAGACCGGCTTCGCTAACTAAAGCTTCTCTGCATAGCCAGCCTTCGGCCGGGCGCAAGGATTTTCTCTTCTATGGTATAACAGAGACCGGCTTCGCTAACTAAAGCTTCTCTGCACAGCCAGCCTTCGGCCGGGCGCAAGGATTTTCTCCTCTATGGTAGAACAAGTACCGGCTTCGCTAACTAAAGCATCTCTGCATAGCCGGCCTTCGGCCGGGCGCAAGGATTTTCTCCTCTATGGTATAACAACCACCGGCTTCGCTAACTAAAGCTTCTCTGCGTATTCGGCCTTCGTTCGAAGCTTTACTTAGCGAAACCGGTGGTTGTTAACCATAGAGGAGAAAATCCTTGTATCACAGAAAACTTGAAATGTTGGTCATAGCAACAGACAAAAATGCTTTCAATATATTGAAAAACGGCGGACAATATGCAATATAGAGCGCACCTGACGTATATGTCCCGGGCCCGCCGGAAGCGCTCCCCCACTTCCACCTACCGTACCATATTTTTTGCAACACTTGACAATGGCAACTCATTCTTTTGCCAATTTGTAACTATAACAATTACACTGTTATGGCGTTATTTCCTCTTTGGTTAATTAACGATTATGGTGTTATTGCACTTGGGTGGTGGTATGAATTGAGAAATAAAGCCATATGGCTTTATTGCACGGCGCCCTTGCTTAGTCCACTTTAATTAACACCTGTACGCAAGCACTATGCTTCGAATATTGTTCTACTACCTCGAAAATACAATTGCCTGCTTAAAATTCGCCAAAATATTTTATTACCGTTAATTTTTCTGTAGTTTCGATCAATATCTTTGTTTTTCCCACGTTTAAATCAAGACCAGTTTTAGCCGAATCCTTCTCATAGACAGCAGTTACATCTCGCATGTGTATTTCAATAATGTCAATATTATCTGCATAATCAGGTAGCATATAACTTTTGTCTTTAGCGTTGCCTCTCATTCAAACATTTTTTCATTAATCGGTTAAAAAATTGTCCTGTTGTCTGAGACCTCTTGTAGAGTAAATGGTTCGGACATGATAGTTCCAATTCTTACTTCTTACAACCGCGCACTAATTTGACAGAAATAACAGGATCCGAAAAAATACATATATTTGGGGGATTCAAAAGGTGTCATAGTCATAAGTCTTAAAATAATAACATGGAAATATACGACTGTTGTGAACAACCTCTCATAATTTAGTGTGCTATTTTGAATTTAAGTCAGCTGATTTAAAACAAATATAAAAAATAAATATTTACCAAAAATAAAAATATTTTTTAATTCTAATCCATGAATTAATAAATTAAAATAGATCTTTTCTGACTATTTTCCATATTTCAGACGCAAACCACAAAAAAAAATTATTTTATTTGTTTACTAAACATCAGAGTGCTAAGCCAATCTAATTTGAAGCCGCAAGTGTTTTGTTGCAAAAATTGCTAGCCGCAGGTTCAATTCGGATGTTAGCCGGATAAAACTATACCATCAACGGCTACGGCTACAAAAACTAATGCGGTTCAGCTCAGCCCCTCAGCGCAGGCCCCTTCTGATTAATAACGACAGCACAATAAACATATCAAGCAAAATTCTATTAATTTAAGATACTTTTTGTTTACAAAACAAAAAGAATTTTTTTAAACCATTGTAAAATGTTAGAACATTATGAAAATATAACATGATAGCAGGCCTTGTTAATACCCTAAAACTTAAGCATTCCATTAATCTTCCAATGTCCTAACATATCATTTATTTTGTTTTTATCACTTATAGAATTTTTTTATTTTTATTTTTTATGTTTCTGTTTCACTATTTTATGAAATAAATTGCTAACATACATATCGTCATCTAAAATGCAAAACAACCTATCATTAAAAATAATAATATTTTAATGATTACTTTTCACTATTTCTAGACTTAAGAGCTCTCCTTGATTGTAAATTAAACTTTAACAAACATATTATCATGATGGTAAATAAAGCTCGTAGAGTGCTTGCTTTTATAAAACGATGGACCAAATAATTTACTGATCTTATAATAACGTTTGTGTACATCCTTAGTAAGGCTTATCCTGGAATACTTTTCTAGTATTTGGGATCCCTACATTGATTATCACAAGAAGCGCATTGAATCTGTTCAAAAACAATTTCTTTTATTTTTTCTGGGAAGTAGAAGATGGAATGCAAATCTTCTTCCATATTTTGCAGAACTCTTTATAATCTATCTATATAAATAAAAATCAATGTTGTTCATTGGTCATTGCGTCAGTTGAATACGGCTGGACCGATTTAGACGATTTATTCTTTCTAATGATCGATATGGCCCACTTTTTTCGATTTACCTAAAGTCAGAAAACGGCTCCATTGATTTGACTAATTTTTCTTTCAAATGTTCGTATTAATCCATTTTTAGTTTTCATTGAAAGAAAAATTTTCCACATCTACTTTTACGCCCACTTTTTCTATCTAAAATCGAATTTAGCACATTTAAAAGAAACCTTGTTAATTAATTTTTGAATCCCAAGAAATACTTTGGTTACTAATATGCATGTGGCTATGTAAATAAACTGAACTGGCAAAATAAAATAAAGTAATTTGTTTTTATTTTTGTTTTTTCTTTTCCATTTAGAGTTGACAAAAAAACAAGCAATTGTAGTCGGGAATGTAAGAAGAGATAAACTCTCTGTTTATTGTTGTTTTTTAAGCTTTGATATTGTTACAGGTAAAACTGAGGTTTATAATTCTTATTCACTTAACAGTTTTATTTATATAATATCTTTAGCTTTTCTAAAATCTTTGGATGAAGTGTCCTGACGATTTGGCCTTAGCAACCAATGAAATGCGCATAGGAATAGCTTATCCCTTCAAAAAATAAATTTCGGTTTCTCAATAGTATGAAATGGGAATTTAGCACATTTAAAAGAAACCTTGTTAACAAACCAATTTAAGCTTTCAGTATTTTTAAGAAAATTGTTATGATATGGACATTTTTTAAATACCAGTAGGGCTTTATTATACCCTTCACCACAGGTGGTGAAAAGGGTATATATAAGTTTATCATTCCGTTTGTAATTTCTAAAATATCGATGTTAGACCCTATAAAGTATATATATTCTGGGTCGTTATAAAAAGCGAAGTTGATTTAACGATGTCCGTCTGTCTGTTGCAATGGGTTTTCCGAAGACCCCATATATGATGGGGGCCAGGTTATTGTACATTTATGCCACATATGGCCCGGAATTGTTTGCTATTGAAATTCAAAAAGATGGGTCCACAAATGGCTAAGATATCTTTCAGGATTTTTCAACTTATTTTAAGTTGGTACCATTGTCGGTATAAATCTCCCGAGGCGTGTCACGCCTGGCAATGAAGTCACGGATACACAAAATACAGGAACTGGTATCTAAATAATGAGCATCTTCTATATGAATTGCGCGTACAGTGAGGCAGGTGAAAACTACTCCCCATCATTTTTCTCTATGCCCACGAATGTAAAAGGGCGTTGAAAATAGCATAGGCGGGCAGCTGGAAGCTGAGCCATTTGAGGGGCCTGTGGTACAGCAGAATAATTTTTGAATTTTTGGCAATTACGTACCTTTTTATACATGACCCGCAGACGGGGTATATAAATTGACTTTTTATTTCGTTGATCACTGCTTCGTGGAAGTGGTGATGAAAATCTTCATGAAATGATCGTATAATAAGGCATGTAATATGATTATCTGCTGGCAGCACAATTTCGCCTTCATGATTGTTAAGGCGGTTTACACGGCTGTGACAGCTCACAACTTCGTTGTTGTTTAGGTAGGGGTTGAGGGGGTATAGCTTGCTAGCTTTTATACATTTGCACCACTCTTTAAATCGGAGTTTCCTTATGAAATTCGCTGCGCTGTGCTATTTTTATGATAAATCGCTGTGCTTGTTGAATCATTTTATGTGTGATTGTAGAATGGTAAACTTGTTGTTTAATTTCAGCTTTCAGTTTTGCCTTGTAAAACAAAATGGTTGCTTCTGATCGGTAGAGTCTTTTCCAGTTCGAAAAATACTCGAAATTAATTACGTTGGCATTTTTTAATTCTTGATCAATTACTAACACGTGATGCTATGCTCGGAAGAGTTTGTTGGCCCTAAATCGTCACAATTGGACCATTGGCTGCAGTCATTATGCAAAAATTCAGAACCGTTGAACCATAAGTCCATATTTTTTCGTGTTGTTATTTTTGTTGCAAAATCAGCTGGGTTCATTTTTGTTGGCACCCATTTCCATTGGTTGATGTTGGCATGTTCTAAAATCTCTCCTACCCTATGCATGACGAACTGCTGGAAGTTTCGTGGGTCCCCCCGTAACCTATGTAGCTCTGTTTTTGAGTTCGACCACCAGTAGCTTGAAGTTATACACAAACGTCAAATTTTTTCCACTGTGTACGCTAGTCTCACTCCTTTAAGGGCAGCTTGCAGTTCCATTTAAGGGATTGACAGTGGTTTAAGGGGCGCTACCTTGCACTTGGCAGCTACGCCTAGTTGTTCAACCAGAAAGCTTACAGCAGAATAAGCTTATTCGCCTGCATCAACGAAAGTGTGTAGTTAAACTTTCTCGGCCTCAAAGAGTATCCGAGAATAGAATCGTGGAATTTGGACAACAGAGATGAGTGGAATCGACAACTTCCATTGAGACCATTTCAGATTTAAAGATTCATTAAATTAATCATCCCACCACATGCGGGCTTGCCAGACGTCTCGCAGTAAAATGTTGAGACCTATTGTATGGCACGATAAGAACCCTAATGGGTCGAAAATCGACATGAGAACTTGGAGACACTCTCGCTTTGTTGGCACAAGATTCTCATCGATCACATTGCTTCGCAGGCGCAAAAATCTGAAATAATATTTAAAAACGTCAGTAACTGGGTCACAGTACATACCTAAAACTCTATCGGTAGCGCACCATTGTTTGGCATCGTGAGACGTCTTGGAAACATCATACAGTTGACATAAAACTGCGGACGAGTTTGAAGCCCAGTTTCTTATATAAAAGCCTGCGGCACATTGAATTTTTGCAACTTGTGTTGCTAGCATAGCAGCGTCTTCTTCATCGACATTGTGTTTAAAATTCTTCAGCATTAGTGTCGCGCACGCAGTGCGCTATGTACGGAGCACACCTTTACCAAAGGTTAAGGCTCGCATTACGTATGTGCTTGGCTGATGTAAATTGTAGTTTTTGTCCCACCATAGGAACCGCTAAGCTTGCATATCGCTTTCTCGTACGTTAATTCTATGGAAAATTTCCGCGATATCACCGCAGATGGCGAATTTGCCTATTCTAAAGGCTATAAGAATATCGATAAGTGGTTTTAACAAGTCTGGGTCGCTAGTCATAAAATCGTTGAGTGATGCCCCATTTGACTTATTTGCGGCATCCCACACAAACCGTACTTTGTTTGGTTTATTGGGATTTAAAGTAATAAAAATTGGTAGATACCATACTTTCTCATTAGGAGTTGCCAGTTCAGATAAACTCAATTTCTGGGCGTCTCTTATTTAATCAAATTATTAATTTGAGCTTGCATGCTCTGTCGTAACAATTCGTCTTTAACGATTTTTTTGTTAAAACACATAAGCCGTCGATAGGCATTAGCATAGCTCTCGGGGAGCTGTACGTCACTATTTCTCCACAATAAGCCGAACTCATAGCGACCGTCTACCTTTTTGCATGTTGCGTTTTCATCGCATTGCTATCTGCTGCAGAAAGTAAGGCGGATGATTATAACGACTCAATGTTAAAATAATTTTTTACCAGCTCGTGAAGATCGACGTGTTGTGATTGGCATGTGTGAATGTTGAGTCTGTGCTCAAGTCGTATTTTTGTTGCTATAGGCTGTTGCCAATTTCCTTCTCGAATTTTCGTAGAAACCGCTAATTTCCAATTATTCGCGCCAATTAAAATCATAGGTTTAGCACTATGATATGATTGTATGGGTAAGTCTTTTATAAATGGGTATTTTTTTTTAATCGATTTCCGCCGTATTTAAAGTCTGCGAGGGCTAGTCCAAATGTTTGGCGGTATGCACCTCTGATAGTATGAACTTTGTATCGTTAAAGACACTGGACACTTTCAATGTTGTTTTAAGGGATTCACTTTTATCACGGGTTATCCCTTTCAGGCATAAGGGATCAGATAAAATCAGACAAAAATATGCATACGATACTCTCAAGAAAGCTGTGAAAGATGAAGCTGGAGGGATTTTTTTTTTAATTTTAAGGGCCGATGTTGAAAGTGAACCACACCTAAACGTCAAGTTTTTTTTTGCATTTCATTTGACATTTCTCAATTTCAGAGTAACTCAATTTGAACCATGCAAAGATTAACAAAGATTTTGTGTCAAAAATTTATTACTTCAAAGTGGGAACTCGTTATATAAAATGAATGTCTTCCGTCAGCGGTATGGTAAGCGATACTCTTACATTTTTCCCTTACAAACCTGCATCGTTTGAAGCACAATTGTTTATTGGGAATTTGCCGACTTTAGGAAGAAGACGTTAATTTTTATGTAAATTTATTAAATGGTTCAATTTGCTCAGAGTTCCTGGTGAAGACAATTAACCTCTTAGATCTACACGGAACTTCGACCCACTTCATCTACAGTGTTTTCAAACTAACTTTCAAACGCTGACCCCTTAAGGAGATAATGCAAAACTTTTAATGATTTCTATAATTTTATTGATTACCCTGTAAATGTTTATATTATTAAACGTAACATCATTCTGTTCTTGAATGTAATCCATTAGTTAATTATCTTAATAAAAGGCAGATTATTTTATTGGTCTGTAAGGATGTCAGTCCATAGACCGTGATAAAATAATTAAAAAATAAATACGTATGTTTGCAAAATATTAAACTTCCACCTTAAAAAATAACTAAGTTATTAACAAAATTCAAAATAACGTATCATCACACTTGCAAAAAATAAAATAGCAACGAGCATTGTTTTTTAAATGTCAAAAATTGGGTATTCTGTTTCATATTCTGTAGTTTGCAGTCACGGACAAACCTAAATCAGCGCGATGGCATAAAAGTATGGCATTAAAGATGTCAGTAAAAAAGATTTCGTTGAAAAGTTTAAACAAGTTTTAGATCGTAATACCCGACTACAAGATTAATTAAAATAAGAAATAGTGCATGTGAGGAGTCAACTTGCAAACACCGCTTTGTTAAAAAACATAAAAATTCTGTAAAAGCCGACATTTTGTTTGCTTTTTAAAATGCCTCCCTAAGCCATTATCAATCCCATAAAAAACTCAGTAAGTTACGCTCAATTTATGTTTGATTATTCAATACTCTTGCAAAACTCTCTACGTAGCTTGTAGGGTATTCATTTAATCGGGTTTTTACTTAAATCGGTTAATCGCTCGATTAATTAATCGAGGTTTTGGTTTAATCGGTTAATTTTATTATTAATCCGTTAACCGAATAAAAAAGTTTTTTTTATAAATTAAGTGATTTCAATAAATAAAAATGAAAAATTATTTATTATTTGGAGTTTATTGGTAAAAAAAACAGTAACGTAAAAAAGTTAACAATTCTTAAACAAAACTAAACAAACAAAAAATATAATTCATACCTATTTAATATTTTTTAATCAATACATATTATGTGTTTATTAAAAAGAAACTGTTAGATCATTTTATTAATAATCTAAATAGTTTAAGGAGATTTTTTAAAATAATCTTTTAGAAAAATAATTTGGTTAAAAGGTTTGGGATTTAAGCGAATCTTTTCTTTAGTTTTGCTAAATTTTGACTTGGGATGCATTTTTTCACTTATCGTAGATAAAGGAGAAATCGAAAGCAACATATTATACTGAATATATTGTACGAACTTTTGTAAAATATTTGGTGAATTTTGGTACAAATAACGTTTTAAAATTGTATTTTAATCTTCCATATGCGTAATTCCATGTCAAATCGACCAAGAGTGGAACCCGACCCCTTTCAATTTTAATGAAATTTGGTGAGAAAGTTCCTTTTATCCTATAATGAACATACATATGTATATGAACGAAAAAAATTAAAAAAATTGTTTTCCAAATTAATGTCAAAATTTTGAAGAATTAACCGAATGTGTCCAGGGTATTTCTTCAATATCTCGAAAACTACTTAATGTACCAAGATGATTTTTAAGTCATTAAGATATAATTTTATATTTTATGTGTACTCGATACAAGTTTTTATTTTTAGTTTATTTAGCGTATGGAATAATGTAAAAGAAAGAACATACGCATAATTCAAAGGTTATAAAACGATTCTAAATTGTTTACAAATTTAATGAGTTTAACCATGAAACTGCGTCTGCCGTCAAAGTGTGGATATCGCTCAATGGTCCGATGAAGGATAAGATTGGGCATTATTTCATGATGTGATCGGTTGTTTGACGCGGGCTCCACATGGACATTTGGGATCATCTACTTGGACCCATTTGTAGAGAGTTTCTAAGGTCCTACCGGTACCATAGACTAGTCCAAGCTGCGTTAATATCAAAGTTTTCGATGAGTAGGTTCTTGGCGAGCATGTCTGGACTGCATTTTGCTTTGTATCTTGTTATGCTCTCGAAACAATGCCTGCTTTCTCCTCAACTGTGGTGGTGGTATATATCATATTTTTGGCAGCCATTCTGTTGGAGTCGGTGGGAGAGTTCCAGAGAACAACCTAATTGTCGTGTTGAGTGTCGATTTTTTGTTTGTGGCGACTATTTAGCCACACTTGACTTGCATATTCGGATGCGGAATATACCAGTGACAGTGCAGATATGCGCAAGCAGTTTGGGTTAGCTCCCCACGTTGTTCCAGTCAGTTTCTGAATTATTTGGTTTCTTGTTTTTAGTTTTTGTGAAATTTTTGAGAGATGTGCGTTGAATGAAAGCGCTTTATCGAGTGTAATTTCAAGATATTATGGAGATGGGTTGTGTGCTAGTCGTGTCTTATTTATAAATATGTTTAATTCTCGATTAGACTCATGGTGGTTTAGGTGAAAGCAGCTCACTTCGGTTTTGGCAGCGGTGTAAGTCGCCAGTTTTTACAATATATGGAAATCTTGCTAAGGTATGTTGTAAGTGCATGTTCCAATTCGGAAAAAGTAGAGTGTTTGTAGGCGAACGCCATGTCATCAGCATAAATGAATTTATGCGATTTAGAGGTCGGTAAATGATGGATGTATATGTTGAACAACGTTTAGTTTCATACCGTATCATACGCCGCCGTCAGATCTACAAAGACAACTCCAGTTTTATGTTTTTTCTGGAAGCCATATTCAATAAAGTTAGTCAGAGACAAGACCACTTTCTTTTCTAAATCCTGCTTGCTCTTGAGGATTTACGCGATAAATTTTCGGTCCTATTCTATTTAAAATTAGGCGATCCAGCAGCTTTAGGCTATTGGAAAGCAACTAAAAGGGCGATAGTTTTGAAGTAGGTCCGCAGGCTTGTTTGTCTTTAATAGCTCGATAATCTTCGATTTCTTGAAAGATGTGGGTATCTGATTTGTTGATATTATTTTTTTAAAAAATGGCGTAAGCCACATTATTGTTCTTGGACCTACATGTTTTAGAAATTCTTGGGAGATTCCATCTACGCCCGCTGCTGAGTTTTCTTTAATAGTTTTCAGAGCGACATTCAGTTCTAGTGTAGTAAAAGGACTAGAGTGCTTAGCGCTTGGAGAAACAAGTGACCTAAGAGATTTTTATTCATTTTGTATGTCCCAGGAGAAAATTTTATTTGGATAAATCTACATGGGCTGCTATTTGATTTGGATTTAAACTTCCTCAATAGGCTTCAAGCCTTACGGCTGGAATGTTTAAAATCTTTAGATACCACTGAACTGGTCCACTCCTGCTTTCTTGATATATCCAGACCTTTCATTAATTCTATCACTGTCTTCATTCCAGCAATAAATGTATTCCTTTCGAAAAACTCGAGGAATAGATTTTTTGCTGATGCAATGATTAAGCCAACCAAACGGTCATAATTTTACGATGTAGGAGGAATAAAACGAATAACCTGATCTTAAAGCTTAGAAAATTTTTTTCCAGTCGGCCTTTTGAATTTCCATCTGTGCCTTGGTACACTTTTGACTATTGTATAAAGTACAAAACTTTGGCTAAAAAATATTTTTATTTAATTTATTTTGGTTTTTCTTAGTCAGAATATATCGTCGGCTTAATATGCAAACCTGCTAAATCCACTTTTTACGTAAATAGAGTTTTTGATGCGGTGCGGTAAAGAAAAATACGCCTCGTCGACCAGAATGTATTTAGTTTGTTTCAATTTGAGTCTTGAAGTGTGTAAAACCAACTCTCTCCTGTAAAATGTGCTGAAAGGGAGTTAGCAGGTTTGCATTAAAGACCTGCACGAGTGTATCAGTAAGTATTGTTGAAATAGATACACCAGATATTTATCTGCTACCAATGATATAAATGAGAGAATGAGTGTTACTTATATTGTATGGTTTTGGTTTTGCCCACTCACCATATCTTAAAAACAAAAACAGTTGCCTATGGTTTTGGATTGAGTATGTCATAACATTTTTTTCTTGCTTACTAATATCTGTTGTCACCATAAGTATTTCTACAATATCTGTGGTTATCTGCATCGTTACCGTTCAAAATTTTCAAAAAGGGGCACAAAAAGGGGATTTTCAAAAAAAAAGTGTCACAAAAATGGGAATTCTGAGAAAAAAAAAGGAGCAACTTTAAAAACAGAAATCTGGACCAATATTTTAGTATATCGACTCAGAATCAGTTTTTAAAGTGATATAACGATGTCCATCCGTCCACTGGCTAGTTGTCTGTCCATGTTAACCTTGCGCGCAAAGCACAATTTGCAATCTTTCAGACAATTTGATCAAGGACGAAGTCTATGTAAATAAAAACTTCTTTCCAAATTACACTCTTTGTGTCCATAAACTATTTAATTTATTTGGTATTAAGATTAAATTCACCCCAAAAATATTTTACTGTAAATTAAATTCTTTTTGAATCGGTTCACATTTGCCCAAAGCTCTCATCTATAAATAGCTTTAACTTCCTTTAAAATGTTAACATTAATAAATAATTGATAATTTAGTTACCGTCCCAAAAGACCTTATGTGGATGTTAATATCTAGATAATATTCGGTTCCAAATAGGGTAAAATCTCGAAAATTCTTCTTTAAATACTATTGAGTTTGGGATTTACCGATTATAATTTAGGATTATTTTTATTAATTGGAACTGTTATTAAATTGTGGAATATTTTGTTTTCAAATTAGCATTTTTTGATTTTATTGGGGAATATTTTTAACAATTTTTATAGCATATTTTCAAGTTTTTACTGCTTATTTAATGCGAATAAAACACGTTTTTTAGTGCATATTTCTGGGGGTCTACTCTCTAATGCGATGCGAAAACAATTTCGATGCGAAAGCGAAATGGCAAATGGTACTCTCTATCACTTTGGCAAAATGTTCTAAAAATTAAGCAACAGAGGCAATAAAAATTAAAAATGGCGCGGATTTACGCGGATGGCCAAAGTGTGTAAAAATATTTGAAATTGAAAAATTTAAATAAAATAAAGTGATGATTTAGAAAGAAAAAAAAAATTAAAAGATGCGAAAGACACATGCGCAAACGTATTAAAGAGTATCAATCGCTAGATTTGCTACAATTTTCTTTCGCATCGTAATAGAGAGTAGCCCCCCTGGTTTCCATGATAAGTAATGTAATATTGCCAGTATAAAAACTATTTGGTTCAAAAGGGGCACAAAAACTACAAAATGACACAAAAGGGGATTTAAAACTAAGGGGCCAAAAAAGTGGCAATGCAGTCAAAAAGGGGAAAAAATGCGACTATAGTCGCATAACGGTAACGCTGGTTATCTGTTGTATACCCTACAAGAAATGAATGAGCGAGTTGTCTCATTTTTCATTTTGGTGTAAAGAAAATGATAGAAAGAAATGACCGAATGTGACCGAAAACTTGATGTCGGTCATTTCTTTCTATCATTTTCTTAACACCAAAATGAAAAATGTGACTACTCGCTTATTAATTTCTTGTAGGGTATTAAATTATTGTTGGCGAGTTGATGAAAATAAGAGAGTTTGTAAAAATTTGTATACAATCTGAACCAGGGGTGCCAGATGGTTTTTGTAAGAAATCGACATATTTTCAAAAACAAATCAGAAATTAAATTTAAAAAAATCGGCAAATTAATATTACTGTTTTAAACACAATAAAACATTGACAAAAATAAAAAAGCAAACCCATCAACCATTACCTAATGCTTTAAAAAATTAATAAAAATAAACTTTTGATAAATAAATTTTGGGTTAGTAAAGAAATATATGAATATTTTGTTCTAAGGGTAAATTGCATGGACCGTAAATAAGAGTTATCCATCAAATGTTAGCTTAAAAACTGTCCATATTAGAGTCAATGGAGACCTATACTGTCATATACCCATAAGGTCGTCCTAAAGTTCTCTTTAAGAACCTATGGTGATCTAGAAAAAACGATCTCAACAGTTAAAAATAATTTTCAACGATAAAATAAAAGTTCGGATGAACTCTTAAAAATAGAGTTTTAAATTCGGCCTAAATTATATAACACTGCTTTACAAATTGTAGTGATATGACCAGCGACAAGCTTGGATGTCAATGTACAAAAAATTAGTTTAATTAAATGTCGGTTAAAATCAAACTCCTGAAATGAGTTTTATTTTTTGACGGCTGAATAAAATTCTCGGTTGAAGAGTTTTATTCGATCTTTTATTCCTCAACTGAGTTTTAATTTATGTCGTCTTTTCATGAGTTAAATTTTACCTTTTATTTTTTCGTTGGAAAATAACTGTTTTATATGAACTTTTTTGTTTTTAATTCAAAAGATAACTCTGGAACTTAAAATAATTACTATTATTATTTTTGGTACAGTTTACGAGAAAAATTCCGTTATTATCAATTGGGAATCTTTAACCGTATCGTAATGTATATTTTATTTTGGTTGTGGTAACGAATTAAAGTAAAATTAATTTTTTTTTGGTTATTTATAACCTAAGTAATTTTTTGGTTACAAATATCCATTTTTAACAAACAATTGAATTTTTTGGTTACAAATATCCAATTTAAACAAATTAGAATGTATAGTCCGTCAATCCCGACCCTATGATAATCCACACCACATTATTAAGACAACTTTCCAATTGTGTCGCTATTTCGGACCCAAGGGCAATCATGGACCCAGGAAAAACAAATTATATTATAAAATTAAGATTCAGGTCAATCTTCTCACCATTTGCCATATTCTTGATTCTTAGAACAATTAGAAACTATGTACTGAATTTCAGCAATTTATCTCCAAAATTGCGACATGAACTTTGCGCACAAAGTTTAAATGGACAGCCAGCCGGACGGGTGGATATCTTAATATCGATTCCCCTTGTGTTTTAAGCCCCTCATATGTAGTTGTATATTTTTCAAAATGTGTTTTTGGGGTTAGACACACAATACTAACACTGCATTTATGGAATAAATATAACCATTTTTTCCTTAAGTATACTCACAATATTCTGTACGTAAAATTAACTGAAATTGTAATATAAAATAAATGAAAGTTCAATTAAAAACCGGTCTACCTATTTTTCATTTATTTTTAACAAAAAGTTCATTTAATTTTTACTGTCAAAAATTCAACACCATATTCCGTAAAATCAAATAAATATTCAGTTATTTTGTAAAATTTTACTGTCAAAAATTCAACACCATATTTAGTAAAAACGATTACATATTCAGTTATTTATTAACATTTTACTGTCAATTTTTTACTATCAAATTGACCCCATATTCAGTAAAAACAATTAAATATTCAGTTATTTTATTAAATTTTCGTTTACTCCACAAAAGAGCCGAATTTCTAAAAAATACCAGACAGACACCTGTCCGCTTGTTTTTCTTATAAGCGAAAGAGGGAGAATATTTTTATTTACTTACCCAGTTACACACGTTTGTTTTACTTTTGTTGTACTGACCACGTTGTTTACAGAAGAACTCTCAATTATAAGACACTAGCAGCATGACCGATATGGCTTCGCAATTATTTTACTTTTAAAATATGATGTATTTAACTAAATTATTTTAACAAATAGAAAATGGGAATTGCTTACACAAAACAAGCAATTTATTTTTTATAAATAAGTAAAAATTAATTTTTGGTAGTAAAATTATATAAAATAACTGAATATTTAATTGTTTTTACTGAATATGGTGTTGAATTTTTGACAGTAAAATTGTATAAAATAACTGCATATTTATTTGTTTTTACGGAATATGGTGTTAATTTTTTGATAATTAATTTATAAAAGATAACTGAATATTGATTTGTTTTTACGGAATTCGCGGTTGAATTTTTGACAGTAAAAATTAAAAGAAATTTTCGTTGCTTTAAATTACATTTTTATTTACTTTAACATAAAGAAGAATTTAACTCAATCAACGGACAATATTAACTGCAACTGAAAATCCGTATTAATATGCACTTAGTTTTTTGAATAACTGTTAGAATCAGTTAAAAATAAATTTGCTTGGGATTTTAAATGTTTATTTATTTAAAAATGACTGAACGGAATATTTCTTAAATAAACTACAGTCCGTTACTGTAATAATATTGTGAGTGTATAAACGCTGAATTAATAAAAGTTGTCTCTTTGTGTAACAAGTTATCCAAAATTAATAATTTATAGTGCCCCGGTAGGCTAGCTGGTAGTGAGCTAGTCTATAAGCGCCGGGGTTGCAGGTTCGATTCCCGCCAGAGACTCTGGTTTCTTTCCTGCAGACAAGCGCAGAGCTTCGCGGGGTTTAGCTTAGGGAATTTAAATAAAATAAAAAAAATATAAAACAAACAAAAATTACTGACGATATACAATTAAATAGCATTAATATATTTTCGGGTTTCAAGCATTCCATTTTAATATATTTGGCCACATCGCCTTAACCCTGGATGGTAACTGTTCGTCAAATCGACGAAGCTCATTTACTTCTTATCATATAACTTTTTTATGACTGTTCAAATATCGTCTTTTTGTCAACAACGTTAGCTGATGCCTAAAGCTTGCAGAGAGCGGACGTACGCTGGATCCTTATTTTTTTAAAGTTGAAATTCAGAGGGGTTTATTTGTCACAACAATAAAGAGTAACTTTAGTGTAAGTTTTTGTGTCTAAGGAAAATTTTTTTGCCACACCCCGAAAAACAGCACCTTTTCCATGGGCATTGTGGTTTGGTGAAACCGTTCTCCTTGATCATCGGATTCGGTAGGGAGTTGTTTGTTAAAGTCGTCAAAATTAAAATGAAGAAAATGCAGCTTTAATGTCATCGATATGCCGATTTTTTCAAAATAATACAGCATTTCCTTCACCCATTCTTTTGCTTCCGGTTACGCGTCTCGATCCCCTCCCAAAACTCTTGTACATACACGCTGAAGGTAAATCCATGACATTGAATGATTTTCATCAAGCGATGAATCAAAGTTGCTCTTGAATAGTTTTCTAATGTCAGGACCTTTAATTACGCCTGTTAAATGAAGACAAAAAATAAAGACAGAAAATAAAATATTAACATAGTGTAAATAGTACAATGAGGTGAACAAAAACTCGTTTTAAATTTACTACAATACTATTTTTAATTTTGTCATCGCTACGCTTTGGGAAAACGCTTTTAAATAATGCGTTTGGCCAATTAACAGCGGCCACTTCGATGAATTTTTTTAACAATTCCCAATTTAATGTGGAGCGGTGGCAGCAAGATGTCTTGAGAATTGTCAATTAAAGGTGCATTCTTTAGTCTATGTTGTTTCATTGGTTCCTCCATACTTCTTCTTGGTCTCCACGAATTACATTGGAATTGGTTCAAAGGGGAGCGCGAATCCCAATTACAAAGAAAACAAAAGAATTTTGGAAAGCCACCCTTATCGATGATCCCTTGCAAAATGTTGATGACCTTCAAATCACAGCAAATCTTCCATTTATTTTCGTAGCATTTGATTTTTTTCAGTATATCTTTCAATGTTCCATAGCTTTCTTTCATGTTAATACACTCAAAATAAAAATCAATCCAACCGTACTTAAATCAATCCGAAGCAGTATGGTGAGTACGGATTTTCTTGAATCAAGTACAGACAGATTGATTCAAGTACGGATTTTTAATCCCAAAATACTTAAATTATCCATATTCAATCCCGTTTTCGTACTGAAAATGAGATTGATTAAAGTAAAACTAAGATTGAATCAATCTCAAAATGCGCTTGATTCAAATAACATAAAGTTGATTTTATCCCGAATTCATGATTGAAAAAAAAATTACAAAGAAAAAATGATTATGATTGATTTACTTACCCGTATTACACATTACAGAATGATAAAACACCAACATCATGCCCGATATGGTTTTTATTTTAGAAATCTTATGTACATATTTACCAAAAATATAAACTAAATGAGTAGCATGAGTTAAAATTTACTTTTTAACCCTTCGTTGTACACATGAGTCTGGCCAGACCTTTTTCCATATGTAAAGAAAATCAAAACATGCGCAAGCCGGAGGGTTAAACATTTTTTTTTTTTTTTTTTTTTTTCATTGTTTATTTATTGAATCTTCATATATTAAATATGAACTAACAATAATTAATCAAATCTTATCCTAATACTTTATTTATGTCCTGCCAGTGCCAGACAAAAATTTTGTTTATCACGGGTTCTGTTCACATATATAGGTGCTTATCGCTCTTCTAGTTGGGTAAGTGCTGCAGTGTCTCTTCTTCTTAATCGAGTGTGGCCGGCATGATTTAGAATATTTCGAGCTAGTGGATTTGGGTGTTGTTCAAGCCTTTTTAAATATTTTACTGCATATTTTGTAATCATAGTTTTTACTAATGGCACATTGAGATCCTTATGAATGTTTGAATTTTTAACGTACCAGGGAGCGGCTGTGATTATTCGAAGAAGTTTATTTTGACGCCTTTGAATTTTTTCGATATTAGAGGCCGAGGCAGTGCCCCATAGTTGAATACCGTAGCACCAGATAGGCTTTAAGATAGAGTTGTAAAGTAGAAGCTTGCAATCGAGACTAAGGACAGAGTTTCTTCCGATAAGCCAATGAATTTGAATGGCTTTAAGTTTCATTTGAGTTAATTTTGCCTCTATATGGCATTTCCACGTTAATCGCCGATCCAGATGTAAACCGAGATATTTTACATGCGAATGTTGAGGAATTATTTGATTATTGATTGTAATAGGGGGGCAAGATTCCCGGCGCAAGGTGAATGTTATATGTACGCATTTTTGTTCATTTACCATTATCCTCCATTGTCTTAGCCATATTTCTAGTTGAAATATATGATCCTGTAAATAACGAGATGCTTCATAACTGTTTTCGTGTACGCTTAGAAAAGCTGTATCGTCTGCAAATGTTGAAGTCTGTGTGTAGTTGTTTATTGGCATGTCCGAAGTATAAATTAAGTATAAAAGAGGGCCAAGGATGCTGCCTTGTGGAACTCCAGCGCCAATTGGCTGAGGTGAACTTAAGAAATCTCCTTCTTTAATAATAAATTGACGGCCGACTAAGTAGCTTTCTAACAGTTTATGAGTGTTTGCTGGTAAATTTTGCTTCAACTTATGTAGTAAGCCTTCATGCCAGACTTTATCAAACGCTTGCGAAACATCGATGAAGAGTGCTGAGCAATATTTTTTTTCTTCAAATGCTTTTCTTATGACATTTACTATTCGATGAGTTTGTTCAATTGTGCTGTGTTTTCTTCTAAATCCAAACTGATGGTTTGGAATACATCTATTGTCATTTAAAATTGGTGTTAATTTTGAAACTAATAATTTCTCAAACAGCTTTGACATATTTGATAATAAGCTAATAGGCCTATATGACTCAACTTTTGTATGATCTTTCCCTGGCTTTGGTATCATGGTAACTAAGGAAACCTTCCATTCTTGCGGGTAGTATTCAAGCCGTAAAATAGCATTAAAAATAAAAACAATAATTTTCTTTGCTATGCGAGGTAGCTCTAAAAGCATTTTATTACTGATCTTATCAATACCAGGTGCCTTCTTAGTGTTTAAGTCACAAATAGCCTTTTCGATATCTCTTATTTCAAATCTTATGGGAATAGCAGCTCTAGCAGCAACAGGTGGTAACTCGACCACAGTATCGTTAGATAAATTTGGTGTAAATACGTTTTTCAAGTGACTCACAAACAGATTTCCTTTTTCAATATCGTTTCTTGCCCAACTACCATTCAAGTTTCTTAGTGGTGGCTTTGATATAACTGGTCTTTTTAGATTTCTAGCCGCACGCCATAATGAGTAGTCAGATTGTGGAGTTGCATCAAGTTCCTTAAGATATTTTTCTAGAGAAGCCGTTTTCTGGGTCTGCAGTAAGTTTCTAAGCCTTTTTGTGCACTCTTTTAATAAATTCTTAAGTTGCGGGGATCTGTAAAGTTGCCACTCTCTTCGAACTCTCCTTTTTTCAGTCAAGAGCCGTTCGACATCTGTGGAATATATTTTAATATTTTTTGTTTTTTTGGGGGCAGTACTAGAATGTTGAACAGCTAGTTTCAGATAACTGTCAAAATTAACAATAGAGCGATCTACATTTTCCGGAGTTCTAAGCGGAATATTTTCTGTACAATGGGTACTGAGATATTTTTTAAATTTTAACCAATTAATTTGTGTGGCTGTCGGCGCAAAATAACCAGTCGGAGATACAATTCTATTGGGGTTCATTATAGTAACAACTGTAGGTGTGTGGTCGGAGGATAATTCTAAGGAAGCTTCAACATGAATAGTTTCTGTGGGGATGTTTTTAACCACGCCAAAATCTATAACATCTGGAATTTTTTGCTGATCAGTAGGCCAATATGTTGGCTGTCCGCTCGCGACCACATTTAAATCCATTTTAGAGATTGCGTTAAACAAAACACGACCCTTTGGTGTTATAAGTCGTGACCCCCAGAAGGTATGTTTAGCATTATAATCGCCAGCGGCCAGAAAACAGGGTCCTAGTGATTTATAATATTCACAATATTGGCTTTCTGATATTGAAAATCTAGGTGGAGAGTATAAAGATGAAATTACTATGTTTCGATTTAGCTCTTCAACACAAACGTTTGTTGCTTGCAGATAATCCGCACGATGATCACACATTAAGTAGTGTTTGACTCGAGTTTTTATCAAAATGGCAGAACCTCCACAAGCTCTATCTCGAGGGTCCTTGGTATCATACAGTATATAACCATTAATTTTAAAACTATTTCTTGAGGTCAAATGAGTTTCAGAAACCATCATGACATCAATTTGTTTACTTTTAAGAAAATATTCTAATTCATTTTTATGTTGGCGGATGCCGTTTGCGTTCCAAAAACAAATTTTTAAACAGTTCATGGCTTGTTAAGTACAGCTTGCAATAACATCGATTGCATTCTAAGAATTTCTTGCATCATATTACCCATTGTATTTGTAAAATTATTTACTGTTTGCACTAATGTTTCCATGGTTTTTTCTAGACGACTTAAATTAGAAACCGGAGTTCCATCATTACTTGGCGAGGCACCTTGCATAGGCACATGGTTTGATTTGAGAACGTTAGCATAGGATGTTCTGGTATTACCAGGCTGCGGAGCCTGTATGCCATTTGTGGTTACTTGATTTGTTACCTGCATTTGGGGAGGATTAGTTTTCGGTCCAGCCGACTGCTTGACGATATTATATACAGGGCATCCTCTATAGTTGGCAGTGTGATTACCGCCACAGTTGCTACATTTTTTTACGTTGGGGTCGGTTTTAGACTTATCGCAAAGAACTGTGCCATGTAATTCACCACATACTACGCAAACAGGGGGTAAATAGCAGTATGCCTTAGTATGACCATACTCTTGACAGTTTAAACATTGAACGGGACCATTTCTTTTGTGCGGCTCTTCTATTGTTATTCTTCTGTAGAGAATATATTTTAAATTGTAAATAGGATGCGTTTCGTTTTTTTTTAAGTTTTACGTCGCCGGGTTCAAACTCCACTCGAAAAAGTGGTTGGGGAATTTTTTCTCTATTTTTAATATTTACAACATGTTTTACCTTGAAGCCTTTTTCTTCTAGGAATGTTTTAACCTCTTCTGGGTCCACACATGAGTCAATACCCTTGATCACTACCTGAAGACCTTTACTGCTTTTCAGTTGGTATGTATAAAAGTTTTTTTTAAGTGCTTCAAAGTTGTTTATTATTTTGCGGAAGTCATTCTCATGATTGACTTGTATTTTTGTCTCGTTTATACTTCCACGCTTGATAGCCGCTACGTAGAACGAATTTTCACCTATCACCGATATCACACTCTTTATGAGCTCATTTGAATTTTGCTCCCTAAGGTATATCGGGGGAGGCTTTGACGATCTTATGATATTTGGTGCTTCAGAGGATTCATCCTCCAGAATTGCAAAACGGTTTTGAGAATTTATCTTATCAAAAGATGGTACTTTTGAGGCCGAAGCAACTGCTGCAGAGGTAGGGCTGCGACCCCGTTTAAGAACTGTTATGTACCTGTCCATACCAACTTGTACTTGAGGCTTTTGACAACTTTTTACTTGTGATTTTTCCATTGCGTCTGTGTTTGAATTCATGGTAACATTTGTTACTAAAATTGTTTTTGCCGAAGCGGCAACACTTGCAGGCACTAGCGAGAGATTAATATTTTTTAATGTCTCAGCATCAACCGTCTTTGTAAAAACAGAGGGCGAAAGGGAACGTGTACGAACAATTGGTTTAGCCGTTAGGTAGTTAATATTGTTTTGTTTTGTTTTATTTATTTCAGTATTGCACTCTTTAGCATTAACTGTTACGTATGCATTTCTTTCATCTAGTTTTATTGTTGTTACATTGTGACTACTCATGCAAAAAGTTGTTTTTGTTTTTTCACCGTTTTGCTGTGCTTTTTTATTTTTATTATTTATTGTATTACACCAAAAATAAGAATTTTAAACTAAATGTTTTTGTTCAGTATATGTATACATACATATATTTTATTTATTTTTTTTTTATTAAATTTTTCGTTTTTGATAATTATTCACTTTTATTTTAAAAATTTATTTTAAAAAAAAATGCGTCCATTCGCTTAATTGTTATATTAAAATGTTATTAATAATTAAAATTTTATGCGGGGTTAAGAATACGCGTCTGTATTGCAACAAAGCACAAAACTAAGGGTTAAACATGAAAATAATATGTATATGTATGCTTTTTTCTTGCCCTGCAAATTATAGGACCAGTCCAAACACGCGTGTAAAGGGAAGCCCACAAGGGACTAGGACTAGTCCAAAAGTAACCCAAACGTATGGAAAAACCATGGTCTATTTAACATTACGATGTCCTTGGGCAGGACAATATAACCCATCTTTGGACTACAAAGGAGTAGTTTTAAAACTACTCCATTGTGTACACAAGAGGATTAGTTTTAACTTCGCTTAAAAACGAAAACATGTCGTTAAAAAACGAAGACATATCGTCTCACTACAAACACTTTTTAGCAATGACATGGTCCATGCTTGCATACATCGGACCAGTCCATGGAGTAGTCCATTTCATGAAATTGGACAGGGGGTCCAATAATATTTGCATGGTGTTTTGTTTTTTACTTACTTTATTTTAATTTTAAAAACTTTTTAAAATATTTATATGTGAAGAGGGGAAAAAAGGAAAAATGACAAATTCAGCGATGATTAATGCAAATCGTGTTGCATTCTTGAGTAATACAATGTGGCATCCTAAAAATTCAGAGTTGATTTATTAAAAGTTGGCAGATGGAGTAAAGTTCGTTATGAATTAACTCTCTGCCAACAAGCTGCTAAGCTTAATCGGCATTCTAGTAAGCAGTTCGTTTATTTTCGAAAACTGGTATGAACATACATATTAGTTGTCAAAACAATGCAAAAACAAAACATTTGAAAAAGTGTGTATGGATATGTAAAAAAGTTTGCATGTATTGCTACTGTCTTGCCATTACTGGTAAATGTTAACGCCGTGTTAATATTATTAAAACCATTTATTATGTCTTCCTTCCATGGTTTCAATTTCATTGGTGCATTTACTTTGTTGCACTTAAAACTTGTTAAAATTATTCGCCATGATTTTCGAAATTCATGAGAAATTTACTTCTTTACTTCAACTGCCGTTTAAAATATTTATGTTGCCATACATATGTAAGTACAAAAATAATTTTACTAACTTTATAAATGCCTTGCCGGATATTTAAAAAAACGCAAGATTTTTGGTTACGCATTTAAGCGATTTATTTTGTTAACGAGGAACGCATTAAAGCGAGGTCATTTAAGCAGGATTTTGTTCATGTAATTATGTGAAAATTTTGCTTGCCAGCACATTTTGCGCATTTAAGAGGGGAAATCATTTAAGCGGGGTGCATTTAAGCAGGAACTACTGTAGTTAATTGTTTCCTTAAATTTTAGCGGTTTGCTACCTATGGACCCAAACAGGGGAAAAAGGTAACAAAAAATCGAATATTCGGAAAACTTTTCACTTTTGCGGCTACCTAAACGGTGCTAAGAATCATTCCTAGGAAGTTCATATGCTCTAGAAAGTTATTAATTGAGATCTTAGGTACATTTTTGTGGTTAATTGTTTCCTTGAATTTTTTAAAGTTTTTTGCGATTTTGATCTTGAAGATGAAGTTTTTGATTTTATATGTTCACAGTTCTTAATAGCAAGAGCTTCAAAATTGTCTCAGAGGGTTAATCAAAATTCCGAAAATTATCACTTTTTTGCAAAAATTACACCGAGGCCCCAAATCTTTATGGGCCCATAAAAAAAGCGCATGACTTTGGGCAAAACTGGGAGACACGGGTCTTTTTTTTGGTCCTTTATGGCTATTTATTGTCCGTATATGGTTATTTTTCCACGACTTGAAAAATTACACACAAACGGTATTCATTTCACAGTTTTTTGGTTGGAAAAATGGAAAAAAGAAAAACTACACTCTTATTGACGTGAACGGGTTTTTTTTTTATTTTTTTTTTTGTAAAAAGTACAAACTGTCAAAAAAAAATCTGCCAAATAATTCGTGGAAGTAATTGATTAATCAATATGCCAAATAAGTGTAAAAAGTGAATTAATTAATTTTTTTAATTGTCACATCATTAACTAAAATTGATCATATTTACGAAAATAAGCGAATGTAAAGATACATTTTCATGAAAACAATACAATATAAACTTTGAAATATTAAATTGCAGAAATGTTTACTTCATTCATTTCATTTCTTTTTTAATAACTTTTTTTATTGAACTCCTTCTTAATATGTGTTTTTCTTTTTGAAAGTTAATTGAGAAACAAGTTATGTTTAAAATGTAGTAACTAAGGCGAATTCATGTAAACGGTGGTGTCGATACTGCAACAAGCAACAACACCAAAAACACAACAATATATTTTTTTGTTGCTTTCGTTGGCCAATATGTCAAAAACACAAGTAACATTACTCTCAAAAAAGTAGCACAGCTGTGCTTTCAACGCCACCTTTAATATAATCAGAGTTGTACAATTCAAGACTTTATAAAAAGAGATGTAATTTTTCGTACTTTGTATTAAAAATTAGCAATTTTTTATGAATGGCAGCATCATTTCGTTTGACGTTTATAGTGGAAAATTACATCTTTTTATCCTGACTTTTTTACACTTGGCTATAGTTTGACAAAAATGTAACTTTGGTGAAATTTTTTTTCTTGTGGTTGCAGTATAGGTCAAATGAGCTATTTCACTGGCCAAAAGTCATAAAACTCAAAATATTAGGTTATGTTAACTGGAATGTGTTCAGAATGCTTTGTGATGAAAAAAGTGAAAAAATTAACCAAAATATTTAACCTTTTTGGCGCCGCTGTGCCTTTTACGTCTATTAACCGTACGGAGACAAAGCCGCATAAATACGGAATACCTGCAACACTCTGAGCTACACCAACATTTTACCAGCGGCATAGATTTCTGCGCTGTGTCGAAGAAAATAATTTTTTTTTGGCGCTCGGTCCAACTTCTTGAGATATGGGCCATTAAAGCTTGAGTATATAATCGGTCATATCTCAGCTATTTATGCTCTGATCTTGTTCCGGTTTGTATCATTATAAAGGTAATTTAAACTCTATAAATCTGTATATAAACATATTAATTTTTATTAACCCATTGGAGAAAATTAAAAAACAAGATTTTATTACTTCACTTTTTTGGTAAAATTCTCTTTCCGCGATTAGATTTTTTACAAAATGGAAGGCGTGGACGTCCGATTATCGCAGCACCTGTTTCCATTGTGTTTGGCTTTTTTCTAATGTTAATGTGCCTTTAAACCGTTCCACATTCTTACTACGAAAATCTGATAGCTTTCTCCGGCATTTATCCCACTTTAAAGATAAGTACATATTTACAAAATTTCTCACTTTTTCCTTTAAATCAGTGGGAATGTTATCGACTCCAATTTGGCTAGCAATATATCCATTGGTGCGTTTCACTAAAGAAGTGATAACACAATGTGCGAAATTTGACTTTTGGCCAGTGAAATCGATCGTTTGACCTATAGTGGGTTGTTGTAACAAAAATTAAATTTTTCCACTTTTCAATTTTGCAAAATATAAAAAAACTTAAATGAATACCTTTACAGTGTTATCTTTAAAGGCTGAGTAAGAAAAAGTAATTTTTTTACCTTTTTAGGCCTTGTTGTTTTAAAAAGTTAATTAATTAAAAAAAAAATAAAAATAGGTATATATGGTACCCTACACCACGTATATAAAAACACATCATGCTTATGTGTCCATATATATATGGATTTATCTATGTATATAAACGGCATTTAAATAGGTTTAATATTTTCTGAGAGTCAATTATTGCCCCCCTTATGCCCTCGTGGACCTATTTTTTAAAAATTGTATAATAATGCATAGCTTATGTGGCCGTACTAACATTTTAAATTTCATTAAAATCGGTTTGATAGTTTCTGAGAGGCAGAAATTTCACCCTATCTTCCCTCCTGGTCCTACGATTCGGCCCATTTTTAATAGGCTTGGTCCTTGAGCCAATAAGAACCTGTGTCCCAAATTTTATCAAATTATCTCCAAAATTGCGACCTGTACTTTGCGCACACCGTTACATTGACAGCCAGCCGGACGGACATCGTTAGTTCAACTCAGAAAATGATTCTGAGTCGATCGGTACACTTTAAGGTGGTTTAGGACCCATATTTTAAGGTGTTACACACATCTGCACAAATGCATTATACCCTCTCCACTATTATGGTGCGGGTATAAAGAGTTCAAAATCGTATCGAATTTTATAGGGAAAAAGAATTTTTTTTTTATATATTTTTTTTATATCTTAAGTTCGTCGATTCGACGAATAGGAACGTAAATGTACTAGAATGAAGAGTAACCTTTCAGGGTAAATGCGCTAGAATGAGACGAAACATTTTTTGTAAAAACTAATGGCCAGTTTGTATAATACAAGTATGCTTTAAAGCAAGCAAGCAGAACAAAGAGAAATAAGTAAGAAAAAGGGTTTTTACAAAACACTTGTCTGAGTTGAGTTTTTTAACGTCGCACATGGGAGCCAAAGGCGGTTCAAGTACCGTGAAAACTAAAAGAAGCGTTTTTAGTTTTGCGGTTTTAAACCTTAATAGGGGATTAATTTTGGTAAATGAGGATACAAATTTCGTGACGCGTCGCACATTGGTTGAAGTTCATATAACGAGCGGCTAAAAATAGAAGAAGTTATCGAAGGACAATGAAACTTGGCACATAGTAATTTTTTGTTTGAATCAAGAAAAAATGGAAAAATCAAAATGATCCGCCCACTTTTACGCCCACCTCCCATACAACTTGTATTGAAAAAGTGGCATAACTCCCATGATTTTAATTGTATCAACTCAATTTTCACTAAAAATAAATATTATAATTTTAGAATTGGCTCCTGAAAATGTATACCTTATCCGCCCACTTTTACGCCCACCTCCCATACAACTTGTATTGAAAAAGTGGCATAACTCCCTTGATTTGGATTGTATCAACTCAATTTTCACTAAAAATAAATATTATAATTGTAGAATAGGCTCCTGAAAATATATACCTGATCCGCCCACTTTTACGCCCACCTCCCATACAACTTGTATTGTATCAACTCAATTTTCACTAAAAATAAATATTATAATTGTAGAATAGGCTCCTAAAAATATGTACCTGATCCGCCCACCTCCCACAGAAAAAACAAATAGAAAAACATGAATATGAATTTTAAGCATAGTCTTTTAATAATTTTTTGACATCATTATCGTACTCCAATTTTTTGATTTGCAGGTTTGAGCGAAATGTGTTTATAATTGGGTCTGAAGACAATAAAAGATTATGCATTACGTCTTCATTAGTGGCTAAACGTCCAGTTATTCGCGAGTGATGTAATCTACAGGTTCTATAGTCTTTATTCCTTGCTTCCTGAGCTTCTTCGGACAGCATACCTGATACAAATAATGAATTAAAATGTAAAAAATCAAAATCAAATCATTGAAATCAAATCATTTAGATTGAGAAATCTGGTTTTCATGCGAAATGCTTTTTGCCATCTATCTTTGAACTTTGTAAAAAAGTCTTTTTTCAAAAATCTAGTAAAGACTTCAACATCCTCAGCAGTAATTTCTTCATTGTTACTTGCAATGACTTCGACAGTAATATCAATATCCATTTTGGTATCAATAAATATTTCGCAAATATTTAAATAAGAAATTGTTAAATTTTATATAATTAATAAAATTAAAAGTTGATATCACTTAATAATACACCACTTATCACTGCACTATCTTTAATTTAATGTAAATTAGTAAACAACGATTCAAATTCAATTGAAGCTTATGCTTTTTTCAAGAATGAAATGTATAATTAACACTATTGACTAGTATGTAAATTACATTTTGTAATAATTTAGTTCAGTTCAGTTCAGAATTATGGCAACAACAACAAGCATGAACGAAAATTCATGTTTTGTTACTTTATCACTTTATAGTTTTTACTGTTTTTTTTGAAAAAGTGCAAATATGTGCAGCTTAATTTTTTTTTACTTTTAGCTGAGACTTCAAGCTGTAATTTGACATCATTCGTTAAACAGCGCTAAAAAGATACAGCCTATTGAAGTTGATGAACATTGAAATTTTGATGTTGTTTATATTTTGTTCTACAAAATTTTTTATATTGCACTTTTTCAAACTTTTTTTAATGCAGATCTCATCTTTGACAATTGTCATTTACGAAAATATACCACAAAGTCAAATGATAAGTTTACTGTGATTGTACCAAAAGATTGAATATAAAGTAAATTTGCATGCCATTTTAAACAAGCGAACATATATGAACTTCGAGCGTGTCTATCCAAACAAATAATAAATATATCAGCCTTATATTACGGAATCATAATATTCAGATATCTGCCAACAAAATACCAAAAAATTATCCAAATCGGCGAACATGAAAATAATGAATTTTGGCCACTCTTCAAATTGAAGTCTTTTATAGTTCGATGTCATACCAAGACCTTTTTCAGAGCTTGCTGAAATAGTTTTAAATTTGGTTTCTGTACCAACATGTAACGATTGTTTCTGAAATAAGTGGAATCAAAGCCAACATTCGCAACATAATAAGGGTCCTCATGATATCGTTTATAAGTCTCGTAATCTGTGCAAACTGTGCATTTTTACGCCCTCGTAAATGAACTGTCAAAAATTGTATGAGAATTCATTTACACAAACTTGGTAAATTTGCCCAACAATTTTGTCTCGTAAACTTGCGCTGTTCAATTGTGCATTTATGCAAACAGATCTTTTAATGATTTTAACGTCGTTTTCAATGAAAAATCCAAGTGTCTATAAATCACAAACAATAAATGCTACCAATAATTTCAGTAAATTGGTCTTTTGGCTTTCTTTGAGCATTTTTAAAAGCAAATTTCTCATACATATTAATCACAAATTTAAACACAAATTTTTATATTTTTGAATTTTAATTTTTAATTTATTTTTGTATTGACGTTTCTTACAAACTGACATTAATTGTTTAAAATTACACAAAAGTAAAAAAAGGGGCTTCATGAAACAAGACTCGTAAGTTTGCGCATTTGCACAAATGGCAATTTTAAGCGACATTATGAGGACCCTTAATGTTATTATCTTAGAATAAATACACACTTTAATTCAGTTTGCTGTGACAAATTTATTCCATTATCTCAAACGCTTTTTAATACAACCAACATGTAACAACCAAAATTGCATTGGCTAATGAGCCAGAAGTTTTTGATTCTGAAGTCTTTGAAATTATAAACATTGATGCATAATTATTTTTCTTATGCGTCTTTTGAAGTTACATTTTTTGTATACCTGTGCATGTATTTAGAATTCAAAGTACAAATAATAAATATTACACAAATGAATTTAAATAAAAAAAAAAATAAACGTATACATATTTTTCCTTTAACATAATAGTATTTTATTTTTTAGGATCCGTGCGGTTTTTTTGGGGTCGTGATGGAAAATGGTTTTAATAACAACACAAATCGATAGTGTCGTTTTCAGTATCTGTAAAATTGATTTCTAATACTTTTTTCCTCATTCTTTTTCTTTATATTCTTTAAAATTGTATATTGTAAATGTTAAATTGGACTGTATCAAGGCGAATTCAACTACAGGTGGTGTCGGAACTACAACAATCCAACATCAACAGAAACAACATAGTGTTTTTTGCATTGCATTGTTAGTGTTTACGGCTCGAAATGTCAACCATTCTTGGCAAAACACTAACAAATCAAAACAAATAAGCTCGGACGATCAAAATCAGATGCCATTTCGACACCACCTGTAGAAATTCGCCTTGGACTGTATTTTGAATAAAAAAATTGAGACTTATTCAGAAATTGATTTTTAAATCAGTCAAAATTCATCACACCTGCCAAAAACTATTGTTTTGAAATCGATCGATTTTGATCACATACCTGAATATATTAGTTTATTTGGTGCCCCGGTAGGCTAGTTATTAGTGAACTAGTCTATCAGTGCAAAGGTTCGATTCCCGCCAGAGACTCTGTTCTGTTTCACTAAAACGGACTTTTAGGTCACTACACTACACTTCATATGCATGAAAATAGTTGTATTCCAAACCATCAATTCTGTGTTAGATTATCAACACAATTCATCAAACTCATTGAATAGTAAATGTAATTAGAAAAGCCTTTGAAGAGACAAATATTGCCCAGCACTCTTTATCGATGTTTCGCAAGCTTTTGATAAAGTCTTATTGCACAAATTGAAGCTAAACTTACTAGCAAACACACACAAGCTGTTATTAAATTTTTTTTGCTTAGATTTTTGGAGTAGGAGTTGGAGTAGAAAAAAAACTCCACAGCCCTGCTTAAAACAATGGAGGATAATGGCCAATGAGCGAAAATGCGTACATTCACATTCACCTTGCGCCTGCAATCGTGCTCCCCTATTGAAATCAGAAATCAAATAATACCTTAACGGTCGCGTTTAAAATAACTCGGTATATAAATATAAACCAGTGTAACGCAAAAGAAACTAAAAGAAATTTAAATGAAATGGCTTATTGGAAGAAACTCTGTTCATAGTTTCGATTGCAAACTTCTGCGATATTCACTTCCTCGGCTTCTAATATCGAAAAAATTCAAAGGCACCAAAACAAACTTCTTCGAATAATCACAGAATAATCGCAATGTATCATTAGTAAAGTCTATGATTACGAAATATGCTTAAAATAAAGTAAAAAAAAATATTTTAAATTATGGCGGCCGCTTTTTTTTTTTTTTTGCTTGAAACATTTTCGTACGGCACTGGCAGGACATAAAATAACGTATAAGAATTATTAATAATTAATATAAATAATAATCAGTGCTTCCACTTACCCGAATTTGGTATAATTTTTACTGTCGTGGGTAATTTCTCTTAGGTGTAATTCAGGTGTTATTTGAAATTCTTACTTCAGATATCCAAATAAATTCATGATTCGATTTCAGTGATGACATTTATTTCTTTTTAAATATTGTTGACAAAAAATGCTCAGTCTTCTGAACCAAAGTCTCACTTTCTTTTAAGGAAAAGTCTGCAATCAGTATATATATAACTTTTTTCAAATGTTTGGTATTAATGTCGCAAGATGGACTTTTAGATTTGGATAAATATGACTATCATAGTGATAGAGAACCTGCAGTTATTTAAATGTTCCCAATATTCCAACATACACTGAAAGAATTTTCTTCACAATACCAATGAGTTTTTAACGTTATTACGAAATCCAATGAAGCGATTTTAACGAAAATACTTCATTATAACTATGAAAATCCATTTAGATAATGAAAATTTTCATTTAACCAATGAAATTTTTTTTATGAATCATTAAATATATGCAGCATTTTTCTTTCAGTGTATAAATAATTTTGTTTGTGTCTGGAAGCTTTCAAATGCTCAAGTTTAAAGAATATTTAACGCCCTTAGGAGTTGTAAAACTGAATTCCGAAAGGGACAGTAGTATAAAACCCTGCAGGCATTTTGTTTACTAAATATGGTATAAATTGTGTTCCTCTTTACGAGCATTGCTGGCTGCATGTCACGAATAATATGAACAATGTTGACCTCTAAGGGCTAAAAAATCAGAGCAAGTTAAACTCTCTTTTTGGTTCAAAATGTGTTTAAACCAACAAATCTGCAAATCACTAAACATACAAACCATCTTTACACGCATAAAATGGGGCGTTTAAACTACCACTACAGACCATATCAATTTGATAAGATTTATCGTAACTACAAATAATACATGGGACACTGATTTATAACTGTTAAGTTTAAACTACATTAAAGTTTAGTTCAACTAAACCAGTGTCCAAGCCATCAGTGATTTATTAGCCATAAGACGTCAATTGTTGCTGGTTTATCGGCATAAACCACTGAATTCCCAGGCCAACGAAAACAATCAAGTGATGCCACATAGCACGGCCTTAAAGTCTAATTAACAGTTTATTTTCTCCTAAATCAGCACATCGCCTTCATTTGTAAAAAAGGGTGTGTCATTTAAATCATGAATTCGCCTATACGTTGCGAAAATCGATGGCTGATTTTCAAAGAAAATTTGGGTAATTTGGTGGCGTTGTTAAGCCTGAATATATCTACCTATGATGACGTGCCTAAACAAAAAGCAAGAGCAGTATGACAGTTCTTTTAGCAGCTTACCTTTTGTTATCTCTTTCGGGCTTAAAAAGCACCCATTATAAAGGAATGACAAGGAGCATTTTGAACCTCCCTCGATAAATGCAACCAAATGCGGAAGTTAAACTCATTATTTTAGGTTTTAATAATCGTTTTTAAGTATTTAATGCTATTTATTTTAATGTTAATAATTTTAAATTACAATAAGAATGTTTGTTGTGTTTTTGCTTCTTTGAAATGTCTTTTATTAAATAAAATTTCAATTTTATATCAGGTGTAATTTCATTTAAATCGGGTAATTTTGCTTCAGCTAAAATGTAATTTTGAATTTTACTGGTGGTAACACTGACAATAATATAAATCAAAATCATAACGTTTTCCTGAAAGTATGTTCAATGCAGAAAAATGGAGTAAAAATGGTAATTTTGGTACTTCCATAACTAATCAGGTAGCTGCTACATTAATAGAGGTTGCTCCAACTTACTTACAGAATAAATAAAATTGGCATGTTCTTTTACTTATTTAAATTAGAAAATTTATTTTAGATAAAAATGAGTCTGGGTACTAAATTGTTCATTATGGCCACATCTCAACGAAAACTTATTAATATGTGTCCGTGTGCATGTACGTGGCCGTACAAATGTATTATATATGTACATGTATTATATACATAGAAATATAAATAAATGGGTATACGTACTTACATACTGGCCTAATTTGTATAGTTTTTAATAACACAGTTTTAATCGCACTCTTACATAAACTCAAAAGTACGTTTACTTGTGTAGTACTATGTGTATAGTTACTATTTAAACAAATACATAGAAGCATGTATGTACATATATACACGCAAATTATGTAGGTTGCACTACATTTGTTTGTTGGTATGAGATTTACACATCAAGAAAATAAACATAAAACATTTATTAAAGTTTAGAGTAAAATAAATGTTGTCTCATTAAACAAAACCAATTATTATCTAACCAACACAATCCTATACTTTAAAATATTCACTAACACACTCTTGTAAACGAGTTGTTTCATAGAATACACATTTGATGTTTAGTTGAAATTTTAAGTCGCTCTGCTTTTGTATTTTCTTTATTTTTTCAAACCCATAAACACCAAAAGAAACTTTATGGTCCGAAACAGAAGAATCCACTTTCACTATTAACCCTTTTTGGTAATTTGTAATTAAACTAAACAACAAACACATACCTACAGATACACAAACAAACATCCTTCAAAATTACCCCATTTCTGGACATGCATGGATTTAACGAGCCCTGTGTCAAAACTCAATGTTACCATTTATTCAGCTTTCCATCTTGCCAGTCTGACTGACCATTAAGCACATGGACCGCCGCTGACCACCATACACCGACCGCCGACTGATGTCCGCAATCGAAAGGATAAAATATACAATATCACATATACATTCATACATAATATTTTCTTTTCGGTAATTTTTCAAATGTTACAAAAAAACATTCAAAACTCACAATCGTCCATAATTTAATTTACACTCGAAGAATATACTCCGTTCAAAAAGGCAAAATGTACTAAATAATTTTCGTTATTATTCTAAGGCCCGTTTTCACAACTTACCGATAGCATTTTACCGTAGGATTTTATCGGCCGTATAAAACGTGTTTCATAATTACAACTTAAAATAATTCCTGTACCAAAATCAGATACTGAATTTCGTCCAATAGCAATACTTCCATCTCTTTCTAAGATACTTGAACGAATATTGCACAACCAACTAAGTGCGTTTCTAAATGATAACAACCTTCTTACCCCCAGACAGTCTGGTTTTCGACCCCTTCACAATTGTGTATCAGCGTTAATTGACGTAACTGAAGACGTGAGGTCATATATTGACAATGGCAAAGTTGCTTTTTTAATCTTACTAGATCATTCGAAAGCGTTTGACGCAGTAAATACGGAAATTCTTACTTCTAAACTAGAAAACTGACTCAATATTTCATCGACAGCTACCAAATTAATGTCGTCGTATTTAACAAATAGGTTACAGTCCGTTTTTTATGCAAATAGGATGTCAAGTAGTATATTACTGACTAGAGGCGTACCACAAGGCTCTATTTTAGGGCCTTTATTGTATTCTGCATATGCCAACGACTTGCCAACCAAGTTGGAATATTGTAATGTACAAATGTATGCTGATGACGTACAACTTTACATTAGCTGCAAACCCTTCGAAATTAATGAATGTGTCCGAAAAATTAATAAGGATTTAACAAATATTTATAACTGGGCAACTTCAAACGGGCTGTGTCTCAATCCAAACAAATCAAAATGCTTAGTGATAACAAAGAAAACACTATCCATACCGATATTTCCGGATTTGCTATTAAATGGATCAGAAATTGAAATAGTTACCTCAACAAAGAATCTTGGAGTTACTTTAAACAATCGCTTGGATTGGAGTAACCATATAAATATTGCTACGGCAAGAGTATATGGAATGTTAAGAATTTTGTGGTGCACTCAGTGGTTTATACCTCTTCAAATTAGAATGCTTCTAGCTAAAACATATTTGGTACCAACTCTTTTATATGGTTGTGAACTGTTTGCGAACTGTGATGCTGCTAGTAATCGAAAGCTTAAAGTTGCTTTTAATAGCATAACACGGTACATATGTATATGGTATTAGACGTTTCAATAGAATATCTTCTTATACCAAACAAGTGTTTGGCGTGTCTTTTGAATCCTTACTACAATGTAGGTCATTAATATACCTACATAAAATTATATACACTCGTCAACCAAAATATCTGTATGATAGACTCCTTTTTTTTAGATCGAATAGCGGAAATCGAATCAAACAGCAGCGGTATAAGACTCAGGTATCAGAGCAACATTTTTTTCACATTTGAAATAAGCTACCCTTTGATTTGCAAAGAAACAACAATACAACGCAATTCAAAACATTAATCTTTGAACATTTTAGAAAAAAAGAAAGATTAACAGCTAATTAATTAAAAATAAAATTAAAGTTTGTTTAACATTTGTCGAATTATTATGTTTCTGTTTATATAATGTTTACTTATTAAAATTAAGTTATTATTGTAATTATTTTTAATAAGATTTGTATACCTACTCTTATAATCCAGTACTTAAATATAAGATTCATCTTTGTATTGGGTTGTGATCAATAAATAAATTGAAATTGAACTTTACGTTAACCTACCACGAAGAATGTACCTTAGTATAAAGTAAAGTTTTAATAATGAAACAGTTTTTATAAGGCCACTTAAAGTCTACTTTTAGCTATCGGTAAGTTGTGAAAACGGGCCTAAATATTTTACAAATTTAATTTATCTTTATTTTTCGAATGTGTTCAATGAATCAAATTTTCAATTTATAAAGCATTCTTGCAAAAGTCCTATTTCATCAACATTTCAAACACTTTTTCTTAAGCCAACCTTTCGTTAACATTGAAGCTTTAGATATGTATACATATATAATTAGGAATACTTCTATACACTGTTTTACTTAAGCTATCCTTTGGTTAGTTAGGAAGTAAATTTTATATGTACAGAAAATGTTGCATTTATAAGACAGCAGAATGTAATGCATTTTCTGGCCACCTGCGGCCTTCGCGATCCGCTTTTTGACCCTTAAAAAAGCGTGTGGTATATGTGCATCTAAAACCAATACTTTTTTTCGCCTACTTAAAAATTATTTTTTTAGAAGTTTGAACATTAACAGAATATCTACTTAACCCATATAAGGTATGTTTATTAGGCTGGGTCAAAAAAATATTTTTTCTCTTATCGACTTCTAATAGCGTAAATATGTTGTATTTTTGTCTGAATTAGATCCCTTTAAAATATAATTAATTTATTTTTAGTGTAAGAGCCCGCGCTTTGACCTTCAGTTTTGTTAAATTTTTAATATAGCAGCAATAGCATTGTATATTACTGTGTTTTAAGGACTTTTAGGTTCGTGAAAATAGTGTCAGAAGCATTCATGACTCTTTGCGCTAAAAAAGTCAAGCGATGGTTTAATATAGACGAAACTTGAATCAAGACGAGAGATGCCCTGATTTAACAGTAAACAAGATTTTGTAACCAAAAAGGATTTTATTGTTTTATGTTGTATAAGTACCAAATTTTTATTTTTTTTAAGTTTATTTCAAAATATTTTTAGTTTTAATTAATAATAATTGATAGTAAATAAAATATTAAAATTTAAAAAACGGACTTTTTCAAATATTCTTAATTCTTAGGAGCTCAAGATGACACTTTTTTTAAACTTTTTTTTTACAATTTTTATTTGTTTTAACGTAATACAGAAAAATATTGCTATTAGAATATGATTCGAGAACTTTTATTTTTTCTCATACATCAGTGACCCACCCTAATGTTTATACTTTGAAGTGTATATGGCCTTTATCTGCTACTCTTGTTACCATACCGAACAATAAGCGAAAAACGGCTAATTAGTAAAAACAAAAAGGGCTTAAAAAAGGACTCCAACTAGCCGGAAATGGCTGAAATCATCCTAAAGGGAACCATTAAACTATATACTAAAGTTTCGTTCGGACTTAAGTTTGTTTAGTTGAATTTTTCCTTTATAGGTTAATTTATTCCTTTGAAACTATTTTTTTGTGTTTTATTTTTAGTTTGAAAATAATAAAGTTGTGTATTTCACTTTTTTATTAAGAATTACAAATTCAAATTATATTCTTTCGTCATTAACTTATACCTTCAGCTCGTTGAGGGAACAGCTCACTACCAACTAGATTATCGGGGCGCCCAAAATTATTTATTAAGTTTAATCTTTTACTAAAAAGATAACTGTTGTTATTTGATTTTATTTAGAAATTACATAATAGTATTTGATTTATCTTCGAAAATAAAAGTGAATTCAATTTGAATATCGTCGTCTAGCCTGCAAGAAGTGCTATGTATGTGTTATTTTGAGAATACTTTTTTTATTGCACCATTGCGAATCTCTTTTGGTCATACATTCATCAACTAAGCGGTTTTGCGATTCCATAATGGGTTTAGAAGTTATATACAAAATATTCCTGCAACAAGTGCTATGTGTTCCAAGTAGCTTTTTGTTTATTTATCAAAAACCTAATATTAAGCTTTCTTCTATAAACAAAAAGTGTTATGTGTACTGTACAGCTCCAATGTACTCTCCACTTGATTATGTCAGTCGCATGAGGCAGGCTAGACCAACACACATATAAATTGTCAACTACTTGGACTTTACATTCTTTAAGGATTTTGAACACATTACTGGAAATTTTATTTTAATCGGATTGGTGATGCTAATGTTAGCAACATCCGTTAATTACTTTATAAACGCAACGAGGACGAGGTTTATTTCAAGCTTCGTCACACCGATAGTTGGGAACTGATGAGTTCAAAAAACAGAACTAAAACTCTAAAAATAATTTAGCCACAGAACTTGTATTAATATTGACATAAAATCGATGAACCGAAACATAAAAGCCTCCAAACATTTAAGCAAAATATGCACAAAGATGACATTTTCAATATTGGTGGTCTACTATTAGCTATAAAGTAATAAAAATCTTTTAATAAATTAATAATTAATCATCTATGGACATTTTTCAGTGAGTGTAAGATGAATAAGTACGTATGTTTGTACATTTATAAATGCGTGATTATAGTAATTTCATCCCTTTTTTGGGACACTTTACTTAAGGATAAAATGTCCGTAAGTGCGTAATGCTGTAGAAAATATAAATACACAATCATACATACATACATTGTACACATAGTATACATTTATTTAAACATAACACCTTCCAACATTCTAAATTAGTTTATGTTATGAATGACTGTATGAGTATGTGTGTATGTGTGACACTGGTAAGCATCACATCCCATCTCATACCATACCAAAACTATTCATCCCATCACAGTTTCATTTCGCATCCCATGTCAATGTAATGGACGGTCCAGTTAACTACTTTTGCTCAGTCCCTTTCGCTTTATACAATAAAATTTGGTGTTCTTTTGCTGTTTGTGTTGTTGTTATTGGATTTTATTTTATTATTATTTTTCTTTTTTTTTGTTTCTTTACATTTTTGTAGGGGTAAAATGCCTACATTCGAAAAACATATAGAATGAAGAAAATATGGTCCAGTTTGACAACTACGCTACATCTTGAAATTATTACATGGGCTGGTGGTGCGTAAAATGCTGCCAGCGAAACCCGGACACATTTGCTTTTATGTTTTGATGTATGTAGTTGTTGTTAATTTCGCTATGTATCTTTTGTAAAGAAACACACATACGATACTATCCTGGACACACGAACACTTGTGCAAAATTCATATTTCCTTCTTATTAAAAGGGGTTGAACACAAACACACATTTCAGCGACATTTGTTATTAAAAATAAAATGCAGTCAACTTATAGGTATCGCAATAAATACACAAATTGTCAAACGTAATCCCTATACATGGTTTTACAAACACCCAACGGAATTATGGTAGTCCGATTTTTAATAAGATTTAAGATAAATTTGAAACTAATGTTTTTACAAGGACCCAAAGTAGAAGATCTAAGGTAAATGCAAAAGTTTTACAGAACTTAATACAAGTTTTCAACCGAAAGATCGCCCCATACCTGCGTAAAAAAAAGAAAAAAATTATTAAAATCACACGTGACTACTATTTTTATTCAAATCAAACAAATGGATTTTGTATTACGTTTACTTGATTAAACAACGTTAATGAAATATATTTTAGTTAATCCACATAGGTCGGGTTTTTGAGATGTGTATTTAGTTGAAATATGATTTTTTTTATTATTTCATTAATGACCAACATTTTATACAAAAATAAGCTTTTCCGTCAGAATTTTGTGTTCAAACTTGGCAATGGCGGCACAAATCTGATTTCAGAATAACTAAGCCTAATTTCACTGAGATCTCAAAAACCCAGCCTTAGCGGTTAAATATTTTTTTAATTTTTTTCGTAATAAAATTGCTGAACGTGAGCTTTAGTCTCACTTTTTTTACTCAGCCAACGTTCTTAAAGGTAAAACTCTTTCGTCGAGATTATTTTAAGGCTTTTAAGTACTAAATTCCTTATGGAAAAAAGTTAAAGTTCACATTAGTTAACCAACACAGCAAAAGTGTATGACAATTAATCCCTGCGGCTAAATTGTCATATGTGCTAAAAGTTGGTTACTAATACATAATTTTGTTAAAACAATATTTTACACAAAAGAAATCAAATGGGATATTCATTTTTCTTCGCATTTTTTAAACATTATTTGGTTTAAGTGTTTACGTACACATTTGATAAACTGTACAGCAAGCAAAATTAAAAACAATTACTGTTATTGTTATTTTTGAAGAGATCAACAAGGTTTAAAGTGGACCATGCTCTAAATGTAACTTGGGTGGAAAAGCAGTAAATGCGTCATTTTCAATATTGCTCAACCTTTGCCCAGGGTGGCACTGCTCATATCGCACTTGTTCTTCTAAAAACATCAACTCAAAATTGTTTAATTTTCACTTTTCGCAAGAAATCGATGTACAGTGGTCATATCTACGCACTGAAAACAACTTTGACCAATTTCTCGAGTATTTTTCCCAAAAAAAAAATACATTTGTATCCCTCTTTGTAGTATAAGCACTCATATTAAATGAAAAGCGGCGTGATATAAAATTAAAAGAAATGATTTTTTTCGCAAAACAAAAAAATAACATTCTGAAAATCCGTTAGGGATAGAATTCGATTTTTGAAAAAATTGGTATCATCTTTAAAAATTTATTTCTTATAATTGTTTTTTTTTTTTGTGTTGGTTAAGGAGATCCATACATAATGCAAACGTTATGTTTCTAAAACGACTGCTTAAAGGTAATTTTATTGCGGAATTCCGCTTTTTTTTAGTAACTTAAATAATAAACTAAACCGTTTTTGAGTAACACGGATATGCAATCTCCTCCATTTTCGAAATAACGATATATCGCGAAAACAAGAGCTAACCTTAAAAAACGGATAGCACATCTGGATTCAGCGTATCCGAATTAGGTTAAACCGCCAGGTGCCCGACTTGACTAAAAAAAGTGTGCAATTTTTGCACAGTGTTATTTATGGTTCCTGAAAATTTGGAATCCACGACCATTTTTGTACATCTACGCGAAGAAAGACAGTCTCCAGTTACAAAATTAAAAAAATTCTAGAGAAGCCCTATTTGGTTATTGCATATCACTGGTCATTTTTGACCAAAAAAATTATTTTGGGAAAATATTGGAAGCGATTTTAAATACATTTTTCAACTTAGAAGCTTAAAATACAGTAACAGTAAAGGTACAGTGCACATCGACTACACAATATTATTGATTACTTTCTTGATATTAAATTTGTCGTTTTGCTACATGCTATTAAATGTGTTGCGCAATATAAAAATATATGGCGCAACTCTTCATTCAATATACCTAGTTGGCCACGACGGGTACCAAGAGAACAGTAATTAGTAGAAGACATACTGAGGAGAGTTTAATACAAATCGTCGCTGAAATTTTCACACAACTGGCGAGCAGAGCCACAATGTAGCTGACTATGACATTGACGTTTTTGCAATGGCATTTTCTTTTTTAATTTCCTCGATGACTACAAACAAGAAAATATCTCCTACTTTGTCATCAACGACTCCATGCCATGACAATTCCGTCTTATTTATTACATACATTATTATTTATTTTAGACAATTTTTTTATGCGCTGTTTTAATATATGTAGTTGCAATTTTATTTCGCTTGTTTTATTTCAGTTAATTGTTAAATATACGACTTTAATAATCAACTCTTTAATCGAATGTGAAGTAAATATAAACTGCATGAAATGCATTTTCCAGCCCCGACTACATTCATCAGCATGTTTTCCGTTTAACTGGTTGGTGCTAATTCGTAAATTAAAAAAAAAGAATGTGAAAATTCTAAGCAAACGAAACTAAGTGGTTGAAAAGAACTTAAGTACGACAGAAGAATACTTTGACTTCCATATTATCGTCAGTAGCTTCTTATTAAAGATCCCACAAAGTGTTTAGAAGACAACTTCTAAGGCAATATCGTTTTTACTGCCAGCAAAGATTTTGATGGAAATAACTTAGAAGACAATGTTGCTAATCGTATCCTTTATCCAGCTTAATAGGGGCCACAAACCAACACGCTGCAAAGTGGAAGATTTTGTTGAACAAAACTGAAATAATTCTGAATATTCTAAACGGTAAAAAATCGAGAATTATTTCTACACACAGAAAAAAATACCAATGTTAAATACACATGGCGAAATGTTGATTAAGAATCATAGTAAATTTCTGCAAAAGTATGCCCTTGATTTAAATTTATCATTATCATTATTATTTTATATTAATTTTAAATGAAAAATATTAAAAAAAAACCTTAAATCACGTTTATTCATTATTATTCACATTTTTTATTTTTTCGAATTTATTCTATGAGCTAAATTTCAGTTATGTATTTTATAAAGCTTTTTTGTAATTAGCCTATTCCTTTAATTTTTAGGAATGTCATTATACACTACCAGACTGCTAGTGTCTTATTATATTAATTTTTCTGTACATACAATATACTTCATTGCTAGCCAAAGGATAGCTAAGGTAAAATGTAACAAGAAGATACAATATAATAGTCTGGTAGTGTGCAATGCCATTCCTAAAAATTAAAGGAATAGGCTAATTACAAAAAAGCTTTATAAAATACATAACTGAAATTTAGCTCATAGAATAATTTCGAAAAAATAAAAAATGTTGAATATAATAAAGTAACCTATGAAAGAAAATAATTCCCAGTTTCTATTTGTTAAAATAGTTGAGTTAAATACAGAGGTTGATCGCTGCCCAAATCAATCAACTTAGACGGGATTTTTGGAAATGGAAATGTTTAGGGGGTAAAAAACGGTAAAACGCGAAAATTCGTTCACCTTATATCTCCAAAACGAAAAGAGATATAAAAAATGTAAAACTAATCGTTGTTCTTTAGAAAAATAAGCGGACAGGTGTCTAGCACTTTTTTGAAATTTGGCCCTATTAGGGAATAAACGGGTAAAACCTGAATTTGGGTCCTTTTTTGACACCCCATCTATATTTTGAACCAATAAACACGGACATAAAGTTTATACTTTTTACAAAACATTTTTCTCCATTCAATGACATATTTGTACTAAATTATGGGCTCCCACTACAATACTGAAATTTTTAATACTTTAGTGGGGGAAAAAATAGTACCAAAATGGGAAATACGGAAAATTTGATATTTTACTTTAGCTTTTTGGTTCTACAACTGGTATCTTTTTAATTTTCTTTAATGTTGGACCTTAAAACATAAGATTCAACATGCAATGCCCTGAATGGATAAGAATCTATGACGGAACTTTTTGGTACTTTTTTGTTCTTTAACTGGTACTTTTTGAATTTCCGTTAGTATTGGACCTAGAAACATAAAATTCAAGATGCAATGTCCTGGGTGGATGGTAGTCTATAAGAGGGATCTTTTTGGTAATTTTTTCATTCGAAACTTATCAAAAATATACGTATGTATACGAATTTGGTAACTATTTTTGGTACTTTTTTTACAAAACATTTTCCTCCATTCCTTGACATATTCGTTCTAAATTATGGGCTGCCCCTACAATACTGAAATTTTTGATATTTTGATGGGGGAAAAATATAGTACCTAAAAAAGGAAATACGGGAAATTTGATATTTTTCTTTAGCTTTTTGGTTCTACTAAAGTAGCGGCTTACATGCGAGAATATGCTAGTATAATATAAAATTGTAAAGTTACTGACTGCTTCATCATCGGACAACTTTTGAAGATAAAAAACTGACTTTTGGACCAAAACTAAAGAGATCCAAAAAATTAATCACTTGAGGCTCAGTTAGCCGGGAGTAACAGTAACGGTGCAAATCAGCTGATTCATATTGTTAAGTGTAAAGCAATTAGAACGATTATAGTTAGCATTAAGATGTTACGTCTCAATCTGTAAGAAATAGGTTGGTCTTAATTTTGGGGGAGTAAAAGCGTAAAACCTGTACATATTTTGGAACTTTTTTGTCACGCCGTCTATCTTTTAAACCAAAATATTATCTCCATTCATTGATATATACGTACTAAATTATGCGCTCCCACTGCAACATTGAAAGTTTTGATACATAAATAGAGAGAAAAAAGTATCAAAAAGAATAATACGGGATATTAACTTTCTTTCATATGCTTTTGTGTTCTACGAGTGATACTTTTTGAATTTTCTATAATATTGAACTTAGAAACACAAAATTATAGGTGCAAAGTCCTATGTGAATACCAACTTATGAGATGAAAAACGTTGGAACTCTTTTGTTAAAACCTAGGAACATAAACTTTAGCATATAAATATGTTCATGAGAGAAAAGGACCGATTACAAAGTAGCGGGTTAAATGCAAGAATATAAACAAGTTAAAACCTAGAAAAATAAACTTTAGAATAAAAATATCAAATCCGCAAGCCTTATTTAACTAAAAACTTTTTAGAGATACTTAAGTAGTTAACATTGTATTTATTTATAAAAAATTTAAACATTCCGGCACCAATTTAAACAATACAGATCACCTGACACGCTTAGGCTTTCCTTTGATATATTAATTTCTAGTGTGGTGGGTTGGTATTTGAAAAGTTTTTCGCTTATTTGTACATGCCTTAATATATTTGTATAAGAAATATCTTAATATTTTATAAACTTTTAAAATCTTTAAATTAGTTGGAACGCTTACAATAGCCGAATACATGAAGACTCTGCAATGTCCTAAAAAGGAAATGTGTGGGTCTTTGCATTAAGCAAAATGCGCGTTATTTTATTTTACGCCTTTTGTCGCCCTTTCTTACCAATTTTAGCCTCTCTGTTATTTTAATAATACATAGAACTAAAAACACTTGCTTTGTGTTGTTTTTATTTTTTTTGGCATGTCTTACACTGTCCAGGACAAAATTTGTTTCATCATCCCCAAAGGCATAAGGGATCAAATACATTTTACATCCAAACCTAAAAAACTTAGCATATGTACAAATATATATGCATACATATTCAGCAGGCACATGTGTGTATACTATATTTTATATATTAGCAAATATGTATTTATATGTATGCGAATTGTATTTCTTCTATTGCTGTCCGAAAATATAACGGACATGTGACTAAAGTAAAATTTTTCCAAACTCTAACGACGGTTATTTAAAGAAATAAACGAAAATATCCTTCTGCTGCGTCAGCGTCAGCACTCATAGGTATATAGTTTTGTTCTTGAATATTTGTATTCAACATATATAGTATAAGAAGACCCTTAAAAGATCAGAATTCTCAAAGAGTTTAATCATCCACGTCTTAAACACTTAAGAAAACAAGGAAGAGGATTACTTTATTCAGCCGGGCCATATCCAAGTTACAACCTTTCCAATAAAATAACAGAAAATTATAAAACGAAATAAAAGAATCAGTTATCTACGTACAAATACCATTTGAAATTAATGTACCGATTTTTCATGAGGGCTATGTGAAATAATGGATTGATTTGTCACATTTTAAATACGTAACCATTCGCTAATGTTTACCTCTAAGACCAAAAGTTACAGTCATGTGTTACTTCCCAGTAAAAAAATTTTAGGTTTCTGGAAGCACGAAACCTACATGAGCGCTGATATATGCGCTGGCTAATACACACTACAAAACAGCAGCAGAGAAGCGAATACCATTCAAGTGAATTTTTCATTTAAGTTAATAAAAATGATTTAATAGCTTTGCTTTATCCGTTATAAGTAAGCAGGTGGTAAGTGAATAATTAAAATCATTATTTAAAAAAAAAATTCACGAACAATGTTCTAAGTGCTTCTGTAATTCCCTTACATGGAAGCAGGTTGTATTGCAATGATTTTAAAATGCGTTTACGATCATTCCCGAAATATTACCGAAGATAGAAATTACATTTCTTTATAACGCAATCAGTCATCAAATTGTTTTTAAGCAGAGAGGAAAAAAAGTAGTGCTTCCAAGTGGGAATTCACCATATAAAAATCATGCCTCTTGTAAGCAGGTTTGTAAGGGGGTATTGTGCTTCTCTCCCTTACAAAACTGCTTACCAGTAAGCTCCATTTTTTACTGGGTTTACTTTAATCTATTCCCAACAAACACGAAGTCAAACCTTTGATATGAAATGACTTTATCATTTGACATCAAAAGCAATTCTCAAACGTTTTTCAATTGTTTGATTTAACATTTAAATTCAAATTGATAATGATTTGAAAATAAACATTTGATATCAAATGTTTTTCAATTTGATGTCAAATGTTTGTCAAAGTTAAAATCAAATCAAAAATAAACTTGGCAGTACTAAAGCGAAAAATAAATGTAAGCATTAAAAATGGCGATTAAAGTTAAATTATTTTTCCTTGTGGTTACATGTGTTTTACTATTAAAAATAAATTTTAATATAAAGTGAACAGTTTATTTCTAGTGAAAAATAAAAATTATTTGTGAGAAATTACAATGTTTAAAAATACGAAAAAAAAAGAAAAATAATAAAACAGGAAAGTGAAGAAAGATTGTTGAACGATCGCGGTGCTACAATACTCAAAATAAAAGGGAGCCAAGTATTTAGTCTTTCCAAGAATTAGAAGACGGAAAGAACACTATTTCATCTTTTTGCTATGGTACCGAATGTTTATCTCAAAGTTTATTTAAATAAATAATAAATTTAAATTAAAAAAATTAAATAGTTTTATTTATATTCCACATTCTATTATAATCCACATTTGAAAAACATTTGAGAATTACGTTTGAAAGCAAGTTGAAAATAAAGGCATTTTTCAATTTGAAAATAATTTCCCCTTTTTGTTGAGAACGCTATGATTTACAAATGATTTTCAAATCATTATCAAACGTTTGTCGTTTGAGAAAACGTTTGATTTCAAATCACTTTCAATTTGAAATCAAACCTCCGTGTTTGTTGGGATTACACAGTCGTATAAGACAACGACAACCACAATAAGGCCGAATAATAATTTTCAAGGAAGAGCTAACCAGTAGTTAACCAATAATATTTGATTGTTCAACTAGTGGTTAGCATAAAGCTGCATATAATATTTTATTGGCAAGCCATTGCTATAAGCTAACTTATGACTTTTAGTTTGGGCCAAAGAGAAATATTTTTATCCAAAATGTTTTATTTAATATATTATGCTTACTTCAACTATATTATAGTCACGGTTAACCAAGTTAAGTTTAAATTAGTCTTCCATAAGGAATTTGCAACCATATTATAGTTGCCTTCGATCATGTTATTGTTTGTTATACCATAATTGTGTTTACCACAAATAATTGTATTGTTGTTTATAAACAATTACATCAAATGCTTCTTATTCAGTGGGGGCGCTAGATAAAATAATAGACCGAATAGACGGAATAAGTCGTCCTCTATTGTTAACCTACTTAAATTTGAAAAGAATTTTTCAAGGAATAAGAATCCTTGATGATTATTTCAAACCATAGGAAACGGAATAACAAAATCAATATACCATCGGTGGGAAGTATAAAACGAAAGTAAAAGAAGGTTAAATCAATCTAAGCGCAAACAGGCTTTTTATTATGCAATTTGACTTCATTATGTGTATTTGTTGATCTGTCTACTCAGTATAATTTCTATGTCGATCCGTTTGGCTGGCACCCTGTATGCCCACATAAAGTTTGCGGTCCAAGGATTAACCGCAACTTGATGGGCTTCATAAACGAGAACGCCGCACGTTTTTTTAAACATGAAAATTATATTTCCCTTACATTTATATATACTTTAAATAAATATAGTATGGACTTTTTTAAGATGGCATTTAAAACATTTCGGCTCCAGCTTTGACCTCTCGTGAGCTGGACCATTTTGAAAAGGGTCTAATTTTGCATCTTTTGTTAATTTGAGAATCTGTTTCCTTACTAACATATACAATATGTGTATCATAAGAAAGGAGTTATATGAAGAAAAAATTTTATTGTTTGTATTTACAAACCTTTTATACAGATCATTTAAGACTCATTTATTGCGATATATTTTGCGAAAAAAATATGCCGCCAAAAAGTCGTGGATCATTTCTTTTTTTCTTTCTTTAGTCCTATTTTCATCCATACATGATCTAGAAACTAAATCCGCTATCATATTAGAGTTACCACAAAATTGCATTTATATATATTCCAGAGCATCGTGTAAAATGCATCTTATTTACAAAAATCTAAATTATTTACGTACAAAGATGATGTTCTTGGCAAAAGAAAAAAAATACCACCCCATTGCATTTTTGTCAAAACGCGAACTAGCACGAATTTCAACAAAAGTCCCAGGACTTAATCGACTAACGATTAAAATTTGTTAATTTGGCATTTTTATTACAAACAACCCCAAACAAAAAATTCAAAAACCGTTCTTTTTTACAGAATATCCTTAAAAAAAAGGACATGGATGATCTTCCTTGGACAAATTGTATATTCAGTTGGAAGCGCCTTCAAAAAACCTTTCTTATGATACCCAATTTGTATATGTTGGTAGGGAAACAGATTCTCAAATTAACAAAACATGCAAAAATAGACTCTTTTTCAAAAGGGTCCAGTTTACGAGAGGTCAAATCTGGAGCCGAAATATTTTAAATGTCATCTTAAATAAGTCCAAGGTTCATTTTTAGGAGGGTACATCGGGCACTTTTTTGGTGAGTCGCTCTAATGTTTATACGTATAAAAATTATATAAAATTGTCATGCTGTTTGTTATATCTACAATACTGTTAGGTTAGACCATATAAAATATATATAGAAATCCTTGGTCCTTATGAAGAGCAAAGTTGATTTAATGATTTCCGTCTGTCCGTTATAATTGGTTTATCGAAGACCCCGGTCATGATGGATAGCTGGTAGTTATATATTTATGTCACATATAGCCCGAAATTGCTTGCTATTGCAATTCAGCCTAATCGGTCCACAAATGGCTGAGATATGAGCAAAAAACCATGACTACCTCTGATTTTACCCAAACATCCCTTGTTATTTATTTATTCTATTTCTATGTTTATCTGTGGAACGGCAGGAGCCAAAATTTTGAAATTTGGTATTTGTGCCAGACTGGACAAGTGGGCGTGGCATTTCCTACACAAACCCATTAAAGATTTCCGTTTATCTGAAGAACGGCAGTTGGCATAATTTCCAAATTAGGTTCAAGCATCATGGTTATCAATTCACAATATCCGACAAAATGTGGAAGATATTGGACAAGTAGGGGTGACACAAAGTTGAGTTGTTAATACTTAAAGAACAGTTTTCACATAACTTTCTGTTATTTTTGTGTATGTGGAAATAATTATTTATTATATACATACATAGCTCGGCATAAAAATAAGGGCAAAATAATGTGTATGTGGTTAATCGCTAGATTAATTAATCGAGGTTTTGGTTTAATCGGTTAATAATCGGATAATTTTGTTTTTGATCAGTTAACCGGTTAATAAGGTTTTTTTTATAAATTAAGTAATTTCAATACATACAAATTCAAAATTATTTATTATTTGGAGTTCATTAGTAAAAAAAAAACAAAACGAGCAAACAAAAAAATAATTAATAACTAGTTAATTCATATTTTTTAATTAAAACTTATAATGTATGTATTTATTAAAAAATAAACTGTAAGATCATGTTATTAATTACTTCAATTGTTTAAAGAGATATTATAAAATAATTGGGGGATTCACAAGGTGTCATAAAGTCATAAGTCTTAAAATAATAACATGAAAATATACGACTGTTGTGAACAACCCCTCATAATTTAGTGTGATATTTTGAATTTAAATTAGCTGATTTAAAACATATATAAAAAATAAATATTTACCAAAAATAAAAATATTTTTTAATTCTAATCCATGAATTACAAAATTAAATTAGATCTTTCCTGACTATTTTCCATTTTTCAGACGCAAACCACAAATAAATTTTATTTTGTTTGTTTACTAAACATCAGAGTCCTAAGATCTGCTAAGCCGATATAATTTGACGCCGTAAGTGTTTTGTTGCAAAAATTGCTAGCCGCAGGTTTAATTCGGACGTTAGCCGGATAAAGCTATACCATCAACGGCGACGGCTACAAAAATTAATGCGGTTCGGCTCAGCCGCTCAGCGCAGGTCTCTTCTGATTAATTACGACAGCACAATAAACATAACAAGCAAAGTTCTATTAATTTAAGACACCTTTTTGTTTACAATCCAACAACAATTTTTTGAAACCATTGTAAAATGTTAGGACATTTTGACAATATAACATGATAGCACACCTTGTGAATACCCCAAATGATTTAGAAAAATAAATTGGATTAAATGTTTAGAATTTGAGCGATTTTTTTCTTTAGTATTGATAAAACTTGACTTGGAAAAAATTCATTCACTTATCTTGGATGTTGGAGAACTCGAAATCAACCCATAATACAGAATATCTTATTTCTCAGTATTTTTCTTGGATTATCCTAAACATATAAAATCTTCCATTTTGTTATTATAGTCCTGTTTTAATTTTTTAAATGTTTAACACTTTTAATTGTTTCGGTTAATTCTGTTATAGTGTTTCTATCGAGAGTTTATTCTGTTGGCAGGTCATCATCTAACTCGTTCTAACAAAGCTCAGCGCCAAACATTCTGCAAAAAAGTTTATTTCCGAATTCCTTAATTTCTGTTTTTTACTGTATTTTAACGGCCATATTCACAAAAAGTTCTTATTTTAAGTTTTAAGTATGTTATTACTATAAAACGATTTATGTTTTTTAAACCACTTATAAAAATGCGTATTTATAAACGTACAATAACCGTTTTTAACTATTTACTGTTTGTAGCGATTTTATGTTTAAGTATGGCAACTTTTTTACGTTTTGTTGCCATTTTATTGCTACCCTACAAATAATGGGACCAGTCAAAACAGGCGTGTAAAGAGTAGCCCACAAGGGACTCGGACTAGTCCAAAAGTAACCCAAACGTATGGAAAAAACATGATCTATTTAACATTACGATGTCCTCGGGCAGGACCATATAACCCAGCTTTGGGCTACAAAGGAGTAGTTTTAAAACTACTCCATGGTATACTCAAGAGAATTAGTTTTTAAGTCGTTTAAAAACGAAAGCACGTCGTTAAAAAACGATGACATGTCGTCGAACTACAAACACTTTTTAACAATGACATGGTCCATGCTTGCATTACATCGGACCAGTCCAAGGAGTAGTCCATTTTATCAAAATGGGTTAGATGGTCCAATATTATTTGCAAAGTAGGGATGCATGAAGTTTCTATTCGGTTCACAAGATATTCTATAAATAATATATTTTTTTATAATTTAAGATCTTAAAAATTATTCTTATAATATAAAAATACATATTTTTTCAGTTTGTAAACAAAATGTTCCCGAAAGGTATTACAAACATTTTTTGAACTTTTTTTTAAATAAACGATAAGAAAGTATTCGAATGAAAAGTTTTCTTACTTTTTATTAGCATCACTATTATTTTGATTGCTTATTTTCCTTATTTTTATATTTTTGAACAACAATTCCAAGGCCCATCTATCAGGTCTGCTTACTTGTACAAAAACAAAAAACGATTCTTTTTAGTTGTCGAAAATTTACTACCACATATAGAAAGCAAGAGGAAAAAAACGTGTATGTGTGGCATACCATAAACGTAAACAAACGTATACATGCACATGTAAGCAAAATGTAAACAACTTTTGACAACTAAAAAGAACATAAACAATGATCATCAGGCTTCTTGCGCAGACCTTTTCAATGGGCCTTGAACAATTCTTTTCCATTATTTTTGGTACTTTGGTACAGATTACATTGATAAATTCTACACAGCATTGTAGAACACATATAAAAAAGTGGGTTTCTTTGCAACTGATGGTTTGGAACTCACCCATAATTAAAAAATATGGTTAAATACTGCAAAAAATTTAAAATTGTGTTACATCGGTTAATCGACTGAAATTAACCGGTTTAATCGTTAATCGAAAAAAGCCAATTTTAAATTAACCGATCAGTAAATGAGGTAGTAATTAATCGGTAAACCGATTAACTGTAAACCGAATTATTACCCTAATATTGACACACGAAATACAGCATAGTGGGCATACACATACGACTTTCTTTGTTTAAAGGACCATAACTTTTATATGAACGAATATTTGGCCAATCCAATTTGAATATGTACTACAGACAATACTTAATACATATAATAAAACAATTCTAGGCAGAAAATTTAAAAAACAACAGAACGTTTGGTAAACTAGAAATAAAAGGACCCATAAGTCATAAAAATCGACGAACAAAGGTAATTTTATTTACAAATAAAAACAGATATCCATCCTAATTTGTAACATTTTGTAATGGATTTATCGGCAACACCAACACCACAGAGCACACAGAGGCGTCACGAGACAGAAAATATTGTAATTTTTTCTGTATTTTTCTTCGAAAGCTGCCCTTTTTGAATATTTTGTTTTGATTACGCAATTCGTGTTGATAATAGCGGCCTGTTTTTACACATTGCCACTTTACTACCAAAAAAAAAATTTTTTTCTCTTTCTTCGAAAGCTGCCCTCGCAAATTATTTAGGCATTTTTCATACGTCACTTTTTTCATCTCTGTATGCTTTGTGACCAATACTCAACTAAACTGATAAATCAGATTAAGTAAATTTTTACTTTTTATTAATATTTTTTGTTTTTAATGATTTTTCCTTATTTGTACCAAATAAAAATGATGATATGTTTTGACTTTTAACTTAACTATGAAAGTCTTGAAATTTAATTTTTCCAATGAATTCAAAATTTAAATGTCTGCATACACTGACATGTGTATGTAAACTAAATTGATGCAAACACACACAAACTTTTGTTCAATTGTATGTTTGTAAGTTTTAAAATATTTGTGTACGTCCTAAGTTTAATGTAAGTTAAGGGTCCAACAACGAAATCACCAACATTGCGCGACACGAAAACTCAAACACAATATCCGTCTTGCTTTGTGTTTTAGCCACCATTCCTCGCACACTCTCACATACTCAACCATCCATCTATCCATCTGTTCGTCTATCCGCCCGTCACATGTTCTATTGCAAGCAAAACATGCCAGTCAGCCACCCACTTTTTAAGAATTTACGCGTCCGTTTTTTCGGAGGCTGTTTGTTGGCAAAACTCAAACGATAAAAAGGAAAATAGAAATGCAAAAAAAAAATGAGAAAAAGTAAAATAAAATAAATAAATTGAAGACAAATGGACACAAAGAAAGCGGAAATGCCTTTTGCACATGTGGGATTTGAAAAGCGGCGACGTTATATTTCGTGTGTGACAGCTACAGAAGAAGTAACAACATACATGCATACATACATTGTATAAGAAAAGGTACAAATGTTTGGTTGTATGTTTCCATTAAAGGGTCTTTTGTCCATATAGGCATAAATGTTGATTGTACTCATGTGTACGTAAGTTGCTTGTTGCCCTCGACAAGCGCTCTTGACCGACAGAATCACAGACATAAAGACCAACCAACCGACCAAACTAATGGATTGGGGAATAGTGGAGCGAGATTGAATGAAGACTAAAAAAACATGAAAAAGAAATCTTCTAAAATACGCGAAGGTTCGCATGAAAAAACGGCAAAGAAAATTGACATGTGGACATGACGGGACTAAAACGGTTTATATTTATTTTTTCGCAAGGTTTTCTTTTTCTTATATTTTTTTTTTTTTATTAAAGTAGATGAATATATATATACATACTTATGTACAATCGTGTATGTGCGTGTTCGTTAAAGAAGTCTTGGATTTTCTTATTTGTACTACCCTGCAAATAATGGGACCAGTCAAAACAGGCGTGTAAAGAGTAGCCCACAAGGGACTCGGACTAGTCCAAAAGTAACCCAAACGTATGGAAAAAACATGGTCTATTTAACATTACGATGTCCTAGGGCAGGACCATATAACCCAGATTTGGACTACAAAGGAGTAGTTTTAAAACTACTCCATTGTATACACAAGAGGATTAGTTTTAACTTCGTTTAAAACAGAAAGCACGTCGTTAAAAAACGAAAACATGTCGTCTCACTACAAACACTTTTTAACAATGACATGGTCCATGCTTGCATTACATCGGACCAGTCCATGGAGTAGTCCATTTAATCAACATGGATCAGGTGGTCCAATAACATTTGCAGGGTATATCGTACTTATATAAGTAAAAAAATAAGTATTCAACTGACATTCGCTTGATTTCTCGTGGTGCTAAATTTAATATATATTTTATAAATACAACATGTAAAAGCTTAACCCGGTACGCTTTTCTACCCCCATCGAAATAAAATTAGCAAAAATATTTTAAAACAAATCTCGTGTTTTGATAACAAAGCATCTTGTACTAAATTTATATGATTTTACAGTAACCGTTCTACAGATATGTATACAGAAATTTTAAGTGTATTCGTATGGGAGGTGGCATGACTATATTTTCCATTGAAAAGATGTTGCTTATTATTATCTAAGCTATTTGTACAAAATTGGAATACTTTGACTGTAACAGTACTCCAAAGGTGTAGAAATCTTTATAATCATTGTATGGGAGGTGCCACTGTAAAAATTTCAAGATATCTGTTCAGTAGTTTAGGAGTCTAACTATAAGGAACAAAATTACATACGCTTTTTCATTTATATATAATGAACAAGGCCCGGACTTTTATGCAGTTTAAATCGCGTTTTATGCGCATAAAAAATGCAATAAAAATAGAAATACATATATGCGCTAAAAATTTAAAAAATATGGAGTTAAAATTATCTTAAATTTGTTTATTAGTGGTAAAACATAAAAATAACAATGATAAATAAAAATAGCATGAAGAACGTTAAAATTCAGGCCCATAAACGTAAGTAAGGCACAATAACCACAAAAGTAGAAGTTAAAATAATGTAAAACACAAATATATAAAGAAACATTAAGACAATCATGTAAATTAAGTCACTTGTAAAGGCCGAACTATAATATACTAGTATTGGGCAAAATCTTTCATTTGAGTGAATTTTTCATTCTCTTTCAGAAAGGTTAAGTGAATTATTCATTTTTTTCTTTCACCTTTCTGAAAGACACACATCTTTTAGAATGAAGTACCTACATATCTCTTTTAAGGAATGTTTAAATTGTTATTTTAACAACAAAAACGATTTTGTATTATACATATGTCAATTGATTATAGATTTTCTTTTTAATTATTATTATTATTATCTAATTAAGCTTGAGGTCTTTTTTTATAAAAAATATAAAATTTATTTTAACCAATTTTTAAATTTTTTTTAATTTGTTAAATTTATTAAATATTGTAAATTTTGTCAAAAATACAAGAAAAACCCCTGAAGAAGGCACACAACGGAGTTCCGAAATATTGGTTAAAATAAGTTTAATATTTTTTATAAAAAAAAGACCTCAAGCTTAATTAAATAATAATAATAATAATTAAAATTTTGTAAAAGTCGAATAAGAGTCAATTTATATAAAATGATTTTCTTTTTGATTTTAAGAGTTTTTTTAGAAATATAAATTAAGCAAGCATTTAGTATGTTAAACGTTTTAATGCAGAATCAAAGAATTCCTAAATATCTATTATATTTGGCCACTCATTGGACAAACAAATTTAACAAGCTTTTTATACATGAAAAATACAATTTTTGGACCCTTTTTTTTGACGCGGTTTAGCTCACGGGATTTTACCGCTAGAGCAAAATGTTTTGGGAATCATCATAAAAAATATCAAAGTTTGTTTAAACTTTTTTTTGCCTTTTGCCCATATAAGGTGAGTCGGTCTAATGTACATACATATGTATGTATGGATGTATGTAACTAAGTATGTAAAAATTCAAACTGGTTTTTAAAAAAAGCATTCGTCAAAAAAGTAAGTACATGTTTCAATACAGGTACATACTATTGACAAGCTAAATATAAAAAGCGAAACGAAAAAGTAAGACAAAACATTTATTCCTGTATTCATAATAATCAGCTTTATTCCGGTTGTCGTTATCGTCATCGACAGTGCCGTTTTTTTTGTAGAAGATTAAGGAACACAGGCAGTGTGTCACTTTACAAAAAACGACACTGTCGATGACAATAACGACATCCGGAATAAGGCTGAATATTTTAAATTTAATAAAGGTTTTCAAACGTTTGTTTAAATTAATAATTTTTTATGAATACGGGGGTTAAATTTTAAAAACGTTCAGGGGGAAGTACGGTATTTAAACAATTCAAGTAACTAATCAAAAGAATTTTTTTAATGAAATTTACATAACTCTTCATTTGGTATATATATGCATATATTTATTTATTTATTTAAGAATTTCTTGCTTATCCTACACAACAAGATATAAATATTATAGTTAAATTGCAGGAATTAAATTAGTTTAAAACATAAATAGGTTATTACAATTCAACGATAAATTTTGAAAAAAACAAAAAAAAAGAAGGTACAATATATCAAAATGGCAAGGAATTAAACATTTACTTTAAGGAATGATTACTTTTCAATTAATTGATGTAACATATAAATTATTAATTAAAAATAAACTAAATAAATAGATAGCTTTGATGGCAAACATTAATTGTATTAGTATTATAGGTTTTAGCTTATGAAATAATTGACTAATTGATTACTAAAATTGTACTCATTGTTGTTTGTTTGGACATGATTGGGCAGTAGGTTCCAAAGACGGACAGAATTAATAAAAAATTGATATTCAGATATCAGGCTGCGGTGTGTAAAGGGAATTATTTTATTACCCCTGTTAGACCTCGCAAAGGTTAATCTGTTGTACAGATATGGAGGGTTCTTCGTATAAATTATTTTATGTAGCATTTTCAATACCCTCATATCTAAAAGGTTTTTATGTGTCATGCCATAAAGTTTATTTGTGAACTGGGATATACTATCGTATTTTCCTAAGCCAAAAACATATCTGATTATATTGTTATATGTTTTCTGTAACACGTTTTTGCTACGAAAGTCGCAACTTGAGAACAACTCGCAACCATATAAAAGTCGTGGCATTAAGTATGTTTTGGCAATAAGTATTTTAATTTTTAAAGGCGTAAAGTATTGGGTAAGCCAAAGTTCACGTAATCTTAGGTAAATATTCGATGCAGTTTTATTAATATGGTCAGTCCAATCTAAATTATTATTGAATATAACACCAAGATTTTTTGCCGAGCGTACACATTCAATTTTTTCATTATTAAGCATAATGTCAATGTTGATATTAAAACGGATCGTTTTACGGTGAATGATAATACATTTGGATTTGTGGGGATTAATTAGAAGTCTATTACCGGTTGCCCATCTATAAACACTATCTAAGTCCTTATTTAATTTACGTACGTTATCTGCAATATCTTCGACAGAACTGTCAATGTAAATTTGTACATCATCGGCTTATAAGTGTAACTTAGAATATGATAAGGTTTGAGAAAGATCATTAACATACAGTGAAAACAAAAGTGGCCCCAAAATTGATCCCTGTGGAATACCTTTGGTGACAGGGAGTGCAGACGAGTAGCTTCCGTTAATAAATACTGATTGGTAACGATTACCAAGGTATGATTGAAGTAGATTATTCGAGGTCCCTGATAGACCAAATAGCTTTTTAAGTTTGAGGCAAAGCAGAGAATGGTCAATTGCATCGAAAGCTTTGGAGTGATCCAAAAGCACCAGTATATTAACTTTCCCGATATCCATATCATTTCGAATATCCTCACTCAGATTTATATATGTATGTGTATTTCTTAACATTTTTATTAAAAACAAAAAAGTAAAATTCATTTTAATATTAAATTTTAAAAAGGTACATACATATGTATGTATGTTGAAATTAAAAAATAAAAAATGAATCTATTACATTTTGCTATGCAAAAACATAATAAATAATATCCCCCTGCACCTACCCCTTTAATTTGTATATCGAAAGGTGTAGTTTTCCATAAGAGTGGGATCTACAAAGCTTGAAGACTTTTGTATTCAGATATTCGGAAAATTTTAAAGTCGTAAATCATTTCTTTTTTTCTTTTTTATTTTCAAAGTTGTAGTACTGTAAGAGTGACTCCTACCAAGTTTTAGCATTTTGACTTTAACAGTTCCTAAGATATGCGATATTTAACATTGGCGTCCTATGGGGGCCACCACTTTCCCTGCTGCTACCTTTTTTCAATCTCGGGGCTTAGAAAATTCTACTGCAAAAATTTCAAGAAAATTGTTCCAGCGGCTCTTAAGATATGCGATACTTAATATTGGCATCCTATGGAGGGCACCACTTTCCCTGCCCCTACTGAAAAAAATAGGTAACCTATGTTATTTTCGGGTCTCACGTTATATTACTGTAAAAATTTTAGGAAAATCGGTTCAGTAGTTTAGGAGTCTATAAGTCAACAAACAAACAGACATTTTTCAGAATTTTTCATTTTTATGTACATATTTTTTGAGCACCTGCTGAAACCTTCATACTATGGCTCTAATTTCGTTAAGTTTTATGAATTGAAAAAAACGTTGTACAGGGTTTGGATGACTATACTTGAAGGATATGACGTGCAAAGTTTTGTGTTGGAAAGTCTTCACCTTAAGAATTGGTGGTCATCTAAAATTCGAAAAACTAAAAAAACGACTTGAAACTTGCAAGAGTTTTTTCATCCATTCCATTTTCTTTGTAATAGTTTTTAGCTTTCAGATCCAAACAATACAAAATATAGTCAATAGACTTGGAGGATATATCCACTAAAAAAAATTTTTGATATCACTGCTGGGTGAAAAGTTGCATGGTGGTTTACAAGTGAAACCAAAATTTTCCGAATTTTGAACTTTTTGAAGATTTTACATAGGGTTTTTGCGCCGTTTAATAAAAATTACTGCGTAATTTTATAAAGTTTGCGGTATATCAAGTTGGTGCTAGCGCACCAATAACATATCACGGACATCACAAACTTAAAAGAAATTAGAGCAAATTTTTTAAAAATGTACCTCTTTTGAGTCTGCCAATATGAATTGTATTTTAAGTTGGCTAGTGTATTGCGTGATGTGAGTAACTTCGTAAAGGGCAACTCCAAGGCGAAAACGCACTTTTTAAACCCAAAAATTTTATGAACTTTTGAAAATTTTTGCAAAAAAACAATTTATTTTTAAGCTTTTTTTATATGAAAACATGTCATGGGAACATGTTTATGTATCTAAATAGATTCTTCACGACGGACTTAACTGATAAAGTGCAAAAAAAATAATTTTTTTCAACCCTGGCGCGTGCAGCGGCATTTTTTTCCAAACACATTCGCTTTGTGACAACAAAAGCGCAGTAACAATTCCGCTCAAACGTACATCGAATAGAAGACTTTACTAAAATTGAAAACGCACCAAACAATTTTAAGGACTTAAAAGTATATGGGGAAAACAAAATGTTTCTTACCTCAAAAAGCATCCTTGTATGAAATATTTGATTTGGAAAACTGAGAAGCGAAACAAATAATGATCATAGTAGCCTTTTTATGGTTACACATTTTAAGACTTTCTTAGTTACAAGATTTATAAGCGATTCATAATGATTCATTTGCTGAATATATTAAAAAAATAAATTTTATAGGAAATAAGAATAAATATCTCAGAAAGTATTGACAAATAATATATTAATACTAACTATACTTAACTCAGGAAAACTAACCATTTTAAAGGTATTACTGATCTTAATATATAATTTGGTAAAAATTTCATGAGTGGTAAAGTTTTAATGGTTATATCTCTTAAAATATAAGCGATAGCCAAATAGTTTTTTTTCCCAAAATATTGCAAATTATGTGTTATACTAGCCGTAATTTTGTAAAATGTTTAACAATTTTAAATTAATTGTTATATGCATACACGATAAAAAAAAATTTTTAATTTTTTTTCCAGTGTATTTTAAAAAGTATTGAAGCTTTTACAAATACTTTAGTGTGCTAAGAAAGCCCTTAAGGGGTATTATCCACACGCGTTATCCTTTTTAAATTTTAACAAAAACTGTAATTTTAATATTTTTTTTAATTTTTAACTTTAAGCCGCAGTAAAATTTGCGCCGTTTAATAAAAATGATTAACGTGAACGGATTTCACATGCTCAAATATCGGTTTATACACACGGAAATCAACATTGATGTTAGACAAAATAAAAAAAAATTTCTAGGTGCCGTAAATTTTTGAAGTTGCCCATATACATACATATATGTAAATATGTATGTATGTAAGGTGCCTATTATGAACTAGATTCGATTTTCGACAGCAGTCGAATTAGCTGATCGAACGAATTTTCATTTGGTATTATGGCGCGCATTCGATCAAAATTTATTATTGTGATTTTGTTAATATTCAGTAGTACATTTCGATCAGCTGGTGCTTAAAATAAAACATTTTTGTTTACAAATTTAAAAAATAAAATTAAAGTTAAAAGTGACCACGGCGGAATTATGATTGTTTTCAAATAATTTAGCTTCAGTGGGGTTTCATCCCACTTTTTTACATGCTGAACTTTGCTGCAAATCATTTGGTAAAAACAGAATTTTGTTCCATACGGAATATGAGCGTTTCTAATTGCTGTTTACGACGTCGGACTTTCATAAAATTAACAAAACTGATAAAGAATATGGTATTTATAGGGATTCCAATACCGGTATTACCGATACCGAAATACCGGTATTACCGGCTAAAATCGAATACCGAAATACCGCATGCAGAATACCGGCATTTTTTTTAGTTTTTAAAACTCTTCTTTGAAATTGCATCAGTGTCCAGATTTAGAAATTCTCGTTTGCACTTATTTATATTTTATATAATATATATGTATATACATATGTTTATACATCAGTGAAGGGCTCTTTTGCAAATCCTATGTACTCGTGCATAGGAAAAAATGCTGCTTGTGTGACGTCGTCACATGTACACTACTTCGTGTGGTCTGTGACAATGTATGTTTGGCTGTTGATTTGTTGTCATTTCGTCAAAGTTATTTAAATCAGTTGCAGATCTGATGAGCGTGATTCGTTTTCTTGATAAGGATCTCACCAAAGTTATTCGAAGGGAAATCTCATATTTCGAATCTGAAAATATGAAAGGAAAATATTTGCAAAATGTGTATAATTCCTTATAACCGTTCGTCCTACAAGTGTAAATTTTATTTTAATAAATCATAAACTGTTCTTATAGTGGATAACCAAAAGAAAAAGCGCATTCGAACAAAAATGCAAAAAAAGTGGAGTGAAGTTGAGCATAAATTGCTGTTGGATTTTGTGTTGGAAAATTTGGACATTGAAGTAATGTAGCACTATTTTGTATATGTTTATAAGATTATGCCAATTACATATATGTATTTTCAGAAACCAACTAGTACAATCTACTTCCAAAAATGTTTGGACCAGACCAAAATTGACGTAACATGCGAAATGCTGCGATGCAAAGTTCGATACTGGAAAGCTATATTTAATAAAGCTGAAGAGTGGCGAAAGTCAACCGGTGCTGGTATTGAAGTAAATGATGACTGCAGCACCAAATATAAAGGGTAATTGGTTTCATTATAATAATTTGGCTTTTCCCATCATTTTTTTCAACGATTTGCAGACAAACTACGAAAAATGTGCCCGTATTATGATCGCCTGGCGGAACTTTTTTACAATAAAACTAACTCAAATGTAGTTACGGAATCTTCAGCAGATATTAATGTGGCAGATACAATAGAGGAAGATGGAGATGTGATACTTCAAGATTCCTCATTTACAGACACATTTTCCCATTCAGAGGAACAATCGGCTCAATCGCTGTCATTTGAACCCATGCCACAGACACCAGCATCTACATCAACTCCAATTATTAATCGGTCACTAGGCAAAAAATTTAAAACGCGCATGCCGAAAAGCGGCTTAAGCCAACTGGCCGAAATATAAAAAAAAAGTGATGCATTTTATGAAAAACGGCTTTGCATTGAGCAACAAAAAGTTGATTTGGAAAAAAGTAGAATGGAACAAGAGTTTGAAATTAGAAAATTGGAACTGAATTGGACTGAATTGGAACAGTAGGATTAATCTGCACGAAAATAAGATCACGCCTTTCGGATGAAAGCATCAACAATTTATGTTTTCTTCGAGCATATTTTAATTCACAAAAAGGAAATAAAAAAACTTTGGGTACTTCACCTCTGAATTAATTACTATGTATAAATTATATTTAATTTTTAATTGTTTCGCTTTATTTTTAATATCAACCTGTTTTGTCTATTTTTAATAACTACATATGTATGTATGTATGTATAAATGAATTTATTTCTTTTATTTCTTGATATTCTTTAATTAGGCTTGAGTTCATCAAATTTAATTTTCATTAAATTATTTTCACTGAGGAAGAAATTTTTTACAACTTGGAATTTTTTATTAAAATTTATTGATCATTTTTCTTGGCTGAGCTGAGATTTTCAATAAATATTTTAAATAAATAATAAATTTCATTGAATAATATAATTGGAAAATTGTTTTATTCTTGGCGCTTTGTATTTCCATAGATATTTTTATTCCATAAATAATACCGAAAATACCGGTATCGAGATTTCCTCAATACCGAAATACCGAAAGGCTGTCGGTATTGGAATCCCTAGGTATTTGGTATACAAACACAAAAAAAATTAACAAATAGTTACATTTTCAACAAGTTTCTTACATTTTTTTGCACCGTCGAAAGCAAATTTGTTTTCGTGGAAAAATTCGATGCACACGAAATTTTCGACAGTACTGCCAACTTATAATACCAAATTAACATTCGATAGTCGATGTTCGATAGCCAGCGAAAATCGTTTATCGAATGTAACTTATAAAAGGGGCCTATATGTATTTTAACGTACTACCGTTTGAATTAAAACATACAATTGTATAATGCAGAATATTTTATTTGTATATTTTCAAACTCGATTCTTATGACTGGTTTTGTCATGAATTTATTATGCATCAGTTTTTTATAACTTACCCATTATGGTACCAAAAACCGTTGAAAAATATATAGTAGGTTCTATATAACGCATAAGCCAAAAATTTCAACAAATAGCGATATTGTCATGGAATTTAGTGCAACTTAAAAAATAGCAATCCCACACTTATTATGATCGGTTCCAGATTTACCATATAAAAACCGCTCTTGAAAAACGAAAATACGCAAACACTCGTAAAGATAATTGATATTGCTTTGAAACATAGCACCCGTTAATTTTATAACTCAGAACTCAGACTAAATGCAAAGGAGGGGCCTCATGGGGTTCATTACCTTCTGGCACTGGTATCTTTTTCTCTAAGCTGATTAGTCAAAAAGATAGATATTTTGTATAAGTGAAAACAACAAAATGTGTTTAATGTGAACAAATATTTTAACAAAAGTTGTATAACATACACTTTGTAAGCTAATAAAACTTCCGATGATTATTTTAATGTGAAACAAACAAACAAACTTCTTGTTTTATTTTCTATTTTTATAATTTTCTCACTGTACCCTCGAACAATCAGTTTTAACATAAAATTTAAATAAAAATTAAAAGAATTTCTTAAATGTTTGCTATCTGCAAATTTTTCGAGAATGACAAGTTTTTTTGGGGAAAAAAGTGCTATCTACTTCAGTGATTCCAGGTGTAGAGATTTTCCCTTTTTGTAGCGATTTATTTTTAAAATTTTACATGTAGGGAAAAGGGAAAAGATTTTTTGCTTCCATTGAAATATAGGGAAATTTGTTGAATTCCAGATTATTTCCAAAATTCCAGTTGTCAACTTTAAAATTACTTACAGCCTGTTTGTAGAACGCGACTCGCTTAAAAAAAAGCGCTTAGTTATTAGCGTGTTTCTTTTTTTGGGTTTTAGATCTCGACTGTTGACGATTTTTAATAAAAAACGTAACAACTGTCAAATTATTTTGGTTTGTATAAAACGGTTTGCCGCGACATATGTGTCAAAGTTCGGCGAGTAAAAAACCATACTCTTTTTTGGTCAAAATTAAATTACAGGCAGTTAAATTACAAAGTGAAACAAAAATAAAAAATGGAATCTTCTACAAAAAAAAGGTAATTAAAATTTAATATCAAACATGTTTTTGTTTTGATTAAATATTTTTTTTAGCGTCAAAATGACAACAGGCCTGCAGTTCAGCCAATTGGTTAGCTGTATGTATGAGTTTCCACATTTGGCCAAAGGAGCACCCCGCTTTGTTAGCATCAAGCCTGATATGGAACTCGGTGGCAAGAAAGGTCAATGCGTACGGCCCCCCATTACGAACTGGCAGCGAGTGAAAGAAAGTATGTATTTTTAAATATTTTATTTAATTTTAAGCATACGTACTACATATACATATGTATGTTCGTGCATGATATTAACTTTGAATTGAATTCATTACAGGTGTGGCTTGACCTTAAGGGGCGATTAAAAAAGAAAATGAGCAATGGATTACCTGTAGCGAAAAATCTGACAGTCTGCCAACAACATCACAAAACGCAAAACTGTACCGTGTGGCTACTTCTACCCCGAAACCGACAATATTAACACAGCGGAAGAGAAAGCATTGCGATAATGCGGCTGATTCGGAAGGGCAAGAACGGCTGAAACTTTTGCGTCAACAATATGAGATTCATTCTCAGACTCTTGATGCCATTAAACTGCAAGCTGAAAATTCCAAAGAAGTCGCAGCAGCAGTGAAAGAACGTACCGCAGCCATCAAAAACCAAGCCAAATCTCTACAAGATATAAGCAACGCTATGAACTCCATGACAAAATCATTAGTTGATATTCTGTGGCACATGTTTGATAAGTAGAAATAGTTATTTTCGTTATTTTATATACATATGTATATACAGTCAAATCCCGATAATTCGTACCCCGATAAATCGTAATTCCCGATAATTCGTAATAAACTGTCGGTCCGTTGAAAAAATCACGTTAATTCGTAAAATTTCCGTACATTTTGGTCCCCTCGCTAGTTCTTAATTTTTTTTTTAAATAAAATCTTCTTTACCTCATTTAAATCTTAATTGTTTGCTAAAGGCTATTTTACACTATCCCACAAGTATAACGTATGTTGAGGAAAATACAACCCTGTCATAATGTGATCAGAGATGCATTTTCGTCATAATACGTTAGACTTGTGTGATAGTGTAATACAGCCTTAACTACCACTTATAATTCGTAATAACAACAACAAAAACATGGAAAGAATAATTTTTTGTTTACAGCTATTTTTTTGCGTGGGTTTTCGCTTGTGTGTGCGTTTATTTTCTTAAGATCAGTTTGTTACATGAATAATTTTTATATATTTTATTTTTAACAATTGTCTTTTATGTTTTTTATTATCGTTTTAGTAAATAAATTGAAAAGTCCCGTTAATTCGTATTTATTTTATTTAAGCCCCGTTAAATCGAAACCCCCTTTAATTCGTAAGTAATGGCCGGTCCCTTGCGATTACGAATTATCGGGATTCTACTGTACTTACATAAATACATACATACATGCAAATTTGTATTTTATGTACAGGCGGGCCTCGATTATCCGTGGTCCGGTTAACCGGTAACCCCCATTAACCGTGATGGCCAAAGATCAGTCTATTGTTTTTTGTTTGCAAAGTTTTCAAATTGTTTGCTTCGATGAACCGTGATTACCTCTATTATCCGTGATGACAGTTGAAAAATATTAGACAAACAACATCACACGACTTTTTTTTTAAAAAAATTGTATTCTTTTTTTTTGCTAACAGTCAAATCCCGATAATTCGCACCCCGATAAATCGTTATTCCCGATAATTCGTAATAAACTGTCGGTCCCTTGAAAAAATCTCGTTATTTCGTAAAATTTCCATACAATTTGGCCCCCTCGCTAATTCGTAATTTTTTTTTCAAATAAAATCTTCTTTTCCTCTTATAAATCCTTATTGTTTGTTAACTACCACTTATAATTCGTAATAAAAACAACATAAACATCGAAAGTGTGATATTTTGTTTACTGCTATTTTTTTGCGTGGGGTTTTGCTTGTGTGTATGTTTATTTTCTAATGATCAGTTCGTTACATGAATTATAAAGAAAAATTCCAAAAAAGTAAAAAATTTAAAAACCCCGTTAATTCGTATTTATTTTATTTTACCACGCTAAATCGAAAACCCCTATAATTCGTAACAAATGGCCGGTCCCTTGCGATTACGAATTATCGGGATTTGACTGTAATAGTACATAACAGCAATAATAGATATTTTAAGTTTTCATTCATTTATTTACATTTGACGAAATAATAGTAATGACACTGTTTGGATTTGACTTAGGTTATAATAATACTGATAATAATATTAATATTACTGATAATAATAGTAATAATGCTGATAATAATTTTAAAAATGATAACTCAGTGCAATACGAAAAAAAATAACAATATACGGACACCACTTCGTGATAAAGATCAAAAAAACGACCCGTGTCTCCCAGTTATTCCCAAAGTCATGCACTTTTGTATGGGCCCATAAAGCTTTGTGATCCTTTTCTCAGGCTTATATCTTGCAAACCTTTCAGAATTTTGATTTACACTTTGAGACAAAGTTGTAGCTCTTGCAATAAAGAACATAACTTGTGAAGATATAAAATCTAAAAAAAACTTAATCTTCGAGATCAAATTCGCAAAAAACTTTAAAATATTCGATTTTTTAACTTTTTCCCCTTGTTAAGGTTCTACCTAAGCGCTACCGAAACGGTGTTAAGAATTATTCCTAGGAAGTTCATATATTCTAAAAAGTTGTTAACTGAGACCTTGGGTACATTTCTGTAGTTGATTGTATCCTTGAATTTTGAACGGTTTGCTACTTATGGACCTGAACAGGGGAAAAAAGTTTAAAAAAATCGAATATTTTAAAGTTTTTAGCGATTTTGATCTTGAATACATATTAAGTTTTTTTGATTTTATATCTTCACAATTTATGTTCTTTATTGCAAGAGCTACAACTTTGTCTCAAAGAGTAAATCAAAATTCCGAACGGTTTGCAAGATATGAGCCTGAGAAAAGGATCACTTTTTTGCAAAAATGACACCGAGGCAACAAAGCTTTGGGGCCCATAAAAAAGTGCATGACTTTGGGAATAACTGGGAGACACGGGTCGTTTTTTTGGTATTTTATCACGTAGTGGTGTCCGTCAATGGTTATTTTTCCATGACATAAGGCTCAATTAGCCGGGAGTAACAGTAACGTTGCAAATCAGCTGTTTCATTTTGTTGTATGTAAAGCAATTAGAACGATTACAGTTAGCAGTAAGATGTTACGTCTCAATCTGTAAGAAATAGATTGGTCTTACTTGGTCTTACTTTTTTACGGTTAGGTTACTGTTACTCTTACTCCCCGCTAACTGAGCCTTTAAAAAAATTAAGATCATTCTTAACTCAATTTGATAATGTACTTATAAGCTATGAGTTGGCGACCATATAATTCTCAGAGGAATCTTCCTCGCTTGTTAATGTGCAGTCAAGTAGTGTCCAATTATTTTTGTAATATATACACATATTGTGTTGGGCACAACAGACATTAACGATACTGGCTACTTTTTGAGGAGAATAATGAAGCTCTCTAGAACCAATCAAGCACCTAAAACGATTTTTTAGAACACCTAAACAGCGCTCAACTACATTCCTCACCAGGCAGTGTTTATCATTGAATTTTTTTTCATGAGGTGCTGTTGGATTTCTATAGGGCTTCATTTTTTTCCCCACGATGGAACAAGGAGGTTTCCCCACAGTGACAGGTACCGCGACAAGGTTAGGTCTATTGTACCCGCTCCCCTTTGTTGGCCAAAAGACCCTCTGCTTCCCATAGGAACCCAACCAGGGCCTTTGCCGGTATATCACCGATTCGGGACGCACACATTATACCATGCCCCAATTGCCTCCTCCTGGCCCATGCCAGCGCCGGGCAGTCACACAGTACATGCTCCGTCGTCTAGACATAGTCTGCATTCCTGATCCTCATCCAGGCCCATCCGATAAAGGTGGTATTTGATCGTGTGGTGACCAGTCAAATAGGCCACCAGCAGTCGCAGATCCCGTCTGCCGAGACCATTCGTCCTCATTACTTTCCCGGGAGAGATAAATCTCCTTGCCTGACGCATTCCCGGAATTGAAATTCAACTTCATGCGTTATGCGATGCCTCTAAAAGGCGCACGGGGCTGCTCTGTACATTAAAAATAAGTCATCGAAAGCGATCACGACGCACTTACTTGCGTCAAAAACAAAGGTAGCTCCCGTGAAAACTGAAACATCACCCCGATTAGAGCTTTGCGGAGCGGCTTTGAAATGGTAGGATCATTGTGCCCCAACTAAATCTAGACTGGAGGAATGTTTACCTGTGGACTGATTATACTATTGTGTTATCCTGGCTTAAAAAACCCCTGTGCTATTGGCCGACCTTTGTTAAAATCAGAGTAACGTTGATAGTGAATAAAGTTGGTAACGAAAATTGGTCACATGTTGATGCCAAGGACAACCCGGCCGATTTGGAAAGCCCTGGAATGCTTGCAAGAGATTTAATTGATAATTCTCTTTGGTGGCATGGCCCTGCGTGGTTAAGGCAACCTCGTAATGCTGGCAGCTTCACCCCCCTATCGACCACCAACACCTTGAAGTTCAATCATTTTCTGTTCATCACGAACGCCCGTATAAGATATTGGAACGATTTTCCTATTTACCCCGTGCAATGCGAATTATTACGTTTTGGTTCAGTTGCTTACAGTATTTGTGAGCCCGTAATTGCTCGTACGATACCTGTAACTTAACCCAATCAGAAGTGAGTTTCACTCGAAATCGCTTGAGTCTTTTATGTCAGCGGAATTTTATACCAGAATATAGTCAGCTTTAAAGAGCAGCCTGCTCACTTTAAACCCGTTTATCGACTCAAATCGCTTTGTTAGAAAAAATGGCCGACTAGCTAGATCGCAAGTTGTGACGTATGACGAACGATTTCCTAAAATTTTACCATATTCCGCACGATTAACTCGTTTGTTTGTTGAACATGTGCGCAAGTGCTCTGTGCACAGCGGTAATTCGTTTATGTTACGTCTAATAAGAATTGAATTTTGGATCCCCAAGCTAAATAATCTGATCCGTACAGTGATCCATAATTGCAAGGAATGTACTATTTATCGTAGAAGGTCCTGTCTGCAGATTATGGCTGCATTACCCCCCTAGCGATGCTCTATGTCGAGACCGATTACTCATACCGATTTAGATTTCGCAGATCCGTTCGACATCAAGTCCTACATTGGTAGAGCTTGGCTATGTTTTAGTTTTTGTCTGTTTTGCAACAAAGGCAATTAATTTGGAGGCAACTGGTAATATACCGACGGCAACATTCCTTGCAGCTTTTCCCATCGTGGTTGTCCTTCTCACCTGTATTCCGATAACGGAACTGCATTTGTCGGAGCAGCTAATTTACTCGAAGTTGACCGAAAGCAGTTTTTATCTGAAATAAAAAGGAAGATACTTGTACGGAACAGTTTTCAGCCTGTTGAATGGCATTCCCCCCCGGTGCTCCTCATATGGGTGGCTTATGGGAAGCCGGCGTAAAGAGCATGAAAACTCATTTTCGGAAGATCTCTGGAGTGCAGAGATTTACTTTCTAGGAGTTTACCCGTATAGAAGCTTGGCAAAATTCAAGACCGCTTACTGCTATGACCGATAATCCATCGGATTTAGTTCCTTTAACCCCGGGTCATTTTCTAATTGGTGCGCTTCTAATGTCACCCCCAGAACCCGATCATTCTGATCTCTCTTTGAGTATTGCCAAAAGGTGGCAAAAACTCAGCGGTGGAAGGAAGAGTACCTAAAAGAGCTTCATCGTCGTGTAAAATGGAAATACCCCCAGAAAGACTTTGAAGCAGGTGACTTAGTTGTTATCCGTTAGGATAATTTACCCCCAATGAGTGGCGACTCGGACGAATCGAGAAGACTCACATAGGACGTGACTCTAAGGTCCACATAGCGGACGTGAGAACAGCTTCTGGCGTTTTCACCCAGCCAATAGTGAAACTTGTTCTCTAACCCAGTTCAGGAACTCACTTATTCTTGTTTTTTCTCTAACTGTTCTTTAAAAATCCTGAAACTTTGAAGGAGGAGTTTTTTTTAAGATTTGATTTTTTTCTTTTGCAACCTTTTAAAAATAATTTTAAAAAAGACTTTTAATATTGTAAAACAATAAGTACACTGTGCTAGTTGCAAAAAAACAGACAAGCCGGGCACTTCGTGTTTTAACCTAATACAGGCACACTGAATTCAGTGGTGCTAACCGTTTTTTGAGGTTATCTGTTGGTTTCGAGATATACCGTTATTTCGAACATGGAGGAGGGTGCCCAACAATTCATAATAAAGTGGGTTGGTCAACAATTTGACCCATCTAGGAGCATCCTAAGCGCTGCAGGCGTCAAATTAAGGAATTTTATTAAACCGCCATATTTGTATGGTACAGCGCGTAGGATAGGTTAGGTTCCATGGGCAGCCATAAAAAGACAGCTAACTTGGGTCCTTTATTGGTCCCTTCGTGATACCCTGCGCCAATGCCTATCCTTTAGAGCAGTTACTCAGATGGCGTCACTGCAAAGTCGAACCACTTCGTCTTCCTAGTGAAGAGAAGGAGCGATTTTAGTTCAATCCCAGAGAGATCCTCCATGCAGGTAAACACCGGTTCCCCCAGGTATTCTTCCCTAATGCCCCGCAATCCAGGGCAATGACAAAGAAAGTGAAGCACAGTCTCCTGTTCCTCCTCGTTTTGACAACTTCTACAGTAGTCGTTAGATTCCAGACCCATTCTTCCAGCATGAGTCCCCACTGGCCAGTGTCCAGTAACAACCGATAACACCGTCCTAATCTGGTCCCTGCTAAACCCAAGTAGAGAACTAGTTATCCGTCCATCATATCCAGGCCGAAGGATCCTGGATATCGAGCAGGTGGATTCACAGGTCCACCTCGCCTGCGCAACTCTATAAGACTCCCGCCCTATAAGTGATTTACAGTGAGCCATTGGAAGGCTAATGAATTGGTCAATGAATGTATCATCCATGCGACCACCTTGTTTGGCCAGCTCATCTGCTACCTGATTACCCGGGCACCCTGTGTGCCCCGGTATCCATATTAGCGTTACCCTTGAATGCTTCGCAATCTCATCCAAAGACATCCGACAGTTAACCTAGATGTCGTGTAGACACCCGCTAGGGAAGCAAGGGCAGCCTTGCTGTCAGTAAATATACGTATATCTCCCGATATGCGATGATACCTCAGCCAGTGTGCCGCCCGCCTTATAGCCGAGATTTCCGCCTGGAGGACACTACATCCATCCGGCAGACAAAAGGAAACCTTCACATTTAGTTCCTCTATGAAGACACCTCCGCCGACCCTCTCACCTCTCCTCGAACCATCAGTATAAACCCCTAGGGTCGGTTCACGGAAAGTATCCAACAGCACACTGCCGTTCTCCACTTGATTCACGAACTCCGCACCAAAGAACGGCACCGGGGTGCAGTAATCCACGGCATCAGGGACAATCGTACGTTTGATTATCCCGGCGTGTCCATAGTCACGTGTCGACCAGCTGTTCACCGCGTGCAGCCGTGTCGCCGAGCAAAGAGCCAACTGTCTGGCCATAATGTCCACCGGGAGCCAGTTCAATATCGTGAACAGCGCCTTTGTGGGAGTAGATCGTATTGATCCCGTAATCATCAACGCGACAAGGGTGTATACTTTCTCAAGCATCGCGCGGTGTATGCCCTTATCCAATGCAGACCACCATACCACGACCCCATAGTACAGGGTCGGCTTTACCACAGCCTCAAAGATGCAATTGACACACCTCGGGCTCATACCCCAGTTTCTGCCGATTGCACCCCTACACGCATATATGGCAACTATTGCCTTTTCCACTCTCATCCGGACATTCAGTCGCCATGACAGCCTGCTATCCAGAACCACACCCAGATACTTAGCACTGTGAGATATCTGAAGCTCAGTTCCATTTAACCTCGGAAGCCTAAAGTCATCGGTCTTATACCTCCTCGTAAAGAATACCAGTTCCGTCTTAGACGGATTTACACCCAGACCGCATGATGCACTCCAGATACTGAGTACCTTCAAAGCAGCCTCCATACACTGGGACATTACGCCCAAGTGCCTCCCTGTGATGGCCACTGCAACTTCATCAGCATACGCCACCGTTTTGATCCTCATGTCGTCCATCCTTGTCAACATGGTGTTCATAGTCAGGTTCCACAATAGTGGGGATAGAACTCCCCCTTGGGGAGTACCCCTGTTCAACCGCTTCTGAACACTGAACACTATAGTAGAACAAATGACCCTATTCCGTAGTAGATTGTCCACTAATCTACATATGCAAGCGGCGATCCCCAGACTCCTCATGGACGTCACGATAGAGTCCGGGTTGACATTGTTGAAGGCCCCCTCAATATCGAGAAAGGCCACAAATGTGTACTCCTTGAATTCGAGCGATCTCTCAATAGTTCCGACCAGAGAGTGAAGAGCCGTCTCAACAGACCTGCCCCTTGTGCGCCGGAATTATACCATCCATACCCGGAGATTTATATGGGCTAAAGCTATCGATAGCCCACTTAATCCTATCATAGTCCAATGGGATGGACATAGGAATCGGAGTCACCTCCCGCGCCTGATCCCACGAACCCCATTGGGAGTTTCCAGGAAAATGAGTATCAATAAACACCTCCAGTGTTTCTTGACTATTCGTGGTCCTACTACCATCCGATTTCCGGACATAGGTCGGGACAACCGGGCTCGAGGCCATTACCTTACGTAAGCGGTCCGTCACAGAGGAAGTGCCTCCAAGCAATCCTTTTCGCTGATCTAACCAGGTTTCTAAACCTATTCAATGATGACTTATAGTCCGCCCAGTTTCCATGACGCTTTGCCACATTGAACAACCTACGACAGTCAATTCTCACCTGCGCAATGTCAGGATCCCACCATGGTGGCCGGTTCCTACCCCTACGCACTCTTGGCCTACACGCCAACTGCAGTGAGTTCGAAAGCAGATGCACTGCTCCATCGATCCCCCCGATATCATCAACCCCAGGAGGGTCAGATAGAGACCAGACCAGAGAGGAGTGTTGAACCTCCCAGTTCGTACGTCTCCGATCCTGAAGACCTAAGCTCTAGCCTAAACTCCACATACCTGTGATCAGAGAGCGAACAGTCATTCGACACTATCCAGCTCTCGATCATATCGGTGTGGTTTATACTAACTAGCGTGACATCAAGAACCTCACACCTATTCGCAATAACAAACGTAGGCTCACATCCCCTATTTAGTACTCCTAAATTATAATTAATAATAAAGGAGAATAGTGACTCACCTCTTACATTCGTATCCGTACTACCCCATATAGTGTGGTGCGCATTAGCATCGGCACAGATTATCACAGGTTTTCCAGTGCTCGAAGCCTTTATAACTGCATCAAGGATGAGCCCGTTGGGTGGGTCCTGCCCGTGGTCATGCGCCATGTACGCCGAGACCATCCAGACTATACCCTCCGGTGTCTCAAGAGCAACAGTTGTAGTATCTTCGTCACTGTAATCAGAAAGAATGAAGATATTCAACGAGTTTTTAGCTAAGACACAAGATCTTATGTTACCTGTACCTTTCGCAAACAATAGCTTGTAGCCTTTGAGGTTAAGTCCACAAACCTGGTTCTTCTGAACCAAGAACCCTGGCTTGGACCATCACGAGCTCCTTCTCTCTTTCTACCACAAGGAGAAGCAGTGCAGCAGATGCTGCTTTAGAGTGGTGGAGGTTGATCTGTAGCAACTTCACCATGATCTATTTTGGCGACCACTGTGATGTTGGCGTCCTCCTGGTCACACTCCAGCAGCACGTCCTCATCAACCATATCACCCAAGTGATCAAAGAAGTCACCCACCAATCCTGAGACAGACTGGGTATCCTCTTTGTCACTTGAGCCCACGGCATCGTCGCAATCCATGCTTTCCTTAGGTTGCTTGGCCTCACATACCGCTGGAGCCGGATTGCCCTTGTTGTCACTTCGGTAGACACGGAGCAGGATCGTACTAAAACCATAGTAGAGCTTGCCCTGCCTCTCCCTTAGTGGCTCCAAGGATTGCTGGTTGATAACCACAATCGCCGTCCTCGAGGACCCTTCAGCAGCTGAAACCTTCACTACTTCCCAGTCCTGTGTGTGCAGTTGAGGGTTGCAGCACTGATCTCCTCAGGCTCAGATGGTTCGGCGGGGATGGTGCCGATTGATCTCGGCCTCCGTGGTATCTCTCCAAACCTCTCCTAGTAGTTGGATGGCCCACTTTAAAAGCAGCTTCACGTGACCCTGGTATTAGCCAGCGTCTTCGCATTGAGGGGGTGGTCTTGGATTATCCCTGAGGATCGTCCAGAACACACCCATGAGTTTCTGTTTTACCAGGTCCCACCTTGCTAAAAGATTTGTTCATCGGTTTCGATGAAATTTTGGGACGTTTCGTCCCTGGTTGCTGTTTCACGGCTGCAGCTTCCTCCTCCGAACGTTGCCGTTTAGGCATTATCACCTTTCCAGGGACTGGAGGAGTAGCACTTGGCAGTCCAGCTATGTAGGCTCTTGTCCATGCCAATGAAGCTTTTTGTTCACTGGTGAGTTCTTCAGCTTTCTTGGAGCCCAGAAGATCAATGAAACGCAAGGATGTAGGATGCTAAAAAAAATTTGAATTTTTTGTTTTCAACCAATATTTTTATAAAATACAAACCGAAGACTAGTTAATTTTTTTAAAGAAAAAAAGGCAATCGTTATTTTTTTTTTGTAACTTAATAAAAAGTTTATACGTAAATATAATTATTGAATTTTTGAAATTCATACCTTTACTTAACTGTGAATAAAAGCGAAACGCGTTCATCGATTTTTATGTCTCATTTTGTTCATAGGTAATGCGACTTTACGTGAAAATAATAGGACTTGACACGTTTTTTTTAACCGTTTTGGATTTTTTATGAATTAAAAATAAAAAATTTAAATTTTGGTCAAAAAAATATTTTTTTTTTTCATACATTTATTTGTAACTGCGAAACTGTTGCTTATGTAGCGTTATTGTATGAACAGATTAAAGGAATTGTAATTCTTAATTTTTTTCAATTTGTTTCAGCTTATTCGGACTAGTGGTTCTCGAGTTATGACACACAAAAGAGCCTAAAACGTGGCAAATTCCCCTATACAATACTAACTAACTTCAAATTAATTTTTATTATTATTTGATGTACCATGACCAAACTAATGATGTAGAAGTTTTTCTTTTTGGGTCTACTTTCATAACCAATTATCAGAATTGAGTCCCGAAATCATGTGTTGTACTGTGTAATGAAATTCAAAACAAAACCCGTGAGATTGCAATTAAAAGGTAGCATGTGTAATTTGTATTTTCATGTGTAATTTTGGCATGATCCATGTGTAAATTAACATTTCGGTGGTGGCAACAATGTCTTTTTTGCAAGAATATAATTATTTTTATTTTAATTTAAAATATGCGGATATTCGCTGTCCTGTAAAACTATGATTTTGCAGATAGCACTTTTTGAATATACACCCTCGTTATATTAGACAATAATTATGTGTGTCTAAAAATACGATCATCACAAGGCAAATAAAACTTTAAAGAAATTACCGATCAACAAAAAATAAAATCCTGTTAATACGACACCCAATAAAAATTCTTAACAGTAAATTCAAGTGCATATTGCCAAATAAATGCTGAATTTGTTTAAAATTTTCTGATATATGATGCGAAAATGCCAAAAAAAAAACAATTTCACTGTGTTTTGTCTTATTAAATTGCTTTTTTAAGCCACCCTTCAAAACGCGGTTCTCTAAGAAAATGTACGCAGAGTATTGTTTTTATTGTAATCTAAAAAACAAACTTGTCAAACGGAAGTTGCCTCATAAAAAAAATCACTAAGATTGAATTGTATACATACTTACATATAATCGTGAAAGCGTATACGCTTGCACATTATCTTGATAAAGGACAGGCTAATGAATATGTCACATAAAATGTCACAAACATACACACTATTTTGTATCTGTCTTAATCGTCAAAATGTTTTTAATCCTCATAGTGGCTGACCGAACGTGACGTTGATCTCAACTTGGCGGTTTAATAAAATCTGGTTTTCCATTAAAATATAAAAGATATCACAAATTATCCTGTAAAGAAAATACAAAGTGACAAGACAAGTCACAACTGTTTCCACCCCACTAAAGACGTGATCAAGACAATTGTTGTTGTTTTCAGCCCAAAAGGGATCTAATATAAGTACATGCATACATATGCATGTAAATTTACACAGTTATCGAATCAGCCGAAATATTTAAAACTAAATATTATTTATGTTTTTTAATTTTATGCAAATTAATTCAACTTCAATCAAGAATCCCAAGGACGGGAAATATTTACAAGGCATGAGTGTGATAAGGGAAAAATGTTTATGACCAGCATAAGATAATTTGCATTTTTCCTTTTTAAGAAGTAGATTTGACAAACATGGTACATACTTTCTTAGAAAAACATTCAATGCAATAAATACAGGGGTTATCATAAAGCAATGCTGCTTTGTTTGACATAATAAATTACCAAACTTCTTAAAATTTCTCTCGATCATTTAGATTTTTTTTTGTAAATACATAACTTTAATCTTAAATTATTAAAGTTTTGTGGTTTTTAAGCTGACTTATTTCATTATTCGAAACATACAGTGTTGGAAAAAATAATAAAAACGTTTTATATTTTTGGGGAAAAAAGTTTTTTTAAATTTAAGTATCAAATCCTAATAATATTTTAATATTTGGATGATGCTTCTTTCATTTTGATAACTTCTCGACACCGTCTGTTCATTGAACCAACAAGGTGAGCACAAATATCAGGAGAAATGGAATACCAAGCTGCCTGGATTTTACTCCACATTTGTTGCTTATTTTTAGATTTAACCAGACCAATCTTATTCTAAAGGACTCCACATAGATGTTCAATGGGATTTAAGTCAGGTGATTGTGATGACCACTGCATTACGGCGACTTGATTTTCCTGAAACCAAGATTTTACACTTCTTGCAGAGTGTTTGCGATCATTGTCCTGCATAAACTTCCACTTCAATGGTGTTTCCTCCTCAGCAAATGGGAGCATTTTGCTCTGGAATATATCTAAGTAATCTACCGCTGTCATTTTCCCTTGTACCCAGGAAATTGGACCAACGCCAGAAGCTGAAAAACATCCCCATATCATTAGGAACCCGCCGCCATGTTTGAGTGTCTTTTTTGTGTATTTTGGATCAAACTCTTTATTGACAGTGCGACGTTCAAAACATTTTCCGTCTGATCCGAACAAATTTATCTTTGTCTCACGTTGTTCCAATTTTTGCGAATTTGGTGTTGTCTGGCAAATTGTATCATTTTTTGTATATTTTTTTACTTAAAACAGGTACTGACCTTGGATTTCGACCCATAAGACCAGTCTCTTGGAGCCTGTTTCTTATAGATTGGATTGTTACTTGAGCATCTAGCATATTTTTAAGCCCATTAGATGACTCAAAAGGTTTTTTTTGGAATGACGTACCAAAATTTGATCAAAACGCGTGGACATTTACCTCTTTCTTGCTCTAGTTTCGATAGTTTTTGTATAGTGAATCACGCTAAATACTTTGGCCCATAATCATAGTCCAACGCTAAAGTCGGTTCTTTTTAGAAACAACTTTTAAATAACAACCTTCTTTTAATTTCATTGCTACTACAGTCGAGATTAAAGTATGTTTTAAATTGAACCGACTTTAACTGGGTGCCACCTTAAATGTGAAAATGTTTTCATACAACATATAACAAAATATAAGCAAGTGGCAACTCTAAGGGCCGACATTGAAAATTAAAATATAAATAAAACACTGCATATCTTGTAGCGTTGAAAATTTTTAACACGCAAAATGAATTTATGTAGAAAGCAACAACAAAATTACAAAATATTTTGGCTTTGTTTTTACTTTAAATGTAATTAGGGCCTATACATATGTATTTTGTGTTTCTTTCCATAAAAGTTTTCCTCCAAATCATTAATAATTGCAAAATATCGGCCAATATCTTGCAACATAAACATTTTTAACTTTTTGCAAGTACGTTTTTATTTGGCAAAAAAACAGCTGATGCTGTTGTTCAATGAGTTAAAAACAACTTCGGCTGGTTTTAAAATTAACATCGGTTTTATCGTGTAAAGTAAGCTTTTGCTTGTCTATAGTAGATCAAAAGCATATGTTTAATAAAAGGTTACTTTAGAGCTCTTAAAGTATGCTTTGTTTATGAATATAGTTATGGGCATTTATGTTTAGAACATTTCATTATTTGGGCTATTTTTCCAAGTGATAAGCCATCAGATTTTAACTTAAGGATGACATTTCTTTCATCATTTTAAAAAAGAATTAAAACATACACTCATACACGAATATTTTGCAAATGTTCTAAAACAAATTTTTTAACTTAATTTTTACCACTTCTAAATACCTATTTCATGTAAAAAGTTTCTTAATTTTAAATTAAAGCACGTTAAAAAAAACGTTACTGTTAATTTTTCCAGCTTAATTACATATTTTCTTACTTTTCCCTGAAACTAATTAATTTAAAGAAAAGAAAGCAATAAAGTAAACAATAAATTAAGGCCCTAATTTTGTAAACCACAACGCAACGACAAAGAATTACATTGAAAGCAAAAACAAATTCATAAATATTTTGTAATTTTGTTGTTGCTTCTAACAGAAATTTCCATCGGTTTTTAAGATTTCATACGCCTCATTGCTTGTGGCGTTGAAAATTTTAAAACGGTAAATAAATTTCTGTGCAAAGCAACAACAAAATTACAAAATATTTATGAACTTGTTTTTGCTTTCAATATAATACTTTGGCGTGCGTTGTGGTTTACAAAATAAGGGCCTAAATCCCGTTACATTAGCAAGAATTCGACAGTGATTTCCAACAATAAAAATTCATTACGAACTAGTAATCGTTTCTATTATTTTTTCCAATACTGTATATACTTAACTGTGTATACCCTTCACCACAGGTGGAAAGGATATGTATCAGTTTGTCATTCTGTTTGTTATTGTACAATAATTGAGACCCTATAAAAATATATGTATATTCTGGGTCCTAATGAAAAGTTCATGTCACGATGTCCGTCTGTCCGCCTCTCGGTTGAAATGTGTTTTCCGAAGACCCATTTTTTTAAGTTCTGTTTAGTGTTTTCTGTGTGGTAGTGGGTGCGTGATCTTTGACGCTGCATTATGTTATGTGTAGGGTATTTAAGATTCGCCGCAGCCGAATATAGCACTCTTACTTGTAGCTATATTAGGGTCGTAAAAAATACTCAACTTTTTTAATTTTGCTTTATTCTGATCGCTAAAAAGTAAACTATTCTGTTCCAAAACACCTAATTATATAAAAATCGATTAAGAAATGTAAGAATTACACCTCATCAGTTTTTACTTTCGGTTGTCGTTCTTTTTTGTAGCAAATATTTGGTGAATACGTTTTCTTTGAACGGAATCAGCTGTTCTAAAAAGAAAATATTGAAATTGTGAAAAAAGCCTTCGTTAACATTTAAAAATTAATATTTTTTGTCAAAATTACATCTCGCAAAAAATACAATTTTTTCATACCCATCACGAAAATTCCCGTTATATTCTATTGTTTACATACCGCTTTTTTAACAAAAACTTCTTTTAAATTTAAGTAATTTAAACCGACAAAATTTCATCACAATAACAATATTTGTTACGGTTTAAGGCTTATGGTGTTGTCTTTTCTTAAAAATAATAATGCATTATAATAGTGTAATATATTTATCGGTTACACGCACCCTTACAAAGTGATACATTTTTCTATATTACAATGGAACAAAATAATATCTACGTTTTACACTCAAAACTATTTTGTATTGTAACAAAACTATTTTGTATTGTAACATGTTAAATGCAAAGTTTATACTAAGGGAGTGGTTCGGCCGGTATAAGGAGACAGTTAAAAGTAAGCCAAGAAGAGCCGGATTATGAACTGTCTTTTTGTGGCCTCTGGTGACAGTTTACCCCCTAGTAGGACATCCCCTTGTTAAAGTGGACAGTCATATGGCTAGCAATCGGACTGGTTGTGTCATAAATGGGCTAATATTATAACCAGCTCGGAGACAGCCACATAAACTACAGGGTAGTAACTATTGTTTTCTTTTGTTTTATTTATTTCAGCATTGCATTCTTTAGCATTAACTTCTACGAATGTATGCATTTGTTTCATTTAGTTTTATCATTTTTTCATAGTTGTTCTTGTTTTTCACTTTTTTGCCGTGGTCTTAAATTTTTATTATTTTATTATATTTTACAATAACACCAAAAATAAGAAATTTAAACTAAAATGGTTTTGCTCAGTATATCGCTCCTTTATTGAAACATGGTCAAATCTGAAAAAATCAAAAATTTCGAGTTAATGTAGTAAAAGTGTTCCTTCATACCTTCTTTATATGTAAAAATAAAATCAGTATTATACCTCAAACTGAACCGAATTTATAGCAAAATATATTTCATTAAACCTGTATATAAAGGATCATTTTGAAAACTTTAATCGCATTTTGCCAAGTTTGATTTGTGCAATAAAGGAGCAATATGTTTTAAATTTTATTAAAATTGGTTTGATAGTGGGCAAAAAGACCCTATTTCAGAAAGCAGCTTGTATGGGGGCTACATGAATTTATGGACCGATTCGCCCTTGTGCCAATTATAACCTTTGTATCAAATTTCATTAAATTATCTTCAAAATTGCGACCTGTACTTTGCGCACAAGGTAACATGAACAGCCAGCCGGACGGACATCTTTAGATCGACTCAGACACTGATTCTGAGTCGACCTGTATTTTAAGGTGTTCAACACATCAGCACAAATGCATAATACCCTCTTCTCTTGTGGTGTGGGTATAATAACATACAGAGATAATATAGGTTGTTGTGATGATATTGTCCGGCTAATTAGCACCACTGGGCCTTCTCCTCTTATTTGAGTTGTCGTCTACCAAATTTTCATCTTCGCCAACGGCTGGATGCTGATTGTTAGCAGACCTGCCGTCCACATCACCCATAACAAAAGATAAATGACAATAACACAATTTATATCAGCAAATGCCAATTATAAATGGTTGACTCTTGCAAGTTCAAACTAACTCGGATTTGCATTTGTATAACTGTGTTCGTTTTCAAATAAAACTTTTAATAATAAAATCATTATTTCGTTATTTGCCATTATGTGCGTAAATTTTTTTATAAAATCTTAAAGTTACATACAATCAATATTATTATAGATTCGATAAAAATGTAAAGAAAACGAACCATTTAATTATATGAAATTTGCTGTACAGAGAAAACCCTGTTTAACGAATGATATAATGTTCGGACCTTTCCGAGATATTCGTTATATCGATCAGTAATTTTTTACCTTAAAATTTTTTTTGCTTTACCAATTACGAGCGGTGTTATTTTTTTTGAACCGGATGCATTTGCACATAGAAGAACTGTAACCCTTCCTTTGGATAGCTTCCTGCATGGACAATAGACTGACCATAGCGTTATATAGAAAAAATTAAAAATGTTAAATCCAAAAGTTTTCGCACTGAAAAATATGAGGTTGGAGATAACAATAATTATGCATATTTTTTTTTTTTTTTTAATTCCGAGTACCTCCGGGTTGAGCCCAAACTTTTATTACATTACCCATTTGTCACTATTTTTGTTCCTGTTTGTATTTAAATAACAAAAAAAATCTGACTTTATGTTCCCAACTGAATTTCTTCGATACCTTTAATTATTACCTTTCCAACGAGCCGCAATAGTCTGCTGATAAACTAAAGATAATCTTGCCCGGAATACCCAAAAACCAAGGTCCAAAAAAAAAATTTATTTTTTAATTTTTTTTTTATTTATTTTTTAATTTTTTTTTATTGCTGATAATATTATACTAATGAAGATTTATTGTTAAGTGTTGGCATATTCGTTTTGCGGTGCAGTATTCTTCTTGGTCCTTCCAAATCGATGGATCCAATTCAAAAAATGTCACATCGATTTCTAAACGATGAAAAAAACGCTTGGTGCGAGGAGTAACGAAAGAACTTAAATCCTTATTTTCAAACGATTTCACTTGTTCCAGCGTTAAGTTTAATCTTTTTGGAATAACTTTGTCATTTTGGTCAACAGCCAAGAGCTTCAACCATTTTCCGCTTAACTTCAATAGATATAGTTTCATCGAAAAATCCAAGAGCCACCGCCTCTTCCGATAAATACCATAAATGGTTTTTGAATTTTGACAATAAGGCATTTGAAACATTTAGATCGAAATATGAAATAACGTCTTTAATAAATTGTAAATCTTGACGCGGTGCAGATACAGCGTTAACGCATCCGAACCAATACGAAACATAAATTCGCGTCAAGAAAATGCAAATGTTTCGAATGCCTTTCAGCTCGGAGGATGTCATCTTGAATTGTTCGCGAAGCAAAAAAATCTTATAGCAGTATATAGCTTTGGACATAAACCTTGCATGAATTGTTGCGCCAGGCAAAGGCAACTGCGTAAAATTTGGTACTTCCTTACCAAGAAAAATTAGCGAAAGTTGCAACAACTCCTTATAATCGGCTCGCACATAATGAGATTTCAACGCCTCAAGACAAAAGTTCTTGTGCGTCTCTATTTCGGCTGCTGTTAAGTTTTTTTGCACTGCTTCATCCAATACTCCACTCTTGAAAGTATTGATATTCATATTTTTCCAGTCTTTTGAA